>CAVLGL010000046.1:47092274-48392274 GCA_963668995.1 Parnassius mnemosyne | reverse complement strand
CTAACCTAACCTAACCTAACCTAACCTAACCTAACCTAACCTAACCTAACCTAACCTAACCTAACCTAACCTAACCTAACCTAACCTAACCTAACCTAACCTAACCTAACCTAACCTAACCTAACCTAACCTAACCTAACCTAACCTAACCTAACCTAACCTAACCTAACCTAACCTAACCTAACCTAACCTAACCTAACCTAACCTAACCTAACCTAACCTAACCTAACCTAACCTAACCTAACCTAACCTAACCTAACCTAACCTAACCTAACCTAACCTAACCTAACCTAACCTAACCTAACCTAACCTAACCTAACCTAACCTAACCTAACCTAACCTAACCTAACCTAACCTAACCTAACCTAACCTAACCTAACCTAACCTAACCTAACCTAACCTAACCTAACCTAACCTAACCTAACCTAACCTAACCTAACCTAACCTAACCTAACCTAACCTAACCTAACCTAACCTAACCTAACCTAACCTAACCTAACCTAACCTAACCTAACCTAACCTAACCTAACCTAACCTAACCTAACCTAACCTAACCTAACCTAACCTAACCTAACCTAACCTAACCTAACCTAACCTAACCTAACCTAACCTAACCTAACCTAACCTAACCTAACCTAACCTAACCTAACCTAACCTAACCTAACCTAACCTAACCTAACCTAACCTAACCTAACCTAACCTAACCTAACCTAACCTAACCTAACCTAACCTAACCTAACCTAACCTAACCTAACCTAACCTAACCTAACCTAACCTAACCTAACCTAACCTAACCTAACCTAACCTAACCTAACCTAACCTAACCTAACCTAACCTAACCTAACCTAACCTAACCTAACCTAACCTAACCTAACCTAACCTAACCTAACCTAACCTAACCTAACCTAACCTAACCTAACCTAACCTAACCTAACCTAACCTAACCTAACCTAACCTAACCTAACCTAACCTAACCTAACCTAACCTAACCTAACCTAACCTAACCTAACCTAACCTAACCTAACCTAACCTAACCTAACCTAACCTAACCTAACCTAACCTAACCTAACCTAACCTAACCTAACCTAACCTAACCTAACCTAACCTAACCTAACCTAACCTAACCTAACCTAACCTAACCTAACCTAACCTAACCTAACCTAACCTAACCTAACCTAACCTAACCTAACCTAACCTAACCTAACCTAACCTAACCTAACCTAACCTAACCTAACCTAACCTAACCTAACCTAACCTAACCTAACCTAACCTAACCTAACCTAACCTAACCTAACCTAACCTAACCTAACCTAACCTAACCTAACCTAACCTAACCTAACCTAACCTAACCTAACCTAACCTAACCTAACCTAACCTAACCTAACCTAACCTAACCTAACCTAACCTAACCTAACCTAACCTAACCTAACCTAACCTAACCTAACCTAACCTAACCTAACCTAACCTAACCTAACCTAACCTAACCTAACCTAACCTAACCTAACCTAACCTAACCTAACCTAACCTAACCTAACCTAACCTAACCTAACCTAACCTAACCTAACCTAACCTAACCTAACCTAACCTAACCTAACCTAACCTAACCTAACCTAACCTAACCTAACCTAACCTAACCTAACCTAACCTAACCTAACCTAACCTAACCTAACCTAACCTAACCTAACCTAACCTAACCTAACCTAACCTAACCTAACCTAACCTAACCTAACCTAACCTAACCTAACCTAACCTAACCTAACCTAACCTAACCTAACCTAACCTAACCTAACCTAACCTAACCTAACCTAACCTAACCTAACCTAACCTAACCTAACCTAACCTAACCTAACCTAACCTAACCTAACCTAACCTAACCTAACCTAACCTAACCTAACCTAACCTAACCTAACCTAACCTAACCTAACCTAACCTAACCTAACCTAACCTAACCTAACCTAACCTAACCTAACCTAACCTAACCTAACCTAACCTAACCTAACCTAACCTAACCTAACCTAACCTAACCTAACCTAACCTAACCTAACCTAACCTAACCTAACCTAACCTAACCTAACCTAACCTAACCTAACCTAACCTAACCTAACCTAACCTAACCTAACCTAACCTAACCTAACCTAACCTAACCTAACCTAACCTAACCTAACCTAACCTAACCTAACCTAACCTAACCTAACCTAACCTAACCTAACCTAACCTAACCTAACCTAACCTAACCTAACCTAACCTAACCTAACCTAACCTAACCTAACCTAACCTAACCTAACCTAACCTAACCTAACCTAACCTAACCTAACCTAACCTAACCTAACCTAACCTAACCTAACCTAACCTAACCTAACCTAACCTAACCTAACCTAACCTAACCTAACCTAACCTAACCTAACCTAACCTAACCTAACCTAACCTAACCTAACCTAACCTAACCTAACCTAACCTAACCTAACCTAACCTAACCTAACCTAACCTAACCTAACCTAACCTAACCTAACCTAACCTAACCTAACCTAACCTAACCTAACCTAACCTAACCTAACCTAACCTAACCTAACCTAACCTAACCTAACCTAACCTAACCTAACCTAACCTAACCTAACCTAACCTAACCTAACCTAACCTAACCTAACCTAACCTAACCTAACCTAACCTAACCTAACCTAACCTAACCTAACCTAACCTAACCTAACCTAACCTAACCTAACCTAACCTAACCTAACCTAACCTAACCTAACCTAACCTAACCTAACCTAACCTAACCTAACCTAACCTAACCTAACCTAACCTAACCTAACCTAACCTAACCTAACCTAACCTAACCTAACCTAACCTAACCTAACCTAACCTAACCTAACCTAACCTAACCTAACCTAACCTAACCTAACCTAACCTAACCTAACCTAACCTAACCTAACCTAACCTAACCTAACCTAACCTAACCTAACCTAACCTAACCTAACCTAACCTAACCTAACCTAACCTAACCTAACCTAACCTAACCTAACCTAACCTAACCTAACCTAACCTAACCTAACCTAACCTAACCTAACCTAACCTAACCTAACCTAACCTAACCTAACCTAACCTAACCTAACCTAACCTAACCTAACCTAACCTAACCTAACCTAACCTAACCTAACCTAACCTAACCTAACCTAACCTAACCTAACCTAACCTAACCTAACCTAACCTAACCTAACCTAACCTAACCTAACCTAACCTAACCTAACCTAACCTAACCTAACCTAACCTAACCTAACCTAACCTAACCTAACCTAACCTAACCTAACCTAACCTAACCTAACCTAACCTAACCTAACCTAACCTAACCTAACCTAACCTAACCTAACCTAACCTAACCTAACCTAACCTAACCTAACCTAACCTAACCTAACCTAACCTAACCTAACCTAACCTAACCTAACCTAACCTAACCTAACCTAACCTAACCTAACCTAACCTAACCTAACCTAACCTAACCTAACCTAACCTAACCTAACCTAACCTAACCTAACCTAACCTAACCTAACCTAACCTAACCTAACCTAACCTAACCTAACCTAACCTAACCTAACCTAACCTAACCTAACCTAACCTAACCTAACCTAACCTAACCTAACCTAACCTAACCTAACCTAACCTAACCTAACCTAACCTAACCTAACCTAACCTAACCTAACCTAACCTAACCTAACCTAACCTAACCTAACCTAACCTAACCTAACCTAACCTAACCTAACCTAACCTAACCTAACCTAACCTAACCTAACCTAACCTAACCTAACCTAACCTAACCTAACCTAACCTAACCTAACCTAACCTAACCTAACCTAACCTAACCTAACCTAACCTAACCTAACCTAACCTAACCTAACCTAACCTAACCTAACCTAACCTAACCTAACCTAACCTAACCTAACCTAACCTAACCTAACCTAACCTAACCTAACCTAACCTAACCTAACCTAACCTAACCTAACCTAACCTAACCTAACCTAACCTAACCTAACCTAACCTAACCTAACCTAACCTAACCTAACCTAACCTAACCTAACCTAACCTAACCTAACCTAACCTAACCTAACCTAACCTAACCTAACCTAACCTAACCTAACCTAACCTAACCTAACCTAACCTAACCTAACCTAACCTAACCTAACCTAACCTAACCTAACCTAACCTAACCTAACCTAACCTAACCTAACCTAACCTAACCTAACCTAACCTAACCTAACCTAACCTAACCTAACCTAACCTAACCTAACCTAACCTAACCTAACCTAACCTAACCTAACCTAACCTAACCTAACCTAACCTAACCTAACCTAACCTAACCTAACCTAACCTAACCTAACCTAACCTAACCTAACCTAACCTAACCTAACCTAACCTAACCTAACCTAACCTAACCTAACCTAACCTAACCTAACCTAACCTAACCTAACCTAACCTAACCTAACCTAACCTAACCTAACCTAACCTAACCTAACCTAACCTAACCTAACCTAACCTAACCTAACCTAACCTAACCTAACCTAACCTAACCTAACCTAACCTAACCTAACCTAACCTAACCTAACCTAACCTAACCTAACCTAACCTAACCTAACCTAACCTAACCTAACCTAACCTAACCTAACCTAACCTAACCTAACCTAACCTAACCTAACCTAACCTAACCTAACCTAACCTAACCTAACCTAACCTAACCTAACCTAACCTAACCTAACCTAACCTAACCTAACCTAACCTAACCTAACCTAACCTAACCTAACCTAACCTAACCTAACCTAACCTAACCTAACCTAACCTAACCTAACCTAACCTAACCTAACCTAACCTAACCTAACCTAACCTAACCTAACCTAACCTAACCTAACCTAACCTAACCTAACCTAACCTAACCTAACCTAACCTAACCTAACCTAACCTAACCTAACCTAACCTAACCTAACCTAACCTAACCTAACCTAACCTAACCTAACCTAACCTAACCTAACCTAACCTAACCTAACCTAACCTAACCTAACCTAACCTAACCTAACCTAACCTAACCTAACCTAACCTAACCTAACCTAACCTAACCTAACCTAACCTAACCTAACCTAACCTAACCTAACCTAACCTAACCTAACCTAACCTAACCTAACCTAACCTAACCTAACCTAACCTAACCTAACCTAACCTAACCTAACCTAACCTAACCTAACCTAACCTAACCTAACCTAACCTAACCTAACCTAACCTAACCTAACCTAACCTAACCTAACCTAACCTAACCTAACCTAACCTAACCTAACCTAACCTAACCTAACCTAACCTAACCTAACCTAACCTAACCTAACCTAACCTAACCTAACCTAACCTAACCTAACCTAACCTAACCTAACCTAACCTAACCTAACCTAACCTAACCTAACCTAACCTAACCTAACCTAACCTAACCTAACCTAACCTAACCTAACCTAACCTAACCTAACCTAACCTAACCTAACCTAACCTAACCTAACCTAACCTAACCTAACCTAACCTAACCTAACCTAACCTAACCTAACCTAACCTAACCTAACCTAACCTAACCTAACCTAACCTAACCTAACCTAACCTAACCTAACCTAACCTAACCTAACCTAACCTAACCTAACCTAACCTAACCTAACCTAACCTAACCTAACCTAACCTAACCTAACCTAACCTAACCTAACCTAACCTAACCTAACCTAACCTAACCTAACCTAACCTAACCTAACCTAACCTAACCTAACCTAACCTAACCTAACCTAACCTAACCTAACCTAACCTAACCTAACCTAACCTAACCTAACCTAACCTAACCTAACCTAACCTAACCTAACCTAACCTAACCTAACCTAACCTAACCTAACCTAACCTAACCTAACCTAACCTAACCTAACCTAACCTAACCTAACCTAACCTAACCTAACCTAACCTAACCTAACCTAACCTAACCTAACCTAACCTAACCTAACCTAACCTAACCTAACCTAACCTAACCTAACCTAACCTAACCTAACCTAACCTAACCTAACCTAACCTAACCTAACCTAACCTAACCTAACCTAACCTAACCTAACCTAACCTAACCTAACCTAACCTAACCTAACCTAACCTAACCTAACCTAACCTAACCTAACCTAACCTAACCTAACCTAACCTAACCTAACCTAACCTAACCTAACCTAACCTAACCTAACCTAACCTAACCTAACCTAACCTAACCTAACCTAACCTAACCTAACCTAACCTAACCTAACCTAACCTAACCTAACCTAACCTAACCTAACCTAACCTAACCTAACCTAACCTAACCTAACCTAACCTAACCTAACCTAACCTAACCTAACCTAACCTAACCTAACCTAACCTAACCTAACCTAACCTAACCTAACCTAACCTAACCTAACCTAACCTAACCTAACCTAACCTAACCTAACCTAACCTAACCTAACCTAACCTAACCTAACCTAACCTAACCTAACCTAACCTAACCTAACCTAACCTAACCTAACCTAACCTAACCTAACCTAACCTAACCTAACCTAACCTAACCTAACCTAACCTAACCTAACCTAACCTAACCTAACCTAACCTAACCTAACCTAACCTAACCTAACCTAACCTAACCTAACCTAACCTAACCTAACCTAACCTAACCTAACCTAACCTAACCTAACCTAACCTAACCTAACCTAACCTAACCTAACCTAACCTAACCTAACCTAACCTAACCTAACCTAACCTAACCTAACCTAACCTAACCTAACCTAACCTAACCTAACCTAACCTAACCTAACCTAACCTAACCTAACCTAACCTAACCTAACCTAACCTAACCTAACCTAACCTAACCTAACCTAACCTAACCTAACCTAACCTAACCTAACCTAACCTAACCTAACCTAACCTAACCTAACCTAACCTAACCTAACCTAACCTAACCTAACCTAACCTAACCTAACCTAACCTAACCTAACCTAACCTAACCTAACCTAACCTAACCTAACCTAACCTAACCTAACCTAACCTAACCTAACCTAACCTAACCTAACCTAACCTAACCTAACCTAACCTAACCTAACCTAACCTAACCTAACCTAACCTAACCTAACCTAACCTAACCTAACCTAACCTAACCTAACCTAACCTAACCTAACCTAACCTAACCTAACCTAACCTAACCTAACCTAACCTAACCTAACCTAACCTAACCTAACCTAACCTAACCTAACCTAACCTAACCTAACCTAACCTAACCTAACCTAACCTAACCTAACCTAACCTAACCTAACCTAACCTAACCTAACCTAACCTAACCTAACCTAACCTAACCTAACCTAACCTAACCTAACCTAACCTAACCTAACCTAACCTAACCTAACCTAACCTAACCTAACCTAACCTAACCTAACCTAACCTAACCTAACCTAACCTAACCTAACCTAACCTAACCTAACCTAACCTAACCTAACCTAACCTAACCTAACCTAACCTAACCTAACCTAACCTAACCTAACCTAACCTAACCTAACCTAACCTAACCTAACCTAACCTAACCTAACCTAACCTAACCTAACCTAACCTAACCTAACCTAACCTAACCTAACCTAACCTAACCTAACCTAACCTAACCTAACCTAACCTAACCTAACCTAACCTAACCTAACCTAACCTAACCTAACCTAACCTAACCTAACCTAACCTAACCTAACCTAACCTAACCTAACCTAACCTAACCTAACCTAACCTAACCTAACCTAACCTAACCTAACCTAACCTAACCTAACCTAACCTAACCTAACCTAACCTAACCTAACCTAACCTAACCTAACCTAACCTAACCTAACCTAACCTAACCTAACCTAACCTAACCTAACCTAACCTAACCTAACCTAACCTAACCTAACCTAACCTAACCTAACCTAACCTAACCTAACCTAACCTAACCTAACCTAACCTAACCTAACCTAACCTAACCTAACCTAACCTAACCTAACCTAACCTAACCTAACCTAACCTAACCTAACCTAACCTAACCTAACCTAACCTAACCTAACCTAACCTAACCTAACCTAACCTAACCTAACCTAACCTAACCTAACCTAACCTAACCTAACCTAACCTAACCTAACCTAACCTAACCTAACCTAACCTAACCTAACCTAACCTAACCTAACCTAACCTAACCTAACCTAACCTAACCTAACCTAACCTAACCTAACCTAACCTAACCTAACCTAACCTAACCTAACCTAACCTAACCTAACCTAACCTAACCTAACCTAACCTAACCTAACCTAACCTAACCTAACCTAACCTAACCTAACCTAACCTAACCTAACCTAACCTAACCTAACCTAACCTAACCTAACCTAACCTAACCTAACCTAACCTAACCTAACCTAACCTAACCTAACCTAACCTAACCTAACCTAACCTAACCTAACCTAACCTAACCTAACCTAACCTAACCTAACCTAACCTAACCTAACCTAACCTAACCTAACCTAACCTAACCTAACCTAACCTAACCTAACCTAACCTAACCTAACCTAACCTAACCTAACCTAACCTAACCTAACCTAACCTAACCTAACCTAACCTAACCTAACCTAACCTAACCTAACCTAACCTAACCTAACCTAACCTAACCTAACCTAACCTAACCTAACCTAACCTAACCTAACCTAACCTAACCTAACCTAACCTAACCTAACCTAACCTAACCTAACCTAACCTAACCTAACCTAACCTAACCTAACCTAACCTAACCTAACCTAACCTAACCTAACCTAACCTAACCTAACCTAACCTAACCTAACCTAACCTAACCTAACCTAACCTAACCTAACCTAACCTAACCTAACCTAACCTAACCTAACCTAACCTAACCTAACCTAACCTAACCTAACCTAACCTAACCTAACCTAACCTAACCTAACCTAACCTAACCTAACCTAACCTAACCTAACCTAACCTAACCTAACCTAACCTAACCTAACCTAACCTAACCTAACCTAACCTAACCTAACCTAACCTAACCTAACCTAACCTAACCTAACCTAACCTAACCTAACCTAACCTAACCTAACCTAACCTAACCTAACCTAACCTAACCTAACCTAACCTAACCTAACCTAACCTAACCTAACCTAACCTAACCTAACCTAACCTAACCTAACCTAACCTAACCTAACCTAACCTAACCTAACCTAACCTAACCTAACCTAACCTAACCTAACCTAACCTAACCTAACCTAACCTAACCTAACCTAACCTAACCTAACCTTTTTTTTTTTTTTTTTTTTTTTTTTTTTTTTTTTTTTTTTTTTTTTACGGGGGGAAATCCTCATGGACTACCTCCGCCTGGGGAAAGGCGGAGGGGCGTGCCGGACTCTTACCGGCTAAAACCACCCCGGTGTCTCCTCACACGTGCGCGTGGGGCCGCGGGAATCCAAATTCTTCCGCAGCCCCACACTAGTGCTGGCCCGGTCTGTCCGGGCCTCGTCTCCTGCACGGGGTAGTGAGGTGTTAAACTACCCCGTGTATCGCCTCAGGGGCGCGCGCCGACACCCGCGCGCGCCTCCGCCTCGGGTCCATCGAGTAGGGGTGGCGGGGGCTTCCCCAAGTCCCTCGCCCCTGGACCCATTTATGGGGGCCGGAAAAGGGCGTTGTCCGCCCTTCTCCTGCGCCCGGTGCGCCTTCTGCGGCCAGGGAAGGGAGTCGAGATCTCCCTTTCCCGTTCCGCAGTTTCCTTCTGCGACATCACGTCCTCGCAGAAGGACACCACTGCATCCCACGACTCTGCGCTACCGACCATCTTCTGCACTAAGGCCGGCAGCGACAGATCGCCTCCTACTTTATTTGTGAGGACACGGCGCTGCTCCTCCCAAGCTACACACTCGGCGAGCGTGTGTTGCGCCGTGTCCTCCCCGCAATGGACGCAGTGGTGGCACCGAGCGTCTGGCTCCCTGTCTATGCGGCGCAGGTACTTGCCGAAGCAGCCATGCCCCGACAGCACCTGCGTCACCCTAAACGACAGGGAGCCGTGCCTTCTCCCGAGCCAGTCGTCGAGTACTGGCCGGATCGCCTCGACGGTAGCGAGGCCGGCGGTAGGGCGCAGAAGCCTTTGCCGCCATTCCGCCACCAAGACCTGACGGAGCTCCTCTCGGCGCAGCGCGATCTGCCGCTGCACCGGTCTCGAGCCCCGTGCCCGCTCTTCCTCGCGCCATCGATATAATGACGCGAGTACTTTCGCCTCTAGGTCCCAGGGCGGGGATCCGGCCAGGACGCAAGCCGCCTCGTAGGAAATCGTGCGATACCCGCGGACGACTCTGACGGCCATCGCCCTCTGCGGTTTACGCAGAATGGCGAGAGTGCTGGCCGTCATGTCCATCGCCCACACAGGGGCCCCATACAGGGCCATGGACCGCACGATTCCCACGTACAACCGCCTACAGGCGGCGCTCGGGCCCCCCAAGTTGGGAAGCAACGTTGATAGCGCGCCCGCTGCACCCATCAGCTTGGGCGCTAGCCGCCGGAAGTGGGGTCCGAATTCCCATCGGCTGTCGAGCACCAATCCCAGATACTTCATGGTGGACTCGACAGCTATCCGGGCCCCGCTGACCACGATGTGTGAACCCGGCGGCGGCGCGCGTCGAGGGCCATGGAACACCATGGCCTCCGACTTACTTAGGGCCACCTCCAGGCCCAGGCGCCGGATGCGGTTCACCACTTGTGACACCGCAGCCGTGGCAACCAACGCTGCTTCCCTGTGCGAACTCCCCCGGGCAGTGACGAGCGTGTCATCCGCATAACACGTCAAGTCGGCGCCCGACGGGAGTTCACCTCTCAGCACCCAGTCGTAGCCGATGTTCCACAGGAGCGGTCCCAAGACCGATCCCTGCGGAACACCGCACGACATGACGCGCCGACCAGCGCCGTCACGTCCCCAATAGGTAACGCATCTCTCCTCAAGGTAAGCCCCTATTATGCGGCGGAGGTAGGGAGGCACGCGATGGTAATTCAGTGCCTCCCGAATACAACTCCAGGGTAGGGTGTTGAAGGCGTTGGAGATGTCTAAAGACACCGCCAGCACCACCCCACCCCGGGATACTGTCTCCTCCACCAGGGCCCTCACGCGAACCTAACCTAACCTAACCTAACCTAACCTAACCAAACTACAACTTTGCTTATAACTTTCATAAAACTTCGTCTTTTTGGTCAAATTTTTTTTCTAAATAATACAACTAATTGCTCCCCATATTACCCTATAGTTTTCTTATTAAATTTTCACTGTTATATTATAAATTTTCACATTTTTCATTCTTTTATAGTCGTAAATTCACAAATAAAACATAAAATCTTCTCTAACTTTGCATAAAAATTATCTTTTCTGTTCATATTTTCTTTTTATATAGTGTAACTAATTACTACCTTTAATTCCCTATAGTTTTTTTATACAATTTTCACAGTAAAATTACAAATTTTCATATAATTCATTTTCTTAGAGTCGTATTTTGATAAAATTTTTAAATTTTTTCAATTTTGCTTTTATTTCATTCTTTTTGCTTCTGTAAGGTCCGTCTAGTGTAGAAACTGCCATCTGCACTCAAATCTGTAAAATAAAACACAAGGAAATAGAGAAAATCGATACTTACCTAAACCGAGGTATAGTGGTTAATCGATACAAATAATTAAATTCAACTACAACTTTGCTTATAACTTTCATAAAACTTCGTCTTTTTGGTCAAATTTTTTTTCTAAATAATACAACTAATTGCTCCCCATATTACCCTATAGTTTTCTTATTAAATTTTCACTGTTATATTATAAATTTTCACATTTTTCATTCTTTTATAGTCGTAAATTCACAAATAAAACATAAAATCTTCTCTAACTTTGCATAAAAATTATCTTTTCTGTTCATATTTTCTTTTTATATAGTGTAACTAATTACTACCTTTAATTCCCTATAGTTTTTTTATACAATTTTCACAGTAAAATTACAAATTTTCATATAATTCATTTTCTTAGAGTCGTATTTTGATAAAATTTTTAATTTTTTTCAATTTTGCTTTTATTTCATTCTTTTTGCTTCTGTAAGGTCCGTCTAGTGTAGAAACTGCCATCTGCACTCAAATCTGTAAAATAAAACACAAGGAAATAGAGAAAATCGATACTTACCTAAACCGAGGTATAGTGGTTAATCGATACAAATAATTAAATTCAACTACAACTTTGCTTATAACTTTCATAAAACTTCGTCTTTTTGGTCAAATTTTTTTTCTAAATAATACAACTAATTGCTCCCCATATTACCCTATAGTTTTCTTATTAAATTTTCACTGTTATATTATAATTTTTCACATTTTTCATTCTTTTATAGTCGTAAATTCACAAATAAAACATAAAATCTTCTCTAACTTTGCATAAAAATTATCTTTTCTGTTCATATTTTCTTTTTATATAGTGTAACTAATTACTACCTTTAATTCCCTATAGTTTTTTTATACAATTTTCACAGTAAAATTACAAATTTTCATATAATTCATTTTCTTAGAGTCGTATTTTGATAAAATTTTTAAATTTTTTCAATTTTGCTTTTATTTCATTCTTTTTGCTTCTGTAAGGTCCGTCTAGTGTAGAAACTGCCATCTGCACTCAAATCTGTAAAATAAAACACAAGGAAATAGAGAAAATCGATACTTACCTAAACCGAGGTATAGTGGTTAATCGATACAAATAATTAAATTCAACTACAACTTTGCTTATAACTTTCATAAAACTTCGTCTTTTTGGTCAAATTTTTTTTCTAAATAATACAACTAATTGCTCCCCATATTACCCTATAGTTTTCTTATTAAATTTTCACTGTTATATTATAAATTTTCACATTTTTCATTCTTTTATAGTCGTAAATTCACAAATAAAACATAAAATCTTCTCTAACTTTGCATAAAAATTATCTTTTCTGTTCATATTTTCTTTTTATATAGTGTAACTAATTACTACCTTTAATTCCCCATAGTTTTTTTATACAATTTTCACAGTAAAATTACAAATTTTCATATAATTCATTTTCTTAGAGTCGTATTTTGATAAAATTTTTAAATTTATTCAATTTTGCTTTTATTTCATTCTTTTTGCTTCTGTAAGGTCCGTCTAGTGTAGAAACTGCCATCTGCACTCAAATCTGTAAAATAAAACACAAGGAAATAGAGAAAATCGATACTTACCTAAACCGAGGTATAGTGGTTAATCGATACAAATAATTAAATTCAACTACAACTTTGCTTATAACTTTCATAAAACTTCGTCTTTTTGGTCAAATTTTTTTTCTAAATAATACAACTAATTGCTCCCCATATTACCCTATAGTTTTCTTATTAAATTTTCACTGTTATATTATAAATTTTCACATTTTTCATTCTTTTATAGTCGTAAATTCACAAATAAAACATAAAATCTTCTCTAACTTTGCATAAAAATTATCTTTTCTGTTCATATTTTCTTTTTATATAGTGTAACTAATTACTACCTTTAATTCCCCATAGTTTTTTTATACAATTTTCACAGTAAAATTACAAATTTTCATATAATTCATTTTCTTAGAGTAGTATTTTGATAAAATTTTTAAATTTTTTCAATTTTGCTTTTATTTCATTCTTTTTGCTTCTGTAAGGTCCGTCTAGTGTAGAAACTGCCATCTGCACTCAAATCTGTAAAATAAAACACAAGGAAATAGAGAAAATCGATACTTACCTAAACCGAGGTATAGTGGTTAATCGATACAAATAATTAAATTCAACTACAACTTTGCTTATAACTTTCATAAAACTTCGTCTTTTTGGTCAAATTTTTTTTCTAAATAATACAACTAATTGCTCCCCATATTACCCTATAGTTTTCTTATTAAATTTTCACTGTTATATTATAATTTTTCACATTTTTCATTCTTTTATAGTCGTAAATTCACAAATAAAACATAAAATCTTCTCTAACTTTGCATAAAAATTATCTTTTCTGTTCATATTTTCTTTTTATATAGTGTAACTAATTACTACCTTTAATTCCCCATAGTTTTTTATACAATTTTCACAGTAAAATTACAAATTTTCATATAATTCATTTTCTTAGAGTCGTATTTTGATAAAATTTTTAAATTTTTTCAATTTTGCTTTTATTTCATTCTTTTTGCTTCTGTAAGGTCCGTCTAGTGTAGAAACTGCCATCTGCACTCAAATCTGTAAAATAAAACACAAGGAAATAGAGAAAATCGATACTTACCTAAACCGAGGTATAGTGGTTAATCGATACAAATAATTAAATTCAACTACAACTTTGCTTATAACTTTCATAAAACTTCGTCTTTTTGGTCAAATTTTTTTTCTAAATAATACAACTAATTGCTCCCCATATTACCCTATAGTTTTCTTATTAAATTTTCACTGTTATATTATAAATTTTCACATTTTTCATTCTTTTATAGTCGTAAATTCACAAATAAAACATAAAATCTTCTCTAACTTTGCATAAAAATTATCTTTTCTGTTCATATTTTCTTTTTATATAGTGTAACTAATTACTACCTTTAATTCCCCATAGTTTTTTTATACAATTTTCACAGTAAAATTACAAATTTTCATATAATTCATTTTCTTAGAGTCGTATTTTGATAAAATTTTTAAATTTTTTCAATTTTGCTTTTATTTCATTCTTTTTGCTTCTGTAAGGTCCGTCTAGTGTAGAAACTGCCATCTGCACTCAAATCTGTAAAATAAAACACAAGGAAATAGAGAAAATCGATACTTACCTAAACCGAGGTATAGTGGTTAATCGATACAAATAATTAAATTCAACTACAACTTTGCTTATAACTTTCATAAAACTTCGTCTTTTTGGTCAAATTTTTTTTCTAAATAATACAACTAATTGCTCCCCATATTACCCTATAGTTTTCTTATTAAATTTTCACTGTTATATTATAAATTTTCACATTTTTCATTCTTTTATAGTCGTAAATTCACAAATAAAACATAAAATCTTCTCTAACTTTGCATAAAAATTATCTTTTCTGTTCATATTTTCTTTTTATATAGTGTAACTAATTACTACCTTTAATTCCCTATAGTTTTTTTATACAATTTTCACAGTAAAATTACAAATTTTCATATAATTCATTTTCTTAGAGTCGTATTTTGATAAAATTTTTAATTTTTTTCAATTTTGCTTTTATTTCATTCTTTTTGCTTCTGTAAGGTCCGTCTAGTGTAGAAACTGCCATCTGCACTCAAATCTGTAAAATAAAACACAAGGAAATAGAGAAAATCGATACTTACCTAAACCGAGGTATAGTGGTTAATCGATACAAATAATTAAATTCAACTACAACTTTGCTTATAACTTTCATAAAACTTCGTCTTTTTGGTCAAATTTTTTTTCTAAATAATACAACTAATTGCTCCCCATATTACCCTATAGTTTTCTTATTAAATTTTCACTGTTATATTATAAATTTTCACATTTTTCATTCTTTTATAGTCGTAAATTCACAAATAAAACATAAAATCTTCTCTAACTTTGCATAAAAATTATCTTTTCTGTTCATATTTTCTTTTTATATAGTGTAACTAATTACTACCTTTAATTCCCCATAGTTTTTTTATACAATTTTCACAGTAAAATTACAAATTTTCATATAATTCATTTTCTTAGAGTCGTATTTTGATAAAATTTTTAAATTTATTCAATTTTGCTTTTATTTCATTCTTTTTGCTTCTGTAAGGTCCGTCTAGTGTAGAAACTGCCATCTGCACTCAAATCTGTAAAATAAAACACAAGGAAATAGAGAAAATCGATACTTACCTAAACCGAGGTATAGTGGTTAATCGATACAAATAATTAAATTCAACTACAACTTTGCTTATAACTTTCATAAAACTTCGTCTTTTTGGTCAAATTTTTTTTCTAAATAATACAACTAATTGCTCCCCATATTACCCTATAGTTTTCTTATTAAATTTTCACTGTTATATTATAAATTTTCACATTTTTCATTCTTTTATAGTCGTAAATTCACAAATAAAACATAAAATCTTCTCTAACTTTGCATAAAAATTATCTTTTCTGTTCATATTTTCTTTTTATATAGTGTAACTAATTACTACCTTTAATTCCCCATAGTTTTTTTATACAATTTTCACAGTAAAATTACAAATTTTCATATAATTCATTTTCTTAGAGTAGTATTTTGATAAAATTTTTAAATTTTTTCAATTTTGCTTTTATTTCATTCTTTTTGCTTCTGTAAGGTCCGTCTAGTGTAGAAACTGCCATCTGCACTCAAATCTGTAAAATAAAACACAAGGAAATAGAGAAAATCGATACTTACCTAAACCGAGGTATAGTGGTTAATCGATACAAATAATTAAATTCAACTACAACTTTGCTTATAACTTTCATAAAACTTCGTCTTTTTGGTCAAATTTTTTTTCTAAATAATACAACTAATTGCTCCCCATATTACCCTATAGTTTTCTTATTAAATTTTCACTGTTATATTATAATTTTTCACATTTTTCATTCTTTTATAGTCGTAAATTCACAAATAAAACATAAAATCTTCTCTAACTTTGCATAAAAATTATCTTTTCTGTTCATATTTTCTTTTTATATAGTGTAACTAATTACTACCTTTAATTCCCCATAGTTTTTTTATACAATTTTCACAGTAAAATTACAAATTTTCATATAATTCATTTTCTTAGAGTCGTATTTTGATAAAATTTTTAAATTTTTTCAATTTTGCTTTTATTTCATTCTTTTTGCTTCTGTAAGGTCCGTCTAGTGTAGAAACTGCCATCTGCACTCAAATCTGTAAAATAAAACACAAGGAAATAGAGAAAATCGATACTTACCTAAACCGAGGTATAGTGGTTAATCGATACAAATAATTAAATTCAACTACAACTTTGCTTATAACTTTCATAAAACTTCGTCTTTTTGGTCAAATTTTTTTTCTAAATAATACAACTAATTGCTCCCCATATTACCCTATAGTTTTCTTATTAAATTTTCACTGTTATATTATAAATTTTCACATTTTTCATTCTTTTATAGTCGTAAATTCACAAATAAAACATAAAATCTTCTCTAACTTTGCATAAAAATTATCTTTTCTGTTCATATTTTCTTTTTATATAGTGTAACTAATTACTACCTTTAATTCCCCATAGTTTTTTTATACAATTTTCACAGTAAAATTACAAATTTTCATATAATTCATTTTCTTAGAGTCGTATTTTGATAAAATTTTTAAATTTTTTCAATTTTGCTTTTATTTCATTCTTTTTGCTTCTGTAAGGTCCGTCTAGTGTAGAAACTGCCATCTGCACTCAAATCTGTAAAATAAAACACAAGGAAATAGAGAAAATCGATACTTACCTAAACCGAGGTATAGTGGTTAATCGATACAAATAATTAAATTCAACTACAACTTTGCTTATAACTTTCATAAAACTTCGTCTTTTTGGTCAAATTTTTTTTCTAAATAATACAACTAATTGCTCCCCATATTACCCTATAGTTTTCTTATTAAATTTTCACTGTTATATTATAAATTTTCACATTTTTCATTCTTTTATAGTCGTAAATTCACAAATAAAACATAAAATCTTCTCTAACTTTGCATAAAAATTATCTTTTCTGTTCATATTTTCTTTTTATATAGTGTAACTAATTACTACCTTTAATTCCCTATAGTTTTTTTATACAATTTTCACAGTAAAATTACAAATTTTCATATAATTCATTTTCTTAGAGTCGTATTTTGATAAAATTTTTAATTTTTTTCAATTTTGCTTTTATTTCATTCTTTTTGCTTCTGTAAGGTCCGTCTAGTGTAGAAACTGCCATCTGCACTCAAATCTGTAAAATAAAACACAAGGAAATAGAGAAAATCGATACTTACCTAAACCGAGGTATAGTGGTTAATCGATACAAATAATTAAATTCAACTACAACTTTGCTTATAACTTTCATAAAACTTCGTCTTTTTGGTCAAATTTTTTTTCTAAATAATACAACTAATTGCTCCCCATATTACCCTATAGTTTTCTTATTAAATTTTCACTGTTATATTATAATTTTTCACATTTTTCATTCTTTTATAGTCGTAAATTCACAAATAAAACATAAAATCTTCTCTAACTTTGCATAAAAATTATCTTTTCTGTTCATATTTTCTTTTTATATAGTGTAACTAATTACTACCTTTAATTCCCCATAGTTTTTTTATACAATTTTCACAGTAAAATTACAAATTTTCATATAATTCATTTTCTTAGAGTCGTATTTTGATAAAATTTTTAAATTTTTTCAATTTTGCTTTTATTTCATTCTTTTTGCTTCTGTAAGGTCCGTCTAGTGTAGAAACTGCCATCTGCACTCAAATCTGTAAAATAAAACACAAGGAAATAGAGAAAATCGATACTTACCTAAACCGAGGTATAGTGGTTAATCGATACAAATAATTAAATTCAACTACAACTTTGCTTATAACTTTCATAAAACTTCGTCTTTTTGGTCAAATTTTTTTTCTAAATAATACAACTAATTGCTCCCCATATTACCCTATAGTTTTCTTATTAAATTTTCACTGTTATATTATAAATTTTCACATTTTTCATTCTTTTATAGTCGTAAATTCACAAATAAAACATAAAATCTTCTCTAACTTTGCATAAAAATTATCTTTTCTGTTCATATTTTCTTTTTATATAGTGTAACTAATTACTACCTTTAATTCCCTATAGTTTTTTTATACAATTTTCACAGTAAAATTACAAATTTTCATATAATTCATTTTCTTAGAGTCGTATTTTGATAAAATTTTTAATTTTTTTCAATTTTGCTTTTATTTCATTCTTTTTGCTTCTGTAAGGTCCGTCTAGTGTAGAAACTGCCATCTGCACTCAAATCTGTAAAATAAAACACAAGGAAATAGAGAAAATCGATACTTACCTAAACCGAGGTATAGTGGTTAATCGATACAAATAATTAAATTCAACTACAACTTTGCTTATAACTTTCATAAAACTTCGTCTTTTTGGTCAAATTTTTTTTCTAAATAATACAACTAATTGCTCCCCATATTACCCTATAGTTTTCTTATTAAATTTTCACTGTTATATTATAATTTTTCACATTTTTCATTCTTTTATAGTCGTAAATTCACAAATAAAACATAAAATCTTCTCTAACTTTGCATAAAAATTATCTTTTCTGTTCATATTTTCTTTTTATATAGTGTAACTAATTACTACCTTTAATTCCCTATAGTTTTTTTATACAATTTTCACAGTAAAATTACAAATTTTCATATAATTCATTTTCTTAGAGTCGTATTTTGATAAAATTTTTAAATTTTTTCAATTTTGCTTTTATTTCATTCTTTTTGCTTCTGTAAGGTCCGTCTAGTGTAGAAACTGCCATCTGCACTCAAATCTGTAAAATAAAACACAAGGAAATAGAGAAAATCGATACTTACCTAAACCGAGGTATAGTGGTTAATCGATACAAATAATTAAATTCAACTACAACTTTGCTTATAACTTTCATAAAACTTCGTCTTTTTGGTCAAATTTTTTTTCTAAATAATACAACTAATTGCTCCCCATATTACCCTATAGTTTTCTTATTAAATTTTCACTGTTATATTATAAATTTTCACATTTTTCATTCTTTTATAGTCGTAAATTCACAAATAAAACATAAAATCTTCTCTAACTTTGCATAAAAATTATCTTTTCTGTTCATATTTTCTTTTTATATAGTGTAACTAATTACTACCTTTAATTCCCCATAGTTTTTTTATACAATTTTCACAGTAAAATTACAAATTTTCATATAATTCATTTTCTTAGAGTCGTATTTTGATAAAATTTTTAAATTTATTCAATTTTGCTTTTATTTCATTCTTTTTGCTTCTGTAAGGTCCGTCTAGTGTAGAAACTGCCATCTGCACTCAAATCTGTAAAATAAAACACAAGGAAATAGAGAAAATCGATACTTACCTAAACCGAGGTATAGTGGTTAATCGATACAAATAATTAAATTCAACTACAACTTTGTTTATAACTTTCATAAAACTTCGTCTTTTTGGTCAAATTTTTTTTCTAAATAATACAACTAATTGCTCCCCATATTACCCTATAGTTTTCTTATTAAATTTTCACTGTTATATTATAAATTTTCACATTTTTCATTCTTTTATAGTCGTAAATTCACAAATAAAACATAAAATCTTCTCTAACTTTGCATAAAAATTATCTTTTCTGTTCATATTTTCTTTTTATATAGTGTAACTAATTACTACCTTTAATTCCCCATAGTTTTTTTATACAATTTTCACAGTAAAATTACAAATTTTCATATAATTCATTTTCTTAGAGTCGTATTTTGATAAAATTTTTAAATTTTTTCAATTTTGCTTTTATTTCATTCTTTTTGCTTCTGTAAGGTCCGTCTAGTGTAGAAACTGCCATCTGCACTCAAATCTGTAAAATAAAACACAAGGAAATAGAGAAAATCGATACTTACCTAAACCGAGGTATAGTGGTTAATCGATACAAATAATTAAATTCAACTACAACTTTGCTTATAACTTTCATAAAACTTCGTCTTTTTGGTCAAATTTTTTTTCTAAATAATACAACTAATTGCTCCCCATATTACCCTATAGTTTTCTTATTAAATTTTCACTGTTATATTATAAATTTTCACATTTTTCATTCTTTTATAGTCGTAAATTCACAAATAAAACATAAAATCTTCTCTAACTTTGCATAAAAATTATCTTTTCTGTTCATATTTTCTTTTTATATAGTGTAACTAATTACTACCTTTAATTCCCCATAGTTTTTTTATACAATTTTCACAGTAAAATTACAAATTTTCATATAATTCATTTTCTTAGAGTCGTATTTTGATAAAATTTTTAAATTTTTTCAATTTTGCTTTTATTTCATTCTTTTTGCTTCTGTAAGGTCCGTCTAGTGTAGAAACTGCCATCTGCACTCAAATCTGTAAAATAAAACACAAGGAAATAGAGAAAATCGATACTTACCTAAACCGAGGTATAGTGGTTAATCGATACAAATAATTAAATTCAACTACAACTTTGCTTATAACTTTCATAAAACTTCGTCTTTTTGGTCAAATTTTTTTTCTAAATAATACAACTAATTGCTCCCCATATTACCCTATAGTTTTCTTATTAAATTTTCACTGTTATATTATAAATTTTCACATTTTTCATTCTTTTATAGTCGTAAATTCACAAATAAAACATAAAATCTTCTCTAACTTTGCATAAAAATTATCTTTTCTGTTCATATTTTCTTTTTATATAGTGTAACTAATTACTACCTTTAATTCCCCATAGTTTTTTTATACAATTTTCACAGTAAAATTACAAATTTTCATATAATTCATTTTCTTAGAGTCGTATTTTGATAAAATTTTTAAATTTTTTCAATTTTGCTTTTATTTCATTCTTTTTGCTTCTGTAAGGTCCGTCTAGTGTAGAAACTGCCATCTGCACTCAAATCTGTAAAATAAAACACAAGGAAATAGAGAAAATCGATACTTACCTAAACCGAGGTATAGTGGTTAATCGATACAAATAATTAAATTCAACTACAACTTTGCTTATAACTTTCATAAAACTTCGTCTTTTTGGTCAAATTTTTTTTCTAAATAATACAACTAATTGCTCCCCATATTACCCTATAGTTTTCTTATTAAATTTTCACTGTTATATTATAAATTTTCACATTTTTCATTCTTTTATAGTCGTAAATTCACAAATAAAACATAAAATCTTCTCTAACTTTGCATAAAAATTATCTTTTCTGTTCATATTTTCTTTTTATATAGTGTAACTAATTACTACCTTTAATTCCCTATAGTTTTTTTATACAATTTTCACAGTAAAATTACAAATTTTCATATAATTCATTTTCTTAGAGTCGTATTTTGATAAAATTTTTAATTTTTTTCAATTTTGCTTTTATTTCATTCTTTTTGCTTCTGTAAGGTCCGTCTAGTGTAGAAACTGCCATCTGCACTCAAATCTGTAAAATAAAACACAAGGAAATAGAGAAAATCGATACTTACCTAAACCGAGGTATAGTGGTTAATCGATACAAATAATTAAATTCAACTACAACTTTGCTTATAACTTTCATAAAACTTCGTCTTTTTGGTCAAATTTTTTTTCTAAATAATACAACTAATTGCTCCCCATATTACCCTATAGTTTTCTTATTAAATTTTCACTGTTATATTATAAATTTTCACATTTTTCATTCTTTTATAGTCGTAAATTCACAAATAAAACATAAAATCTTCTCTAACTTTGCATAAAAATTATCTTTTCTGTTCATATTTTCTTTTTATATAGTGTAACTAATTACTACCTTTAATTCCCCATAGTTTTTTTATACAATTTTCACAGTAAAATTACAAATTTTCATATAATTCATTTTCTTAGAGTCGTATTTTGATAAAATTTTTAAATTTATTCAATTTTGCTTTTATTTCATTCTTTTTGCTTCTGTAAGGTCCGTCTAGTGTAGAAACTGCCATCTGCACTCAAATCTGTAAAATAAAACACAAGGAAATAGAGAAAATCGATACTTACCTAAACCGAGGTATAGTGGTTAATCGATACAAATAATTAAATTCAACTACAACTTTGCTTATAACTTTCATAAAACTTCGTCTTTTTGGTCAAATTTTTTTTCTAAATAATACAACTAATTGCTCCCCATATTACCCTATAGTTTTCTTATTAAATTTTCACTGTTATATTATAAATTTTCACATTTTTCATTCTTTTATAGTCGTAAATTCACAAATAAAACATAAAATCTTCTCTAACTTTGCATAAAAATTATCTTTTCTGTTCATATTTTCTTTTTATATAGTGTAACTAATTACTACCTTTAATTCCCCATAGTTTTTTTATACAATTTTCACAGTAAAATTACAAATTTTCATATAATTCATTTTCTTAGAGTAGTATTTTGATAAAATTTTTAAATTTTTTCAATTTTGCTTTTATTTCATTCTTTTTGCTTCTGTAAGGTCCGTCTAGTGTAGAAACTGCCATCTGCACTCAAATCTGTAAAATAAAACACAAGGAAATAGAGAAAATCGATACTTACCTAAACCGAGGTATAGTGGTTAATCGATACAAATAATTAAATTCAACTACAACTTTGCTTATAACTTTCATAAAACTTCGTCTTTTTGGTCAAATTTTTTTTCTAAATAATACAACTAATTGCTCCCCATATTACCCTATAGTTTTCTTATTAAATTTTCACTGTTATATTATAATTTTTCACATTTTTCATTCTTTTATAGTCGTAAATTCACAAATAAAACATAAAATCTTCTCTAACTTTGCATAAAAATTATCTTTTCTGTTCATATTTTCTTTTTATATAGTGTAACTAATTACTACCTTTAATTCCCCATAGTTTTTTTATACAATTTTCACAGTAAAATTACAAATTTTCATATAATTCATTTTCTTAGAGTCGTATTTTGATAAAATTTTTAAATTTTTTCAATTTTGCTTTTATTTCATTCTTTTTGCTTCTGTAAGGTCCGTCTAGTGTAGAAACTGCCATCTGCACTCAAATCTGTAAAATAAAACACAAGGAAATAGAGAAAATCGATACTTACCTAAACCGAGGTATAGTGGTTAATCGATACAAATAATTAAATTCAACTACAACTTTGCTTATAACTTTCATAAAACTTCGTCTTTTTGGTCAAATTTTTTTTCTAAATAATACAACTAATTGCTCCCCATATTACCCTATAGTTTTCTTATTAAATTTTCACTGTTATATTATAAATTTTCACATTTTTCATTCTTTTATAGTCGTAAATTCACAAATAAAACATAAAATCTTCTCTAACTTTGCATAAAAATTATCTTTTCTGTTCATATTTTCTTTTTATATAGTGTAACTAATTACTACCTTTAATTCCCCATAGTTTTTTTATACAATTTTCACAGTAAAATTACAAATTTTCATATAATTCATTTTCTTAGAGTCGTATTTTGATAAAATTTTTAAATTTTTCAATTTTGCTTTTATTTCATTCTTTTTGCTTCTGTAAGGTCCGTCTAGTGTAGAAACTGCCATCTGCACTCAAATCTGTAAAATAAAACACAAGGAAATAGAGAAAATCGATACTTACCTAAACCGAGGTATAGTGGTTAATCGATACAAATAATTAAATTCAACTACAACTTTGCTTATAACTTTCATAAAACTTCGTCTTTTTGGTCAAATTTTTTTTCTAAATAATACAACTAATTGCTCCCCATATTACCCTATAGTTTTCTTATTAAATTTTCACTGTTATATTATAAATTTTCACATTTTTCATTCTTTTATAGTCGTAAATTCACAAATAAAACATAAAATCTTCTCTAACTTTGCATAAAAATTATCTTTTCTGTTCATATTTTCTTTTTATATAGTGTAACTAATTACTACCTTTAATTCCCTATAGTTTTTTTATACAATTTTCACAGTAAAATTACAAATTTTCATATAATTCATTTTCTTAGAGTCGTATTTTGATAAAATTTTTAATTTTTTTCAATTTTGCTTTTATTTCATTCTTTTTGCTTCTGTAAGGTCCGTCTAGTGTAGAAACTGCCATCTGCACTCAAATCTGTAAAATAAAACACAAGGAAATAGAGAAAATCGATACTTACCTAAACCGAGGTATAGTGGTTAATCGATACAAATAATTAAATTCAACTACAACTTTGCTTATAACTTTCATAAAACTTCGTCTTTTTGGTCAAATTTTTTTTCTAAATAATACAACTAATTGCTCCCCATATTACCCTATAGTTTTCTTATTAAATTTTCACTGTTATATTATAATTTTTCACATTTTTCATTCTTTTATAGTCGTAAATTCACAAATAAAACATAAAATCTTCTCTAACTTTGCATAAAAATTATCTTTTCTGTTCATATTTTCTTTTTATATAGTGTAACTAATTACTACCTTTAATTCCCTATAGTTTTTTTATACAATTTTCACAGTAAAATTACAAATTTTCATATAATTCATTTTCTTAGAGTCGTATTTTGATAAAATTTTTAAATTTTTTCAATTTTGCTTTTATTTCATTCTTTTTGCTTCTGTAAGGTCCGTCTAGTGTAGAAACTGCCATCTGCACTCAAATCTGTAAAATAAAACACAAGGAAATAGAGAAAATCGATACTTACCTAAACCGAGGTATAGTGGTTAATCGATACAAATAATTAAATTCAACTACAACTTTGCTTATAACTTTCATAAAACTTCGTCTTTTTGGTCAAATTTTTTTTCTAAATAATACAACTAATTGCTCCCCATATTACCCTATAGTTTTCTTATTAAATTTTCACTGTTATATTATAAATTTTCACATTTTTCATTCTTTTATAGTCGTAAATTCACAAATAAAACATAAAATCTTCTCTAACTTTGCATAAAAATTATCTTTTCTGTTCATATTTTCTTTTTATATAGTGTAACTAATTACTACCTTTAATTCCCCATAGTTTTTTTATACAATTTTCACAGTAAAATTACAAATTTTCATATAATTCATTTTCTTAGAGTCGTATTTTGATAAAATTTTTAAATTTATTCAATTTTGCTTTTATTTCATTCTTTTTGCTTCTGTAAGGTCCGTCTAGTGTAGAAACTGCCATCTGCACTCAAATCTGTAAAATAAAACACAAGGAAATAGAGAAAATCGATACTTACCTAAACCGAGGTATAGTGGTTAATCGATACAAATAATTAAATTCAACTACAACTTTGCTTATAACTTTCATAAAACTTCGTCTTTTTGGTCAAATTTTTTTTCTAAATAATACAACTAATTGCTCCCCATATTACCCTATAGTTTTCTTATTAAATTTTCACTGTTATATTATAAATTTTCACATTTTTCATTCTTTTATAGTCGTAAATTCACAAATAAAACATAAAATCTTCTCTAACTTTGCATAAAAATTATCTTTTCTGTTCATATTTTCTTTTTATATAGTGTAACTAATTACTACCTTTAATTCCCTATAGTTTTTTTATACAATTTTCACAGTAAAATTACAAATTTTCATATAATTCATTTTCTTAGAGTCGTATTTTGATAAAATTTTTAAATTTTTTCAATTTTGCTTTTATTTCATTCTTTTTGCTTCTGTAAGGTCCGTCTAGTGTAGAAACTGCCATCTGCACTCAAATCTGTAAAATAAAACACAAGGAAATAGAGAAAATCGATACTTACCTAAACCGAGGTATAGTGGTTAATCGATACAAATAATTAAATTCAACTACAACTTTGCTTATAACTTTCATAAAACTTCGTCTTTTTGGTCAAATTTTTTTTCTAAATAATACAACTAATTGCTCCCCATATTACCCTATAGTTTTCTTATTAAATTTTCACTGTTATATTATAATTTTTCACATTTTTCATTCTTTTATAGTCGTAAATTCACAAATAAAACATAAAATCTTCTCTAACTTTGCATAAAAATTATCTTTTCTGTTCATATTTTCTTTTTATATAGTGTAACTAATTACTACCTTTAATTCCCCATAGTTTTTTTATACAATTTTCACAGTAAAATTACAAATTTTCATATAATTCATTTTCTTAGAGTCGTATTTTGATAAAATTTTTAAATTTTTTCAATTTTGCTTTTATTTCATTCTTTTTGCTTCTGTAAGGTCCGTCTAGTGTAGAAACTGCCATCTGCACTCAAATCTGTAAAATAAAACACAAGGAAATAGAGAAAATCGATACTTACCTAAACCGAGGTATAGTGGTTAATCGATACAAATAATTAAATTCAACTACAACTTTGCTTATAACTTTCATAAAACTTCGTCTTTTTGGTCAAATTTTTTTTCTAAATAATACAACTAATTGCTCCCCATATTACCCTATAGTTTTCTTATTAAATTTTCACTGTTATATTATAAATTTTCACATTTTTCATTCTTTTATAGTCGTAAATTCACAAATAAAACATAAAATCTTCTCTAACTTTGCATAAAAATTATCTTTTCTGTTCATATTTTCTTTTTATATAGTGTAACTAATTACTACCTTTAATTCCCCATAGTTTTTTTATACAATTTTCACAGTAAAATTACAAATTTTCATATAATTCATTTTCTTAGAGTCGTATTTTGATAAAATTTTTAAATTTTTTCAATTTTGCTTTTATTTCATTCTTTTTGCTTCTGTAAGGTCCGTCTAGTGTAGAAACTGCCATCTGCACTCAAATCTGTAAAATAAAACACAAGGAAATAGAGAAAATCGATACTTACCTAAACCGAGGTATAGTGGTTAATCGATACAAATAATTAAATTCAACTACAACTTTGCTTATAACTTTCATAAAACTTCGTCTTTTTGGTCAAATTTTTTTTCTAAATAATACAACTAATTGCTCCCCATATTACCCTATAGTTTTCTTATTAAATTTTCACTGTTATATTATAATTTTTCACATTTTTCATTCTTTTATAGTCGTAAATTCACAAATAAAACATAAAATCTTCTCTAACTTTGCATAAAAATTATCTTTTCTGTTCATATTTTCTTTTTATATAGTGTAACTAATTACTACCTTTAATTCCCCATAGTTTTTTTATACAATTTTCACAGTAAAATTACAAATTTTCATATAATTCATTTTCTTAGAGTCGTATTTTGATAAAATTTTTAAATTTTTTCAATTTTGCTTTTATTTCATTCTTTTTGCTTCTGTAAGGTCCGTCTAGTGTAGAAACTGCCATCTGCACTCAAATCTGTAAAATAAAACACAAGGAAATAGAGAAAATCGATACTTACCTAAACCGAGGTATAGTGGTTAATCGATACAAATAATTAAATTCAACTACAACTTTGCTTATAACTTTCATAAAACTTCGTCTTTTTGGTCAAATTTTTTTTCTAAATAATACAACTAATTGCTCCCCATATTACCCTATAGTTTTCTTATTAAATTTTCACTGTTATATTATAATTTTTCACATTTTTCATTCTTTTATAGTCGTAAATTCACAAATAAAACATAAAATCTTCTCTAACTTTGCATAAAAATTATCTTTTCTGTTCATATTTTCTTTTTATATAGTGTAACTAATTACTACCTTTAATTCCCCATAGTTTTTTTATACAATTTTCACAGTAAAATTACAAATTTTCATATAATTCATTTTCTTAGAGTCGTATTTTGATAAAATTTTTAAATTTTTTCAATTTTGCTTTTATTTCATTCTTTTTGCTTCTGTAAGGTCCGTCTAGTGTAGAAACTGCCATCTGCACTCAAATCTGTAAAATAAAACACAAGGAAATAGAGAAAATCGATACTTACCTAAACCGAGGTATAGTGGTTAATCGATACAAATAATTAAATTCAACTACAACTTTGCTTATAACTTTCATAAAACTTCGTCTTTTTGGTCAAATTTTTTTTCTAAATAATACAACTAATTGCTCCCCATATTACCCTATAGTTTTCTTATTAAATTTTCACTGTTATATTATAAATTTTCACATTTTTCATTCTTTTATAGTCGTAAATTCACAAATAAAACATAAAATCTTCTCTAACTTTGCATAAAAATTATCTTTTCTGTTCATATTTTCTTTTTATATAGTGTAACTAATTACTACCTTTAATTCCCCATAGTTTTTTTATACAATTTTCACAGTAAAATTACAAATTTTCATATAATTCATTTTCTTAGAGTCGTATTTTGATAAAATTTTTAAATTTTTTCAATTTTGCTTTTATTTCATTCTTTTTGCTTCTGTAAGGTCCGTCTAGTGTAGAAACTGCCATCTGCACTCAAATCTGTAAAATAAAACACAAGGAAATAGAGAAAATCGATACTTACCTAAACCGAGGTATAGTGGTTAATCGATACAAATAATTAAATTCAACTACAACTTTGCTTATAACTTTCATAAAACTTCGTCTTTTTGGTCAAATTTTTTTTCTAAATAATACAACTAATTGCTCCCCATATTACCCTATAGTTTTCTTATTAAATTTTCACTGTTATATTATAAATTTTCACATTTTTCATTCTTTTATAGTCGTAAATTCACAAATAAAACATAAAATCTTCTCTAACTTTGCATAAAAATTATCTTTTCTGTTCATATTTTCTTTTTATATAGTGTAACTAATTACTACCTTTAATTCCCTATAGTTTTTTTATACAATTTTCACAGTAAAATTACAAATTTTCATATAATTCATTTTCTTAGAGTCGTATTTTGATAAAATTTTTAATTTTTTTCAATTTTGCTTTTATTTCATTCTTTTTGCTTCTGTAAGGTCCGTCTAGTGTAGAAACTGCCATCTGCACTCAAATCTGTAAAATAAAACACAAGGAAATAGAGAAAATCGATACTTACCTAAACCGAGGTATAGTGGTTAATCGATACAAATAATTAAATTCAACTACAACTTTGCTTATAACTTTCATAAAACTTCGTCTTTTTGGTCAAATTTTTTTTCTAAATAATACAACTAATTGCTCCCCATATTACCCTATAGTTTTCTTATTAAATTTTCACTGTTATATTATAATTTTTCACATTTTTCATTCTTTTATAGTCGTAAATTCACAAATAAAACATAAAATCTTCTCTAACTTTGCATAAAAATTATCTTTTCTGTTCATATTTTCTTTTTATATAGTGTAACTAATTACTACCTTTAATTCCCTATAGTTTTTTTATACAATTTTCACAGTAAAATTACAAATTTTCATATAATTCATTTTCTTAGAGTCGTATTTTGATAAAATTTTTAAATTTTTTCAATTTTGCTTTTATTTCATTCTTTTTGCTTCTGTAAGGTCCGTCTAGTGTAGAAACTGCCATCTGCACTCAAATCTGTAAAATAAAACACAAGGAAATAGAGAAAATCGATACTTACCTAAACCGAGGTATAGTGGTTAATCGATACAAATAATTAAATTCAACTACAACTTTGCTTATAACTTTCATAAAACTTCGTCTTTTTGGTCAAATTTTTTTTCTAAATAATACAACTAATTGCTCCCCATATTACCCTATAGTTTTCTTATTAAATTTTCACTGTTATATTATAAATTTTCACATTTTTCATTCTTTTATAGTCGTAAATTCACAAATAAAACATAAAATCTTCTCTAACTTTGCATAAAAATTATCTTTTCTGTTCATATTTTCTTTTTATATAGTGTAACTAATTACTACCTTTAATTCCCCATAGTTTTTTTATACAATTTTCACAGTAAAATTACAAATTTTCATATAATTCATTTTCTTAGAGTCGTATTTTGATAAAATTTTTAAATTTTTTCAATTTTGCTTTTATTTCATTCTTTTTGCTTCTGTAAGGTCCGTCTAGTGTAGAAACTGCCATCTGCACTCAAATCTGTAAAATAAAACACAAGGAAATAGAGAAAATCGATACTTACCTAAACCGAGGTATAGTGGTTAATCGATACAAATAATTAAATTCAACTACAACTTTGCTTATAACTTTCATAAAACTTCGTCTTTTTGGTCAAATTTTTTTTCTAAATAATACAACTAATTGCTCCCCATATTACCCTATAGTTTTCTTATTAAATTTTCACTGTTATATTATAAATTTTCACATTTTTCATTCTTTTATAGTCGTAAATTCACAAATAAAACATAAAATCTTCTCTAACTTTGCATAAAAATTATCTTTTCTGTTCATATTTTCTTTTTATATAGTGTAACTAATTACTACCTTTAATTCCCCATAGTTTTTTTATACAATTTTCACAGTAAAATTACAAATTTTCATATAATTCATTTTCTTAGAGTAGTATTTTGATAAAATTTTTAAATTTTTTCAATTTTGCTTTTATTTCATTCTTTTTGCTTCTGTAAGGTCCGTCTAGTGTAGAAACTGCCATCTGCACTCAAATCTGTAAAATAAAACACAAGGAAATAGAGAAAATCGATACTTACCTAAACCGAGGTATAGTGGTTAATCGATACAAATAATTAAATTCAACTACAACTTTGCTTATAACTTTCATAAAACTTCGTCTTTTTGGTCAAATTTTTTTTCTAAATAATACAACTAATTGCTCCCCATATTACCCTATAGTTTTCTTATTAAATTTTCACTGTTATATTATAATTTTTCACATTTTTCATTCTTTTATAGTCGTAAATTCACAAATAAAACATAAAATCTTCTCTAACTTTGCATAAAAATTATCTTTTCTGTTCATATTTTCTTTTTATATAGTGTAACTAATTACTACCTTTAATTCCCCATAGTTTTTTTATACAATTTTCACAGTAAAATTACAAATTTTCATATAATTCATTTTCTTAGAGTCGTATTTTGATAAAATTTTTAAATTTTTTCAATTTTGCTTTTATTTCATTCTTTTTGCTTCTGTAAGGTCCGTCTAGTGTAGAAACTGCCATCTGCACTCAAATCTGTAAAATAAAACACAAGGAAATAGAGAAAATCGATACTTACCTAAACCGAGGTATAGTGGTTAATCGATACAAATAATTAAATTCAACTACAACTTTGCTTATAACTTTCATAAAACTTCGTCTTTTTGGTCAAATTTTTTTTCTAAATAATACAACTAATTGCTCCCCATATTACCCTATAGTTTTCTTATTAAATTTTCACTGTTATATTATAAATTTTCACATTTTTCATTCTTTTATAGTCGTAAATTCACAAATAAAACATAAAATCTTCTCTAACTTTGCATAAAAATTATCTTTTCTGTTCATATTTTCTTTTTATATAGTGTAACTAATTACTACCTTTAATTCCCTATAGTTTTTTTATACAATTTTCACAGTAAAATTACAAATTTTCATATAATTCATTTTCTTAGAGTCGTATTTTGATAAAATTTTTAATTTTTTTCAATTTTGCTTTTATTTCATTCTTTTTGCTTCTGTAAGGTCCGTCTAGTGTAGAAACTGCCATCTGCACTCAAATCTGTAAAATAAAACACAAGGAAATAGAGAAAATCGATACTTACCTAAACCGAGGTATAGTGGTTAATCGATACAAATAATTAAATTCAACTACAACTTTGCTTATAACTTTCATAAAACTTCGTCTTTTTGGTCAAATTTTTTTTCTAAATAATACAACTAATTGCTCCCCATATTACCCTATAGTTTTCTTATTAAATTTTCACTGTTATATTATAATTTTTCACATTTTTCATTCTTTTATAGTCGTAAATTCACAAATAAAACATAAAATCTTCTCTAACTTTGCATAAAAATTATCTTTTCTGTTCATATTTTCTTTTTATATAGTGTAACTAATTACTACCTTTAATTCCCTATAGTTTTTTTATACAATTTTCACAGTAAAATTACAAATTTTCATATAATTCATTTTCTTAGAGTCGTATTTTGATAAAATTTTTAAATTTTTTCAATTTTGCTTTTATTTCATTCTTTTTGCTTCTGTAAGGTCCGTCTAGTGTAGAAACTGCCATCTGCACTCAAATCTGTAAAATAAAACACAAGGAAATAGAGAAAATCGATACTTACCTAAACCGAGGTATAGTGGTTAATCGATACAAATAATTAAATTCAACTACAACTTTGCTTATAACTTTCATAAAACTTCGTCTTTTTGGTCAAATTTTTTTTCTAAATAATACAACTAATTGCTCCCCATATTACCCTATAGTTTTCTTATTAAATTTTCACTGTTATATTATAAATTTTCACATTTTTCATTCTTTTATAGTCGTAAATTCACAAATAAAACATAAAATCTTCTCTAACTTTGCATAAAAATTATCTTTTCTGTTCATATTTTCTTTTTATATAGTGTAACTAATTACTACCTTTAATTCCCCATAGTTTTTTTATACAATTTTCACAGTAAAATTACAAATTTTCATATAATTCATTTTCTTAGAGTCGTATTTTGATAAAATTTTTAAATTTTTTCAATTTTGCTTTTATTTCATTCTTTTTGCTTCTGTAAGGTCCGTCTAGTGTAGAAACTGCCATCTGCACTCAAATCTGTAAAATAAAACACAAGGAAATAGAGAAAATCGATACTTACCTAAACCGAGGTATAGTGGTTAATCGATACAAATAATTAAATTCAACTACAACTTTGCTTATAACTTTCATAAAACTTCGTCTTTTTGGTCAAATTTTTTTTCTAAATAATACAACTAATTGCTCCCCATATTACCCTATAGTTTTCTTATTAAATTTTCACTGTTATATTATAAATTTTCACATTTTTCATTCTTTTATAGTCGTAAATTCACAAATAAAACATAAAATCTTCTCTAACTTTGCATAAAAATTATCTTTTCTGTTCATATTTTCTTTTTATATAGTGTAACTAATTACTACCTTTAATTCCCCATAGTTTTTTTATACAATTTTCACAGTAAAATTACAAATTTTCATATAATTCATTTTCTTAGAGTAGTATTTTGATAAAATTTTTAAATTTTTTCAATTTTGCTTTTATTTCATTCTTTTTGCTTCTGTAAGGTCCGTCTAGTGTAGAAACTGCCATCTGCACTCAAATCTGTAAAATAAAACACAAGGAAATAGAGAAAATCGATACTTACCTAAACCGAGGTATAGTGGTTAATCGATACAAATAATTAAATTCAACTACAACTTTGCTTATAACTTTCATAAAACTTCGTCTTTTTGGTCAAATTTTTTTTCTAAATAATACAACTAATTGCTCCCCATATTACCCTATAGTTTTCTTATTAAATTTTCACTGTTATATTATAATTTTTCACATTTTTCATTCTTTTATAGTCGTAAATTCACAAATAAAACATAAAATCTTCTCTAACTTTGCATAAAAATTATCTTTTCTGTTCATATTTTCTTTTTATATAGTGTAACTAATTACTACCTTTAATTCCCCATAGTTTTTTTATACAATTTTCACAGTAAAATTACAAATTTTCATATAATTCATTTTCTTAGAGTCGTATTTTGATAAAATTTTTAAATTTTTTCAATTTTGCTTTTATTTCATTCTTTTTGCTTCTGTAAGGTCCGTCTAGTGTAGAAACTGCCATCTGCACTCAAATCTGTAAAATAAAACACAAGGAAATAGAGAAAATCGATACTTACCTAAACCGAGGTATAGTGGTTAATCGATACAAATAATTAAATTCAACTACAACTTTGCTTATAACTTTCATAAAACTTCGTCTTTTTGGTCAAATTTTTTTTCTAAATAATACAACTAATTGCTCCCCATATTACCCTATAGTTTTCTTATTAAATTTTCACTGTTATATTATAATTTTTCACATTTTTCATTCTTTTATAGTCGTAAATTCACAAATAAAACATAAAATCTTCTCTAACTTTGCATAAAAATTATCTTTTCTGTTCATATTTTCTTTTTATATAGTGTAACTAATTACTACCTTTAATTCCCCATAGTTTTTTTATACAATTTTCACAGTAAAATTACAAATTTTCATATAATTCATTTTCTTAGAGTCGTATTTTGATAAAATTTTTAAATTTTTTCAATTTTGCTTTTATTTCATTCTTTTTGCTTCTGTAAGGTCCGTCTAGTGTAGAAACTGCCATCTGCACTCAAATCTGTAAAATAAAACACAAGGAAATAGAGAAAATCGATACTTACCTAAACCGAGGTATAGTGGTTAATCGATACAAATAATTAAATTCAACTACAACTTTGCTTATAACTTTCATAAAACTTCGTCTTTTTGGTCAAATTTTTTTTCTAAATAATACAACTAATTGCTCCCCATATTACCCTATAGTTTTCTTATTAAATTTTCACTGTTATATTATAAATTTTCACATTTTTCATTCTTTTATAGTCGTAAATTCACAAATAAAACATAAAATCTTCTCTAACTTTGCATAAAAATTATCTTTTCTGTTCATATTTTCTTTTTATATAGTGTAACTAATTACTACCTTTAATTCCCCATAGTTTTTTTATACAATTTTCACAGTAAAATTACAAATTTTCATATAATTCATTTTCTTAGAGTCGTATTTTGATAAAATTTTTAAATTTTTTCAATTTTGCTTTTATTTCATTCTTTTTGCTTCTGTAAGGTCCGTCTAGTGTAGAAACTGCCATCTGCACTCAAATCTGTAAAATAAAACACAAGGAAATAGAGAAAATCGATACTTACCTAAACCGAGGTATAGTGGTTAATCGATACAAATAATTAAATTCAACTACAACTTTGCTTATAACTTTCATAAAACTTCGTCTTTTTGGTCAAATTTTTTTTCTAAATAATACAACTAATTGCTCCCCATATTACCCTATAGTTTTCTTATTAAATTTTCACTGTTATATTATAAATTTTCACATTTTTCATTCTTTTATAGTCGTAAATTCACAAATAAAACATAAAATCTTCTCTAACTTTGCATAAAAATTATCTTTTCTGTTCATATTTTCTTTTTATATAGTGTAACTAATTACTACCTTTAATTCCCTATAGTTTTTTTATACAATTTTCACAGTAAAATTACAAATTTTCATATAATTCATTTTCTTAGAGTCGTATTTTGATAAAATTTTTAATTTTTTTCAATTTTGCTTTTATTTCATTCTTTTTGCTTCTGTAAGGTCCGTCTAGTGTAGAAACTGCCATCTGCACTCAAATCTGTAAAATAAAACACAAGGAAATAGAGAAAATCGATACTTACCTAAACCGAGGTATAGTGGTTAATCGATACAAATAATTAAATTCAACTACAACTTTGCTTATAACTTTCATAAAACTTCGTCTTTTTGGTCAAATTTTTTTTCTAAATAATACAACTAATTGCTCCCCATATTACCCTATAGTTTTCTTATTAAATTTTCACTGTTATATTATAATTTTTCACATTTTTCATTCTTTTATAGTCGTAAATTCACAAATAAAACATAAAATCTTCTCTAACTTTGCATAAAAATTATCTTTTCTGTTCATATTTTCTTTTTATATAGTGTAACTAATTACTACCTTTAATTCCCTATAGTTTTTTTATACAATTTTCACAGTAAAATTACAAATTTTCATATAATTCATTTTCTTAGAGTCGTATTTTGATAAAATTTTTAAATTTTTTCAATTTTGCTTTTATTTCATTCTTTTTGCTTCTGTAAGGTCCGTCTAGTGTAGAAACTGCCATCTGCACTCAAATCTGTAAAATAAAACACAAGGAAATAGAGAAAATCGATACTTACCTAAACCGAGGTATAGTGGTTAATCGATACAAATAATTAAATTCAACTACAACTTTGCTTATAACTTTCATAAAACTTCGTCTTTTTGGTCAAATTTTTTTTCTAAATAATACAACTAATTGCTCCCCATATTACCCTATAGTTTTCTTATTAAATTTTCACTGTTATATTATAAATTTTCACATTTTTCATTCTTTTATAGTCGTAAATTCACAAATAAAACATAAAATCTTCTCTAACTTTGCATAAAAATTATCTTTTCTGTTCATATTTTCTTTTTATATAGTGTAACTAATTACTACCTTTAATTCCCCATAGTTTTTTTATACAATTTTCACAGTAAAATTACAAATTTTCATATAATTCATTTTCTTAGAGTCGTATTTTGATAAAATTTTTAAATTTTTTCAATTTTGCTTTTATTTCATTCTTTTTGCTTCTGTAAGGTCCGTCTAGTGTAGAAACTGCCATCTGCACTCAAATCTGTAAAATAAAACACAAGGAAATAGAGAAAATCGATACTTACCTAAACCGAGGTATAGTGGTTAATCGATACAAATAATTAAATTCAACTACAACTTTGCTTATAACTTTCATAAAACTTCGTCTTTTTGGTCAAATTTTTTTTCTAAATAATACAACTAATTGCTCCCCATATTACCCTATAGTTTTCTTATTAAATTTTCACTGTTATATTATAAATTTTCACATTTTTCATTCTTTTATAGTCGTAAATTCACAAATAAAACATAAAATCTTCTCTAACTTTGCATAAAAATTATCTTTTCTGTTCATATTTTCTTTTTATATAGTGTAACTAATTACTACCTTTAATTCCCCATAGTTTTTTTATACAATTTTCACAGTAAAATTACAAATTTTCATATAATTCATTTTCTTAGAGTCGTATTTTGATAAAATTTTTAAATTTTTTCAATTTTGCTTTTATTTCATTCTTTTTGCTTCTGTAAGGTCCGTCTAGTGTAGAAACTGCCATCTGCACTCAAATCTGTAAAATAAAACACAAGGAAATAGAGAAAATCGATACTTACCTAAACCGAGGTATAGTGGTTAATCGATACAAATAATTAAATTCAACTACAACTTTGCTTATAACTTTCATAAAACTTCGTCTTTTTGGTCAAATTTTTTTTCTAAATAATACAACTAATTGCTCCCCATATTACCCTATAGTTTTCTTATTAAATTTTCACTGTTATATTATAAATTTTCACATTTTTCATTCTTTTATAGTCGTAAATTCACAAATAAAACATAAAATCTTCTCTAACTTTGCATAAAAATTATCTTTTCTGTTCATATTTTCTTTTTATATAGTGTAACTAATTACTACCTTTAATTCCCTATAGTTTTTTTATACAATTTTCACAGTAAAATTACAAATTTTCATATAATTCATTTTCTTAGAGTCGTATTTTGATAAAATTTTTAATTTTTTTCAATTTTGCTTTTATTTCATTCTTTTTGCTTCTGTAAGGTCCGTCTAGTGTAGAAACTGCCATCTGCACTCAAATCTGTAAAATAAAACACAAGGAAATAGAGAAAATCGATACTTACCTAAACCGAGGTATAGTGGTTAATCGATACAAATAATTAAATTCAACTACAACTTTGCTTATAACTTTCATAAAACTTCGTCTTTTTGGTCAAATTTTTTTTCTAAATAATACAACTAATTGCTCCCCATATTACCCTATAGTTTTCTTATTAAATTTTCACTGTTATATTATAATTTTTCACATTTTTCATTCTTTTATAGTCGTAAATTCACAAATAAAACATAAAATCTTCTCTAACTTTGCATAAAAATTATCTTTTCTGTTCATATTTTCTTTTTATATAGTGTAACTAATTACTACCTTTAATTCCCTATAGTTTTTTTATACAATTTTCACAGTAAAATTACAAATTTTCATATAATTCATTTTCTTAGAGTCGTATTTTGATAAAATTTTTAAATTTTTTCAATTTTGCTTTTATTTCATTCTTTTTGCTTCTGTAAGGTCCGTCTAGTGTAGAAACTGCCATCTGCACTCAAATCTGTAAAATAAAACACAAGGAAATAGAGAAAATCGATACTTACCTAAACCGAGGTATAGTGGTTAATCGATACAAATAATTAAATTCAACTACAACTTTGCTTATAACTTTCATAAAACTTCGTCTTTTTGGTCAAATTTTTTTTCTAAATAATACAACTAATTGCTCCCCATATTACCCTATAGTTTTCTTATTAAATTTTCACTGTTATATTATAAATTTTCACATTTTTCATTCTTTTATAGTCGTAAATTCACAAATAAAACATAAAATCTTCTCTAACTTTGCATAAAAATTATCTTTTCTGTTCATATTTTCTTTTTATATAGTGTAACTAATTACTACCTTTAATTCCCCATAGTTTTTTTATACAATTTTCACAGTAAAATTACAAATTTTCATATAATTCATTTTCTTAGAGTCGTATTTTGATAAAATTTTTAAATTTTTTCAATTTTGCTTTTATTTCATTCTTTTTGCTTCTGTAAGGTCCGTCTAGTGTAGAAACTGCCATCTGCACTCAAATCTGTAAAATAAAACACAAGGAAATAGAGAAAATCGATACTTACCTAAACCGAGGTATAGTGGTTAATCGATACAAATAATTAAATTCAACTACAACTTTGCTTATAACTTTCATAAAACTTCGTCTTTTTGGTCAAATTTTTTTTCTAAATAATACAACTAATTGCTCCCCATATTACCCTATAGTTTTCTTATTAAATTTTCACTGTTATATTATAAATTTTCACATTTTTCATTCTTTTATAGTCGTAAATTCACAAATAAAACATAAAATCTTCTCTAACTTTGCATAAAAATTATCTTTTCTGTTCATATTTTCTTTTTATATAGTGTAACTAATTACTACCTTTAATTCCCCATAGTTTTTTTATACAATTTTCACAGTAAAATTACAAATTTTCATATAATTCATTTTCTTAGAGTAGTATTTTGATAAAATTTTTAAATTTTTTCAATTTTGCTTTTATTTCATTCTTTTTGCTTCTGTAAGGTCCGTCTAGTGTAGAAACTGCCATCTGCACTCAAATCTGTAAAATAAAACACAAGGAAATAGAGAAAATCGATACTTACCTAAACCGAGGTATAGTGGTTAATCGATACAAATAATTAAATTCAACTACAACTTTGCTTATAACTTTCATAAAACTTCGTCTTTTTGGTCAAATTTTTTTTCTAAATAATACAACTAATTGCTCCCCATATTACCCTATAGTTTTCTTATTAAATTTTCACTGTTATATTATAATTTTTCACATTTTTCATTCTTTTATAGTCGTAAATTCACAAATAAAACATAAAATCTTCTCTAACTTTGCATAAAAATTATCTTTTCTGTTCATATTTTCTTTTTATATAGTGTAACTAATTACTACCTTTAATTCCCCATAGTTTTTTTATACAATTTTCACAGTAAAATTACAAATTTTCATATAATTCATTTTCTTAGAGTCGTATTTTGATAAAATTTTTAAATTTTTTCAATTTTGCTTTTATTTCATTCTTTTTGCTTCTGTAAGGTCCGTCTAGTGTAGAAACTGCCATCTGCACTCAAATCTGTAAAATAAAACACAAGGAAATAGAGAAAATCGATACTTACCTAAACCGAGGTATAGTGGTTAATCGATACAAATAATTAAATTCAACTACAACTTTGCTTATAACTTTCATAAAACTTCGTCTTTTTGGTCAAATTTTTTTTCTAAATAATACAACTAATTGCTCCCCATATTACCCTATAGTTTTCTTATTAAATTTTCACTGTTATATTATAAATTTTCACATTTTTCATTCTTTTATAGTCGTAAATTCACAAATAAAACATAAAATCTTCTCTAACTTTGCATAAAAATTATCTTTTCTGTTCATATTTTCTTTTTATATAGTGTAACTAATTACTACCTTTAATTCCCCATAGTTTTTTTATACAATTTTCACAGTAAAATTACAAATTTTCATATAATTCATTTTCTTAGAGTAGTATTTTGATAAAATTTTTAAATTTTTTCAATTTTGCTTTTATTTCATTCTTTTTGCTTCTGTAAGGTCCGTCTAGTGTAGAAACTGCCATCTGCACTCAAATCTGTAAAATAAAACACAAGGAAATAGAGAAAATCGATACTTACCTAAACCGAGGTATAGTGGTTAATCGATACAAATAATTAAATTCAACTACAACTTTGCTTATAACTTTCATAAAACTTCGTCTTTTTGGTCAAATTTTTTTTCTAAATAATACAACTAATTGCTCCCCATATTACCCTATAGTTTTCTTATTAAATTTTCACTGTTATATTATAATTTTTCACATTTTTCATTCTTTTATAGTCGTAAATTCACAAATAAAACATAAAATCTTCTCTAACTTTGCATAAAAATTATCTTTTCTGTTCATATTTTCTTTTTATATAGTGTAACTAATTACTACCTTTAATTCCCCATAGTTTTTTTATACAATTTTCACAGTAAAATTACAAATTTTCATATAATTCATTTTCTTAGAGTCGTATTTTGATAAAATTTTTAAATTTTTTCAATTTTGCTTTTATTTCATTCTTTTTGCTTCTGTAAGGTCCGTCTAGTGTAGAAACTGCCATCTGCACTCAAATCTGTAAAATAAAGCACAAGGAAATAGAGAAAATCGATACTTACCTAAACCGAGGTATAGTGGTTAATCGATACAAATAATTAAATTCAACTACAACTTTGCTTATAACTTTCATAAAACTTCGTCTTTTTGGTCAAATTTTTTTTCTAAATAATACAACTAATTGCTCCCCATATTACCCTATAGTTTTCTTATTAAATTTTCACTGTTATATTATAAATTTTCACATTTTTCATTCTTTTATAGTCGTAAATTCACAAATAAAACATAAAATCTTCTCTAACTTTGCATAAAAATTATCTTTTCTGTTCATATTTTCTTTTTATATAGTGTAACTAATTACTACCTTTAATTCCCCATAGTTTTTTTATACAATTTTCACAGTAAAATTACAAATTTTCATATAATTCATTTTCTTAGAGTCGTATTTTGATAAAATTTTTAAATTTTTTCAATTTTGCTTTTATTTCATTCTTTTTGCTTCTGTAAGGTCCGTCTAGTGTAGAAACTGCCATCTGCACTCAAATCTGTAAAATAAAACACAAGGAAATAGAGAAAATCGATACTTACCTAAACCGAGGTATAGTGGTTAATCGATACAAATAATTAAATTCAACTACAACTTTGCTTATAACTTTCATAAAACTTCGTCTTTTTGGTCAAATTTTTTTTCTAAATAATACAACTAATTGCTCCCCATATTACCCTATAGTTTTCTTATTAAATTTTCACTGTTATATTATAAATTTTCACATTTTTCATTCTTTTATAGTCGTAAATTCACAAATAAAACATAAAATCTTCTCTAACTTTGCATAAAAATTATCTTTTCTGTTCATATTTTCTTTTTATATAGTGTAACTAATTACTACCTTTAATTCCCCATAGTTTTTTTATACAATTTTCACAGTAAAATTACAAATTTTCATATAATTCATTTTCTTAGAGTCGTATTTTGATAAAATTTTTAAATTTTTTCAATTTTGCTTTTATTTCATTCTTTTTGCTTCTGTAAGGTCCGTCTAGTGTAGAAACTGCCATCTGCACTCAAATCTGTAAAATAAAACACAAGGAAATAGAGAAAATCGATACTTACCTAAACCGAGGTATAGTGGTTAATCGATACAAATAATTAAATTCAACTACAACTTTGCTTATAACTTTCATAAAACTTCGTCTTTTTGGTCAAATTTTTTTTCTAAATAATACAACTAATTGCTCCCCATATTACCCTATAGTTTTCTTATTAAATTTTCACTGTTATATTATAAATTTTCACATTTTTCATTCTTTTATAGTCGTAAATTCACAAATAAAACATAAAATCTTCTCTAACTTTGCATAAAAATTATCTTTTCTGTTCATATTTTCTTTTTATATAGTGTAACTAATTACTACCTTTAATTCCCTATAGTTTTTTTATACAATTTTCACAGTAAAATTACAAATTTTCATATAATTCATTTTCTTAGAGTCGTATTTTGATAAAATTTTTAATTTTTTTCAATTTTGCTTTTATTTCATTCTTTTTGCTTCTGTAAGGTCCGTCTAGTGTAGAAACTGCCATCTGCACTCAAATCTGTAAAATAAAACACAAGGAAATAGAGAAAATCGATACTTACCTAAACCGAGGTATAGTGGTTAATCGATACAAATAATTAAATTCAACTACAACTTTGCTTATAACTTTCATAAAACTTCGTCTTTTTGGTCAAATTTTTTTTCTAAATAATACAACTAATTGCTCCCCATATTACCCTATAGTTTTCTTATTAAATTTTCACTGTTATATTATAATTTTTCACATTTTTCATTCTTTTATAGTCGTAAATTCACAAATAAAACATAAAATCTTCTCTAACTTTGCATAAAAATTATCTTTTCTGTTCATATTTTCTTTTTATATAGTGTAACTAATTACTACCTTTAATTCCCTATAGTTTTTTTATACAATTTTCACAGTAAAATTACAAATTTTCATATAATTCATTTTCTTAGAGTCGTATTTTGATAAAATTTTTAAATTTTTTCAATTTTGCTTTTATTTCATTCTTTTTGCTTCTGTAAGGTCCGTCTAGTGTAGAAACTGCCATCTGCACTCAAATCTGTAAAATAAAACACAAGGAAATAGAGAAAATCGATACTTACCTAAACCGAGGTATAGTGGTTAATCGATACAAATAATTAAATTCAACTACAACTTTGCTTATAACTTTCATAAAACTTCGTCTTTTTGGTCAAATTTTTTTTCTAAATAATACAACTAATTGCTCCCCATATTACCCTATAGTTTTCTTATTAAATTTTCACTGTTATATTATAAATTTTCACATTTTTCATTCTTTTATAGTCGTAAATTCACAAATAAAACATAAAATCTTCTCTAACTTTGCATAAAAATTATCTTTTCTGTTCATATTTTCTTTTTATATAGTGTAACTAATTACTACCTTTAATTCCCCATAGTTTTTTTATACAATTTTCACAGTAAAATTACAAATTTTCATATAATTCATTTTCTTAGAGTCGTATTTTGATAAAATTTTTAAATTTTTTCAATTTTGCTTTTATTTCATTCTTTTTGCTTCTGTAAGGTCCGTCTAGTGTAGAAACTGCCATCTGCACTCAAATCTGTAAAATAAAACACAAGGAAATAGAGAAAATCGATACTTACCTAAACCGAGGTATAGTGGTTAATCGATACAAATAATTAAATTCAACTACAACTTTGCTTATAACTTTCATAAAACTTCGTCTTTTTGGTCAAATTTTTTTTCTAAATAATACAACTAATTGCTCCCCATATTACCCTATAGTTTTCTTATTAAATTTTCACTGTTATATTATAAATTTTCACATTTTTCATTCTTTTATAGTCGTAAATTCACAAATAAAACATAAAATCTTCTCTAACTTTGCATAAAAATTATCTTTTCTGTTCATATTTTCTTTTTATATAGTGTAACTAATTACTACCTTTAATTCCCCATAGTTTTTTTATACAATTTTCACAGTAAAATTACAAATTTTCATATAATTCATTTTCTTAGAGTAGTATTTTGATAAAATTTTTAAATTTTTTCAATTTTGCTTTTATTTCATTCTTTTTGCTTCTGTAAGGTCCGTCTAGTGTAGAAACTGCCATCTGCACTCAAATCTGTAAAATAAAACACAAGGAAATAGAGAAAATCGATACTTACCTAAACCGAGGTATAGTGGTTAATCGATACAAATAATTAAATTCAACTACAACTTTGCTTATAACTTTCATAAAACTTCGTCTTTTTGGTCAAATTTTTTTTCTAAATAATACAACTAATTGCTCCCCATATTACCCTATAGTTTTCTTATTAAATTTTCACTGTTATATTATAATTTTTCACATTTTTCATTCTTTTATAGTCGTAAATTCACAAATAAAACATAAAATCTTCTCTAACTTTGCATAAAAATTATCTTTTCTGTTCATATTTTCTTTTTATATAGTGTAACTAATTACTACCTTTAATTCCCCATAGTTTTTTTATACAATTTTCACAGTAAAATTACAAATTTTCATATAATTCATTTTCTTAGAGTCGTATTTTGATAAAATTTTTAAATTTTTTCAATTTTGCTTTTATTTCATTCTTTTTGCTTCTGTAAGGTCCGTCTAGTGTAGAAACTGCCATCTGCACTCAAATCTGTAAAATAAAACACAAGGAAATAGAGAAAATCGATACTTACCTAAACCGAGGTATAGTGGTTAATCGATACAAATAATTAAATTCAACTACAACTTTGCTTATAACTTTCATAAAACTTCGTCTTTTTGGTCAAATTTTTTTTCTAAATAATACAACTAATTGCTCCCCATATTACCCTATAGTTTTCTTATTAAATTTTCACTGTTATATTATAAATTTTCACATTTTTCATTCTTTTATAGTCGTAAATTCACAAATAAAACATAAAATCTTCTCTAACTTTGCATAAAAATTATCTTTTCTGTTCATATTTTCTTTTTATATAGTGTAACTAATTACTACCTTTAATTCCCCATAGTTTTTTTATACAATTTTCACAGTAAAATTACAAATTTTCATATAATTCATTTTCTTAGAGTAGTATTTTGATAAAATTTTTAAATTTTTTCAATTTTGCTTTTATTTCATTCTTTTTGCTTCTGTAAGGTCCGTCTAGTGTAGAAACTGCCATCTGCACTCAAATCTGTAAAATAAAACACAAGGAAATAGAGAAAATCGATACTTACCTAAACCGAGGTATAGTGGTTAATCGATACAAATAATTAAATTCAACTACAACTTTGCTTATAACTTTCATAAAACTTCGTCTTTTTGGTCAAATTTTTTTTCTAAATAATACAACTAATTGCTCCCCATATTACCCTATAGTTTTCTTATTAAATTTTCACTGTTATATTATAATTTTTCACATTTTTCATTCTTTTATAGTCGTAAATTCACAAATAAAACATAAAATCTTCTCTAACTTTGCATAAAAATTATCTTTTCTGTTCATATTTTCTTTTTATATAGTGTAACTAATTACTACCTTTAATTCCCCATAGTTTTTTTATACAATTTTCACAGTAAAATTACAAATTTTCATATAATTCATTTTCTTAGAGTCGTATTTTGATAAAATTTTTAAATTTTTTCAATTTTGCTTTTATTTCATTCTTTTTGCTTCTGTAAGGTCCGTCTAGTGTAGAAACTGCCATCTGCACTCAAATCTGTAAAATAAAACACAAGGAAATAGAGAAAATCGATACTTACCTAAACCGAGGTATAGTGGTTAATCGATACAAATAATTAAATTCAACTACAACTTTGCTTATAACTTTCATAAAACTTCGTCTTTTTGGTCAAATTTTTTTTCTAAATAATACAACTAATTGCTCCCCATATTACCCTATAGTTTTCTTATTAAATTTTCACTGTTATATTATAAATTTTCACATTTTTCATTCTTTTATAGTCGTAAATTCACAAATAAAACATAAAATCTTCTCTAACTTTGCATAAAAATTATCTTTTCTGTTCATATTTTCTTTTTATATAGTGTAACTAATTACTACCTTTAATTCCCCATAGTTTTTTTATACAATTTTCACAGTAAAATTACAAATTTTCATATAATTCATTTTCTTAGAGTCGTATTTTGATAAAATTTTTAAATTTTTTCAATTTTGCTTTTATTTCATTCTTTTTGCTTCTGTAAGGTCCGTCTAGTGTAGAAACTGCCATCTGCACTCAAATCTGTAAAATAAAACACAAGGAAATAGAGAAAATCGATACTTACCTAAACCGAGGTATAGTGGTTAATCGATACAAATAATTAAATTCAACTACAACTTTGCTTATAACTTTCATAAAACTTCGTCTTTTTGGTCAAATTTTTTTTCTAAATAATACAACTAATTGCTCCCCATATTACCCTATAGTTTTCTTATTAAATTTTCACTGTTATATTATAAATTTTCACATTTTTCATTCTTTTATAGTCGTAAATTCACAAATAAAACATAAAATCTTCTCTAACTTTGCATAAAAATTATCTTTTCTGTTCATATTTTCTTTTTATATAGTGTAACTAATTACTACCTTTAATTCCCCATAGTTTTTTTATACAATTTTCACAGTAAAATTACAAATTTTCATATAATTCATTTTCTTAGAGTCGTATTTTGATAAAATTTTTAAATTTTTTCAATTTTGCTTTTATTTCATTCTTTTTGCTTCTGTAAGGTCCGTCTAGTGTAGAAACTGCCATCTGCACTCAAATCTGTAAAATAAAACACAAGGAAATAGAGAAAATCGATACTTACCTAAACCGAGGTATAGTGGTTAATCGATACAAATAATTAAATTCAACTACAACTTTGCTTATAACTTTCATAAAACTTCGTCTTTTTGGTCAAATTTTTTTTCTAAATAATACAACTAATTGCTCCCCATATTACCCTATAGTTTTCTTATTAAATTTTCACTGTTATATTATAAATTTTCACATTTTTCATTCTTTTATAGTCGTAAATTCACAAATAAAACATAAAATCTTCTCTAACTTTGCATAAAAATTATCTTTTCTGTTCATATTTTCTTTTTATATAGTGTAACTAATTACTACCTTTAATTCCCCATAGTTTTTTTATACAATTTTCACAGTAAAATTACAAATTTTCATATAATTCATTTTCTTAGAGTCGTATTTTGATAAAATTTTTAAATTTTTTCAATTTTGCTTTTATTTCATTCTTTTTGCTTCTGTAAGGTCCGTCTAGTGTAGAAACTGCCATCTGCACTCAAATCTGTAAAATAAAACACAAGGAAATAGAGAAAATCGATACTTACCTAAACCGAGGTATAGTGGTTAATCGATACAAATAATTAAATTCAACTACAACTTTGCTTATAACTTTCATAAAACTTCGTCTTTTTGGTCAAATTTTTTTTCTAAATAATACAACTAATTGCTCCCCATATTACCCTATAGTTTTCTTATTAAATTTTCACTGTTATATTATAAATTTTCACATTTTTCATTCTTTTATAGTCGTAAATTCACAAATAAAACATAAAATCTTCTCTAACTTTGCATAAAAATTATCTTTTCTGTTCATATTTTCTTTTTATATAGTGTAACTAATTACTACCTTTAATTCCCCATAGTTTTTTTATACAATTTTCACAGTAAAATTACAAATTTTCATATAATTCATTTTCTTAGAGTCGTATTTTGATAAAATTTTTAAATTTTTTCAATTTTGCTTTTATTTCATTCTTTTTGCTTCTGTAAGGTCCGTCTAGTGTAGAAACTGCCATCTGCACTCAAATCTGTAAAATAAAACACAAGGAAATAGAGAAAATCGCCCTCCCACCCTCCCTGTTTTCATCACTTAAGTAAATTTTCATACTTGTCATTATAAATCATAATTAATTTCGTTTTTTTTTTCATTTAGATTTTTTTATATAGTATAATTTATTGTCCCTCGTATTTTTACATAGTTTTCTTTATATATTTTCGCATTTAAATAATTTATTTTCATATAATTCGATTTTCTAATAGTAGTAAATTCATAAAACTAAAGTTTTTTGTTTAAGTCATCGTTTATTCCGCCCACCCTCTCGCTTTTCATTACTTAAGTTGTTTTACATTACACAAATGTCAACTTTAAAAAATACTTGTTCTGAAGTCGATCTCAGCCAAGAGTTCATAAAAGCGACTAACAGGGCTGAAGATCCCATCCATATAACTGACGACGAATACGAAGAGGCACGGTCTGACCCCGGGTTAAATCTGAACGAAGAATACCTCGCAAAAATATTAGAAAACATACATTTTATTCAGCAAAATTTAGACGGCAATAGAAGCGTTACGCGCCAGAATAAAGATAACATCAAAAAATCGCTGGATGAAATTAATCGCAGTTCTCAACAATTGTTCGACCAAGTGAAAACCGTTTTACGGCATTCAATATCATCAGCCGAAAATAAAACTGTGACAATCATCAGGAACACTATTAAAGAAGAGCTCTCAAAGTTTACCCAAAAACCTCAACAACTATATACTCAGCCATTGCAACGTCCACTTCTATCACCTTCAACCACTACATCACCCATATCGTACGCTAACGCTGTTAAATCTTCCACGCCTGTAAAGAAATCCATTCCTATAACAAAACCGGCAATCATTGTTAGTGCGAAGCAGCCAGTTTCTTCTCCACAAGATACTATTAGTGCTTGGCGGAAAAGTGTACACTTTAAGCACTATACCTTCAGTCCCGCTGACGTCAAGCAAGTATCTAACAATAAACTCAGAGTAGAGTTTGATAACGAAGAACAACGGGACAAGGTTATTGACGCCGCAAATCAGCCAGATAGCTTGGTTAACGCTGATATAGCCAAGAAACTGAGGCCTATGATAATATTAAAGGGCGTCTATATCGACACCCCAGTAGCTGAACTCAAAGAAATTATTATAAATCAAAACCCAAGAATAAAAAGTGAAATAAAAACTCCTGACGATATAACTTTCCGTTTTATAAAAAATAATAAAAATAAAAAACTATACAACCCTGTTTTTATGGTAACTCCTCAAATTTGGAGAACTGTTATAGAACTACAGAAATTAAATATTGATCATCAGAGAGTACATACTGAAGACCACCCAGCGTATCTTCATTGTTACAAGTGCCTTAAATTCGGTCACACGAAGAAACATTGCACAGAAGACAAAACAATTTGCTCCTACTGCTCATCATTTGACCACTCCTACAAAGATTGCCCAGTCAAAAAAGACGAAACTAAAGTCAACTGTTACAACTGCTCACTACATTGCAAGAAATATAATTTGAATTTAAATACTCAACATAGTGCCACGTCGCTACTTTGTCCCCGCTTACAAAAACAGATAGAAAGCTGCAAAAACAGGACTGACTATGGACATCAGAAATAGAAACAATACAATCTCTAAAAATCACCCCGCAATAAAATGTTTACAAATTAACCTTGACAGGGGCTATGCAGCAACACACGAAATGTTTACATATATTAACAATAATCAAATTGATGTAGTTTTTATCAGCGAACCATATGTAGGTAAAAATAGTTCTATGAATCCATGCCCTAATTACAATATTTATCAGTTCCCAACTGATCGTCATGTTAAAGCATGTATTCTAGTAAGACAGAAAATTGGATGTACCCTGGGTATGTCCGAATATTCTTCTCCAAATCTGTGCATTGTGCAAATTGTCATCCGCGGTAAAAAAGTATTTTTAATTAGTGCATACGTTGAACCTAGGAACGATGAAATAAACACAATCAATTCATTAGATTTCTTCCTCCAGAATAATCCAAACTCTATACACATTATTGGCGGAGATTTCAATGGATGGCACCCCCTATGGGGTTCAGTGCGAGCCAACCGCCGTGGAAACAACATTGTAAACCTGATCACAACCAATAATCTAAACATTTGTAACATCGGCACCGATCCTACTTTTGAAACAGTCTCTCATAACATCCATCGGGAATCAATTATAGACCTAACTCTCACCTGCAACTCACCGCCAAATCAAATATCAAACTGGAAAATTACAAAAGAATGTAGTCCAACATCTAGTCATAATGGCATTATTTTCGAATTACATATGAATAAAAGTTCATTAACAAGAGCCAAAAAACTGTCCACCTTCAAGTACAACACACAAAATATAAAATGGGACGATATAAAAGAAGTATTTCAAAAACGAATTAGTGAAAACTTAGACCTAGATATCAATATTGAGCATCTTAACACTACAGAGCTTGAAAAATATGTCTCAAAATTAACGTCTGTTATTCAAAATGTTTGCAATAAACTGTTTCCACAAAAAGGCGAACACGCCCATAGAGCTCCGTGGTGGAATGAAAAACTAGAGAGTCTTAAACAAAAAGTTATAAAAAACCACCACAAACTACAACAACTAAAGCGTAATAAAAAACCCATGACCGACGCACTATCAGAAAAAGACAGGCTAAAAAATGAATATTCGCAAGCAATAAGAGCCGAATCAACAAAACACTTCAAAGAATTTTGTAATAAGCAAGGAAAGGAGGACGTTTGGAGCGTTACGAATAGATTATTAAAAACAACACCACTAACAAAGCCTCCTACTACTCTTAAAACTAAATCTGGTAATTACACCTCAACCACCCAAGAGACCGCTGAAACTTTCCTTAAAGAGTACTTTCCTGAAGATGAACCGGACACAAATCCACAGCACACAACGATAAGGAGACTATCTAAAAAAATACCTGCAACGCTACCAGAACCTCCATTCACAGTCGACGAAATAATAAATGCAGTATCCTCCATGAACCCCAAGAAATCTCCAGGTCTTGACCACCTCACAGCCGATATCTGTACAAATTTCATAAAATTATTCCCATCTGTGGTAACTAAGCTAATGAATAGATGCCTTCAACTCTCGTACTTCCCAAAAGCTTGGAAAGTTGCTTATATCAAAGTCATACCTAAGCCTAATAAAAGCGAACATACAACATCTTCATACAGACCAATAGGCCTAATAAATGTCTTCGGAAAGGTTCTAGAAAAACTTATTACGAAACGATTAAAACATCATCTTCATATAACAGGCACTATGAGTAATATGCAGTTTGGATTTAAAGAACAGACATCAACAACTAATGCTATCCAGAAAGCACTTGATGTGATTCAAGATGCTAAAGCTAAAAAACTACAAGTAATAGCTATATCTCTTGACATCCAATCCGCATTCGACAATGCGTGGTGGCCAGCGATTTTCCACAAACTCAACACTGTACACTGTCCCTCTAACTTATTCAAACTGTTGCAAAATTATGTTAAGGATAGAACGGTCAGGCTTGATTTTGCTGACAGTTCATGTACCAAACCTATGTCTCGAGGATGCATTCAAGGTTCAGTTTGCGGTCCTATACTATGGAATCTGGTTTTAGACGAACTCTTAACGGCTGAACTACCTCAGGGATGCCACCTTCAAGCCTTTGCAGATGACATTCTCTTAATCACACAGTCGAAAGACATAACTACACTTGAAAATATAACCAATGAAGCGCTTACTAGAATAACCGATTGGGGAATTAGTGTTAAATTGAAATTTGGCCCACAAAAGACACAGATGATTTCATTTACAAACAAAGCTAGGAAATGTCAAATAATAATGAATAATCAACAACTACAATTTTGTCGCCAAATAAAGTATCTTGGAGTAATCATTGATCAAAAATTAAATTTTATTAAACACGTAGATCATATTATAAATAGGTCGTACAAACTCTATCAGAAGCTTGCTAAATTCATTAAACCTACTTGGGGAATAAATTCAGAGAATGTCCGTTCTATTTATAATGCCGTAATAGAGCCGATAATGTGTTATGCTGCAAGTATCTGGCACCCAGCGCTAAAATACAAATATGTCCAAAAACGTCTTCTCTCTCTGCAACGCAATTTTGCAATAAAAATTATAAGAGGTTTCCGGACCCTTAACACTTCAACTGCTATCTCTCTAGCACAACTTCCGCTCTTAAATATTAAAATTGAAAATTTTGCCGACATTGAAATAACTAAGCACCGGAAAACATCTAAATACCTCCCAAACGACATTGAATTGGAAAGACTAGCTTCCCCAGCAGAACTCCCACATCCATCAAAAAGAAGATCAGTACAATTTTCTGAAATTACTTGCCAGGAAGATTTAAAAGAACTCACAATTAATACCACAACGAACATATTTACTGATGGCAGTAAAAATGAAGACGGAGTTGGAGCAGCACTAGTAGTTCATCACACTGAAGGCTTAAATATTATAAAAAAATATAAATTGCACAACACCTGCTCTGTTTTTCAGGCCGAGTTATTTGCCATTTTACAAGCAACTAACTGGATATTAGAAAACAAAATGCTTGACTTCACAATATTTTCTGACAGCAAATCCGGACTCTTAGAAATCAGTAATCCAGATACGACTCATCCAATAGTTGTTCAAATCCATCGAAACATTATGCAAGCTCAATCACAAAATAAAGTGATCAAATTCTTTTGGACAAAAGCACATAATGGCATCCTTGGAAACGAAAATGCGGATAGAGCTGCGAAAGCAGCTACAAAATTGAATAAAGTGCCTGACTATGCGAAGTTCCCAATAAGTTATATTAAGAAAATACATCAGCACAACATCACTACAACAGCTGAAAATTATTATAATGATCCTGCAAATTGCACTTACCTTAAAACTTGGTTTCCCACTTACGAAAAACTTCAAACAGCTTTGGAAAAAATTAAACCCAACTTTTATAATACACAAATATTTTCAAATCATGGTTTCCATAAAAGCTACCTGCATAGATTTAAAATAGTTCAAAATGAAAATTGTCCATGTGACGACATAACGCCCCAAACTATTATCCACTTAATAAAGGTATGTCCTAAATTTAGTTTAAGTAGAATAGACCATGAAATTAACTGCCAAAATCTCAGAATAGATCCATTTATATTAAGCGAAGTAGTTCAAAAAGAATCGTCAATAACAACATTCGAGAAACATATAAAAACCATCGTTAAATCATTAAAAAAGTTTAACAGTTAAATATACCTACACAATCGTATTATAAGAATAATATAAAATAAAGAATAAAATACTAAAACAAACTACTTTAAAAAACAACTGAAATAAACAAAAGCAGTCTAAATAATGCAAATTGTATCCCATAAGCATATTGCATTATTGAAGAATTATCCAAATTCTTTTTTATTGGAAAAAAAAAAAAAAAAAAAAAAAAACCTAACCTAACCTAACCTAACCTAACCTAACCTTTTTTTTTTTTTTTTTTTTTTTTTTTTTACATGGGGAAATGCCTACGCATACCCGCCTCGCGGGGGCAAGGACGGGTTATGTCGGACTCGCACCGACTAAAACCCCATGGTGTTCCACACTCGTCGCATATTGGTAGGGCCACGGGAACGCTTTCGCACACTTCCGCGGCCCCACCTGCGCTGGCCACTCCAAGGCGGCCCCTCCTCGGGAGAGGACTACTCCTCCCCCATCTCCCTCTCCGGTAAGGCGCACCAGAACACATGGCGCGCCCTCCTCCTCGGCCTCCAGTTTCACATGCGCAACGGACACCCCCGTGTCCGATGCGCGAAGGCCATGGGGCCAGGAAAAACTAGCACTCATTAGCACCAGCCTTCCTGACCCCAGCGGCGGATCTGGTCTATGGCTCCGCCGCCAACCAAGATTCGGCTGCGGAGGGTAGGGAGAGCGGCGCCTCGCAATACCGACACTCCTCTCTCCCCGCAGCCCCACCACCACCGCATCATTCAACGGTGCGGCCCCGTCTGAGTCGCGGAGGATAGGCCGAGTGGCGCATCGCCATACCAACACTCCTCTTCCTCCGCGACTCCACCTCGGCTGCAGCGGTAGAGGGTTGCGGACTCCCCTCTCACCACAGCCCCCCGACACACATCCGAAGTGGGCTTCCCAAGCCCACTCGGAGTGGCCACCTCGGGCCGGCCCTACACCTCGGGCCAGCCAAGGGGTTCCTCTTCGTTCACCGTGGTTGACCAAGCCACGGCTACTAAGCCCCCCCGCCACGACAAGGCGGGAACCCGTTCGGGGGGGAACCTAACCTAACCTAACCTAACCTAACCTAACCTAACCTTTTTTTTTTTTTTTTTTTTACGGGGGGAAATCCTCATGGACTACCTCCGCCTGGGGAAAGGCGGAGGGGCGTGCCGGACTCTTACCGGCTAAAACCACCCCGGTGTCTCCTCACACGTGCGCGTGGGGCCGCGGGAATCCAAATTCTTCCGCAGCCCAACCTAACCTAACCTAACCTAACCTAACCTAACCTAACCTTTTTTTTTTTTTTTTTTTTTACATGGGGAAATGCCTACGCATACCCGCCTCGCGGGGGCAAGAACGGGTTATGTCGGACTCGCACCGACTAAAACCCCATGGTGTTCCACCCTCGTCGCATATTGGCAGGGCCACGGGAACGCTTTCGCACACTTCCGCGGCCCCACCTGCGCTGGCCGCCCCATGGCGGCTCCTCCTCGGGAGAGGAACACTCCTCCCCCATCTCCTTCTCAGGTAAGGCGCACCAGAACACATGGTGCGCCCTCCTCCTCGGCCTCCAATTTCTAATGCGCAACGGACGCCCCCGTGTCCGATGCGCGAAGGCCATGGGGCCAGGAAAAACTAGCACTCAGAAGCACCAGCCTTCCTGGCCCCAGCGGCGGATCTGGTCTCGGGCTCCGCCGCCAACCAAGTTTCGGCCGCGGAGGGTAGGGAGAGCGGCGCCTCGCAATACCGACACTCCTCTCCCCCCGCGGCCCCACCACCACCGCATCAACGGTGCGGCCCCGTTTGAGTCGCGGAGGATAGGGCGAGTGGCGCATCGCCATACCAACACTCCTCTTCCTCCGCGACTCCACCTCGGCTGCAGCGGTAGAGGGTGCGGACTCCCCTCTCACCGCAGCCCCCCGACACACATCCGAAGTGGGCTTCCCAAGCCCACTCGGAGTGGCCACCTCGGGCCGGCCCTACACCACGGGCCAGCCAAGGGGTTCCTCTTTGTTCACCGTGGGTGACCAAGCCACGGCTACTAAGCCCCCCCGCCACGACAAGGCGGGAACCCGTTCGGGGGGGAACCTAACCTAACCTAACCTAACCTAACCTAACCTAACCTAACCTAACCTTTTTTTTTTTTTTTTTTTTTTTTTTTTTTTTTTTTTTTTCGTGGGGAAATCCTCATGGATACCTCCGGCTGCGGGGGCAACCGGAAGGTTATGCCGGACTCCTACCGGCTAAAACCCCACGGTGCCTCCTCGCACGTGCGCGCGGGGCCGCGGGAATCCAAATTCTTCCGCAGCCCCACACTAGTGCTGGCCCGGTCTGTCCGGGCCTCGCCTCTTGTACGGGGTAGCGAGGTGTTCAGCTACCCCCCTCCACAGCCTCCAACTCCACCTGCGTATCGGACCCCCCCGAGTCCGATACGCGGAGGCCATGGGGCCAGGAAAATCGAGCGCTTATTAGCGCCCGCTTTCCCGACCCCAGCGGCGGATCTGGTCTATGGCTCCGCCGCCAACCAAGATTCGGCTGCGGAGGGTAGGGAGAGCGGCGCCTCGCAATACCGACACTCCTCTCCCCCCGCAGCCCCACCACCACCGCATCAATTAACGGTGCGGCCCCGTCTGAGTCGCGGAGGATAGGGCGAGTGGCGCATCGCCATACCAACACTCCTCTTCCTCCGCGACTCCACCTCGCTGCAGCGGTAGAGGGTGCGGACTCCCCTCTCACCGCAGCCCACCAACACACATCCGAAGTGGGCTTCCCCAGCCCACTCGGAGTGGCCACCTCGGGCCGGCCCTACACCTCGGGCCAGCCAAGGGGTTCCTCTTCGTTCACCGCGGTTGACCAAGCCACGGCTACTAAGCCCCCCCGCCACGACAAGGCGGGAACCCGTTCGGGGGGGAACCTAACCTAACCTAACCTAACCTAACCTAACCCCTAGTATAACTCGACATCTCAACATTGTAACATCTGCTCCGCAAAAAAAAAATACAGTAAAATTAGTAAAAGTACCGGAAAGTGAACAAAAGTTATAAGTATTAAAAGTGCTTAGTGCAATTCACCTGTGAAATTGAAATCAACTCTCCACACAACCAGGTTCCGGAGCTATAAGCCACCAAATTTGGGCCCCTCCCCAGTGGCAGTCAAATAAGGTACGCATTTTGGAATAAAGTATTTGCGTAGCTCGTCACAAGATCTATTTAACTGCGAAAAAATCAACAAAATCGTGCAAAAAGTAAAGAAGTTATAAGCAATTGAATTTTAACAAAACCACGTGCTAAATAACCTACAACCACGTGTTTGCTACCACGTGGTCGTACGAGGTAAAGACAATATTAATAGGGCTCCAAAATCAACTCGAAGACAGCCCGGGTGCTTCGGACCAGAAAAAAAAAATACATCACTACCATCTTCAAGCACCTGACAGCGTGTTCAATTTGAAATAAGTATACCAGTGACGTCACATTTCACATTAACCATTTGACGGGATCCAATTCACCCCCCCCCCATACCACCTAATCTCAAGTCACCTTCTGTGAACGACACACGAAACGTCGGTACCCCCCCCCCCCGCGTCCACGCACCCCCCCTCAACAAAATACCCCTCTGCCTGTAACTACTGAACGGGACATCGTAGAGCAACGTGCGACGGCTCATTGAAATCAGGGGAAAATTCTCTATAATTTGGCTCTGTCAGATTTTCCTAATCAACCCCCCCCCCACCCCCCACCCCCCACCCACCATCTCAAGTTACCTTCTTTCAAAGATACACGAAACGTAGGTTCACCCCCCCCTGAAGCACATACCCCCCCCCCAGCAAATTACCCCTCTGCCTTTAACTCCTGAACGGGACATCGTAGAGCAACGTGCGACGGCTCATTGAAATCAGGGGAAAATTCTCTATAGTTTGGCTCTGTCAGATTTTCCTACTCAACCCCCCCCCCACCCCCCATCTCAAGCTACCTTCTTTCAACGACACACGACACGTGTCCCCCCCTCAAGCACATACCCCCCCCAGCAAATTACCCCTCTGCCTTTAACTCCTGAACGGGACATCATAGAGTAACGCGCGACGGCTCATTGAAATCAGGAGAAAATTATTTACAATTTGGCTTAGTCCCATTTTCTCAAATACAATCCCGTAACTGCCCCCTCGTCACCCCTCCTCCACTGAAAACGGAAGTACCGAAAACTGAAGATTCATCAGGGTCCTAGCACATCAAACATCAGCAGCATTAGCAGCAGTAGTATAAATTTATATAAGTATAGTTTTTAAAAAAAAAAAAAATTATAAATAATAAAAAAAAAAAAAAAAAAATTGCATTAAAATATATTAGAAGAACACAGTAGGCAACAGCGACCATGTCACAATTAAACAAAAATCAAAGAGCTCAGGCACTGGCGGAGGAAGGTACCACAGGAACAGTGCCGGCCACTACCAGTGCCACTTCGTCTCGCCCACCTTCCTCACAAAAATCCACACAATCTCTAAGAAGAAAAGTATTCGCCAAAGTCTCAATGGTTAGATCTTCTGTAAGCGAAGATTCAGATGTTTCTCTCACAGGCGTCGAAAAACCTTCAGCGATAGATGAAAAGATCGCTGCCTGGCCTCAGGTTGAGATCCCCCCTCGTCCAATCATCTCAGACGAGGACTCATCAGCATCAGAATCCTTTACGTCCGAACCAAAACGTCTAAGCATAATACGAACAACGGCGAGGCGTGGAGGAGTCGAAATGGACTTGGCTACTAAACTGGCCAACGAGATGCTACAGAAGGGCAAGGAGGCCCTAGAGACGGCAGGAAATATGAAAAGGGAGTGCAAAACAACGGCGCTCGAATGCCTTCAGAGTCTATACGAGACGGTACTTGCTCTCTCGGACTCTAGATCTAGGCACAAGTACAATTTGGAGAAGGAAAAATCTAGGCATGCCCAAGAACTTATCAGAATGGAGCGAGCCCACACAAAAAAAATAGCAGAAATAACAGCTTACTTCTCCACGGAAATGGGAAACGCCCGAAATGACATCTCAGAAGCCAAGGACATAGCTAAGTCAATCCGTGAATGGCTGGGGTACGAGACCAGAGAGCCTCACAGAATCATTGGAGAAATAGGAAATGCTATGAAGGCCTTGGACAAAAAATTGCAGGATCTTGCCGACAGCTGCACCAGTGAAACAATTAAAACATCGGAAAAGAGAGGACCGACACCGACACTGGAGGAACGACAAAACCTCCTAACGACTTTAGAAACTCTCTCAAGGCAGCTAGACGAACAACGGCGAGAACTCAAAGACATCAAAGATCAAACAACGCTCGTCCAAAACAGTAGTGCAAAAGCCATTGAAATCTTAACCACACAGTATCCGTCCCAATACGAAAGCAACGACAAGCAACAATGGGATGTTATGAAGACTGATATTTTGCAGGAAATTAAAAATATAAAATACACACAAATGCAAGAAACAGCTGACAGCACCCCCAGTCCCTTAACAATAAACTTTAGTGAACATCTACAGCCCATCACCGAACGTCTCGAAGTAGTTTCGTCGGAACTAAAAACCATACGTGAGCTTCGGCAGAAAACGCCACCACCGGCGATAAGCCTTAGTGCGGAGCTTGCGTTGGCAGAAATGGCCAAGACCACCAAGTCAATTCCGACGTATGCTCAAAAAGTGAAAGAGAAGCCTGTACTGAGGCCCAACCACACCCTGATCGTTTCGTCGACGGACCCAAACAAAACAGGCGAGAATGTCATTGAAACTATCAGGGAAGTACTTGATATTAAGAAGACTGGCGCAAGAGTGGAAAAGATAAGGAAGGCAAGGAACAGGAAGGTTGTTTTAAGCTGTGGCACTAAAGAAGATCTGGACTTGATAAGAAGTCAGGTTAAGAAGAATGAAACACTCAAGGCAGAGACTCCCAAAATGTGTAATCCACTTATAAGAATAAAAGACGTGTTGTCATACCATACTGATGCCGAGATCGTGGAACAGCTGCGAGCACAGAATAAGCATCTGTTCCAGGACCTCAAGGCAACTGAAAACGTAATGAGGATTCGGTACAGGAAAAGGGCGAGAAACCCGCACGAATGTCACCCAGTCATAGAGCTATCTCCAACACTGCACCGGCGTTTCTTAGAAGCCGAAAAAATCTATATAGGCTTACAAAGAAGACCGGTGGAAGACCAATCCCCCTTGGTGCAATGCACGAAATGTCTGGGCTTCGGTCACACCAAAAACGTCTGCCAGGAAAAAGACAATCTCTGCAGCTACTGTGGAGAAAACCACTCCTGGGAAAAATGCTCAAATAGATTAGAGGGAAAGGCTCCTAACTGCAAGAATTGCTCGAGGGCACATGTCACAAGCCCAGTACCCCCTCACAATGCATTTAGCAATGAGTGTCCCGAGAGGCAAAAATGGGATGGCATAGCGCGATCACGTATCTCGTATTGCTAAGGGCCACCAAGATGACGGAAGCTCAAATTTCCTAAAGACAGGCACCCACAGTGTGCACATCATCCAAGCAAACCTACAGCGATCAAAACTAGCGACAACAGAATTAATACAAGGAGCAAAGGAAAGGGGAGTTTCAATAGCCCTCGTACAAGAACCATATGTGGGCAGAAGTGGTGAAATGAAGCTGATCCCCGGCACAAAAATCATCCAGTGCACCCTTAATCGCCTAAAACCCGTGAAAGCGGCAATTATCATCTTCGATGACAAATTGCGGGTCATACACGACCCGCAATTGGTGACCGAAACTGAAGTGGCGGTGCTCCTGTGGGCAGGAAAGCTGAGGTTGGGATTGGTGTCTGTCTACTACGAAGGAGACCAAGACATAGAGCCCTATTTGGTACGCACAAAGGTAGCTTGCCAGAAACTCCAAACCGAAAACCTTCTGGTCGGTGGGGATGTCAATGCCTGGAGCCACTGGTGGGGAAGCAGTCATGAAGACCAAAGAGGTGCAGCTTACAACGCCTTCCTAAACGAAATGGAACTGCACATTCTCAACACCGGAGACACACCAACATTCGAGACATATAGGCGAAACAAAAAATACACAAGCGTTGTTGATGTCACAGCTTGTAGCTTGTCACTGCTAGGCAAAATAGACGACTGGAGAGTCGATCGGAGTCTAACAACATCAGACCATAATGCAATCACTTTTGCTCTGCGCTTGGATGAGCAACTAACACCACTCGAGTCTAATACCACGCGCAAATACAACACCAAAAAGGCAAACTGGGAGGAATTTAAAACGATCTTAAAAATCTCCCTAGCAGAAAAAAATATAACACCTGAAACCATGGACCAGATTTTCACCCAAGAGGATCTGGAAACCAAAATTACTGTCTATACAGAAGCCATCTTGGATGCTTGTGATAAATCTATTCCAAAAATTGGCATATGGAAGACTAATAGTAGGCCTCCTTGGTGGTCCAAAACTCTAGAAAACCTAAAAAGGGATGTCCTGCGAAAGAAGAGGCGAATCAGAAATGCCGCCCCCATCAGAATGGCATCAGTTATAAATGAATATTGTAAAGCTAAACAAGAATATGTGGAAAAGACCATTGAAGCACAAACAAGTAGCTGGAAAGAGTTCTGCTCGACACAAGAAAAGGAAAGCCTGTGGGATGGAATATATAGAGTAATAAGAAAAACTGCCAGAAGACAAGAAGATATGCTACTCAGAAGTGTCGAAGGCGACACCCTAAATCCGGAGGAATCGGCAAAACTTTTGGCAAGCACCTTTTATCCAGAAGACTCTATTGCAACTGACAAATCCTACCACATGCAAATCCGAAGACTGGTTCAAGACAAAAGACCGGAGGACATAGAAGACCTCTCTGATGATGATCCACCCTTCACACCGGCCGAACTGGAGACAGTGCTGAAAGCATTGAACCCAAAAAAAGCTCCGGGTCAAGATGGCTTAACTTCAGACATTTGTACTGTAGCCATTCAAAGCGAAAAGGAGGTATTCTTGGCGTTGGCAAATAAATGTCTATCGTTAGCATACTTTCCCAAGCAATGGAAAAAAGCACACGTCATAATTCTCCGTAAACCTGGAAAAGAGGACTACACTCACCCAAAGTCCTACAGGCCCATAGGCCTACTACCAGTCCTGGGGAAAATAGTCGAAAAACTTATGGCGGGTCGCTTGCAATGGTACACCATACCCATGTTAAATCCGAACCAATATGGCTTCATGCCACAGCGCGGAACCGAAGATGCCCTCTACGACTTAATGGACCATGTAAGATCAGAACTCCACAACAAAAAGATGGTGCTTATCATCTCTTTGGATATAGAGGGAGCCTTCGACAACGCATGGTGGCCAGCACTCAAGCACCAGCTCATAAAAAAGAGGTGCCCAAGAAATATCTACGCAATGATAAACTCGTACCTTAGTGACCGTAAGATCGTGGTAAACTATGCCAGAACAACAAGCGAGAGGAACACCACAAAAGGTTGTGTGCAAGGGTCTATCGGAGGACCAACCTTTTGGAACATCATTTTAGATCCCTTGTTGCAAAAACTAACAGATGAAGGAGTATATTGCCAGGCATTTGCAGACGACGGAGTCCTAGTATTCTCCGACCACACGGTCAATACCATGGAGGAATCAGCCAACGCAATTCTGCAGAAAGTAGTCAAATGGGGAGAGGAAAACAAATTAACTTTCGCAGCACACAAGACTAACGCGATGCTTCTGACAAAGAAACTTAAATTCAATCTCCCAAAACTCTACATGTCAGGAAATATACTGCAACTGGTTGATCAGATAAAACTCCTGGGAATTATAATAGACCGGAAACTCACATTCAAACCACATGTGACCGCCGTCTGTAAAAAAGCTGCGGAAATTTATAAACAGCTAGCGTGCGCCGCAAAAGTAACATGGGGCTTAAATGGAGAAATAACAAGGACAATATATGTCGCGGTCATAGAGCCGATTGTGTTGTACGCTTCAAGCGTATGGGCTCCAGTGACAGAGTTGCAAATGATTCGCGATCAACTGGACAGTCTTCAAAGAGGATTTGCACAAAAAATCTGCAGAGCGTACCGCACAGTATCGCTCACGGCGTCTCTGGTACTCTCTGGTCTATTACCATTGGACCTGAGAGTCCAGGAAGCTGCAAGTTTGTACAAAGCAAAAAAAGGTATCTCAACAGACTATTTACCACCTGGAAGGAGACTGGAGAAGAGAGTGAGCTATTTGGATCATCCACACCCCTCGAAACTCATAACAACAGAGTACGAGCTCCTAGAGGGCGCGGATCTCGAATCTTTAGACTCCCGCCGGATTACTGGCCCCCAAATTTATACAGACGGCAGTAAGATAGAGGGAAAAGTTGGAGCTGCTCTAACTTGGTGGGAGGAAGGTAATGAAATCCATTACTCGACTTTCAGCTTAGCCCCTTCGTGCACCGTGTTTCAATCAGAACTATATGCACTTTACAGGGCGGTTCAATTGGCAAAAAATAGCAGGGAAAAATCCATAAACATTATGAGCGATTCTAGGTCCTCACTCGACCTGTTGGAAAACCCTAAACTTATCCATCCTCTGACGAAGCATATAAAAGAGTGCATAGAAGACATCCGGTCACAGGGGAGACGAGTGCGGTTTTTCTGGCTACGAGCGCACGTGGGGACTGCCGGAAACGAACGCGCTGATGAGCTAGCGAAAACCGCGGCCCAACAAGCAACAACTGTCCCAGACTATGCAGAAGTCCCGTTGTCTTATGTCAAAAGAAAGATCAGAGAAGAGTCTGTACGTAAATGGCAGGATAGGTACAACGCCTCCAGTACAGGGCAAGTCACCAAAACGTTTTTCCCCGATGTAGACAAAGCTTACCGCATCGTGAGGAAAGCAAAACTGACACACTATCAAGTGCAAATCATTACAGGACACGGCGGAATAGCTGAGTACTTACATCGGTTCAAGTTGAAAAACAGTCCCGGCTGTGAGTGCAACCCAAATATCAGTGAGTCTGTGTGGCACATCATCCTGGACTGCCCACGATTCCAGATGGCCAGAATGGACCTTGAATTTAGGGTAGGCACAAAAATAAATAAAGAAGTGTTACACAATATCTTGGACGACGCTGATAAAAGACCGCACTTCTTAAAGTTTGCAGAACATACAATTCGTATAGCTGCTAAAAGGAACAGTAATCTTCCTCCAGTAACAACTCAGCAAACTGTGAATTTAAGTAATGTAACAACACAAAACACAGGCATAGAACACAGAAGAACAATTAATAAGCCCGCAAAGAAACTACTGGAATATGCTGAACTAGGTAACCCAGGTCTTAGATTTAAAACAGTAGCCATGTTTATGGACGACTCATCTGAAAGGCTAGGTATTTGCTTCTGCAACGCGATGGCTCCAAATAGAATAATCATCTCACCCGGCCTCGCCTTACTCCTAAAAGGCAGCACCTTCAAAACGAGCATAAAACGTAAGAAGTATGAGGCGCTACAGAAGATAAAAGTAGCAAACAATCACTGCCGAATAGTCCGCACGCGAAACAAAACCATCGCACTATTCGAAAAAGGCGACGACATCACCGAGTTCGCCCAGGCATGCTCAGTGCTAGCTGTGCTTGCGGAGGCAGGTGAGGCTAAAGAAGTACCAGCAAAAATAATAAGCGTAGATGCTATGGTGGTAGAATATGAGAAAGGGAAGGTAGAAGACTACATGGGAGTGTTAAAAGCCTCAGAACAACATGAGGTGGTGGTATACGAAGACAGAGGTGAAAACCTCAGTTTTATGAAACCACTCAGACCCAACGAACCTTCATGCTCGTACCCTACTAACAGCAGGGAATATCCCATAGTAAGCCCAGAAGAAGTATTAAGCGGATCCGAACGCTTGCAACAAAAAATGGACGCCGAAAGGAGAAAAGTTAAGCGGCCACGAATAATCCCAGCCGAAACAATAGACAAAGTAGCAGCAGTCGCTAGCACCTTCGGTCAAGTCATCGCTGCAATCCCCGCAGTAATCCCGAAGAAAAGAGAATATCTGAGGTCAACAGAGAAAATGGTAGCCGCTGTCAAGAGCGTTGCAAAGCACTTCCCCAAAGGTCAAACAAGAAAATCCCTATGCACATGGACGAAAGCAGACATGGGACAAGTCACTCTGCCGAGCCTCAGGGAGGCATCGGAGCCCCAGGACCACTGGATAAATGCATTCCTAGAGTTTAAAGCTATCGTAAAAGCTACCAGAGAGGTTAATATCATAACCTGCAAGACCATCTTGGAAACCTTTCACCGAGGTTGTGAAGATCAGCTTGTGGTGAAGCTCGAGGAATCCGAAGCCGCAGTGTACAACAACGACACAGCTGAAGTAATTAAAGGGAGTGCGTCGGGATTGTACATGGCGGCATACAACGCAACAAGTGGTTTTGTGGCTTTGGACAGAACTGAGACAAAGCGGTTGGGTCAACTTGTCTTTCGAACACCTCCTCACGACCCCATAGTGGTAACAGCAAACTGTACGAGGGTTATGCTTGAGGACAAGATCCTGGACAGGCTTAAGGCTGTGTCCATAACCTTGGAGGAAGGCGGCACTCTTGGGCATTGGCAGTTACCAAAAATAACATGGGTCAATGGCGTACCCGGATGTGGAAAAACATCTTGGGTTATTAATAGTTTTGAGGCGGAAAAAGATATCATAATAACAACAACAACTGTAGCTGCTAGCGACCTGAGGAACAGGCTAGCATCACGTGTAGGAGCCGACGCAGCAAGGAAGGTGCGGACAATGGCCTCAATCTTGGTAAATGGCATAACGGCGTCTGAGAAATACACCCGTCTCTTAATTGACGAAGCGCTTATGAACCATTTTGGGGCCATAGTAATGGCAGTACAAATCACGGGTGCAAGTGAAATTCTTCTTATAGGCGACAACAACCAGCTGCCGTATATCGACCGGCACGATCTGTTTCGACTTCACTATACTCGTCCAAATCTAGTGGCTAATATCAACCACGAATGGCTCTGCACGCACAGAAACCCATTGGATGTAGCGTATGCACTAAATGAGATCTACGAGGGCATTTACTCATCCAATACTAGGCTGCGATCCCTGGAGCTGAAGAGGTACACGGGTTCACAGATTCCAAAGTCCCTTGAAAATACGTTATATCTGGGACACACCCAGGCTGAAAAGGAAAGTCTCATCAGCCAGGGCTACGGAAAAGGGAAGGGTTCGCGAACTCTTACCATACATGAAGCTCAGGGCCTCGTGAGCGAGACGGTGGTAATTGTGCGATCAACCAGAGAGAAACAACGCCTATACAACAGTATTCCCCATGCAGTGGTGGCAATCTCACGTCATACGAGCCATTGTACCTACTTTACAGATTGGTGTGAGGAAGATGCAGTTGCCCGTTTTATTTTACGCGCCGAGTCTGCCACCACAAGCAGAATTAGGGATTATAACATCAAAACGGCAATACATCATCGAGACTTAAAGGTTGCGAACAACATTATGAACGTGGTCCGAGACGAAGTGGCGTAAACGACATTCAAACGATAATATTAAAGTGCTAAAGGACGTTAAAGTGACATGTTCGCAACAATGTTTCGTTTTTATTAATTATTTAAAAATAAGGCTGTTTGTGAATTGTAATAGTATTATATAAATTAGTATATATATATATATATGTATAGATTAAGATTTTAAATAAATAGTTAAGAAAAAAGAATCAAAAAAAAACAGGAAAAAAAAAAGAAAAAAAAAAGAAAAAAAAAGAAAAAAGAAAAAAAAAGAAACAAAAAAGAAAACAAAAAAACAACCTTAAAAAAAGAGGAAAAAAAAAAAGAAAAAGAAAAACGAACAAAAAAAAGACTATATTATGTTAAATGTTTCGAATAAAAAAAAAAATTACTTACTAATTAGATGTAAGGCACGATACATGTTCGCAACAATGTTTTGTTTTACTTTAATTATTTTAAAAATAAGGCTGTTTTGTGAATTGAAGTTATTAAATTAGTATATATATGCATAGATTAAGATTTTAAATACATAGTTAAGACAAAAAAAGAGAAAAAAAATCAAAAAAAAAAAGAAGAAAAAAGAGAAAAAAAGCAAAAAAAAAAGGCAAAAAAAAAACAAAAAAAAAAGTGGAAAAAAAAGAAAAAGAAAAACAAACAAAAAAAGACTATTATGTTAAATGTTTCAAATAAAAAAAAATTACTTACTTGTTAGATGTAAGGCACGATATAATACTTAAATTGTAAAAGAAAACGTGCATTTAAATATACGCGGAGAGATGTAATTGTTTATAAATTCAGTATGTAATATAATAATAATTCAAAAATGTAACAAAGGGTACGGACCGCGAGTCTGTAGAGTAAACGATTAATACAAAAAAAAAAAAAAAAAAACCTAACCTAACCTAACCTAACCTAACCTAACCTAACCTAACCTAACCTAACCTAACCTAACCTAACCTAACCTAACCTAACCTAACCTAACCTAACCTAACCTAACCTAACCTAACCTAACCTAACCCAGTATAACTCGACATCTCAACATTGTAACATCTGCTCCGCAAAAAAAAATACAGTAAAATTAGTAAAAGTACCGGAAAGTGAACAAAAGTTATAAGTATTAAAAGTGCTTAGTGCAATTCACCTGTGAAATTGAAATCAACTCTCCACACAACCAGGTTCCGGAGCTATAAGCCACCAAATTTGGGCCCCTCCCCAGTGGCAGTCAAATAAGGTACGCATTTTGGAATAAAGTATTTGCGTAGCTCGTCACAAGATCTATTTAACTGCGAAAAAATCAACAAAATCGTGCAAAAAGTAAAGAAGTTATAAGCAATTGAATTTTAACAAAACCACGTGCTAAATAACCTACAACCACGTGTTTGCTACCACGTGGTCGTACGAGGTAAAGACAATATTAATAGGGCTCCAAAATCAACTCGAAGACAGCCCGGGTGCTTCGGACCAGAAAAAAAAAAATACATCACTACCATCTTCAAGCACCTGACAGCGTGTTCAATTTGAAATAAGTATACCAGTGACGTCACATTTCACATTAACCATTTGACGGGATCCAATTCACCCCCCCCCCATACCACCTAATCTCAAGTCACCTTCTGTGAACGACACACGAAACGTCGGTACCCCCCCCCCCCCCCGCGTCCACGCACCCCCCCTCAACAAAATACCCCTCTGCCTGTAACTACTGAACGGGACATCGTAGAGCAACGTGCGACGGCTCATTGAAATCAGGGGAAAATTCTCTATAATTTGGCTCTGTCAGATTTTCCTAATCAACCCCCCCCCCCCCCCCACCCCCCACCCACCATCTCAAGTTACCTTCTTTCAAAGATACACGAAACGTAGGTTCACCCCCCCCTGAAGCACATACCCCCCCCCCAGCAAATTACCCCTCTGCCTTTAACTCCTGAACGGGACATCGTAGAGCAACGTGCGACGGCTCATTGAAATCAGGGGAAAATTCTCTATAGTTTGGCTCTGTCAGATTTTCCTACTCAACCCCCCCCCCCCCCCCCCCCCACCCCCCATCTCAAGCTACCTTCTTTCAACGACACACGACACGTGTCCCCCCTGAAGCACATACCCCCCCCAGCAAATTACCCCTCTGCCTTTAACTCCTGAACGGGACATCATAGAGTAACGCGCGACGGCTCATTGAAATCAGGAGAAAATTATTTACAATTTGGCTTAGTCCCATTTTCTCAAATACAATCCCGTAACTGCCCCCTCGTCACCCCTCCTCCACTGAAAACGGAAGTACCGAAAACTGAAGATTCATCAGGGTCCTAGCACATCAAACATCAGCAGCATTAGCAGCAGTAGTATAAATTTATATAAGTATAGTTTTTAAAAAAAAAAAATTATAAATAATAAAAAAAAAAATAAACAAAAATTGCATTAAAATATATTAGAAGAACACAGTAGGCAACAGCGACCATGTCACAATTAAACAAAAATCAAAGAGCTCAGGCACTGGCGGAGGAAGGTACCACAGGAACAGTGCCGGCCACTACCAGTGCCACTTCGTCTCGCCCACCTTCCTCACAAAAATCCACACAATCTCTAAGAAGAAAAGTATTCGCCAAAGTCTCAATGGTTAGATCTTCTGTAAGCGAAGATTCAGATGTTTCTCTCACAGGCGTCGAAAAACCTTCAGCGATAGATGAAAAGATCGCTGCCTGGCCTCAGGTTGAGATCCCCCCTCGTCCAATCATCTCAGACGAGGACTCATCAGCATCAGAATCCTTTACGTCCGAACCAAAACGTCTAAGCATAATACGAACAACGGCGAGGCGTGGAGGAGTCGAAATGGACTTGGCTACTAAACTGGCCAACGAGATGCTACAGAAGGGCAAGGAGGCCCTAGAGACGGCAGGAAATATGAAAAGGGAGTGCAAAACAACGGCGCTCGAATGCCTTCAGAGTCTATACGAGACGGTACTTGCTCTCTCGGACTCTAGATCTAGGCACAAGTACAATTTGGAGAAGGAAAAATCTAGGCATGCCCAAGAACTTATCAGAATGGAGCGAGCCCACACAAAAAAAATAGCAGAAATAACAGCTAACTTCTCCACGGAAATGGGAAACGCCCGAAATGACATCTCAGAAGCCAAGGACATAGCTAAGTCAATCCGTGAATGGCTGGGGTACGAGACCAGAGAGCCTCACAGAATCATTGGAGAAATAGGAAATGCTATGAAGGCCTTGGACAAAAAATTGCAGGATCTTGCCGACAGCTGCACCAGTGAAACAATTAAAACATCGGAAAAGAGAGGACCGACACCGACACTGGAGGAACGACAAAACCTCCTAACGACTATAGAAACTCTCTCAAGGCAGCTAGACGAACAACGGCGAGAACTCAAAGACATCAAAGATCAAACAACGCTCGTCCAAAACAGTAGTGCAAAAGCCATTGAAATCTTAACCACACAGTATCCGTCCCAATACGAAAGCAACGACAAGCAACAATGGGATGTTATGAAGACTGATATTTTGCAGGAAATTAAAAATATAAAATACACACAAATGCAAGAAACAGCTGACAGCACCCCCAGTCCCTTAACAATAAACTTTAGTGAACATCTACAGCCCATCACCGAACGTCTCGAAGTAGTTTCGTCGGAACTAAAAACCATACGTGAGCTTCGGCAGAAAACGCCACCACCGGCGATAAGCCTTAGTGCGGAGCTTGCGTTGGCAGAAATGGCCAAGACCACCAAGTCAATTCCGACGTATGCTCAAAAAGTGAAAGAGAAGCCTGTACTGAGGCCCAACCACACCCTGATCGTTTCGTCGACGGACCCAAACAAAACAGGCGAGAATGTCATTGAAACTATCAGGGAAGTACTTGATATTAAGAAGACTGGCGCAAGAGTGGAAAAGATAAGGAAGGCAAGGAACAGGAAGGTTGTTTTAAGCTGTGGCACTAAAGAAGATCTGGACTTGATAAGAAGTCAGGTTAAGAAGAATGAAACACTCAAGGCAGAGACTCCCAAAATGTGTAATCCACTTATAAGAATAAAAGACGTGTTGTCATACCATACTGATGCCGAGATCGTGGAACAGCTGCGAGCACAGAATAAGCATCTGTTCCAGGACCTCAAGGCAACTGAAAACGTAATGAGGATTCGGTACAGGAAAAGGGCGAGAAACCCGCACGAATGTCACCCAGTCATAGAGCTATCTCCAACACTGCACCGGCGTTTCTTAGAAGCCGAAAAAATCTATATAGGCTTACAAAGAAGACCGGTGGAAGACCAATCCCCCTTGGTGCAATGCACGAAATGTCTGGGCTTCGGTCACACCAAAAACGTCTGCCAGGAAAAAGACAATCTCTGCAGCTACTGTGGAGAAAACCACTCCTGGGAAAAATGCTCAAATAGATTAGAGGGAAAGGCTCCTAACTGCAAGAATTGCTCGAGGGCACATGTCACAAGCCCAGTACCCCCTCACAATGCATTTAGCAATGAGTGTCCCGAGAGGCAAAAATGGGATGGCATAGCGCGATCACGTATCTCGTATTGCTAAGGGCCACCAAGATGACGGAAGCTCAAATTTCCTAAAGACAGGCACCCACAGTGTGCACATCATCCAAGCAAACCTACAGCGATCAAAACTAGCGACAACAGAATTAATACAAGGAGCAAAGGAAAGGGGAGTTTCAATAGCCCTCGTACAAGAACCATATGTGGGCAGAAGTGGTGAAATGAAGCTGATCCCCGGCACAAAAATCATCCAGTGCACCCTTAATCGCCTAAAACCCGTGAAAGCGGCAATTATCATCTTCGATGACAAATTGCGGGTCATACACGACCCGCAATTGGTGACCGAAACTGAAGTGGCGGTGCTCCTGTGGGCAGGAAAGCTGAGGTTGGGATTGGTGTCTGTCTACTACGAAGGAGACCAAGACATAGAGCCCTATTTGGTACGCACAAAGGTAGCTTGCCAGAAACTCCAAACCGAAAACCTTCTGGTCGGTGGGGATGTCAATGCCTGGAGCCACTGGTGGGGAAGCAGTCATGAAGACCAAAGAGGTGCAGCTTACAACGCCTTCCTAAACGAAATGGAACTGCACATTCTCAACACCGGAGACACACCAACATTCGAGACATATAGGCGAAACAAAAAATACACAAGCGTTGTTGATGTCACAGCTTGTAGCTTGTCACTGCTAGGCAAAATAGACGACTGGAGAGTCGATCGGAGTCTAACAACATCAGACCATAATGCAATCACTTTTGCTCTGCGCTTGGATGAGCAACTAACACCACTCGAGTCTAATACCACGCGCAAATACAACACCAAAAAGGCAAACTGGGAGGAATTTAAAACGATCTTAAAAATCTCCCTAGCAGAAAAAAATATAACACCTGAAACCATGGACCAGATTTTCACCCAAGAGGATCTGGAAACCAAAATTACTGTCTATACAGAAGCCATCTTGGATGCTTGTGATAAATCTATTCCAAAAATTGGCATATGGAAGACTAATAGTAGGCCTCCTTGGTGGTCCAAAACTCTAGAAAACCTAAAAAGGGATGTCCTGCGAAAGAAGAGGCGAATCAGAAATGCCGCCCCCATCAGAATGGCATCAGTTATAAATGAATATTGTAAAGCTAAACAAGAATATGTGGAAAAGACCATTGAAGCACAAACAAGTAGCTGGAAAGAGTTCTGCTCGACACAAGAAAAGGAAAGCCTGTGGGATGGAATATATAGAGTAATAAGAAAAACTGCCAGAAGACAAGAAGATATGCTACTCAGAAGTGTCGAAGGCGACACCCTAAATCCGGAGGAATCGGCAAAACTTTTGGCAAGCACCTTTTATCCAGAAGACTCTATTGCAACTGACAAATCCTACCACATGCAAATCCGAAGACTGGTTCAAGACAAAAGACCGGAGGACATAGAAGACCTCTCTGATGATGATCCACCCTTCACACCGGCCGAACTGGAGACAGTGCTGAAAGCATTGAACCCAAAAAAAGCTCCGGGTCAAGATGGCTTAACTTCAGACATTTGTACTGTAGCCATTCAAAGCGAAAAGGAGGTATTCTTGGCGTTGGCAAATAAATGTCTATCGTTAGCATACTTTCCCAAGCAATGGAAAAAAGCACACGTCATAATTCTCCGTAAACCTGGAAAAGAGGACTACACTCACCCAAAGTCCTACAGGCCCATAGGCCTACTACCAGTCCTGGGGAAAATAGTCGAAAAACTTATGGCGGGTCGCTTGCAATGGTACACCATACCCATGTTAAATCCGAACCAATATGGCTTCATGCCACAGCGCGGAACCGAAGATGCCCTCTACGACTTAATGGACCATGTAAGATCAGAACTCCACAACAAAAAGATGGTGCTTATCATCTCTTTGGATATAGAGGGAGCCTTCGACAACGCATGGTGGCCAGCACTCAAGCACCAGCTCATAAAAAAGAGGTGCCCAAGAAATATCTACGCAATGATAAACTCGTACCTTAGTGACCGTAAGATCGTGGTAAACTATGCCAGAACAACAAGCGAGAGGAACACCACAAAAGGTTGTGTGCAAGGGTCTATCGGAGGACCAACCTTTTGGAACATCATTTTAGATCCCTTGTTGCAAAAACTAACAGATGAAGGAGTATATTGCCAGGCATTTGCAGACGACGGAGTCCTAGTATTCTCCGACCACACGGTCAATACCATGGAGGAATCAGCCAACGCAATTCTGCAGAAAGTAGTCAAATGGGGAGAGGAAAACAAATTAACTTTCGCAGCACACAAGACTAACGCGATGCTTCTGACAAAGAAACTTAAATTCAATCTCCCAAAACTCTACATGTCAGGAAATATACTGCAACTGGTTGATCAGATAAAACTCCTGGGAATTATAATAGACCGGAAACTCACATTCAAACCACATGTGACCGCCGTCTGTAAAAAAGCTGCGGAAATTTATAAACAGCTAGCGTGCGCCGCAAAAGTAACATGGGGCTTAAATGGAGAAATAACAAGGACAATATATGTCGCGGTCATAGAGCCGATTGTGTTGTACGCTTCAAGCGTATGGGCTCCAGTGACAGAGTTGCAAATGATTCGCGATCAACTGGACAGTCTTCAAAGAGGATTTGCACAAAAAATCTGCAGAGCGTACCGCACAGTATCGCTCACGGCGTCTCTGGTACTCTCTGGTCTATTACCATTGGACCTGAGAGTCCAGGAAGCTGCAAGTTTGTACAAAGCAAAAAAAGGTATCTCAACAGACTATTTACCACCTGGAAGGAGACTGGAGAAGAGAGTGAGCTATTTGGATCATCCACACCCCTCGAAACTCATAACAACAGAGTACGAGCTCCTAGAGGGCGCGGATCTCGAATCTTTAGACTCCCGCCGGATTACTGGCCCCCAAATTTATACAGACGGCAGTAAGATAGAGGGAAAAGTTGGAGCTGCTCTAACTTGGTGGGAGGAAGGTAATGAAATCCATTACTCGACTTTCAGCTTAGCCCCTTCGTGCACCGTGTTTCAATCAGAACTATATGCACTTTACAGGGCGGTTCAATTGGCAAAAAATAGCAGGGAAAAATCCGTAAACATTATGAGCGATTCTAGGTCCTCACTCGACCTGTTGGAAAACCCTAAACTTATCCATCCTCTGACGAAGCATATAAAAGAGTGCATAGAAGACATCCGGTCACAGGGGAGACGAGTGCGGTTTTTCTGGCTACGAGCGCACGTGGGGACTGCCGGAAACGAACGCGCTGATGAGCTAGCGAAAACCGCGGCCCAACAAGCAACAACTGTCCCAGACTATGCAGAAGTCCCGTTGTCTTATGTCAAAAGAAAGATCAGAGAAGAGTCTGTACGGAAATGGCAGGATAGGTACAACGCCTCCAGTACAGGGCAAGTCACCAAAACGTTTTTCCCCGATGTAGACAAAGCTTACCGCATCGTGAGGAAAGCAAAACTGACACACTATCAAGTGCAAATCATTACAGGACACGGCGGAATAGCTGAGTACTTACATCGGTTCAAGTTGAAAAACAGTCCCGGCTGTGAGTGCAACCCAAATATCAGTGAGTCTGTGTGGCACATCATCCTGGACTGCCCACGATTCCAGATGGCCAGAATGGACCTTGAATTTAGGGTAGGCACAAAAATAAATAAAGAAGTGTTACACAATATCTTGGACGACGCTGATAAAAGACCGCACTTCTTAAAGTTTGCAGAACATACAATTCGTATAGCTGCTAAAAGGAACAGTAATCTTCCTCCAGTAACAACTCAGCAAACTGTGAATTTAAGTAATGTAACAACACAAAACACAGGCATAGAACACAGAAGAACAATTAATAAGCCCGCAAAGAAACTACTGGAATATGCTGAACTAGGTAACCCAGGTCTTAGATTTAAAACAGTAGCCATGTTTATGGACGACTCATCTGAAAGGCTAGGTATTTGCTTCTGCAACGCGATGGCTCCAAATAGAATAATCATCTCACCCGGCCTCGCCTTACTCCTAAAAGGCAGCACCTTCAAAACGAGCATAAAACGTAAGAAGTATGAGGCGCTACAGAAGATAAAAGTAGCAAACAATCACTGCCGAATAGTCCGCACGCGAAACAAAACCATCGCACTATTCGAAAAAGGCGACGACATCACCGAGTTCGCCCAGGCATGCTCAGTGCTAGCTGTGCTTGCGGAGGCAGGTGAGGCTAAAGAAGTACCAGCAAAAATAATAAGCGTAGATGCTATGGTGGTAGAATATGAGAAAGGGAAGGTAGAAGACTACATGGGAGTGTTAAAAGCCTCAGAACAACATGAGGTGGTGGTATACGAAGACAGAGGTGAAAACCTCAGTTTTATGAAACCACTCAGACCCAACGAACCTTCATGCTCGTACCCTACTAACAGCAGGGAATATCCCATAGTAAGCCCAGAAGAAGTATTAAGCGGATCCGAACGCTTGCAACAAAAAATGGACGCCGAAAGGAGAAAAGTTAAGCGGCCACGAATAATCCCAGCCGAAACAATAGACAAAGTAGCAGCAGTCGCTAGCACCTTCGGTCAAGTCATCGCTGCAATCCCCGCAGTAATCCCGAAGAAAAGAGAATATCTGAGGTCAACAGAGAAAATGGTAGCCGCTGTCAAGAGCGTTGCAAAGCACTTCCCCAAAGGTCAAACAAGAAAATCCCTATGCACATGGACGAAAGCAGACATGGGACAAGTCACTCTGCCGAGCCTCAGGGAGGCATCGGAGCCCCAGGACCACTGGATAAATGCATTCCTAGAGTTTAAAGCTATCGTAAAAGCTACCAGAGAGGTTAATATCATAACCTGCAAGACCATCTTGGAAACCTTTCACCAAGGTTGTGAAGATCAGCTTGTGGTGAAGCTCGAGGAATCCGAAGCCGCAGTGTACAACAACGACACAGCTGAAGTAATTAAAGGGAGTGCGTCGGGATTGTACATGGCGGCATACAACGCAACAAGTGGTTTTGTGGCTTTGGACAGAACTGAGACAAAGCGGTTGGGTCAACTTGTCTTTCGAACACCTCCTCACGACCCCATAGTGGTAACAGCAAACTGTACGAGGGTTATGCTTGAGGACAAGATCCTGGACAGGCTTAAGGCTGTGTCCATAACCTTGGAGGAAGGCGGCACTCTTGGGCATTGGCAGTTACCAAAAATAACATGGGTCAATGGCGTACCCGGATGTGGAAAAACATCTTGGGTTATTAATAGTTTTGAGGCGGAAAAAGATATCATAATAACAACAACAACTGTAGCTGCTAGCGACCTGAGGAACAGGCTAGCATCACGTGTAGGAGCCGACGCAGCAAGGAAGGTGCGGACAATGGCCTCAATCTTGGTAAATGGCATAACGGCGTCTGAGAAATACACCCGTCTCTTAATTGACGAAGCGCTTATGAACCATTTTGGGGCCATAGTAATGGCAGTACAAATCACGGGTGCAAGTGAAATTCTTCTTATAGGCGACAACAACCAGCTGCCGTATATCGACCGGCACGATCTGTTTCGACTTCACTATACTCGTCCAAATCTAGTGGCTAATATCAACCACGAATGGCTCTGCACGCACAGAAACCCATTGGATGTAGCGTATGCACTAAATGAGATCTACGAGGGCATTTACTCATCCAATACTAGGCTGCGATCCCTGGAGCTGAAGAGGTACACGGGTTCACAGATTCCAAAGTCCCTTGAAAATACGTTATATCTGGGACACACCCAGGCTGAAAAGGAAAGTCTCATCAGCCAGGGCTACGGAAAAGGGAAGGGTTCGCGAACTCTTACCATACATGAAGCTCAGGGCCTCGTGAGCGAGACGGTGGTAATTGTGCGATCAACCAGAGAGAAACAACGCCTATACAACAGTATTCCCCATGCAGTGGTGGCAATCTCACGTCATACGAGCCATTGTACCTACTTTACAGATTGGTGTGAGGAAGATGCAGTTGCCCGTTTTATTTTACGCGCCGAGTCTGCCACCACAAGCAGAATTAGGGATTATAACATCAAAACGGCAATACATCATCGAGACTTAAAGGTTGCGAACAACATTATGAACGTGGTCCGAGACGAAGTGGCGTAAACGACATTCAAACGATAATATTAAAGTGCTAAAGGACGTTAAAGTGACATGTTCGCAACAATGTTTCGTTTTTATTAATTATTTAAAAATAAGGCTGTTTGTGAATTGTAATAGTATTATATAAATTAGTATATATATATATATATATGTATAGATTAAGATTTTAAATAAATAGTTAAGAAAAAAGAATCAAAAAAAAAACAGGTAAAAAAAAGAAAAAAAAAAAGAAAAAAAAAAGAAAAAAGAAAAAAAAAGAAACAAAAAAGAAAACAAAAAAACAACCTTAAAAAAAGAGGAAAAAAAAAGAAAAAGAAAAACGAACAAAAAAAAAGACTATATTATGTTAAATGTTTCGAATAAAAAAAAAAATTACTTACTAATTAGATGTAAGGCACGATACATTTTCGCAACAATGTTTTGTTTTACTTTAATTATTTTAAAAATAAGGCTGTTTTGTGAATTGAAGTTATAAAATTAGTATATATATGCATAGATTAAGATTTTAAATACATAGTTAAGACAAAAAAAGAGAAAAAAAATAAAAAAAAAAAGAAGAAAAAAGAGAAAAAAAGCAAAAAAAAAAAGCAAAAAAAAAAACAAAAAAAAAAAAAGTGGAAAAAAAAGAAAAAGAAAAACAAACAAAAAAAGACTATTATGTTAAATGTTTCAAATAAAAAAAAAATTACTTACTTGTTAGATGTAAGGCACGATATAATACTTAAATTGTAAAAGAAAACGTGCATTTAAATATACGCGGAGAGATGTAATTGTTTATAAAGTCAGTATGTAATATAATAATAATTCAAAAATGTAACAAAGGGTACGGACCGCGAGTCTGTAGAGTAAACGATTAATACAAAAAAAAAAAAAAAAAAAAAAAACCTAACCTAACCTAACCTAACCTAACCTAACCTAACCTAACCTTTTTTTTTTTTTTTTTTACATGGGGAAATGCCTATGCATACCCGCCTCGCGGGGGCAAGGACGGGTTATGTCGGACTCGCACCGACTAAAACCCCATGGTGTTCCACCCTCGTCGCATATTGGCAGGGCCACGGGAACGCTTTCGCACACTTCCGCGGCCCCACCTGCGCTGGCCGCCCCAAGGCGGCCCCTCTTCGGGAGAGGAACACTCCTCCCCCATCTCCTTCTCAGGTAAGGCGCACCAGAACACATGGTGCGCCCTCCTCCTCGGCCTCCAATTTCTAATGCGCAACGGACGCCCCCATGTCTGATGCGCGAAGGCCATGGGGCCAGGAAAAACTAGCACTCAGAAGCACCAGCCTTCCTGGCCCCAGCGGCGGATCTGGTCTCGGGCTCCGCCGCCAACCAAGTTTCGGCCGCGGAGGGTAGGGAGAGCGGCGCCTCGCAATACCGACACTCCTCTCCCCCCGCGGCCCCACCACCACCGCATCAACGGTGCGGCCCCGTTTGAGTCGCGGAGGATAGGGCGAGTGGCGCATCGCCATACCAACACTCCTCTTCCTCCGCGACTCCACCTCGGCTGCAGCGGTAGAGGGTGCGGACTCCCCTCTCACCGCAGCCCACCAACACACATCCGAAGTGGGCTCCCCAAGCCCACTCGGAGTGGCCACCTCGGGCCGGCCCTACACCTCGGGCCAGCCAAGGGGTTCCTCTTTGTTCACCGTGGTTGACCAAGCCACGGCTACTAAGCCCCCCCGCCACGACAAGGCGGGAACCCGTTCGGGGGGGAACCTAACCTAACCTAACCTAACCTAACCTAACCTTTTTTTTTTTTTTTTTTTTTTTTTTTTACGGGGGGAAATCCTCATGGACTACCTCCGCCTGGGGAAAGGCGGAGGGGCGTGCCGGACTCTTACCGGCTAAAACCACCCCGGTGTCTCCTCACACGTGCGCGTGGGGCCGCGGGAATCCAAATTCTTCCGCAGCCCCACACTAGTGCTGGCCCGGTCCGTCCAGGCCTCGTCTCCTGCACGGGGTAGTGAGGTGTTAAACTACCCCGTGTATCGCCTCAGGGGCGCGCGCCGACACCCGCGCGCGCCTCCGCCTCGGGTCCATCGAGTAGGGGTGGCGGGGGCTTCCCCAAGTCCCTCGCCCCTGGACCCATTTATGGGGGGCGGAAAAAGGCGTTGTCCGCCCTTCTCCTGCGCCCGGTGCGCCTTCTGCGGCCGGGGAAGGGAGTCGAGATCTCCCTTTCCCGTTCCGCAGTTTCCTTCTGCGACATCACGTCCTCGCAGAAGGACACCACTGCATCCCACGACTCTGCGCTACCGACCATCTTCTGCACTAAGGCCGGCAGCGACAGATCGCCTCCTACTTTATTTGTGAGGACACGGCGCTGCTCCTCCCAAGCTACACACTCGGCGAGCGTGTGTTGCGCCGTGTCCTCCCCGCAATGGACGCAGTGGTGGCACCGAGCGTCCGGCTCCCTGTCTATGCGGCGCAGGTACTTGCCGAAGCAGCCATGCCCCGACAGCACCTGCGTCACCCTAAACGACAGGGAGCCGTGCCTTCTCCCGAGCCAGTCGTCGAGTACTGGCCGGATCGCCTCGACGGTAGCGAGGCCTGCGGTAGGGCGCAGAAGCCTTTGCCGCCATTCCGCCACCAAGACCTGACGGAGCTCCTCTCGGCGCAGCGCGATCTGCCGCTGCACCGGCCTCGAGCCCCGTGCCCGCTCTTCCTCGCGCCATCGATATAATGACGCGAGTACTTTCGCCTCTAGGTCCCAGGGCGGGGATCCGGCCAGGACGCAAGCCGCCTCGTAGGAAATCGTGCGATACCCGCGGGCGACTCTGACGGCCATCGCCCTCTGCGGTTTACGCAGAATGGCGAGAGTGCTGGCCGTCATGTCCATCGCCCACACAGGGGCCCCATACAGGGCCATGGACCGCACGATTCCCACGTACAACCGCCTACAGGCGGCGCTCGGGCCCCCCAAGTTGGGAAGCAACGTTGATAGCGCGCCCGCTGCACCCATCAGCTTGGGCGCCAGCCGCCGGAAGTGGGGTCCGAATTCCCATCGGCTGTCGAGCACCAATCCCAGATACTTCATGGTGGACTCGACAGCTATCCGGGCCCCGCTGACCACGATGTGTGAACCCGGCGGCGGCGCGCGTCGAGGGCCATGGAACACCATGGCCTCCGACTTATTTAGGGCCACCTCCAGGCCCAGGCGCCGGATGCGGTTCACCACTTGTGACACCGCAGCCGTGGCAACCAACGCTGCTTCCCTGTGTGAACTCCCCCGGGCAGTGACGAGCGTGTCGTCCGCATAACACGTCAAGTCGGCGCCCGACGGGAGTTCACCTCTCAGCACCCAGTCGTAGCCGATGTTCCACAGGAGCGGTCCCAAGACCGAGCCCTGCGGAACACCGCACGACATGACGCGCCGACCAGCGCCGTCACGTCCCCAATAGGTAACGCATCTCTCCTCAAGGTAAGCCCCTATTGTGCGGCGGAGGTAGGGAGGCACGCGATGGTAATTCAGCGCCTCCCGAATACAACTCCAGGGTAGGGTGTTGAAGGCGTTGGAGATGTCTAAGGACACCGCCAGCACCACCCCACCCCGGGATACTGTCTCCTCCGCCAGGGCCCTCACGCGCGTAATAGCGTCTATGGTGGAGCGCCCGCGACGAAAACCAAACTGGTTCTCGTCCAGGTCCGGCCCCTCTCTGCACAAGTGGCTGACGAGGCGATCTGCGATGATGCGCTCAAGAAGTTTGCCCGCCTCGTCGAGCAGCACTATGGGCCGGTACGCGGACGGTGAGTCCGCGGGGCGCCCCTCCTTCCTGAGCAGGACCAGCCTCCCCTCCTTCCATACACTGGGAAACTGACCCTGCTCGAGACATGCCGTGAAGAGCCCTCTCAGCTGGGGCTCTAGCTCCTTCAGAGCCAGGACGAGAGCTCGACCAGGAACTCCGTCGGGTCCGGGCGCTGTGTTCTTAGCCCGGAGTCGCGACACGGCCGCTCTCGTCTCTGTTTGCGTCACCTCGGGGACATCGGTGCTCTCCTCTTCTGGAGAGTCTGTGGCTGAGGGCGAAGCCATCGCCGGGGGAACGTGTCCCACTCGCTCAGGGAAGAGAGCCGATACCACCGCCTCTAGCAACTGGGGTTGCATCGTTTGTGTTAGTGGAGGCGCCCAGGGACGCAACTTGCCCCGTACCCAACGGTAGGGGCGCCCCCACGGATCCCGATCTAGGGATCCCAGCAGCTCTTCCCTGGCACGCGACTTTGAGTCGCCGATGGCCAGCCACAGAGTCTCCTTAGACGCGCGGTACACCTCATACAGCGCGTCCTCCTCGGCGGGATCCCGTCGACGCCGCCTCCGGTATCGGGTGTACCGGCGACGAGCCGCAACGCACGCTATGCGCAATTGCGCGATCTCGGCGGTCCACCAGTACACCTGGCGCCTTGCGGACCGTTGGTGGACACGGGGCATGGACGCGTCGCAGATCTGCGTCATCGCCCCGCGAAACCATAGCGCCACCGCTTCGACGTCGACGGGGCCGTCCGTCGTCGACTCCCGAATCCAGGACTGGACTAGGGCAGCTTCTTCGAGTAGTTCCCTGTCGATGCGCTTAAGCGCCCAACGCGGGCCGTCGTTAATCGGGGTTGTTGGATGGCGGCCGCTCGCAGTCTGGGCAGAGACGTCGAACCGGATATACCGATGGTCCGACAGCGTCTCCACCTCTGCGGCGACACGCCAGTCGCGGACTCGGCTGGCGACAGAGGGGCTAGCAAACGAGACGTCCACTATCGACCCACCCCGCTGCCGCACGCACGTGTATTCCGAACCCCGATTCAGGACGACCAGACCAGTCGTCACCGTCCACTCTTCTAACACCTCGCCCCGAGGGTCAGTGACCGGAGATCCCCACGCCGATGACTTGGCGTTGAGATCCCCGAGCACCAGAACGGGACGAGGGTGATAGCGGCCTACGACGGCGCCCAACTCGACAAGGAAACCCTCAAAGTCGGCGAGACTCTTGTTGGGGGAGAAATACGCCCCTACAATAACGATGCCGCCCGAGACCGCAGCAACCCAGCCGCGGCCCCGAGACGGGTCGCTCAGAGTCTCGCCAATAATGGCCACCAAACCGTCAGCGCATCCCAACCAGTTGTCACGGGCGGGAATGAAGTACGGTTCGGCGACCACAGCCACGTGAATCGACCACTCTGCCATGCTCTGGAGTAGGAGATCCTGAGCTCTGGCACAGTGGTTGATGTTGCCCTGGAGGAAATGGAGAGAATGGAATCGTGCCATTATTGACATTCCATTCCCTCGGCAACGGTCCTGGGCCGGGAGTCGGCCAACCTAACCTAACCTAACCTAACCTAACCTAACCTTTTTTTTTTTTTTTTTTTACGGGGGGAAATCCTCATGGACTACCTCCGCCTGGGGAAAGGCGGAGGGGCGTGCCGGACTCTTACCGGCTAAAACCACCCCGGTGTCTCCTCACACGTGCGCGTGGGGCCGCGGGAATCCAAATTCTTCCGCAGCCCCACACTAGTGCTGGCCCGGTCCGTCCGGGCCTCGTCTCCTGCACGGGGTAGTGAGGTGTTAAACTACCCCGTGTATCGCCTCAGGGGCGCGCGCCGACACCCGCGCGCGCCTCCGCCTCGGGTCCATCGAGTAGGGGTGGCGGGGGCTTCCCCAAAACCCTCGCCCCTGGACCCATTTATGGGGGCCGGAAAAGGGCGTTGTCCGCCCTTCTCCTGCGCCCGGTGCGCCTTCTGCGGCCAGGGAAGGGAGTCGAGATCTCCCTTTCCCGTTCCGCAGTTTCCTTCTGCGACATCACGTCCTCGCAGAAGGACACCACCGCATCCCACGACTCTGCGCTACCGACCATCTTCCGCACTAAGGCCGGCAGCGACAGATCGCCTCCTACTTTATTTGTGAGGACACGGCGCTGCTCCTCCCAAGCTACACACTCGGCGAGCGTGTGTTGCGCCGTGTCCTCCCCGCAATGGACGCAGTGGTGGCACCGAGCGTCCGGCTCCCTGTCTATGCGGCGCAGGTACTTGCCGAAGCAGCCATGCCCCGACAGCACCTGCGTCACCCTAAACGACAGGGAGCCGTGCCTTCTCCCGAGCCAGTCGTCGAGTACTGGCCGGATCGCCTCGACGGTAGCGAGGCCGGCGGTAGGGCGCAGAATCCTTTGCCGCCATTCCGCCACCAAGACCTGACGGAGCTCCTCTCGGCGCAGCGCGATCTGCCGCTGCACCGGCCTCGAGCCCCGTGCCCGCTCTTCCTCGCGCCATCGATATAATGACGCGAGTACTTTCGCCTCTAGGTCCCAGGGCGGGGATCCGGCCAGGACGCAAGCCGCCTCGTAGGAAATCGTGCGATACCCGCGGACGACTCTGACGGCCATCGCCCTCTGCGGTTTACGCAGAATGGCGAGAGTGCTGGCCGTCATGTCCATCGCCCACACAGGGGCCCCATACAGGGCCATGGACCGCACGATTCCCACGTACAACCGCCTACAGGCGGCGCTCGGGCCCCCCAAGTTGGGAAGCAACGTTGATAGCGCGCCCGCTGCACCCATCAGCTTGGGCGCCAGCCGCTGGAAGTGGGGTCCGAATTCCCATCGGCTGTCGAGCACCAATCCCAGATACTTCATGGTGGACTCGACAGCTATCCGGGCCCCGCTGACCACGATGTGTGAACCCGGCGGCGGCGCGCGTCGCGGGCCATGGAACACCATGGCCTCCGACTTACTTAGGGCCACCTCCAGGCCCAGGCACCGGATGCGGTTCACCACTTGTGACACCGCAGCCGTGGCAACCAACGCTGCTTCCCTGTACGAACTCCCCCGGGCAGTGACGAGCGTGTCGTCCGCATAACACGTCAAGTCGGCGCCCGACGGGAGTTCACCTCTCAGCACCCAGTCGTAGCCGATGTTCCACAGGAGCGGTCCCAAGACCGATCCCTGCGGAACACCGCACGACATGACGCGCCGACCAGCGCCGTCACGTCCCCAATAGGTAACGCATCTCTCCTCAAGGTAAGCCCCTATTGTGCGGCGGAGGTAGGGAGGCACGCGATGGTAATTCAGCGCCTCCCGAATGCAACTCCAGGGTAGGGTGTTGAAAGCGTTGGAGATGTCTAAGGACACCGCCAGCACCACCCCACCCCGGGATACTGTCTCCTCCGCCAGGGCCCTCACGCGCGTAATAGCGTCTATGGTGGAGCGCCCGCGACGAAAACCAAACTGGTTGTCATCCAGGTCCGGCCCCTCTCTGCACAAGTGGCTGACGAGGCGATCTGCGATGATACGCTCAAAAAGTTTGCCCGCCTCGTCGAGCAGCACTATGGGCCGGTACGCGGACGGCGAGTCCGCGGGGCGCCCCTCCTTCCTGAGCAGGACCAGCCTCCCCTCCTTCCACACACTGGGAAACTGACCCTGCTCGAGACATGCCGTGAAGAGCCCTCTCAGCTGGGGCTCTAGCTCCTTCAGAGCCAAGACGAGAGCTCGACCAGGAACTCCGTCGGGTCCGGGCGCTGTGTTCTTAGCCCGGAGTCGCGACACGGCCACTCTCGTCTCTGCTTGCGTCACCTCGGGGACATCGGTGCTCTCCTCTTCTGGAGAGTCTGTGGCTGAGGGCGAAGCCATCGCCGGGGGAACGTGTCCCACTCGCTCAGGGAAGAGAGTCGATAACACCGACTCTAGCAACTGGGGTTGCATCCTTTGTGTTAGTGGAGGCGCCCAGGGACGCAACTTGCCCCGAATCCAACGGTAGGGGCGCCCCCACGGATCCCGATCTAGGGACCCCAGCAGCTCCTCCCTGGCACGCGACTTTGAGTCGCCGATGGCCAGCCACAGAGTCTCCTTAGACGCGCGGTACACCTCATACAGCGCGTCCTCCTCAGCGGAATCCCGTCGACGCCGCCTCCGGTATCGGGTGTACCGGCGACGAGCCGCAACGCACGCTATGCGCAATTGCGCGATCTCGGCGGTCCACCAGTACACCTGGCGCTTTGCGGACCGTTGGCGGACACGGGGCATTGACGCGTCGCAGATCTGCGTCATCGCCCCGCGAAACCATAACGCCACCGCTTCGACGTCGACGGGGCCGTCCGTCGTCGACTCCCAGATCCAGGACTGAACTAGGGCAGCTTCCTCGAGTAGTTCCCTGTCGATGCGCTTAAGCGCCCAACGCGGGCCGTCGTTAATCGGGGTTGTTGGATGGCGGCCGCTCGCAGTCTGGGCAGAGACGTCGAACCGGATATATCGATGGTCCGACAGTGTCTCCACCTCTACGGCGACACGCCAGTCGCGGACTCGGCTGGCGACAGAGGGGCTAGCAAACGAGACGTCCACTATCGACCCACCCCGCTGCCGCACGCACGTGTATTCCGAACCCCGATTCAGGACGACCAGACCAGTCGTCACCGTCCACTCTTCTAGCACCTCACCCCGAGGGTCAGTGACCGGAGATCCCCACGCCGATGACTTGGCGTTGAGATCCCCGAGCACCAGAACGGGACGAGGGTGATAACGGCCTACGACGGCGCCCAACTCGACAAGGAAACCCTCAAAGTCGGCGAGACTCTTGTTGGGGGAGAAATACGCCCCTACAATAACGATGCCGCCCGAGACCGCAGCAACCCAGCCGCGGCCCCGAGACGGGTCGATCAGAGTCTCGCCAATAATGGCCACCAAACCGTCAGCGCATCCCAACCAGTTGTCACGGGCTGGAATGAAGTACGGTTCGGCGACCACAGCCACGTGAATCGACCACTCTGCCATGCTCTGGAGTAGGAGATCCTGAGCTCTGGCACAGTGGTTGATGTTGCCCTGGAGAAAATGGAGAGAATGGAATTGTGCCATTATTGACATTCCATCCCCTCGGCAACGGTCCTGGGCCGGGAGTCGGCCGCGGAGCTGCTAGCCTGCGAGGGCAGGGAGGTTAACCCGGCAGGCTTAGTGCTCCTCTCCTTTTCCTTTTTCTTTTTCTTGCTGGTAGGCGCCCCACAAGCCCCTCCGCCTACTCTGTGTTCCGCTGGCCTTCCCGCAGCAGAACAAAGGCTGCAGTTGAGCGCCGCGGAGCACAGGGCAGCCTTGTGGCCAGGCTGGCCGCAGCGATAACAGAGGTCACTACGGTCAACCTCGGCGGTGCACTTCGCCCGGACGTGCCCTTTTTCCAGGCACCGAAAGCACTGCAAAGCCCGGGGCCGTAAGAGCTTGGTCCTTGCCGCCACCCAGCCTACCAACAATCTGCCGCTATCGGCGATCTTCTTCGCCGACGCTACAGGGCACCGAACCCAGACCGCGCCGAGTCCGGTGGCGTCGGTGCGTATATCGCCAGCCCGCACCTTGTCCGGCGGACACTCTCCGCTTCTGGCAACGGCCGCCACCACCTCCTCTGAGGTCACGGAGTCGTCCAGGCCAGCAATCCGCACCTCTGCGGTTTTCATTGGCCTGGAGACCCGGACGTCTTCTGGGTTGAGGACCTCCCTCATCTTGGCGGCCAGTGCGTCCGCCTTTTCGGCACTGCCGCTCACAGTGCCAGCCACCTCGAACAGTCGTGCACCCGTGGCAGCCTGCCTGAGGGTGACGGACTGGAAAGGAAGGAAGATCTCGAAGGGAAAGTAAGAGAAATAACAGAAGCAATCTATGATGCATGTGAACACAGCATGCCTAAAATTAAAAGTAAAAAACGGGTGGGATTGCCTTGGTGGACCGATGAGTTAACCCAAAGAAAAAAGGATGTCTCCAGGTTAAAGCGCAGAATTTCTTACGCGGCGCCAGTTCGGCGCGAGTGGGTCGTCGAGCAGTATGTTAGAGCAAAAGAGGAATACCAGCAGCAAGTTAAGAATGCACAAACCTCCAGCTGGAAGGATTTCTGTAGCAGACAGGAGCAGGAGTCGATGTGGGATGGGGTCTACAGAGTTATAAGCCGTACTACGCAAAGAAAGGAGGATATCCCCCTTGTACGAGATGGAAAGACCCTTGGAAACACGGAATCAGCAAGAGCACTGGCAGAGACCTTTTATCCAGATGATAACACCCAAGACGACGACGCGGAACACAGGCTGAAGAGAAAAATAGCTGAAGTAGTAAATGAAGGGTCACTTGATGACTCAAGTGATCCGCCCTTTACGATTGAAGAGCTAATGTGGGCCGCGTCGAGTTTTAACCCCAAAAAGGCTCCTGGGAACGATGGTCTCACGGCTGACATCTGCATGGCGGCTATCACTCTGGATCCTCCACTGTTCCTGGCATTGGCCAATAAATGTCTTCATCTGTCATATTTCCCCAGTAAATGGAAGGAGGCGGCAGTGGTGGTTTTGCGGAAGTCCGAAAAGGAGGACTACACGCATCCCAAATCCTACAGGCCGATTGGGCTTTTGCCTGTTTTAGGGAAAGTAGTAGAAAAAATGATGGTACGAAGGATCAAGTGGCACATCGTACCCAAAATAAGCAAAAGCCAATATGGCTTTATGCCACAGCGTAGTACGGAGGACTCCCTCTATGACATGATACAGTATATAAAAGCCAGGACCAATGATAAAAAATTGGTCTTGCTTGTGTCACTTGACATAGAGGGAGCCTTCGACAACGCCTGGTGGCCGGCTATACGATGTAGCCTTGCAGAGATAGGATGCCCAAAAAACATTAGGCGACTGACAGACAACTATTTTGAGGATAGGTCAGTTTGCATAAAGTACTTAGGGACAGAATGGGTTAAAAAGACTACGAAGGGATGCGTGCAGGGCTCAATAGGCGGTCCAATATTTTGGAACCTTTTGCTTAATCCACTTCTGCAAGAGCTAAACAATGGAGGGGACCGCTGCCATGCATTTGCGGATGATGTAGTCCTGATTTTCTCTGGAGATAATGCACTGGAAGTGCAGGAACAAGCCAATGCGGCCCTCGAACGTGTTCGGAAGTGGGGAGTCAAAAATAAGCTGAAATTTGCTCCGCATAAAACTAAAGCAATGATTATTACAAATAAGATTTAGTACGACTCACCACTTCTGAAAATGGGCGGGGAAAGCATTGGTTTGTCCAAAGAAATTAAAATACTCGGCCTCACAGTTGACGACAAGCTGACCTTTAACACGCACGTGAGGAAACAATGCTGTAAGGTACAGAACTTGTATCGTCAGCTGTGCAGAGCCGCAAAGATTCATTGGGGCTTAAACTCCGAGATTATCAGGACTATATACATAGCGGTAGTAGAGCCGATTATATTATATGCGGCGAGCGCATGGGCGGCGGCAACAAATAAAATAATGATTAAAAAACAGCTCGATACGGTGCAACGTGCGTTCGTGCAAAAAATTATTAAGTCTTACAGAACCGTCTCTCTACACTCGGCTCTGCTACTTGCCGGGCTGCTTCCCTTGGATCTGAGAGTCCGGGAAGCAGCCTTGCTTTATGAAATAAGGAAAGGCCATTCCCGGGTAGTGGTAGAGGACCGAGATGTGGAGAGACAAGTCGAATATTGTAGGATGCCACACCCTGCAGAAGAATATGGCCTGCAATACAAATGCCTGGAGGACGGGGCACAAATGGACCAACATGATAATAAAGGCCTCAAAATATTTACTGACGGCAGTAAGATCGAGGGGAAAGTCGGCGCTGCATTATCCATTTGGAATGATGCAGCGGAGACGAGTAACCGGAAACTAAAGTTGGAAAATTTCTGCACCGTCTTCCAGGCAGAGTTGCTCGCCATTCGAGAAGCAACTAGGTACGCACTAACACACCCAGCACAAAATTGTCAAATATATAGCGACTCAATGTCTGCTCTCCAGACAGTTATAAAAAGCGTTTCCCTCCATCCCCTAGCGGCAGAAACTAGAACGAACATCAGTCTAATAAAAAAGCAAGGGAAATCTCTCGAACTATTCTGGATTAAAGCTCACGCAGGATTGGAGGGAAACGAGAGAGCAGACAAATTAGCCAAAGAAGCCGCACTAAAAATAAAAAGAAGGCCAGATTATGAGAGGTGTCCGGTTTCATTCGTCAAGCGACAGATTCGACTGGGATCGCTTGACGAATGGAACCGAAGATACACGGAAGGAGAAACAGCCTCCATCACAAAAACTTTCTTCCCCGATGCCATAGAAGCATATCTTATTATAAGAAAAATAGAAATAGACCCACAAATTGTACAAGTGATGACAGGACAAGGCGGGTTCTCCGAATATTTATTCCGTTTTAAATGCAAGGAGAGCCCGGCATGCGCCTGTGATCCAGCAAGACAAGAAACGGTTATACACCTAATAACAGAGTGCCCTATTTATGGCAGAGAAAGAGCTGATTTAGAGTTAGAAATAGAAATTAAGATAAACAAAGAAAATGTATACAATATAATGAGAAATAAACATGTTAGAAATAGATTTTTGAAATATTGTAAGAATATAGTCCATAAGGTAATAAATAAGAATAAAAACTAGTAGTAATAAGGGAAATTGTAACATAATATATATAATATATAATGTATACAGCCCATACAAATATGTAAGAATAAGAAATAGCACAATAAGAATTGTACCTAGAATAAACTAGATAAGAAAGCATATAAGAACAAACAAAAGAAATAAAGAAAACAGAAATAAAAATAAAAAAGAATAAAAAACACAAAAATAATAAAAAAGAAAAAGAGAAAGAAAGATTAAACTATAATAAAAGAATAAAAAAGTCCCTGAGTTCCATGTCAGGGGAACAATTAAAAAAAAAAAAAAAAAAAAAAAAAAAAAAAAAAAAAAAAAAACCTAACCTAACCTAACCTAACCTTTTTTTTTTTTTTTTTTTTTTTTTACATGGGGAAATGCCTACGCCTCGCGGGGGCAAGGACGGGTTATGTCGGACTCGCACCGACTAAAACCCCATGGTGTTCCACCCTCGTCGCATATTGGCAGGGCCACGGGAACGCTTTCGCACACTTCCGCGGCCCCACCTGCGCTGGCCGCCCCATGGCGGCCCCTCCCCGGGAGAGGACCACTCCTCCCCCATTTCCCTCTCAGGTAAGGCGCACCAGAACACATGGCGCGCCCTCCTCCTCGGCCTCCAATTTCATATGTGCCACGGACGCCCCCGCGTCCGATGCGCGAAGGCCATGGGGCCAGGAAAAACTAGCACTCAGAAGCACCAGCCTTCCTGACCCCAGCGGCGGATCTGGTCTGTGGCTCCGCCGCCAACCAAGATTCGGCTGCGGAGGGTAGGGAGAACGGCGCCTCGCAATACCGACACTCCTCTCCCCCCGCAGCCCCACCACCACCGCATCGTTTAACGGTGCGGCCCCGTCTGAGTCGCGGAGGATAGGGCGAGTGGCGCATCGCCATACCAGCACGCCTCCTCCTCCGCGACTCCACCTCGGCTGCAGCGGTAGAGGGTTGCGGACTCCCCTCTCACCGCAGCCCCCCGACACACATCCGAAGTGGGCTTCCCAAGCCCACTCGGAGTGGCCACCTCGGGCCGGCCCTACACCTCGGGCCAGCCAAGGGGTTCCTCTTCGTTCACCGTGGTTGACCAAGCCACGGCTACTAAGCCCCCCCGCCACGACAAGGCGGGAACCCGTTCGGGGGGGAACCTAACCTAACCTAACCTTTTTTTTTTTTTTTTTACGGGGGGAAATCCTCATGGACTACCTCCGCCTGGGGAAAGGCGGAGGGGCGTGCCGGACTCTTACCGGCTAAAACCACCCCGGTGTCAACTCACACGTGCGCGTGGGGCCGCGGGAATCCAAATTCTTCCGCAGCCCCACACTAGTGCTGGCCCGGTCCGTCCAGGCCTCGTCTCCTGCACGGGGTAGTGAGGTGTTAAACTACCCCGTGTATCGCCTCAGGGGCGCGCACCGACACCCGCGCGCGCCTCCGCCTCGGGTCCATCGAGTAGGGGTGGCGGGGGCTTCCCCAAGTCCCTCGCCCCTGGACCCATTTATGGGGGCCGGAAAAGGGCGTTGTCCGCCCTTCTCCTGCGCCCGGTGCGCCTTCTGCGGCCAGGAAAGGGAGTCGAGATCTCCCTTTCCCGTTCCGCAGTTTCCTTCTGCGACATCACGTCCTCGCAGAAGGACACCACTGCATCCCACGACTCTGCGCTACCGACCATCTTCTGCACTAAGGCCGGCAGCGACAGATCGCCTCCTACTTTATTTGTGAGGACACGGCGCTGCTCCTCCCAAGCTACACACTCGGCGAGCGTGTGTTGCGCCGTGTCCTCCCCGCAATGGACGCAGTGGTGACACCGAGCGTCCGGCTCCCTGTCTATGCGGCGCAGGTACTTGCCGAAGCAGCCATGCCCCGACAGCACCTGCGTCACCCTAAACGACAGGGAGCCGTGCCTTCTCCCGAGCCAGTCGTCGAGTACTGGCCGGATCGCCTCGACGGTAGCGAGGCCGGCGGTAGGGCGCAGAAGCCTTTGCCGCCATTCCGCCACCAAGACCTGACGGAGCTCCTCTCGGCGCAGCGCGATCTGCCGCTGCACCGGCCTCGAGCCCCGTGCCCGCTCTTCCTCGCGCCATCGATATAATGACGCGAGTACTTTCGCCTCTAGGTCCCAGGGCGGGGATCCGGCCAGGACGCAAGCCGCCTCGTAGGAAATCGTGCGATACCCACGGACGACTCTGACGGCCATCGCCCTCTGCGATTTACGCAGAATGGCAAGAGTGCTGGCCGTCATGTCCATCGCCCACACAGGGGCCCCATACAGGGCCATGGACCGCACGATTCCCACGTACAACCGCCTACAGGCGGCGCTCGGGCCCCCCAAGTTGGGAAGCAACGTTAATAGCGCGCCCGCTGCACCCATCAGCTTGGGCGCCAGCCGCCGGAAGTGGGGTCCGAATTCCCATCGGCTGTCGAGCACCAATCCCAGATACTTCATGGTGAACTCGACAGCTATCCGGGCCCCGCAGACCACGATGTGTGAACCCGGCGGCGGCGCGCGTCGAGGGCCATGGAACACCATGGCCTCCGACTTATTTAGGGCCACCTCCAGGCCCAGGCGCCGGATGCAGTTCACCACTTGTGACACCGCAGCCGTGGCAACCAACGCTGCTTCCCTGTGTGAACTCCCCCGGGCAGTGACGAGCGTGTCGTCCGCATAACACGTCAAGTCGGCGCCCGACGGGAGTTCACCTCTCAGCACCCAGTCGTAGCCGATGTTCCACAGGAGCGGTCCCAAGACCGATCCCTGCGGAACACCGCACGACATGACGCGCCGACCAGCGCCGTCACGTCCCCAATAGGTAACGCATCTCTCCTCAAGGTAAGCCCCTATTGTGCGGCGGAGGTAGGGAGGCACGCGATGGTAATTCAGCGCCTCCCGAATACAACTCCAGGGTAGGGTGTTGAAGGCGTTGGAGATGTCTAAGGACACCGCCAGCACCACCCCACCCCGGGATACTGTCTCCTCCGCCAGGGCCCTCACGCGCGTAATAGCGTCTATGGTGGAGCGCCCGCGACGAAAACCAAACTGGTTCTCGTCCAGGTCCGGCCCCTCTCTGCACAAGTGGCTGACGAGGCGATCTGCGACGATGCGCTCAAGAAGTTTGCCCGCCTCGTCGAGCAGCACTATGGGCCGGTACGCGGACGGTGAGTCCGCGGGGCGCCCCTCCTTCCTGAGCAGGACCAGCCTCCCCTCCTTCCACACACTGGGAAACTGACCCTGCTCGAGACATGCCGTGAAGAGCCCTCTCAGCTGGGGCTCTAGCTCTTTCAGAGCCAGGACGAGAGCTCGACCAGGAACTCCGTCGGGTCCGGGCGCTGTGTTCTTAGCCCGGAGTCGCGACACGGCCGCTCTCGTCTCTGTTTGCGTCACCTCGGGGACGTCGGTGCTCTCCTCTTCTGGAGAGTCTGTGGCTGAGGGCGAAGCCATCGCCGGGGGAACGTGTCCCACTCGCTCAGGGAAGAGAGCCGATACCACCGCCTCTAGCAACTGGGGTTGCATCGTTTGTGTTAGTGGAGGCGCCCAGGGACGCAACTTGCCCCGTACCCAACGGTAGGGGCGCCCCCACGGATCCCGATCTAGGGATCCCAGCAGCACTTCCCTGGCACGCGACTTTGAGTCGCCGATGGCCAGCCACAGAGTCTCCTTAGACGCGCGGTACACCTCATACAGCGCGTCCTCCTCGGCGGGATCCCGTCGACGCCGCCTCCGGTATCGGGTGTACCGGCGACGAGCCGCAACGCACGCTATGCGCAATTGCGCGATCTCGGCGGTCCACCAGTACACCTGGCGCCTTGCGGACCGTTGGTGGACACGGGGCATGGACGCGTCGCAGATCTGCGTCATCGCCCCGCGAAACCATAGCGCCACCGCTTCGACGTCGACGGGGCCGTCCGTCGTCGACTCCCGAATCCAGGACTGGACTAGGGCAGCTTCTTCGAGTAGTTCCCTGTCGATGCGCTTAAGCGCCCAACGCGGGCCGTCGTTAATCGGGGTTGTTGGATGGCGGCCGCTCGCAGACTGTTACCTAACCTAACCTAACCTAACCTAACCTTTTTTTTTTTTTTTTTTTTTTTTTTTTTTTTTTTTTTTTTTTTTTTTTTACGGGGGGAAATCCTCATGGACTACCTCCGCCTGGGGAAAGGCGGAGGGGCGTGCCGGACTCTTACCGGCTAAAACCACCCCGGTGTCTCCTCACACGTGCGCGTGGGGCCGCGGGAATCCAAATTCTTCCGCAGCCCCACACTAGTGCTGGCCCGGTCCGTCCAGGCCTCGTCTCCTGCACGGGGTAGTGAGGTGTTAAACTACCCCGTGTATCGCCTCAGGGGCGCGCGCCGACACCCGCGCGCGCCTCCGCCTCGGGTCCATCGAGTAGGGGTGGCGGGGGCTTCCCCAAGTCCCTCGCCCCTGGACCCATTTATGGGGGGCGGAAAAGGGCGTTGTCCGCCCTTCTCCTGCGCCCGGTGCGCCTTCTGCGGCCGGGGAAGGGAGTCGAGATCTTCCTTTCCCGTTCCGCAGTTTCCTTCTGCGACATCACGTCCTCGCAGAAGGACACCACTGCATCCCACGACTCTGCGCTACCGACCATCTTCTGCACTAAGGCCGGCAGCGACAGATCGCCTCCTACTTTATTTGTGAGGACACGGCGCTGCTCCTCCCAAGCTACACACTCGGCGAGCGTGTGTTGCGCCGTGTCCTCCCCGCAATGGACGCAGTGGTGGCACCGAGCGTCCGGCTCCCTGTCTATGCGGCGCAGGTACTTGCCGAAGCAGCCATGCCCCGACAGCACCTGCGTCACCCTAAACGACAGGGAGCCGTGCCTTCTCCCGAGCCAGTCGTCGAGTACTGGCCGGATCGCCTCGACGGTAGCGAGGCCTGCGGTAGGGCGCAGAAGCCTTTGCCGCCATTCCGCCACCAAGACCTGACGGAGCTCCTCTCGGCGCAGCGCGATCTGCCGCTGCACCGGCCTCGAGCCCCGTGCCCGCTCTTCCTCGCGCCATCGATATAATGACGCGAGTACTTTCGCCTCTAGGTCCCAGGGCGGGGATCCGGCCAGGACGCAAGCCGCCTCGTAGGAAATCGTGCGATACCCGCGGGCGACTCTGACGGCCATCGCCCTCTGCGGTTTACGCAGAATGGCGAGAGTGCTGGCCGTCATGTCCATCGCCCACACAGGGGCCCCATACAGGGCCATGGACCGCACGATTCCCACGTACAACCGCCTACAGGCGGCGCTCGGGCCCCCCAAGTTGGGAAGCAACGTTGATAGCGCGCCCGCTGCACCCATCAGCTTGGGCGCCAGCCGCCGGAAGTGGGGTCCGAATTCCCATCGGCTGTCGAGCACCAATCCCAGATACTTCATGGTGGACTCGACAGCTATCCGGGCCCCGCTGACCACGATGTGTGAGCCCGGCGGCGGCGCGCGTCGAGGGCCATGGAACACCATGGCCTCCGACTTATTTAGGGCCACCTCCAGGCCCAGGCGCCGGATGCGGTTCACCACTTGTGACACCGCAGCCGTGGCAACCAACGCTGCTTCCCTGTGTGAACTCCCCCGGGCAGTGACGAGCGTGTCGTCCGCATAACACGTCAAGTCGGCGCCCGACGGGAGTTCACCTCTCAGCACCCAGTCGTAGCCGATGTTCCACAGGAGCGGTCCCAAGACCGAGCCCTGCGGAACACCGCACGACATGACGCGCCGACCAGCGCCGTCACGTCCCCAATAGGTAACGCATCTAACCTAACCTAACCTAACCTAACCTTTTTTTTTTTTTTTTACGGGGGGAAATCCTCATGGACTACCTCCGCCTGGGGAAAGGCGGAGGGGCGTGCTTGACTCTTACCGGCTAAAACCACCCCGGTGTCTCCTCACACGTGCGCGTGGGGCCGCGGGAATCCAAATTCTTCCGCAGCCCCACACTAGTGCTGGCCCGGTCCGTCCGGGCCTCGTCTCCTGCACGGGGTAGTGAGGTGTTAAACTACCCCGTGTATCGCCTCAGGGGCGCGCGCCGACATCCGCGCGCGCCTCCGCCTCGGGTCCATCGAGTAGGGGTGGCGGGGGCTTCCCCAAAACCCTCGCCCCTGGACCCATTTATGGGGGCCGGAAAAGGGCGTTGTCCGCCCTTCTCCTACGCCCGGTGCGCCTTCTGCGGCCTGGGAAGGGAGTCGAGATCTCCCTTTCCCGTTCCGCAGTTTCCTTCTGCGACATCACGTCCTCGCAGAAGGACACCACCGCATCCCACGACTCTGCGCTACCGACCATCTTCCGCACTAAGGCCGGCAGCGACAGATCGCCTTCTACTTTATTTGTGAGGACACGGCGCTGCTCCTCCCAAGCTACACACTCGGCGAGCGTGTGTTGCGCCGTGTCCTCCCCGCAATGGACGCAGTGGTGGCACCGAGCGTCCGGCTCCCTGTCTATGCGGCGCAGGTACTTGCCGAAGCAGCCATGCCCCGACAGCACCTGCGTCACCCTAAACGACAGGGAGCCGTGCCTTCTCCCGAGCCAGTCGTCGAGTACTGGCCGGATCGCCTCGACGGTAGCGAGGCCTGCGGTAGGGCGCAGAAGCCTTTGCCGCCATTCCGCCACCAAGACCTGACGGAGCTCCTCTCGGCGCAGCGCGATCTGCCGCTGCACCGGCCTCGAGCCCCGTGCCCGCTCTTCCTCGCGCCATCGATATAATGACGCGAGTACTTTCGCCTCTAGGTCCCAGGGCGGGGATCCGGCCAGGACGCAAGCCGCCTCGTAGGAAATCGTGCGATACCCGCGGACGACTCTGACGGCCATCGCCCTCTGCGGTTTACGCAGAATGGCGAGAGTGCTGGCCGTCATGTCCATCGCCCACACAGGGGCCCCATACAGGGCCATGGACCGCACGATTCCCACGTACAACCGCCTACAGGCGGCGCTCGGGCCCCCCAAGTTGGGAAGCAACGTTGATAGCGCGCCCGCTGCACCCATCAGCTTGGGCGCCAGCCGCCGGAAGTGGGGTCCGAATTCCCATCGGCTGTCGAGCACCAATCCCAGATACTTCATGGTGGACTCGACAGCTATCCGGGCTCCGCTGACCACGATGTGTGAACCCGGCGGCGGCGCGCGTCGAGGGCCATGGAACACCATGGCCTCCGACTTACTTAGGGCCACCTCCAGGCCCAGGCACCGGATGCGGTTCACCACTTGTGACACCGCAGCCGTGGCAACCAACGCTGCTTCCCTGTACGAACTCCCCCGGGCAGTGACGAGCGTGTCGTCCGCATAACACGTCAAGTCGGCGCCCGACGGGAGTTCACCTCTCAGCACCCAGTCGTAGCCGATGTTCCACAGGAGCGGTCCCAAGACCGATCCCTGCGGAACACCGCACGACATGACGCGCCGACCAGCGCCGTCACGTCCCCAATAGGTAACGCATCTCTCCTCAAGGTAAGCCCCTATTGTGCGGCGGAGGTAGGGAGGCACGCGATGGTAATTCAGCGCCTCCCGAATGCAACTCCAGGGTAGGGTGTTGAAAGCGTTGGAGATGTCTAAGGACACCGCCAGCACCACCCCACCCCGGGATACTGTCTCCTCCGCCAGGGCCCTCACGCGCGTAATAGCGTCTATGATGGAGCGCCCGCGACGAAAACCAAACTGGTTGTCATCCAGGTCCGGCCCCTCTCTGCACAAGTGGCTGACGAGGCGATCTGCGATGATACGCTCAAAAAGTTTGCCCGCCTCGTCGAGCAGCACTATGGGCCGGTACGCGGACGGTGAGTCCGCGGGGCGCCCCTCCTTCCTGAGCAGGACCAGCCTCCCCTCCTTCCACACACTGGGAAACTGACCCTGCTCGAGACATGCCGTGAAGAGCCCTCTCAGCTGGGGCTCTAGCTCCTTCAGAGCCAGGACGAGAGCTCGACCAGGAACTCCGTCGGGTCCGGGCGCTGTGTTCTTAGCAACCTAACCTAACCTAACCTAACCTAACCTAACCCGAGTTCCGTGCTTACCGCTGTCGCGTAAACATCGTTTTGAAGGCGCTCCGTCGTTAAAAAATTCGAAAAATAGGCAAAAGTAGTCGTATCCTTGTGAAATTTTCAGTAATTGTGCCTTAAGTGATCATTGTTGCGGTGGTGATACTTGTTAAGTGTTTGGTGTCAGCGTGTCTTCGAAATTTCTGGAAAACTGGAGGTCAAAGACAAAGAAACCACGTGTAAGTTAAAATTTTAACTATAAAAGTGAATACGCTGCAAGTAGATGATCTATAACCTATACTTATTTATAGGTCATTTTAAAGGTCTTCTTTTGCTCTGTCTACTCCTATAAGTTTCAGATTTTTCTGCTGAGAAACCGCTGAGATACAACCAAAAAAAAAAAAAAAAAAAAAAAAAAAAAAAAAAAAAAAAAAAAAAAAAAAGTAAAAACCACGTGGCAACCAAAAATTTTTTCCAGAGCCGTGCGGCTAAATTTTGGAGTGCAGGGTTACTTTGGCACGCATTCTGAACTATCTAAAATTTGTTTCACGAGGATCAAGTTGGTACTCAAAAAGTTATAACATAAATTATAAAATTAAAAAAAAAAAAAAAAGTTCAAAAATTAAACAGTTAATAATTTTTATTTTTAAGCGATAACACATCATTTTTATTAAAGTTTCAACTAAAAAAATATATCAAAGTATAAAAATTGAAAAAAAAAATTAAATTATTTTTTCAAGCGATTTTGGCATAATAAATTTTTTCCTTAAACAACACTCCCACGTGGTCCACTTAATAAAAGCGTGCGGCTGATTTTGAAATAGGAAATAGGTAGAATTCTTTTTTCCTAATAAAGAACCGTTTTCAGATTGAAATTATCTTAAAAATCTTAGGAGTTATTGAATTTTTAGTAATTTTTTAGTGTTTTTATCTTATAAAAGTTTAAATAATTAAAAATCATTAATTTTTGCTTTATCATTAAATAGAACTATCAAACCCCTTTCCAAAGAGCCCAAACTCGATAAGGTTATCTGTTACCGTTCGGAAACTGGAAAAATTTTGAATAATAGGACGCCATTTTGAAAAAATTTAAATTGAAATTACTCGTAAAATTCAAATCATAAACAGGTCGTGTTTGGACTTATTAGAATTGGCAAGGACTTTTCTACCAAGATTTGCATTCAAAAAGAATACTTCACTAAATTACCTGAAATCGGGTTAATTACATAGATCTCGACTTCCTCAACACAAAGAACCCAAACACAGTATTTCAAAAAGTTTTTGTTCCACAGTTATAAACGAAAATATATTTTTGGCCGCCATATTGAAAAACTTTAAATTTAAATTACAAACGAACTGTAGGTGATAGGATAGTCGAGTTTGGACTTATTAGAATTACCAGAATCTAGCCAAAGTAAATCCATAAAAAATATTTCCGGCCGCCATATTGAAATATTTTAAATTTAAATTACTCACGAACTATAGGTGATAGGATAGTCGAGTTTGGACTTATTCGAATTGCCAGAACCTAGCCAAAGTAAATCCATCAAAATTTTCCGACAGCCATATTGGAATTATTTTAAATTTAAATAACTTTTGAACTATAGGTGATAGAATAGTCGAGTTTGGACTTATTTGAATCATCAGGACCTAACCAAAATAAATCAGTCGAAAGATTTTAGCTAGCATAATAAAACAAAAAAAAAAAGAAAAGGAAAAAAAAATCTAATTACATAGGAATTTTGAGAGATAGGATATCTGAAGAGGAAAAAAAATGTATAAGCCAACATCGGGAGCGTCTTCAGTGTCTTCTATTAAAACAAAATCATCAACCAAATCTGCTAGAACTACCGCTGGCAGTGCAACACTGCGGAAGAAAGTTTTAATGCAAAATGCTAACACTACTGTAAAAGAAATAGGTGATGATGACACAACGTTCGAAACAGCACAGGCCCCATCGGAATCATCACCAAATTCAGAGGCTTTAAATATCGAGGGAAAATACCCACTTGGAAAACTTGAAATGACCGAACAAGATTCCGATGACAATAGCTCTTTAGCAATGGATATGGAGGCGGAATTGCAGGTATTAGGAATTTGTAAGCCGGTCCTACGTACGGACGATGAATGGTCAGACGCTGATAGTGTGGCTAGTGTGCATAGTAAAAGGTCCAGTATCTTACCGCCTGCATACAAGAAAGCAGGTATTTCAATGGACCTGGCCACCCAAAGAGCAAATGAATTCTTACAATCCGGCAAAGAAGCGCTAGAAAAAGCCGGTAATATGAAAAAAGAATGCAAAATCGAAGTGCACGAATGTTTACAAGGCTTATATGAAGTAGCGTTATCTTTGTCCGATTCTCGTTCACTTCACCGTCTCGCGCTAGAGCAAGAGCGTTGTCGAGCTGCAAAGGAATTAGTTAGGGTAGAACGTGCTCACACCAAGCAAATAGCAGAGTTACAGTCAACGTTTTATCAGAAACTTAAGGAAGCGCATGAGAGTATTCGAGAGACGTTTAAGTCAGCGGAAGCAATTCGCAGCTGGCTCAACTATGAGATGGATGAGCCAATTAAGTCCATACAAAACATCCAACTTGAGCTGCGTGGATTAGCAACAACAACAGTCCCATCAAAAGCTGCCCTCGAATTTACTCATGAACAACCTGCCGTCACAACGGAGACGTTAATGTTATTGTCTAGACAAATCAAAGAAATATCAGAAGAAATTAATAACTTGATAAATAAAATAGACACCCTAGAAAGCAGGCCAATAGATATCGAACAAAAATTATCACCAATAAAAGAACAGAATACCGAACTAATCCATCGTATGGATGGTTTTGCTGAAAACCTACACCAAACCAAGGAAATGGTTCAAAATCTACCAACAAAAGTACAAATTAACACAATACCCATGGAAGAACAGAAGAAAGAACTTCGGGATGCATTTACCCCACTAATAGAACTTATAAACAGATCTAATAACCAAATAGAGGATTTAAAAGAATGTATTACTGCACAAATGGTATGTCAAGGAAATTCTGGAATAGGTACAGAGTTGGCACTCGCTGAAATTAAAGAAAAAATCAACGATATGTATAATCGACAAAGTGTTGATACACAAACATTGGAAAATAAAAATTTTGAAAGATACGACCAAGATAACAATAAACCACAAACTACAGTAGATAATAAAGCGACACGAACACGATCACATGCCGAGGCAGTTATACAGCCAAAATATTCAGTAATATTAGAGTCAATAGATCCACGTAATTCTAGCCACGATATTATTACGCAAGTGAAAAATGACGTCGATCTGATAGAATTAGGAGTAAGAGTAAATAAAATAACAAAACTAAAAAACCAAAAAGTAATAATTAACTGTGATTCTTCTGAAGATAGAGCCATCTTAAAAACTGTAAAAAACTAACGGTCTCAACCCTCCCTGCAAAGAATCCACAGTTACGTTTGATAGGAGTAGCCACAGATTTGGACGATACAAAATTAATTAAAGCAGTCATTAAAGAAAATGTTAAGTTATTATCAGACCTAGAAGATGAACAAAAGACCATTAAAGTACTCCGCAGAACAAAAAGTCGAATAAGGGAGTTAACAAACGTAATAGTTGAGACCACCCCACAAATGTGGGCGAAACTGAAAGAACAAAAATTAAGACTAGGATATCAAGTGGTGTCGTGTGTGGATCAGTCGCCTGTAACACAATGCTACAGATGTCTTGGGTTTAACCACACGGCCAAAGACTGTAAGAACGAGCAACGCTGTGGCTACTGTTCAGAAACACACGACACGAGAGAATGTAGAAATATAAATCAGGCACCAAAATGCTGTAACTGTATTGACTCACAGAAAACAACTTTACCACATCCTGCCTATAGCCATGAATGTCCTGAATGGTCTAAGTGGGACAAAATAGCTAGGTCATCAGTCACTTACTGCTAAGCAAAAGGCGAGCAAACACAAAATACAGATACACGCATTAATTCCATAAAAGTTATCCAGTACAATTTGGATCGAGGACGTGCAGCAACACAAGAGTGTTTGCGCACGGCTTCGACCCTAGGATATTCCATAATATTGATGCAAGAGCCCTACATTGGAAACAAGAACAATGTTTCAGTAGGCTCTCAATTTCGAGTGATCCAAAAAACTAGTAAAGAAATAGCTAAACCTGTAAGATCGGCAATTGTCATTTTGAATCAGAACCTTAACTTTGTTGTTAATCCTAATTTAGTAAGTGAAGATATTGTAGGAGTAACAATTAGATTAGGCCAAACTAAAGTAGGAATAATTAGTATATATTTACATGAGAAGACAAATATTGAAGAAGATGTCGCAACAATCAAGAGGTTAATAACAACAATGGACGCTGATGAATACATATTAGGAGGAGACGCAAATGCCAATAGCATCTGGTGGGGCTGCAAGGCAGATGATAGGAGAGGAACTACCATAATGGAGGCATTTGCTGAATTAAGTTTTGAGATTCTCAATACAGGCACCAAACCAACTTTTAGTGTATATAGGAGAGGAGAAGAATGCTCTAGTATTATAGATATTACTGCATGCTCCACTACATTTCTTCATAAAATTAAAAACTGGACAGTTAATGAACACCTTTGTACCCTTTCAAGCCACAGACCTATTACATTTGAAATCCATTTACAAAACACAAACACTAAACAAATCAACAAAAGTACTAGAAAATACAATACTATAAAGGCAGATTGGATTAAATTTACTCATGAATTTAAAGAAGAATTAAATAGACGAGATATAAACGTGAACACAATAAGAGAGATCAAGTTAGTAGAAAACCTAAATGAAATAGTAGACAGCTATACACACAGTATTTTATATGCATGCGATAAAGCAATACCACTTACAAAAACAAAACTAATTAAAACAGCAGTTTGGTGGAACAAGGAAATAACGGAAATGAAAAAAGAAACGATAAGAAGAAGAAGAAGAATACGAAACGCCAACCCGAACAGACGGCAATACGTCATTGAGCAATACCAAGAAGCCAAGGCAAAATATAAAAGTATGATTGAAGAAGCAGCAACTAACAGTTGGAAAACTCTTTGTACTAAAGAAGAGAAAGAAAACCTATGGCAAAGGACATACAGAATTATAAAAATCTGCACAAAAAGAGAAGAAGATAAATTACTAAGAGACATAGGCGGAACTATCCTTACCGAAAGAAAATCTGCAGAATTACTTGCCGAAACTTTTTATCCCAATGACTATTTAGATACAGACACAAATGAACAAGTTGAATTAAGAAATAGATCTAAACAAAAAGCAAAACAATTGGAAAATAGCATTATTAACATTAAGCAACCTTTTACAGCATATGAAATTGAAAGCATTTTTAAAAATATGAGCCCGAAGAAAGCTCCCGGCGATGATGGGTTAACGTCAGATATCTGCCAAACAGCTTTTGCGTCTAGCCCAGAGATACTCATAGCGCTTCTCAACCAGTGTCTCAATATTGGGTACTTCCCAGCACAATGGAAAACTGCAACGATTAAGGTCATACCCAAACCTAACAAAGAAGACTATACATTACCTAAATCTTACAGACCGATAGGACTATTACCAATACTCGGTAAGGTACTAGAAAAATTGTTTGTGAATAGACTTCAATGGCAGTTGGGAGCCGAGGGAAAAATGAGCAGAAGACAATATGGCTTTACACCACAGCGAAGTACAGAAGACGCACTATACGATATGCTAACAATTATAAAAGAAGGTATATCGAAAAAGCAGATTGTGGCATTAGTTTCCCTAGACATCGAAGGTGCGTTTGATAGCGCGTGGTGGCCAGCGATAATAAACCAATTATCTTACAAGGATGTAGACGAATCTGTATTAAGACTTATAACGAGCTATTTAACAGGAAGAAAAATAAAACTTAGATATGCAGGGGAAGAAGTGGTAAAACATACAAACAAAGGATGCATCCAGGGATCGACATGTGGTCCTATCTTATGGAACATATTATTAGATTCACTATTACAAGATACCCAGAACACAAGAGCACACGTTCAGGCATTCGCGGATGATATAGTAATAATAGGAATAGCAAAAACTGGCCAACAACTAGAAAGAGATATAAACGAGACATTAAGTATAATAGCAGCATGGGGAAAGATACATAAAATGAAGTTTGCAGCGCACAAAACACAGGCTATGATTATCACCAAACAAATAAAATATCACCGCCCTCAGCTACTTTTGGAAGGCATAGAGCTTAAATATTCAAACTACCTTAAGATATTAGGCCTCACAATAGACGAAAACATTAATTTCAAACAGCATTTAGATAACATCAGTCAAAAGGCGGTCAATCTCTACAAAATGATATCAAGAGCTGCTAGAGCACAATGGGGGCTCAACTCTGAAATAGTACGAACTATATATTTAGCTGTAGTAGAACCTACTATACTATATGCTGCAAGCTGCTGGGTAGAATCGACCAATAAAAAGTACATCCAAACAAGACTCAACAGACTAACTCGTCTTTTTGGAATACGCATAAGCAAAGGTCATAAAACAAACTCATTAATTTCAAGTACCCTACTCGCCAGAATAATACCACTTGCACTAAGAGTAAAAGAAAATGCCGAAATTTATGAAATCAAAAGAGGAAAACAAATTGCTGCCCTACCTGGAAGGGTAATGGAAACCAGGATAAGTCCATTCCAGCTACCACACCCAGCCGAAAGAATACAAAGAACATATAGGCTTATAAATACAATAGAGGATATAGCCCTGATAGACAACGATTGGCCAAAGATATACACAGATGGTAGCAAAATCGAAAATAAAGTAGGTTTTGCAGTAACAGTCTGGAAGGGCGATAAAGAAATTAAAAGAACTACCTCTCGCCTTGAAAGTTACTGCAGTGTGTACCAGGCAGAACTGATTGCAATATTAAAAGCTGTACAGTTTGTTTCTGAATCTGTTAGGTATCCTAAAGCCAATATTTTAAGTGACTCAAGATCGGCCATTGAAAGTATCTGCAATCCATTATCACTACACCCTATTGTATCTGAGATACAAGATATAATTACTACATTAGAAAAGAATAATGGACGAATTGAACTGTTCTGGATAAAAGCGCACTGCGGTATTCCTGGTAATGAACGAGCTGACGAACTAGCTAAAAATGCTGCCATTAAAAATAAACAGCGTCCAATATATGACAAGTTCCCCCTATCTTATGCCAAGCACCTCACTAGAAATGCTACTCTCATGATCTGGCAACAGAAGTACATCGAATCTGCAGGCAGCGAGACTACAAAAATATTCTTCCCTAATGTATCAATGGCTTACAAAATACTAAAAGATATCAAAATTACTAACCTTGAAACACAATTGTTTACTGGACATGGGGGAAATAAATCCTATTTGCATCGGTTTAAGTTATCGACAAATCCACATTGCACTTGCGATGATGCAAGCGATCAAACAATAGAGCACATTATCACACAGTGCCCAAAATTTAACAAAACTAGATATGAATGCGAGTGCAGCTTGGATATGCCGATTAAGAAAGACACTATATCAAAAATGATGGAAGATGACAATCGCCGATCTATATTCATGCAATTTGCACTTTCTGCCTTTAGAGTTATAAATAAAGAAAATGGAAGTAAGTTGTAATATACATTGCATAAAAGCTAAACTTTGTCTAACTCTTATGTAACATACAAATCGATATTTGTTTTTTTTTTCTTTTTTTTTGCTTTTGCTACAAATTAATTGATTGTAACATAATGGTAAAACATGTATAATATAATGTTTTACCATAGATTATAATGAATAGTATAATATAATTATGTATAAGCAAGGATAAATAGTAAAACGTTAGTGGTAGCAGTACTATATTTAGTAGATATAGAAACAAGTAACGTTTAATTCAATATAGTAGAAGTAATAGGTGAGTAGATATAGTAATAAATAATGCATTAGTAAGTAGCTACATAATGATCATGAGATTAAATATAAAGAAGTATAGGTTTATGAAAATAATAGAAGTAAGCATAGGTTAAGAGGAGCACTGTATAGAATTATAGTTTACGATAAAAAAAATACAATAATATATAGATTACAAAACATGTGTAATATAACATTTAGATACAGTTATAAGTTATGTATTAGAAAGGAGGTTTAGTACTAAATTAGGTAGTAGTAGTAGTATTATGTTAATAGATATGGTAACTAGCAATACACAAGATATGTAAAAAAAAAACAATAATATATAGATTGCAAAACATGTGTAATATAACATTTAGATACAGTTATAAGTTATGTATTAGAAAGGAGGTTTAGTACTAAATTAGGTAGTAGTAGTAGTATTATGTTAATAGATATGGTAACTATCAATACACAAGATATGTAATAAAAAAAATAAGTAATGTATTATTAGTAACTAAGATTAAAAAAGAGAAGTATGTAATTCTGATAATAATAGAAGTAAGCATTGTTAAGAGGAACTAATTGAACAGTTATATCCAAAAAAAAAAAAATTACAAAAAAAAATATATATATATACAACGTGTCCCAAAATTCAACGATAAGCCAACACCGGAGGATAGACCTGCCCCGGACTAATCGGGTAAAAAAGAAAAAAATATATATCCCAATTATATTTTAAGTTATATAAAAAAAATGAAATTCTTCAGAAATTGAGACCGTTTATGATATTTTTCACTACCATGACCACAATTTTTTAAATATTTTTTTCTTTTTTTTTTTATAGGCAACCTGAATAGTACTGCTATCTACCACAATTCTTAAAAACTCCAGAATAACTCTTGTTTTATCACGAAAATTAATGAAACTTATTTTATTCCCTAAATTTTTTGAAGACTTTTACTTTTAACCAAATTTAACTTATCGTGGTGTAAAAAAAAAGTATGAACACTAGTATGGCAAGTTTTTTTAAAAATTGACGCAACTAACCAATATTCCAAAATGGTATAATACTCTAGGAAAACAAGTTATAAAAAAATATGGGCCTATTATTTCTTAACAGGGGCCAAATTCCTTAAATTGTAATTGTCAGTAATCACTTTTACTACATGCCCAAAATGGGTTCCTGTTACAATTTCTAGGAATTCGAATGGGGCATTAATACCTTAGATGTTAGAGAGAGATAGATAGATAGAGATATTTACGTTAAAAAGAGACAACAACAGGGCAGGTAGAGAAGCTGTTATTATTCTCAGCAAGTCGGTTCAGTACGCTCTGCTCCTTTGTTTACTGCGCACCGTACCCAATTCAACTTACGTGGCCCTCGTACATACTATCGACTTTTGGCTTGGCTTTTTGGACTGGAATCGACCTGCAAACTTAACTGACCTGGCATTATTTGGACTGGAAGTGATCTGCAAACTGAACTGACCTGGCATTATCTTGGACTACGATTGTGTGTTTTGTGATTTAGAGTTCTGGCGCATTTTGGACTGTTTGGCGTTTAACATGCCGCAACCGTACACACCACAGGAATACGCTAATATGCATTTAATCTATGGAGAATGCCGATGTAATGCTAACGCTGTTAGCAGATTGTATCCAGAAAGATACCCAAATGCTCAAAGATATCCTGATTATCGAGTGTTTATTAATGTGCATCAAGCGTTTTCGGAGGGTCGTATGCCATCCAATAGGAGCAGCGCTGGAAGACCTAGATTGGATCGTGATGAAGAAGTTCTCAAGGAGATAGAAAATGACTCGACTACTTCGGTACGTGCCATAGAAGAAGCTACAGGAATCCCGAAAAGTTCTGCACATCGAATATTAAAACGTCACAAGCTTCACCCATATCACTACAGGCGTGTGCAGACGTTATTACCGCGGGACTATCCGCTACGGGTCACATTTTGCCGTGTAATGCTGCAAAGGCACAGTGAAGATCCCCACTTCCTAGACAAAATTCTATGGTCGGATGAAACAACGTGCAAGAAAGATGGGTATTTAAATCTTCACAATCTACATAGTTGGAGTAATGAAAATCCACACTTGATGAGACAAGACAAATCCCAATATCAATTCAAGGTTAACCTATGGACCGGCATATTAAATGGAAAAGTAATTGGGCCCTTTGAGTTACAAGGAAACTTAGATGGCAATAGTTATTTAAACTTTTTACAAAATGACTTGCAAGAATTGTTAAACGACGTGCCCTTAAGTGATCTTCAAAACATGTGGTTCCAAAATGATGGTTGCCCAGCACATTATGCCCGTCCTGTGCGAGAATATTTAAATCAAGAGTATCCAGGGCGTTGGATCGGGCGACTTGGTCCTATCTTATGGCCACCCCGTTCACCCGATTTGAACCCCCTGGACTTCTTCTATTGGGGTTGTCTTAAAAACAGGGTCTACTCAAAACCCATTGTGACATTGGACGAGCTTCGTCGAAATATCACTCAGGCTGCTGATTACATTAATAGCAGAAGATATGCAAGACAAATAAAACGATCATTTTTAAGGCGATGTCGTGCATGTATTAATGCTGGTGGCAAACAGTTCGAACATTTGCTATAATGTTAATAACTTAATAAATTACACGTGAAACTGTTTGTACCATTTGTTTTGAAATATTAAACATTTTTCAAGAAATAATACTTTTATTACACCCGACCGTCATTTGGCCCCTGTTAAGAAATAATAGGCCCATATTTTTTTATAACTTGTTTTCCTAGAGTATTATACCATTTTGGAATATTGGTTAGTTGCGTCAATTTTTAAAAAAACTTGCCATACTAGTGTTCATACTTTTTTTTTACACCACGATAAGTTAAATTTGGTTAAAAGTAAAAGTCTTCAAAAAATTTAGGGAATAAAATAAGTTTCATTAATTTTCGTGATAAAACAAGAGTTATTCTGGAGTTTTTAAGAATTGTGGTAGATAGCAGTACTATTCAGGTTGCCTATAAAAAAAAATGAAAAAAAATATTTAAAAAATTGTGGTCATGGTAGTGAAAAATATCATAAACGGTCTCAATTTCTGAAGAATTTCATTTTTTTTATATAACTTAAAATATAATTGGGATATATTTTTTTTTCTTTTTTACCCGATTAGTCCGGGGCAGGTCTATCCTCCGGTGTTGGCTTATCGTTGAATTTTGGGACACGTTGTATATATATATAAAAAAAATACAAAAAAAAAATATAGAAGTTATGAAAACAGAAATCATGATAAAAGAAATAGAAAGGTACTGCATTAATAGCAGTAGAATAAAAGGAAATAAAAAAAAAAAATAAAAAAAACCTAACCTAACCGAAATCCTCATGGATACCTCCGGCTGCGGGGGCAACCGGAAGGTTATGCCGGACTCCTACCGGCTAAAACCCCACGGTGCCTCCTCGCACGTGCGCGCGGGGCCGCGGGAATCAAAATTCTTCCGCAGCCCCACACTAGTGCTGGCCCGGTCTGTCCGGGCCTCGTCTCCTGCACGGGGTAGCGAGGTGTTCAGCTACCCCCCTCCACAGCCTCCAACTCCACCTGCGTATCGGACCCCCCCGAGTCCTATACGCGGAGGCCATGGGGCCCGGAAAAACCAGCACTCAGAAGCATCAGCCTATCCTGACCCCAGCGGCGGATCTGGTCTATGGCTCCGCCGCCAACCAAGATTCGGCTGCGGAAGGTAGGGAGAGCGGCGCCTCGCAATACCGACACTCCTCTCCCCCCGCAGCCCCACCACCACCGCATCATTTAACGGTGCGGCCCCGTCTGAGTCGCGAAGGATAGGGCGAGTGGCGCATCGCCATACCAGCACGCCTCTTCCTTCGCGACTCCACCTCGGCTGCAGCGATAGAGGGAGCGGACACCCCTCTCGCAGCATTCCACCGACACACATCCGAAGTGGGCTTCCCAAGCCCACTCGGAGTGGCCACCTCGGGCCGGCCCTACACCACGGGCCAGCCAAGGGGTTCCTCTTTGTTCACCGTGGTTGACCAAGCCACGGCTACTAAGCCCCCCCGCCACGACAATGCGGGAACCCGTTCGGGGGGGAACCTAACCTAACCTAACCTTTTTTTTTTTTTTTTTTTTTACATGGGGAAATGCCTACGCATACCCGCCTCGCGGGGGCAAGGACGGGTTATGTCGGACTCGCACCGACTAAAACCCCATGGTGTTCCACCCTCGTCGCATATTGGCAGGGCCACGGGAACGCTTTCGCACACTTCCGCGGCCCCACCTGCGCCGGCCACCCCATGGCGGCCCCTCCTCGGGAGAGGACCACTCCTCCCCCATCTCCTTCTCCGGTAAGGCGCACCAGAACACATGGCGCGCCCTCCTCCTCGGCCTCCAATTTCATATGCGCAACAGACGCCCCCGTGTCCGATGCGCGAAGGCCATGGGGCCAGGAAAAACTAGCACTAAGAAGCACCAGCCTTCCCGACCCCAGCGGCGGATCCGGTCTATGGCTCCGCCGCCAACCAAGATTCGGCTGCGGAGGGTAGGGAGAGCGGCGCCTCGCAATACCGACACTCCTCTCCCCCCGCAGCCCCACCACCACCGCATCATTCAACGGTGCGGCCCCGTCTGAGTCGCGGAGGATAGGGCGAGTGGCGCATCGCCATACCAACACTCCTCTTCCTCCGCGACTCCACCTCGGCTGCAGCGGTAGAGGGTTGCGGACTCCCCTCTCACCACAGCCCCCCGACACACATCCGAAGTGGGCTTCCCAAGCCCACTCGGAGTGGCCACCTCGGGCCGGCCCTACACCTCGGGCCAGCCAAGGGGTTCCTCTTCGTTCACCGTGGTTGACCAAGCCACGGCTACTAAGCCCCCCCGCCACGACAAGGCGGGAACCCGTTCGGGGGGGAACCTAACCTAACCTAACCTAACCTAACCTTTTTTTTTATTTTTTTTTTTACATGGGGAAATGCCTACGCATACCCGCCTCGCGGGGGCAAGGACGGGTTATGTCGGACTCGCACCGACTAAAACCCCATGGTGTTCCACCCCCGTCGCATATTGGCGGGGCCACGGGAACGCTTTCGCACACTTCCGCGGCCCCACCTGCGCTAGCCACTCTATGGCGGCCCCTCCTCGGGAGAGGACTACTCCTCCCCCATCTCCTTCTCAGGTAAGGCGCACCAGAACACATGGCGCGCCCTCCTCCTCGGCCTCCAATTTCCAAAGCGCAACAGACGCCCCCGAGTCCGATGCGCGAAGGCCATGGGGCCAGGAAAAACTAGCACTCAGAAGCACCGGCCTTCCTGGCCCCAGCGGCGGATCTGGTCTATGGCTCCGCCGCCAACCAAGATTCGGCTGCGGAGGGTAGGGAGAGCGGCGCCTCGCAATACCGACACTCCTCTCCCCCCGCAGCCCCACCACCACCGCATCATTTAACGGTGCGGCCCCGTCTGAGTCGCGGAGGATAGGGCGAGTGGCGCATCGCCATACCAACACTCCTCTTCCTCCGCGACTCCACCCCGGCTGCAGCGGTAGAGGGTGCGGACTCCCCTCTCACCGCAGCCCCCCGACACACATCCGAAGTGGGCTTCCCAAGCCCACTCGGAGTGGCCACCTCGGGCCGGCCCTACACCTCGGGCCAGCCAATGGGTTCCTCTTCGTTCACCGCGGTTGACCAAGCCACGGCTACTAAGCCCCCCCGCCACGACAAGGCGGGAACCCGTTCGGGGGGGAACCTAACCTAACCTAACCTTTTTTTTTTTTTTTTTTTTTTACATGGGGAAATGCCTACGCATACCCGCCTCGCGGGGGCAAGGACGGGTTATGTCGGACTCGCACCGACTAAAACCCCATGGTGTTCCACCCTCGTCGCATATTGGCAGGGCCACGGGAACGCTTTCGCACACTTCCGCGGCCCCACCTGCGCCGGCCACCCCATGGCGGCCCCTCCTCGGAAGAGGACCACTCCTCCCCCATCTCCTTCTCCGGTAAGGCGCACCAGAACACATGGCGCGCCCTCCTCCTCGGCCTCCAATTTGATACGCGCAACAGACGCCCCCGCGTCCGACGCGCGAAGGCCATGGGGCCAGGAAAAACCAGCACTAAGAAGCACCAGCCTTCCCGACCCCAGCGGCGGATCTGGTCTATGGCTCCGCCGCCAACCAAGATTCGGCTGCGGAGGGTAGGGAGAGCGGCGCCTCGCAATACCGACACTCCTCTCCCCCCGCAGCCCCACCACCACCGCATCATTCAACGGTGCGGCCCCGTCTGAGTCGCGGAGGATAGGGCGAGTGGCGCATCGCCATACCAACACTCCTCTTCCTCCGCGACTCCACCTCGGCTGCAGCGGTAGAGGGTTGCGGACTCCCCTCTCACCACAGCCCCCCGACACACATCCGAAGTGGGCTTCCCAAGCCCACTCGGAGTGGCCACCTCGGGCCGGCCCTACACCTCGGGCCAGCCAAGGGGTTCCTCTTCGTTCACCGTGGTTGACCAAGCCACGGCTACTAAGCCCCCCCGCCACGACAAGGCGGGAACCCGTTCGGGGGGGAACCTAACCTAACCTAACCTAACCTAACCTTTTTTTTTTTTTTTTTTTAACGGGGGGAAATCCTCATGGACTACCTCCGCCTGGGGAAAGGCGGAGGGGCGTGCCGGACTCTTACCGGCTAAAACCACCCCGGTGTCTCCTCGCACGTGCGCGTGGGGCCGCGGGAATCCAAATTCTTCCGCAGCCCCACACTAGTGCTGGCCCGGTCTGTCCGGGCCTCGTCTCCTGCACGGGGTAGTGAGGTGTTAAACTACCCCGTGTATCGCCTCAGGGGCGCGCGCCGACACCCGCGCGCGCCTCCGCCTCGGGTCCATCGAGTAGGGGTGGCGGGGGCTTCCCCAAGTCCCTCGCCCCTGGACCCATTTATGGGGGCCGGAAAAGGGCGTTGTCCGCCCTTCTCCTGCGCCCGGTGCGCCTTCTGCGGCCAGGGAAGGGAGTCGAGATCTCCCTTTCCCGTTCCGCAGTTTCCTTCTGCGACATCACGTCCTCGCAGAAGGACACCACTGCATCCCACGACTCTGCGCTACCGACCATCTTCCGCACTAATGCCGGCAGCGACAGATCGCCTCCTACTTTATTTGTGAGGACACGGCGCTGCTCCTCCCAAGCTACACACTCGGCGAGCGTGTGTTGCGCCGTGTCCTCCCCGCAATGGACGCAGTGGTGGCACCGAGCGTCCGGCTCCCTGTCTATGCGGCGCAGGTACTTGCCGAAGCAGCCATGCCCCGACAGCACTTGCGTCACCCTAAACGACAGGGAGCCGTGCCTTCTCCCGAGCCAGTCGTCGAGTACTGGCCGGATCGCCTCGACGGTAGCGAGGCCTGCGGTAGGGCGCAGAAGCCTTTGCCGCCATTCCGCCACCAAGACCTGACGGAGCTCCTCTCGGCGCAGCGCGATCTGCCGCTGCACCGGTCTCGAGCCCCGTGCCCGCTCTTCCTCGCGCCATCGATATAATGACGCGAGTACTTTCGCCTCTAGGTCCCAGGGCGGGGATCCGGCCAGGACGCAAGCCGCCTCGTAGGAAATCGTGCGATACCCGCGGACGACTCTGACGGCCATCGCCCTCTGCGGTTTACGCAGAATGGCGAGAGTGCTGGCCGTCATGTCCATCGCCCACACAGGGGCCCCATACAGGGCCATGGACCGCACGATTCCCACGTACAACCGCCTACAGGCGGCGCTCGGGCCCCCCAAGTTGGGAAGCAACGTTGATAGCGCGCCCGCTGCACCCATCAGCTTGGGCGCCAGCCGCCGGAAGTGGGGTCCGAATTCCCATCGGCTGTCGAGCACCAATCCCAGATACTTCATGGTGGACTCGACAGCTATCCGGGCCCCGCTGACCACGATGTGTGAACCCGGCGGCGGCGCGCGTCGAGGGCCATGGAACACCATGGCCTCCGACTTACTTAGGGCCACCTCCAGGCCCAGGCGCCGGATGCGGTTCACCACTTGTGACACCGCAGCCGTGGCAACCAACGCTGCTTCCCTGTGCGAACTCCCCCGGGCAGTGACGAGCGTGTCATCCGCATAACACGTCAAGTCGGCGCCCGACGGGAGTTCACCTCTCAGCACCCAGTCGTAGCCGATGTTCCACAGGAGCGGTCCCAAGACCGATCCCTGCGGAACACCGCACGACATGACGCGCCGACCAGCACCGTCACGTCCCCAATAGGTAACGCATCTCTCCTCAAGGTAAGCCCCTATTATGCGGCGGAGGTAGGGAGGCACGCGATGGTAATTCAGTGCCTCCCGAATACAACTCCAGGGTAGGGTGTTGAAGGCGTTGGAGATGTCTAAAGACACCGCCAGCACCACCCCACCCCGGGATACTGTCTCCTCCGCCAGGGCCCTCACAACCTAACCTAACCTAACCTAACCTAACCTTTTTTTTTTTTTTTTTACATGGGGAAATGCCTACGCATACCCGCCTCGCGGGGGCAAGGACGGGTTATGTCGGACTCGCACCGACAAAAAAAAAAACCCCATGGTGTTCCACCCTCGTCGCATATTGGCAGGGCCACGGGAACGCTTTCGCACACTTCCGCGGCCCCACCTGCGCCGGCCACCCCATGGCGGCCCCTCCTCGGGAGAGGACCACTCCTCCCCCATCTCCTTCTCCGGTAAGGCGCACCAGAACACATGGCGCGCCCTCCTCCTCGGCCTCCAATTTCATATGCGCAACAGACGCCCCCGTGTCCGATGCGCGAAGGCCATGGGGCCAGGAAAAACTAGCACTAAGAAGCACCAGCCTTCCCGACCCCAGCGGCGGATCTGGTCTATGGCTCCGCCGCCAACCAAGATTCGGCTGCGGAGGGTAGGGAGAGCGGCGCCTCGCAATACCGACACTCCTCTCCCCCCGCAGCCCCACCACCACCGCATCATTTAACGGTGCGGCCCCGTCTGAGTCGCGGAGGATAGGGCGAGTGGCGCATCGCCATACCAACACTCCTCTTCCTCCGCGACTCCACCTCGGCTGCAGCGGTAGAGGGTGCGGACTCCCCTCTCACCACAGCCCCCCGACACACATCCGAAGTGGGCTTCCCAAGCCCACTCGGAGTGGCCACCTCGGGCCGGCCCTACACCACGGGCCAGCCATGGGGTTCCTCTTTGTTCACCGTGGGTGACCAAGCCGCGGCTACTAAGTCCCCCCGCCACGACAAGGCGGGAACCCGTTCGGGGGGGAACCTAACCTAACCTAACCTAACCTTTTTTTTTTTTTTTTTTTACATGGGGAAATGCCTACGCATACCCGCCTCGCGGGGGCAAGGACGGGTTATGTCGGACTCGCACCGACTAAAACCCCATGGTGTTCCACCCTCGTCGCATATTGGCAGCGCCACGGGAACGCTTTCGCACACTTCCGCGGCCCCACCTGCGCTGGCCGCCCCATGGCGCCCCTCCTCGGGAGAGGAACACTCCTCCCCCATCTCCTTCTCAGGTAAGGCGCACCAGAACACATGGTGCGCCCTCCTCCTCGGCCTCCAATTTCTAATGCGCAACGGACGCCCCCATGTCCGATGCGCGAAGGCCATGGGGCCAGGAAAAACTAGCACTCAGAAGCACCAGCCTTCCTGGCCCCAGCGGCGGATCTGGTCTCGGGCTCCGCCGCCAACCAAGTTTCGGCCGCGGAGGGTAGGGAGAGCGGCGCCTCGCAATACCGACACTCCTCTCCCCCCGCGGCCCCACCACCACCGCATCAGCGGTGCGGCCCCGTTTGAGTCGCGGAGGATAGGGCGAGTGGCGCATCGCCATACCAACACTCCTCTTCCTCCGCGACTCCACCTCGGCTGCAGCGGTAGAGGGTGCGGACTCCCCTCTCACCGCAGCCCCCCGACACCCATCCGAAGTGGGCTTCCCAAGCCCACTCGGAGTGGCCACCTCGGGCCGGCCCTACACCACGGGCCAGCCAAGGGGTTCCTCTTTGTTCACCGTGGGTGACCAAGCCACGGCTACTAAGCCCCCCCGCCACGACAAGGCGGGAACCCGTTCGGGGGGGAACCTAACCTAACCTAACCTAACCTTTTTTTTTTTTTTTTTTACGTGGGGAAATCCTCATGGATACCTCCGGCCGCGGGGGCAACCGGAAGGTTATGCCGGACTCCTACCGGCTAAAACCCCACGGTTCCTCCTCGCACGTGCGTGCAGGGCCGCGGGAATCCAAATTCTTCCGCAGCCCCACACTAGTGCTGGCCCGATCTGTCTGGGCCTCGTCTCCTGCACGGGGTAGCAAGGTGTTCAGCTACCCCCCTCCACAGCCTCCAACTCCACCTGCGTATCGGAACCCCCCGAGTCCGATACGCGGAGGCCATGGGGCCAGGAAAAACTAGCACTCAGAAGCACCAGCCTTCCTGGCCCCAGCGGCGGATCTGGTCTCGGGCTCCGCCGCCAACCAAGTTTCGGCCGCGGAGGGTAGGGAGAGCGGCGCCTCGCAATACCGACACTCCTCTCCCCCCGCGGCCCCACCACCACCGCATCAACGGTGCGGCCCCGTTTGAGTCGCGGAGGATAGGGCGAGTGGCGCATCGCCATACCAACACTCCTCTTCCTCCGCGACTCCACCTCGGCTGCAGCGGTAGAGGGTGCGGACTCCCCTCTCACCGCAGCCCCCCGACACACATCCGAAGTGGGCTTCCCAAGCCCACTCGGAGTGGCCACCTCGGGCCGGCCCTACACCTCGGGCCAGCCAAGGGGTTCCTCTTTGTTCACCGTGGGTGACCAAGCCACGGCTACTAAGCCCCCCCGCCACGACAAGGCGGGAACCCGTTCGGGGGGGAACCTAACCTAACCTAACCTAACCTTTTTTTTTTTTTTTTTTTTACATGGGGAAATGCCTACGCATACCCGCCTCGCGGGGGCAAGGACGGGTTATGTCGGACTCGCACCGACTAAAACCCCATGGTGTTCCACCCTCGTCGCATATTGGCAGGGCCACGGGAACGCTTTCGCACACTTCCGCGGCCCCACCTGCGCTGGCCACCCCATGGCGGCCCCTCCTCGGGAGAGGACCACTCCTCCCCCATCTCCTTCTCCGGTAAGGCGCACCAGAACACATGGCGCGCCCTCCTCCTCGGCCTCCAATTTCACATGCGCAACGGACGCCCCCGTGTCCGATGCGCGAAGGCCATGGGGCCAGGAAAAACTAGCACTCAGAAGCACCAGCCTATCCTGACCCCAGCGGCGGATCTGGTCTATGGCTCCGCCGCCAACCAAGATTCGGCTGCGGAGGGTAGGGAGAGCGGCGCCTCGCAATACCGACACTCCTCTCCCCCCGCAGCCCCACCACCACCGCATCATTTAACGGTGCGGCCCCGTCTGAGTCGCGAAGGATAGGGCGAGTGGCGCATCGCCATACCAGCACGCCTCTTCCTTCGCGACTCCACCTCGGCTGCAGCGATAGAGGGAGCGGACACCCCTCTCGCAGCATCCCACCGACACACATCCGAAGTGGGCCTCCCAAGCCCACTCGGAGTGGCCACCTCGGGCCGGCCCTACACCACGGGCCAGCCAAGGGGTTCCTCTTTGTTCACCGTGGTTGACCAAGCCACGGCTACTAAGCCCCCCCGCCACGACAAGGCGGGAACCCGTTCGGGGGGGAACCTAACCTAACCTAACCTAACCTAACACCTGCTTCAGAAACTTAGTCGGAAAAATCTTCCAATGAACGAGGCAATTGCAAACAAGACCCAACTTCGACAGGAATACGCCGAAGCAATCAGAAAAGCCTCAAATGACAATTTCCGCGAATTCTGCAACAAACAAGGTAAGGAAGATGTGTGGTCAGTTACGAATAGATTGCTGAAGAATTCGATCCCAACCCAACCACCTTCCACCCTCAAAATAGCACCAAACAAATATACCACTTCTTGTGAAGAAACAGCCCGTATATTTCTACAAAAATTTTATCCACAGGACACCACTGACACCTACAGCTCCCAAACAGTCACCCGACAAACCACTAAATTTCCACCGAATACGAATGATGATCCACCATTTACTATTGATGAAGTCCTCCATAACCTCAAGGATATGAACCCTCGAAAATCACCTGGACCAGATCACCTTACTTCCGACATATGCTTCTGTTTCACTCAAACATTTCCAGAACTAATAACTAATATCATGAATAGATGCCTAGCTTTATCGATATTCCCGAAACAATGGAAACATGCCCAAGTAATTATCATTCCTAAGCCCAACAAACTTGACTATACTGTAACCTCAGCCTATCGCCCCATTGGACTGCTTAATGTATTTGGTAAACTTCTTGAGAAGTTGGTTATCAAACGACTAAATCATTTTATGTACACTAATAATAAATGTAACAATAAACAATATGGTTTCAAGGAACAAAAGTCCACAACAGAAGCACTTAGTAATATGATAACATTTGTTAGGAATTGCAAAATCAAGGGAGATCAAGTTGCCGCTGTCTCCTTCGATATTCAGGCGGCATTTGATAATGCCTGGTGGCCCGCTATTTTGCGCAGACTCCACATTATTGATTGCCCCCAGAATATATAGAAACTATTAGCAAACTACCTGAGCGAGCGAACAGTCAGTATAAATTTCTCAAGCAGCAGTGCCAGCAAAACCATGAGTAGAGGATGCATCCAAGGTTCGGTTTGTGGTCCGACACTTTGGAACCTGATCTTGGATGAACTACTTGAAATGGACTTGCCCGAAGGATGCCATATTCAAGCCTTTGCTGATGACGTTACACTTATTGCTCACGACAAAGACCCCTCAAAACTACAGGAAATAATTAACAAGGCACTCCATAGAATCACCGTCTGGGGAGAGTCAGTTAAATTAAAATTCGGGCCTCAGAAAACCCAAGCAATTGCCTTCACAAGTAAAGCTGAGAAAATAAAAATATCCGTATCTGGTACTCCCATCAAATTTGAAAATCAGATAAAAGTTCTAGGCGTCATCATAGACAAAAAATTAAAATTCATTCAACATGTTCATAATATCTTAGTCAAAACAAGAAGTATATATAACAAATTATTAAAATACATTCGACCTACGTGGGGAATTCAATCCGAAAATATTGAAATTATATATAAAAATGTTATCGAACCAATTATATGTTACGCACCCAGCATATGGCACTCGGCTTTGAAATATAAGCATGTGCGAGACAAGCTGCTGTCTCTGCAACGTGGTTTCGCTGTAAAAATAATAAAAGGTTTTAGAACAATAAATACCATCAATGCAATAGCACTGGCAAGACTGACTCCCATACACATCAAAGTTAATGAACTAGCAATCATTGAAACAACAAAACTAACAGGCATAAGCAAATATCTTCCAACAGACATTATTTTAGACGCACCATCGAAACCAGAAGAACTGTTACATCCATCTCGACGCAAACTTATTCCTTACCAAGAAGCCAATAACGCCCAAGAAATCAATCAGATCATTCCCGAAAATACTTACCACATCTACACAGATGGCAGCAGACACGACGAAAAGGTTGGGGCAGCCTTTGTTGTAAATTGTCCAGATGGTAAAATTATAACAAGAAAACTAAAACTCCATAGTTCTTGCTCGGTGTTTCAAGCCGAGTTGAAAGCCATAGAACAAGCTTGTGTGTGGCTTGCAGATAAACACATCCCGAATGCATACATTTTGACTGACAGCAAATCTGGATTACAAGAAATCGCTAACCCCCATAGCACAAACCCCCTAGTAACCAACATTCATATAATGCTAGACAGCCACAGTTTATCAGTTAATTTCGTTTGGGTCAAAGCCCACACAGGTATACCTGGTAACGAAGCTGCCGACCTAGCAGCCAAAGCAGCAGCCATAAGCCATAACGCCCCTATTCTCACAAAATTTCCCATTAGCTTCGTAAGAAAACTTGCTCAACAAGATAGTAAAATAGCTTCTGAACAATTCTACAAAGATAACATGAAAGGTGAAATAACCAGAAAATGGCTCCCTACACTTACACACATACATGAATTATATCAAGTCACCAAACACTCTTTCGAACTAACGCAAATTCTTACAGGTCACGGCTACCACAAAGAGTACCTATATACCTATACCTATATATGTGGAAAATAACACATGCCCTTGCGACGACACATCAATACAGTCAATCTTTCACTTGCTTAATGATTGTCCAAAATTTCAAACTACACGTCTAACCCATACGATAACTTGTGCCAATTTTAAAGTACAACCCTTCTCCCTTGACCAAATTATTAAAAAGGAAAGTACATTGGAAACATTTCTACACCATATTAATAGTATAATAAAAAGCCTTAAGAAATTTAACGGAACAGATTAATATTAATTCATAATATGTAAAATAAATATTTATAATAATAAAAAAAAAAATTCTTCAGTGTCAGGAAAAAAAAATGTGATAATGACAAAAATACAAGTGCCTACAATGTTCTGTATCAAATAGCAGAACGGCAACAATACAACTTTGCCATTACCACAAAGATGGTGATCTTTGTGCAAAAAAAAAAAAAAAACCTAACCTAACCTAACCTAACCTTTTTTTTTTTTTTTTGACATGGGGAAATGCCTACGCATACCCGCCTCGCGGGGGCAAGGACGGGTTATGTCGGACTCGCACCGACTAAAACCCCATGGTGTTCCAACCTCGTCGCATATTGGCAGGGCCACGGGAACGCTTTCGCACACTTCCGCGGCCCCACCTGCGCTGGCCGCCCCATGGCGGCCCCTCCTCGGGAGAGGACCACTCCTCCCCCATCTCCCTCTCAGGTAAGGCGCACCAGAACACATGGCGCGCCCTCCTTCTCGGCCTCCAATTTCACATGCGCAACGGACGCCCCCGTGTCCGATGCGCGAAGGCCATGGGGCCAGGAAAAACTAGCACTCAGAAGCACCAGCCTTCCTGACCCCAGCGGCGGATCTGGTCTATGGCTCCGCCGCCAGCCAAGATTCGGCTGCGGAGGGTAGGGAGAGCGGCGCCTCGCAATACCGACACTCCTCTCCCCCCGCAGCCCCACCACCACCGCATCACTCAACGGTGCGGCCCCGTCTGAGTCGCGGAGGATAGGGCGAGTGGCGCATCGCCATACCAGCACGCCTCCTCCTCCGCGACTCCACCTCGGCTGCAGCGATAGAGGGAGCGGACACCCCTCTCGCAGCATCCCACCGACACACATCCGAAGTGGACTTCCCAAGCCCACTCGGAGTGGCCACCTCGGGCCGGCCCTACACCACGGGCCAGCCAAGGGGTTCCTCTTTGTTCACCGTGGTTGACCAAGCCACGGCTACTAAGCCCCCCCGCCACGACAAGGCGGGAACCCGTTCGGGGGGGAACCTAACCTAACCTAACCTAACCTAACCCAGGATACTCGCCACCCGCCGAAGCGTAAGCATCGTTCTAAGTGAGCTCCGCGTTTGAAAAATCGGAAAAATTAGTTAATTTAGTGCTACAGTGAAGTGCAATACGTCAAAGTGCGCGGAATAGTGTCGGCTTTGATTTGGATGCAGTGAAAATAGGTACACGATCTTGCCTGTGAGGATTTTGGCGACTTTTAGCTGAATTTTTCAAAAATCAGGTAAAATTTTACCATATTTCATTGAACGCTGCAAAATCTAAAGCTACGACCCACATATATTTTTATTCCGTTTTTTGGCATTTTGCATGGTGCACATTTTACAGCTTTTTCCAGATTTTTCGGACAAGAAAATACAGAGTTATTACATATTTTCTGAAAACCACGTGGCCACGTGTTCCGAGAATTCGAAGAGTGCGGCTGAGTTTGAAATAATACTTTTATAGACCTTGTTGATTCCTCTCATAAGACGTATCGCATAAGAAAATCGGTGCACTATTTAAGTTTTCAGAAGTGAAAAACGGATAAAATACACAACTTGTCATTTTTAAAACTATTTATTTAAAAATTTTAAGCGATAACATATACTTTTTATCTCAATTTATTATAGCACTTTTAGTGTTCTAACCACTGCAAAATTTCAGATTTTTCTGTCTTGAAATAACAAAAATATACAAAATTTTGTAAGATCACTCTGCCACGTGGTCACTGTTGCAGCACGTTCACAGAGCTAATTATCCATAAAATAGATGCCTTTTATTATTACAAACCTTTTGAAACTTTTTTCAAAATTTTCTGTACAGGCAATCTGAAGTTATTAAATTTTTAATCAATTTTAGTAAATATTTCTATTTTATTTAAAGAAATAGAAAAATAAATAACATCACCATATAGAGTGCACCGAGACCTTTTCTTTGATACCAAGGTCGGGGGGTCTAGCTTAAACGGTCTTCGAGTTGTAGAAATTTTTCAAATCTGGACGCCATATTGGAAAAACGTCAGAATTTTTAATTGACGATAGCTCGGCAGCCGTTGGTCGTACGAGTGTGCGGTTTTCATAATACTATATGTAAGATCAGTCTCCGTACTCTGGAATCTTTGGTTGGTGGGTGAAAATCGCACATACTTTGGTGGTCATCATTGGATGGCCAAGGTCAAGCCGAGTTGAAAGAGCCCAAACTCGGTACCCATAAGTATCATACAACCTCAGATACATAAAATTGAAATAAAGTCAGCCATCTTGATCCTCCATCTTGGGGATTTTCATTTTATCATAACTCTGGAACGGAGGCTCGTATTGAGTTGCGGTTTTCAATAAAGTTGTTGGCTGACTCAGCTCTATCAATTTAAGTACCTTCTGACTCTACGTAGAGTCTGCACCCAAAACTTTAAAAGCCTTGTGTCACACTGCGATTTTTAGCGTAGACACTGTACCGATATCTGTCCCTAGTCATATTATCAGAATTTGACTCTACCAAAAACAAAAAAAAATGTCAAACAAATCCACCAAATCATGCATAGAATTAGCAAAATCCAAACCCCCCAGTAGAACTATTAGAGGTGTTAGCCCGGTATCTGCACCAACTCTACGGAAAAAGGTTCTTTTACAAAATGCAACCTCAACGCAAAAAACTACTAGCTCTGCCGCAGATACGGAGAGTTCCCAAAGGGCCATGACTGAAACATCCAGGTCCAAAAATCCAGACAATTTACATTGTACTATAATTGCGAAGGAACATGTAGAGCAGGAAAATATCACTGCCAGAAATCCACATCAACATGACACTGCCTCTGAAAACAACACCTCTATTACGATGGATATGGAGGCGGAGCTTGACATGTTAGGAATTTGCAAGCCTGTACTCCGTACTGATGACGACTGGTCGGATTCTGATAGTGTGGCAAGTGGTGGAAGCAGGAGGTCAAGCATTTTACCGCCCGCATATAAACGGGCTGGAATTTCAATGGACCTTGCAACACAACGCGCCAATGAGTTCTTGCTTTCAGGCAAAGAAGCATTAGAGAAAGCGGGAAAGATGAAGCGCGAGTGTAAACAGGAAGTTCACGATTGCCTTCAAGGACTTTATGAAACGGTGTTATCGCTCTCGGACTCACGCTCTCGACACCGGCTCGCATTAGAACAAGAGCGTAGTCGAGCAGCAAAAGAACTAGTAAGAGTCGAGAGAGCACATAACAAACAAATCTCAGACCTGCAATCCTTATAGCTTCAAAAGTTCAGGGACATCCAACAAGTCATCCAAGAAACTCAAAAATCCGTAGAGTCAATAAGGGGATGGCTTAACTATGAAATGGATGACCCTATTAAGGCTATCTACCAAATTCGACAGGATATTAGTGGAATATCCAATAGAAGTACTAATGAAACCCCCAATTATACCACTGTTAATCGAGAAACTTTACCCATCGAGAACACAATGGTATTTACGAATCAGATAAGGGAGGTGATTGAACAAATAAAAGTGCTTAGCCGTAATATTGGTGACCTTAGGGATAAAATGGCAGATAAGGAAAGTATTAAGAGCATTACTTTGGCAATGGATGAGTTAAAAGAGCCACAAATAGACCCTAATGTCAACAATATCAAAGTAATTAAAAACATGATTCAAGAGTTGCAAACAAGACCTCAGTGCTCCAAATCTTCACAGGTAATATCGGCAGACGACATATTAACAGCTGTAGAACCTTTGACATTAAAAGTTGATAAACTGTCGAATGAAATAAGGGAGTTAAAAGAAAGTGGAACTAGTCAGTGGGCATACCAAAACAACTCTGGTCTAGGCACAGAGCTTGCAATAGCAGAAATCAAGGAAAAACTAGAGCACTTAGAAGCATGTAATAATAGCTCTATGATGATGAACAAAACCACTGATAACCTAAACTACCATGCTTCTAAAGAGCAGCAAGCGGCCGGTCCAAAAAGATCTTATGCTGAAGTTCTCACTAACCCTACCTTTTCTCTCGTAATAGAATCTTCTGACCCACGGCATACAAGTGAGGATGTTGTTAGTGCTATTAAGACTAATGTTGATGTGGTGCAATTGGGAGTGGGAGTCAATAAAGTTAGAAGAGCCAGAAACCAGAAGGTAGTTATTACGTGTGACACAGACGAAGACCGTAACACATTACAAAGGGCGATAAAAAATTCAGATAAAAAGCTTACAGTGTCTAAGTCAATCACAAAAAAACCCCTATTAAAATTAATAGGAGTAACAAATGACTTAAGTAATGCAAAGTTAGAAGAAGCACTATTTAAGCAAAATACTAAGTTGTTAAAAGACGTGGAAAAGGAAAAAACTAAAATTAAAGTCTTAAGACGAATCAAAGGCCGCACATCAGCAGTCAATAATATCATAATGGAGGTAAGCCCTAATGTCTGAAAAGCATTTAAAGGTCAAAAAGTGCACGTTGGCTATCAAATAGTTCCAGCCATTGACCAGTCACCAGTAATCCAATGCTACCGATGCATGGGATTTGGTCACAGAGCGAAAGAATGCGTGGCAGACAAACAAACTTGTGGTTACTGTGCGGAGGATCATGACAGTAGGGAATGTTTACGCAGCAACGGAGCACCATCTTGTGTGAACTGTGTCAGAAACAAAATTAAGGGGGACTATTGCCATACAGCATACAGTGCCGATTGCCCAATATGGCAGAAATGGGATAGAATAGCAAGATCCTTAGTAGCATATTGCTAAAGTTGAACAGGCAATAAATATTGATCAACCACAGTTGATTCTGACCACACCACATAATATACCTATCACACAAAGCACAATCCCAAGTGAATCACAAGCCATCAAATTCGTACAAGTTAATCTTGGACGAGGGATGGCGGCCTACAAAGAATCACTACAAATGGCGGTTAAGCAACGTATTGCATTTCTTTTACTTCAAGAACCATACGTTGGTTCTAAAGCTCATGTTACCTGTAACCGTCGCGTAATACAAAAAGTCTCTAATAGCGTTGACAAGCCAGTTAAATCAGCAGTCATCGTTGTTAATCCCACTTATACAATTGTAGAAAATTAGGAATATATAACCGAGAATATTGTAGGTTTTATAGCTAAAGTAGGAAAGCATAGCATAGGCATAATCAATGTATATTTGGAAAAAAATGGCAACCTGGAAGAAGACATTAGGAAGATCACGAAGATCGCTCAAGACATGAAAATGGAAAATATCATCTTGGCGGGCGACTTCAACGCAAAGAGTCCTTGGTGGGGAAGCAGAGGGGAGGACAGTAGAGGCATGCTCTTGTCAGAAATGATAGCAGAATTAGATCTGAATGTATTAAATCAAGGCAATGAACCAACATTTTATCAATACCGAGCTGGGAAACTGCATAGTAGTTTAATAGATGTGACTTGTTGCTCTTCAGCCCTCCTACACAAGTTACAACAATGGAGAGTAGATCTGAATTTTTCTACACTCTCTGACCACCGAGCTATACAGTTTCAGATAAACGTTGAAATAGATAAGAAAAGTGTTGCTTTCAGAAATTCTACACGTCTGTATAATACAGCTAAAGCAAAATGGCCACTGTTTAGGGACACACTAAAGGAAGGGTTACAGAAACAACAAATTACGGAAGAATAAATCAACTCTATAAAAACAACAGAGGAATTAGAAGAAAATGTAAATAGATATATTGAACAGGTTCACGTCGCATGCCAAACAGCAATTCCACTTATCTCCAAGAAGGTATATACAACTAGTACCCCTTGGTGGACTAAAGAATTAGATATTGAGAGGAAAGAAGTTATTCGACTTAGAAGAAAAATAAAATATGCAAATGAAAATCGAAAGCCCTACGTAGTTCAAGAATTTATTACAGCTAAAGAAAAATACGTTCATAGCATAATAACAACGATGAATACGAGCTGGAAAGAACTGTGCTCAAAACAGGAAAAAGAAACAATATGGTAGAGTATCTATAGAGTTATTAGGAGATGCAGCACTACAAACGAGGACAAGCTCTTGCGTTTTGGCGAACGGACTCTGAGCCCAAATGAGTCGGCCTCTTTGTTAGCAAAAACGTTCTACCCTGATGATGACTATAATAAAGATACTGAAGAACAAAGAAACATCCGAGCGGAAGTTGATATAATAATTAGAAGCCTCAAAAATTATACAGATACTACTTATATAAAATTCACTGAAGTAGAAATAGAGATGGTATTTCAAAAAATGAATCCCAAAAAGGCTCCTGGGGAGGATGGTATGACCTCGGATATCTGTTATGAGAGCTATAAAACAACACCATCGATCCTTTTGGCTATTTATAATAAATGTCTTGAAATAGGCTATTTCCCAAAGATATGGAAAAAAGCAATCATAAAAATTATTCCGAAGCCTGGAAAAGTAGACTATTCTGTACCTAAAGCATATCGTCCAATTGGCTTATTGCCAGTATTTGGAAAAATTTTAGAAAAGCTCTTTGTAGGCAGATTACTCTGGCAGCTTGGAAGGGAAGGAAAATTCAGCAATCGACAATATGGTTTTATGCCACAACGTAGTACAGAGGACGCACTATATGACATAATGACAGTGATAAAACAAGGCATAAAAGAAAAGAAGATAGTTGTTATGGTATCCCTCGACATAGAAGGGGCTTTTGACAATGCTTGGTGGCCCCAAATAATAAAAGAAATCCAAAGGAAAAATGTGAACATACACAACCTAAGGCTCATTACCAGCTATCTGTCTTCAAGGAGTGTTATAGTGAAATATGCAGGAGCAATAGCCACCAAACCTACAACTAAAGGATGCATACAAGGATCGACCTGTGGACCCATACTCTGGAACATCCTTCTCGACCCCCTTCTTGAATTAAGTTCAGATATGGATGTACATCTTCAGGCATTTGCTGACGATATTCTTATCATCGCAAAAGGAAACTCAGCAAAAGATGTAGAAGACAAACTTAATCCAGCTTTAGAGAAAATAGTAACATGGGGCAAAACGCACAAATTAAATTTTGCACCACATAAGACACAATCTATCGTAATAACCAAAAAGTTATCTTACGAATCACCTATAATTAAAATGGACAAAATTATTATACAACCATCTACAAGTCTAAAAGTACTTGGCGTCACCATCGATAAAAATTTAAACTTCGTAGAACATCTAGATGAAGTCCTCGGGAAGGCAATAAAAATTTACAAAATGATAGCAAGAACAGCTAAAGCTCATTGGGGACTTCATTCTGATATAGTAAAAACAATATATATAGCAGTAGTTGAACCAACCATTCTTTATGCAGCAAATGTCTGGGCTATGACGGTGAAAAAAGAATATATGAAGAAAAGACTGGAGCGCATAACAAGAATGTTCGCAATCAAAATCTGTAAAGGTCACAGAACAGTCTCTTTCACGTCTAGCGTTATACTGGCAGGAATATTCCCTCTCGACTTAAGAGCAATGGAACGACTTTCGCTCTATGAAATAAAACAAGGAAAGCCACTGGACCAACTTCCGGGAAGAGACATCGAAAAATCAATAAGTCCTTTTTGCCTACCCCATCCTGCTGAAAGATGTCGCATGTCTTTTGAGCTGATAAGCTCTTTAGATCAGGAACAAGCAATAGACTGTCTAAAGCCAAGGTTATATACGGATGGAAGCAAGCTGGAAGGGAAAGTTGGTGGCGCTGTCAGTGTATGGAAAGATGGCAGCGAAATACGTAAGTCTACCTTTCGGCTAGAAAGTTATTGTAGCGTTTATCAGGCAGAGCTTACCGCAATATTAAAAGCGTTAGATATGATGTGCAAGTTCGGCGAATTGAAGAAAGGAATAATCCTAAGCGATTCACGTTCAGCTCTAGAGTGTCTAACGGACAGCTCGTCCCTTCATCCTTTGGCAGCTGAAATACGAGAGCGCATAAGATCATTAGTAAATAAAAACGGCGAGGTTAAATTTTACTGGATAAAGGCACATATCGGTATACCTGGCAATGAAAGGGCTGATGAGCTTGCCAAAAAGGCTGCACTATCCAACAAACAAGCACCAGTTTATGACAAGTGTCCGCTATCCTTCGCGAAGCGACTAACCAGGGACTCTACCTGCGTGAAGTGGCAGCAGCGATATAGCGAAGCAGCAACAGGAGCAGTAACGAAAAATTTCTTCCCTGACGTAAGAGAAGCTCACAAGACACTGAAACAGATAAGAATGGACAATATTAAAGCTCAATTATTAACTGGTCATGGAGGATTTAAGGCTTATTTGTTTAAGTTCAAGTTGGCGCAATCCCCATCTTGTGTTTGCAGTAATGAAATAGAAGAAAAAATTGAACACCTGCTAATAGATTGTCCTAGATTCACTATTCAAAGAATGGAATGCGAACATAAGATGGGAATTGCAATCAATATAACAAATTTAAAGTATGTAATTAAGAATGATGACTGCCGTATCCATTTTCTTAAATATGCAGAATATGTCGTTAGATGTGCAGGAAAAGCAAATGGATCGAAAGTAGATATTTAATTATAAAAATGTAGATTAATAATTATATAATATTAAATGTGTTAGATATTAATAATAAATGTAGACGAGCAATTAACAAAAACATATAGAGCAATAAATACTTTTTATTGTATAACATAGTATAGGAAATGGTTGTAAATAGTACTTGCTGTAATAGTATTCCATAACAACATAATAATATGTATAATATATAGCCAAGGAAAATTAATATATAAAAAAAAGTAAAAAAAAAAATGGAAGGAAAGAAAAAAAAACAGAAATTCATAAGAAAAGCATTGGCAATAAAAACAAAAAAAAATATGCTACATAGAGAAAAGAAAAGAAATATAAAAGGAAAAAGGCAAAAAAAAAAATAATAATAAAAAAAAAGAAAGAAAATATTACAAAATATGTTAGATATAGATGTATATTATATTAGATAACGGGTGGCGCACTTAATAACTTAATTAAACTTAATTTAAGTACCATATTTTATATAACTTAATTAATAATTGTAAGAATACATACATAAGAATACATACAATTGTAAACAGTAAAAGATAAGGATAAAAAAAAGAAAGCAAAAGTAGTTAAATCTTAAGTTAGGAAGTATATAAGAGTTAGTAGGATATAAGTAATAAGCATATTTAAAGTTATGTTAAAAAAAAAAAAGAAAAAAAAATAAAAAATAAAAAATTAAAAAAAAAGGATATATAAGTATACGAAATAAACAACGATAGTGACAAATGGTGCTGCATGTATAGCAGCAGTAACAGAGAATTAAAAAAAAAAAAAAAAAAAACCTAACCTAACCTAACCTAACCTAACCTTTTTTTTTTTTTTTTTTTTTTTTTTTTACATGGGGAAATGCCCACGCATACCCGCCTCGCGGGGGCAAGGACGGGTTATGTCGGACTCGCACCGACTAAAACCCCATGGTGTTCCACCCTCGTCGCATATTGGCAGGGCCACGGGAACGCTTTCGCACACTTCCGCGGCCCCACCTGCGCTGGCCGCCCCATGGCGGCCCCTCCTCGGGAGAGGACTACTCCTCCCCCATCTCCCTCTCAGGTAAGGCGCACCAGAACACATGGCGCGCCCTCCTCCTCGGCCTCCAATTTCGCATGCGCAACGGACGCCCCCGTGTCCGATGCGCGAAGGCCATGGGGCCAGGAAAAACTAGCACTAAGAAGCACCAGCCTTCCCGACCCCAGCGGCGGATCTGGTCTATGGCTCCGCCGCCAACCAAGATTCGGCTGCGGAGGGTAGGGAGAGCGGCGCCTCGCAATACCGACACTCCTCTCCCCCCGCAGCCCCACCACCACCGCATCATTCAACGGTGCGGCCCCGTCTGAGTCGCGGAGGATAGGGCAAGTGGCGCATCGCCATACCAACACTCCTCTTCCTCCGCGACTCCACCTCGGCTGCAGCGGTAGAGGGTTGCGGACTCCCCTCTCACCACAGCCCCCCGACACACATCCGAAGTGGGCTTCCCAAGCCCACTCGGAGTGGCCACCTCGGGCCGGCCCTACACCTCGGGCCAGCCAAGGGGTTCCTCTTCGTTCACCGTGGTTGACCAAGCCACGGCTACTAAGCCCCCCCGCCACGACAAGGCGGGAACCCGTTCGGGGGGGAACCTAACCTAACCTAACCTAACCTTTTTTTTTTTTTTTTTTTTACATGGGGAAATGCCTACGCATACCCGCCTCGCGGGGGCAAGGACGGGTTATGTCGGACTCGCACCGACTAAAACCCCATGGTGTTCCACCCTCGTCGCATATTGGCAGGGCCACGGGAACGCTTTCGCACACTTCCGCGGCCCCACCTGCGCCGGCCACCCCATGGCGGCCCCTCCTCGGGAGAGGACCACTCCTCCCCCATCTCCTTCTCCGGTAAGGCGCACCAGAACACATGGCGCGCCCTCCTCCTCGGCCTCCAATTTCATATGCGCAACAGACGCCCCCGTGTCCGATGTGCGAAGGCCATGGGGCCAGGAAAAACTAGCACTAAGAAGCACCAGCCTTCCCGACCCCAGCGGCGGATCTGGTCTATGGCTCCGCCGCCAACCAAGATTCGGCTGCGGAGGGTAGGGAGAGCGGCGCCTCGCAATACCGACACTCCTCTCCCCCCGCAGCCCCACCACCACCGCATCATTCAACGGTGCGGCCCCGTCTGAGTCGCGGAGGATAGGGCGAGTGGCGCATCGCCATACCAACACTCCTCTTCCTCCGCGACTCCACCTCGGCTGCAGCGGTAGAGGGTTGCGGACTCCCCTCTCACCACAGCCCCCCGACACACATCCGAAGTGGGCTTCCCTAGCCCACTCGGAGTGGCCACCTCGGGCCGGCCCTACACCTCGGGCCAGCCAAGGGGTTCCTCTTCGTTCACCGTGGTTGACCAAGCCACGGCTACTAAGCCCCCCCGCCACGACAAGGCGGGAACCCGTTCGGGGGGGAACCTAACCTAACCTTTTTTTTTTTTTTTTTACGGGGGGAAATCCTCATGGACTACCTCCGCCTGGGGAAAGGCGGAGGGGCGTGCCGGACTCTTACCGGCTAAAACCACCCCGGTGTCTACTCACACGTGCGCGTGGGGCCGCGGGAATCCAAATTCTTCCGCAGCCCCACACTAGTGCTGGCCCGGTCCGTCCAGGCCTCGTCTCCTGCACGGGGTAGTGAGGTGTTAAACTACCCCGTGTATCGCCTCAGGGGCGCGCACCGACACCCGCGAGCGCCTCGGCCTCGGGTCCATCGAGTAGGGGTGGCGGGGGCTTCCCCAAGTCCCTCGCCCCTGGACCCATTTATGGGGGCCGGAAAAGGGCGTTGTCCGCCCTTCTCCTGCGCCCGGTGCGCCTTCTGCGGCCAGGAAAGGGAGTCGAGATCTCCCTTTCCCGTTCCGCAGTTTCCTTCTGCGACATCACGTCCTCGCAGAAGGACACCACTGCATCCGAATTCCCATCGGCTGTCGAGCACCAATCCCAGATACTTCATGGTGGACTCGACAGCTATCCGGGCCCCGCAGACCACGATGTGTGAACCCGGCGGCGGCGCGCGTCGAGGGCCATGGAACACCATGGCCTCCGACTTATTTAGGGCCACCTCCAGGCCCAGGCGCCGGATGCGGTTCACCACTTGTGACACCGCAGCCGTGGCAACCAACGCTGCTTCCCTGTGTGAACTCCCCCGGGCAGTGACGAGCGTGTCGTCCGCATAACACGTCAAGTCGGCGCCCGACGGGAGTTCACCTCTCAGCACCCAGTCGTAGCCGATGTTCCACAGGAGCGGTCCCAAGACCGATCCCTGCGGAACACCGCACGACATGACGCGCCGACCAGCGCCGTCACGTCCCCAATAGGTAACGCATCTCTCCTCAAGGTAAGCCCCTATTGTGCGGCGGAGGTAGGGAGGCACGCGATGGTAATTCAGCGCCTCCCGAATACAACTCCAGGGTAGGGTGTTGAAGGCGTTGGAGATGTCTAAGGACACCGCCAGCACCACCCCACCCCGGGATACTGTCTCCTCCGCCAGGGCCATCACGCGCGTAATAGCGTCTATGGTGGAGCGCCCGCGACGAAAACCAAACTGGTTCTCGTCCAGGTCCGGCCCCTTTCTCCACAAGTGGCTGACGAGGCGATCTGCGACGATGCGCTCAAGAAGTTTGCCCGCCTCGTCGAGCAGCACTATGGGCCGGTACGCGGACGGTGAGTCCGCGGGGCGCCCCTCCTTCCTGAGCAGGACCAGCCTCCCCTCCTTCCACACACTGGGAAACTGACCCTGCTCGAGACATGCCGTGAAGAGCCCTCTCAGCTGGGGCTCTAGCTCTTTCAGAGCCAGGACGAGAGCTCGACCAGGAACTCCGTCGGGTCCGGGCGCTGTGTTCTTAGCCCGGAGTCGCGACACGGCCGCTCTCGTCTCTGTTTGCGTCACCTCGGGGACGTCGGTGCTCTCCTCTTCTGGAGAGTCTGTGGCTGAGGGCGAAGCCATCGCCGGGGGAACGTGTCCCACTCGCTCAGGGAAGAGAGCCGATACCACCGCCTCTAGCAACTGGGGTTGCATCGTTTGTGTTAGTGGAGGCGCCCAGGGACGCAACTTGCCCCGTACCCAACGGTAGGGGCGCCCCCACGGATCCCGATCTAGGGATCCCAGCAGCTCTTCCCTGGCACGCGACTTTGAGTCGCCGATGGCCAGCCACAGAGTCTCCTTAGACGCGCGGTACACCTCATACAGCGCGTCCTCCTCGGCGGGATCCCGTCGACGCCGCCTCCGGTATCGGGTGTACCGGCGACGAGCCGCAACGCACGCTATGCGCAATTGCGCGATCTCGGCGGTCCACCAGTACACCTGGCGCCTTGCGGACCGTTGGTGGACACGGGGCATGGACGCGTCGCAGATCTGCGTCATCGCCCCGCGAAACCATAGCGCCACCGCTTCGACGTCGACGGGGCCGTCCGTCGTCGACTCCCGAATCCAGGACTGGACTAGGGCAGCTTCTTCGAGTAGTTCCCTGTCGATGCGCTTAAGCGCCCAACGCGGGCCGTCGTTAATCGGGGTTGTTGGATGGCGGCCGCTCGCAGTCTGGGCAGAGACGTCGAACCGGATATACCGATGGTCCGACAGCGTCTCCACCTCTGCGGCGACACGCCAGTCGCGGACTCGGCTGGCGACAGAGGGGCTAGCAAACGAGACGTCCACTATCGACCCACCCCGCTGCCGCACGCACGTGTATTCCGAACCCCGATTCAGGACGACCAGACCAGTCGTCACCGTCCACTCTTCTAACACCTCGCCCCGAGGGTCAGTGACCGGAGATCCCCACGCCGATGACTTGGCGTTGAGATCCCCGAGCACCAGAACGGGACGAGGGTGATAGCGGCCTACGACGGCGCCCAACTCGACAAGGAAACCCTCAAAGTCGGCGAGACTCTTGTTGGGGGAGAAATACGCCCCTACAATAACGATGCCGCCCGAGACCGCAGCAACCCAGCCGCGGCCCCGAGACGGGTCGATCAGAGTCTCGCCAATAATGGCCACCAAACCGTCAGCGCATCCCAACCAGTTGTCACGGGCGGGAATGAAGTACGGTTCGGCGACCACAGCCACGTGAATCGACCACTCTGCCATGCTCTGGAGTAGGAGATCCTGAGCTCTGGCACAGTGGTTGATGTTGCCCTGGAGAAAATGGAATTGTGCCATTATTGACATTCCATCCCCTCAGCAACGGTCCTGGGCCGGGAGTCGGCCGCGGAGCTGCTAGCCTGCGGGGGCAGCGAGGTTAACCCGGCAGGCTTAGTACTCCTCTTCTTTTCTTTTTTCTTCTTCTTGCTGGCAGGCGCCCCACAGGCCCCTCCGCCTACTCTGTGCTCCGCTGGCCTTCCCGCAGCAGAACAAAGGCTGCAGTTTAGCGCCGCGGTGCACAGGGCAGCCTTGTGGTCAGGCTGGCCGCAGCGATAACAAAGGTCACTACGGTCAACCTCGGCGGTGCACTTCGCCCGGACGTGCCCTTTTTCTAGGCACCGAAAGCACTGCAAAGCCCGGGGCTGTAAGAGCTTGGTCCTAGCCGCCACCCAGCCTACCAGCAATCTGCCGCTATCGGCGATCTTCTTCGCCGACGCTACAGGGCACCGAACCCAGACCGCGCCGAGTCCGGTGGCGTCGGTGCGTATATCGCCAGCCCGCACCTTGTCCGGCGGACACTTTCCGCTTCTGGCAACGGCCGCCACCACCTCCTCAGAGGTCACGGAGTCGTCCAGGCCAGCAATCCGCACCTCTGCGGTTTTCATTGGTCTGGAGACCCGGACGTCCTCAGGGTTGAGGACCTCCCTCATCTTGGCGGCCAGTGCGTCCGCCTTTTCGGCACTGCCGCTCACAGTGCCAGCCACCTCGAACAGCCGTGCACCCGTGGCAGCCTGCCTGAGGGTGACGGACTGAAGGCCAAGATCAGATAATTTGATCTTGGCCTTGGCCTCGGCGATGACCGACTGGTACGTCACGCCACGCTCCACAGCTCCAGGCTGCAACGTTATTGTCACAGCGCTGGACCGCGGAATATGTACAGCCGGTCTCTTGCGACCGCCTTTGGCAATCCGCTGTGCAGGTTTAGGAGCCGTCTTTGTGGTTCCCCCTGGGGCACATGCGGCTGCTGCGGCCTTCTTGGCGGCTTTGCGGGCCTTCTTGCGGCCCACGACTTTCGCCCAGGTCTCACCCTTAGACCCGGCAGTCGTGGGCTGGTTGCTCGGAGGAGCTCCCTCCGCGGGCTTTTTATTACCCTCCGCGGGCTTCCCCTTTTGAGGCGCAAGTCTCGGCGGCTCCTCAGTTCTCCGAGTGTCCGCCGCCAAAGGCGGACGGAGGATTTCCGCCGGGAGACGCCGTGAAATCGCCTCCAGCCGAGCATTAACCATGCTCCCGCACTGGAGCATGCAGATCCGGACAATGCGCTCGACCTCTTCGTCGGTACGAGGGCTTGCCGGTTGCGGTGCGGGAGTCGGGGCCACTACAGGTGCGGCATCGGTGGACGTGCGTCGCTGCTGCTCTTCGCTCAGCGCAGCGACTTGCCGTCGGAGGTCCTCCAAGTCATTTCTGAGGCGGCTGTTTTCCTCCTGCAACTTTGCGACCTCGTCAGAGGCCGTCCTGTTGAGGAGGATGCCAACCGCCTCCCTGATATCCGCGGCAGCCTCCTTTAAGCCACGGGTGAACGTGCCCTTCAGGCTGCCAGACTTGGTGGCAACCTTCAGGACTAAGTCCACCCCATCCAGAGCCAGCTGGCTTAAGGCCACCGCAGATGGCTCTCCCCCTTCCGCCGCAAGAGCAGCTCGTCGCTCGCGAGCACGTCGGGCCATTTCCGACACTTCGTCGGCCGCGACGGCTTTGCGCTGCTCCCTCTTGGCGGCATTGAGCTCCGCCTTTGAGCTCCCCAGCGAGGCACAGCTTTCACCGCCATCGCCAGGGTCCTCCGTAGTGAACCCCATGTCACTATCTGCTTCACTAGCCGCCGAGGTATTGGAGCACACGAATCGTCCGTGCTTATCCCTCCGCGGCTGCGAAGCACTCGCCCCTCTCGATGCCTGCCGACCCCTCCCCGAAGTCGGCAACTTGGGAGCCGGCAGGCCTTCCTCTTCTGAAGACCGGCACACTGGACGTTTCCTAGCGGAAGACGTCCCACGCGACCGATTTCCACCGCTTCCAGTATCTGATACTGCCTCCTTTTCAACCTCTACGTTTTTAATTATTTTATATTTATCCATGTTTTATCCCACGAGTGTGGAGGAAATAGCAGTCCATCCGAGCAGTGCCTCCTGTGCCCGGATAAGCCTATGCGTAACCCGTCAAGGGTGTCGGCCGGTACCCCGACGGGGGCAACGCTAACGACTGAACATTTACCCATCAGCCATGCAGCTCCTCACGGCGTGCCACGCTTGAGCTTCGGGTGATTTTTTAAAGAGGTTATCATCCTCGCGACTCCAGGCGGTTAAGCCAAGAGCCCTCGGCCCCTAAGGCGCCGCGAGACGTGATCCACGACACGCCAGAGGGATTCCGAGGTTCGAATGGTGGCAGAGTCGATATGGGTTCTTCCCATGCCTGCTCAGAGACCGGGTGAGGGAACACTGAGCCCATTCAGTTTCCTTTTTTTTACAGGGTGTGGTCCCTGAAAATCCCGCAATTACGGGTTGCCCGGCGTCGGCAAAAGCCGAGTGCACCTGGCACCTCACCGCGCATGTCACATTCTCTGTTCCTCTCAACGGAGAGGATACAGGAAGCAACTAGAAGGCCCTCCATTACCCAAACAAGCCCTCAGCCAGCCAGTTTTGGTCCGCGACGGTTTCCCGCTACCACTCATATCTGAGTGGCGTTCCCCTATCCGCCACCTGGGGACGCGCCCGATGGGAGTTCTGGCAACTCCACACGGGACCTAACCTAACCTAACCTAACCTTTTTTTTTTTTTTTTTTTACATGGGGAAATGCCTACGCATACCCGCCTCGCGGGGGCAAGGACAGGTTATGTCGGACTCGCACCGACTAAAACCCCATGGTGTTCCACCCTCGTCGCATATTGGCAGGGCCACGGGAACGCTTTCGCACACTTACGCGGCCCCACCTGCGCTGGCCGCCCCATGACGGCCCCTCCTCGGGAGAGGACTACTCCTCCCCCATCTCCTTCTCAGGTAAGGCGCACCAGAACACATGGCGCGCCCTCCTCCTCGGCCTCCAACTTAACATGCGCAACGGAGCGCGAAGGCCATGGGGCCAGGAAAAACTAGCACTTAGAAGCACCGGCCTTCCCGGCCCCAGCGGCGGATCTGGTCTATGGCTCCGCCGCCAACCAAGATTCGGCTGCGGAGGGTAGGGAGAGCGGCGCCTCGCAATACCGACACTCCTCTCCCCCCGCAGCCCCACCACCACCGCATCATTAACGGTGCGGCCCCGTCAGAGTCGCGGAGGATAGGGCGAGTGGCGCATCGCCATACCAACACTCCTCTTCCTCCGCGACTCCACCTCGGCTGCAGCGGTAGAGGGTGCGGACTCCCCTCTCACCGCAGCCCCCTGACACACATCCGAAGTGGGCTCGCCAAGCCCACTCGGAGTGGCCACCTCGGGCCGGCCCTACACCACGGGCCAGCCAAGGGGTTCCTCTTTGTTCACCATGGGTGACCAAGCCACGGCTACTAAGCCCCCCCGCCACGACAAGGCGGGAACCCGTTCGGGGGGGAACCTAACCTAACCTAACCTAACCTAACATTTATTTTTTTTTTTACGGGGGGAAATCCTCATGGTCTACCTCCGCCTGGGGAAAGGCGGAGGGGCGTGCCGGACTCTTACCGGCTAAAACCACCCCGGTGTTTCCTCACACGTGCGCGTGGGGCCGCGGGAATCCAAATTCTTCCGCAGCCCCACACTAGTGCTGGCTCGGCCTGTCCAGGCCTCGTCTCCTGCACGGGGTAGTGAGGTGTTAAACTACCCCGTGTATCGCCTCAGGGGCGCGCGCCGACACCCGCGCGCGCCTCCGCCTCGGGTCCATCGAGTAGGGGTGGCGGGGGCTTCCCCAAGTCCCTCGCCCCTGGACTCATTTATGGGGGCCGGAAAAGGGCGTTGTCCGCCCTTCTCCTGCGCCCGGTGCGCCTTCTGCGGCCGGGGAAGGGAGTCGAGATCTCCCTTTCCCGTTCCGCAGTTTCCTTCTGCGACATCACGTCCTCGCAGAAGGACACCACTGCATCCCACGACTCTGCGCTACCGACCATCTTCCGCACTAAGGCCGGCAGCGACAGATCGCCTCCTACTTTATTTGTGAGGACACGGCGCTGCTCCTCCCAAGCTACACACTCGGCGAGCGTGTGTTGCGCCGTGTCCTCCCCGCAATGGACGCAGTGGTGGCACCGAGCGTCCGGCTCCCTGTCTATGCGGCGCAGGTACTTGCCGAAGCAGCCATGCCCCGACAGCACCTGCGTCACCCTAAACGACAGGGAGCCGTGCCTTCTCCCGAGCCAGTCGTCGAGTACTGGCCGGATCGCCTCGACGGTAGCGAGGCCGGCGGTAGGGCGCAGAAGCCTTTGCCGCAATTCCGCCACCAAGACCTGACAACCTAACCTAACCTAACCTAACCGAACAGCTCCGACAGATATTTGATAACAATTTCTTGACTGTGCTAGCTAACATGAACATTGAGTGGCATTTTAAGCAAGCATTTTATGTGGCGTACCTCCGTTCAGTGTTATCTTTCTTGAAACCATCCAACTCCTTCTGGATCATCATCATCATCATCATCATTACAGCCCTTCACAAGTCCACTGCTGAACATAGGCCTCCTCCAAGAAATGCCACAAAGCACGGTCCTGAACCATGTGCATCCATCTACTTCCTGCATGTCTCACCAGGTCGTCACTTCATCTAGTGGGGGGTCGCTCTACACTTCGCCTACCTGTACGAGGCTGCCACTCAAGAACCTTTCTTCACCATCGGTTGTCGGTTCTTCGAGCTATATGGCCGGCCCACTGCCACTTCATCTTACTAATCCGTTGGGCTGTGTCGGTTACTCTGGTTCTACTGCGGATATACTCATTTCTAAGTTTATTATGCAGAGAAACCCCGAGCATAGCCCTCTCCATAGCTCGCTGAGCGACCTTGAGCTTCCTCATACGGCCAGCAGTGAAGGACCACGTCTCAGTTCCATAAGTCATCACTGGCAACACGCACTGGTTATACAATTTCGTTTTCAGGTTTTGAGGTATGTCTGACGAGAAGATGTGTCGTAGCTTCCCGAACGCTGCCCAGCCGAGTTGAATCCGTCGATTGACCTCTCGGTCGAAGTTGGACTTACCTAGTCGGACTATTTGTCCTAGATAAACATACTCGTCAACAACTTCGAGCTTAGTACTCCCAACAACTACCGGCATAGGTGTGACATGGACGTTAAACATGATTTTTGTTTTGTCCATGTTCATCTTAAGACCTATCCGTTGGGAGACACTATTGAGGTCATTGAACATAGTGCTTAGGTCCTCCAGCGATTCTGACATAAGGACTATATCGTCGGCAAATCGAAGGTGAGTGTTGTACTCGCCATTGATGTTAATTCCGCATCCTTTCCAGGCCAGTAGCTTGAAAACGTCTTCCGATGCAGCGGTGAAGAGTTTCGGGGATATAACGTCACCTTGTCTTACACCTCTCTGCAATTGGATAGGTTTCGTACTCTGATTTTGTACTCGGATAGCCATCGTAGCTCTACTGTACAAACACTTCAGCACTTCGATATACCGACAGTCAACTTGGCACCGCTGAAGGGACTGCAGCACCGCCCAAATTTTGACGGAATCAAAGGCTTTCTCATAGTCCTCATACGCAAGGTAAAGTGGCAGATTATACTCCTCTGTCTTCTGTACAATCTGCCGCAGGGTATGTATGTGGTCCATGGTACTAAAGCCTTTTCGGAAACCGGCTTGTTCGGGAGGCTGGAAGTTGTCTGTCAGTTACTAGACTCCACAGAATCAGTAATTCATTTATGGGGCAATGTATACGCTTTTACAACAAAATCCCAGAACATATTCAAAGTTTGTCAATAAACAAGTTTAAAAGTTTTATTAAAAAAAAACTGTACAAAAAGGGTTATTATAATATCAAGGAATACGAGTACATGAATGAAAATAACCCCTGGGAATAGGGTGATCGCCACCATGCTGGTTTTATGAAAAATCATTTAAAAATTGTATAAACAAAATTATTGTTAAGTGAAATTATGTTTAAAAAAAAAGTCCCGCTGGGTTTCTTGCTGGTTCTTCCCAGGACTGAGGTATTTTACGAACCAGGGGTAAATAAAAAATGACTTTCAATAAGTATTATGTAATAATCAATATAGAATAAAAAAATATTCTATTCTATTCTATTCTGTCAAGTCTGCGTGCGAGACGATTCGTAATGACTCTCGAAAACATCACGTAGACGCCACTCAGAAGGGAAATCGGTCTGTAGTTCTTCAAGAGAGCGTTGTCGCCTTTCTTGAAGAACAAGACCACCGCACCGCTCCACGCCTCCGGAGTAGTGCCACCATGGAGGACGGAATTAAAGAGCTTCTGAAGGACTTCAAGTACCGGTTTTCCACCCGCTTTCAAAAGTTTCGCTGTAATTCCATCCTCGCTCGGGGCCTTGCCGTTTTTAAGGTGCTGGAGAGCCATTCTAATCTCGCTCAGACTGACGTCCGACGAATAGTGTCGGATAAGACTCGCTCTTGGATCGTTACTCACACTTGCGTGTGGCTGACGTGTACAGCTGCCCATAGAACCTCTCAATCTCACACAAAATCTCAGATAACGGTATTAACATTAATAATATTCCTTTTAACCACTCCTGGTAAGCTTGAAAACGCTTGAGTTAGGCACTCCTACATTTACGACAGGACAGCGGATTTGATGCCACGACCTTTGAGTTCGCGGTCCGCACTCTGCCATATTAGGCTACTGTCACTTATGTTTATAAAAACAAAAATAATTATTATTTCTATATCATATTAATGCAATATGGGAAAACTTTTTTAAGAAAACCCTCGTACAGGTAGGCGAAGTGTAGAGCGACCCCCCATTAGATGGAGTGACGACCTGGTGAGACATGCAGGAAGTCGATGGATGCATGTGGTTCAGGACCGTACTTTGTGGCATTCTTTGGGGGAGGCCTATATTCAGCAGTGGAGTTATGAAAGGCTGTAATGATGAAGGCAACTTACATTTAGAGATAATGTTCAAAATTTTGTATAATTTAAAAGGAACATAAGAAAATATCAGGAAATAAAATTGTTTTGTCGGATATAGAGAATGCTTCTTTGAACAAGTCTTCCCAAAACCTTCCTTTGCGTTGCGCTACCCAGAGCCCCATGATCGCTGCGGGAAACAGTACTAACAAAAACAAGTATAACAAAAGCAACAACTTGCAAAAAGTTGTCGCAGCCATTATCTCAGCCCGCAAGAGGAAAACATCCAGCAGACTCTGCTCCGATAGATACATGCACCACAAGCAAAAAAGCTTCTTCGCACTCCACCACCCTGCGAACCAAAATGTGACAAACTTCAAACGTCAAAAGCGACATCTAAATCCAGTCCTTTATTTGTGACCCGGTAGATGTGGCTCTTGACAAAGTAGCTAACCGGAAGCAGAAAGAAATCCCCCCACTTCCAGTCTTGTCGGACGAAGAACTTTCGATTACATCGGTACCGGAATTACCACTATCCGAGGCACCGGTAAAAGGAAGACCCAGCCTGCTTTTTAACTCTAAGAGGCGACTGGGGGTGGAAATTGATATGGCAACAAAAGAAACGAACGAAATACTTCTGAGAGTGAAGGAAGCTGTAGAAATGGCAAGAAATATGAAACGGGAGTGCAAGCAAACAGTTCTCGAAAATCTACAGTCCCACTACGTGATGGTCTTTACATTGTCCGATTCCAGATCTAGATATAAGCATAATCTGGAAAAAGAACGCTCACGTAACGCTCAAGAATTAATATAAGTAGAGTGCGCCCATATTAATATTATCACGCAGCTTGTGCAGAAAATGGCTTCCAAGCCAGGTCATGCCAGGACTGATATAAAGAATATCCTCCAGGAATCCAAGGCGATACGGGGCTGGCTGGACTTTGAAACCCAAGAGCCCTTCCGCAGAACGACGGAAATACTGTGCTGTGATGAATTTAGATAAGCGCAAAGGGGTTAATCAGATTAACCTGACTCATCAAAAACAGGGAATGTGCAGAGAACATCTTATCTCACCTAAGAATGGATCTTACAGGAGTAAAATCCAGTGTGGAAACACTCAGATTTTAACTAGATGACATGTGCAGAATAATCGACAAGTCCCATATTAACAGCGAGGAGGTTCTGGAGACCTGCCAAAAAACCTTGTTACGCCTTGAGGCACCACCATCCTATCCCTCACAGGAAATAAATAAAAAGTTGGAGCAGGAGCTGGACGGAATGAAGAGGTCGCTGAAGGAGCTAGATGCAAATATCAGATCTGGATTTTCAGTCTTACCTTCGGCGGTCTTCAGTAAAACATTAAAAACCAGCATAAGGGAACAGCTTCAACCTATTGAAGAACATGTAGGTGTAATGTCATTAGAGCTAAGGACGATGAGAGAACATAGGCAACGGGCCCCATCACCTGCAGCCTTAGTCTATCAACGGAGCCTGCGCAAGCTGGCGAAGTAGTGATAAAAATAAAAAAAACTTACGCCAGAGCCCCTTCCTAAACCCAATCACACTCTTATAATCTAATCAAGTGATTCGTAAAACACCACCGATAACATCATTGAGAGAATCAGGAAAGCTCTAGTCACCAAAAAGACTGGAGCTAAAGTGAATAGGGTAAGGAAAGCGAAAAACCAAAAAGTCGTCCTCAGCTGCATCACCAAGGAGGGTCTTAACCTTGCAACAACACACATTTAAAAGTGGACGTTGCCAAGACAAACAATCCCTTAGTCATGGTCAGGGACGTGCTAACGTATCACATTCACACGAACGTTGAAATCGTGGAAAATATACTGGCACAGAATAAACATCTTCTGCATGACGTCTACGAGAAGGAATGCGCAATCAGAGTTCGATATAGGAAAAAGGCACAACACAGCTCTAAGATTAGTAGGTCAGACCTTAAAATCATCCAGGTGAACTTGCAACGGCGGCACTACTTCAGGTTGCAGCGCATACAGGAGTGTCGATCACCATAGTACAGGAACCCTATGCGGGAAAAATTGCATTATGGCGTAATGCAACCTGAATAGACAAAACCAGTGAAAGCCTTTCGGGGATCAACTGGAGATCATTCATGATTCACAACTGGTTACCGAAACAGAAGTGGCGGTACTTCTGGTCGCAGGAAATCTAAAATTAAGAGTCGTGTCAATCTACCTCGAGGGGAAGCAAGACATCACACATCAGACATCCCTACCTTTGATGAATCCAAGCAGCATGCGAAAAACTTTACACAAACAACATCATAGTGGCTGGAGACGTAAATGCTTGGAGCCAATGGAGGGGAAGCATGAAGGTAGTCCTAGCGATAGTCAACAAGTGCCTGAAAACGGCGTACTCATAATCACATCAAAACTGAAAACTTAAAACTGTCATCATCATCATCATTACAGCCCTTCACAAGTCCACTGCTGAACATAGGCCTCCCCCAAAGAATGCCACAAAGCACGGTCCTGAGCCACCTGCATCCATCGACTTCCTGCATGTCTTACCAGGTCGTCACTCCATCTCGTGGGGGGACGCCCTACACTTCGCCTACCGGTACGAGGCTGCCACTCGAGAACCTTTCTTCCCCATCGGTTGTCGGTTCTTCGAGCTATATGGCCGGCCCACTGCCACTTCAGCTTACTAATCCGTTGGGCTATGTCGGTCACTCTGGTTCTACTGCGGATATCCTCATTCCTAAGTTTATCACGCAGAGAAACTCCGAGCATAGCCCTCTCCATAGCTCGCTGAGCGACCTTGAGCTTCCTCATACGGCCAGCAGTGAAGGACCACGTCTCAGTTCCGTAAGTCATCACTGGCAACACGCACTGGTTGTACAATTTCGTTTTAAGGTTTTGAGGTATGTCTGACGAGAAGATGTGTCGTAGCTTCCCGAACGCTGCCCAGCCGAGTTGAATCCGTCGATTGACCTCTCGGTCGAAGTTGGACTTACCTAGTCGGACTATTTGTCCCAGGTAAACATACTCGTCAACAACTTCGAGCTTAGTGCTCCCAACAACTACCGGCATAGGTGTGACATGGACATTAAACATGATCTTTGTTTTGTCCATGTTCATCTTAAGACCTATCCGTTGGGAAACACTATTGAGGTCATTGAGCATAGTGCTTAGGTCCTCCAGCGATTCTGCCATAAGGACTATATCGTCGGCAAATCGAAGGTGAGTGATGTACTCGCCATTGATGTTGATACCGTATCCTTTCCAGTCCAGCAGCTTGAAAACGTCTTCCAATGCAGCGGTGAAGAGTTTCGGGGATATGACGTCACCCTGTCTTACACCTCTCTGCAATTGGATAGGTTTCGTATTCTGGTTCTGTACTCGGATAGCCATCGTAGCCCTACTGTACAAGCACTTCAACACTTCGATATACCGACAGTCAACTTGGCACCGCTGAAGGGACTGCAGCACCGCCCAAATTTCGACGGAATCAAAGGCTTTCTCATAGTCCACATACGCCAGACATAGTGGCAAATTGTACTCTTCGGACTTCTGTACAACTTGCCGAAGGGTATGTATGTGGTCTATGGTGCTAAAGCCCTTTCGGAAACCGGCTTGTTCGGGAGGCTGGAAGTCGTCAAGTCTGCGCGCGAGACGATTCGTAATGACTCTCTAAAACTGTACACATGGTCATTATTCGTAAGAAGGGAAAGATGACTACACACATCCAAAGTCATACCGACCTATAGGTATCCTGTCAGTCCTCGGAAAAATAGTCGAAAAGTTGATGGTGGGGTGACTCCAGTTGCACGTCCTCCCAACTCTCAATAATAAAACAATATGAGTTTATGCCCCAACGTGGTACTGAAGACGCCTTCTATGATCTATTGGAAAACATCAAAAACGAAGTGAGGTACAAAAAGATCGTCCTCATTATCTCACTATATATAGAGGAAGCCATCGACAACGCATGGTGGCCAGCAGTAAAATTGCAACTAGCCAAGAAACAATGTCCCAAAAACCTCTACGATATGATTGGTTGCCAGAGCAACCAGTGAGAAGGAAACTACAAAGGTCTGTGTTCAAGGATCTATTGGTGGACTAACCTTTTGGAATGTTATCCTAGACTCATTGCTGCACCAAATTACACACGTAGGAGTATATTGTCAGGCATTTGAAGTAAAGTTTGCAGCGCACAAAACAAATACTATGCTCATAACGAAAAAAGTTAAATTTGACTCCCCCCCCTCCCCCCCTACCCAAACCTGCACATGTCGGGCAGCCGAGTGAGCCTCGTAGAGGAAACTAAAGCGGCTGACATATACGAAGAGATTGCATGAGCGGCCAAGGTGACCTGTGGGTCTCAATCGTGAGATTATAAGGACAATATACGTTGCAGTTGTCGAACCCATAGTTATATACGCTTCGAGAGCGTGGTCCTCAGCAACAGAACTTCAGATGATTAAAGACCAACTTAACACTTTGCACTTTGCAAAAGGGCTTCGCGCAAAAGATCTGTAAAGCGTACCGCACGGTATCGCTTACGTCCGCGCTCGCCATCTCGGGTCTGCTTCCGTTAGACCTGAGAATACAAGGAGCATTCAGCCTGTACAAGATCAAGAAACAAGGTACACTGTTCTACTTACCACCAGGAAGAGAAATTGAAAACCGTGTAAATCACTTGGATCAACCTCATCTCTCTAAACTCGTCAAATTGGAATATAAACTACTGGAAACAATGGAAAAAACAAACCTCCACCAACAAACCGGACCTCACATATACACTGATGGAAGCAATATAGAAGGGAGGGTCAGTAAAGCTTTAACATGGTGGGAAGATGGTAGGGAAACCAGTAGTTTCACCTTTAGATTGGATCAATCCTGCACAGTTTTCCAATAAAAGCTCTAAGCCTTGCTCAGGGCGATCAAACTAGCTGAATCGAGTACAAAACCTGTCGTCAACATCATGAGCTTGAGTCGTCTTTGCTCGATCTGCTGGCGAACCCTATAGCAAGCCACCCCTATCAAAGGCCATCCAAGAAAGCATAGGAAAGATGAGAATGACACTTCCGGAAATGAGAGAGGGACGAATGAACCAGGATGAGTCATCCCGCCAAAACTTCTACCGGCGATCGGGACAAATGACAACAAAACATCTACGGTCATAAGAGGTGAAATGGATCCTCACACATGGCGGCTTATAGCGAGTCTTCGGGCTTCGTAGCCTTGGATGAGGAGGAGACAGAACGACAGGGGAGAGTAGTATTCAAACCCCCCCCCCCCCCAACGACTCTGTTGTTGTTACCGCCCATTGCACCAGGATGATGCTAGAAGACAGGATCCTGAACATGTCGGAGGCCATCTCGCGAACCTGTGGAATGCGATATTCTTAGGAAAGCTGGACAGTGCCGACAATAAATTGGGTGTTAATGGAGTCCCGGGATGTGGGAAAACAACTTGGGTATAACCAATTCGATACGGAAAGTGATTTAATTGTCACAATAACAACAGAAGCAGCTAAAGACCTCCGAGGAAAGTTATCCAATCGCATAGGCACCGATGAAAAAACAAAAGTGTGCACTTGACCTCAGTTTTAGTAAATGGTACGAGACAGAAGATTCGCTCGACCTCTAGCCGACGAAGCTCACATTTAATATTTCGGGGCCATAGTTATGGCAATGCGATTGAGTGGAGCGAAAAAAATATTGTTCATCGGTGACATCAATCAAACAAATCAAACCTCTTTGTGATGCAATATACACGCCAAAGCCTCGTGACCACAATCAGCCAAGAACTCCTGTGTACGCACCGGAATCTAATGGATGTGGCATATGCCCTCAGTGAAATCTACAGTGGCATTTTTTTTATAGGTTAGGGTGACAAACGAGTACACAGTCCACCTGATGGTAAGTGGTTACTGTGACTCATAGACATCTACATCTATCCTCAATAAAGACTCAAGATGCAGATGCGTTGTCACCCGTGAGGACTAAGATCGAATGCCTCTTTGCCAGTAAAAAGGGTCTCCGGTTCTCTACACTCACCATACGAAACACAGCAGCGTCAAGTTGCTATTTTACATTGGTTTTCTGTGAGAGCGTGGTCCTTCCCCGGTCGAGCCGACCCCTTCGCGCTACAACTATACCACTAATATAGCTCCAGCATGGCTCTACCACGTAAAAATATATTTATCCAGATCTCAGATGCACTCACTGAAAAGGAAGAGATACACGAGAGTCGTCATACCAGGTATCCTGCCCAACACCTTATATATTGTATATACACAAGCAGAAAAGAAGTCCCTTACCAGCCTGGGATATGGTTTGGGTCCTGGGTCGCTAACTTTAACCATGCATGAGTTCCAAGGCCTCACATACGGGAGAGTGGTTATAATGAGGACAACGACGGAGAAGCCCAAATTTTATGACAGCGTCCAAAAGGCAGTAGTGGCAGTGTCCAGGCACACAGAAAGCTGTGTTTATGACACGGACGATTGCGACGATGCAACTGGAAGGCTGGTTGAGAGCGCCATGGATGCCACAACAAAAAGGATCAAATAATATAACCTAAAAATGGCAATTAGAAATAGAGTAGAGCAGCTGTCTTAGAGGCCTGATAACAGAGATCTAACACAGTTGAAGACGGAGCACTCTAGACGATAAAAAAGAAATATATTATATATATAATGTAATTAATAATTTTATTTGGTAGAGCCACGCTGCAGCTATATTACGAGTATTGTTGTAGCAGGAATGGGTTGGCTCAACCGGGGTGGGACCACGCTCTCACAGAATACCAGCGTAAAATAGCAGCTTAATGCTGCTGTGTTTTCTATAGTGATACGGAGATCCTTTTAAATGGAAACGGGGCACTCCATCTTAGTCCTCAGGGGTGACAACGCATCTGCATTTTGATTCTTAATCGAGGATAAATATGTCTATGGGCCATAGCATCCACTTACTATCAGGTGAAACCATAAATCATCATCTGGGGCCTTCATAGGAAGGTATGAAGGCCCCAGATGACGATGCCCGTTAGAGTCATGCGTGTGTACCGCATTTCTTATATAATAAGGGAGTCAAAGCAGCACACTGTCTCTCTGATGTTAAGATACAACTGAAACAGTGTACGCGAGCTTACCTCACCTACTTTTTGGGTTCTTACCTAAAAGGTAGGTTGTATAATTGCATCATTGAAGTATTATCCGCCGTGCGTACTACATATCACTTCAATGTGACCTATAATAGACTTAGTCAAGTAATCATCTTTTAGTTAGTTATTGTAATATTTTAAAATTATGTCTTAACCTTACTTATTCTAAGCGAACAAGTGAAATCTTGAATCATCATCAACATCATGAAAAATCTTCAAAACCTAGTTGATAGCAATTATTTGCGTCGCCGAAGGCCGCGGGTTCGAATCCCGAACGGAGCAAGTGTTTGTACGGCTTGCAAATAATTGTTCGAGGTTTGGATGGTTGTTCTTGTAAATGTATGTATGTAAACCGCATCCACGATACAGGAGAAAATCCTAGTGTATTTTTTAAATTGAAATTGTAGTGGCCCTTCTCTTGTCGCTTCAGCCTCATATCCACCACTATATTTGACCATAATGACATTTTTTGCCAATTTCAACCAAGACAACAACTTGTGGATCCCGAACATTACTAAAGGTTATTGAATTCGTCTTTGCAGAACATGTAAAATACTTGCCCTGACTTGCGTATCCCCGATGCAACACTCATGCGATACGATTGAGAGAAAACGTAGTTATAGTGGAATAATATTCTATGAGCTTAAATAAGTTATATCACAATATTTTAAAAAGTTTTTTTATATATCATAAATCACATGTGTAATCGGTATTTGTAATCACCCTGCAAAAGGATAACATCATACATAGCTTAAAGTAAAAAACTTTTATTTTGAATAAGAGTATTTTTTATAAAAATTTATTATTTAACACATAATAATATGTAGACCGAAATTGAGAAACAATGTATTTTCCCTGGATTAAATTACAGTGAAATGATAAATTCAATTTTTGGAAGTAAAAAACGTTTAAATTTATGTCAAGATGTAATAATACACAGTATAGCTGAAGAATTTTTATTTCGTTGAATTTAATGGCAAACTTAATTGGTCCACCTTTATTGCTTCTAACTAGAGACGCTAGTATGCGCCGTGCAGAGATAGGAATACGAGGGTTAAGGGTGGAAGGCGAGAGAGGAAAGGGTCGATGGAATGGGAGGGAGAGGGAGAAACGAGCGAGGCGCAAGCGGCGGTGGACCAGCGAAGTTGCCGCGGCGACCGCGCGCGCCTCCATGCTCTTCTTATACAAACTAACTATATACAAAATTAGTACCCGTGTAGACATAATCAACATATTGTGAAACTATGTACAGAAAACAAGTCACAAGGTTCGCGTTTATTGCACGAGGCGGGCCGGCGTCACTGTGCGTCAGTGGCGGTGGCGGCGGCGTCGGCCGGGGCGGCGGGGGTGGTGGCGGGGGCGGCGGGGGAGCCCGCGGTCATCCGCGTGAGCGCCTTGTATAGTGGGGAGTTGACGAAGCGCGGGTACGAGTCGCGGTGCATCAGAGTGTAGATCTGCAGCTGTGCCTCGTCAAACGTGTGCGGCGTCGGCTCCACCATGTTCCGGTTCACCGTCTCGCGAACCCGAGAGTCCAGGGACACCTGATGAACAAACAGACGCGGTTATTCCTTGCCCACTGCTTTCGTTTTAATTTTACTGCACAAAGAATTGCCATTGCAAATTATACTTTAATAATGATTTTTTTCTTTTATTAAAAAAACGTTACCTCCATACTAGGATGTTCTCCCGTATCGTGGGGGCAGTTTACATACATAAATTTCACAAAGACAAACATCCAGACTCGGAACAATTATTTGTAGGCCATACAAATACTTGTTCCTTGCGGGATTCGAACCCGTGGCCCTCAACGCCGCAACTCATTGCTAAGCCACTGCGCCACGGAGCCGTCAAAGCCGTCATGATTGAAGAGTGTATGTTTTTATATACCAGTAACGGTATTAACATTAATATTCCTTTTAACCACTTCTGGTAAGCTTGAAAACGCTTGAGTTAAGCACTCCTACGTTTACGACAGTAGTCGGATGGCGGATTTGATCCCACGACCTTTGAGTTCGCGGTCCGCACCCTGCCATATTAGGCTACTGTCACTTATGTTTATAAAAACAAAAATAATTATTATTTCTATATCATAATTTATTAATGCAATATGTGAAAACTTTTTTAAGAAAAACTATTGAGAAATTAAACATTCTTTGCATGGTCCTTGTTCACCGGCATAGCAACTTCCAATGGAAGTCTCTCTGCTGTGATGTCTAACTTGCATAGGCATCAATAATAAACTAAAAATAATACAATAATATTCTACTAATATTGGTACTAATTACCTTGTAGTGGCGGTGTCAGAATATCCACTACCACATATCATCCCGTGGAGGTTGTAAGAGGTGACTGAATTAAACACATCTGGAGATGTGCAGAAACGGCTTCCTAATAACGAATTGTGTCAACTATGGCAAATTGCCCCCTGTGAAGCAATATTTGGGGGAAGCCTTTTAAACAGTGGTAGAGCCACGCGGCAGCTTTTGCTGTCGCATGGATGGGCCGGCTCGAACAGGGGTGGTACCACGACTTCACAGAAAACCAGCGTGACGTAGAGGTTTACCTCTGCGTTTCGCTTGGTGAGTGCAGGTGGTCGGAGGACCTTTTTACTGGAAATGAGGCATTCCATCTTAGTCCTCACGGGTAACAACGCATCTACATTTTGATTTGTAATAGAGAATAGATGTAGATGTCTATGGGCCGCAGCAACCACTTACCATCAGGTGGACTGTGTGCTCGTTTGTCACCCTTATCCAATAAAAAAGGGCCTATGTTCAGCAGTGGACTTTAATAGGCTGTAACTGTAACGACAGGTACGAGTTCTGTTCGAATAATGAATACAGCCGGCTTTTCAGGAAAATTAAAAAAGATAAATACTACCGTTTCAAGTATACATATTCACACAATTAGTGACATCATTGTGATTTATAAGTGGAGAGAAAACCGTAAAAGCAATTTGTTGCCTTAAATCTTGTTTCGTCTTGAGAAAAAAATTAAAGAAATTTTATATTTATTCTACACAAAATCATTAATTCGCAACGGAGACTAGTCATCTACACTTTCTAACCCGTAGCGTTTTTCATACTTAGGCTTACCCCCTTCGATGACCAACAAAACTCTATCCCTATGCATAAATCTACATACTACTCGGATTCCTTTAAGGTACGAGTATCATCAATTACTTATAAGAATTATTCTTATAATAATCACAGTGGGAAATTATGCGTGATTTAAATTATTATCTTTATATATAAAAATTACGTGTCACGTTGTTTGTCCGCGATGAACTCTTAAACTACTGAACTGATTTCAATGAAATTTTGCACACTATGTGCAGTTTGGTCCAACTTGAGAGATAGGTTAGTTTTTATCCCGATAAGTGACCCTCAATTTTTTATTGCTATATTCAGGAGTTGTTTTTGGGAAAGCTAATCGTCGTTCGGAAAGGGCAGAACAACGCCTGCCTGGTCAGGTAGTATAATATTAAATTCTGACTTAATTTATTGATCTCTCAATTTTTGTATTCAAATTAATTCATTTTTGTTAGTATGTATATCTTCTTGGTGTTAAATAAATAAATACAACCGTCTTTAAACCCTTTTCATAATTGCTTCCAGCTAAAAAAAGGCTAAAAAGACTATTCGCGGACTTCCAAAAGAGGCTTTCACTGAAAAAATTGCTTAGACCTTAAGGGAGCTCGGTTACCAACCAGAATATGTCTGTACACGCTGCACAGAAACCAACCAATTCTGAAGCCTAGATGCCACGCCTAAAACGCCGGCATCAATATAATTACATATTCCGTACCAGTTACTCGACTTCACAGAGTCAGTAATTAATTCTTGGGCGATGTATACGCTTTAAAACTATGTATATAAGTAATCTACACGGTACACCATGGTACGGAAATAAAACTAAATGTATTAAATTTACAACAACGAATGTTAAAAATCTGAATACCAATGTGTTTTTAAGTGGGGAAGAACTGAGCCCTGTTGAATCCACTGTTTTTCTTGGCATCACTCTCGACGCAAAGCTTTAGTGGGGCCCCCATATAATTAAAAAAGTCCCGCTGGGTTTCTTGCTGGTTCTTCCCAGGACAGAGGTTTTTTTTTCGAACCAGTGGTAAAGTAAAAAATGACTTTCAATAAGAATTACACATGTGATCTATGTTGAATAAAAAAATATTTTATTCTATCTATTCTATTCTATTCTATTCTATTCTAACGGTGCCATTGCCATAACGGCATCAGCAACCTTTCTCAGTATTTTGATTGATTCCGAACCCACATGGCAGAATCACGTTGAAACTGTATGCCAGAGGATTAACAGGTTTGTGTTCGCTTTGTATCGTCTGTCAATTTGATTCAACCAACAGACAAGTGGGATGTGCTTGTTATTTTTATGTTATCAGAAAAATTGGACAGTGTTACATTATTGAAATGGGAAGAACACCGAAATAATTCAGAAGGTTATGTGCAAAATCTGAATGAATTTTCAAAGTTTTTAATAAATTGTGCGGAAGTTTTTGAGGCTTTGAATCGTAATAACAACAGACCTGACTACTGTCATTCAGAAAAAAATTTCACGTAAGTTTCGAAAAACTATCAGGCACAAAATAGTCAAAATAGTGGCCATAGCAATTCATTCACGTAATTATTCACTAGTACAAGTAAAGCAGTTGTTAAATTCAACACGTCATTTTTGTGCGTTATTTGTAATGAAAACCATAGAATTATGACTGTGCTTTATTTAAATCTAAAGGATTCGATGAGACATTAGGCTAAATAAAAAAAATATAAATTATGTATGAATTGTTTGCGGCAAGGTCACCCTGTGCGTTAGTATCGCATGGGGCCATGTCGTGTGTGCAAAAAAAACGGCACAAGAGCATGTTACATACTCCAAAATCATTCAATAATAATAGGCCAATAGCAGTCAAAGAAAATGAGTAATTAGTTAATTTTTCTAATTACATTTCAGAGCAAGTAATTCTCTCCACGGCAATAATCAAAGTCTCGAATCCATTAACTAGTCAAAAGGTTAAAGTTTTAGCACGATTAGATTGCGGTAGTCAATTTTCATTTATAAGTAAGTTCTTAAATGACAAATTGTCTCCAAATACTTGCCAGATTATCCCACTAAACTGACTGTTTCATACCCGTCTCATCGATACCGATATTCTGTGACATACCCAGGTATCGGTATGTTTGATCCTCGGAAAGGGCCCTTATGTTGATGGGCATATATAAGTATATGCTCTCAAAATTAACAACCCTACCCCTCTCAACATGGCGGACGGCACACTTATCCGTCCCCAGCTGCATTCTAATAGAATTACCAAAAATCACAAGTGATCTTAATCACAAGTGATTTTTGGTAATTCTATTAGAATGGAGAGCAATTCCATAAGATGGGAGCGACTGGAGGCGAATTCTTACTCTCCAGGCTGGGATGACTCTACTTTGTCTAGTAGCACGTCCAGTCATCAGGAGTTTGGCGCCAATAATACGGCATACTGTCAGTGCGGTGCCAAAAAGTATTAAGTCCGTCTCGCAAAAGTCCCGGCTGGCTTCCAAATAGGTCACTCGCATTGGGTTTAGAGCCTTCACGACAGCCCGACTCCGTTTGTTTAGGGTTATGCGGGGAAGTCGCGGTTGATTTTCGAGAAGCGTACTGCGCGATTCCTCAATCGCCTCTTCCAATGTACTCCTCATTTGTTCTAGTTCTAGTTCCTGGGCGACTTTTCCATCATCGTCTGAATTAACCACAACTGCTCTGCAATTTGTGACGCCGCATCCTTAGCGGTAGTATTTTCATCCGATGAGGGCACAGCCTCACGTCGTAGCCGTTCGAGTTCGGTGCCATCCACACCAAATAGAAAAAATTCAACTCCGATGCGGCAGTCCAAACCGCCTTCAAAGAGTTTATTGATTCTCACCCCCATGGTTTTTTTATTAAAGGGATCAATGAACTACCTATGAGATAGCAAAAGTGCATAGATAACATCGGGGCATATTTTGATTAATTAAATATATTTTACAAAAAAAAATTAATTTTTTTATTCCTCCCGTACAAAATGCCAATTTCATATGCAAGGACCTAATAATATTCAGGAATTTGTGGATGATAATAATCTGTAGCAGTGAGCTCACCGCCGCTATTTCTTATTTGTTTTGTATTGTTAATTATTGTGTAACTTTAATGATTGTAAACTATTTTTTTTTTTCAAAAAAGTTCCGCTGGGTTTCTTGCTGGTTCTTCCCAGGGCAGATATTTTCTGAACCAATGGTAAATTAAACATTAGTGACTTGCATTAAGTATTATTTATAATTTATATTGAATAAAAAAGTTCCTATTTCTATTTCGTAAAAGGCATTCAATCGGTTATCGTATTTGTCCCTTGCGGTGATTTAGCTAATGAACTCTCACCACCATTTAGTTAATTTTACATGCTGATGAACAGTGTTGCTGTTGGTTAGTACACTTAATCTATTTTGGTGTTCTTACGTAATGACGTCCATTACGTTACACGTGCGTGTACATGTGTGATTGTAACCGGAAAATTATCTTTACGTGTTTGCACATTAGCATTACTGGAATTTTGTCTGTTGTCTGTTTATTTGACTATGCATGAGCATCCGGAAAAGGATTTTGAAGAAATCGAAATCATGTTTATAATTTCAAACTTATTTCGAGTACTATTAAAATCACTTTGCAGCAGTATGACACTGAGCTAGTAAAGTATTTGCAAACATTTTACAACTTTTTAAGCGCATTACACACTGAAACTATATATAAACAGTAATTCATTAAATAGTCAAAATACTTCTATAAATGAGGATCTAAGCTTCAAGTTCTTAAGATGTTTAATTTTTAAACTATTTGTTTTTGAAAGTAACAAATTGGCTTTCAGAATATGATTGACACGATAGCTATGGTGTGAATTTAATTTGTACTTTTGTTACATTTTTATGCGTTGCTGAGACGTAATGGCGCAGCAGAATATGCAGTTTGAATAGCCATTATTACAACGATGTAATAATCAATTTTACACTCTTAGAGTTTTACAAAAAATTGTCTTTTCATTATGTATAACATTTAAATATATAGTATAATGGACTATATATTTAACATTATATGTAAACGTGGTAGAGTCACAATGCAGCTAATGGTAGTGGCCTGCGCCAAGTGCCCCTTCCTCGCCGACGACCAACACCAACTCGCGCTGCACCTGCGCGACGCACAGTTAGTACACCATCAATAAATAAATCCTAACATTACGAATGGTAATTGTTCATATGTGGTAGAGCCATGCTGCAGGCCTATTATGGTTGTAGCATGAATGTGCCAGCTCGATCGGGTAAGGACCACGCTATCACAGAATAGCAGCTTACTGCTGCTGTGTTTCGTGTGGTGAGTGTTGAGAACCGGAGTACCATCTTACTGGAAATGAGTCATTCTCTCTTAGCCCTCAGGTGTGACAAACCATCTGCATTTTGATTCTAAATCCAGATGTCTATGGCCCTCAGCATCCACCTACCAATGGATTTTTTTATAGTAATACGGTGACAAACGAGCACACAGTGCACCTGATGATAAGTGGTTGCTGTGGCCCATAGACATCTACATCTATCCTCGTTTGTGAGTCAGAATGCAGATGCGTTGTCAAACTTGAGGACTAAGACGGAATGTCTTTTTTCCAGTAAAAAGGGTATCCGGTTCTCTACACTCACCATACGAAACACAGCAGCATTAAGTTGCTATTTTACGCTGGTGTTCTGTGAGAGCGTGGTCCTTCCTCGGTGGAGCAAACCCATTCGTGCTATATATATATTATATTATATGTATATAATATGCAGCTACATATTGGCTCTACCCCGTATGATGGATTAACTATTCGCTTGTCACCCTTGTACACGCCCCTAGCTGCCCCAACGAAGGTCAAATATCCCGGGGCTCATCGACGATGATTCGACAGATAACTAAGGGTGGGGCCCAACGCAAACGAAACGCACAGATAGTCCTTAGTACGATTTTTTCAAGCAAGTAGGCATAACCAAGCCATCTACCATATAACCACAACAACAACAAACAACTAGCTAGCCTTTAGACATGTAGTCATATGCTTATATTTCAATCAAGTTTCAAAAGCATCAATACTCAAACCACTATGTAAAAGTTGAAAATAAATTGTAACGAATTTATTTCCTGATGCGCATAGATCAAACAGGCAAACTAAGCAAATCGACAAACATAAGAGATAGCCAAAAAAGATTTTTTCAAAATAAATATCTTCGACAGTGCCAACAAAAATATGAAAACAAAGAGAGGAATGATTCTTATTCCGTTCGGCACAAATAGTGTTATTCATTTTCAATTTACCTTTCAACAAAGCAAACACAATGATCAAATACATTTACAAAAACATATACACACTCATTCAAAGAGCACATAATTCAATTTCAATTTTCTTTTCAACAAAACAAACACAATGATCAAATACAATTACAAAACATATGTACAAGTATTCAAAGAGCACATTAAATTCGTCTTCTTAATCACAACCGCCACAAAAATTAATTTAAAGCATCGTTCATTAAGTGCTCGACCAAAACCAAATCTAATAGTCCTTGACCGCGTGATTCAACGCTCCAGGAGAGCCCTAGTCTTCTTAACAACCAAGTGGAAGCCACACCGTGTTGTAGACCCGAATCCAATAGAGCGCGTACCGTTAAACAATCGACGCTCGGGTTGTACACCCTCACTGAGTCCGTCGGCAATAGAACAGTTTGACAAGTGAGCTGTTGACGGCTCAAAGAATTAGTGGTGGAAGCCACGGTGGGAGCTATGGCGGCAGCTACCTAGCTGGGGCTGCCTGCATCAAAGGGTGGACGGTGGTACAAATTACTACGCGGCTCAAATACAAATCAATTAACAAATAACAAATACAATTCCTATCAAATCAAGTTAACTTGATACAAATTACATAAATACAAATTACTATTTATTAAATTAAATACAAATTACACTACAAATAAAGGTACACACCACAGTCGATCAACAAAAAATGCCTCGCTCGGACAACCGACCCTTCGATAATTAATCTACTATAATTATACGACAACGATAATTATCCTATTACGTGATAACAACCATCTACCTACCCGACGCATACCTAGCCCTAACAAACTCCTGCTTGCGCAACCAACGGGCGTGGTTAATCTACCCACCAATCCGCTAACAAACAAAGGAAGCAAGCAACAAAGGAAAATATTTTTATTATTACGTATTACCGCCGGGCGTGATTGTAGACACAATTAAACCAATCCAAACCACGCTCTGCTACCAAAAATGTTACGGCCCCTAGCTGCCCCTGCAAAGGTTGCTTTGGCTAGGGCCCATAGTAGCCTCCTCGACGGGCAGCCGAGGGTTCGGGCCCAGAGGCCTTATGGACAATGACCTATCATACTACACAATAGAGATAAGGCTAGGTAAATAAATAGTACGTACCTGGATCCGAAGCTCAAACCGCCCCAAGGCTCGGTCAGGACGTAGATAGGTGTAGGTGCATGTAAAGTGGTGTTTAGTAGTGTTTATTTATGTGACCTGGCCCAGCTGAGGTGACTGGGCAGCGACCTGGTCCCATGCTGCCCCACAATGCTGCATCACTCCAGCAGGCGCCACCAAGTGACAACTTCTTTCTTCAGGTCACTATTTCAGTCTATCAACTTTATTGTACATTTAACTAACTTCAACTCAACTAATTCAACGTTCATCGTAAAATCAAACACGTGATACCCGACACAAGTAACGAACAGTAGTTCAAAGTTCAACATTCAATGTTCCGGATTTATTTATCACCAAATTACAAATAGGGAACTAACGCGATCTCTTCTCGAGTCACAAAGTTCAGCGTTACAAACAACAACTAAATTCCTTCATACGATATTAAATACTACGTCCGCATTAAGAATTCAAAATCCGCCTAGCTGACACGCAAACTAACTACAGAGTCAACACACAAAAGGCTCTTAACGCGACGGTACAATTAAACAATGATTTCCAAAACAATCAACCGGGCCACGCCCTCGAAATGGAATGCGAGCGTCAAATTCCAGACCGTATCTCTACTCGGCGCGCGCGCAAGATTCCACGTCACACAGGCAAGTTAAATATTGCAAAATGCACTTCAACACGCAATTACTATATAATTGGCGCAATTACTTTTAAACAAAATTAATTTAATCAGTCAAATTCAATACAAGCCTCTTGTCACGAACGTACAACTTATACAAACTAATCCGAGGCGGTCCTCACGAACCACAAATTAAATAGTGAATTAAACGCGCACAAATACTAAAATCTAGACCACAAAAACCAAAACTGGTCGCGCGAAAAACCGCTGCAGCGGTCACCACAAAATACGTTAATCGACCGCCCGCTGCACTCAAGCTACTGGCCTAGCCCACGGCCGGAATCACCGGAGCCGGCACACTGCCATCCCCCCCCCCCCCCGGCGGCGGTTACCTACACCATCCAGTGATACACTAAGTCGAACGCGATTGGACAGCGTATCAAATGGCTATATTTGGCCAAAACAACCCTTATACCGTTTAAAATCTATAAAATAATCGTTTATATTTTAACCGTTTTCCTTTTTTGTCGCCTGCTGATGCTGATGTATCATAGATATTTATACAAAATTTATTAACGGAAATAGGAAAATGTATAATGATTTTTCCACAGAATATTTCGAAATGTGATCGCATTGAGATATTTATTACGTTGTGTTTATTTAGTTACACAGTTATTTTAGATGTTTCTTGGGAGAATGAATATTCAATAATAATAATTAGTAGTTATATTTGAGAACTCAGTTTGTTATTAAGATCAATAAGAAACAGAAACAGATACATTTTTATTCAATATAGATTATAAATCATACTTATTGAAAATCACTCTTTTGATTAATTTACCGCTGGGAAAAACCAGCAAGAAACCAAAAAAAGGAAATAACAACTTACAATCATGTACTTTACACTTATTTATTCTTTATTGCATTCCTTAATACAAAAGAATACAAATGGCGGACTTAATGTCTGTGCCATGGATTGGTGAGAATTTGACGCAGGTGTAGCAATATAGAATTAAAGAAAACATAACAAAACTGATACTTAACTACGTAATATATACACTTTACTAATAAATAAACTATATACAGGGTTATTTTCAAAGGATAGTCAAAAATTTAAACTTAAGTTCAAATATATCAATAATGATATACCGTTTTTGCAGTTTTGGAAAATACAAGTAAATAACGCTTCTACTTTATTTATTTATTTAATCTTTTATGTTGTACATATGGCGGACTTTATGCCATAGGGCATTCTCTCCTAGCCAACCATTAGGCTAAACAGAGCTATATAAACAAGAGCCGGTGCAGCAGTAATTAAAATAGAGAGGGCTAAAAAATATTGTATATACATATATACATTAAATATACATATACACACACATACATACACATATATAAATATATTCATACACTTATACATGCAAACACTACATATATACACAATACATATAAATATTATCTGTCAGAACAAATATGAAATATACTTATGTGTAAGAAAATAATAGCTGTGTTAGTTCACACTTGCAACGATTTTTTCACATGCTTACGGACCTGATTTATAAAAACAAACTTGTTGGAAGCTTTTTTAATATCAGGAGGGATGGTGTTCCAGAGTCTGATGGCCGTGAGGACGAAAGAGTGAGATAAATAACCAGTACGGTGTAAAGGAGTGAGCAACTTAATATTAGGCGAAGAACAGAGAGAACGATTATGAGAATCTCCCAGGTATTGAAATTTGGATTTAAGATACTCGGGAGCACATGGATCGTTCAAAATTGCGAAAAGGATGCAGAGTATTCTTACATATCTGCGCTGACGGATAGGCAGCCAATTTAGCTCAGCACGAAAAGAAAATACATGGTCGTATTTACGAAGACCATAAATGTATATAATACATTTGTTAAGTAGACGATCCAATGTATTAAGATGATGTTGAGACAGGTCTGAGCAACTAACTACTACTAACTACTTTAATTAACTAACTACTTTAATATGAAATTATCCCAAATTGAGTGTGATTTATATACAACAACATTTTTGCCTATCGATCGACCCTTACGAATGTGTGCGTGCGCAGTAAAATCAGTTAAAGTAATGAATTACCACGCATTTTGAATTTAAAAGATAAAAAGAACAGAATATTTGAGAATTATTTTTAATTAATATTTCTTCACCATTTGCCTATATTATTTATTCTGAACCTTCTCTGCAAATTTGGCCGATTATTGCAAAATAACCCTGTATAATACATACATACATATTATTTATATACATACATAATTAGTACATACAAATATCTATGAAGATATATGTCCGTTTAGCAATACATAATATGATATGGATGAGTCATGTAAAAACATTGTCTTTAATAGATGATTACGAACCAACTTTTTTACTGACTTCAAAAAGGACGAGGTTCTCAATTTGAGTGTATGTTTTTTTTTGTATGTATTTTACGCGATATCTTCGCAGATTTATCCGATTGATGCGATTTTAATGTTTTTTTTTAATGAAATTGGCTTTAACTCAAGGTTGGTCCCATTAAATTTTGAAAAATAAAATTCCACCCCCAAGACTGGAAAAGAGGGGAAAAAGTTTCATATTGGACCATTATTTAAGGAATTTAATATGATATCTTCGCAGATTGAGAACCGAATTTAAAGATTCTTTTTTTATTAAATAGGTTGTCATTCGAGGATGGTCCCATATAAATTTTGAGAAAAAAATTACAAGCCTAAGGGTAGCAAAATAAATAGCTTCTTTTTTTACTTTTTATTAAAAGTTATAATTATTAAAAGCATACTTATGGGGTGCTTTTCTGATCTCATCGGCCAAGGAGTTCCAAAGACGTGTAGCCTGAACTGTGAAGAAGTTACCATTGAACTTGGTGAAGTGAACAGTAATACAGATTTTATTGTTAGAAGACGAACGTAGAACCCTATCATAAATTGAGGAGAGAATTTACTCATAAGGTAAGAAGGCGAAGATGGGTCATAGCAATATTCCGGCAGCTGTATCAGTAGTATAGTTGTAGCACGAATGGGTCGGCTCGACCGAGGAAGGACCACGCTCTCACAGAATACCAGCGTAAAATAGCAGCTTGACACTGCTGTGTTTCGTATGGTGAGTGTAGAGAACCGGAGACCATTTTTACTGGAAACGAGGCATTACATCTTAGTCCTCGCGGGTGACAGCGCATCTGCATTTTGATATCTCTATACCCTATAAAAAATCTATATTGCGAAATATGGTCATACTTACGAATCCCGAAAATAAATATTTTAGAGTTATTGAGAAGGCGTTCCAGCTTTTTTACAAGATCTTGTGACAGATCTGGGTAACACACATTTGTATAATCAATTATGGGTAATATGAGCGATTGGACAAGCATGATCTTAGCCTTTGTTGGAAGAAAATGTTTTGAACAACACAGAGAACAATCCGTGGCAAAGACTTTACGACTCGCATCTGAAACCTTCAAGGAGCAAAAAGAAAATCCAGATTAATTTCACGCTCATTTCGTAACCGTAGATGAAACGTGGGTATACCATTTTGACTAGGAGACGAAAAACCAAAGCAAGGTGCGGAAAAGACCGTCTTCCCCGCCAGTCAGGTTCAAAGTGTCTACGTCCACTGGAAATATAATGGCCTCTGTCTTCTTGAATGCGGAAGGTATAATAATTCTCGACTATATATGTAAAGGCGTAACCGGAGATTATTACGTATCATTAATCAAAAAAAAAATTACGCGAAGAACTAACGAATTAACCTCGAGGAAAATGGCGAGCTGGAGTGCTTTGTCATCATGATAATGTTGAATGTCCATCGATCTAATGTTGAAGGCGCTGCCATTCCAACTGCTAGGTTTCAGTTGAAGCAGCACCCACCTTCGGACCTAGCTCTGAGTGATTTTTACCTTTTTACTCACCTGAAAAAGCACTTACGTGGTATAAAATTTGATGGCGACGATGAGGTGATAAGTGCTGTAGAGGCCTTTTTCGAGTCCCAGGATCAAGCCTTTTTTTCCAAGGGAATTAATCAACTTGCAAAACGCTATTCAAGATGTATTGGCTTAAAAGGCGATTACGTTGAAAAATTAATATATTTACATATTATCTCTTTATGAAAACGCAGTCATACTTATCAAAGTTTTTCAAAACATTATTGATCAACCTAGTATAAACGAATGCACTTTCGACTTAGAGAATACACAGCCAATACCGAGTATACCCGAAAGAGAATAGTGTCATGACGTGATGGATACATTTTCTTCGCTTAATACGTCATTATTAGTGGCGAATTTATTTTTTTTTTGTTACTGGTGGTAAAGTGCTTGCTTATTATTAATTAAGGGTGAGACAAATAAAAAATAAATATGAAATTAAATCATTCATTTTCTTTGTTGGAATCGCTTAAATTTAAAAAGAAATCAGTATAAATATCTACCGTATCTTTCTTGTTAGTTTTGAATGCAAAGTGTAGAGCTAACTGGAATTGTCTACATGGTTTCTTTACAGTTCCAAAGTGAGGTTGTAGAGCATACTGCATCTGTAGCGTAAATGGATCGGTTCGAACTAAGGAGGTCTACGCTTGCATAAAATATCAGCAAATATAAACATGAAACAGCAACACAATGCTGCAGTGCTACGTATGATGAGTGTAGAGATCCGATATAATCCTTTTTACTGGTACTGTACTGGTACTGGTATTATTTCTCAGGGGCTACATCGTAACTACATTTTAATTCTTAATAGAGAATAGATATAATACGTGCTAGAGCTGTGCTGCAACTATATTTCTTTTATTTCATGCCGGGACACCGCTTGCAATTTTACAAGGCGCAGGACCCCACATGGAATACTTTTCCCATCTATGGGCAGGGGATCCCCAGTGCAAGCTCCTTCCAATTGACCGCATCCTGCGCAGAGCGGTTCGAATCGTCGACCACCGAGTTCTTTCCGATCGGCTTGACTTACTGGCACTGCGAAGAGGTGTTACATCTTTTTGCGTATTTTATCGCATCTACCACGGGAAGTGCTCTGAGGAATTGTTCGGACTAATTCCAGCCGCTCAATTTCGCAAATCGCGACAAAATTCGTGATATGATACATACCATCTGGATGATAAGCGGTCCACCACTGTGTGATTTAGAAGAAGTTTTCTTCCCCGCACAACTTCCTTGTGGAATCGATTACCACCAGCGATTTTTCCGGACCGATACGACTTAAGGACCTTCAAGAAAGAACCTACTCCTTTTTAAAAAGTCGGCAACGCATCTGCAATTCCCCGGGTGTTGCAGTTGTTAGTGGGCGGCGGTAGTCACTTACTATCAGGTGAGCCGCATGCTCGTTTGCCCCCTCTCCTTTAAAAAAAATATTAGTGGTATAGTTGTAGCACGAATGGGTCGGCTCGACTGGGGAAGGACCACGCTCTCACAGAATACCAGCGTAAAATAGCAGCTTGACGCTGCTGTGATTTGTATGGTAAGTGTAGAAAACCGGAGACCATTTTTATTGGAAACGAGGCATTCCATCTTAGTACTCACGGGTGACAACGCATCTGCATTTTGATTCATAATCGAAGGTAGATGTAGATGTCTACGGGCCACAGCAACCACTTTTTTTATAGGATAAGGGTGACAAACGAGCACACAGTCCACCTGATGGTAAGTGGTTGCTGCGGCCCATAGACATCTACATCTATCCTCTATTAACAAATCAAAATGCAGATGCGTTGTCACCCGTGAGGACTAAGATGAAATGGCTCATTTCCAGTAAAAAGGGCCTCCGGCCATCTGCACTCACCTAGCGAAACGCAGAGGTAAACCTCTACTTCACGCTGGTATTCTGTGAGGTCGTGGTACCATCCCGGTTGGAGCCGGCCCATCCGTGCGACAGCAAAAGCCGCCACGTGGCTCTACCACTGTTAAACTTTACTTTACCACTTACCATCAGGTGGACTGTGTGCTCGTTTGTCACCCTTATCCTATAAAAAAATGGGCGACAGCATCCACTTACCATGACTACCGGAGGACAGTGTACTCATTTGTCACCCATATTCTATAAAATATACGCTATCCAAACACCACCCCGACGGCCGTCGCGCTCTGGGGCATTCACAGGAAGGCGATGTTTTTTTTTTATAGAATAAGGGTATTTTTAGTTTAACTATTAAAAAATAACTTCACGGAATAAGGGTTATTTTTTATAGTTAAAGCGAGTACATAATCCACCTGATGGTAAGTAGTAACTGAAACAGTTTTATACGCAAGGTAATGAAAAAAAAGCCGTTTCAGTTTTCACCTTATATGTAGGTGGTATTTTTGGTTGTATAACTTTATTATTTCTAATAATAAAATTAACAACACGCATCGCTGGGCCTAGTGTAACTTGTTTTGATATTTATTTATTTTTTTCAGATAATGAACCCTAGCATATATTAATTATTAAAAATTTAAGTTCTCATCACTGTGTTCACAGTGATCAGAACTTAAGTTGGTCTCATTACCTTACATGCACAAAAAACAGAAAAGTGAGAAAGACGTTCCTGTTTAGAAAATATGTAAAAAAATTCATTAGTATTCAAAAAAGTGTGCTCTACACTTACGTAATATACAGACTACATATTAGCAATAAAATTAAAATAACGTATAATTATATATAAACTGGCAAGGTCAAACAACGCAACTCGGATTTTCTATTGAATGTGAACAATAATTTGACTCAATCTGATCAAGACGTTACTGCTGTGGTATTTGAGAAACATTTTACTGATGTTCTTTTTTGACCACAAAATCTTTTAATTTTTCTCCTACTGTTGGCGAATAATCCCTTAAACAAAATGTAAAGGCTTGCTCAATAATTTTTAAATTCAGAATATTCATAAAAATATTGTTAAATGTTTAATAAAACTAGTAGTAACAGTGGTAGAGCGGCAGCTTTTGCTGTCGCACGGATGGGCCGGCTTGAACCGGGGTAGTACCACGACCTCACAGAAAACCAGCGTGAAGTAGAGGTTTACCTCTGCGTTTCGCTTGGTGAGTGCAGGTGGCCGGAGGCCCTTTTTACTGGAAATGAGGCATTCCATCTTAGTCCTCACGGGTGCCAACGCATCTACATTTTGATTTGTAACAGAGGATAGATGTAGATGTCTATGGGCCGCAGCAACCACTTACCATCAGGTGAACTGTGTGCTCGTTTGTCACCCTTATCCTGTAAAAAAAAATAATTTTTAGGAATTTTAACACATAAAGTAACTATTTTTATATTCCCGACGTTTCGACTATGATCATGGGGGAGGGGGGGAGGAGAAATTTGACATCCCGATGTTAATCACAGCTAGCTCCAGATAAAATTTACTCATTTCTGTTCCTCATTTATCTACGCAGTATGAACTTATAATATCTTGAATTCTTGCAGTTGTATGCTTGGATTGGGATTTAATTTTATTAATTATAGTACCCCAAGCAGATGGTAGCACCCAGCCAATGATTCGCAAGGCTATTGAAATCAAAAATTAGGATGTTTTTTGATTTCAATAGCCTTGCGAATCATTCTTGGAAGGAATCAGTGTTCTTTAGAGAGTATTTGAGGTCTATCAAATCTGATGTAGTGACGGGGGCGATCCTTTGTGTTCACAGACTGCAGACTTCCCGGATCGTCGATTCTTTACATCAGCTATGAGTTCTGTAACGCGGTTTTTATTGATCTTCCAGTTTGTCCTATGTAAGAGAGACCACACTCACAATCAAGCTTGTACACTCCTGCATCTTGTAGAAGGACATTGCACTTAACTGATGGTAAAAACTAACAAATCTTCTTCAGCGGCTTGAAGTATATTATAATGGAAGCACGCTTCAAGATGTAGCCAATCTTGTAAGTGACACCTTGTAACCACCTGTATTGCATGCAGTACAGCAGGCAAACGCTCGACTCAGGCCGGCTTCACTCGTTCACTTTGACATAAGTGCGGGACCCGAAGCTTGTTATCATGCAAAACTTGTTTGACGTACTGGAGCTCAATGGGCATGTGCTTACTGTCACAGATCCCTCGTGCTCTTTGAAACAAAGATTTACCCACGGAAGCTAACTGTGAAAAATGTCGGTGAGAATCACATAATCGTCACATATTTAAACAAATATCTCAGGCTCAAAGTGTTATCAGGATTCTGAATTACTAACACATCATCAGAAAAGATAAACAATTGTTTGCTTCTAACCCCATTGTGAACTGAATTTTAGAATTTAAGGAGTTAAGATGGTCTATAAATGCAGTTACTATCTAAAGGTAGCATTGTGAAAGTGTCGTCTACATACCGCTTGTAGAGTCTTGGATTTAAGGGAGAAGAAAGCAGGGATTTCTTCTTAAAGTCTTTCATGAATATATTAGCGACAGTAGGAAATACAAGTGAGCCTATCGCCACACCATTTACTTGCTTGTAGAACTCTTCCTTCCACAATAGATAGCCTCAAGTGTCTGAGTAATACTGCATATTCTACGGGCATGTTGTTTTCTTCCAGCCTTCTATATACAATTGAAATGCAGTTTTCTACAGGTAAGCATGTGAATAGTGACTGCACATCAAAGCTGACCATAGTTTTATTGTCTGCCAGATGTACATAGGTCTTCTTTAATCTCGCTGACAAAATGATAGAAATTCTTTGTAAGTGCTCTTGTATGTCCCCTGAGCGGTGGGAGTATTTTCGCTAAGCCAATCTGTATGTTGGTGAATCGATTTGGCTCACTATGGGACGTAGTGGAGCATTGGGCTTGTGTATTTTTGGTAACCCATACATTTTCGGTGGTTTGGAAGACGTAGATATTATCGATTTTACGTCCAGATTTAATTTTTCAATGTTTCTTTATGAGATCACTAGTTGTTTTAAGTGTGTTACTTGTTGGCTCGTTTTTAACTTTTTTATAAGTGCTTACACCCAACAAAAGTTGGTTGTATTTTAGAATTATAATTTGACGTATCCGTGACTACAGTGGCATTTTCCTTATCTGTGCGGAGAATCGTGAGTTTTCGTTTATTGCGTGGGTTATTCAACGCTATAAATTCGTCTTTGGGTAGATTCGGTTTCGGCATTGAACTTCAACGTAACAGGTGAAATGTTGAACGTATCGCCTCCAAATCTTCTTTCTTCATATTGTTTTTAAATAAACAGTCCTCAACACTTCAGATAATTTCTTCGTACGGTAAACTTCGCGGTGTTTTTGCAAAATTCATTCCCTTCGATAATACTCCAATTGTTGTTAAAATTGTTGCAAAAAAGTTTTTTGACGTTACATAGCCCGCGTTTAATCTATGATCCGCGTTTGTGTTCAACGGTTGCGTTTCGTTCTGACGTTGACACAGATGTTTGACATTTAATTTGGTCGTTAATTTTTGTTATTTTTCTATATGTTTGGTCCTGCATTCGATATATTTATTAATTTATCTTTTATTTAACGTTTTGATGCAAACATTATAATTAAATTTCGTTAAAACTGCCTTTAATTCACTGGATGATGTGTCTACGTATTTGTTTGTAAATTGCGTCATGTAGATCGGAGTGTTTTGTTGGATTATTCCCCCCCCCCCCCCCCCCCCTCGTGACCATGGGTGTGCTGTAAAGTGCTCGAAACGTCGGGAATTAAAATAAATTAATATACGCAATAAAATCCGTAAAAACTGGTATTATTTAAATGTGTAGTACATATATTCCGCGTAATTATAAGAAGTCATTGTTAAATATTTGTTTAAAATGGCTCCATGTTGCAGAAAGGATCCCGGTGTAGAGGTACATACATAAAAATAATTGCTTCTCACCTCCTTGGGAGATAAAATAGAGATATAATCCTCGTAGATGAATCGCGCCTTCTCCTCAATCGCGTCAGGGTCGGTCTCGCGCTTCAACTCTTCGCACGCCAGCCAGAACATAATATTCTCCTCGGAGTACTCGACGCGCAGGAACTCACGGAACACCTTGCGCCCGGCTGCAAGCATTAATTTACTTCTGTTCTTCTGTACGACATGTTATTTTTAGGTTATTACAAAACACACGTTTAATTTGTGTGTGATATGCCAGTTGTTACAAATGGCGGAAGTGTATGTATGTGTCTGAGATTATTTACTCGGTAGTTGGGCTTTCTTCGTGACCAGGAGTGCGTCTAAGCCGATACCACACTTTTACCTATTTCAGCCGCCTCGATCGGTGGGCTACTTTCAGGTAACATACACGTTGCATGTATGTAGCATTTACAATTAAAAACATTAGAAAAAATTCTCAATAGCATATCAAAATGAATGCAAGATGCATGTCAAAATGATTTTAGCAGAAGATGGCCACACTAGATATAAAACTTTTTTTGTGCTTACGTTATTGACAAAACATAAATTTTGTCTGGTTTCTTACTTAACCAGACGGCTGTTTGAACTTTGACATTATTTTTCATTAATTCAATCAATTTTTCAAAAGTTTTTGTCTAAGTAAAAATGAAAGAAACTACTTTCTACATGTTAACTTAGAAGATTTCGAGGATACAGGCTACTTAAAATAATGAAATTGACTAAAGCTAATATAAACCATTGGAGATCAACTCCGCCGCTTGCCTCACCGAACCTTTTATTTGAGGTGTATTAAATGCAAACATAAAACTGTTGGACAAATAAGACTCACCTGCACTGCGCATGAGACGATCAAAAGACTGGCCCCAACTCTGAATTTCCTCCAACGTTGGTCTGAAAAAAACACTATTTAGACTCAAATAAACCTAAACTGCAAATCATTTTACCATAACAATTAACGACAGTGGCATGCTTTCCAAAGCCCAAATCTATTTTTTATAAGAGGTATGCAATAATCGCCACATCTATAAACTGACTTATTTTTACAAGTGCTACAGATGTGGAAATGATGTTTTTAAAGATGGTAACTCATCAACTTACGTGTTTATTTCATATTTAAGTATACCTTATATATTATTATTATGTCTGCCGGAGCACTATTATTGATTTATTGCGTGTTTAGTTTTGTTGTGTTCGTAAAGTGTTCGCGATATGAAACAAAAGTTTAATATCGCGAACACTAATACTAATACGTGATAGAGCGACGCTACAGCTATATTACGGCTGTAGCACGAATGGGTCGGCTCGACCGGGGAAGGACCACGCTCTCACAGAATCCTACCAGTGTAAAAGCTGCTGTGTTTCGTATGGTGAGTGTAGAGAAACGTAGACCCTTTTTACTGGTAAGAGACATTCCATCTTAGTCCTCACGGGTGACAACGCATTTGCATTTTGATTATTAATCGAGGATAAATGTAGAGGGGGCCATAGCATCCACTTATCATCAGGTGAACTGTGTGCTCGGTTGTCAACATTATTTCTTAAAAAAAACTTACCTATTCTATAAAAAAATCGTATATCCTGCAAGATTGATATATTACGTTTCGTTAGACACAAGGTGTATCCGTGTTGGTAGTATCACAAAATAAATAAGTAGTAGTATGTACATGTTACAAAAACCCTGTGCAGAATCAGTATTCTAACGCACCGAAATAACTTTTCTTCGGGCATCGGTACAATTACTACCGGCCAACACAGAGGTAATAAATCCACGTACGATTTGCAAATGAAAATGTTATTAAAATTATTTTTTTTCGAGTTTTCTAAAATAAGGTTATTTTTATACGTTTGAATACCACTTCTAATAACGCACTTAAGGGGAAGCACAGGGTTGTTTTTGTAGTATAAATGAGTATGGAGGCGGACTCACGGCGCGTCTCCGTCGAGTAGCAGCGGCTCGTGCGGGCCGGGCCGGTGCGGCTTCTTGCCGGGCCCGCGATCGGAGCCGCGCTCTGCCACGCTGCAACAAACATTACTAATTGCACTCTATATAGATCTGCCTAACTTACAATGGACTCTGTTTTTATTGTTATTGTCACTTTTGGGATTGGAAAAAAGCATTGAACTCGCGTGACGGTCACGCTCAGATACATACACACATAAAAAAATTTGCTATCTGTTTGAAAAATCGAAATCCTTATTATTCCGGTAGACTATATTATAATTTCTTGTTCTTTTTATATTCTTTTCTTAAAAATGTAGAATTAAAATAAAAAATAAAAAAACAATTTCAATTGTTATTCCATATAAAAAGAAATTCAATTTAAGCTTACGCTCATTCAGAAATCTGACTTAGCCAATTTTAACGGATTGAAAATATTTTTTCGATGAAAGATGTGATTGAAATAATGCCAAGAGGATTATCTGAAGGTTTACGAGCAAGAATTGTAACTTTGAGGGAAGAAGGATACTCCGCGAGAGAAATGCACGCAGAGTTGCAGTGTCCCAATCCTGTGACGTGGCCACGTAACTGCTGAGGTACCCCGGCATGGATAATTTAGCTGACTGACCCCGCAGTGGTCGCCCAGCTGATCTGACTGTTGCTCAGAAGCGCTATATTATATTGCTGGCAGCCCGTGACCCATCAATCAACGGCACTACAATAAAAGCAGACGTGCGGGCCGTCTCTGGACTTGAAGTTAACACACAGACCATTCGGAATTGCTTAACCAGGCTGGACTATGAGCACGGAGAGCGCCTCTGAATTCACCGTCATCGACGGAGATTGCAGTGGGCTAGGCTCCGGCGAAATGAAAAAGATGAGGAGGAAAACGTATGGCAAAACTGTCTCCTTGTTGACGAATCTCGAATCAGTACTCATCCAGATAACCGACGTGTCTGTGTCTGGAAACTCTAAAAGACAAAGCCACTGGAACCGTTCAGCAAGGCGGGAAATCAGTATCCTTTTGGGGTGGAATTATGATTGGAGCTAGAATACCTTTGATCCCATATCGAGGCTTCATGATGACAGATAGGTACAAAATAGTCGCTATTGATAGAATTGTCAGACCATTCTGAGTAAACCATGGGCACCAATGTGTACTTTTCGATGATAATGCGCCCGCAAATCTCAAGCTCAACTCAACAAGCTCAACAAGTCAATAATGCTGCTCTCCGAGAATACGACAAGGTTAGATTGGCCTGCGGGTTCGCTTGAACTAAACCCAATAGAGCACGCCTGGGATGCTCTTAAGCGAGCTGTTTGGAACCGTCAGCCACCTCACCAGACACTGCCAGTAATCAAGGAAGTTGCTATTCAAGAATGGGAAATTTTACCGCAAGAAATGCTGGATAACTTGATCCTCAGCATACCTAGGAGGATCTCCGCATGTGTTCGAGCTAAGGGAGGAGTTATACTGTATTAAATAAAAACCTTCTATGAATAAATTGTTGAATAAGTTTGGTTAAATAATCTTTTCTTTCCGTTAAATTTATGTTACTTAAATTAGCATTGAATTACTCAATTTTCGTTATTAAAAAATAAAAAAGATTAATTATTTAATTAAAAACAGTGTATTTTTATTAAAAAAAAAGATATAACTTAAGCACTTTTTCTTGATGAAGTTAAATTTTAAAAATAAATATATCAGCTTTTACTATTGATCACAATTTTTTTTATGTGTATATATCTATACAAATAAATAAAATTGAAGTATCTGTTTGTAATGTCAAAATAACAGCTTTTTATTAATTTCATATAAAAGTACGAGTATATACGGTACCTATAACAGAAAAACAATTTTTAAAATTTTTGTCTGTCTGTCTGTCTGTTTGTTTCGGTTAATCTCCGAAACGACTGGACCGATTATGACGGGACTTTCACTGGTAGATAGCTGATGTTATAAGGAGTAACTTAGCTACTTATATTTTTGAGGAAAAAAAAAGGTTCTGCGCAACAAAATTAAAACCCTAAATTACACGCGGGCGAAGTCGCGGGGAACAGCTAGTATATATATATATATATATATATATAGTACACATATATATATTTAAAAGTTTAAGTTTTTTTAATATAAAAAGTATTAGTACTGATGCTTCCTGGTAAGCTTGAAAATGCTTGTGTAAGGAGTGGTTCAGCTATATGTTCTTTTACGAGGGTTTGCAGATTCCAAGAACATATAACTGATATCGAAACTCCGGGAAGTCTGCAGTCTGTGAACTTGTTCAAGATCATCCCCGCCATTACATCAGATTTGATAGACCACAAATCCTCGCAAAAGAACACCGATTCCTACCAAGGACGATTCGCGAGGCCATTGAAATTTATAAACATCCTAATGTCTATAGAGAAGCCATCTTCTCTATAGACATTAGGATGTTTTTGGGTGCTGCCATCTGCTTGGGATCGTATAATTAATCAAATTAATCCATACCCAAGATACGGTAAGCTCGTTCTGCGAAGATCGACACAACTAATAATTTTCAAGAAGGTCGCCGCGCTATCTACGACATTGGGACGCCAAACACCCCAATCTCCGTGATCATGGGTGTTGTAAACACCTGAATCGACGGAAATTAAAAAGATAAAATTAAAAGCGATAAAATCGGTAAAATTAGTTTCATTTAAAGCTTTCAAATTGCAAAGTCACCAGTTGTAGTCGGTTCTATGTTTATAACATTCCTAGTCCCGTAATAGTGGTATGGGCGTAATTTCTCGCAAGTGCAGCTCTTCAGAATATCGTACACTCGCTGAATTGGAATGAAGTCGGTTGTAGTTTATACGTACATCAATTCAGAATGTAACGCTTCCGCATACGATACATTTTTGTTTCCGTTGCTGCCGCATAATAAGTATAAAGATCGCGTCTGCGTGCAACAACTAATGACTTTGTCATTAACCATAATTTTACAAGACATGTTTTGACTGATTTGTACTTTATTACTATTTGCTAGTGATGTTAACGTTAATAATAATATTTTTAGGCTATTAATGAAATGTCTTGTTTATTAGTAGAAAAGTGTATAACTAATAAAAATTAAAAAATGAATACTACAGCAGTTGCAGCAAGTTAAACAAAAAAATTCAAAAGCAATAAAATATAATATGTGATTATTGTTACCAACACTCCTTAAATTAAAATATTCCGCGTTTTGGTCAATCTTATTGACGAATCAGATTCCTCTATAATACCTTTCATTGATTCCATTTATTCCTTCTTGCGACCGACAACCGGGTAGAAGAAGAAGTGTAAGTAAAAACACGCCCGCACGCGGATGCATATTGTGTCACGCTCGCTATATCTATTTAATTAGCATACATTTAAAGTCACGGCCGTGAATTGTATCAAATAAGTGTAAATCGCGCAAGAAAACTAGGAGTGTACCACGCGAGTGTCAACCTCAAGTACGAAGAGAAGCTGACGGCGTTCTCCAGGTGCGCCTTCAGTTTTATGTGTCGGTTGCAAATTTCAACAAAATCTAATTCCAACTACCTATTACAGTCCACTTTATACTAATTTTAAAACACGCGCTACCACCTATAGTAATAAAATAACTTCCAATTTCGAAATTCCTATCTCACAGAAACTATTAGAAAACTATTAGAACTATATTCGTCGGTCCATTCGACCGTATTAAAACCTTTTCAATCCGATAACCATCTTTTTGCCACTTTGTTCGAATATTTCTATCCAGAATAGGCATATGAATTTAATTAATCCATACAATTAGGTATAATTTACCATCATTTCATCATCTTCTGCCACACCCAACTTTGATTACAATACATTAAGGTACTAATACAGCATTGTGAATTGCCATACGTGCCTTTTTTAACACATTCTGACTTCCCACAATAGAGTTAAGAGCCCGATTTACCTATATCCTGCGTTCACTCGCCGTTCTATATACTTATTATCATATCTTCTATTTCTGCTAAATTCACCATCCAAAGTACAATATTTCTATATATATATAGAAACATTTAAATATAATATTTTACTTAATTTCTCGCATATATATTCATCGCTATTATATAATTTACCATATACTAACCGCAATACATAATACAATGTCTACATATCCGCACGCACACAAAGAAATTTAGATCAGTTTAATAAATCTACCTGATAATATTACCGCGATAGAGTAGTGTTCACGACGCTTTAATAAATTGTGTACGAGTATTTGTTCATCGCTCGCCAGTTTAATTTAAAACTTTACTTATAACCTTAATATTCCCTGTATATATATATTATAAAAAAATCAAAAACTAGCACGTCAAAAACGAATGAACCTCGGACCGAAACGCCAGACCCCAAATTAATGATGTTATTGAATATAGCTATAGCTAAGCGCGATTCTTTATTTAACCGCTCACAAACAATTTATGATCACTCCCAATAAGTAGATAGTGAGGTGGACAGGGAATAGTTCCTTTCTGGCGCGATTTCGATTGATGCATTACGAAGTGATTTCGAAAGGGTATTATTAACCGAGTACAATTTATATAATAAGCAAGTCTACCCAGGAGCAAAGGTGGAATATCAGCCATGGGTCGCGTTCGAGGAACTATACTGTCATATAAAACGTGTAATGTCTCGTCTTACAAGTCGAATAATAAATGAATGTCCGAAATCGGCCACAACATCGCGACAATCTTTACCGCCTATAGAGCTAGCGTCGTTTGATTTTGATATCCGCCCATGGTCATTATTTTATGCAAGTTTTAAATCCACTGTGCATGATAACCGATCCCTATCTTACGTGGTAGAGCCATGCTTCAGCTATATTAGTAGTGTAGTTGTAGCACGAATGGGTCGGCTCGACCGGGGAAGGACCACGCTCTCACAGAATACCAGCGTAAAATAGCAGCTTAACACTGCTGTGTTTCGTATGGTGAGTGCAGGTGGCCGGAGGCCCTTTTTACTGGAAAGGAGGCATTCCATCTTAGTCCTCACGGCTGACAACGCATCTACATTTTGATTTGTAATAGAGGATAGATATAGATGTCTATCGGCCACAGCAACCACTGACCATCAGGTGGACTGTGTGCTCGTTTGTCACCCTATCCTATAAAAAAATTCGAGTTTGACTTCGAATTCGAACCCGAATCACCGACCCACAGCAAAAGCTCCACAACCGCAATCTTATATCGCTGTGGCCGATACATACAAATGTTTGTGCAAGAATATTGTGCATGATCATTTATACAAGCGTCCGGCATTTTATAAAATACATAACAGCAAACGACCGTTATAAATATGTTAAAGAACGACACGAACGTAAATGTGTTTGAGTGTCATACATAAGGCAGGGACTTGTAACTAACTCTAAATGTAAAATTTGCAAAGGTAAACATCATAATTTACTTCACTTTGACGCTTTCAAACCTGCTAATGCTCGCGTTGTGACCACCACCACCGAGTCATCGGGGACAACGCGCGCGACCGTACCGTTTAGTAAACTATTAACTAATCTGTGACCGTACCGACAACAGCTGCTCCCGCGTCGTCGCCCGATGCGCGTAGCAAGAGCGTTTCGTTGTGTACAACGTCCATTACCGCGCCGCTATCAACGCAATTTTGCGTATCCGAAGATTTATTTACACGCAATGTATACACTAAAGTTCTGCTATCCATTGCAGCAGTTATGGTTCCCGACGCGTATGGTTAGTGCCGTGGTGTGCGTTGCTTATTAGATAGTACGTCGCAGAGCAATTTTATAACGTCGGAATGTTGTGATAGATTAGGTTTACCAGTAAATAACGACAACATAAAAGTAAAGGGTATCGAGGGTTCAGAAAAATGCGCAAAGGGAGTTGTAGCATTCCAGTTCACTTCTCATTTTAACCCTAACATAAGATATAATATTTCGTCGCTCGTCGTCGATAGAATAACAGATGACTTACCGTCTACGCCTTTCGACACACCTGGTATCATCATCATCATCATTACAGCATTTCATAAGTCCACTGCTGAACATAGGCCTCCCCGAAGGAATGCCACAAAGCACGGTCCTCAGCCACCTGCATCCATCGACTTCCTGCATGTCTTACCAGGTCGACACTCCATCTTGTGAGAGTTCGCCCTACACTTCGCCTACCGGTACGAGGCTGCCACTCAAGAACCTTTCTTCCCCATCGGTTGTCAGTTCTTCGAGCTATATGGCCCACCCACTGCCACTTCAGCTTACTAATCCGTTGGGCTATGTCGGTTACTCTGGTTCTACTGCGGATATACTAATTTCTAAGTCTATCACGCAGAGAAACCCCGAGCATAGCCCTCTCCATAGCTCGCTGAGCGACCTTGAGCTTGTTCATACGGCCAGCAGTGAAGGACCACGTACGGATCTGAGACGTGCGCCTTCACACCCGGTATAGTAAGGCATAATTCCGGTGTACCACCCTCTATACAAACCACGCTCGGTTACGTGATTATGGGCACCGTGCCCGCTCTTCCCGCTCGCGAAAACGTAACCTTACTTTTTGTAGTACATTACCCACACACGCAGATGAAGACCAGCTAGATACGCTAGTAAAAAGGTTTTGTCAAATAGATGAATCTCCTTTCAGAACTTCGCCCACTAAGTCCTCGGCTGAGATAGTGTAAGCATTTCTTTCGCGAAACCACTGAACGTGACAAAGAAACGGGCAGGTAGGTACATAGTCTCGTTGTCTTTCCGGGATGATATATTTTTGCTTGGTGACTTATGAAACCGCTCGCAAACGTTTTCTGGTGTTGGAGAGGAAGTTTGAAGCCGCTCCTGAGTTTAAGGCCGCGTATGACTCAGTTATCTACGAATATATAGAAAAGGGCTATCTGTCACCCGCGCCGCTTGTTGACAGTGGTAACTGCTATCCCGTTTACATCATACCACATCACGGTGTTTTGCGTACAGACTACAAATAAGACCACTACCAAACTTCGCATGGTCCTCGACGAAGGTCATAAATCGAGTTCAGGCCATTCACTAAACGATATTCTCCATAGTGGTCTTAATTTACAAGGTGATCTGTTTGCAATTATTTTAAATTTTCGTTTTTTCGTTACCGCGCTTTCCGCTGATTGTAAACAGATGTTCCTTCAAATTATAATGAATAAGCGCGATCGTCGCTTTCAACGCATATTATATAGTTTTCACCCACAAGAAGAACTTACCGAATATGAATTTAATAGGGTTTGTTTTGGACTTAGGTCCAGCCCGTATCACGCGCTCCGTGTCATTCAGAAACTCATTGCGGATGATGGAGATTCATTTCGGTTAGCAAAGATAATTGCTTCTCGCTATATCTATATGAACGATATGGTTTTTAGTGTTATGTTGGAAGAAGAGCCATGCTGCAGCTATATTAGTAGTATAGTTGTAGCACGAATGGGTCGGCTCGACCGGGGAAGGACCACCCTCTCACAGAATACCAGCGTAAAATAGCAGCTTAACTTTGTTGTGTTTCGGATGGTGAGTGTAGAGAACCGGAGACCCTTTTTACTGGAAAAGCGGCATTCCATCTTAGTCCTCGCGCGTGACAACGCATTTGCATTTTGATTCGCAAACGAGGATAAATGTCGATGTCTATGGACCACAGCAACCACTTACCATTAGATGGACTGTGTGCTCGTTTGTCACTCCATCCTATAAAAAAATATAAAAAAAGAAAGAAGCTACATCAGCTGCTAATGACTGAGTTGAAAACGAAAAGAAATTTGAAACGTGCGCAGTTCGATTTAGTAAAATGGACATGTAATTACGACTCGGTCTTAATGGTGCTCTGCCTTCGTCATATAAGATGTCTGAACCTCGTGAATTTTTTTATAGGATAGGATGACAAACGACCACATAGTCCACCTGATGGTAAGTGGTTGCTGTTACCCATAGATATCTACATTTATCCTCAATAAAGAATCAAAATGCAGATGCGTCGTCACCCGTGAGGACTAAGATGGAATGCCTCTTTTCCAGTAAAATGGGTATCCGGTTCTCTACACTCACCATACTAAACACAGCAGTGTCAAGCTGCTATTTTACGCTGTTTTTTCATAAAACGGTATGGTATTTGATAAAACTACTCAATTTGAAATTTTGGGCTTGAGTTGGGATAAATATCGCGATTGACCTGACGAAAGTTGTTCAAAAGGAATGTTCTCATAAAGAATTTGTGGCAGTTGAAACTTGATTGGGACTATTGTCCGCCCCAGCATATAGTCAAAACCTGGAAAAGGTTTTGTATAGAATTACCGCTACTCAATGACGTCAAAATACCGCGACATTTGGGGGTCTTCAAACATTGCGTTGTACGACTGGTCGACTTTTCCAATGCTAGTGAGCGTGCTTATGGAGCAGTGGTATACGCCCATATTACTCATGCAAGCTAAGTTACGAAGCGACTCGTCTGCGCCAAGTCAAATGTCTCACCAATGAAGCCTTTGTCTATCGCACGTCTCGAGCTCTGTGCTGCCGAATTACTGGCAAGACTAATTAGACGCGTGCATGACACCTACGATTCACGCTATCATATTAGTGAGATGTACGCGTTTACAGACTCAATGGTCACACTTTGTTGGATAAACTCTTCTCCGCATCGCTAGCAAACTTTTGCCGCCGACCACGTCGTCAAGATTATTGACAATTTACCAGCCGCTAATTTTCATCACGCCGCGGGAATAGATAACCCAGCTGAGTGTTTAGGTCTTACACCCGAAAAGCTAATATCTCATCCATTATGGTGACAAGTCCGCCCTCACTCGCGCAAGACCTCTCGCTGTGGTCTATCACCAATACAGGCCATAATAGTATAGCGCTAGACAACGTACCGGAAGAGAAAATAACCGCACACCCCATTACTACGTCAGATCCAGAAATGTCTTTAGTTCAAGATCTTAGTAAACACATCTCCTCATGGAGTAGGCTCACGCGTATCCTTGTTTATGTCTGCAGATTTATAAATAAACTACCTCATTCCGGTTCGATAGCAGATACCGTGTTCGATATATGCTCCGCAGAGCATATGATAATATTCAGCGATATTCAAAAAAGTCATTTTGCATTCAACATTCGACAACTACGAGTCGGTAATAATTGCTCTCCCGCGCTGGCGAGGCTTAAATCATTTTTATTTGATGGCCTTATACACGTTGGTGGCCGCCTTAGCAACTCCGCTGCAAGTTCAGAATACAAATATCCGATTATTTTACCACGTCACGACGCTCTTGTAGAGTCGTTGATCGACCACTATCATAAGAAATATTTACATGCCGGCCCAGAGCTGCTCATGTCTTTGTTAAGGCAACGATTTTGAACCTTGTCCGCTAGACGAATTATTCGGTCCAGAATTAATAAGTGTAACACTTGCTTTAAATTAAAAACACGCCCGCAATTTCCTTTAATGGCTGCTCTGCCGGGACATAGAGTCACGCAAGCAGAGAAAGCTTTCGCTCATACTGGCTGTGATTATTGCGGCCTTACATGGTAAAATGTGTAAAGAACCATCTTTTTAAGGTTATTGGACAGCAGATCCTTGCGTATGAGGAGTTAATCACAGTCCTCGCTCAAATAGAATGTTTACTAAACTCTCGTCTTCTCACTGTGCTTAGCTCCAATCCAGCTGAACCGACGGCTTTAATACCCGCACATTTTTTGAATACGTTACCATTACGCTCTCTACCTGCACCTGATGCGGAGTCTTCACCAATTAATTTACTTTAACGACACGCACTCTTAGATAAATTGGTCCAGTCCTTTTGGTGTCGTTTGAGAACTGAATATCTGCATCAACTGCAGGTACGGCAGAAATGGACTCAATCCTCGGTCCCCGTAAAGGTGGGCACAGTTTTCATAATTATAAATGATAACTCACCGACCCTCTCCTGGCCTTTAGGAGTGATCGTAAAGGTTCACCCGTCTAAGGACGGTATAGTTCGTGTCGCTACGGTAAGAACGGCAAGGGGTACACTCGTGCGACCAGTGGTGCGCTTGTGTCCGTTGCCTACACAATAATAAACTCTACATCGCTCACATTTTTACATCTATGTATTATAATATATACATATTTATATTCGCTTAGTTTTAGTTAGTATTAATTGTTTTTATTACGCCTTTAAAAGGATAATAATATTATATATTATATATATTAAATATATATAATTATATATTATATATTAAAAGGATAATAATGTTATATATAATTAGGTGATTAAACGAACTTACCTTAAGTGAAGTTCAATCACAATTATACGAAGCTCCTTGTCCGAGATATTATTACAATGTAGTCTACGCTTTTCGTCGTCGTAGCCATCACAAGGTTCCAAGCTCCAACCACAAAAAAAAAGAAATGTGTTGTTTATGGATATAGTCTCTGTCAACATACCAAGTCAACTTCATTAGTTTAAAGCCCTTTCATGAACAACCCTTGCTTATGGGTTTTAAGGGACGGGTGGGAGTATAGTCTCGGACAAGGAGCTTCGTATAATTGTGATTGAACTTCACTTAAGGTAAGTTCGTTTAATCACCTAATTATACTCTCTCCTTGTCCGAGATATTATTACAATGTAGATGTTTAAAGACTGGGTTGTGAATGAAAGTACTATTATGCAATTTTTAACAATGTATATTAAAAACAATTAAAGTAATTCTGCTTACAATCTTTAATCACTAATCTGTTTTATTCTTAATTAATAAAATCAATTAACATGTGATGTGTTGCAAACGGTACTACTGAATAATAATGGATCTTCTGAGAGAGGTCTATTGTAAAACCTTGCAAAGGTTTCCGAATTTTTTGACCAACCCGCTGTCTTCCTTATGAGGTCCATACTTAAACCTGCCCGGTTCGCGGCAGAGGTCGCAGCATGTCTAGTGCTGTGTGCTGTAAAAATAGACATATCTATTCCTGCCTTACTCAGAGTAGATTTGATCCATCGGCTTAAGGTCTGCGATGAAGCCGCTCAATATGGTTTCTTAATTGTTAAGAGTAATTGTTCAGTATTGTGTCTGAATTGTTCTGTTCTCCTAATATATGATTTTAATGTATTCACTGGGCATATTTCTAATTTACATGTATAAATTTTAAGCTGTAAAATCGGTTGAAGTATATTTTTATTTGAAGTTTTTATTAAATCCGGTATTTTAATCTGTACCCCAGATGAATTAAATTTAATATTTTGTAACTTAATATGTGATAAGGTTTGTACCCTGTGGCCTGTTGTAAGTGCTAATATAGTGACTAACTTCTTGGTTAATAATTCAATATCAATGGACTCATTTGGGTATTGTAGTGCTAAATAATCTAGAACTAAGCCCGGATCCCATGTAACATTATATTTTGGTTTTGGGGGTTTCAACCTGAACACTCCCTTAAAGAATCGCTTTAACCTATCATCACACCCTACTTTTGGACCAATTAAAAGGGATAAGGCCGATCTGGCTGCGTTTAATGTACCATACGATGCGCCCGCATCGAAACGTTCGCTTAAAAATTTAAGGATAAAGGGGACTGAAGCTTGGTATGGATCTATATCAAGGGTCCTGCAATATTCCCACCATAATCTTAGGGTTGAGTCGTATTGTTTCATTGTATTTCCCGAGAGTGAATTTAACATGATCTGAAGAGCTGAAGTTGGGGTCCCACGTCTTATGTATGCTTCGCTGACAACAGCCCTGCTGCCAGGGTAAGCTGCCGATGGAGAGGATGAGACTTCCTGTAAGGAGATGACAATAACATACTACTGGGATTAAATAACAACAATTCATTCACCAAAAGGCCTTTTAACAATGGGAACCATGGTTGAGAAGGCCAATAAGGGAATACTACAATTCCTGTTGCTTTATCTTTTTTAATTTTATCTAAGCATTTAAGAACTAGGGAGAATGGTGGAAAAGCATAAAAAAAATATCTTCCCCAATTTAAGGTAAATGCATCTACCGCTATGGCTTCTGGATCTCTCTTCCACGACACAAAATTTTTGCATTTATTATTAATTCTAGATGCAAATAAATCAATTTCAGGGTAACCAATTTTTTCACCAATCCTATTAAAAGCCTGTTGGGATAATTCCCATTCTATGTTTATTTTCCTTGACTCTGAGTCTGCCTCAACATTGTCTTTAGTATTGATGTATGAGGCATAGACCCATATATTTCTTACCTCACACCATTGCCAGAGCTGTCTTGTAATATTGTTTAAATGAATATACTGTACTCCCCCCATCTTGTTTATGTATGCTATTGCTGTTGTGTTATCAACTCTTAACAAGATCTCACAATTACTATAATTTTTGGCAAAACATTGCAGGCCTAAGAATGCTGCTTTTAATTCCAAATAATTTATATGACATTTCATTTCGCTAGTCGACCAAGATCCCGAAGTTCTTTCCAATCCCTTCACTGCACCCCAGCCTGTTTTTGAGGCATCCGTATGGATCTCGATGCAAAATTTTTGCTGTTTAATATAATTATGCTTGTGGATATTTGACTTCCACCATTCTAACTCTGGATGGATATGATTTGTAATAGACATTCGTTCGTCATAATTGTCATAGCATTTTAATAATGCTAGAAATTTCTCTCTCTCTAATAACTTTGTATAAACCCAACCATAGGGTACAGCTGGACAAAATGATGTTAACCTACCTAATAATTGTGAAAATTCCCTAATCTTACAATGGCTTTTCCTTTCAAAATCTTTAATATTTTCCAATATGGCCAATTGTTTTTCTTTTGGAACAGATAGGGAAAGATCTCTTGAATCTAGAATAATTCCTAAATATTTACAGGTCTGTTTTGGAGTTAAAATGCTTTTATCAAAATTTACTGAGAATCCCAATTTTTGGAATAATCTACATGCTAGTTTTACATTCTCTCTACATTTTAACTGACTAGAGTTAAAGTATATGCTATCATCTAAATAACATGATAAAATGATATCTTTACTTCTAAGATAGGTACAAATTGGTTTCATTAGTTTGGTGAACACAAAAGGAGCAGAGCAAATGCCAAATGGTAAACAGTTAAATTGGTACAATTTTTCCTCAAATCTAAATCTTAAGAATTTCTTTGAATCTTCTGAAAGGGCTATACTGAAATAGGCATCTTTGAGGTCAATTTTCGCCATGAAACAATTTTTGGAAATTAATTCACAAGCTGTTCTGATATTCTCTAATTTAAAATGAGAAGTCTCAATGTATTCATTTAATTTCTTTAAGTTTAAAATAAACCTATAATTTCCATTCTGTTTTGGAATAACAAATATTGGGGATACAAACTGGCCTTCACAAAACAAACATTCTGAAACTGCACCTATTTCTAATAATTTCTGGATTTCTGTGTATATTATATTTCTTTCCTTTCCAGACCAGCATTGGGTAGGTGCCTCATATAAATTTGGTATTTGAGTAAAGGGTATTTTATAACCCTTTATCCAGTTTATTAAGACTGGGTCATTTGTAATATCTAACCATTTACTTAGACATTGTTTTAACTTCCCAGTACCTACCTCTAATGACGGTAGTTCCTCCTTGTCTGAGCTGGTGGGGCTCCCGTGTGTTGAGTCCTCCTCCGTAGTGGCTGACTGGGACGATATTTCTGTTTGTTGGGTTGTACTCGATAATTCTGCCCACTGCGATTGAGATGTTGAACTTGCAGTGGACTCTTCCAGTTTCCCTTTTTTGGGACTGTCTTTTTCTTCTCTACCGCTTTTATCTGAGCTCCTGTTCTTTGGACGGTCTGTGCTGTTTTGATGTTCTCGGGACAGTCCTTTCCAAATAACAATTCATCTGTCTTTGCATTCTTCAATGCTTCTTTCAGTACTATGGTTGCCCCTGACAATGCAAAATATCTTCTTGCAGCCGAGTCCTCGTAGAATATTTCTGCTGCTATCTTTGCAGTGTCACTTAATTGTTCCACTATATCTCTTGTATTTATATTCCCTTTGATGATATTTGTCAGTACCAACCCGATTCCTGTCATTATTTTTCCCGTCATATTTTGTCTATTTACCAAACGTTTATCTCTCTTAATTAGTATTTCTGACAATGATGCTTTTATCTCTGGATTCATTTGAGGAGCTATAACAGCTTTGAAGTTGGACGGAGTTAAGAACTTGTTTAATATTTTATCACGAGGTTCTTTCCCCAATCCTTCCATCATAATTTTCGTCCATCTTGTTGCTAACTGCATGTTTATTGGCTCTCCCACTTCTTTTGATTCTTCTCCTTCTGGTCCCAAGGCTAACAAAAGCTCCTCTGGGATGTCATCATTGTCTGAAATTTATATTTATATAAAAATATTGTTTTATTATAGTTTGATATGAATGAATTGTTCAATATGATAGCGCTTCAAAAACCCTTGTCTATCCTCAATGTGATAGCTCTAAAGGATTTAATTATTTCCCTGTCTAACCTCTAAGTGATAGCTCTAAGGGAAAGGATATAACATGTTTATCCTCACTGATAGTATGTCATCTGAACAGACACCTGCTATTTCTACTATGTGATAGCACTATAAAATCTTTGTCTATCCTCAAGGTGATAGCTCTAAAAGATTTATTTCCCTGTCTATTCTCAAGGTAATAGCTCTAAGGGATAAGATTTGACATAGCTATCCTCACTGATGCGTAATTAATAGCCCTTAGACCTCGGAACAGATAACTGGCATTTACTATATTCTAGTAGTATTTTCTATTTATGTCTGTGTGTATTTTTAATGTCTCATAAGAAGAACTCACCTGAAGCGTTTGTTTGACCTTCCATCTGAATTTCTTCGATTGTATTTTCCTCTAATGACTCTGCAATTGTTACATTAGGCACAGATAAATCCACTAATGGAGGAGTATTCTCTTTAGGGCCTTCAAAATTTTCTTTCTTCCTCAATTTCTTTTCTAGCTTCTTAATCTTCTTTCTAATTTTGTCGGGATTATCAGAACTTTTCCTCTTCCCCATTTTAGCAAGAAAAACTAAGCGCGAGTGCGAATATTTGAATTATTGATAATAATAAAGAATTTTGCAGTTCACTTTAACTTACGGAAGCAACTCAAGTTGTAACGGTAACGGTTATTTTTATTTTATGAGTTTGTTTTGTTGAGTAACTTTTTACTTAACAAATTTCCTAATTGATATATCCGCCGGAAATATATTTGTTACCTATCCTTACTCTCATACTTTCCTGATTTGTTTATGGTACACCTTTTTTACTATTATGTACTTATGTACTTTTTTACTAGTATATTTTCTTTTAAAATCTGCTTGCCTTAAGATACATGATGTTTTTACTCACCTGCTTTTCCCTTGATTATAAGTTAATTTATTTCAACAGTTTAACCTGTTATGTTCATCACGCTTTCGCTGCGCCATGCTGCTAATTCTTGTTATTTTGACATCAAAATGTCGTCCACTTACACTACCGTGCACTATACACAAAATACTATTTGATTTCCATACAATATCTATCGAATAATACATTATTTGAAATAATCTTATAAATACAATGATGGCTTTGACGCACAAAAATACGTAATGAAGTTGACTTGGTATGTTGACAGAGACTATATCCATAAACAACACATTTCTTTTTTTTTGTGGTTGGAGCTTGGAACCTTGTGATGGCTACGACGACGAAAAGCGTAGACTACATTGTAATAATATCTCGGACAAGGAGAGAGTATAATATATAATATTATTATCCTTTTAAAGGCGTCTCTTTAAGGGCGGGGGAAATGTTACCGCCACAAAAATAAAATATGTTTTAGTCAATCTTATTGACGTTCAGATTGCCTCTATAATACCTTTCATTGATTCCATTCATTCCTTCTTGCGACCGACAACCAGGTAGAAGAAGAAGTCTAAGTAAAAACACGCACGCACGCGGAAGCATATTGTGTCACGGTCGCTATATCTATTTGATTAGCATACATTTAAAGTCACGGCCGTGAATTGTATCAAATAAGTATAAATCGCGCAAGAAAACTAGGAGTGTACCACGCGAGTGTCAACCTGAAGTACGAAGAGAAACTGACGGCGTTCTCCAGGTCCTTCAGTTTTACGTGTCGGTTGCAAATTTCAACGAAATTTAATTCCAACTACCTATTACAATCCACTTTATACTAATTTTAAACCACGCGTTACCGCCTATAGTAATAAAATAATAACTTCCAATTTCGAAATTCCTATCTCACAGTGCATACAGTTGGATTATGGAGTTATTTGCCTGCTGTAATTCGCGAGACTTTAACAGTGTCAGTAAAATTAAAGACCATCTTTCTTTATATATAAATATGCGTGTGTGTGTGTGTGTGTGTGTGTGTGTGTGTGTGTGTGTGTGTGTGTGTGTGTGTGTGTGTGTGTGTGTGTGTGTGTGTGTGTGTGTGTGTGTGTATGAATCACTGCTATTAATATATAAAAGATAAATAAGAAAACATGAAATATCAAATTTCATGTTTTCTTATTTATAAGAAAACATGAAATATCAAATTTCATGTTTTCTTATTTACTATATCTACGTGTACAGACATGTATAAAGTAATGATATCATATATGCAAAGTATTAATACCAAGGTCTGTAATAATTCCTCTATAGCTGTGAGATAAATACAGGGACGCATTATTAGGTATCAGAAGATGTCGCAGATAGGACACAGAGCACGCATAAGTATTGATTTACATATTTATCAATGAAGCGTTGAAGTTAAAAAGCCTATTATAGCCTAAGTACAGCCATTCAGCTAGTACACGCAGCCAGCGGTCTTGGCACTAAGCCTCGGGGAGTAGGACTGTATGATAATTTAACTATTTGGTTTTAGTTTTTGTTTATTATGGTAATAATTATAGTTTATTTAAATAGATACAGGTTTTCTAACATCGCAGCGAAGGAAATAATTCACAAGCGATCTGACCTTCAACACCGAGGACTTAGAAAACTACGTGAATAAATTGACACCACGTTTAATTCCCGAGTAGCAGTAGTAGGGACGGGAAGCTCTCCTTTCTCAATGCACAAAGGGCGAAGGGCTTAACATTCGTGCTGGCTCAACTTCGCAAGAAATTCATACTTATATGGCATTTGCTATCGCTTTCTCGGGCACCGCTGTAATGTTGCTGAGTTATGAATGGACTGCACATTCGGTGTTTTTTTTTAAATTATATAAGGGTGACTAACGAGCACATAATCCACCTGATGGTATGTGGGAACTATGGCCCATAGACATCTACATTTATTCTCAACTAGCTGTTCCCCGCGACAATCGCCCGCGTGGAATTTATTACGATTGGATTTTATGGGTTTTAATTTTTTTGCGCGGAACCCTAATTTCTTTTCTAAAATAAAAGTAACCTAAGTTACTCCTTATAACATTAGCTATCTGCCAGTGAAAGTCCCATCAAAATCGGTTCTGCCGTTTCGGAGATTTACTGGAACAAACAGACAGATAGACAGGCTGACAGACAGACAGACAAAAATTTTAAAAATTGTTTTTGTTTTAAGTACCGTATATACTTTCAAATGAATTTAGTTAAAGGCTGTTATTTTGACATTACAAACAGACTCTTCAATTTTATTTATTTGTATAGATTAGAGTCAAAATACAGATGCGTTGTCACCCCGAGGACTAAGATGGAATGCCTCGTTTCCATTAAAAAGGGTCTCCGGTTCTCTACACTCACACCACACGAAATACAGCAGAATTAAGCTGCTATTTTACGCTTGTATTCTGTTCTGTGAGAGCGTAGTTCTACCACGGTCGAGCTGACACGTTCATGCTACAACCATATAACCAAAGCGTGGCTTTACTACGTAAATGTAGAAATTGCCACTTAAATTCGCTAGCGAAAAAGACGCTAACGTGCACAGTGCACAATCAGCAATAGTAGCGGCCGCAGCACTTTCATGCAGTAGTGCAAGATGATGAACGTACGATTTCGCAAAATCACGCGGTAGAGACCTTAAACCGCAACCCGCAGGTCCTCCACACCAGCCAGACACTGCGGGTTATTGAGAGAGGCACAACGGCGGATTAAATTAACGCCATGTTTCAAGTCGTCGCCACTGTGGAAAATCTAAATGTGATGTACAACATGCGTGTGCGACTTTATATTGACTAATATACAGGTGTATATCATATATCCGAGTAAACTGTTACAAATCGGAAAGCGTCGGTTAGAAGTGGATGTAGATGGCAAAATTCAATTTTCGTGACGACATAAACCTCAAGTTTTCCCTAATTTAATTAATAATATCCGTAGTGAACCCTCTCAGAAATGAGGAGAGGCCTGTGCCCAGTAGTAGGACGTGTATATAGGCTGTAACTTTTATAGTGAAGTTTAGTTATGTGAGAGATCAGAGCTAACGCCAAAAATGATTCTTCTAATAAACTTAATAATAGGGAGCTTGTCGGTCACTTAGCGGTCAGACCTCGCAGAGTCTGACGTGAGGAATCTATATTTCTCCTGACAATACAGGCGAAACACGTGAATTGTTATCGACTGTCGTGTGTCTGTCGTAGTTTAGTGGTGCTGGAATAATGATGATGGTGGTAGTGCTTGCAATGGTGGGAGTGAGGGAGGTGCTCTTCGTTTATGCTGCTGTTTCATATGGCGAGTGTAGAAGACGGCCCCTTTTTACTTGTAACGAGGCATTTCATTTAAGACCTTAGGGTGACGATATATCTGCGTTTCAATTCGTAATGGAAATAAGGTGTCTGTGAATCACAGCGTCCACTTATTTGAGTTTAGTAATCGGTTTCATGTCTTCATATTTGTAATAATGTATTTGTGTACTTAAAATTAAATAAGTTTAATATAATAATAACCACTAAATTTGCTGCTCTTTGAATTGCTTATAATCAGGCTTGCTGGGATAAGTATTAATATAAAATAAGTAGTATCCTTCTACGAAAATCTCTTTTTTTAACTATTACCAATACGTCAGAGACTAACTACATCACCAAGCTCAAAAGCCTGTTCACTCTTGACTACCCCGTTGGTCTAGAAGTCATGAGGGTTCGAATCTCGGGTCATGTCAAAATAAATTATTGGGTTTATCTGTCAAGAAATTCTCAATAGCAACCAGAGTCAGGAAGTTGGCCGTGTCTCACCCACGTGCCTCGCAAAACGTAAAGCCGTAGCTCCTGCGACTGACCTCTCTCCAGCCGTGTCAGATTGCTGTCCCACCAGACTAGCGCTCCTTGCGCTCACACACGTACAATAAAATCCTGTCTTGCGTAAATGGGTAATCTCCGTTGAGACTGCCAGCCGTAAACGGAATTCGGTCTCGACGACACTAACTTTATTATCATTCACTCTTGCTTTAAAAGCACCCTACCCATAACAAGGCTATTATAGCGGCGCCGAGTGACTATCCTAAAATATAACCGTTATTATGCTGGTATTAAAGTTTACTTTATAACTACTCGTATGTCCATAAATATGTAACACAACACGTGTACTTCGTGTGCATGTACGCATCACTTATACAGTTCTGCGGAGGCTTTGTGTCTCGCAAGTCGCAGGCGTACTGCGAGCCGCGCCGGCCGCAACCTCGCCGCACTTACCACTTAGCCCTGCAACAGAACAACAACCGACTTTAATGTCATAATTATTAATTTTCATTTGGTTTAAATGTTCGAAGAATCAATCATGTTACTTTTTACACAATTATAATAATTGAAGAGACAAACTATTTTACAATCCACCAGATCGTAAGTGACAATGCAACGCATGGACATCTGCAACCAACTTAGAAAAGGGCTACCATGAGATGTTTTACTGGTTTCCTATAATCTTAAAACCGGAACAAAGCAGTGCACGCAATACTGCTCGCCGATAAAAATAGGTAAGGAGGTGGTGTATACCCAAACGGACTCCTAAATCAAAAACTACGTTATCCTTAATGTTAGTTATGATTTTTTGACATTAATATTCCACCTTATAAATTTATTATGTATTATGTTTTAGTTATGCTGATAAATTGTCTTCTTTTCCGGTTCGAGTATCTTGCGACAAATGTATTTGTTAGATTAGCACTGTTCAAACGAATATCCTCAGCAAATGTCGTGGTGTTGTTTTAACTATTTTTTTATTGGTTTATATCTGTTCGTCAAGTTTAAATACAATTGGTTCAGCCATTGCGAAGATTATCTCGGACGTCTATGGGAAGTGAAAGAAAAATCTCATGGCTTCATTTAGATGGTGGTATAACCATCGCGTTTACACCGGACGTGGAATTCCCACCGGCGACGGGAGCAGCGTCAAAGTTGGAAGACGTCTGCCAACAGTGGCGATTAAACAAACTGTTCTTAACAGGCTTATGTCCAGTTATGGACATTTACAACCAGTTTTTGATGATGATAATGATGATGATGACGATGGTAATGAGTGCTAGAATAACTTGCTTGGCATACTTGCTCGGAAAAACTAAACACAGTCCAGTAATAAGTGGAAACTATGGATCATAAACACATACGTCTACTCTTAATTAAGAATCAAAATACAAACATGACGTCACCCTTTGAGGACTTTGCTGCAGGAGAAATTTGCTGCCTACCTCTGCCTGCCAGTGGTCTTCTTTTTAATTCTACTAACGTAATAAAATGTAGGGAGCGTTACATGGCCATTCTGTTACTTTAAAAGTTGCATTTATTGGTTTGACTATCAGGTTAAGAATAATGATCGAACGAAGAAAATCAAATATCTGCTGGCCGTATGAAGAAGCTCAAGATCGCACAGGAAGCTACGGCTTAGAAAGGAGGATATCTGCAGTAGAACCAGATTAACCGACCTAGCCCAACGGATTAGTGAGCTGAAGTGGCAGTGGCCGGCTGTATAGCTCGAAGAATCGACAACCGATGGGGAAAAAAGGTTCTCGAGCAACCTCGAACCGGTAAGTGAAGTGTAGGATGACACTAGATTAAATGAAGACCTGGTATGATATGCAGTAAGTCAATGGATGCAGGTGGCTCAGGATCGTATGTTGTAGCGTTCCTTGGGGAAGGCCTATGTTCAGCAGTGGACTTGTGATGGGTTGTGATGATGATGATAAAGAAAATAAGTTTATGGAACGTAACAAATGCCATCACACAAGTAAGAAGAAATGCAACGGTAGCGTACCAGGAGCAAGAACAGCAGCAGCACCAGCAGAGGCACCAGGGCTTGGCAGCTGGCCGGCAGCCACGCGCCAGCGCAGCCAGGCTGCACATCTGGAACGCACCACACGAGATACATCATTATATATACTCTCTTATGCCCTCTTATTCATTTTTGATTAGTTTATCCGTGAAAGACAAAACGAATCACGAAATGGACAGCAGCGTCTTCCTAATAACGTTTAAAAATAAAACACTACGGTTGCCAACCAGCATGCCAATCATGGCAACTATGGCAAATATCCCCCTATGAGGCAATCTATGGGGAAGGCCTTTGTTCAGCAGTGGACTTTAATAAGCTGTAATGGTAATGGTATCCGTGTTGAGGAATGGGTAAGCAAAACTTGACATCTGAAGTAGCAGATATTCTATAATTTTTTTATAACCAAGTTTTATAAACTAGTCAACATCCCACCTGATGGTGAGTGGCCACTACAGCTCATGGACACGTACAACCGACTTCAAACAAAGAAGGCCACCAGATGCCCGCCTCCTAGACAGGAAGTGGAGCCCTGCCACCTATTTCTGCAACCAAACAAACGTGCGACCGCTGCTGTATTTTCCGATCTGTAGAAATGAGAAGAGTATAGCAAGTGTAAGTGTAAATATAAAACAATTGCAGACCAGAGGCATTTCACCTTATTTTATCAAGCTACGAATCGATGGCTATCTTCCTTTAAAGTTGGTTGAAGGTGGCCATGGGCTGCAGAAGGCTCTTTTAACTCGCTGTTTATTGATTTTTCCCTACCGAAACGCATTCCTAAGCAGAAACGGAAAGGATACCACCCCGCGGTGTTTTTTTTCCTATCTAAATAAACAACAATCACAAATCAACCAATCAAGGATTCATGGTCAGTGTGGACAAAGAAAACAAATTCCATTTAATCTATTGAAAAACGTGGATTAAAAAACATGTAATGCGACCACTCCTCGGATAATGTCACATAGCATGACCTTGAACGATATTTCGTACTACAATTATGTCGGTCTGATTTTCTTCTTAAATTACAACCTGATGTAAACATGTCTGATAAGATTAACAGTTTGACAAGTGTAACGGACTCGAGCTAAATACACCGGTAGTTTATTTTTATAATATTAGTGTGATAAACGAGCAATAGTGCACATTAAGGTAAGCCATTGATTGCAGCCCATGGATACTTGTAATCAACATCAAACAATAAAGGCCAAAGATGCATTTTCACAATACCGCTACTGTGGCATCTTTGCAAAATACTCCAATCGCTTTTCTACTTTTGTAATGACTTTTTTCTATGGTGTTTCACGTATATGTATAGTGTGAGCAATATCTGTCTGTTTGGATCAATGTATTTCTTTGATTTAAATTTAAATCTATATACGAGTATACACAACAAATGTATAGTGCAGTTGCGTAGCATTAAGCACTTTAAAGTATTTATTAGTGTAAGTAGGTAGTGTAATCTGGGTTACCTCTTCCATAAACAGGTTATTTGCCACCTTTAACATGTCTTCTACATATTGAGTATTAGCAAAATTATATGACTCTATCGCGGTTTCATCAATTTGTGATATTTTTAACTAAATTTTAATGTAATAGACGAGTTTTTCAAAAGTCAACACTGTGTGTAACTTTAAGGATTCACAAGTTCACTTCTATCATGGCATAAGGCGTCGTCGGGGATAAGACGGCAGACACTCGGAGCCATTCCGTGAAGTGCCAATATAGAGCCGACAAAAAGAAAATTGTTACCGAAATCTAAAGGAGATTCTCAACTGAACACACACTGGCTGCTGAGCCTCAAATTATCTAAAACTGTTTAATATTTCATAGCGGATCGGATCAGAGCACAACGTTTTCAAGGCGAATCGAATTCATCGAGGCGCTGGAGCGACCGTCGCATCGCCGACATGCAAACCGCGCAGGAGCGACGTAGAGGGCGCCTCGGAAGCGCGGCGCGAAATCGCACAACGAAAGAAGCACGGAAGCGACGCAGTCGCGGACGATGCGAAAATAAACAGCGTTTAGAGGGTAGTGGGTGAGGGTCGCGCGCGCGTATTAATAGCGCGCCCATTGAGGCGCCCGCAGCTCGCTGCTCGCTGCTCGCTGGCAACTGCACGGCGCTGCGTATCGAGTAGCGTGCCGAGCACACGCGCCGGCGTCTGAGCTCACCTGGCCGCAGCTAGGCGGCGGCGGGCGGCTCGCGCGCCGGCCCTGCTTGGCGGCGGCGCGGCCGCGGCATGGCGGCGACCAGCGGCGAGCAGCGGTGACCAGCGGCGATGGGCGGTAGCGATAGGCGGGCGGCGACGAGCGGCGGGCGGGCGGGCGGCTGCAGGAAGCGCCGCTGCCGGGGCGCGACTGACGCATCGACCGGCGAGCGGCTGCGCGCGCCGCCCGGCCGATGAACCGGCGCGGAGCCGCCTCGTGGCCGCCGCGGGGCCGCCTATCGACCTGCCGCTTATTGATTTTTGGGCGGGCGCGTCATCGCTGCGCTCCGCTCGATACGAGAGTGGGCTACTTTCGTCATCGTTCCAGCTATTTAATCTCACCGCATATGCGGTCGCTGAAAGTACGTCTATACGTACCTACGGTCAACGCTTGTTTATAATGCAATTTCGCAAAATTTTCGTATTATTTACAGGACGGTCGGCCTTTACACCACGCAAACGCACAAGAAGCGACTCTTATCCATCATTAGTTTAGATGACCTACATTACGCTCGACGTATCGACTTCAGATAATTTAGGTTAATGGTTATTTTTACAAGAGATATTTAAACCTAAAATTATGAGGTATGTTCGTTTAGGAGACATTATACTGTATAAAAATAGGCACAACCAGAGCACAATGAAATTAATCAAGCTGCGGATGTAGGAGTATAACATCACGGCAGAATAACATGATGTGTGTGTGTGTGTGTTTGTGTGTGTGTGTGTGTGTGTGTGTGTGTGTGTGTGTGTGTGTGTGTGTGTGTTTCTTAACATTATTTAGAAATTTTATTTAGAAAAATTCAAAGAATGTTGTTTAAAACCAAGCTTAAAAAATTACAAGTGCAATGTAACAATGTAAAATTTAACTAAATAAATAAAACAAATTTTTGTACAACTAATTAGACACAATTAAATAACTCAATTCTAAGGCGATACTAGCCTAATAGGTCAAGAGTGCGGACCGCGAATTCAAAAGTCGTAGGTTTAAATCTGCCATTCACCTACTGTCTTGAACCACTCCCAGTTTACTTAGAGAAGTTAACGAGCATAAGTAATGTTTATGGTGTTACTAATATTCCTTTATAAATAAAATACGTCCTAGAGGAATTCAGTACGTAGCGATCCACGAGGCGTGGCCCGCGCGGCGTGCTCTTGGGAAAGGCCGCGGGCCAACGAGGTCGACGCTGAATGCCGTACACATTCTTGAATGTAATAAATAAACAATATTCAATATAATTCTACTGATTCGTGAACCTAAAGACCCATTTTACATTTTAAATGGTGGCTACTCTGCACTTTGCTGACGCTCTAGTATGCGCGCCAACATAGGCATTATTTTACAAATCAATAATGATTGAAGAAGAGAGAGAATGGTTCCTCGTCCGGATCAAAAGTCGCAAAATACTCAGTCCATACATTATTCTCAAGAAAAGCAGAACTTGCAACGCCGCGGGAAGACTCGCTGCTCTTACAGCTAGCTCTGTCAGCAACTACAAATTAGCAGCAACAGCCACTGTCCGCAGGAACTTTATGAACCAAGAAAATACTGAATCAAGATACATATTAGATATTACATTAAAACAATTAGCGAACCTGACACCGTATTTAGTACATTATGTATAAGGTGCAAAGTAAATTTTATCAAGTTTTAATATTTTTAGTTACCCAAAAGAATTTATATCACTTTTTATCAAGTTCCTATAAAAAAAATCTAAATAAATTGGAACAGTTATTTAACTTTTTTAGCAGAGTTACATAAGAATAGTTCAAGATCAAAAACTATTGGTAAATCCAATTGTGCATGCCCTAAGGGCATTAAAAAAAATTACGTATAACATGATTATACGTAAGTTTTTTAAAATAGTTTAAATATACACAAGTTTTCACTAAAAACATTATTACTACTTGTATACTTCCAATTTTCCAATAATTTTATGTCAAACTTCTGTTTAAAAAAAGTAAAAAAAGTAAAAATCATCAAATCATCATTCAGTTCACTCCATAAAGTTCAAGACGTATAGAATAGAATAGAATAGAAAATAATAGAGTAGAATAGAATAGAATAGAATAGAATAGAATAGAATAGAATAGAATAGAATAGAATAGAATAGAATAGAATAGAATAGAATAGAATAGAATAGAATAGAATAGAATAGAATAGAATAGAATAGAATAGAATAGAATAGAATAGAATAGAATAGAATAGAATAGAATAGAATAGAATAGAATAGAATAGAATAGAATAGAATAGAATAGAATAGAATAGAATAGAATAGAATAGAATAGAATAGAATAGAATAGAATAGAATAGAATAGAATAGAATAGAATAGAATAGAATAGAATAGAATAGAATAGAATAGAATAGAATAGAATAGAATAGAATGGAAAAGAAAAGATAAGAAAAGAATAGAATAGGATAGAACAGAATAGAATAGAATAGAATGATTTTTATTCAATATTGATTATTCATCATCATCATTACAGCCCTTCACAAGTCCACTGCTGAACATAGGCCTCCCCCAAAGAATGCCACAAAGCACGGTCCTGAGCCACCTGCATCCATCGACTTCCTGCATGTCTTACCTTATTCCTATATACCTGTCTATTGATTATTACATAATACTTAATGAAAGTCATTTTTTATTTACCACTGGTTCGGAAAATACCTCTGTCCTGGGAAGAACCAGCAAGAAACCCAGAGGGACTTTTTTTTCAAACATATTTCACTTAACTATAATTTTGTTTATACAATTTTTAAATGAATTTTGATAGAAACAGCGTGGTGGCGATCACCTTATTCCCAGGGATTACTTTCATTCATGAGTGTCTATCGATCACAACTTTTTGAATTCTGTTACTTAAATATGAAGTAATAAGTCTAAGGAAATCTAGATTTATCCTCAGTCAGTGACAACGCATCTTTATTTGTTGTCACACTTGAGGACTAATATGGAAATGTTTTCCACCAAACCATACGAAACACAGCAGCATTCAGCTGCTATTTTACGCTGGTAGCGTGAAATAGCAGCTGAATGCTGGGAGCGTGGTCCTACCCCGGTCGTGCTGACCCATTCGTGCTACAACCATAATATAGTTGCAGCGTGGCTCTGCCACTTAAACGTGGCTCCACTACTTAAGCGTTTAGTATTTGAGCATTGTTCTGTTTGCTAGGGTTCCAACTGAAACATTGCGTCGAGAGTAATGTAAAAATAAAACAGTGGAATCGACAGGGCTTAATTCTTCCTTGTTTAAAAACACATCAGTATTCAATTTTTTACATTTGGTGCTGTAAATTTTATACATATAGTTTTAATGGCCTTTAGTGTAAATTATTAACGTTAAACCAATGCACTTATTTTGACAGCATTATTCACTTTGTCATATTTAAATGAATGCTATTTAATCAATGAAGCATCGTCGGCAAATAAATCTAAAAAAAACTATGTCATAATTGTCCCTTAAAATGGGAAAATAAGTTATAAATACAGACTAGAAGTAGGAATGGGCCGAGAATTGGCCCTGAAGAACATCCATTAGAACATGTGACCTGAAAAACTTTTACCATTGATAATAAATTCTGAGTTCTATTAAAATACAGTAAAATACAATACAATAACTTTATTTCAGGTATCAAGGACTAAAATATTAAGAACATTGGCCCATAGGAAAATATATCTATACTAATATAATAAAGCGGAAGAGTTTGTTTGTTTGTTTTTTGTTTGCTTAAACGCACTAATCTCTGGAACTACCAGTCCGATTTCAAAAATTCTTTTTGTATATTATAGCCAGGTTCATGTGAAATAGTATAGCCTATCTAGCATTAAGCTATATCACTCAACTAGCCTTAAATATGGCTATTTGTTAAGCAAGTCAGAAGAAAAAGCGCTCCCGAAATGATTTATCCGCGTACGCTGGTATTATGGTTAGGGATACGTAAATACAATGTTCTAGAAAACTATAGATCTTTACTCCCTCTAAAAAAAAGTCCACGACACTATATGTCTATTTCTTATACATAAGCCATAATTAGGTATTTTGTGACAAAAAATATAGAAAATTAAAAAGTGATTTATAAGCGTTATTATTAGGCATGGCCTATTTATCCTTACGAACGAAAGTAACTTCATCATTAAGACAATTTTATGAAGATAAACTTTGTTCTTTATACCATGTAATTTGGACGCATAGTTTAAGGGATAATGTAAAATTAAAATAATTCAATACTTGGCTGGGCGCGCGAACAACGCATAAACCCTAGCCGCCCGGTGAGAACTGCGAGAAGCCAGTATTTAAAGCTTCTATGAGCGAGGTTAGTTCAATAATTATAGCTAAAATAAATTAAAAATTAATTGAGTACTTTTATGACATTGATTAGTTACATCTTTATTTCTAAACTCTTTCATTTCACATTGCTATGGTATTATGAAAATTTTATTGATTAATAAGTATAAGAGTTTGATAGCAAACTAATCACGAATCATTTCATGTCTACACACTTTTCATGTATCGTGTACGGTTCTTTAAAACTGAAAAAAGCGCGCTTCGGGACACTTTCTGGGACGTGAGGGGGAGGGGGGGAGGACGCTCAAACGGGAGGGGGAAGGAAAGTGGATAAAACTTAACTTCGCTCTACATCATACATAATATGCCGACAGATAAAAGTGCTCCATTAAGTATGCCAATTTTTCCATACATTGCTATCAAATAAAATATTTAATTGCATTTATAAAATGCTTGAACTAGGTGTCATGTCATGTCGCGCACCTCGGACACGTGATGACGCGGGTGAAACCGCGGGGCACAGTTAATGTAAAATATAGACATAACACTATTTAGGGAACTTTCTTCTTTGGCGCGTTCCTGTATCAGCGAAACACTACCCCAGAGGGCCAGAAATCGGGAGCGAGGAATGTCTCTTTGTATTTTACAGAAACCTGGAGTACGTAGGATTTAAAGTTTGTTGACCTGTTAGAGACCAGACGCTGCAAATGTAACGAGATCGGATCCTCAATGCGGCATCGGCTTCGTTATTCCACGAAACGCAGTACGTCTTCTCCCGACGTACTTTTGTCCAAACGGGAGATGTAGAGCTGTATAGTTGGCTCCACAGCACGCAGAGTTGTACTCGCGTTTATTTTCGCGGTCCCACGCTAGTTACAGACGGGTCGCCACCGACGTCTCCTCTCAACAAGAGTAAACCCGTTCTTATCAATCTTGTTTCGGGTCACCACTGGAACTGATTTTATTTCCACATTCTTTCGCTTTCGACCACAAAAGGGTGCTGGTTGTAAAGTTTTTCGGGCAACATCCGCAAACACCTTCCCTTGTTGTTAGGTTGGCTTCGTCGGAGGCATACTCATGGGCTCACTCAAGGGCTGAGGTAATGATGCAATGACAACCGAGGTCGCCCTAGTTTCACGGTCATCAACCAGCTGACTGACGGTATCTCGTGACGGAGTCGCAATCATCGGTAAAATATGACTACTATTACGGTTACCGCGTCTCTTATTTACATTCTGCGACGGCGGTGAATTCGCAGATGTAGCAATTATACTGCACAACATAGTGACTTCGTTCCTCAACTCTGTTGCGGCTCGTTCCGATGCTTCAAATTTGAAACGGATGTCGGTAACATCGGCTCTCGACGTGGTGATGTCTTTTAACAATCTGGTAATGTTTACGTGGTCGAACGTTATAGGAGGCAGCTTGTTGAGATCACGTGCGACGAAAGTTTCAATGTCATCAGGGTCGGTCTCATTGAATAGCCTGAAGATGTCTTGCAGATCTTTCTTACCACGTCCATCCCTGTGACGTGTTATAAGACGGATTTGGATCACGGCTGAATTTGCTAACAACTTCTTCGCATGGTTGATCTCGTCCTCGGTGAAGCTTGTCATCAATATCTGCTCCAGAGACACCTGGTCCATGACGTCCAATTTTTGTTGAACAAAGGCCAGGAACTCGTGGACTACGACGGTATCGGAGCGTTTAGTTTGACACGCCATTTCAAATTATTTTCGCGCAGTAGGTATGCTTACGCAACGAAAATATTGTAGGTTCGGCAATGGATAGATTAGCTCAAAAAAGAGCAAATAGGCACTTTAAAAATTTCTGGAAGTCGACCAATAAGTTGGAATCTAAGACTAGTCTTGCTACGAGCGTGGAAGGAATTAGTGAACCCAGTGACATCGCTCATATGTTCATGGAACATTTTAAAGTACAATCTCCACTTGGGCCCTCAACACAGGTGGGTAGTGCTGGGACCGTTTGTGGGGGAGAGGAACCTCTTGTGCATATTTCTGCTAAACAGATACGCAGTAGGTATCATTATAGGTATGAGCCGAGGTAAATCTCCAGGACATGACGGGCTCAGCATTGAGCACCTGAAGCACGCTGGATTTCACCTGCCGCAAGTCCTGTCCATGTTCTACACAATGTGTATTAGTCACTCTTACTGACCTACAAATCTGATGAAGACAATAGTAGTTCCCATTGTGAAGAACAAGACGGGAGACATCTCTGACAAGGGTAACTATCGTCCTATTTCCTTAGCGACTATCATAGCAAAGGTGTTGGACGGTGTGCTTGATACTATCTTAAGTGACCACATTCAACTGCATGACACACAGTTCGGGCTTAGACCAGGACTATCAACCGAAAGTGCTATTTTAAGTCTGAAGCACACCGTTCGATATTACGTAGATCGGGGTACCCCGGTATATGCCTGTTTCCTTGATCTTTCCAGGGCATTTGATCTCGTCTCATATGACGTGCTCTGGAGGAAGGTGGAGGACAGGGGTGTACCGTCAGAAATATGTGGTCTGCTCAAATATTGGTACAGTAAACAAATAAATCATGTGAAATGGGACGATACTCTTAGTGAACCGTACAGGTTGGAATGCGGGGTAAGGCAGGGGGGTCTAACGTCTCCCAGATTATTCAATCTCATTATTCATGCTCTCATAGGCGAGCTCAGCAGCAAGCGTGTCGGATGCAGTGTTGATGGGGTTAGTATTAACAACATCAGCTATGTAGATGACATGGTGATGATGGGACCGTCGGTGAGGGCAGTAAGAGAGTTATTGAAGGTGTGTGTAGCCTATACCTACTGAGTCTCATGGGTTAGCATATAATGTCAAAAAATGTGAGTACATTGTCTTTGGTGTCAGGGGCAAGCCTAGGACTGATGAACCTGACCAGTTCTTGAATGGGTCAAAACTTAAAAAAGTGACGTCCTTTAAATATCTTGGTCATTTCCTTGCAGACGACCTGAAAGATAATGTAGACATTGAGAGGGAACGCAGGGCTCTAGCGGTCAAGAGTAATATGCTGGCCCGTAGATTTGCTCGATGTACGGACTTAGTTAAAATTACCCTATTTAAGGCATACTGCCAGAGTCTGTATACGAGTAACCTATGGATCAATTACACTAAAAGGTCGCTGGATGCCCTGCGTGTTCAATATAATAATGCTTTCAGAATGTTGTTGGGACTGCCTCGATACTGTAGTGCGTCGGAGATGTTTGCGCAAGCTCGCACGGACGGTTTTCATGCGATAATACGTAAGAAAACAGCTTCGCTGCTTAGAAGGGTGAGAGATAGTCACAACAGCATTTTGAAAACAGTAGCGGAGAACTATAATTCTCCGATTTTGAAAAAGTTTGTCCATACATTAATGTCTACTAACACTAGTTTATAAGTCAATTGTTACTAACACTACTATGGATTAATTTTGGTCCGAAATAAAGATTATTATTATTATTAGAGTGGTCACGTCATTATGAAGCGACTGCACTGACCGGTAGCAGAAGCACGACTCTAATCAAGTATGAAGTTTACAGTGAAGAAGCTTACAGTGGTAGAGCCACTCGAACCGGGGTGGCCGGCTCGAACCGGGGTGGTACCACGACCTCACAGAAAACCAGCGTGAAGTAGAGGTTTACCTCTGCGTTTCGCTTGGTGAGTGCAGGTGGCTGGAGGCCCTTTTTACTGGAAATGAGGCATTTCATCTTAGTCCTCACGGGTGACAACGCATCTACATTTTGATTTGTAACAGAAGATAGATGTAGATGTCTATGGGCCGCAGCAACCACTTACCATCAGGTGGACTGTGTGCTCGCTTGTCACCCTTGTCCTATTAAAAAAAATGAAGTAATAAGTTGACACTATCGTGCTGCAGTTTCCGTAATCACGAGTATAATCGCCACAATAATAAATATCTCATGATGAAGACAGTCGAAAGCCTTGGAAAGATCCCAGGAACAAAAATATGTTTAATAAGTGTTAACTCCGACATCAGTTCTGGAGCGACCCCTTGTTTATATTATTTATATTTAAAAACTTAAAATCTGATCTGAAATAATTTTTAAACATATATTTACGGCAATACGAAAATAGGTATAAAATTGGCGGGGTCTAACGTACTATTAAATTTAAATAAAGTTATCTCTTTACTACGCTTAATTAAATCAGAAAACACACCAGACACGACGCTTGTATTAAAAATAGTGGCTAGATTAATTTTATTGTGATGTAATTTTATATGTATTATAATTTTTTTTTTTCTAAATAATGCACGATACAAATAATCAGTATTATTTTAACATGAAATAGAGAGGTATTTTTACTACCTATACTACTTCTAAATCTTTTAAAATTATGTTCATTTATTGAAACAAACACAACTATCTTATTTTCTGATTTTTTTTATGTACGAGCAAGTAAGGCAATGAGACCAACTATGACTAATACTACATCAAAATTAGTTAACGTTAATAATTTGCTTTTACACTCCTTTGTGCCTCGGGCTGGAGTTTACGTATACGTCGGAGAGGACATCTGTTCTCGACGCCTCGGCAGTCTTGATGGTTTAGACCTGTCCATCCGCTGGCTACGTGTAGACAACGACGACTACCCGCGCGTCTGCAGGTGCCTCTATAGGTTCCATAGCGGTACCTAATACCGAAACAGACCGACTCATCGACCACGCCCAAATGGCTACAGATTCCTTGCTACAACAGGTCCCATCCGCAGAGATCGTGATCCTTGGCAATTTTAACGCCCACCACGCCGAAAGGCTCGGTTCACGTTTAACCGATCATGCGGGGAGATCTCTTATCTGTTATATGATCTTACCATAAGGTGAGCCGTATACTCGTTTGCCCCCTCTACTATAAAAAGTTGTAGAATAAAAAAGAAATACATCCTTTATGTGTGTATGCAAACACATTAAAATATGACAGATAAGTTATGAATCTGAGACGTGGCCGTATGAGGAAACTCAAAGTCGCTCAGCAAGTTATGGAGACGTCTGTGCTCGGGGTCTCTCTGCGTGACTAACTTAGAAATGTGGATATCCGCTGTAAAACCTGAGTAACTGACATAGCCTAACGGATTAGTAAGTTTGAAGTGGTAATGGGCCGGCCATATAACTAAAAGAACCGACAACCGAATGAAAGGCGAAGTATGCGCCACCCCCCACTAGATTTAATGGTAACCTGGTAAGACAGGCAGGAGTAAGCGTGCTTGTGGGAAAGCCTATGTTCAACAGTGGACTTGTGTGAAGGGCTGTAGTGATGAATGATGACGATGACTATATATAGTGGACAAGTAGTTTCTAACCCAAAGATAAACTGCCATATCACTAACGTGTTAGCACTGACCTGCCTGTGGACTTACGCTCGTAACTGACCACTAAACACACGTAGCTGACTGACTAAATCGGATTTCATATTAAGCAAAGAAATAAGGAATGCTTAAGAAAACACTTGGAATACTATATTTTTATCACTGAACTCGTCTGAAGCAATTTTATAATATAAAACAATATACCTAAACGTCATCATAGCCCCTATCATTGGGCTTCCCCAAGGATTGCCACAAAGCACGACCCTGAGCCGCTAGCATCCATTGACATCCTACATGTCTTACCAGGTCGTCATTACATCTATTGCCATGTAGGGCCATGCTGACTTCATGCCGACCCATTCGTGTTACAAATATACAACTAAGATAACTTTATCTTAGTTGTATATTTGTAACACGAATGGGTCGGCTCGACCGAGGAAGGGCTACGCTACAGAATACCAGCGAAAAATAGTAACTTAATGCTGCTGTGCTTCGTATGGTGAGTGTAGAGAACCGGAGACCCTTTTTACTGGGAACGAGGTATTCCATCTTAGTCCTCACGGGTGACAACGCATCTGCATTTTGATTCGTAATCGAGGATAAATGTGGATGTCTATGGGCCACAGCAACCACTTACCATCAGGTGGACTGTGTGCTCGCTTGTCACCGTTATTCTATAAAAAAATGTTTCTTATTATTTCGTTATCTAGTATGTTTTTACTGGTATAAAAAATTGGCAACCCTAATTAAAATTACGTATAATACGTACTAACGTATTGTACTAACTGAAATTCGATATTTCTTGTTAATGAATGTGTATAGGGTTTATGCAACAACTATGATTTTGTGAATCACAGGGGGTGCTTTGGAGGTCGCGGGAGGTCGTAGAGGTCGCGCGGGCCGCCTTCCTGAAGCGCGCGTCTCCACCCGACGCGAGTAACAGCCGTGAAAATACTATAGAATATAGAAAGTTCCACTTATACTAAATTCAGTAATAATTAGATTCATTTTAAACGATTATTTCATTTTATATCACATTTACCAAAGGATTGAGTTTTAAGGTAAGGATAAAGTTCAAGTGATTGGTGTAAAGAACGCAGAAGCAAAGTACGATGTAGCCGCGGATCGATGGGCGGGCTGTACGGGTGGTGCGGGGTGGTGCGGGGTGGTGCGGGGCGGTGCGGGGTGGTGCGGGGTGGTGCCGCCCCCTCCGTATCGACCGCCGCCGCCTTGCGCCCAGTAGTAGGCGGCCGCCGGCGGCGCCGAGCAGGTGCGCCTGCAGCCTGCAGCGGGCGGTGCACGGGGTGGGAAGGGGCCCGCGCCGGCCCGCTCTCGAACGTCGTATCTCGTTGGATCGCACCCTCGCCCGAGCGGCTCCCGTGCGCCCGCAGCGCACCACCAAACGCGACCCCACCGCATGCGACACCATCACCCCATATGCTACTCACTTTATCTATAAGCTCCAATTATCTCATCATAATTGGATCACGCTTGACCGTACTGTCCCTTAAGTTATTTGTTGTTTTTTTTTTCGTAAAATATGATTTTGTCGATTTTCACGGCCCATTATTCATGTTTGTCGTCCCTACCCATCACAACATTAGGTAATTTTCCGCTTGAATTAAAATCCAACGAGGTATTTTCGACGTCGTTCATAATATATATTGTATAAACCGGTGTTTTCATTCATTGGATATTTTCCTTTACAGGTTGTGATAGGAGCCTCGATAGTAAAGAAATACAATGGAAGGCGGCGGCGGAGTCGCCAGCGTTGCCTCTCTCACCATGGACTGCGAGGACATGTTCAAAGAGATAACTAAGAAACTGTACGGTGAGGAAGCCACTGTGGGTGTGAGCGTCGGGGTGAATGTCGGTGGTGTGGTGGGCGTGGAGTTCCCGGCTGCAGACCGCGACTTGCAAGACGACGACCTGCGCCCTGAGGAGCACATCACTGCGTGGGGACTTGCCGCCCTTATGCAGAATGGTTTTCCGCCGCCCGGCATACTGCAGGTACGTTGCGCTGACAGCTTTTAATAACTTCCACTCATGCCAGTGCTATTTTATGCACAACACGCTACTGTCTAAAACAACTTTTTTTTATTCGAAGCGTTATCTCCACACTAGGATTGCCTCCTGTATCGTAGGAGCAGTTTATGTATGACATTAATAACATAAGGACAAACATCCAGACACGGAACAATTATTTGTAAACCATACAGATACTTGTTCCGTGCGGGATTCGAACCCACGCCCCTTAACACTGAAGCTCACTGCTGAGCCACGGCGCCACGGCGCCACGGAGCCGTCAGAACAACATAGAACATGCAACTGAAATATCATAGCTCAAATCTTAGATATTCGTTCAGAATGAGTTTTCGATCTTTGTTGTGAGCTACAATGAACGAGGTACTAATGATGGTAACCAACCTCCGATACGAGACGACTATTGAGATTGTGCCAGGGCAATCAAAATATTAAGAACGAATTTTGATTGCGCAGGCGAATTTCACGCCGCGCACAGATCCTTCTGCGGAGGATCGCTGGACGGCAGCGGAGGAGCCTCTTGCGTGGGCGCACTCCCGCGTGGCCGCTTACAATCCGGCGCAGAGACTGTTCAAGTGCACTGACTGCGAATGTGTGGGCTTTCTTGCGCGGGTCGCTGAGCACTGGCTCGGTACGCACTCGCAAGCGCGCGCCTTCCAGTGCCCGCTAGCCGGCTGCGGCTTCGCGAGCGGCTGGGCTCGCGCCGTGCGCCAACACCTCGCTCGAGATCACCATTCGGACCCCGCCGCCGCCGACCACTTGTTGCGAGATAATCCCGCACTCGATGATCTCACTCGGTATCTCCAAAGGCTTAAGAGCAAGGTATTAGCTTTTTATGCATTTGCTTTACAGTAGTGGCTTACTAGGCTGCTATCATTCTATTGACATTTTATATATCCCACAGGTGGAGGCGGCTCGAACAGAGCGGCGGACGGGAACATCCGCCAACGCAAGTACCGGGACGCCGAATCAGTCGGTCGACGCTGTGGCGGCAGAATCCAACGTAGTGGGGGGTGAGGCCAGCAAACGCTACGCTTGCACCTCATGCCCGTATGCGACCGATCGTCGCGACCTCTTCACCCGTCACGAGAATATCCACCGAGACGAAAAGCCGTTCTATTGCTACCTGTGCCAGAAACAATTCAACCGTGCCGACCACGTAAAGAAACATTTCTTGCGGATGCACCGTGACCAACCGTACGATCTGAACCGTATCAGACGGTTGAGTGGAAGCAAGCCGGCGGCGAGCGCAGGCGGGACGGTGGGGGCGGTGGGAGTGATGGGGCCGAGCGGGGCGGGCGGAGCGAGCGGCGCGGCGGGCGGGGCGGGCGCGCTGTACTGCGCGAAGGCGGGCGAGGCGGCGGGCGCGCTGCTGGCGGCGCCGGCGGCCGCGCTGGAGTGCCGCGCGCCGCCCATCAAGCTCGAGCGCTCGCCGCTCACCAAGACCGAGTCCGCAGCTTCGCCCACCACGCAGCACAAGCCTTCCACTTCCTCCCCGGTACGTCGCAAGGTGAGGGAGTTGTCGCCTTGGTGTGCACTTATGACAAAAAAAATTATGTAAACGTGATTACTGATCACGAGATTCAATCCAGGGCCAGGCCAAAACCAGGTTATTGGGTTTATCTGTCAAGGAATTCTCAGTAGCAGCGCGGAGTCAGGAAGTTCGCGGTGTTTGCACCCTTGTGACTCGGAAAGTACGAGTACGTAAAGCCGTAGCTCCTGCGCCTGATCTCTCTCCGGTGTTGTCGGATTACCGTCCCATCGGACTATGAGAGTGAATAAATAGAGAGTATTGTGGCTTCGCATACATATGAACACTATAGTCCTGTCCTGCGCAGATGGCTAGTCTCCGTTGAGACTGGCCGCCGTCACCGAAATTCGGTCTGGAGGAAAAATGTCAGTATGATCACCTCACTTTGCTTTCATAGTGTTTAAAATTTACCACTGCTGTGTCGATTAGCCGACAGAAGTTAATAAATAAACACTGCAGGGCGAGCGACGCTACGCCTGCTGCTACTGCGCGTGGTCAGGCGTGGACAACTGGTGCTTGAAGCGGCACCTCAACACGCACCTGAAGCCGTTCGCGTGCGTACTGTGCGAGTACAAGGCGGCGCGCGCCGAGCGGCTCGCCACGCACGTGCACAAGGTGCACAACAAGAAGGCCTGCGCCAAGTGCCCCTTCCTCGCCGACGACCAACACCAACTCGCGCTGCACCTGCGCGACGCACAGTTAGTACGCCATCAATAAATAAATCCTAATAATACGAACGGTAATTGTTCATACGTGGTAGAGCCATGCTGCAGGTAGCTATATGGTTGTAGCACGAATGGGTCGGCTCGACCGGGGTTGGAATACGCTCTCACAGAATACCAGCCTGAAATAGCAGTTTAATGATACTGTTGTTCGTATGAGTATAGAGAACCGTAGACCCTTTTTACTAGAAGCGATTCATTCCATCTCAGTCCTCAGGGGTCAGGACATCAGGGGCAACGCATCTGCATTTTCTGCATTCTTAATTGGGGATAAATGTACATGTCTATGGGTCACACTTCCACTTACCATCAGGTGAACTATGTGCTCATTTGTCACCCTAATCTATAAAAAACAAAAAATGTTTTATTACATTTTGTTTACTTTGCTCATTTTCCTATTTATATGACACTGATTTCTACTCTCATATGCATGCTGCATTAACCTGTGTAATTGTCTTCTTTAATCTGGTTCATTATATAAGATAGATAATAGTGATTTTTAGTTGTGCTATATCTACATATTTATCTAATTAATCTAAATCTGAGAAGTCTTAGTTGAGATAGATCTTCGGTCTTTCTTATTGTGTTTGAATAGATTTTAGCATTTTTAATATATTTTACAAGTTATAAGAGTGATAAAATCTACCAATAATAAAATGGAATACCTTGCTACCATAATAATGTCTCCGGATCTCGCTGTTGGTTGTGCTGTAATCAGTAAAACAATGATAGTCAATATACTGCAGTATTTACTACCTGCACTTACTCAGTTTATTAACTCTTCGCTAAACTTAGGTCAGTAACCAACACTCTGGAAAAAGTACGTTCTATTACATTACCCACGTCACCTAATCGTCTTCGACCTATACCTACCTTGTCCTTTCTATCCAAACTTCTGGAAGGCTGCGTACGTAAGCAAGTCTCCAATTTACACTACATTACCTACCTAAAGTAAAGGACATCAGACAAGGGACGGAAAAAAAGTCGTTGTAATATTACTTGTTGACTTTTCTAATGCTTTAAATGTAGTCGACTACGACATCCTATTATCTATCCTGTATCATCTAAGATTTGCACCCTCAGTCCTGTATTGGTTCTCTTTATACATTCGCGGGTGTCAGCAGAGTTTCTATGCTGGCGTCTCGCAAAGCGATTTACTTTCTCCGTAAATTTTTTCAGCTTTTATAAACCTGACTACCTACCTACTTTTAATTATGCATACTGTATGACCTGCAAATTTAATACAATCAACTGTTGAAGAGCTCCTTGACGCTATTAGAATATTAAATAAGAACTTGGTAGCATAGGGAAAGATTGTTCTAGGTGTTTTGAAGTATCGGTTAATCTAACGAAGTGTCCAACTATTCTCTTTAGTGGTCGAGAATATTGTATAAAACATGTACCTGACACAATATTTAATCACACCATGGGTTGACTGTCAGAGAATCGCATTAGGTAACAAGGCGTAACCTTTTGTTATCTTAGATATTTATGAAGGTAATAACAAAAAGTTTAAATAAGTAAATAATAAACTGCATCGAGGCTGTTCCGCATATTATAGTGTATCAAGGCAAATGCAAAAAGAAAAACAAAACGGAAGAAAGACTTTATTTGCTCCTCATACAATAACACAGGAAAGAAACATAAATGTATACAAAGCACTAAAATTTATGTATATAGAAAAACATACAAATGTCTATGATCTAGCTATTTAATTTAAAATAATATGTAAGATGTAATTCCAAACATTACAGCCACATCGAGAGTCGAAACTTGAAAGTACCTTCGAGCGTGGGTCGCACGGGAGGAGGGGGAGGTTTCTCATCTGGAGCGGCGGTGGCACCGGCTGGTGCGACCGCGGGCGGCGGGCAAGTAGCGGCGGCGGCGGCGGCGGCGGCGGGCGGCAGCGTGACGTCACAGCCCGCCGGCGTGCGGCGCCGCGAGCAGCGTGCTGCCGGCGCTGCGCGGCTCTTCGGCTACCTGGAGGCGTCGGACGGCTCGGGCGACGAGTACGAGCCGCCGCCCCTGCCGCCGGAGTACGTGCCGCAGCAGCAGCAACAGCAGCAGCACGCGCCCGCCGTCACGCACGCTGCGCACGCCGCGCACGCCGCGCACGCGACGCACGTGCCGCACTCCACGCACTCGACGCACGCCACGCACACTGCGCACGCCGCGCCGCACTATGCGCGCGACAAGGAGAACGCCGCACCGCTGCACCACGCCATGCATCACGACCATTGCCTACGTTACTAGCCTCAGCCTCCACATTACCAATGTGTAAAAATACACTCTTCATTAGCATATGTTATTTTATTGTATTAACCTCTCTTTTAGGTTTACTTGAATAACTATAAAATGTATACAAAACTGATGTTTTTGAGTCATGAGGAAACCTACATGTCAGAGAAATAAGAAAAAAATGTTTCGAAGGCATATTATGAAGTTCGCCAACACGCATTGGGGCAGTGCGGCGGACATTTCCTTGCCCCAAAAGATGAGAGGAGAGGAGGCATGTGCCCAGAAGTGGGACGTATATAGGCTGCAACTTTTATCATAGCTCAGAGCCCAGCAAGGTTGACTTCCTACAATTGTTAAGACTATATTACTAGTAAACTATTATACCGAATGACAGGAATGACATATCTCAACGAGTCACACCGACCACTGACACCGGTATTGAGCTAATCAAACATATTTTCTGTGAATGTGGAGAACTCTGAACATGCTTTGGGAGCATTTTGTGATCTTTCCAAGGCTTTCGACTGTGTTCACCGTGAGTCATTAATCAGGAAGGCACATCATTGTGGTGTTATAAAACAGCCGTTACAGCCTATCAAAATCCCTGCTAAACACAGCCCCCCCCCCCCCCTGATTGCCTCATAGGGGGGATTATTTGAAATAGTTACCACGCTGGGCAAGCGAGTTGGCAACCGCAGTTTTTTTTTATTTTAGTTGTTACTAGGAAAACGCTGCTGACCGTCTCCTGATTTGTTTCCTTGCGTCGCCTCTTACCACATCCACGGGATCTGACAAAGTAAATGCTATGTCAAAAGTAATACACTGCTTTAACGTCGACATAGAGCAACCCGGGCTACCGGCGGACCGAAAGGGAGTAGCCATTACCAGGCGTTCCTCTATGTCAAAGTATAAGTCCACGCGGTCTTATGCGTACAATAAAACTAGTTGCAGCCGCACTGATCACTAGACTAAATCTAGGTGCACAGCTGAATTGATGTCCCACAAAAATGCCGAATTGTTCACTTTTTTGATGCAAAATGAGATCTGTCACGTCAAATTTACAAAAAGATAGCCTTACAGGGTTATTTTGCAATAACCGGGGAAATTTGCAGAAAAGGTTCAGAATAAGTAATATAGGCAAATGGCAAATATAGGCAATCAGTGCACGTCTAGTATCACCGTGTCTACCATGCATGCAGATACGTTGGTTGCGTTACGGCGGCAGCTACGCCATCATCGAACAAGTCATTAATGTACCCGCCGATGTGAACATAATGATGATGCACCATCTACCAGCTACCGAGTCAATTGGACGATAATCAGGCGTTCAATGTTAACATTATCACAGCGTACACTCAAACAACAGAAGCGCTATCGTGACAGAGACGACACTTTAATCAGAGCTACAAGAATCAAACCGAAGCTGCTACAGTACGGCAAAAGCTTCACAAAACGAGTGTCGTCGAGTTGGCTAGACTGCCTAATAAGATCCTGCTTGCAGTGGGTTACCCTTACATGATTACGACGAACATTCACGTTAAGGAGGGCGTAGTGAATGGCGCGATTGGTGTGTTAAAGTATATAGAGCTGCTCAACGAAGATGAGCCATCCGCGGAGTTAGAGGCAGGCTGACGACTCTAGTCTCATACTTATCACCGCCATTAATGCACAAGGACTTGATTGCACACTCAGAAGACATCTCTACCGATTCCATCATCAAGCGATCTGATTACTTGGTAATGAACGAGACGTGGATGGAAGATTTTAAACCAGTGCTGGCGATCTGAGATCATATCGTGACACCAAAGCGCAGAAAAATAACAACTACATCATCGGTAGCGGTATCATCATCATCGAGATTACCCGTAACGTAAACGTAAAGAAAACACGGCCGTGTCCACGACACAACCACCCCCCATTTTTTTCCTCGCCCTAAATGATCAGGAACCTATTTCCTAATTATCAGAAAGTTGCGAACAATTCTCGCGCATACTTGGTTAAAAACAGACCAGCAGTTCTGTGGATTCACTGGTACCTTTTAATGTTGACATGTATGAGATACTAAATAGCAAATATCCAAAAGAAATGAGGTAATGAAATAGACAAGAAATCAAGTAATCGTCAATGCAAGGCATAATACTAACGTAGTAACTTAGTAGTAGATACGTAAATTCTCTTTGAATTGGGATTGAACAACAGAAAAAGAGTGGTCTGTCATCATTGTAACGCCAGACCACATACATATCTATCCACTCAAAAAAAAATGAGAGTGATTGGTTGGGAAGTGTTAATGCATCCACCGTAATTATAGTCTTGACTTTGCACCCTCAGATTTTCACCTGTTTCGGTCTCTTCAGAACTCTGGGTAGTGTTAGGTTAACATCAAGACAGGACTGTCAAAACTACTTGTTGCAATTGTTGGTCATAAATACCAAGATTTCTACAGCAACAGGATTTTGTCACTATCTGCAATATGGCAACAAGCTATCGAACAAAATGGCACATAAGTATATAATATTATAATTAAATATAATTAAACTTTGAAAAAAAAATTCTTAAATTTGTATATAAAATAGGAAGAAACCTTTTCCCCGACCTATTATTATGTCAATGATATATGTACTCGTAGAATTAAAATAATGTCACAGAAATATAAAATAATTCTGTTAAAGGAAGGACATAAGTATGTAATGCAATTAATAATAGGGGTGTGATAATGTTTAGAGTTCGTGTGGGGTTAAAGTATCCTGAATCTTATTTGCTCTAGAACCGCCCGAGTCTCAACTTTTCATGGACCGTCACCACCAGGATCAATTTCTTTCTAAATTCATTTCATATCGAACAAACCTGATACAAATAACGAGGGATATAGATTAAGGTATAGTAGTATGTTAGGCGTATACCTAACCTCCTACTATATACTATACTATATAAATAGTAAGGGTATCCTTATAATTGCAAGCGGCAGTAGGCTACTGGTAGAGTGCAAACAGTCGGAGAACTGACGCATTTTGAGCACAAGTTTGACCCATCTAGTTATATATCTCAAAAATGTCGTTTATGAAAGTTGTATAGGGAATTACCAGTCTGCCCGGTATGTACTGGTGGAACAGGAACTGCAAAAGGTAAAAGTAAGGTAAGGTTTGTGTAAAAAATATAACTGACCCAGCATGAAATAATACAAATTGTATTCTATTATGAATAATAAGCGTAGTATATCGATTGCAGATCATTTGAGTGCGGTGGCACGGAACCGGACCACTCCATCCATCCATCGTTATTTTTGAAAATATTAAAAAAAAAACATTTTTGACACACGCTGAAAAGTGAATAGCATGTCGAGTGAGTACATTTATTTAATAAAAATCCCAAAATGTCAGATCATTTCGGTGGTGAAAAAAACTGCTAGACACCCTAAAATATTCCTTAAAACGAAACCGAAGACGGGAAAAAATGAATATGAGAGAGAGCGTTCATACTGCGCTCTGATTGGCTTAGAACGTTCACGTGGTTTGAACAGAGGTACAGTTGGACTAAAATAGCAAACTCGAAGTCGTAGTTCAAATCTTCCATTTAAGTACGTACGGTAGTTAAGAACGCTTAACACAAGCATACAGGAGTAGGTATTAGTAATGCTTACAGGGTTTTTTTTTAAATGAAGTGACAAACGAACTTACCTGCAACCCTTGACCTGATGCGTTGTCAACTTCGAGGACTAAAATGCAATACTCCACAGCCTGCAGTGACTGGCTCTCTATACCCTTCAAACAAGAACACAGCAGTGCAAAGGTTTGTTTCCAAACTAGCAAGCAGACTAAGCTCTGGAGCTTATGCTGTAAAAAAGATTAGAGATCTCACTAGTGTGAGACAGCTAGATTAGTTTATTTCAGTTATTTCCATAGCATAATGTCTTATAGGATTTTGCTATGGGGAAATGCGGCTGATTTAGAAACTATTTTTGTGTTGCAGAAGAGGGCCATAAGAGCTATTTACAACCTTAAGTCGAGAGTCTCTTAGAGAAAATTTTAAACAAATAAATATATTAACTTTGGCCTCTCAGTATATTTACGAAAATTTAATGTATGTTCACAAAAACAAAGATAGTTTTAGTAAAAAAAAGTGATATACATTCCGTAAACACTAGGAATAAACACAAGCTAGTGATACCAGTCTCTCGACTCCACAGAGTCAGTAATTCATTCTTGGGGCAATGTATACGCTATCATAACAAAGTCCCAGAAAATATTATACAAGGTCTCTTTATGATAAAGTTTAAATATTTAATTAAACAAAAACTGTATAAAAAGGGTTATTATAACATAAATGAATACATGGTTGATAATAACCCCTGGGAATGAGGTGGTCGCTTCCAAGTTGTTTCTAAAATAAATTTTATAAATAGCTTGTAATCACTTATATTGTAAAATTTATTTTAAAATAAACCCCGCTGGGTTTCTTGCTGGTTCTTCCTAGGACAGAGGATTCTTTCGAACCAGTGGTAATGGAAAAAATGACTTTGAATAAGAATTACTTGTAATCAATATTGAATAAAAATTATTCTATTCTATTCTATTCTATTTCGAGGGTCAAGCTTTATCTAATCTCAGTCATGCTCGTAAGTCGTATATGTCTCATTACCTCTTCTCTATCAAAAGATGGGCAGAACATTCCATCTGTTGTACAGCTCATCTGGATTAGTCAGTGATCGTTCGTCAGATACATATAGACACCGCACACGTACCTATTCGGTTTCGCACTGCTGGTGGCCAAAGTCTCTTGCGACATGATTACTGAGTTTATGTAGGCATGGCGATGATTTATGCTTAGTATCAGAAACTTCAGAGATTTCGATACAAGATCGAAGAAGTGAAGATGACCGACACCTAGAGTCGAAATTAACCGATTCACAAGTTACGAGTACCTTCATACTTACGGAATACGTCACACGCAATTCCCATTGAGAATTCGATGTGATATACACATTAGATAAACAGCCCATTTAGCGTGTCTGGTACATAACCCTAACACGCTCTAATTTTTAGAGCGTATCCATATAATGGCACAAACGTCATTGTAGTGATTGATATGCTGTCTCAACGTCTTATTCATTGTTGACATGCAACATTTGTTGACGTTTACCCTTGACGACTGGATATATGTAGGTTTTTATTTTATCAGCAGGCAGCAGGTACCCTTTTAATCACTTTAGAGATTGTTAAGTTTGAAGTACTAGGAGATTATCATACATTATGTTAGGGTGGCTGTATGATGTTAGGATATAATCGCCACCGTAACATCGCAGATTTGTGTGCGATTACCTTATTGGCATCTCTGCTTATGAAAATTCAGATAAGAGTATGATTGCAATCCAAATGTTTAGATATATCCCTTCCAATGCAGAACCTTTCAGTTTATATTGTGTCAATATCACGGCCGCACGATGCGAAAATATTATTTCTCATGTTACAAGATTTAACACAAGTTTTAAAGTCGACTCTACATTGTTCTCTTGCGACAAAATCCTGCTGTAGTCTGTTAATTTTCAGCTTCCTTAGTTCTTCTGCAAAAGACCTGCTATTTTAAGGATATTGACTACATGGTAAAGCTACGCTGCAGCTGTACTTTTCCGCGTAGGTCCGCGTTTTGACAGTGACAACGTAAATAGCATCATAATGCTGCTGTGTTTCGTGTACACATGAGTTACCACTGAGTAATAAAATGAATTCCTATACACGTCTAATTTTATCTTTAAAAGAGAAACTTATATGACATGAATTATTGCTTCACTAATAACGGGACTGAACAAAGTTTGGACAGCTGATTGCTACAAAAGTTGTGGCATCCATAGATTTATTCTTTAATACTGGCGTAACAGAGCAATACGGAAAGATTTTTATGCACAAAGAAATAGTTCCTCACCAAAAATCTTATTACAGGTCTTAGGGCGATGAATATCGTGGCAGAAATCTGCTACTATAATATAATCCTATATATCTCCTGTCACACTTATGTAGGGGTAAGAAATGGTACCTTGCTCTACATCTGATAGATGTCACGAGGTTTTAGAAGCTTTTACGAATTCACTTATCTTTTACTATTGCGATGAAAAATGAATAAAGAACCCTCTTGCACTTACTACGCCAGACTTATATATTGGCTAGGCTAGTTAAGCTAGCTCCAGTATGTATTAGATACTGGAGCTAGTATTTCAGTAGTATTTATTTGTTTTGACTATTTTTAACCGAGTATGTCGTTGAATATCAACCAACGCCTGATTTAAAAAACATTCATCGTCATCATTACACTCCATACAAGTCTATGTTAAGATTACAATCTTTATATTTATTCGAAAGATTCTATGTAGAAACAACGCGGGTTTTGGCGGCAGTTTGACTTCGATTGAGTATTAATATTTATGAAGAATGTTTTTACACAGAACCATGTATTTTGTTTCTTTAACTAGTAAGTAGTCATATAAGAGTGACATTAGGTTACAGTCCAATGAAGCTGAATGGATATTGCAGCCTAAGGATAGTTTAAATTAGCTTCTGACAAGGCGACCAGAATGCTTTGTTAAATATAATGACTAAGATGAAATGCCTTAAAGCTTTTGTACTGGCTCTCTTACCCTTCAATCCGGAATATAGCAAGTGAAAGAGTATAGTGGGTAAAAAAAAAACCTACCCAGATATTTTTTGTATAGAATAAGGGTGGAAAACGAGCACACAGTCCACGTGATTATGAGTGGATGCTGTGGCTTACGCACATCTACATCTATCCTCGATCAAGAATCAAAATGCAGACGCGTTGTGACCGCCCTCCGAAAAATGGGTCTCCGGATTCTAGACTCACCATACGAAATACAGCACTACTAACACGCCATTTCACGCCGATATTTCGTAAGAGCGCTGTCCCACACCGCTCAAGCCGACACATTCGTGCTACAACCATAATACGGTTGCAGCGTGGCTTTACCAAGTATATAAGTACGTATACATACATATATGTGTAGTCTAGGCATAAAAGAAGTAAATGTTTTGTCGTTTCTGGCTGCATCTTGAGAGATTCTTTATTTTCCATCAGATATCGGTTTTAAAAGCCATATAGCTAATGATAGCCGTTTTAACTAACTTTTGGCGGTGGGGGTCGGGGGCAGTGGGTAATGTGCTGTACTAATACTAATAATGATGATTCCTGATTAAGGCCGAGTATTCCAAGCGTAATAAGCAGTTACACCCGCAAAGATCGAGTCAGTTCAGCGCCCCCGAGTGTGCGCGCGCCACAGTCTAAACTAAACAGTATTCCATCGGTATTGGCAAATTAATAAAGTTAATTAAAATTAGCATAATTAAGTAAATACTATGTATATATACTTAATTAATTATGCTGTATATTTTTTTATAGGATAGGGTGACAAACGAGCACACAGTCCACCTGATGGTAAGTGTTTGCTGCGGCCCATAGACATCTACATTTATCCTCAATAAAGAATCAAAATGCAGATGCATGGAATGCGTCTTTTCCAGTCAAATGCGTCTCCGGTTCTCTACACTCACCATACGAAACACAGCAGTGTCAAGCTGCTATTTTGCGCTGGTATTCTGTGAGATCGTGGTCCTTCCCCGATCGAGGCGACCCATTCGTGCTACAACTATACTACTAATATAGCTGCAGCGTGGCTCTACCACGTAAATATGAAATAATCGCGTTTATTAAACGCGATAAAATCCGTAAAAATTAGTTTCACTTAATGTACAGTTTCACTTTCAGTTTTGAATGAAGTTTGTGATGTAGCTCTGCTTAGTTTTAAACTATGTAAAAGTTGTCTCGAAAAAATAGGGATGGCTAAAAATAAAATAAATTGCGAAAAAAAAAGATTATTGTGTCATAATTTTTTCACAAAAATTTGAGGTTTAATGTTGACTACGTTTTTCTTATTTCCATGAACCATTTGACTGTATCCAAAGTCCTAACATTATTACTTACTTTATGTGTACAAAACTAGATTCAATAATAACATTACCATTAACTATTTATGTCATAAATTCAATTGGCGTGTGCTTAGACCTGGTTGTGAATCATTAGGGTGAACATTTTCGTAATCATCTTAGACGGATAATTTTATAATGGACATACCACGTGCTTTTCTACTGTATATAATTTCGGGCAGCACAGCAAGCATTTCATGTAAATTTTTATTAATTTCGGTTTCATTTTAGTTTCCCAAAATATATTGTCATTTTCTATGAATTTTGTGTAATTTTCATTCTCGCCTGCCCATATAGCCAAAAGACACTTGTCGTTTTGACACATGTAGCTAACCTTGTATCTGATTGTAACATTTTGAGTTTTTTTTCATTATTTATGTCAATAGTTTGTGTTTTTGTTATATTTTATAATTAATATTTTGTTTTCTTGTACAGAATTAAAAGGAGGGACTTCTTGTGTGCTGTAATCGGACACTTAACTTTTTTTTTTAACTTATTATAAGCCAGTGCTTGACCACAATCCCACCTGGTGGTAAGTGGTGATGCAGCCTTAGATGGTAAATCACACTGTCTTATAGTAGCAAAAGCCTATTCACTCTTGCCTTGAACACGCCCAGATTGTATTCGGACGGAAAGATAGACGCCGGCAAATGATTCCACTCCTTTGCTGTACGCATTACAAAAAACGAAGCAAACCAATTTGGTTCTAATGCGTGGAATATCGACAACAAAGGCATGAAGACCCGCCGACCGTCTGGTTGTCCGATGGTGGAAAGGAGAGGAAGGAATTAAAGAGTGTAATTCATGCGCACACTCACCGAAATGCATCCTATAGAATACCGAGAGACTGGCTACTCTGCGCCTGTGCTCGAGGCTGACAAGATTGGTTTCAACCAAATCAAGGTCACCAATAAGCCTCTTAGCACGTCTCTCCACTGAGTCCAATGCTGCCAAGTGGCATTTTGCAGCACCAGCCCATATGTGATAGTAGTACATGCACGACCGGACTTGCGCTTTATATAAGGTAAGAAGCTGCCCCGACGTGAAGTACCGCCGCACCCTTGCAAGGACACCAAGTTTCCTTGCGGCTGCTTTGGCTCTGGACTCAATGAACCGCCCATAGTTTAGGTTCGGAGAAAATTCAATCCCTAACAACTGAAGGCGGTCAGTGTACTCCAAGGATACATTCCGGAAAGTAGGAGCCAAGGTGAGCGGGCTCCTTTTAGCGGTAAAAAGACACGCTTGTTTTGGAGGCGTTAAATCTCACGAGATTGGCATCGCCCCATTCGGAGACTGCCTGTAGTGTGAGACTCATACGCTCAACCATAGCCTCTCTTTCTGACTGGATTTGATCCCAACTGGCCCGGGCGCTTAGTTGGTATCTCTCCACAACTGTGCTGTCGTCTGCATACCCATAGACACCGCGAGAGCAGATCATTTATATGCAGCTGGAAGAGAGTTGCGGAGAGAACAGACCCCTGAGGAACACCGGCGTTTGTCGCCACATTAATGGATGAGCAGCCATCAACGACGACCCGGAGAGACCGTTCACTCAGAAAGTCGTTCACCCAGACAATTAGTCCAGGGGATAAGCCGTACGCTGAAAGCTTGCCCAATAGACTAGCGTGCCAAACCCTGTCAAAAGCCTTCGAAACATCGAGGGAAACAGCAAGCGCTTCACCACTGTTCTCGAGGGCTTCGCCCCATATGTGAGTGGCATACGCTAGAAGGTCCCCAGTTGATCGATTTCGGTGAAACTCGTACTGGCGATCACTGAGGAGATCATTTTGCTCTAGGTATGCCATGAGGTGGGCGTTCAATATACGCTCCATAATCTTGCAGAGTATGGAGGTAATTGAAATTGGCCTATAGTTGGCACAGGCTGCATATTGGCCAGCTTCCAAGATATAGGCACTATTCCAGTTCTGAATGAGAGGCGGAACAAGCGTGTCAACATAGGAGACAACTCAGGTGCACAGACCTTTAGAACTATAGCTGGTATACCATCAGGTCCACTAGCTTTGTTCACGTCTAGACTTCGCAAGGTTTTAAGAACCTCCTTGTTGGTGATACGGACCTCAGACATAGAGGTACTCCAGTGAGGTAATTGAGATGGTACGCTGTTGCTACTATCCAGACGCGAGTTGCAAGCAAAAAGAGAAGCAAATAAGCCCACTTTCTCTTTAGGCGCATGCGCCAGTGAGCCATCTGGTTTTACCAGCGGAGGCAGTGTAGACCGACAGAAGTTTGTCTCCACCGCTTTGGCGAGAGACCAAAAAGCTCTACTGCCAGATGGTTTGACAGAGAGCTTTGTGCCGATGCGTTTAATGCGGTTGAAACTGGCTTGGCGTAATGCCTTTTTGCACGACTTGGCGGCTTGGTTAAAGGCTTTCTTCTTAAGGTTAACATCCGGAGCTTTACGGTCTCGAGCATCGACCCAGGATAAGTACGCCATATGCTTGTGCTCTTCAGCACAAGCGCACTCGGCGTTAAACCAAGAGCGAGCTTTACCACCAATGGGCACGTCAGCAAAGGGGATGAAATACCCCATCGCTTGACGTATCACATTGGTTATGGCATCCGCGCAGCTCGATGGGTCTCCAGAGGAAAAGCAGACCTGCCGCCAAGGATAAGCTGCAAAGAAATGCCGCATCTCATCCCAATCTGCTGACTTGTATCGCCACATTCGTCGCACTCCGTGGAAATCGTAGTTAGGTGGGGAATATAACGACACAGATTTCACCAGACAGTGGTCAGAAGTTCCCAAGGGTGAGGTAACTTGAACATCGTACCTGTTTGGATCGGTCGTCAGCAGAAGGTCGAGGCAGTTGGCTGTGTGCCCATTCACATCAGGTACACTAGTCGCTTGTTGTACCAGCTGGGAGCGCCCCAGCGACAAGGCAAAATTCCACGCCTCTCTCCCAGCGTGGTCCGTCTTCTGGTATGGGAACAGCCAGTCCTGATGACAGGCATTAAAGTCCCCCAGAAAAACCAACTGTGCATTAGGGTACCGATCTAGAGCCACATCAGAGGCTTCACTGAGGTGTTCAAACAGGCTAGTTGTCTCCTGGTCGCCCCTGTGCGATCGGTAGACACAAGAATAAATAATTTTATCTATTCCTGTGTCTATCAATACCCAGATCGTAGAGTAAGTGGGGTCTTCAAGGTGACGGAGACGCTTACAGCAGATATCGTTGCGGACATAAACACAGACTCCGGCGCGCTGATAGAAATTATGCTCCAATGTGTACCCAGGATAGCCAAGGTACGCCGCATCTAGAGGACATCTGATCTGCGCCTCAGTCAAGAAGAGTACGTGCGGCTTGTCAGTCTCAAGGAGGTAATGGACTGCATTGAGATTACAGTCCAGGCCTCGGATGTTTGTGAGGTGCACTTTAATGGAGAGGGAGTGCAACCGCTGTACAAACTTACTCTTCTTTTTCCTTTTTTTCATTAATGGTGGGAATGAATAGGTTGAGAGAATGGCAGTTGGACGAGGCGTCACACATATAACCTAGGGACGCAAACAGAGTCATAGCATCGATGGTACCTAGCATGGAGATCGCGGGGACGCCCGGACCCCCCTGGAAATCACCACCAGGCCCTATCCTCCGGTCACCAACAGGCATGGTGGAACCATCCCAGGGTTTTTCGTAAGATGGCGGGGCAGCCTTTCATGAGTGGATGGCTCATTAATTGGGCCCCCAACTATCTACGGTCGGCCAGCGGTGCAACCGTGCTTCGGATCCCGCTAACCTCCATAACCAGGCACCTGACACTAAGAAACAGCCGCGTCGCAACCGGTCCGTATAAGTAACGCAAGTTGTAGAGTCACCCTCCGCTTCCATTTCCTGCCGGACGTGCTTAGTTTTTATTTTATAAATCTCATTTTGAGGTTATGCTTTCGTTATGTTTTTGACAATATAAACCTGATTTGTGGGGACAGAGAGTTGGGGGAGGGTAGCCCAACGCCACTCAACGTGGCGTAGCGGAGGGAAGCTCGGTCGACGGAGCCCCGCTTCGCGGGGCTCCTCTTTCTGGATGGTTTATAAAAAAATAACCATGAAGAGACCCCGCCATCCTCTTCTAACCTAACCTGATCGAGTCGGGGTGCCCCAAGTCCCGAGCTCACTTCGCTCGCTCTTGCACCAAATAAAACACCAAAATGTTAACTTTTATAATTACTTTAATAAGTAAACATATTTTATAACTTCCACCATTTCCAAAAACGTCGTAAAATAGCAAGCAATGGTTCTACAGAGGGTTAGCGAAGTCATCCAAAAACAGGAGGCAGATAATAACAATAAGGAGCACATTCACGTAAACTCGGAAGCAACGGAATGACGCTTATTACGCGAGTCGCGAAGTCGAGTATAAACGTAGTGATTATATTCTCTTTGGTCGAGTATATCTGTTACTGATTACTGTCAATGTCAAAAGTTCCGTTTCAGGTATTATTAGTAATTTATGAATATTTTTTTAAAATTATATTCAATATTTCGACGCAGCTCCGGCAGCTAAAATTGCATGGGGGCGCTTGGGATAAGCCCCCTTGACCCCCCCCCCCCACACTGACAGACGCCTCGAATTCAGTCGACTTGATTCTAAACTCGACCCTTAAAAAAACTTTAACATTCAATCGTCTAGAGTGCGCTAGCCCCGACTGCGATCTACCCCTGGGGCAGCTCGCGATTGTAGGTAATTATTTCACGCAGGTAGCACGAGTGATAGAGGCTTGCTTGTGTCTATCAGATGTGTTTTTTAAGAAATTCTTCTCTTTATGTATCAAATTCTTTTTGCGACATATCGGGCGATGAACAGGCTGGATCATAGTTGTATTTTTTTTTCTTTTTATAGAATAAGGATGACAAACGAGCACACAGTCCACCTGATGGTAAGTGGTTGCTGCGGCTCATAGACATCTAAATCTATCTTCGTTTGCGAATTAAAATGCAGATGCGTTGTCAACCGTGAGGATTAAGATTGAATGCCTCTTTTCCAGTAAAAAGGGTCTCCGGTTCTCTACGCTCACCATACAAAACACCGCAGTGTTAAGCTGCTATTTTACGCTGGTATCCTGTGAGAGCGTGGTCCTTCCCCGGTCGAGCCGACCCATTCGTGCTACAACTATACTATTAATATAGCTGCAGCATGGCTCTACCACGTATAAATTTTATTGTATCATGTATTGATCGGGTACATCGTAAGGAGAAATAATGTATTTAAAATATAATTTTTTCAGATTCTTAATGTAATAATTTGCGTATTAAAAACCAATTTTGAATACCCAAGCTTAATCTTTTGGGTTATCCGATTACTTCAAGTGCTTGTGCGAGAAGTTACGTCAATTATTGTTCTATTACGGGGGAAAATTCCAAGTATACGTTAGTCATGTTTTGCTGAGCATAACAATAATTTATTAAAGGAGTAAGTATTTGTAGTAATGCTTTTTAATTTCAAATAATATATATATATAAATAAATATATATATATATATATAAATAAATATATATATATATATATATATATATATATATATATATATATATATATATATATATATGTTACGGCGTGCAGCTACCTATCCAAGAGTAGGATTTTCCAGGCCCATGAAGGAAGATCCCACAAGCAGATGCAGGTCGGGCCTCCTAAAGCCAAAGTGGAAAATCTCTAATTACAATAAACAATAAGGGGGAGCGTTCTATCCTACTGCCATTCAACAGGGAGAATATAAAAACCGAGCTTACCTACCTATATCCAAGGCGACTGGTCCCTCAGGGTTCGGTCAGGTCGCATGAGGTTGTATGGTGCATGGGAATTAAGGGTCAGTGATGTGTATCTGTGTGTGACTGAGTGTGGTAGACCTTATGAGACCGTTGCCGTGCTGCCGACGGCAACGGTCTCATAAGGTCTACCACGGTTCGCGAGAAAACCGGTCAGCGGGACAGGGTCGCGACGGCAAGTTGCAAGACCGAATCTACAACCAAACTAGGCCACCTTATGCCCCCCATCAGATCTTGCAATCCTAACCCACGCCTCAAAATTACAGCCCCAATGAGGGCAAGCCGGAGGGTTGAACTGGATGCCCTTCCTGGACATCGCAGCACATAAATAAGTCCTATTCCTAGACAGAAGTCCGACGACCTCCTTCAAACACCTATCTGTGCCCCTATGATTAGTTCCGCAATCCGACCGGATCAGGTCTGCAAACAGCGACGCGACACGAAGCGGCCCAGAGTGGCCTCTTAAGCTTCAGTGCAGAGAGCACCCCCAAATTCTCCATGAAAGTCGTCTGTGGAGAGTCGAACGAAACGCACAGATAGTCCCTAGTATGAATTTTCAACAAGTAGGCATAACCAAGCCATCCACCATATAATCATTTACCAAATGGTGCGACAGCTGATTTCCATCTGATAATCTACAAACTGGCTAGCCCTTTAGACAGGTAGTCCTATGCTCATATTTCAACTAATTTTTCAAAAGCATCAATGTCCAACTATAGAATTAATTCAAACAAATTAATCACCGATGCACATAGGTCAACTTGCAAATTAAACAAAACAATAAACGTAAGGGCCCTACTTCTCATTTAAATATCTTAGACAGTGCCAACAAAATGTAAACCAAAAGAGAAGTGACTCTTACTCCGTTCGGCACAAATTGGGTTATCCAATCTCAGCCTTCCCTTTCACAAGCAAAATGATTAAACACAATCACAAAACATACACCAATATCCAAACAGCGCGTCATTCAACCTCAAATGAATTCAAATTTTCCTTTCAGCAAAACAAAACATACGCACAAGCATTCAATTTCGATTTTCCGTGCAACAACAAACACAGTGATCAAATATATTTACAACACATATGCAGCAACATTTAAAGGAGCATATTAAATTCAACCTTTTAATCACAACCGCTACAAATATGAAAATTTTCGCGGTAAACCCAAAGCATTTTTATTTTTAATTTAAGGCGTCGTTAATTAAGTACTCGACCAAAACCAAATCTAATACCCCTTGACAGCGTGATTCAACGCTCCAGGTGGGCCCTAATCTTCCCACCACAAAGTGGAGGCCACACCGCGTGAACCCGAGACCAATAGAAAAAAGCGAAAAATCCTCTAGCGAAAAATTAGTATCCTCAGGTGTACCACAGGGATCTATACTAGGTCCGATGCTCTTCACATTGTATATAAATGATATTCAGTATTGTTTTATAAATAGTAATTTTTTGTTATATGCAGATGACCTGAAAGTTTATCGAAGTGTAAAGTCCCTTAATGATTGTGAGAAGCTACAGGAAGATCTTGACCGGTTATCTAACTACTGTCTAATCAATAAATTGCAATTAAGCATCCCTAAATTTAAATCTATTTCTTTCACACTACATATATTACTACATATATCCCCTTCTTAACAGTCCCTTAGAAAAAGTATCATTAATAAAAGATTTAGGCATCCTTTATGATTCAAATCCAACCTTTAATGCTCATATCAGCCATGTAACAAATAAAGCGTATCAAATGTACGGAATTGTTGCACGAACGTGTAATTTTTTTAAAAGCTCCTTATCTTATTTACTACTTTTCAAATCACTTATCAGACCACAATTTTAATAAATACGGTGAACTTCTAGAATCATTACAAGCAGTTTCTTCGTTTTATAAATTATAAATGTTATCACGCTAAATCATCGTATCGCAACTTATTAAAAAAAGTTTTCAATTCATACTTTAAAAGCAAGAACAATATACTTTGATGTAATACTATTATTCAAAATAATTCGAAAAGATTGTAGTGAATTACTTAACAAAATATATATCCATGTTCCTAGTCGTTCTCAACGCATTAGAGACATGTATACTCATAAATTGTTTGCACCTAAACTATGTAAAACCAATGCAAGTGAACGCGCCCCTTTAAGACGTATTATGAAAGTATATAACATGCATTTTTCAAATATTGATCTATTAACCTCATCACAGTTACAATTTCGCAAGAACGTTCTAAGAAAGTTGGTAGACATTCAATAGTATCTTAAAATATTTTACAAGATAAATTTGTACTGTTAGCAATTTTTTTTCCCTTTTGTCTCATTTTGATTTTTATGTTACTGAATACTGTCAATTTTATTTTATTTTCCCTTTTTTACTTATACTCTGTTTATTGTGCATTTATTATTTACTGTTACCAATTTAATATTACTTTGTGGATAACGGTGCTGGTTACATAATGACTAATGTTATTTATAAAATGTTATTTGGTTTAAGCATTATTATGTAATTGTTTGTTGCCCTGAATAAATTTAAAAAAAAAATAGAGCGCAAACCGCTAACAGTCACCACTCGGGTTGTACGCCTTCAATGAGGCCGTCGGCAACAGAACAGTTTGACAAGTGGACTGTTGACGGCTCAAGGCTCAGTGGAGGCGGCCGTGATGGGAGCTAAGGCGGCAGCTAGCTAGGGCCGCCTCCATCAAATGGGGAACGGTGGTACACCAGTCGCGGCCACTCAGCTAACGGGAGTGAGAAGGGTCTAGCGGACTGATGAGTGGCCGTGAAGTTCCTCTCCACACGCTGAGGGGGGGTGATGACACCCCCGCCTCTGGGGGAATTACCCCCCGACTGGTCGGGGGAGGGACCCCTTTCAAACCTAGGGGCCTGGTGGCTGGCCGGCGGGCGCCGAGAGTCGTCCATCAGAGGGCGTGGCTAAGCGCCCCCGCCCGTGGGGGTCGAGGGCCTGGCAAAGCCCCGAGAGGAGACGCCGTTCGCACCTAGGCACAAAACTGCATGGTGGTTGCCCTGGTAATGCAGACAGGGCCGCCGGTGCGAACAGTCTCGCTGGAGGTGCCCTTCCAAACATGAGTAGCACCAGCGGCGCTCCTTGGCGATAGTTCGCCTAGTCGGAACCGGCTTACTTAATAATTTCGGGCACGATGTTACCCGGTGATCAGGTACTCGACAATAGGAGCAGGGGGGCGCCTCTCTGGCCGCTAGGCCACTGTAAGATGGTAGAGAGCGACGCTCTCCCGCGGAAGCTCCGATAGGCCTGGGGTGGGTTGACGACGACTTGCCCGGCGGATTCCGCCTCTCACTGGGCACGGCTCGTAGTTCGTCAACGGTGCCCGCCGCGTTCTCAATTTGCCGGCACTGCTCCTCCAAAAACCGCAGCAGGTCATTGAAGGGCGGAACATAGGAGGCCCCATCTTCGCCGTACCTCTCCTCAAAATGTATTCGAAGGTCGAGAGGTAGACGGGACAGCACGATGCGGAGCAGCAAAAAGGCCCATTCGCCCACTGGTAAATCCAGCCGCATCAACGTATTACAGGCCACCAAGACTGGATTCAACAGGTCCGGACGTAGTCTGGCCCGGTCACCCAGCAGCGGGAGGCTTAGAAGCTGCTTAACATGTTCGTCCGCAATTCGCCGAACGTTGGCGTATCTTCTGGCTAGGAGGTCCCGAGCAGTCTGGTAGGCGTCGTCCGACAATCCTAAGTGGCCGACGACGCCCAGGGCCTCCCCCTCCAGTGAGACCAGGAGGTACGCCATCTTCTGGCTCGGGTTCAAGTCACTCCGGGCGTCCACTAGGCCGTCGAAAAGACCAACGAAGGTCAGCCATTCGGAAAGGACCCCGGAGAACCTTGGCAGGTCCAGAGTTGGGAGTCGTCCCAACAACTCCGGCTGAGGCTGCCTCCGAGAGTACTCGGGCAGGCCACTCATCCAACAACTCACTCAACAACTCTGAGCTTCACGCGCCTCCTCGGCATACCTGCCTTCAGCCTCGATCAACTCGTTCGTGAGCGAAAAGAACTGCTCGTAGTGCGCGAAGCAGGAGTCCAGGACTCCCTTTTCCACATCCGAATCCTCGAGCTCAGCGTAAGCCTCCTCCACTGCGGCCCTTCGAGTATCGACCTGCTCGAGCCGCTTCATCAAGTTATGGACCCTATCCGGTCGCCCTATCAAAGCATGGGCGCTGGTGGCCCAGCGTAACTCAGTCCGCAGGCAACGGATTAGTAACTTGGGCGATGACATCACCACTAAATACAAATTACGACGCGGCTCGAGCACAAATTACAAAATAACAAATAACAAATACAAAAAAAATTAACAGTTAACAAATGCAGTTCCTATCAAATCGAGTTTAATAGAAATTACACCAATACGAACTACGACTTCTTGATTAAATACGAGGGCGGCACTGAAAATTTCGGGAATCAAGGAAGTGACACAACATTACTATTTAAAAATGTATCATAGAAGCAACCATTGCATTCGGAAGTCGGGGTCTCCAAAATGGCCGTTTGTAGGCGTCCACAGCGTTTTCATGTGATGAAAATCTCTGTCCACGCAATTTATTCTTTATTTTAGGGAAAGTATAGAAATCATTAGGGCTTAGTTCGGGGCTGTATGGCGGATGGTCTAATAATTCTATGTTTTCTTGCTCTAAAACTTTTGTTCTGTGTGCGGTGTGAGAACTCGCATTGTCGTGATGGAGGATGATGCGGCGGTTGTAGTTCTCTTTACGGAGTTCAGAAACGACCTGTGGCAAACAAATGCTAGCATACCATTCCGCATTAACCTTTCTTTGTCCCTCAAGAGGAATAGTCGTAACATGGCCGGTTTTGGAGACAAACGTGGCCACCATTTTTTTTGCAACACTCCGTGAACGAACAATTTTTGTTGGCTTTAACTCATTTTCGAACACCCAAACTCGTGACTGGTTTTTTTTCGGGTTCGTACGCATATATCCAGGAGTCGTCACCTGATACGATATTGTATACAGCATTTGAGGATCCTGCGTGGAATCTTTCGAGAGTTCTGACGCACCAAGTAACGCGAGCCGCTTTTTGCTCCTCACAGAGCGAATGCGGTATCCATCGGGAAAACAACTTTTTTACACCTAATTGTTCATGCAAGATTATTTGTATTTGACTCATGCCAATGTCTAATGTCACATGTCGATCTTCCTCAATCAGCTTACGCACAGCATCAACGTTTTCTTGGGTGACTGCAGTTTTTGGACGACCTTGACGGGGATCATCACTGAGCTTGACACGTCCACGTTGAAATTCAGCAAACCAGCGATAAATTGTGGTATTGGATGGGGCTTCATCACCAAATGCAGAAATAATCCGGTCAACACACTGTTTTTGTGTTAAACCCCTTCGAAAGTCATAATAAATCATCGCTCTTGAATTTTCTCGAGTCAATTCCATTTTCTCAACGACTAAGCAAGTTTGATAAAACCTTGTGGCAAGACCGAGAATCTTTTTTTAAATAAATAAATGGTAGTCGATTTTGTAAAACCAAGGACTTTTCAATTAAAAAGATTTTAATATGACGAACAGTGGAAATATTCTATTCCCGATACTTTTAGTGCAGTCCTCGTACAAGTTAGCACAAAAGAAAAGACACAAATCAAATCAACAAATAACAAATACTAGTGCGATCAAATCAAGTTAAATTGAAATTGCGCAAATACAAATTACTACTCTTTAGCTCAAATACAAATTACAATACGACTAAAGATACACATCACCGTCGATCAACAAAAAATGCCTCGCTCGGAAATCGACCCTTCGATAAGTAATCCACTACAACTATCCGACAACGATAATTAACCGATTACGTGATAATAAAAATCTACCTACATGACGCATACCTCTAGAAAAACTCCCGCTTGCGCACTAAACGGGCGCGGCTTTTCAAATCTACCCGCTAACCAAATAAGCAAGCAACAAAGGAAAATAATTTTAATATTACGTACAAAAAAATATATTTTTACGTATTACGGACGGGCGTGATTGTAGACACAAAATTAAACCAATCAAACCAACGCTCCCTGCCACCAGAATTGTTTAATTTTTATCAAACACTATGGTCGGGATCGACCGGGGAATCGAACCCGGAACCACGCTCTGCTACCAATTTGTTACGGCGTGCAGCTGCCTATCCAAGAGTAGGATCTTCCCGGCCCATGAAGGAAGATCCCACAAGCAGATGCAAGTCGGGCCTCCTAAAGCCAAAGTGGAAAATCTCTAATTACAATAAACAATAAGGAGGAGCGTTCTATCCTACTGCCATTCAACAGGGAGAATATTGAAACCGAGCTTACATACCTATATCCAAGGCGACTGGTCCCTCAGGGTTCGGTCAGGTCGCATGAGGTTGTATGGTGCATGGGAATTAAGGGTCAGTGATGTGTATCTGTGTGTGACTGAGTGTGGTAGACCTTATGAGACTGTTGCCGTCGGCAGCAGCTCGGACTTCAGCACCACTCCAAATTGTGGTAATCTTCCGCGGAGTCGTCCACAGTCACTTTCTTCGTTCGTCACGAGGACAGTCCTATTAGCTTCATTGTACATTTAACTAACTAAAACTCGACTAATTCCACACAACACGTGAATCGAACACGTGATACCCGACGCAGTAACGGACAGTAGTTCAAAGTTCAACATTCAATGTCCTGGATTCACTTATCACAAATTATAAAGAGGGAATTAAAGCGATCTATTAATGAGTCATACTACTCAGTTAAACACAACTAAGTTCCTTCATTCGACAGCAAAAACCACGTCGCGAAAAGATTCAAAATACGCCTCGTTGACGCGTATACTAACAAGCCAACACACACAAAAAAGGGCACTTAACGCGACGAATCGATTATAATGATTTCCTAATGATCAACCGGGAGAAGCTCTCGAACAAGGAATGCGCAGTTTGAACGTTAGACCGTATATCTACTCGACGCGCGCGTGCACAATTCCGCATCCCCGAACAAAAAAATTACAGCGTGCTGTCCCAAGCACAGCTGGCAAACGACTTCTGCGCTCGCGCGCCCTAGCTACACCGCTCGACCGAACGTCAAAACCGGTATGGCGCCGAGCAGAGCGCCCTCTGGCCTCAAATTCTGAAACCAGCGTTCGGGCGTGAACATATATATTTAATTCTTTGTAGCTGTGGGCATTTGATAAATATTTTTAAATTTAGGGATAAGGAATAGGATATAGAGAAAACAAGAAATAGTTGCGAGTAATACTGATTTATTATATTTATTTAAAAGAAAGTTCAGCAGTGGACAAAATTGTATAGTGCGGCGCGCCGCGTACAAAAATAACAGCACTTAGTATACATATTATACATACAACACTCGCTACTACAATACAGAGTATAAAAAATTCGCACCACATTACGTACAAGGATGCAGCTTCTTCCTCATCTATCTAGAGTATAGGACCTCTAGGTACTTAATATAAAAAATATAATAATAATATGTGTGCGTCTCACAGTTAAATGTGGAGCTTGTTGAATCAATGACGCCGTGACGTCACAGTCGCGTTACGCGCACGCGAGTCAACGATTGAACACCAGGACTAAATAATAAGTTAAATCGCTAAATATGATTAAGTTTAAGATTAAGAGAGTATATTGTTAAGGAGTGATGATGGAACTCAGTCATTTATTTTTTATCACATTTGAAAATGGCAATGTCATAAACTTTATTATATAAGCTATTATTATGTAATATAAGTTAGTTTGTAATAGTTTTAGAGCGGTTCGTGGTTGCGGGCGGGCGGGTCGGCGTGCGGGTCGGCGGGCGGGGCGGCGGGCGGCGCGGGCGGCGGGGCGGGCAGCGCGGCGGGCACGGCGCGAGGGTGCGGCGTGGGGCGGCGCAGCAGCGCGGGCTTGGCGGCCAGCGCCGGCTTGAGCGAGCCGCCCGTCAGCGTGAGCTCCGCGAACTTGGCCGCCACGCGCAGCGTGTTGCGCGCCGGCACCGGGCTGCCGTGCGGCGGCGCGTGTGTGTGTGCCTGAGCCTGCGCGTGCGCCTGCACCTGCGCCTGTCCCTGCGCCGGCTCGGCCGCGGGCGGCGTGCCCTCGCGCGCCTCCGCGCCGCCCTCCGAACACGTCTGCCTGCAATTTCACACAACTATAATTATATACTTAAACATTACTTTCATTTCACTTCATTCGTTCCACAATTAAACATCAAAATCATTAAACTGTCTCAGGATTTGTATTCCACGGCACAAATCTAACTTTTTTCAGGACCTCTTTTTACAATACAAGCTATACATCTTTGGAATACCCTTCCCAATAATATATATTAAGAATGAGAACAATAAAAATTCACTTTCGTTTAAAAATAGTGCTAATTATTTGTATGCTACATTATTTGAAATTATACGTTGTGAATTTAGTAGAATATTTACTTCTAAAACTTTCTCTTTTAACAGTCGCAAATCATTTAATGAATGGGCGACAGTAGGAATTTATAAAAGTAGGCGAAGGTTATACGAGCTTTATGATGAAAGATCATATAATAGTAGTGTTATATTTAGAGATTATGTAAAAACATATTCTAAAATATTTAAAAAAGTGTGCTCCACTGCTAAGGCTTTACATTTAAGCAACAAAATTAAAACTGCATCCGACAAAATTAAAATGACCTGGAGAATAATAAATAGTGAAACGGGTAAAGTCAAACCGCGCAACTCGGATTTTCAATTGAATATTAACAATAATTTAACGCGATCTGATCAAGAAGTTGCTATGGCTTTTGAGAAACATTTTACTGATGTTCCTTTTTTGACAACAAAATCATTAAATTCTTCTCCTACTGTCGCCGAATCATTGCTCAAACAAAATGTAAAGGCTTGTTCAAATACTTTTAAATTCCATAGGGTACTGCCAAAAGATATCGTTAAATATTTTAAAACTATTGATGTTAAGAAAACGGCAGACTTATGGGAGATTTCCGTTAAAGTAATTTTATCTATAATAGATACATTAGCACCTTATCTAGCCACTATATTTAATATAAGCGTCGAATCTGGTGTGTTTCCTGATTTAATGAAACATAGTAAAGTCATTCCTATATTTAAATCTGGTAGTACATTAGACCCCGCCAATTTTAGACCAATTTCTGTACTACCAACATTAAGTAAAATTTTTGAAAAAATTATTTTAGATCAGATGTTAAGTTTCTTTAATATTAATAAATTGCTACATAATAATCAATTCGGTTTTACAAGGGGTCGTTCGACAACTGACGCTGGAGTTGAGCTTATTAAACATATTTTTTGTGCATGGGAGAATTCAGAGGATGCTTTGGGTATATTTTGTGACCTTTCCAAGGCCTTCGACTGTGTTCACCATGAGACATTAATCAGGAAGCTACAGTACTATGGTGTCAAGAACACAGCGCTTAAACTTATTATTTCATATTTAAGTAATAGAAAACAGAAGGTTATTATCAATGGTAAAAGTTCTTCCGGGTCACCTGTACTAATGGGTGTACCTCAGGGCTCGATTCTCGGCCCATTCCTGTTTCTGGTGTATATTAATGACTTACCTCACCTTGTAGGGGATAGTCATGATATAGTATTATTTGCTGATGATACTTCCTTGATTTTTAAACTTAAACGTCAATCATTTAAATGTGACGAAGTGAATAATGCTATATCAAAATTAGTGCATTGGTTTAACGTTAATAATCTGCATTTGAACGGAAATAAAACTAATTGTGTTAAATTTACAACAACGAATGTTCAAAATCTGAATACCAATGTGTTTTTAAATGGGGAGGAATTGAGCCCTGTTGTATCCACTGTTTTTCTTGGCATCACTCTTTACGCAAAGCTCCAGTGGGGCCCCCATATATCCAAATTAGCAAGCAGACTAAGTTCTGCAGCCTATGCTGTAAAAAAGATTAGAGGTCTCACTAGTGTCGAGACAGCTAGATTAGTTTATTTTAGTTATTTTCATAGCATAATGTCTTATGGGATTTTGCTATGGGGAAATGCGGCTGATTCAGAAACTATTTTTGTTTTACAGAAGAGGGCCATTAGAGCTATTTACAATCTAAAACCGAGAGAGTCTCTTAGAGATAAATTTAAAGAAATTAATATATTAACTTTGGCCTCTCAGTATATTTACGAAAATTTAATGTATGTTCACAAAAACAAAGATAGTTTTAGTAAAAGAAGTGATATACATTCTGTAAACACTAGGAACAAACACAAGCTAGTGATACCAGTTTCTCGACTCCACAGAGTCAGTAATTCATTCTTGGGGCAATGTATACGCTATTACAACAAGGTCCCGGAAAGTGTACAGGTTCTCTCTATTACCAAGTTTAAATGTTTTATTAAGCTGAAATTGTATAAAAAGGGTTATTATAGTATAAATGAATACATGGTTGATAATAACCCCTGGGAATGAGGTGATCGCTTCCAAGCAGTTTCTAAAATAAATTTTGTAAATAGTTCGTAATCATTTATATTGTAAAATTTATTTAAAAAAAAAGTCCCGCTGGGTTTCTTGCTGGTTCTTCCCAGGACAGAGGGTTTTTTTCGAACCAGTGGTAAAGTAAAAAATGACTTTCAATAAGAATTACACATGTAATGTATATTGAATAAAAAATATTCTATTCTATTCTATTCTATTCTTTTAATAATTTCTACGACAACATTAACTGATAGCAATTACTCACTGATTTAACTTTTATATATATCATCATTCATCATCATCATTACAGCGTTTCATGAGTCCACTGCTGAACATAAGCCTCCCCCAAGGAATGCCACAAAGCACGGTCCTGAGCCACCTGCATCCATAGACTCCCTGCATGTCTTACCAGGTCGTCACTCCATCTCGTGGGGGTCGCCCTACACTTCGCCTACCGGTACGAGGCTGCCACTCAAGAACCTTTCATCCCCATCGGTTGTAGGTTCTTCGAGCTATATGGCCGGCCCACTGCCACTTCAGCTTTCTAATACGTTGGGCTATGTCGGTTACTCTGGTTCTACTGCGGATATACTCATTTCTAAGTTTATCACGCAGGGAAACCCCGAGCATAGCCCTCTCCATAGCTCGCTGAACAACCTTAAGCTTCCTCATACGTCCAGCAGTGAAGGACCACGTCTCAGATCCGTAAGTCATCACTAGCAACACGCACAGGTTGTACAATTTCGTTTTAAGTTTTTGAGGTATGTCTGACGAGAAGATGTGTTGTAGTTTTCGGTTTAGAATCCGCCGATTGACCTCTCGGTCTATGTTGAACTTACCTAGTCGGACTATTTGTCCCAGGTAAACATACTCGTCAACAAATTCGAGCTTAGTGCTTCCAAGAAATACCGGCATAGGTGTGACATGGACATTAAACATGATCTTTGTTTTGTCCATGTTCATCCTAAGACCTATTCCTTGGGAGACACCATTGAGATCATTGAGCATGGTGCTTAGGTCCTCCAGCGATTCTGCCATAAGGACTATATCGTCGGCAAATCGAAGGTGAGTGATATACTCGCCATTGATGTTAAAAACGTCTTTCAATGCAGCGGTGAAGAGTTTCGGGGATATAACATCACCCTGTCTTACACCTCTCTGCAATTGGATAGGTTTCGTACTCTGGTTCTGTACTCGGATAGCCATCGTAGCTCTACTGTAAAAACACTTCAGCACTTCGATATACCGACAGTCAACTTGGCATCGCTGAATGGACTGCAGCACCGCCCAAATTTCGACGGAATCAAAGGCTTTCTCATAGTCCACATACGCCAGACATAGTGGCAAATTGTACTCTTCGGACTTCTGTACAATTTGCCGAAGGGTATGTATGTGGTCTATGGTGCTAGAGCCCTTTCGGAAACCGGCTTGTTCGGGAAGCTGGAAGCCGTCAAGTCTGCGCGCGAGACGATTCGTAATGACTCTCGAAAACAGCACGTAGACGCGGCACAGAAGGGAAATCGGTCTGTAGTTCTTCAAGAGAGCGTTGTCACCTTTCTTGAAGAACAAGACTACCGCACTTCTGCTCCACGCCTCCGGTGTAATACCACCATGGAAGACGGAATTAAAGAGCTTCTGAAGGACTTCAAGTACCGGTTTTCCACCCGCTTTCAGAAGCTCCGCTGTAATTGCATCCTCACCTGGGGCCTTGCCGTTTTTAAGGTGCTGAATAGCCATTCTAATCCTTTCAGACTAACGTCCGGTATATCTTCGGAATAGTGTCAGATAAGACTCGTTCTTGGATCGTTACTCACACTTGCGTGTGGCTCCAACGATGACGTGTACAGCTGCCCATAGAACCTCTCAATCTCACTCAAAATCTCAGGTGGTCCGGAAACGATACTGCCACACTCGGTCTTCAGCTTTGACAGTTGGCTCTTTCTGGCAGACAGATCTCTGGCAAAGTTTTTGGAGCCTTGGTTCCGCTCGATCGCTTCTTCAATACAAGCTGTATTGAAGTTGCGTAAGTCCCGCCGCATGCATTTGGAGATCTGTCTGTTCAGTTGCCTGTATGCTGTCAAATCTGTTGAAGAATGTAGCTTCATCTCCCGTCTAACAGCCATGAGATTGAGAGTGTGATCGAAGAGGTTTTGTGTTCTTCTGCGGCGAGTCTTGCAGAACTTTGCTCCGACCGCATGGACAGTTTCCACGGGCTTGTCATGGCGAGACTTACAGAACTTTGCTCCGACCGCATGGACAGTTTCCACGAGCTTGTCATTCATATCGTCCACTTCATTGCAGTCTTCTAGGCACTGAAAACGGTTTTGTAACTCGAGCTGAAAGGTTTCGGACTTTGGAACAGAGCACGAGGGGGATGGAGCGTTGACTTCATTTTACGAGACCTCTTCAACTTAACGTTTAGGTTCAGTGTGCCTCTAAACATTCGGTGATCGCTACCAGTTTTCACCCTCGCGATCACGGAGACATCACTGAACAGTTGTCGTCTGGTCGTCATAATGAAGTCAATCTCATTTTTTGTGGAACCGTCGGGGCTCGACCAGGTTCACTTCTTGTGGGGCCGCTTCTCGAAGAAAGAGTTCATCATAAAGAGTCCCTCTTTCTCCATGAAGTCGGCCAGCTGCTGGCCCCTTGGGTTCCGTAGCGCTATTCCAAATTTCCCTACTTTCAGCTCACCGTTCTCTCTTGTGCCTAGTTTTGCATTGAAGTCTCCCATTAACACCGTATATTGGGTTTTGGAGGAATGCATGGCTCTAGAGATATCCTCATACTTTTCCTCCACCTCCTCATCGGGGTGTGCCGAGGTTGGTGCGTAAACCTGTATGACCTTAGGCGAATACCGTTTGGTGATTCTGAGTATAAGGTACGCAACCCTCGTCGACACACTCTCAATCTTTACAACGTAGTTAACGTGAGACTTGTGGACGATAAATCCGACACCTCCTTGGGACAAATGGTCGCCCTCCCGTTGATAGAGCAAGTTGCCGGATTCGAGGATTACCGTGTCCTCCCCCTCTCTTCGGACTTCGGATAATCCTATAATATGCCAGCGTAACTTATCTATCTCTTCTTCCAGCTCCACGATCTTCTCGTCAGTCCTCAGGGTGCGTGTGTTGTATGTTGCCAGGTCGACTCGTCTTAGGTGGCAACCGAACCTCCACCGGAGATTCTTAGCACCCCCGGCCCCGCCGTTACCATGGTCGCCACCGTAGCCAGGAATAGCGGGGCCGCCGGGGACTGGGGGCCGTTTCTTTGTTACTCTCAACATAGGGAGGGTATTTGCCATAGTTGCCACGCTTGGGGAGCGGGTTGGCAATCGCAGTTTTTTTATTGTAAGTTTGTTGTTATCAGGAAGATGCTGCTGCCCATCTCCTGCCTATTTCCCTTTGTCGCCTTTTACGACACCCACGGGAAGATATGGGGTAGTGGATAATCTTAACCGCCACTACACGGCACAGTAATTATATATATATATATAATGCATTGTAAACATGTTTTCTTTAATAAGAAATTCAGTACCATTAGCAAGGCATTACAGTTAACACTATTTTATTTTGCATTATACAATCTCGATATTTAAGTGGTACTCCTCGATAACATTTAATCTTACATTACACTGCATTACATTTTGCATAATTACACATAAACACTCATTGATATATAGATTCCCTAAGTTATTTATAAATTTGTACCAAAAATTATGTACTAAATTTATAAACATAAATAGTATATACATATTGCATATGTGAATATAATACATATTGCATATGTGAATATATGTATATCAAATTTGCAAATAAAGTTCAATACAAGTAATATAGGCGAATAATAAAGAAAACTTAATAAAAAAAATCTCAAACATTCTGTACTTTTTATCTTTTAAATTCAGAATGAATGGTAAATAATATATTATTTTAACTGATTGTCATTCATAAATATCTTAAGCCTACTATTTTACTACGCACGCACACATTCGTACAATTCACTTGGTCAACTAAAACATTGTGAGTTGAATCGCACAAAGAGGAGCACACTTAACGCATAATTGTTGTCCATAAATCACATTCAAATTAGAATAATTTCAAATAAGAGTAAAAGCCTTGTTTACTCATATTTTTAAAGCTTGCAATAACGATACATAATTATTTGTATTTAAATTTAAGTATGAAATTTGGTTAATCTCTAAAAAATAACTCTGTATATTTGTATGTCGTATATGTATGTACTACGTATATATTTTAATAAATTAACACTTTATATAAGTCATATATTTTGCACCTACCAGCAAATATCTTTGGTTTGGGTGCCAAAGATATTGAATTCCCAGGGTTTGAATAGCAAAGAATGCCACAAGGCATTAAATCTGTCTTATGTATCCTTAGCTTTAAAGTATTACATTTAAGCTAATAAAAAATAAAATAAAAAAAACAAAATAATAACATTCGCCTATAAGCTGTATATAATATATAGGTTCCTTTACGCAGGATATTTATTGAATGTGTCGAGATGAAGATTGGGTAGAAAGTAGGCATTACTCCAAGCTAGATAATAGAGCGTGTGTATGATATAATTTGGTGTAGTGTAATGAGACGTGGCGCACCTGTGCGTGGGACGTTTCTTCAGGGTGTCGCGGTTTTGCAGGAAGGTGTCGGCTGTGAGCGCAGCGCGAGCGGGAAGATCCAACACTAGATCAGGAGTACTCTCCGCCAAGCGCCTGCACACATTTACAACTCTCATTAAATATTAACTACAATTTTTCTATTTAAGGAATTACTATGGCAACCGAAACCTGGCAATATATTATGTATTCCAAAATGCATAATTCAAACTCTATTAGACAATGGAAATGAAATGAATACATACATACATAAACACTCACGCCTGTCACCCAGAGGGATAGGCAGAGACTATGGACTATGGATACGATCCTGACACACCTCTCTCCCTTCCTTTACATCCATATACCTACGCATACACGCTCGTCGGTTAAAGGTACTCTTGATTTGGCCCATTTTCAATATATCGCCAATTTAGTCGATAAGCTTTCGCCTAGGGCGTCCCTTCCCGACTCTACCATTCACCTTTGCAACATAAATTTGCTTTGTCACTCTTTCCTCATTCATTCTTTCTACATGACCAAACCACCGAAGCATTCCTTTCTTAATTCTGGTCACAACATCATCTTGCTAACCACACTCTTCTCTTATCACACAATTTTTAACTCTGTCATTTAGATTCATCCCTAACATACTCCTTAATAACCGCATTTCTACAGCATTTATTCTACTCTCGTGCTTCTTCTGCCACACCCAACTTTCACTAACATACATTAAAGTAGGGACTAACACAGCACTGTGAATTGCCATACGTGCCTTTTTGGACACATTCTGACTTCTCAAAATAGGGTGTCATTCACTCTATTTCCTGCATTCACTCGTCGTTCTATATCCTTATCATGTCTACCATCCCTGCTAACTACACATCCCAAATACACAAACTCATCTACTTGCTCGACGAACTCCCCTTCTATTCTTATTTCACATATCGTTTTACTTTCTTCTCTTTCAAAAACCATCACTTTCTTCTTACTTGCGTTCACTTTCATACCCCTTTCTTTCAATGACTAATTCATTAAAGTAACCATCATTTGCAACTCGGCCGCCGACGACCGCCGACTTGATCATCGGCGTACAAAAGGCATTTGACAGTTAACCCACCCATTTTTAACGCGCATTCTTCTACTTTCAAATTTTCCAAACAACTGTCCATAAACAGGTTGAACAGCTACGGGGAAGCCACACAGCCCTGTCTGACAACTTTATGGATGCCAAACCAGTCCGAGTAGGCCCCGTTGATCCTGACACAAGTAGTAGAGTCCCTATACAGAGACTTCAATGCCTGTAACAACCCAGCGCTCAACCCAAATGAGTTCAGTGTTTGCCATAACACATCCCTGTCCACTCTGTCATAAGCCTATTCCAAGTCCACGAACGCACAAAAAGCTTTTTTGTTTTTGGCCAAAAACTTCTCCGCGGTCATGCGCATGGAAAAGACCTGTACTGACCTGAATCTGTACATCCCATTCCCTTTCTAAATCCCGCTTGCACATCCCAAATTTTTCCATCAGTTTCTTTCATAACTCTTTCAATTAGCACCTTAGCATACAAATTTCCCACAATGCTAAATGACATGAAATTTTTTGAAATTTTTATTTTCAGTTGTTGCTCGCTCTGGCTCATATATAAGGGTGGTCGGATAGGCCAAGGTAGTTAAGAAGGCAAAGTAGCACAGCGTTCCTTTTTTTTTTCAAATTAAACTTTTACTACAAGTTCCGTTATTGAAGTCTTTTGTCATCAAAGTGTGAGGGTATAAACATCAGGTGTAACAGATTTTTTTTAGGTGACAACAAACACACGTTTCACGATATCGCACATACCTACGTCTATCATCGATGAAGGTTTGGAAATGTAGATTGCATAGTCACCCCAACACTAATAATAGAATGCCTCGTTACCAGAAAAAAAGAGTATCCGGTTCTCTATTCAACATACAAAAAACCAGCATTATACTGCTATTTTACGCTTGTATACTGTGCGTGCGTGGTCTTTTTCCGAATGTTACGTGCACGTATCGACACGACACGAAAACAGCACTAGTAGCTGAAGCCATACACACACACATGTACAGTTGCAAAGTGACGCTATAACGTTCATTTTTATCCCAAACTAAACCCTTAAGTCGTTATTTACTCTTACATCTGTATTTGGGTAATCACATTTTATAACTATACCGCTATATCTTCTATATACAGGGTCATTTTTAATTTACTAAAGACCTTTTGGGAATATATTGGTTACATCATTACAAACAATTTTAGTGAGATCACTTTTCACAGAGTGATTATTACACTCAGATAAATCAGAATAAATCGTCAAAGAAAATGCATAAATAAGGCATTTTTACACTTGATACAGTATCAAACATTGTGTTGAAATCATTAAACATAATTAAATGAGCAAATGACATTAAAAAAAAACCACAAATATTAAAATTTATAATAAGTAAGAATGACCGCCGGGCCGGTCGACGCCCGCGCTCAGCTGATTTTTTTTTTGGAGTTTATGGCCTGGTATCTAGACCTTTAGGCCAAGTCTTAAGTATTTTTATTCGGTTTATTGTAATTTTCCCACTCCTTCATAGTATACTGCTTCACAATATGTTGATGCGTCACATTGTGCAGTTCTTGGGAGATTTTGGCGGCAACTTGATCCAGCAGACAGCTGATAGTTGGCGATGGTATCTAAAGGTGCCTATGCAAACAAACAGCTTATCTTGAGAATCCATCACCATCAGAGCACTTGTTTCACTGTTTCCACTAATAGTTCACATGCGTAGACAGTTAATACACAAAATCGCAACACTTTTACATATCAAAGTCCACTTCAAACCATTATTTAAACAATAATACAGGAGCAGCAAACCGCCGCCGGTCAATTTCCCGCCAAAACTCCCGCTCAGCTGATTGCGTTGCGAGTAGGGTTACCAGATGAAAAAATTAAAAGTCCGGAGAAGAGGCCTGATTTCCATTTAAAAATCCTGAGATTGTTTTACAGTTTGAGAAGAAAAACTTACTTAAAAAGGTATCTTCACATATTAAGTATGATAAAACTGTTTAAGTACCTACTTGGATAAATAAGTTTTGATTTTAATTGTGGAATTATTACCAAAGGAAAATTATTTTTAGTTTGTTTAACTTTTTATTAAGAGATCTTTTAAAATGTAAGCTGTATTATATTGAAAGTTCTAAAAATCCTGAGATGAACTATTTGATTATTTTATTAATTTCTTTAAGAATTAATAGACATTCTTTAATAGACAGTTAGGTAGTTTTTTTACGAATACTGTTTGCTAGCAACTCTGCCTGCATCCAAGAGGCAACGCCTCAACGTCGCACATGCGGCGGCCCAAGGCCAAGCCAACGATATATTATAACGTCGACACAGGTGTCACCGTCATCAAAGGCGCCGCCTGCCCTTTTCGGTTTGCAGGCATCGATTTGGTGATCGATGTTTGCAGCACGTGCAAATTAAATAAGTATTATTAACTATTTTTTTATTTAATGTAATTTGTATTTAAAAAATGGATGCAGGTTAAAATAATTACAAATATTACAATAAAACATTTATAATGATTAAATACAAATTAACAGTAATTGAATAAAGATATTAAGGTATAATGGTTCAATAAAAATATTAAAATACAAATTTAAAAATTAGACTTACCTAGGTACTTGTCCGCGGATGGCGGTGAGTATCGCGCACATAGCGTTCAAAATAATCACCTCCACATTCTATACATAGGTGACACCTAAAACTTAACTGTTCACCGACATGAGATAATACTTGATGATTCATTTTGATTTGATCGAATGCCCAAATTATTTTTTCTTTCAACATGTCGCGGGTTTCGAATGCTCGACCAGTATACACTAATGTCTTTACATGCCCAAATAAACCTGCCACAAATAAAAATCCAATGGTGTGATATCTGGCGATCTGGGAGGCCATGCACAAGGCCCGTCTCGACCGACCCAGCGACCAGGGTATTCTCTGTTTAAATAATCCTTAACTTGGCGAGCATAGTGTGCCGGCGCCCCGACAAGTTGGTAATACATATTGCGTAGAGATGCAAGTGGTATGTCCTCTAACAACTCTGGCAGCGTGTCGGTGAGAAAACTATGATAGCTTTCAGCGTTTAATCTTTCTATGAAGACCGGGCCCAGTAACGTTGTATTAATGACGCCTGCCCACACATTGACACTAAACTGGTGTTGAAAGCTATGCGGTCTTGGTTCATGTGGATTTTCATAGCACCACAAGTGTTCATTGTGCGAATTAAATAGTCCCATTCTGCCAAATGTTGCTTCATCAGTCCATAAAATGTTGGCTCGTTCAGCAGCTAGTAACCAGTTACAAAATGTAACTCGCGCTGGTTTGTCAGCTTCACTGAGTTCATGAACACGATGCAAGTGGAAACGGTACTTCCCTTCATTGTGTATGACACTCCATGCGTAGTACTGTGACACATTGAACTGTCTGAACGGGCTGCCTCATAAGTGTTCGCTGCTGGATTTTGTTCAAAAAACTGCAGTATGTCTTCCTGCTCACATACTGTGCGCCGCGGTGGACGACCACGATCGATTGATACAGGCTGGAATTGCCCGTAATCTCGTAATCGCTGTGTAGTACCTAGCATCGTAGCGTAGCTCGGTGCACGTGAGTTGGGAAATCGCCTTGAATATTCACGGCAGGCTTCTCTAACGTTATCATTGCAAATTGCTAAAATTCGCACCATTTCGGTATACTCAATATTTGAGTATCGGTATGCCATTGTAATAACGCGTAACGTTCGCGATATTAATCTCACAACGGAAGGAGAAACGTCGCGGGCGCACCAAAGTGCCAAAGGCGACTGACGACACAGATAATTAGGTCAAGTTCAAATGAGCAAGCGCCGCCTCCTACACCCCTCCACCCCTACCCCGCCACGCGCTTTATTTTGCTATTTAGGACTATTGCCGTTTAGAAGGTCCAATTAAGATATTTTTATTTTTGTATGAAAATAAAAATTGAAGAAATATAATTTCTTTTCTTACAGATGTTGTTGTTATGATGTAAATAATATATTCCCAAAAGGTCTTCAGTAAATTAAAAATTACCCTGTATATAAAAATTACGTGTCACATTGTTTGTCCGCGATGAATCCGAAACCACTCGACCCATTTTAATGAAGTTTTGTAAATGTGTATTGCTTGTAACTTGAGAGATAGTTTTTATCACAATAAGTAATGCTCAATATTTTTTTTTGCGAATTTAAAGATTTTTAAAGGACAAAGGATCGTCCACACACACGCGGCTAGTATCTTATAATATAGACACCGAAGTGATACAATAGTGTTTATTTTTATTGCTAAATTTGCGATTGAACACTGGGGAAAGATACTCTGAGCGGAGCATTAGCTTAAAAAACCTTAATTGAAGTGGAAGAGAGCAGTGTTTATTAACTGGTGACAACGTACCTGCAGGGTTCAACCGGCGTGGACTCCGCTCCTCCCGCGCCGGCCGGCGCGCTCGCGGCGCCCTCCGCGCCCTCCGCACCCTCCGCGCCCTCCGCCTGCACACAAGCGCACGCTCTACACATGCACGCACACGCATACGCAACCGTACACGCACAAACATACATACAAGCAAACAAACACACGTACCTTGATTCCCTTTTTACCTCATTTGACAACTCAAATATTAGCTCATATTCTCCTACTTTGAGTCTTTCAAGTAAAATAAAAGAAATATCAGGTGAATCGTATGGCATCTGGCCAATTGTAAATTCCCCCGGTGTTACAGTTGTTCATTGTTCAGGCGGCGGTGGTCACTAACCATCAGGTGAGACGCATGCTCGTTTGCCCCCTCTTCCATAAACAAAATCATGAGAGTAAACATTTAAAGAAATATTGAATCAGAGATGGAAAGTAGTATAATCGTTACGAGTCCTGCGATATTGGGATCATCAAACTCCTTGCCAAGTGCTTGTGATTACGACCTCAACGTGAGAGACCTATATCCAAGCGTGTACTTCGTGTCGTATATAGAAACATGTTTAGTTGAAGGGTTTACCCGAAGATATTTGTATATAGCAGTAGACATAGAGCAATCTGATGGTATTGAAGTTAGGTGTAGCAGAAGAAGCATGAGAGTAGAATAAATGCTGAAGAAATGCGGTCATTAAGGAGTATGTTAGGGCTGAATCTCAATGACGTGACGTGACGTGGGTGAGAAATTGTGTGATAAGAGAAGAGGGAGGTTTGCAAGACGATGTTGTGACCAGAATTAAGAAAGGAATGTTTCGGTGGTTTGGTCATGTAGAAAGAATGAATCAGGAACGAGTGACAAAGCAAAGAACAAGGGCAGAAAATTAGTTGACAAAAATTATTGCGTCTAGAAATAAGTTATATATAAAATGATTTTTACTATTTTTCTATGATTTTTCAAATAAAAATGTATTTTAATTAAAGCCACAGAAAAAAACAAACATTTTTGGGAATATCAAATGACTTAAATCATTTTACTCTATTCAAGTGTTGTCATTTTCATACTACATACACTTTGTAAGACTACCAACACAACACACAAACACAAAATACTTTTATATTAAGTTATTATTAGTAATAACTATACTATCAATAATAATAAAAATTAAGTGATATGGTTGAAAATAAGTCTCTTACAAAGAACTTCCTACAATAATACATTATCTCAATCATAATACTATGTAACAATTCCATTTAATGTTACGGCGACACTAGCTAAACAAAATGTCACTGTTTCTTTTACTGGTTTTGTGGCTCTGGCTTCTAACCCTTCTGAGAATGTCACTGTATGACACAAAGGCCCTGGAGCCATGCCATATAATAGAGATACAATAATCTAAAAGTTCTCAATTATGTAGGTAGTACAGTACAGTAGGTACATTATTTTGAGAATGTATTAAGCTAACCACAGGATGCATGACTTTTTCCAAGTGACATAACCTAAAAAGGTTCAAATCTAAATATCTTTTTTTTGACGCCTTCTGAGAACAAAATTCTTTGACAGAGTTATTAAGGGACTGAAACTTAACATTTTAAGATATTTTTGATATATAGACGCTACCATTCCTTATCAACTAATTTTATGTATGAAAGTCTGCCATTGTTCTTTATGTTGCAGAAGTGAACAGTAGAGTCGGGAAGGGACGCCCTAGGCGAAAGTTTATCGACCAAATTGGCGATATATTGAAAATGGGCCAAATTAAGAGTAACCTTAACCAACGATCATATATGGAAGTCCGTAGTCTCTACCTACCCCTCTGGTTGACAGACGTGAGTGTTTATGATGATATGATACCTATACTATGGCTCTACCACTCTACGTGGTAGAGCCATGCTGCAGCTATATTATGGTTGTAGCACGAATGGGTCGGCTCGACCGGGGAAGGACCACGCTCTCACAGAAAACCAGCGTAAAATAGCAGCTTAACGCTGCTGTGTTTCGTATGGTGAGTGTAGAGAACCGAAGACCCTTTTTACTGGCAAAGAGGCATTCCATCTTAGTCTTCACGGGTGACAACGCATCTGCATCTTGAGTCTTTATTGAGGATAGATGTAGATGTCTATGGGTCACAGTAACCACTTACCATCAGGTGGACAGTGTGCTCATTTGTCACCCGATCCTATAAAAAAAATGATATGATATGATTTAGATAGAGCAATCAGTCATACAACTTTATTATATGTAAAATATTACCGAAGAACAGATTAGCTTTAAAGCTTACGACAGTAAAAAAAAGTGAAAACATGCACAAGCACATAATTACTATATTATTACCTTCACTCTACAGTGACAGTCATGCAAAAATTAAATATTAATCCATATAAATTTATTCATAGAATACCTCACATATTTAAACTATCTATCGCGCGCTAACCTCACTGAAAATAATACAAAATGTACAGTTTGATCTTTTTATTAAATCAATTAAATAGTATTTGTAAAGTCACATCAAAGTACATTTGCTCAGTGATGTTGCAGCTGGTTGTCAAGGTCGTAATAGATCTCTTAACTATTTTCAACCACGACAATAACTTATTAACTGCTGTGTTTCTTATAGTGAGTGTAGAGAACCGAAGGCCGTTTTGACTTAAATCAATGCATTTCATCTTAGTGTTCAGGGGTGACAACGCATCCGCATTTTGATGCTTAATCGAGGATACATGTAGATGCCGATGGTCTATGGCCCACAGCATCCACTTACCATCAGGTGCACTGTGTACTCGTTTGTCACCCTTATTCTATAAAAAATCACGAATATATTTATAGTCTTAACTAGGTTTTAGTTTTCAAGAACAATTGTTCAAGTTTTCTTGGAATAAAATCTCATAACGGCCGCCTTTAAGCTTTTCATTGATAACAACTGCACTTACTGGAAGGACCTAGTGAATATGCAAGGAAATATTATCCGCATTAAATGTAGGTGTATAGAGCGCTTACTGTGCAGAAATTTATTAATAGGAGTCGAATATGAAGTGATGGTGAATATTAGTCAATGTGATTTCCATTTAAAATAAAAGAGAAAGTTTCGATATTATATTAATCTATATTCGATGGAAGATAGTTCAGACTAACAAAATTATTTATAATAAACTAAAATAATACTTACGCACAATATTCACTGTATAAATTAATAATAACTTAAAAATTGTTTTTACATGTACACATATAAACAATGAGAAAATGTATTTGCTAAAGAGAGTCTACAACTAAAATGTATATAATAAGTAGTATGTGGAGCAACTCCCTCCCTTCCACAATTGCGTGCACTATCCTTGCTATCAATAAGCCCAACACCACTCAGTGGTTAGAATTCACTAGTAAATGCAGACTACCGTCAATTAGTCTCTTTACCACATCAGGTCGAATAACTTTAATATAACGAATGTCCGCAAAACAATTAATTATCTTAATAACAGGTTCTTTTAGTTTTTTTTTAATAGTTGTATGTAGTTAGTGCTGCTGAGCAGGGGGGTTGGATTTAGAATCATTCGGCGGGATTTTGAAGGAGCAAGTTTTTGTTGTATTTGGTTAAGATTTAATCCCCGAATATAACAATATCACTCGCATTAAAAGGTAGTGCACTGTTTTCTATAAAATAAAATAAAAACTATTATAATCTAAAAATAGGTTAAACATTGAAAAACTAATACAATATTACTGTGAAAGCTGGATAGCATACATAATTTTGTGTAAGTGCGACAAGGACGTAAGACCTTTGTTACGTGGTAGAGCCATGCTGCAGCTATATTAGAAGTATAGTTGTAGTACGAATGGGTCGGCTCGCCCGGGGAAGGACCGCGCTCTCACAGAAAACCAGCGTAAAATAGCAGCTTAACGCTGCTGTGTTTCTTATGGTAAGTGTAGAGAACCGGAGACCCTTTTTACTGGCAAAGAGGCATTCCATCTTAGTCCTCACGGGTGACAACGCATCTGCATCTTGAGTCTTTATTGAGGATAGATGTAGATGTCTATGGGCTACAGCAACCACTTACCATCAGGTGGACTGTGTGCTCGTTTGTCACCCTATACTATAAAAACAAAAAAAAAAAAAAAAAAAAAAAAAAAAACATGTCAAAGACTAGTGTTACATTAATATACTCGTACTTATATGGTATTATTATTTTTCTGTGGTCTATACTATAGAAGATTGTGGCAGGAGCGAATCGTAGCGCAGTTCCTACCACAGCCTTGGAGGTTATTTTTTATCGCCCATATAGTATACTTGAGCACATAAAATTACTTTCAGTTGAGTCAGGGACATTCCCGCTCGCTCCTGTTGCCGGAGAGAGATAAATGTTATCATTTTGAGGTCAGGTCTATGATGGTTACCTTATCATGGGAGTGTTGTCGGGGTGTAGGGGACACGCCCCTCTCTCCTCTCCCGATTCTAAATTTTTACCTAGTGATTTCGTATTTAATATTTGAAAGTATTATTTTAAACTGTGTCAATTATTGAAGAAACAATTTTCCAAGTGACAATCGCACATTTTCGTATCATACAGAACTTCCTCTTTTAATTAAATTTTTGTTGAAGTTTATTTTCATTAAATGTAGAAAATTAAACATTCAGTCGTTGACAGTAACATTATTTTGCCATTAACTGTACATCATTGTAACTAGAAAAGCAAACTACAAATATAATACATACAAAATTATAATTAATGCCAAACCACTACAAATGCAAAACTTATATAAATCTCTACAATACATACAATATCTGAACGAATATTAATGGGTTTATTTAGAGGAACACAACAAGAAACCTACAAATTTAATTAGATACATAATAGTTTTATTTCTATTTATTGAGCTTTTGAGAATGATTCATCAATTAAATGAATGTTGTTGAACAAAACTGAACTTATGACATTTATTTAAAATAATAGGAATTAGAAACTGCAGTCTCAATATCACAATTGTAAGAAAGTAATTCTTATTTTAATGGAAATGAAATAAATGGTTGTAAAAGTTTTTGAGCTACATTACCGGTGGAGCATTATAGGTCGCGGCACGAGTCATGACAGTACGCAGAAGCGATTAGCAGGTGTCAGTGCGGCGCGCTGTGAGCATTAAGGCCTTAACAGTGGTTGAAATGCCTAAATCTAGGATATTTAAGTAAAAAAATCTCAATAACTGTACATTTAATCCACAAAGAAAAAATACAAGGTAACAGAAGAAGATTTGGTAAATGTTTTTAATTTAACAAAATTGTATTTTTGTCAACCCCTTATTAGAAAAAAAATCCCCAAAGAGTACCTATCTTTGTCATATTTTGCAAAATTTCTCCAAAACGGCACAAGCTTTTTAAATAGTTCTTACACTAAAAAAAAGGTCTTAAAAATATTAATATTTTTAATTGAGAGTTTTATTTTTATTACCCGTTTCATAAGAGAATATATCATTTTTCCCTGAAATTGAATATATTTACGCGAGCGCGCATGCTCCGTCGCCATGTAAGCTCTGTCACAGTCCGTTTTCGGACATCGTCGAGGGTGGACCGCACGTCGGTGTTGGAGCGACTTCGTTCAAATATATATTAGTTTTTTAAAAGTTTATACTCAATTATAAATATTTTTATGACTAGAAATACTTAATTTAGTTAATATCTGTACACTGGTACCTGTAAATATTATTTTCTAAATAAATGAATTTTTAAAGTGCCCAAAGAAGAAGAAATTTTTGCGGCGACGTTGAAATAGTAGTAGTGAAATTGAAAAATGCATTTTTATATAATTTAGATGTGGAACGACGAACATGCTCTCGTTACTTAGATTTCGATAGTTTTTAATACCCATGTAATTTTATTGTTGCATATTTTTATTAATTATTTGATAATGAATTTTATAATTATGTATTACAATAAAACGCTGTTTTTATAAGTATGACTTTATAAAATATTATTGGGGAGAGAAATAAAGATACAGATACTTACATTTAGGTACACTGTTATCAAATTAAATCAAACAATTTAAATAAATAAAAGAATGGTGGTTACCTAAGTATAAATAACTATATAATGATATTCTTGGGTTTATGGTTTTTTTTTATGTTAGACAAACTATCATCTAAAAAATGTAAAAATTTTAAATTGGAGAGGGGTTTCTCTACGTGATAAAGTTAGAAATGAAGGTATTTGCATTAGAATCAGAGTAACTGACATAGCTCAACGGAATAACATGTAAAATAGCAGTTTAACCCTGCTGTGTTTCGTATGGTAAGTGTAGAGAACCGGAGAACCTTTTTACTGGAAACGAGGCATTACATCTTAGTCCTCACGGGTGACAACGTATCTACATTTTGATACGTAATCGAAGTATTGTAAGCACTCGTACAATTATGTCTCATGTTAATAAAGCTATTGGGCTATTTTGATTTGTAATAAAGTGATTTTACTTTATAGGTTAAATCATTTATTTACCTTTCTATATCAAGAACCGTTTTTCTGTCACTCCTATTGAATTTGACAGTGCTTTCTGAAATTTAGCATCTATAGATGGATCAGAATTGCCCGCTGATCCGGCTGTTTGATATTGCAAAAATAATCGAAAATATTTATTTTTACTTTTATGCCCAAGACTACCTTGTTTTATTTTATTACGGTCAAATAATATTTATTAGGTTATAAAGCAAGTATTTTTGTAAATGTTTTGTATGTAAATGTAAATGTTTTCATTATTTTGTTATTCTATTGTTTACAGTTATTATCACGTCTTAGCTTTACACCAAGAATTACATTAGAAATTCTTGATGGGATGCGATGTAACGTGCATACATTATTTTCATCAAGAACTATAATATATATTTTTTATATATATTTGTTTTTTTTAGCAGTAGAGTTTCAACAAAATCTTAAAAACGTTCAATGAATTAAAAAAATGCTAATAATTATATAATTTAAAGTCAGTGTTTTACATTTAAAGATCAGTTATAAAGAGCCAATGTTATTATTTTCATTTTGATTAATTTAATTCGAGACTAAAATAAATGTGAAAGGGCTTTTATCTGCAATAATAATTTTCATCAAAAATAACATAGACTTATAAAAGTCATATACACGGTCAATCATACTGAAGATTATCAATTGTACTACAAAATATTTAAAAGACTATTTCCAGTATAATGACATATCATCAGTGATGTTTGACTGGCACACTTAAAAGTTTTATCACATGGCTAAATGATTGACTTTTATATTATGATAAGGTCATGCTTTTCTATAAAAAGTTCCAAGAAATTTTAATTCCCGGCCCTATTGGTTTGTTTTACTTTTTAATTAATTAGTGAAAAACAAAATGGACTGATCTAAAAGTTTACTTTCTTGTGTAAAAAGTGATATTTAGAATTTTATGCAAATGATAATTAAAGTTTCTATGTAAATAAGTGTAACAGCGGGTATTATATTCAATGGTAGCGTCCATCCATATTTGCAAAGCCAGCATCATTTTCTGTACAGAAACCGGCAAAGTGTTGCTCAAGGCACTATAAACAAAGCAGCTGATAAAATGTTACACTCATAACTGTTAACAAAAACTGTTTTCGCAAATGGTCTTATAGATAATAATAACTATTGCGCCGTGTTAGGTGCAGGAGCTATTATTAGAAGGAGATGAGGTAAAATTTAGTTTTAGAAATGCGCAATCAATATTGTATTGTCTGCAATTGAGCATAAAATAAAAAATAACTTCAGCCAAAGAGCATAACTGGCATTATACTCAGGCCCATCAATTGGTATGGAAAAAAATAATTTTACCAGGTCTCAAAAAATCAATCAAAATTCAAAAAATATAAATATTAAAATCAAAAAATGTATATATGTATGTCTATACATACATATAATGATTTATGGCCGCTTAGTAACTGACGGTGACTCACTATAACATCCTACGGTCACGCTGAAACTAAGAGGAGAGAATCACTGTAGAAAAGGTAATAATTTATTGCGGAAATTTTGTGATAAAATTAAAAAAAAATATAAACTTATCCAAGTTAATCTAACTTAGTCTAACTTATCCTTATGCGTACAAAAAAAACAAATAATAAAATAGTGAGATGGCGTCAGTTTTTAAGAAGATATAACAAAAATAAACAAAAAAATAAATTTCAATAAAGTTCAGTATTTAATTGATTATATACCGCTGACACTTAATCATGCTTTTCGAAACCACGCCAGTTGTAAACGATACTTGTGTGAAAAGACAAAATTTCTTTTCAAATTTCCGCCGAGTTGTAAGTAGAAGGCCAAATAGGTCACGTGTCAATTTTAATTAAATATATTTTATATGAAGTGATCTTGACTACGTTTCATCAATTAACCATTGGTAAAAATAAAACAGGAATTTTACGATTGTGTTTACAAAAAACATTATTAGTTGAACCTTGCAGCTTGTTCATTATTTTTATTATAAATACCTATAAATGTATATATTATTAATAAATAGTTCCCATAATATATTGGATTATTTTTTATTTTGCTCTCTCTGCAATGTTCTACGCTCTATAGAAAATGTGGCGTATGACATGACTGACAATCTTTCGAACGTTTTATCTAGGTACGAAGATGTTTTACGTTTTCGTCGCCTCCACATGATATTTTTGTCAGCATAAGGTACCCTTCTATATCTGAAATGAATATAAATATTGCTACAAAGTAAAGTAATAGGCTATACAATCCCTCTACTGGGCACAGGACTCTTTTTTTATTTCTGAGAGGGTTTTAGGGCAAGGAAATGCCCGCCGTGCTTCCCCAATGCGTGTTGACGAAAATTGCAATTACAAATTTCATTCGTGCTGTCGGGGATCAAACCCGGGAAAATTTACAGCGAACGCTTTGACGACATATATTTAATACGACACAAATAAATACGATTTAACATATATAATAAAAATTCTTACGTACTTGAAACTTGAACACTTGATAGCTCGTGATGCCTACCGGACAAAGCTACAGCCCCACACCGTGCAATGTAATTGAAGATGCGTAACCGCGACATAATTCTCAGTGATGCGCAAGCATAACAGGCAGTATGTCACTTATATAATTGTCATCTCTGCAGTCTATTAATCTTTGCACTTTTATAAGTAATACAGAACGTAGTTGCTAGACGGTGTTGACATCGGCTAAAATCTCTGCGATCGCCGTTTTGTCAAGGTCATTCAGGCTAGTTAAAGCCTTAAGCGAGGCGCTCGCGCCGCCCCGCGCCTGCTGCGGCCCGGCGCCGCGCTCGGCTTGTGTCGTTTTGCGTACTATCGATATCGGAAGGGTTGGCGACGACGTCTTATAATAATTTTAAATTTTTGCGATTATTTTTGGACTTTTAAAAATATTGTTGTATAATATTTGTAAATAGTGTGTAAATATTTATTGTTTTGTAAATTATTTTTGGACTATTTAATATAGCGAAGTTCATAGTATATTGTATACAGTTGTAAATATTTTGTTATTTTCTACAAGAATGGCCCCTATGAAACGTACACTGCGAAGGCAAGAACGGAAAATGGTGTTTGACATGTATTATTTTATGAAAAACAAAAATAGTGGACTGAAAACATCAAATTAATAAAACGGGTAGCTAGAGCTACCAAAACTTCTGTGTCTACTGTTTGGAGAATCGTAAAGGAACCAAAACAATCTGATTTGTTATCCGTGTTTATAACGCCTGGGAAAAAAAGAAGCCGGACTTTTCCCGTAACGTGATTTTGACGAAGGCGTAAAAGAACAATTCATAATTTTCATATCACCAATAAAGAAAGTCGTACTGTCAAAACGCTTCTAAAGAAATTGAAAACTAATTTAACCTTCACCGGTTCTGAAACAAGTCTCCGACGCATAGTGAAGAATATAGGTTTCAGCTAGAAAACAGAAAACAACCGAAAGATACTAATCGAAAAATATACTATAAAATTATTACAAATGAATTACTTGCAGAAAATAAAAAAGTACAGAGAAAAAAGTATACCTATAATTTATACGGATGGATCGTACGTCCATTTCTCGCATGATACTACAAAATCATGATCTGATGGATCAATGGCAGGTTTCATCATCATCATCATCATCATTACAGCCTTTCACAAGTCCACCGCTGAACACAGGCCTCCCCCAACTTATGCCACAAAGCACGGTCCTAAGCCACCTGTAACCATCGAATTCCTGCATATTTCGACATGTCGTGACGCCATCTAATGGGGGATCGCGCTACACTTCACCTACCGCTACAAGGTTACCACTACGAGAACCTTTTTTCCCCAACGGTTGTCGGTTCTTCAAGCTATATGGCGAGTGAATTTCTACTTTAGCTTACTAATTCGTTGGGCTATGTCGATCACTCTGATTCTACTGCGGATATCATCATTCCTAAGTTTATCACGCAAAGAAACCCCAAGCATAGCCCTCACCATAGCTTGCTGAGCAACCTTGAGCGTCCTCATACGTCCAGCAGTGAAGGACCACGTCTCAGATCCATAAGTCATCACTGGCAACACGTACTGGTTGTACAATTTTTTTTTCAGGTTTTGAGGTATATCTGACGAGAAGATGTGTCGTAATTTCGCGAACGCTGCCCTGCCGAGTTGAATCCGTAGATTGACCTCTCGGTCAAAGTTGGACTTACCAAATCGGACTATTTGTCCCAGGTACTGTCAACTTGGCACCGCTGAAGTGACTGTAGCACCACCCAAATTTCGACGGAATCAAAGGCTTTCTCATAGTCCACATACGCCAGGCATAGTGGCAAATTGTACTCCTCGGACTTCTGTACAACGTGGCGCAGGGTATGTATGTGGTCTATGGTGCTAAAGCCCTTTCGGAAACCTGCTTGTTCGGGAGGCTGGAAGTCGTCAAGTCTGCGTGCGAGACGATTCGTAATGACTCTCGAAAACAGCACGTAGACGCGGCTCAGAAGGGAAATCGGTCTGTAGTTCTTCAAGAGAGCGTTGTCACCTTTCTTTTAAGAACAAAACCACCGCACTTCTGCTCCACGCCTCCGGTGTAATGCCACCATGGAGGACGGAATTAAAGAGCCTCTGAAGGACTTCAAGTACCAGTTTTCCACACGCTTTCAGAAGGGGCTGGGGCCTTCCCGTTTTCAAGGTGTTGGAGAGCCATTCTAATCTCGCTCAGACTGACGTCCGGGATATCATCGGAGTAGTGACGGATAAAACTTGCTCTTTGATCGTTACTCACACTTGCGTGTGACTCCAACGATGACGTGTACCTCTCAATCTCACTCAAAATCTCAGGTGTCCCGGAATCAATGTTGCCACACTCGGTCTTCAGCTTCGACAGTTGACTCGTTCTGGCAGACAGATCTCTGGCACAGACTTTGGAGCCTTGGTTCCGCTCGATCGCTTCTTCAATACAAGCTGCATTGAAGTTGCGTAAGTCCCGCCGCATGCATTTGGAAATTCTTCTTCATTTCCCGTCTGACAGACATGAGATTACTATATGAGATACGCGGTAGAGTCATACTGCAGCTATATTAGTAGTATAGTTGTAGCACAAATGGGTCAGCTCGATCGGGGATGGACCACGCTCTCACAGAATACCAGCGTAAAATAGCAGCTTAACGCTGCTGTGTTTCGTATGGTGAGAGTAGAGAACCGGAGACCCTTTTAACTGGAAATGAGGCATTCCATCTTAGTCCTCACAGGTGACAACGCATTTGCATTTAGGTTTATAATAGAGGATAGATGTAGATGTCTATGGGCCGCAGCAACCACTTACCATCAGGTGGACTGTGTGCTCGTTTGTCACCCTTATTCTATAAAAAAGATTAACGAGTGTGATCGGATTTTTTGTGTTCTTCTGCGGCGGGTCTTGCAGAACTTAGTTCCGACCGTATGGAGAGTTTCCAGGAGCTTGTCATTCATATCGTCCACTGCATTGCAATCTTCTAGGCACTGAAAACGGTTTTGTAGCTCGAGCCGAAAGATTTCAGGACTTCAGCACGAGGGGGACGGAGCGTTGACTTCATTAGACGAGACCTCTCCAACTTAACGTTTAGGTTCATTGTGCCTCTAACCATTCGGTGATCGCTACCAGTTTTCACCCTTGTGATCACTGAGACATCACTGAACAGTTGCCATCTAGTCGTCATAATGAAGTCAATCTCATTTTTTGTCGAACCGTCGGGGCTCGACAAGGTCCACTTCCTGCGGGGCCGCTTCTGGAAGGAAGAGTTCATCACAAAGAGTCCCTTTTTCTCCATGACGGCAGCCAGCTGCTGGCCCCTTGGGTTCCGTTGCCATATTCCAAATTTCCCTAACTTCAGCTCACCGTTCTCTCTTGTGGCTAGTTTTGCATTGAAGTCTCCCACGAACACCGTATAGTGGGTTTGGGAAGAATGCATGGCTTTAGAGACATCCTCATACATTTCCCCCACCTATTCATCGGGATGTGCCGAGGTTAGTGCGTAAGCCTGTATGACCTTCAACGAATACCGTTTGGTGATTCTGAGTATAAAGTACGCAACCCTCGTCGACACACTCAAAATCTTTACGACGTAGTTAACGAGTGATTTGTGGACGATAAACCCGACACCTTCTTGGGACAGATGGTCGTCCTCCCGGTGATAGAACAAGTTACCGGAATCGAGGATTACAGTGTCCTCCACCTCTCTTCGGACCTCAGATAATCCTATAATATCCCATCGCAACTTGTCTATCTCTTATCGTCAGTCCTCAGGGTGCGTGCGTTGTATGTTTCCAGGTCGAGACGTCTTAGGCGGTAACCGAGCCTTCACCGGAGATTCTTAGCATCCTCTGCCCCGCCGTTACCATGGTCAATAGCGGGGCTGCCGTGGACTGGTGGCCGTCTCTTCGTTACTTTCGTCATGGGGAGATGTTTGCCATAGTTGCCACGCGTGGCGAGCCGATTGGCAACCACTGTTTTTTATTGTAGTTTAAAAAAATCGTAGGTTTAAAAAAGCCTATTGCAAAAGGTCAGCACGTAGTTATTGTGCACGCTGGATCTAAGTCTGGATTTACACCAAACGCATTGTAATTATTTAAGTCGGGTACAATGAGTGGAGACTACCACGACGATATGAATTATGTAAATTATGAAAAATAGTTAAAAACTCAATTGATACTAAATCTTCCACTGAGATCAGTCGCGATAGTCGACAGTTCTTCATATCACAACAAAGAATATCACTCTGCGCCTAACTCGAACGCCAAAGATGCATGCTTGGCTGAGAGATAACGGGATAACATTTAGTCTTGAACTTTACAAACCTCAAATATACAACTTAATTAAACAGAATAAAGAAATATTTAGAAAATTCAGCATAGATAAAATATTAGGATAACATGGTCACGATGTCCTCCGTTTGCCACCATATAACTACGACCCGAATGCCATAGAAATGGCGTGGGCTGCAATAAAAACTTGATATATATACTAACAATGAGTCACTCAACTATCGCCTACCTGGATGAGTAACCGCACCCTCGCTAACCCCGCCATTCCGAGCTTTTTAACCTCCCCTCGTATAGTAGACCAAATAACAGAAGAATTATTTATTCGAGTGGGGCAACATTCGGATAGTGATGCGATTGATTCCACTGACACTGAGCAGGATGATGAGTCAGTCCCGGAACCAAGTTATGAAGAGGCGAGCCTGGGATCATCTGATCCTGCTGATCCTGGGGTATATCGAATGACGGGTTATATTCGATATACCCGAAATAATGCCTTTAGGTGACAGTGATTAAATATTGTAATATATCATTACCATAATAAAACTAATTTTTTGCAAAGTATTGTATGTAAGATATTCCTATAATCGAAGGCTATCACATAATATACTTAAAACAGCAATTATAAATACAAAAATACAAATTCTAAATATTTTTAGGGTTTCGTACCTCAAAAAGAAAAAACGGAACCCTTATAGGATCACTTTGTATTCCGTCTGTCTGTCTGTCTGTCTTTCAAGACCCTTTTTCTCAGGAACGCGTGGAGGTATCAAGCTAAAATTCACAACAAATACTCAAGTCTACTGTCCCTTGGAGCTTCTAATCAAGCTTCTAAGCCAACTCAATCAAAAGATACAGCCGTTTATGCCGCAAATTTTCGACATTCGCAAGGGAATCAAAACCTACAGGGTACTACCCGTGAACTCAAAATCTTAATTTTTAGTACGAAGCAACGTTTTATAGTACAGATAAAGGAAAAATTGCGAAAAGCAAAAATTTTTAGTTACATCATATAATAAAAATATTTTAAATAATTTTAAACTTATATACCTACGGATTTGTTCGGAACCCTCTGTGCGCGAGTCCGACTCGCACTTGGCCCGTCTTTTTTTTAATAAGTGTACATAAAATACGGAATATTATTTTGCAGCAATTAAAACCTAACAAATATATATAAAAATATCGTTCCGTTTTCGTGGAGACTTTGAATGTGTAAATATAATGACGTTTGACTTTTCTGCTGACTTTTAAAAGGAGACGGTACTCAATTCACTTTATGTTTTTTTTTTAATGTGTGTTACCTTATAACTTTTTACTGGGTGAACCGATTTCGATGATTCTTTTTTATTTGAAAGCTGGTACTTCTCGTGTGGTTGCGTATGAATTTGATCAAGGTCAGACCAATAGTTTTTGAGTTATTCTTAATAACTTATATTGAAGTCGGTAGTACAAAATTTTTAATTTTAAATTATTACATATTAAAATGGTATAATAAAATTTTCATTTTTCTGCTTCATTGTACATGTGCAGTGGACACCATTTAATTTCATGATTCGTGGCGCGACTTATACCATGTATTAAAAGAATATTATTTCAAATTTTGTGTTCTAAATTATTGGTCATTATGTAACGTGCTGCAGTACGTACATGTTCCCATTCAAATGTTACTACGTACAATGGCAGGGTTAGTAACGACAGAACCTCCAATGTAAGTACGTATCAATTTTCGTGTTATTTCTATATGTTGACTTTTTTAACGTCTGTATTTTTTATACGTGTTTGAATCAGGCTGTAGTTAAACTATGGTTGTACCACGAATGGGTTGGCACGACCGGGAAGGACTACGCTCGCATAGAATATTAACATAAAAAAGCAGTTTCAGTTTGCTATGTTTTGTATGGTTAGTAGAGAACCGGAAACCATTTTTACTGGAAACGACGCATTTCGTCTTAGTCCTTAGAGGTGGCTACGCATTGGCATTTTGATTTTTAATCAAAGATATATTTAGAAGTCTGTGGACCGTAGCATCCACTTACCATTAGGTCCACCTAACACTGTCCACTGTGTGCTTGATTGTCATATTTATGCTAAAAAAAACTGAATTAACTATTGTGGCAATTTATGGCCTACTTGATTGTAAGAGTAAATATTGTTGAGTAAAATAATTTTAGTTCCTCTAAATAAATCCATTAGTCTATGTAGTTGTATTAGTCCATGATGTTGATCAAGTAGTAATATATTTAAAGTGAACACATTAGAACATAAACAAAATAAAGCATAATGTATTGAAGAGCGGGGTCATGCAGCAGTTAGCGCTAAGTATGCAAGCGTGTTCATGCGCGGTGTGCGTAGCGCTGGTCGCGTCGCACGCACACGCACACACGCACGCGCACGCACACACGCGCACTAGAGCGCACGCACCTGCGCGCCGCGCCGCGCGCCGCCGCACCTGCAACAAGGCGCCGGTCAACCTCCGCCGCGCTGCATGCGTGTAGTGCGGCGTAACTATATCCCTTACCCATGTCACCTCGTCAGTGTCGTAAGAGACAGATCAGAACATGGGTAGCGTCTTCCTAATAACTACTAAAAATAAAAAACTTCGCTTGCCAACCCGCTTGTCAAACGTGCCATCTATGGCATATAACCCCCCCCCCCCCCCCAATAAGGAAGAATTCTATAGGGGAGACTTATAATATAGAGGGTTTGCCTAAGAGTTACCAGTCCCAGTACCGAGACGAACTCTTAGACAGAAACGAAATCCTACCACCTCGTAGGTTTAGTCATTAATAAGCTGTAACGATAATACTCCTCCACATGATATTTTTCTCATGATGTAGAGTACAAACCCTCTTTCCTAGTTCTGCCGCCTAGCAGCAGTCCGTGCACTACTGTTCCAATCTGACAGACATAGGAAGTCAATATAATTACAGGCAGAAAGCCATTCCATCTTGATCCACAGATGTAACGACGCTGCCGTCTTTGTTTGAAATTACTTACAGCTTACCACCAGATCAACTGCACGTTTATATACTTCCGACAGTTGAATACAACACCTATACATATCTCTATAGTTATGAAACAGGGTATAGCCGCCGCACTACCTCCGCGCATATTGGCAGACTTTACGCCGAAATTTCAATATACTTAATAACTTAGACATGCAAATTTCCTTTAAACTCAGATGGCGTCGACAATTACGAAATTTAAAATGGCCCAAGCCATCGTGCTTTTAAAACATCATTTTAGGAAAATTCATCACTTAACACATTATTTTAAATGTAATTTGCTTTATTAATAAACAAAATACAGACATGCAGACAAACCTCGGCGATTCTGTGACCGATTCCACGTCGCGCCAGTCTCCGTTCTCGGCCTCATCACTGATTTCCTCGTCTGTAATAGATGCGACATAATTTCAAATTAAAGTTGTAGTAGTGTTCTCCTTTAAGATAAGTTCTATTTTATTTGATTTAGATATATCAAAATACAATTTTATAAGTAATTATACAGCCTGGAAGAAGCCATAATATCATAACAACCTGTTGACCAAGCTTTTGATACTAGATTACTCATTAACATGATATTTGCAAGTAGCCATAATTTTCTATGTTGATCCGAATTGTGCCACACCTTTTAATTATTTATTACTACTTTGAAATGTTCCACTGCAGGGCAAAGGCCTCCCTACTCTCTTTCCACTTCTCTCTCTCCAGAGCCACCATAGATCCGTCCTACATGAAGGAGTCCAGTTCATCCCGCCATCTACGCCTAGGTCTGCCTCGCTGACTTTTGCCTTTTATAGTGACCCATTGGGTTGTCACTTTGGCCCATTGGTCATTTGACATTTGGCAGATGTCAAACGACCAATGGGCAAAGGCTTTTTGTGTGACATCAGCAATTTTCGATCTGGGACGAATTTCGGTATTCCTAATCCGGTCAACACGTTTTATGCCCAGACTACTCCGTTAAATGGCTGTGACAAACCTCAAGTATGGACCACGGCTAGACTGTCACAGACCATATCTGGGCATTAAAGATGAGAATGGGAAGTATGCACACGTCCATGAGTCTCCTTTTCAGGGACAGAGGAAGACCACCCTTCATAAGATCTATCATAACTCTTCCAAGCGTTTTCGGTGCGTCTTGCAACATCTTTGACTTGTTTTGCGTGGAAAGATAGTATTTGGCCCAAATAGAAATACTCATCGACGTATGCAGTCTCCACACCCTCCACAGTAACCTTGTAATGTATGCTGTTTTTGTAGGAGTAGTTGTTGCTTAGACTTAAATTTTGACCAAACGCGAATTGGAGTCTTATCCCGTGTTCATTTCTCAAGCCGAGTCCGTAAGGTCCAAAGTACCTATATTACTGTTGTCGTGTTCTTGTTTAGCATCAACTTTGGCATTGAAGTCTGAAAAAAATGTATCCTCGTACCGTCGTCGTCATCGTCGTCATCCTCGTCGTCGTACAGCGACAGGTCGTCGTTCACGTCGCGCTCGTCGTGCGCCGCGTGCGCCCCGTGCGCCGCGTCCGCCTCGTCGCTGCCCTCCCCCTCCCCCCGCCCCTCCCTGTCCCCCTCAGCCTCCCCCTCTCCCCCACCAGCACCGGCACCCGCGTCCTCGTCCGTCGCGCCCGTCCCCGCTTCCGCTTCCGTACTCACCGCTTCCCCCGCTTCTTCACTGCGAAATTTTTATATTTTATAATGAGGTGATCGCTTCCATACTATTTCTAATTTGTATTGTGTAAATTGTAACAAGAAGGTCATAAGGTGGAGTAGAGCACGGCCCGCTGCTCCAGTGCAAGAATAAATAATATTATACTCCAAGTAGGTGACAATGTCAAGTCCATATACATAAAAAGATCATAGATTAAATTTAAATGGTGCAAAGGACGCGGGAAATAACAACCAGTTATGAAGCACAACGATTTGGGTTTCAGTACAAATGTTAGCTCCAGCTACAGTAGTGAGAGACTGAGAAAACAAATTTGACGGCTACCCAGGCCGGCGGTAGAGCGTATGCGGCGCGATGTCCTGCGGGAACACCTCCAGGTGATGCACGATGATGCGCTTCACCAGCTCGTTCACCAGGTTCTGCGCGGTCACCTGCACACATGAACTCTTATTATACTTTTCTATTATAAAATTCTGTCGAAAGAAATAACAGGCCACTACTTGCTCGCGTGGATGCTTGTAAAAGACGTTCTCACAGAAAAAAAGAAGCATAATGTCACTGATTTCCATCCATTATGTCCATGATATCCATAATCCATGGTACTTAGTCTTCATGGGTATCAACGCATTTACATTTTCATTCTTAATCGAGGATAAATATAAATGTCTATGGGTCACAGCATCCACTTTTTTTATAAACTAAGGGTGACAAATGAGCACACAGTTCACCTATTGGTAATTTTTTTTATAGAATAAGGGTGACAAACGAGCACACAGTCCACCTCTATTACAAATCAAAATGCAGATGAGTTGTCGTCCGTGAGGACTGAGATGGAATGCCTCATTTCCAGTGAAAAGGGTCTCAGGTTCTCTACACTCGCCATTCGAAACACAGCAACGTTAAGCTACTATTTTACGCTGGTATTCTGAGGAAGCGTGGTTATACCCCGCACGAGCCAACCCATTCATGCTTTGTAGCATGGTTGTCCATGATATAGCTGCAGCATGGCTCTACCATGTAATAATGGATGCTGTGACCCATAGATAACTACATTTGATTATCCTTGATTTAAGAATCAAAATGCAGATACGTTGTCACCCCTGAGGACTAAGATAACATGCCTCGTATTCAGTAAAAAGGGTCTCCGGTTCTCTACACTCACCATACGAAACACAGCAGCATTAAGTTTCTATTCTGTGAGAGCGTGGTCCTATCCTGATCCAGCCGGCCCATTCATGCTACAACCATTATATAGGTACAGTAACGTGTGCTTGTTTTTTTCTCAAGGCGCCAAAGCAGAACAATAACTGGAGTTTCATCACTCACTAATAGTTAACATTCAAAATTATGTATACGAAATTGAACCACTTTTGTGTATTAAAACCCACTTAAACCTTTATTCAAAAGATAAGACAGTAGCAGCAGTCCACCAGCTATCAAATTCTCGCCAAAAAACAAACTGTGTGCTCGTTTGTCAATCCCATTCTATAAAAAAAATAGAAGTGAATGTAGCACCAGAGCAGTACCTGTGCACCGCCCTCACCCCAGGCGGCAATCAGCGTGGGCCCGAGGCAGATGGCCAGGTTCCACGCGTCCATCATGTTGTACTCGCTGTACTCCGTCAGGCTGTAACACACAACACGACTCGTTGAAGTACTTCAATATGCATAATTACTTATCATTTAGTAAATGCATGAGTCTCAAGGTTAATATACTGGCAATAGCAAGTAACGTTATCAGTGCGAAGGTATCGTTTATGTGTTCACTGCGTCTGCACAGCACACATGAGTATGATTAATCTTTTGAACTTAGTTCGCTCGGTCGCCAGTTAGTACCTAATAAATATATTTCTTAAAGAGCCAGCAGTAGTTTGAGAAAGGTTGTTAAAGAAGAAAGGATATATATATACTATTATAGCTAGTAAATGATGAGCAGTCAGTCAATGAAACTTACTAGTAGACGGGCACTGCGTCACATTGCGCACCAAGTTACGGTCAACTTTTCATAACTTATTTACGACTGCGAGTGGCCAAGAAAACTAGTTCTTTATTTAGTTAACCGTAAACATTGTTTTCTACAATCTAAAACTGAATTTGTTTAATGAAAAAGCTGTCTTTATTTATGTGCGCTTTTGTCAATGTGATTTGAAGTTTATTTCAGGAAAGTGTGTAACTTTAATTCGTATTAGCATAAAAATAGTAACTTTAGTAAATAAAATGTAACTGCGTGGCTTCTTTACCGTATCAGCTATTTGCCTATTACAATTCACATGTGCGACACAGTTTTATTCCGAATTGCCGATTTGGTAGTATACATCTGTCATAGAAAACTTTGGTTGCAGATGAAGTACTGCTTTTGTATTTGAGGACTGTATCACTAAGGTGAAGAGGTTGCGTAGCGTGTGCACATTCAGTCCACGAACAAGGCGGACAGACAGCTAACGCGGAACTTGCAAGAAGCTGGTCGGGCAGGGCTTGCAGCTTGCAGCTTGCAGCTTGCTCGTGCACACTCACTGCGCGAGGAAGGCGAACAGGTAGCGCAGCAGCAGCAGCGCGGGCAGCGGCAGCGCGGCGAGCGCGGCGCGCAGGCGGCGCACGAAGGGCGGCTGGTCGGGCAGCGCTTGCAGCTTGCAGCTTGCAGCTTGCACGTGCACACTCACTGCGCGAGGAAGGCGAACAGGTAGCGCAGCAGCAGCAGCGCGGGCAGCGGCAGCGCGGCGAGCGCGGCGCGCAGGCGGCGCACGAAGGGCGGCTGGTCGGGCAGCGCTTGCAGCTTGCAGCTTGCAGCTTGCACGTGCACACTCACTGCGCGAGGAAGGCGAACAGGTAGCGCAGCAGCAGCAGCGCGGGCAGCGGCAGCGCGGCGAGCGCGGCGCGCAGGCGGCGCACGAAGGGCGGCTGGTCGGGCAGCGCTTGCAGCTTGCAGCTTGCAGCTTGCACGTGCACACTCACTGCGCGAGGAAGGCGAACAGGTAGCGCAGCAGCAGCAGCGCGGGCAGCGGCAGCGCGGCGAGCGCGGCGCGCAGGCGGCGCACGAAGGGCGGCTGGTCGGGCAGCGCTTGCAGCTTGCAGCTTGCAGCTTGCACGTGCACACTCACTGCGCGAGGAAGGCGAACAGGTAGCGCAGCAGCAGCAGCGCGGGCAGCGGCAGCGCGGCGAGCGCGGCGCGCAGGCGGCGCACGAAGGGCGGCTGGTCGGGCAGCGCTTGCAGCTTGCAGCTTGCAGCTTGCACGTGCACACTCACTGCGCGAGGAAGGCGAACAGGTAGCGCAGCAGCAGCAGCGCGGGCAGCGGCAGCGCGGCGAGCGCGGCGCGCAGGCGGCGCACGAAGGGCGGCTGGTCGGGCAGCGCTTGCAGCTTGCAGCTTGCAGCTTGCACGTGCACACTCACTGCGCGAGGAAGGCGAACAGGTAGCGCAGCAGCAGCAGCGCGGGCAGCGGCAGCGCGGCGAGCGCGGCGCGCAGGCGGCGCACGAAGGGCGGCTGGTCGGGCAGCGCTTGCAGCTTGCAGCTTGCAGCTTGCACGTGCACACTCACTGCGCGAGGAAGGCGAACAGGTAGCGCAGCAGCAGCAGCGCGGGCAGCGGCAGCGCGGCGAGCGCGGCGCGCAGGCGGCGCACGAAGGGCGGCTGGTCGGGCAGCGCTTGCAGCTTGCAGCTTGCAGCTTGCACGTGCACACTCACTGCGCGAGGAAGGCGAACAGGTAGCGCAGCAGCAGCAGCGCGGGCAGCGGCAGCGCGGCGAGCGCGGCGCGCAGGCGGCGCACGAAGGGCGGCTGGTCGGGCAGCGCTTGCAGCTTGCAGCTTGCAGCTTGCACGTGCACACTCACTGCGCGAGGAAGGCGAACAGGTAGCGCAGCAGCAGCAGCGCGGGCAGCGGCAGCGCGGCGAGCGCGGCGCGCAGGCAGCGCACGAAGGGCGGCTGGTCGGGCAGCGCTTGCAGCTTGCAGCTTGCAGCTTGCACGTGCACACTCACTGCGCGAGGAAGGCGAACAGGTAGCGCAGCAGCAGCAGCGCGGGCAGCGGCAGCGCGGCGAGCGCGGCGCGCAGGCGGCGCACGAAGGGCGGCTGGTCGGGCAGCGCTTGCAGCTTGCAGCTTGCAGCTTGCACGTGCACACTCACTGCGCGAGGAAGGCGAACAGGTAGCGCAGCAGCAGCAGCGCGGGCAGCGGCAGCGCGGCGAGCGCGGCGCGCAGGCGGCGCACGAAGGGCGGCTGGTCGGGCAGCGCTTGCAGCTTGCAGCTTGCAGCTTGCACGTGCACACTCACTGCGCGAGGAAGGCGAACAGGTAGCGCAGCAGCAGCAGCGCGGGCAGCGGCAGCGCGGCGAGCGCGGCGCGCAGGCGGCGCACGAAGGGCGGCTGGTCGGGCAGCGCTTGCAGCTTGCAGCTTGCAGCTTGCACGTGCACACTCACTGCGCGAGGAAGGCGAACAGGTAGCGCAGCAGCAGCAGCGCGGGCAGCGGCAGCGCGGCGAGCGCGGCGCGCAGGCGGCGCACGAAGGGCGGCTGGTCGGGCAGCGCTTGCAGCTTGCAGCTTGCAGCTTGCACGTGCACACTCACTGCGCGAGGAAGGCGAACAGGTAGCGCAGCAGCAGCAGCGCGGGCAGCGGCAGCGCGGCGAGCGCGGCGCGCAGGCGGCGCACGAAGGGCGGCTGGTCGGGCAGCGCTTGCAGCTTGCAGCTTGCAGCTTGCACGTGCACACTCACTGCGCGAGGAAGGCGAACAGGTAGCGCAGCAGCAGCAGCGCGGGCAGCGGCAGCGCGGCGAGCGCGGCGCGCAGGCGGCGCACGAAGGGCGGCTGGTCGGGCAGCGCTTGCAGCTTGCAGCTTGCAGCTTGCACGTGCACACTCACTGCGCGAGGAAGGCGAACAGGTAGCGCAGCAGCAGCAGCGCGGGCAGCGGCAGCGCGGCGAGCGCGGCGCGCAGGCGGCGCACGAAGGGCGGCTGGTCGGGCAGCGCTTGCAGCTTGCAGCTTGCAGCTTGCACGTGCACACTCACTGCGCGAGGAAGGCGAACAGGTAGCGCAGCAGCAGCAGCGCGGGCAGCGGCAGCGCGGCGAGCGCGGCGCGCAGGCGGCGCACGAAGGGCGGCTGGTCGGGCAGCGCTTGCAGCTTGCAGCTTGCAGCTTGCACGTGCACACTCACTGCGCGAGGAAGGCGAACAGGTAGCGCAGCAGCAGCAGCGCGGGCAGCGGCAGCGCGGCGAGCGCGGCGCGCAGGCGGCGCACGAAGGGCGGCTGGTCGGGCAGCGCTTGCAGCTTGCAGCTTGCAGCTTGCACGTGCACACTCACTGCGCGAGGAAGGCGAACAGGTAGCGCAGCAGCAGCAGCGCGGGCAGCGGCAGCGCGGCGAGCGCGGCGCGCAGGCGGCGCACGAAGGGCGGCTGGTCGGGCAGCGCTTGCAGCTTGCAGCTTGCAGCTTGCACGTGCACACTCACTGCGCGAGGAAGGCGAACAGGTAGCGCAGCAGCAGCAGCGCGGGCAGCGGCAGCGCGGCGAGCGCGGCGCGCAGGCGGCGCACGAAGGGCGGCTGGTCGGGCAGCGCTTGCAGCTTGCAGCTTGCAGCTTGCACGTGCACACTCACTGCGCGAGGAAGGCGAACATGTAGCGCAGCAGCAGCAGCGCGGGCAGCGGCAGCGCGGCGAGCGCGGCGCGCAGGCGGCGCACGAAGGGCGGCTGTTCGGCCAGCGCTTGCAGCTTGCAGCTTGCAGCTTGCACGTGCACACTCACTGCGCGAGGAAGGCGAACAGGTAGCGCAGCAGCAGCAGCGCGGGCAGCGGCAGCGCGGCGAGCGCGGCGCGCAGGCGGCGCACGAAGGGCGGCTGGTCGGGCAGCGCTTGCAGCTTGCAGCTTGCAGCTTGCTCGTGCACACTCACTGCGCGAGGAAGGCGAACAGGTAGCGCAGCAGCAGCAGCGCGGGCAGCGGCAGCGCGGCGAGCGCGGCGCGCAGGCGGCGCACGAAGGGCGGCTGGTCGGGCAGCGCTTGCAGCTTGCAGCTTGCAGCTTGCACGTGCACACTCACTGCGCGAGGAAGGCGAACAGGTAGCGCAGCAGCAGCAGCGCGGGCAGCGGCAGCGCGGCGAGCGCGGCGCGCAGGCGGCGCACGAAGGGCGGCTGGTCGGGCAGCGCTTGCAGCTTGCAGCTTGCACGTGCACACTCACTGCGCGAGGAAGGCGAACAGGTAGCGCAGCAGCAGCAGCGCGGGCAGCGGCAGCGCGGCGAGCGCGGCGCGCAGGCGGCGCACGAAGGGCGGCTGGTCGGGCAGCGCTTGCAGCTTGCAGCTTGCAGCTTGCACGTGCACACTCACTGCGCGAGGAAGGCGAACAGGTAGCGCAGCAGCAGCAGCGCGGGCAGCGGCAGCGCGGCGAGCGCGGCGCGCAGGCGGCGCACGAAGGGCGGCTGGTCGGGCAGCGCTTGCAGCTTGCAGCTTGCAGCTTGCACGTGCACACTCACTGCGCGAGGAAGGCGAACAGGTAGCGCAGCAGCAGCAGCGCGGGCAGCGGCAGCGCGGCGAGCGCGGCGCGCAGGCGGCGCACGAAGGGCGGCTGGTCGGGCAGCGCTTGCAGCTTGCAGCTTGCAGCTTGCACGTGCACACTCACTGCGCGAGGAAGGCGAACAGGTAGCGCAGCAGCAGCAGCGCGGGCAGCGGCAGCGCGGCGAGCGCGGCGCGCAGGCGGCGCACGAAGGGCGGCTGGTCGGGCAGCGCTTGCAGCTTGCAGCTTGCAGCTTGCACGTGCACACTCACTGCGCGAGGAAGGCGAACAGGTAGCGCAGCAGCAGCAGCGCGGGCAGCGGCAGCGCGGCGAGCGCGGCGCGCAGGCGGCGCACGAAGGGCGGCTGGTCGGGCAGCGCTTGCAGCTTGCAGCTTGCAGCTTGCACGTGCACACTCACTGCGCGAGGAAGGCGAACAGGTAGCGCAGCAGCAGCAGCGCGGGCAGCGGCAGCGCGGCGAGCGCGGCGCGCAGGCGGCGCACGAAGGGCGGCTGGTCGGGCAGCGCTTGCAGCTTGCAGCTTGCAGCTTGCACGTGCACACTCACTGCGCGAGGAAGGCGAACAGGTAGCGCAGCAGCAGCAGCGCGGGCAGCGGCAGCGCGGCGAGCGCGGCGCGCAGGCGGCGCACGAAGGGCGGCTGGTCGGGCAGCGCTTGCAGCTTGCAGCTTGCAGCTTGCACGTGCACACTCACTGCGCGAGGAAGGCGAACAGGTAGCGCAGCAGCAGCAGCGCGGGCAGCGGCAGCGCGGCGAGCGCGGCGCGCAGGCGGCGCACGAAGGGCGGCTGGTCGGGCAGCGCTTGCAGCTTGCAGCTTGCAGCTTGCACGTGCACACTCACTGCGCGAGGAAGGCGAACAGGTAGCGCAGCAGCAGCAGCGCGGGCAGCGGCAGCGCGGCGAGCGCGGCGCGCAGGCGGCGCACGAAGGGCGGCTGGTCGGGCAGCGCTTGCAGCTTGCAGCTTGCAGCTTGCACGTGCACACTCACTGCGCGAGGAAGGCGAACAGGTAGCGCAGCAGCAGCAGCGCGGGCAGCGGCAGCGCGGCGAGCGCGGCGCGCAGGCGGCGCACGAAGGGCGGCTGGTCGGGCAGCGCTTGCAGCTTGCAGCTTGCAGCTTGCACGTGCACACTCACTGCGCGAGGAAGGCGAACAGGTAGCGCAGCAGCAGCAGCGCGGGCAGCGGCAGCGCGGCGAGCGCGGCGCGCAGGCGGCGCACGAAGGGCGGCTGGTCGGGCAGCGCTTGCAGCTTGCAGCTTGCAGCTTGCACGTGCACACTCACTGCGCGAGGAAGGCGAACAGGTAGCGCAGCAGCAGCAGCGCGGGCAGCGGCAGCGCGGCGAGCGCGGCGCGCAGGCGGCGCACGAAGGGCGGCTGGTCGGGCAGCGCTTGCAGCTTGCAGCTTGCAGCTTGCACGTGCACACTCACTGCGCGAGGAAGGCGAACAGGTAGCGCAGCAGCAGCAGCGCGGGCAGCGGCAGCGCGGCGAGCGCGGCGCGCAGGCGGCGCACGAAGGGCGGCTGGTCGGGCAGCGCTTGCAGCTTGCAGCTTGCAGCTTGCACGTGCACACTCACTGCGCGAGGAAGGCGAACAGGTAGCGCAGCAGCAGCAGCGCGGGCAGCGGCAGCGCGGCGAGCGCGGCGCGCAGGCGGCGCACGAAGGGCGGCTGGTCGGGCAGCGCTTGCAGCTTGCAGCTTGCAGCTTGCACGTGCACACTCACTGCGCGAGGAAGGCGAACAGGTAGCGCAGCAGCAGCAGCGCGGGCAGCGGCAGCGCGGCGAGCGCGGCGCGCAGGCGGCGCACGAAGGGCGGCTGGTCGGGCAGCGCTTGCAGCTTGCAGCTTGCAGCTTGCACGTGCACACTCACTGCGCGAGGAAGGCGAACAGGTAGCGCAGCAGCAGCAGCGCGGGCAGCGGCAGCGCGGCGAGCGCGGCGCGCAGGCGGCGCACGAAGGGCGGCTGGTCGGGCAGCGCTTGCAGCTTGCAGCTTGCAGCTTGCACGTGCACACTCACTGCGCGAGGAAGGCGAACAGGTAGCGCAGCAGCAGCAGCGCGGGCAGCGGCAGCGCGGCGAGCGCGGCGCGCAGGCGGCGCACGAAGGGCGGCTGGTCGGGCAGCGCTTGCAGCTTGCAGCTTGCACGTGCACACTCACTGCGCGAGGAAGGCGAACAGGTAGCGCAGCAGCAGCAGCGCGGGCAGCGGCAGCGCGGCGAGCGCGGCGCGCAGGCGGCGCACGAAGGGCGGCTGGTCGGGCAGCGCTTGCAGCTTGCAGCTTGCAGCTTGCACGTGCACACTCACTGCGCGAGGAAGGCGAACAGGTAGCGCAGCAGCAGCAGCGCGGGCAGCGGCAGCGCGGCGAGCGCGGCGCGCAGGCGGCGCACGAAGGGCGGCTGGTCGGGCAGCGCTTGCAGCTTGCAGCTTGCAGCTTGCACGTGCACACTCACTGCGCGAGGAAGGCGAACAGGTAGCGCAGCAGCAGCAGCGCGGGCAGCGGCAGCGCGGCGAGCGCGGCGCGCAGGCGGCGCACGAAGGGCGGCTGGTCGGGCAGCGCTTGCAGCTTGCAGCTTGCAGCTTGCACGTGCACACTCACTGCGCGAGGAAGGCGAACAGGTAGCGCAGCAGCAGCAGCGCGGGCAGCGGCAGCGCGGCGAGCGCGGCGCGCAGGCGGCGCACGAAGGGCGGCTGGTCGGGCAGCGCTTGCAGCTTGCAGCTTGCAGCTTGCACGTGCACACTCACTGCGCGAGGAAGGCGAACAGGTAGCGCAGCAGCAGCAGCGCGGGCAGCGGCAGCGCGGCGAGCGCGGCGCGCAGGCGGCGCACGAAGGGCGGCTGGTCGGGCAGCGCTTGCAGCTTGCAGCTTGCAGCTTGCACGTGCACACTCACTGCGCGAGGAAGGCGAACAGGTAGCGCAGCAGCAGCAGCGCGGGCAGCGGCAGCGCGGCGAGCGCGGCGCGCAGGCGGCGCACGAAGGGCGGCTGGTCGGGCAGCGCTTGCAGCTTGCAGCTTGCAGCTTGCACGTGCACACTCACTGCGCGAGGAAGGCGAACAGGTAGCGCAGCAGCAGCAGCGCGGGCAGCGGCAGCGCGGCGAGCGCGGCGCGCAGGCGGCGCACGAAGGGCGGCTGGTCGGGCAGCGCTTGCAGCTTGCAGCTTGCAGCTTGCACGTGCACACTCACTGCGCGAGGAAGGCGAACAGGTAGCGCAGCAGCAGCAGCGCGGGCAGCGGCAGCGCGGCGAGCGCGGCGCGCAGGCGGCGCACGAAGGGCGGCTGGTCGGGCAGCGCTTGCAGCTTGCAGCTTGCAGCTTGCACGTGCACACTCACTGCGCGAGGAAGGCGAACAGGTAGCGCAGCAGCAGCAGCGCGGGCAGCGGCAGCGCGGCGAGCGCGGCGCGCAGGCGGCGCACGAAGGGCGGCTGGTCGGGCAGCGCTTGCAGCTTGCAGCTTGCAGCTTGCACGTGCACACTCACTGCGCGAGGAAGGCGAACAGGTAGCGCAGCAGCAGCAGCGCGGGCAGCGGCAGCGCGGCGAGCGCGGCGCGCAGGCGGCGCACGAAGGGCGGCTGGTCGGGCAGCGCTTGCAGCTTGCAGCTTGCAGCTTGCACGTGCACACTCACTGCGCGAGGAAGGCGAACAGGTAGCGCAGCAGCAGCAGCGCGGGCAGCGGCAGCGCGGCGAGCGCGGCGCGCAGGCGGCGCACGAAGGGCGGCTGGTCGGGCAGCGCTTGCAGCTTGCACGTGCACACTCACTGCGCGAGGAAGGCGAACAGGTAGCGCAGCAGCAGCAGCGCGGGCAGCGGCAGCGCGGCGAGCGCGGCGCGCAGGCGGCGCACGAAGGGCGGCTGGTCGGGCAGCGCTTGCAGCTTGCAGCTTGCAGCTTGCACGTGCACACTCACTGCGCGAGGAAGGCGAACAGGTAGCGCAGCAGCAGCAGCGCGGGCAGCGGCAGCGCGGCGAGCGCGGCGCGCAGGCGGCGCACGAAGGGCGGCTGGTCGGGCAGCGCTTGCAGCTTGCAGCTTGCAGCTTGCACGTGCACACTCACTGCGCGAGGAAGGCGAACAGGTAGCGCAGCAGCAGCAGCGCGGGCAGCGGCAGCGCGGCGAGCGCGGCGCGCAGGCGGCGCACGAAGGGCGGCTGGTCGGGCAGCGCGGCCAGGCGCAGCAGGCGCGGGTGCAGCGCGCCGGGCAGCGGCGGCGGCCGCAGCTCGCGCAGGTACAGCTTGAGCAGGCCGCACACCGAGTTCATGTCCGACGCGTCGCGCGCGCCCGCCAGCGGGTCGGCGCCGCGCTCGAAGGCCGCACGCAGCGCCTGCATCTCCACCTGCGACCCCGACACGCGGAAGATGCCCTGCTGCTTCAGCCCTGCCGGAGTGCACGCGCACACACCCAAATAATTCATATCACATCTGCATATTATATCAAAATCAGACAGACAGAGTAAAAATACATGAACATTGTAACGTAACACGTTTTGTAAACGCAGCAAAATTGTAAATGCTTTTGGTTGTTACCATTTTATTTACAACTTATAATCAATATCATCTTAAATTATCATTTAAAATACAAAAAGTGGAGACAAATCGTACATTTTTGGTCCTTCGTGCCGGATTCCAACTCGCACAATAATCTAACATAATCTAAAGAAGAAATTTGTTACATCATAAAGTTTTATTACAAAAAACGGAAAAATGAGACTCAAGCCGCGAAAAAAATTGTTTTTTTTTTATAGGAGAGGGGGCAAACGAGCATGCGGCTCACCTGATGGTAAATGACTACCGCCGCCCATGAACAGCTGCAACACCAGGGAGGGAATCGCAGATGCGTTGCCGGCCTTTAAACATTTATGAACCTGATGCAGTGTCAGTAAGAGTAGCACAAAGTTGGTTCAAGCGTTTTCAGATCATTTTGATGTCAAAGATGCAGCTCACTCTGATCGCCCTCATACGGATAAAGTCGATGCCATTTTTGAAAAAGTGGAGCAAGATCGGCATATTAATAGTTACGACATAGCTGAGGAATTGAGGATTAACCACAAAAAAGTTTTGACCTATTTAAAATGGTCTGGCTATACAAAAAAGCTCGATATTTAGATACAACACGAGCTCACTGAAAGAAACCTAATGACTCGTGTACTCATTGTACTCAAATGTACTGAAAACACCCAACTTCAATACAGCTTGTATTGAAGAAGCGATCGAGCGGAACCAAGGCTCCAAAGTCTTTGCCAGAGATCTGTCTGCCAGAAAGAGCCAACTGTCAAAGCTAAAGACCGAGTGTGGCAGCATCGTTTCCGGGACACCTGAGATTTTGAGTGAGATTGAGAGGTTCTATGGGCAGCTGTACACGTCGTCGTTGGAGCCACACGCAAGTGTGAGTAACGATCCGAGAGCGAGTCTTATCCGACACTACTCCGAAAATATCCCGGACGTCAGTCTGAGCGAGATTAGAATGGCTCTCCAGCATCTTAAAAACGGCAGGGCCCCAGGTGAGGATGGAATTACAGCGGAGCTTTTGAAAGCGGGTGGAAAACCGGTACTTGAAGTCCTTCAGAATCTCTTTAATTCCGTCCTCCTTGGTGGCACTACTCCGGAGGCGTGGAGCAGAAGTGCAGTGGTCTTGTCCTTCACGAAAGGCGACAACGCTCTCTTGAATAACTACAGACCGATTTCCCTTCTAGCCGCGTCTACGTGTTGTTTTCGAGAGTCATTACGAATCGTCTCGCATGCAGAATCGACGACTTCCAGCCTCCCGAACAAGCCGGTTTCCGAAAAGGCTTTTGTACCATGGACCACATCCACACCCTTCGGCAAATTCTACAGAAGACAGAAGAGTATAATCTGCCACTTTGCTTTGCGTATGTGGACTATGAGAAAGCCTTTGATTCCGTCGAAATTTGGGCGGTGCTGTAGTCCCTTCAGCGGTGGCAAGGTGACTGTCGGTATATCGAAGTGCTGAAGTGTTTGTACAGTAGGGCTACGATGGCTATCCGAGTACAGAACCAGAGTACGAAACCTATCCAATTGCAGAGATGTGTAAGACAGGGTGATGTTACTCGTATATCCCCGAAACTCTTCACCGCTGCATTGGAAGACGTTTTCAACATCAATGGCGAGTATATCACTCATCCTCGATTTGCCGACGATATAGTCCTTACGGCAGAATCGTTGGAGGACCTAAGCACTATGCTCAATGACCTCAATAGTGTCTCCCAACGGATAGGTCTTAAGATGAACATGAACAAAACAAAAAAATCATGTTTAACGTCCATGTCACACCTATGCCGATAGTTGTTGGGAGAACTAAGCTCTAAGTTGTTGACGAGTATGTTTACCTAGGACAAATAGTCCGACTACGTAAGTCCAACTTCAACCTAGAGGTCAATCGACGGATTCGGCTCGGCTGGTCAGCGTTCGGGAAACTACGACACATCTTCTCGTTAGACATACCTCAAAACCTGAAAACGAAATTGTACAACCAGTGCGTGTCGCCAGTGATAACATACGGATCTGATACGTGGTCCTTCATTGTTGGCCGTATGCGGAAGCTCAAAGTCGCTCAGCGAGCTATGGAGAGGGCTATGCTCGGGGTTTCTCTGCGTGATAAACTTAGAAATGAGGATATCCGCAGTAGAATCAGAGTAACCGACAAAGCCCAACGGATTAGTAAGCTGAAGTGGCAATAGGCCGGCCATATAGCTCAAAGAACCGACAACCGATGGGGAAGAAAGGTTCTCGAGTGGCAGCCTCGTACCGGTAGGCGAAGTGTAGGGCGACCCCCACTAGATGGAGTGACGACCTGGTAAGACATGCAGGAAGTCGATGGATGCAGGTGGCTCAGGACCGTGCTTTGTAGCATTCCTTGGGGGAGGCCTATGTTCAGCAGTGGACTTATGAAAGGCTGTAATGATGATGATGATGACGAAACTTTGAAAAAATTTGTACATAAAATACGAAGAAACTTTTTCCCCGCCTTTTAGATTTCATAATTGTGGATGGATTAATAAGGAGCGCAGTGGTAGATACTAAGGTTTTCCGTGGATAAAATATAAGGACGGATCATTACTTGGCCTTATTCTTAATCAATGGTCTATTCAAACGTTGGCGGCATTGGACATCCGTGTGAGATTTGTGTGAAAGAGAAATATAAATGTAGACTGACAGATAATATTGATGATTCATGATTTCATGATTTGGATAAATTGTGTATAACAGATTTAGACTTGGAGGTTGTGTGGGAAATGTTAAGAAATGTTTGGTGAATGCAGCATCCAAAGTATCTGGTATTAGTAAAAAACTAATGAAAGGAAAAATAATACATTATGGTGAGATAATTAGGAACAAATAGAAGTTAAAGCAAAGAAGAGAGCATGGCCAGATTACTAGCGACTAAAGCTGGTAATTCGAGAGGTATTGGTAAGATGAGAGAGAAAAAATACGGTTGACCCTACAGGCCATTCCTGGAACTTCCCGCTAATTTCAAATGCAAAGCGCTCCAAAAGCTTTTGAGCTCAAAAACGTAATTTATTTACATCAAAACCAATCCGAGAAGAAATTTTAGTTATTTGAAAAAAACATTTTTTTCGAAGTTTTTTGATAACGATTTCTCTTCAACGCATCGACCGATTTTGATGCGGTATGCAGAAATCAACGGCGTTTTTCTAGTTTAAGTTTTAGCTGATTAGATTACATTGGAATTGATCGTTACATCTGTTTAAAAGTTATATCAAAAAACATTTTTAGAAAATTTAATTTTTGAGATTTTTCAAAATCTGTCCGAATCGGCTCAAATGAAAATATAAGTTTGGTGAAGCCCTTTCGAACTCCGCGGGGTCCAAATTGGTCAAGCCATTCAAAGTTATGATAGGGTTACATACACATACTTAATTAAAAATTGCGACAATTTTTTTCCGGCGGATTATTGTTCATTTATCTATCGAGTAAGCCACTGATTTTTTAATTTCTTAAATTTGATATTTAAAATGTTAAAATAATTTTTATTGATAAAGTATCCGTAGTGGGTGTGGCTTGCGCAAGCCAGAGCAGCCATTTTCGGTCGTATTTTCATCCCTCTGTAAAAATTATAAACATTGGTCCTATAGTTCCGGGAGCCGAACCTTTTTTAGGAAATTTCCTCCTCTTTTCGAATCTTTTTTTAGATTTAAAAAATCTCAATATTTTTTTGAGATATTCGCAAAAACACCAAACCCCCCTTTTTAGTTGATTGTTTTTAAGTTTTGCAATTTTAGCAAGCAGAACTTTTTTTTTTTTTTGAAAAATCATCTACATGTTACTCCGAATCGAACTACACTTGGTTCATTTTTTTTCGAGATTGCTGAAAAAAGTTTACCAAAAAGGCACTTGTTGACTGTAAAAAAATTAGATTAGTTATTGTCTATATTATAGACTATAGCTGGTAACAGATGTAAATGAGCATTAAATCGATTGTCACCTTGATCTCATAAAAATTGACGAAATGAATGAAGCTCAATTGTCGCAGTATTTGTATGGTTTACAAATTAATAACGAGTATGGTTTACACATTATATGTGTACGCAAGAAGTTTTTACGATGCAGTAGAATTTCTACGTTTGGGACGATTTTATATTATTCGTGTGGATAAAGAATAGGACTAGAAGTCGCGGCTTACCAAACTTGTACTGTCAGTATACATGGTACCAAAAACGAATACAATGTTATTATTGTTATATTCCAAATATGTATTGATATTGTATTAATTAAAACATTGTCAATTTTTCTTTAGTAATATAGTAATTAGTACATTAAATCGATTGAATTTTGTAATAAATTTACATAGAAGTAAGCCAATTTACAAATAAATAATTAAGTGATGTAATCATTGAGACTTATAAAACAACAAATGAATACTTCAAATAAAAGTATATTGAACGGTTCCGTTTGTTTACTTGGGCCGTAAATTAAAAGCAATAAAAGCATCGATCCCTAATAAAAAACTAGGTTGGGTACCTAGTTTTTCATCAGACAGAAAAATGTCCTTACCGAATGAGCGCCCACCCGAATGTTTGGGTGCGCTTTTAATTTGTACGTAGCTCTGTGAACACAACCTTAGGCAATGCATTTAAGGTTGAATTTACATTGATGTATATTTATTTCAACTAGAATTACGTCAAAACCATTGGCGACAGTTTTTAGAGAACTTCCGCATGGGATTGTCTATCTAGTTTTTTATTAGTGATATATGAATAAAAGGCAAAAAAAATTATTACAATATATGAATAACATTAGGTGTTTGTGTCGCTACCGGCAGGTTTGAGTATAGACGGAGACAGTGTGCAAGCGAGAGGTGAATAGAGGTGCCGTTTTGTATAATCCTATTAATTATCCGCGCAAGGTATACAGTGGTATAGAAGGTAAGTAGGTAACGTACCGTATGTGGCGATGACGCGCACGCAGGAGGTGAGCACGGTGGGCAGGCGGTCGTCGAGCGGCGCGGCGAAAAGGCCGCGGGGGGCACGCGCGCGACGCGGGGGGCTGGCGGGGGGCGGCGCGGGGGGCGGTGCCAGGCCCCCAGCGCCGGGGGGCGCGGGCAGCAGCCGCTCACGCACCGCCGCCGCCTTGCTCTCCAGCCGCGCCAGGCGGCCCGCGCTGCACACGTACGACCGGAACTTCTGCACACACGCACACACACACACACCTCACATCTACATCGCACACGAACCCCTAACTAACTGTATCCGCATGCTTTCGGACTTTCGGTACATACATGTCAAATTAATGGCGGGGGATAACTAACCCTATAGAACTTGCTTTAATTGAAAGTTCTAAAGTCGTATCAGAAGATCTGTAGGACCGCTTTTAACCATCTTGTTTCGGCTCGAAGGACCAAAGTGAAAAATCACCGATAAAAACAGTTGTACATTATTTAACCAAAGAGTTTATCAAGATATTAAATAATAATTTGATTTAAAATCTAAAGTGCACGACTCATGGGCGTTTTTATTTTTTTCATCAAACTTTCATTTAATTTTGTTGAAAAACAAATCTTCAGATTCTGTCTGATGACAACCAGCAATAAAGATCATCCTGAGGATAAAAGGAAACTTATTCAAAAAGATTTATTTAATTTCGTTGCGTGTATTTTTATGAAACGTGAAGACAAACAATTGCACAAACTAACTGATAGCCGTATCAATAATTTTTTAAATGCATTTTTGTAAATATAACTAAACAAATGAATAACAAATAAAAATACGGTGACTTTATGATTTAATATATCTACTTTTCAAAACATACCTTTTTTTAGATTTAGCGCCTAAATTGCGACATACTAACAATTTTATATTGCAGAATCGTCACATAGTGGCATGTCAAGAGTAGAGCACTCTCACACGATCACGTGTTGTGAGGCGTGCAATTTAAATCATTCTTGTTCGATAATAATACGAATAATAATAGTTATTATGCTGGCAACGGTTGCACACAAATTCAAATTAAAAGAGTTTGTAGTAATCGTTTAAATTTATATTGGTTGTGAATGCATGTTTACGTGCCAGTCGCACTACGTTCTAGACACTGTAATTCGCCATCAATCTACATATTAATCGTTTGAAAATTTGTATCTTTTATAGATTCGTACTATTTTAAAGATATTTTAATTAATCTACAGGTAAAATAGATAGTTACGGGACAAGCAAAGTCATAAATTATTTGAGGTTTTGGTCAAGTAATTCAGTTTGATTATTTCAATTACTTTACACTTTTCTGATTGATAATGCAGAGAAATGGTACTAACCATTTCTCTGCACTATCAATCTCTCAATAACCACGCTCTGCTACCAGGGGGTTTGTTTAGGCCAAATCTTAACAATTTAAAACTTGCATTCAAAACGTTCGTCTCGGTCGCCTCACGTGTGGACGAGCAACCGGTTTGTCGGCGTGGGCCAGCGAGACTCGTTTTGCGGCCGGCGGCCGTGCCGATTAGTCTGAAACAATGAATTGTCCGCGACGGCCGTGTCGGTTAGATGTCGGGAAGTTACGTTAGAATCGTTAGGTCGCGTTAACACCGCCTCCTTTGCGTTGTCTTATTTCGTTCATATACGTGACAACGAGGCTTTCCTTGAGTTTTGACTGATTAATTTAACTTCGATTGCCATTAATTTGCGTCGACAAGTTGCTTGTGTGGTATTTTAATATCGTACGAAGGAATTTTTGCTATGTCGGGTGGAACGCTAAAACTTTGTGACCCGGGAGAAGATCGCGTTCCTCTTCGATTATAGTTTTGTGCCAAGTGACGTTAGACTTGAGTTCAGATAACGGTGAACGCCCACTGGAGTGATTGCACATTGTGGAGCAGGGCAACGCATGTGGGTCTGCTGGCCGATTACATCGGTGACGTCAGGTTACATTTACACACCCTCTTACACCACTACCACACCCACCTACTTGCCCTTGACGGTACCTTGTGGTCGACCCTACCTCCGGAACTCGGTAAGTTTGTGTTTGCTTATCCAGCCATTACATAATAATTATCCATAGGCCATTTGGGCCCAAACCCTCTGGTTGCCCGTCGCGTTGGGTTACTGATGGGCCCTAGCCCAGTCGACTTCAGTCGGGGCAACTGAGGGCCGTAACAATTTCTGGTAACAGAGCGTGGTTGATTATTTATCCAATCACGCCCGGCCGTAATGTATAAAAAATATTTATTACATAATAATATATAAAATTTAAATATTAATTTTTTTTTAGTTTTGTTAGCGGATCGGTGGTTAGAACCACGCCCGTTAGGCTGCGCAAGCAGAAGTGTAGTTAGGGTCAGGTATTTAGGGTAGGTAGATTAATTTGCCGAAGAGTCGGTCTCCTGAGCGAGGCATCTTTGCTGACCGACTGTAGTGTGTACTTGCCGTGTTGTAATTTAATTTAATAGTAATTTGTATTTAGTAGTGATGCCATCGCACAAGCCACCGGCGCTTCGCCTGCAGGCGGAGCTACGCTGTGCCGCGAATGCCCATACTTTGATAGGGCGACCCGATCGGGTCCATAGTTTAGAGAAGCGGCTCGAGCAGGTCGTGGCCCGAAGGGCCGTAGTGCAGGAGGATAACAATGAGCTTTTGGCCTCGAATGCGGAACAGGTAGTCCTAGACTCCTGCCTCGTGGACTACGAGCAATTCTTTTCGCTCACGGACGACTTGATCGAGGCGGTGGCCAAGTATGCTAATGAAGCGCGTGAAGCTCGGCTGAGTGTCCTGCCCGAGTCCCCTCGGAAGCAGCCTACTCAGCCGGAGCTGTGGGGAAGACTCCCAACTCTGGGCCTGCCAAGGTTCTCCGGGGTCCTCTCCGACTGGCTGACCTTTGTTGGCCTTTTTGATAGCCTAGTAGACGCCCGGAGGGACTTGACACCAAGCCAGAAGATGGCGTACCTCCTGGCCTCACTGGAGGGGGAGGCCCTGGGCGTCGTCGGCCATTTGAAATTGTCGGACAACGCCTACCAGACCGCCCGGGACCTCCTCGCAGGAAGGTACGCCAACGTCCGGCGAATTGCGGACGAATACGTTAGGCAGCTTCTAAACCTCCCGCTGCTTAGGGACCGGGCCAGACTACGTCCGGACATCGTAAATCTAGTCGTGGTGGTCTGTAATGCGTTGAGGCGGCTGGATTTACCGGTGGACGAATAGTCCTTCTTGTTGCTCCACATCGTGCTGTCCCGCCTGCCTCTCTATCTTCGGATCCATTTTGAGGAGAGGTACGGCGGGGACGGCGCCTCCTATATTCCGCCCTTTAGTGACCTGCTGCGTTTCTTGGAGGAGCAGTGCCGGCAGGTTGAGAACGCAGCGGGCACCGTCGAGGACTTACGGGTTGCCAACCGAGCCGTGCCCAGGGAGAGGCGGAATCCGCCGGGCAAGTCAGCGCCAACCCCCCTAAGGCCGAGCGCAGCTCCCGCGGGAGGGCGCCGCCCCCTACCATCTTACAGAGGCCTAGCGGCCAGGGAGGAGCCCCCCTGCTCCTATTGTCGAGCATCCGATCATCGGGTGACGTCGTGCCCGAAGTTATTGGGTAAGCCGGTCCCGGCGAGGCGAAGCATCGCCAAGGAGCGCCGTTGGTGCTACTCGTGCTTGGAAAGGCACCTCCAACGAGACTGCCCGCACCAGCGGCCCTGTCCGCACTGCCAGGGCAACCACCATGCCGTGTTGTGCCTGGGTGCGAACGGCGCTTCCTCTCGGGGCTCTGCCGGGCCCTCAACTCCCACGGGCGAGGCGTTCAGCCACGCCCTCTGTCGGGCGACGCTCGGCGCTCCCCTGCCGGCCACCGTGCCCCTGGGTTTGAAGGGGGTCCCTCTCCCGACCAGTCAGGGGATCGTTCCCCCAGGGGCGGGGGGGCCGTCGCCCCCCTCAGCGTGTTGAGAGGATCTTCACGGCCACTCAACGGTCGGCTAGACCCTTCTCACCCTCGTTAGCTGAGTGGCCGCGACTGGAGTACCACCCTCCCACCTTTGGTCGGTACCGGTACTACGGGGTTCCTGCGACCTCGAATCTGTCCCGGGCCTCAAAGCCGAGGTTCCCCGAAGCTCCCCAGGTTGGCCCATTTGGTGATTTCCAACCACGGGTCATTGAGATGCCTCCGGAATGCCGCTTTCGGAACCCCCGGTTCGAGTGCCGGTCCGATGGGTGCAGCTCCAGCTAGGTAGCTGCCGCCCTAGCTCCCACCACGGCCGCCTCCACTGATCCTTTGAGCCGTCAACAGTCCACTTGTTAAACTGTTCTATTGCCGACGGCCTTAGTGAAGGTGTACAACCCGAGTGGCGGCTGTTTAACGGTTCGCGCTCTATTGGATTCGGGTTCACAACGCTGTGTCGCCTCCACTTGGTTGGTGGGAAGACTAGGGCTCCCCTGGAGCTCTGAATCATGTCCAATGGTAGGTATCGGAGGTGCCGAGCCACCTGCTCCTAGGGGACAAGCGGAGTTGGTGTTTGGCCCTGCCAGCGAACACCTTCACATTCTAGTTAAAGTAAATGTCCTCGATGACATTGTAGGTTTTCTCCCTTACGTCCGTATAAATGACAGCGCGGTTCGTTGTGCGTCGGGTTTGAGACCAGCAGACCCTCAAGTGAGTGCGAGTTGTTCTACCAGAACAATACCGGCCGTCGTGTCGACGGTCGTTTTGTCACTCGCTTACCCTTTCTTGACTCACGGTCCCCTTTGGGCCAATCTCGTACCTTGGCCGAAAAGAGGTTGCTTTCCATGGAGCGCCGTATGCGGCGCGACCCAGCCTTTCGCGACAAATATGTCGGGTTCATGCGCGAGTATCAAGAGCTGGGTCACATGTGACCGTCCAACTTCGACTGGCGGTCACAGGAGCACTACTTCCTCCCTCACCATGCGGTCCTGAGGACCCCTGGGAGTAAGATTCGAGTAAGTTTTGACGGCTCCGCCCCCTCGTCAAATGGTGTGTCCCTGAACCAGTGTCTCCACTCTGGTTCTAAATTGATCAAGGACATATCCGACATTTTGGCCCACTTCCGTCGGCACCAAGTGGTTTTAGTAGCCGACATTCGGATGATATTTCGACAATCAGTGGTCCATCGTGATGACCGTCGATATCAGCTGATATTGTAGCGCGAGAAGCCCTGCGATCCGATACAGGTGTTTGAGTTGAACACCACCACCTATGGACTCCGGTCCAGCCCGTATATCGCCATGCGAACCCTCCTTGAACTCGCGGAGAGAGAGCGTCTAAAATACGCTCGGGGGGCTTCTATTTTGGAGACTTCGGTCTACATGGACAACATTTGCACGGGCGCATCCACCGTCGAGGAGGCTCTTGTATTGCGAGACGAATTGATCGCCATCCTGAAGTCCGGAGGTTATGAGTTGCGCAAATGGTTGTCGAACTCCCCTCATATTTTGAAGGACCTCCAAGGAGAGGATCAACAAGACCCTCATCTATTCGAGCACCCTGAAAATCCTAATTTGTTGACTGTGCTGGGCATTCAATATCAGCCTGCTCAGGATACTTTCACGTATCGAGTCAAACTCTTTCCCCCTCCTAAATCATGTACCAAGCGCTCCGTGCTGTCTACAGAAGCCAGCACCTTCGATCCTCCGAATGGATGGATCACTCCGGTAATTTTTTGGCTAAGTGCTTTCTCCAAAAGCTCTGGATATCCGGGTTGGGTTGGGACGAGCCTATTAGCGGTGCTCTCTTGCGAGAGTGGCACTCCATTGTATCCTCCCTTCCGGACATCAACCGGGTCTCCATGCCAAGGTGCTTCCTCCTTCCAGTGAAATGCAGGGCTACCCTACATGGATTTTGCGACGCCTCTGAGAAAGGCTATGCTGCTGCGTATATTTGCGGACTGTGAGCTCTCCTGGCCATACTTCCGTCCATCTCGTACTTGCCAAAAGCAAGGTTGCTCTCATTAGGTCCCGCTTAACTATCCCTAAATTGGAACTATCCGGAGCCGCTGTGGTGGGGTCCCAGTTGGTTGACTGAGTCTCAGTCATTCTGGCCCCAGAATAAATACTCCGAACCGATTGAATTGCCTGGCCTACGAGCCCGAGTAGGAGTGGGCAAGGATAAGCCCACTCGGGATTTCTCCCTGCTAGAACGGTACAGCTCTCTCGATAAGCTCTTAGGAGTGACTGCTTGGTTGCGTCGATTTGTCCGCAATTCGAGAGACCCGTCCAACCGAATCTCTGATTTCGTTTTGCCCCTAGCGAGCGTCGCGAAGCTTTGATGCATTGGACCCGTATGGTCCAAGCGGAGCATTTTGAGCCCGTGATTGAAACCTTGAAGCGGGGCTCCGTTGTCAAGGGCGCTCTGGCCCGTCTGAACCTCTTCCTGGACGACGGTGGCATGCTGCGCGTTGGCGGACGTTTGAAAAATTCTCAACTGCCGTACGGGGCTCGACACCCGTTACTGCTCACTAAGGACGGCGCTTTTGTTCGGTTGCTGGTAATTCACCATCATGTTAAGAATGCCCACGCTGGGTGTAACGCTCTTTCGGCTATTTTGCAGCGGGAGTTTTGGATTTTGGCTGGCCGACGCACTATTCGGAGCGTCCTCTTTAAGTGCATACCTTGTTATAAACTGAAGGCCACCATATCGCAGCCTATGATGGGTGACTTGCCACCCGACCGCGTCAGGCCATCCGACCGATACTTACGGGACAAGCAAAGTCATAAATTATTTGATATTTTTGATCATGTAATTCAGTTTGATTATTTCAATTACATACTTTACACTTTTCTGATTGATAATGCAGAGAAATGGTAATAAAAATAAATATTATGTGAATCGACTTCTAAGTTACTCAAAGAAAGTTATAGTACTTTTTATGGATGAAAGAATTATATTAATTACATACGTGGTAGTCATGTTGCAGCTTTATTATGGTTGTTTTTTTTTTTCGAGTGACAAACGAACACACAATCCACCTGATGGTAAGTGGTTGCTGTGACCCATAGACATCTACATTTATCCTTGTTTGCGAATCAAAATCCAGATGCGTTGTCACCCGTGAGGACTAAGATGGAATGCCTCTTTTCCAGTAAAAAGGGTCTCCGGTTCTCTACATTCACCATACGAAACACAGCAGTGGCTGCTATTTTACGCTGATATTCTGTGAGAGCGTGGTCCTTCCCCGGTCGAGCCGATCCATTCGTACTACAACTATATTACATAATATAGCTGCAGCATGGTTCCACGTATAAAATTGTAGCACGAATACCAGTGTAAAGCAGTGAGTGTAGAGAACCGGAGACCCTTTTTGGTGGATACGAGGCAGTCCATCTTAGTCCTTAGTGGTGGCAACGCATCAGGTGGGCTGTGTGGTCGACGGTTGGTTCATTGTACAAAAAGGGGCGGGTACCGCGAGGTAGTAGTCCTCCTGCGCGCGGCGCGGCGCGTCGTCGTCGTCGGGCGGCGCGGGCGCCTGCCAGTGCGGCGCGCCGCCCTCCATCTGGCGCACCAGCTCGGCCTCGGCCGCGTCCAGCGTCTTGGCGTGCTCGCGGCACTCCACGCGCAGCGCGCGCGCCGCCGCCTCCAGCTGCGCCAGCCGCGCCCGCAGCTCGCTCACCACCTGCCACACGCCCCGCGCCCCGCGCCCGTCACAAATCAACTCCCACGGCTTCTGGTACACGCCCACGCGATACACATTTTCAGTAACTGTCAACTTTATCCATTATCATTTCTAAGCTTGACTGTCTAGGAATAAGAGAAACCCAGCTATTTCACAGTTATCTTACAAATAGGGTTCATTGCGTGAAATTTGGCTCATACCTGAATACCTCACAACCTATTACCTATGGTGTACCTCAGGGCAGTATCCTTAGTCCGACCTTATTTTTGGTGTATATTGGCGACTGGTATAATCATGCCTAGAAGGTGATTCCATATTTACTTATGCTAATGATACGGCACTTCCTTTTCGACTAGTACTTGGAGTGAAACATACGAACGAGCGCAAAAAGGATTTGATACTGTTAGAAAATTGGTCAACAACCATCTAATGACACTAAAGAAGGATGCCCATTTTTCACCTATGTATAAAATAAATAATAATGAAATAAATCTTAAAATTCAGCTAATTGAATTCTTAATCAAATACGCGTATCACAATGTTAAAAGAAACGCAGGAGAAACATATTTTTAACATTGCGACAACACCAAGTATACCTTTGATCATGGGTCAAAAATAAATTCGATCCTGATGAAAAAAAAATCATCTTTTTACAAGGTTTTATTAGCTTTATTCACGCGCCATCATGTTAGTACAGCTAAATGAAACGATAATTTCATAAAAAATATCATGAAAATACTGAAACATAAAACCATCAGTGGAATGACTGAATTGATATCACCTGACCTGAGCTAGATAAAGGTCAATGTACGCGCGAACACAAATTCGCGCGGCCCGCAACTAGCGGGCCATCCCACAATATAATAATTTACAACACGTGTCTAAATACCTAACTTATCTACTTAACCTACTATTTTGCCACTGTGCTTATCTCCACGTAGCCACTTTAATCCGAATTTACAGGTTAAATAACCCAAATAACTGGTTCGATTCCCCGCTAATGAAGAAATACTTAAATGAAATGTAACCAAGGTTGGAGTCATGCGTTTTTATTCATCGTGTAGGTATGTTTATTATTCTCATGTATTCAGTTATGTACCTATTCAGATTAGTCTAGTACTAAGTTATTTAAAAAAAATAGTTATAAAACAGCTTACTGCTCTAAATCCTCCGTGGTCTTATGAGATGCGGCTCAAATTGTGCTCCATTCATTTCAAGGCAGATTTGGGTGCAGGCGGGGCATCATCGTGTGGTCTTCGACACAGTCCGTACGTAGTTTCTCGAAAGCATCCACGATCCTTTGGCGCATTTCTTCAGCACTATCACATTCACGATTAAAAACCCTTTCTTTCACATACCCCACAAAAAGAAGTCTAACGGAGTCAGATCTGGTGAGCGAGGTGGGCAAGCGTGTGGTCCTAGTCTGCCGATCCAGCGATCATCAAATAGCTCATTGAGGCGCTCACGGATGAACCTCACGAAATGTGGAGGGGCACCATCATGTTGGAACTATGTGCGGCGATATTCAGCCAACGATAGGTCGTTTAAAATGTCAACCAACTGTTCATTTATAAAGTTTAGGTATCGCTGTCCGTTCAGTCGCTCTGGCAGAAACACTGGTCCCAGTATGCGATCCTTAAATAAACCTGCCCATACGTTAACCGACCATCGGGTTTGGTGCCCGGTTTTTCGAACAGCGTGCGGGTTAACCTCTGAATACACGTGTGTATTTCTTCGGTTCCACAGGCCGTTTCTGGTAAATGTCGACTCATCCGTCCAGATAATGTGCTCAATGGAATCAGGCACACGTTGTTGCTGGTATAATAACCAACGGCAGAAAACTCGTCGGCGGTCGTGATCGCCGGGAACTAAAGCTTGCACTTTGTGCAATTTGTATGGGCGCATTGGTTACGCTTCAACACTTTGTGCACTGCACAGTATGACACACTTGTACCATCCCGACGTCTTAACAATTTATTTAGCGATACTTCGTGTACCTAGGTTCGGATACCTAACATGTTGAGCACTATAAACGTACGCGTTAGGCATTATTAAAACAAAAAAGAATCCAAAAACGTAACAAAAACTTTAATATCAACACGTAATCACAAGTAAATTTATTAAACAAAACGATTGAACTGTCGCTCGCGCACGCGTGTACAAAATCAACACGGAACTGTCTCAAAAACTAAAACGAACGAACCCCGTCAAGGCTTGAAACCTACTGCGTCACAAGCGTGAGGCGACAGGGTTAGGCATTCTGCCGTCATAATAAAAAAGGAAGTAACTAACAAAAACGTAAAATGGAAATAAAAAATAAATTGATGAATTTTTCTTTCAGACCCCGTGTCTAAAGTATATTAAAAGGTATCTATATTGAAATATATACGTAGAGACATGAAGATTTTAAGGACGAACTTATTTTTTTTTTTCAATTTGTTTATTTATTTAAATAAAACGAATTTTCCTTTTCATCTTAGATTAAAAAAGTACACCTGGCAACACAAAAACATCGAAGGAAAGACGCATATAACTATTTGGGTCTTCCCAACCTAATAAATAAAACAAAACTACCATTCATTTAACATTTTTACATATTTTGGAAAGGTCATTTGAAGTTGAAAGGACGCTAATAGTAATTTACTACTTTTTTCTTAGTAAATATTAGAAAAGCATTGGTAGTGAGACACAAAAAATAACAACCCGCAACTCTTGAGTAATGATTTTAAAGGGGATATCATACAAGCCAGATGTTGATGGTGTGTTGGTGTTACTGGATGCTACTTCATCATCACTTTCATTTTTAACTTTACTGCACAATTTTCCTCATTCACCTTCTCCTATCATATTTACCTTTTCGTTCACTAGTTTAGTCATAAAACAATAGATGTAAATAATTTTTTTTCCTTCCTATTTAAAACATCGTCGCGAGTCGCAAAGTAAGCTGTGTATGCGACTGTATTTTTGGAGCGAACAAAGCGCGGGAACCAATAGCATGCAGGCACAGTAATACTGGCCAATATGTGATAAATCGCTCAGTGCCCAAGTTCAAGGCCAGCGTTCTTTTTTCACCGTTCGCGCGTACATTAACCTCCATTAGTCAGGTGATATCAATTCAGTTTCCACTGCTGGTTTTATGTTTCAGTATTTTCATGATTTCTTTTATGAAATTATCGTTTCATTTAGCTGTACTAACACGATGGCGCGTGAATAAAGCTAATAAAACGTTGTAAAATATGTTTTTTTTCTTCATCAGGATCAAATTTATTTATGACCCATGATCAAAGGTGTACTTGGTGCTGTCGCCTGTCTTAGTTTTCGGGAGCGTTCCAAAAATACCCTGTGTATATATATATATATATATTCCTTTTTGTATAGTACAGATTAATTAGAAAATAATGTAATAATTAAATAAATAGATAATGCAGTATGTCATTGAGTGCACACGAGTGCAACGGATTTTTTTGACATTTAACAATTCTACGATTGGCATCGGCGCTGTCCCTCATTTCTACTAGTTAGTCTGTGCCTTCATTGTTGCCAAAGAGAATATAATCACTTGATGTGTTTGTGTCTCGTTGTGTATTGTCCCATTTTGTATGTTTTTCATTGATCATATAGAATTGAAATATGTAGGGATACACAAGATTTTTCTCAGTATAATCAGAGGAAGTGGTGATAGAACATTAATAAGAGATAGAAATATTAAATATTTGGTAACGGCAAATCCTAACCTAAAGAGTAACATTAATATTTTTGGGCTTCGTAGCGTTTAAATCGTAAAAATGACTACATGACATTATTTTCTAAACTTACAGGAAGTTTTTATACTATATCTTATAACTATACATAAACTTTTACTATCAAGTTTTTAAATGTATGAAAAGTGGGCATGGTTCTTTAACCAATACTAATGACCTAATTTTTCTATACGAAACAGTTCTCTATCATTAGCAAATACACTTAATATAATAGTTAACACTTCATCACAAACTAGCAATACTACAACCGACAATGTATATTATTCAGAAAAAGTTACTTCTATTAAATACTTGGATGCTTTTAACCATTATTTTAATCTATTTTTGTTAGTCCGTCCACCAAAAATAACAATAGTAAATTAGATAATAATATAAATACTAATCCGCTCATATCCATAAATACAATTTATAAGTGATGGGATCATTATTAAATAACTAGAAAATGTCAATATTAATAAAGGTGCCGGGTCAGATGGAGTGCACCCATTATATTGTGTTGTGCTAAAGAGTTTTTAAAACCGATATCTAATATTTTTCGACTATCTATGAAAACTAGAATCTTTCCTAATGTATGGAAACGGGCTCTCATTACTCCAATACCAAAGAATTCACAAAAGGATCAAATTACTCAGTATCGGCCAATTTCTATGTTATGTGTCCTTCGTAAAAATTTTGAGAGGATTGTAACTAACCAATTGTTATATGTATCGTAATCATATCGATGAAAATCAACATGGCTTTATGAAATCGCGCAGTGTGGACACCAATATGGTCATGTTTACAGACTTCCTTCTTAACGCAATGGATAATAACATTGATGTCGTGTACACCGACTTCTCCAAAGCTTTTGACAAAATTAACCATGACATACATCTAAAAAAGCTTTGGAGATTAGGAGTGCATGGAAGTCTGCTTAGATGGATCGAATCATATATACGAAATTGCAGTCAGGCTGTCTGTTTGAATGGTAACTGCTCGTCCTTTCTTGCAATCCCTTCCGGGGTCCCACAAGGCTCTCATCTGGGTCCTGTGCTTTTTTCTTTGTACATCAATGACATAGGACCTATGTGGTGATGTCTTACATAACAGCCATCATCTATTGTATGCAAATGACACCAAACTTTTCAGGACAATAAATTCTATGGAAGATTGCCGCAAACTACAATCGGATAGCTTATGTAATTATTGTGAAAGTAATCATTTGTACATCAATGCAAATAAATTAAAATAATAACTTACTCTAGAAAATCAAACCTCTTAACTTACAATTATACTCTTTTTGAGAAGGCTCTTAGTCGTGTTAAAAACATTCGTGACTTGGGCATCAATATGAACGACCAGGTTTCTTTCAAAAACCACATAGATTTAGCTATAAAAGGAGCTTTTAGAAGCCTCGGTTTCATTAATAGAATAACTAAACCATTTAATAAGAATATCACTCTTAAAATCCTTTATTTCTCATTTGTAAGATCCATTCTTGACTTAGGCTGTATAGTATGGTGTCCATTTTATAAAAACCAGATTGATAGAATTGAAAAGGGCCAAAAAACATTTATTAAGATTTTAAACTACCACTGCGACCTTTATGGCGAGCCGTATATTAACTCCCTTCATAAACATAAAATGTTGAGTCCCAGTGATCGCCGTAAATATTTCGATATCATTTTCTTGTATAAAATTCTAAATTCTAAAATTGACTGCTCTCTCTTATTAGCCAAAATAAACATTAAAAGTAATTTTCGTCTGCCCGCTCGCCCTCAACGCGTATTTCAAACATTCGTACCACTTACACTTCGAAAAAAATATACACAAAACTGCTTTATCTCCCGTTCGTAAAAATTATACAATAAAGAATTTGTAAATCTCGATCTCTTTAGTTGCTCCTTAAAAAGTCTTAAACGAAGTATCTTTAAAAGTTATTCAGATAAATACTTAACAGAGTAACATTCGGTAATCTCTACGATGTATTGATTGTTGGTCCCTTAAAAATGTATGTTTTTCAATTTTAATTAAGTACTGTTGTTGTTGATATTGCTTTTCAATTAGGTACATAAAGATAAATTTACTACTCAGCTTCAACTAACATGGGTAAATCTTTCAACAAGGTAAGTTGAAATGTTAGTCTAAATGTATTTTTTCGGCACTCGTTGTCTGTTAATTACGTAATGTTATAATATTGTACTTTCTTTGTAATGACTGTTTGTGTCACAATAAATTTAAAAAAAAGTATCTTAACATAATAAGTATTATTTTATTTTATTTATTTTTTCTTAAAAAAAAAAACGTTACCCCCACACTAGGATTTTCTCCTGTGTCGTGGAGGCAGTTTACAAACATAAATTGCACAAGGACAAACATCCAGACCCGGAACAATTATTTGTAGGCCATACAAATACTTGTTCCGTGCGGGATTCGAACCCGCCGCCCCCAGCGCAACAACTGATTGCTAAGCCACTGCGCCACGGAGCCGTCAAATAAGTGACAGTAATTTAACATTTATAGACTATATTGAACACTTATCTGCTAGAGTACGGAAGTTAATCTACATTTTTAAAGACCTTCGACATTCTGTTGACACAAAATATGTTATGAAAATGATTTACTATGCCCTGAGCCAATCGGTACTACGCTATTGTATATCTTCCTGGCATGGGAACTACTAAAACAGTATTTATGCAAATTAAACGCACCAAAAGAGCTTTACTAAAGGTGTTTTCAAAGAGAATATAATCACTAGGTGTGTTTTGTTTTAACCTCGCTTATATCCTACAGGACTACTTTATGAGAATTGCCAAGTGTTGACTGTTTGGCAACTTTTTTTATATTGTATACAGCTCTTAAGCAGCACTCCTTAACTAAATATAATAGTAACATCTTGTCGTCAAATCGGTTCCTCTTAATACCTATTTCAGTAGTTGATTTTTTGTATGCCTTGGCCCTAACCTTTATAAATAATTCCTACACTCACTAAATCACTTTAAATCAGGGAATGAATACCGGTACCAATTTCGGTTCTGGTTCTTCATTTGGGTTCTTATAAAGGTTCCTCTTTTCGGTACGGTTCCAGTTCCGGTATCGGTTCCGGTTTGGGTTCCGATGTACCGGTTCTAAATACCGGTTCCGAGAACCTATAATCAAATTTCTCCAAATCCGTAGATTAGTATAAAAAATTCCGTACAGTTCCGTAGATGCTATTTCAAAATATCCGTTTCATTGAGGATCGCCAATATTTGTTTTTGAAATTAGTTGATAAATTCATTCTGTCATGGAAAATTCTTGTTGTAAGTTTAATTTTAGTATAACATCGAATCAAGCTGCACATGTAATAAAAATGTACCATAAAAATTGATTAAAATTGTTTTCTTTTAATTAAATAATTTTTAGTAAAAAACAAATAAAATAACTACACACTTTAATACTTGTGGATAGTAGTTATACTAAAAAAATACGTTACAAACTTGATTATAACGACTTATTAACATGGATTTTATTTTCTGGTTTTTGTTAGTTTATTTGATATATTACGGTGTTTCAGACTCGGGTGATTTATGTAACAATGAAAACCTATACAACTAAGAACTTTGAAAAATTCAGAAAAAAAAGAACGAGGAAAAGCGAAGAATAATTCGGCAAATTTTTTTTTAATATTTGTAAAAACAAATGGGATAGCATGGATTAGAAAAATTTAAGACATAAGTGATAATTCAATCATCTTAAAAAAGGTAATAAGCGCTTATATTAACTGCCTATTTTCCAAAGTGTTCTAAATTCGAAACAAACGTAATTTAATTCAAAATATCTAAGCTATTAACATTTGAAATCGATTAACCTCACAAAAATTTGATATTTATGAGTAAAAATTGTTTTATTTTAATACAGATAGCATAGAATTAATTATTAAATATCATTTAATACAGACAACATTAGAAGAAGAGAGAGAGAATGACATTGCCGGCAAGTTCATACTCATGATTAAAAAAATCTTGTTAAGTTTATAAAAATTCCGTAAATTGCAACGTCAAGTTCCGTAGTTCCGTAGATGATGACAAATTTCCGTATATCTATACAAAAATCCGTAGACTCGCTTTAGCTTTGCTAAGGAACCGGTAAAATAAAGGTTCTTAAAGGTTCTAATTTAGGTTCTGGTTCCTGTTCCGGTATAGGTACCGAAACCCCTAAATACCGGTTCTATACCGGTATTTTGGAACCCTTTTCAATCCTTGCTTTAAATTTAAATGCACTCTGAAAGAATGGCTTTTAAATCAATCGTACAATGAAACCAAATGTCTTCTTGATACTAACTCACTCGCACACGCGTACACGCACACACGCACGCACACGCACACACACACACGCGCGCGTCCACGCCTACACGCACGCACGCACATTCACACACACACGCACGCGCGCACACGCACGCACACACGCACACACACACACACATACACATATACACACACACACACACACACACACACACACAGAGAGAGAGAGAGAGAGAGAGAGAGAGAGAGAGAGAGAGAAACGCACAGACACAAACACGCGTATGCGCAAACGCACACGCACGCACACGCACGCACACACAAACGCACACAGAGAGAGAGACATACAGACACTCATACACACGCGCACGCACACGACAACGGACACGAACATGCACGTACGCACTTTTCAACTGAAATGAATTAAATTTACAACACCAAATGTTAAACACGTGCATACCAGTGTGCTTTTAAATGGAGAGGAACTGGGTCTTGCTGAATGTACTGCTTTTCTCGGAATCACAGTTGACGCGAAGCTTCAATGGGGCTCTCATATACATATCTTAACTAGCTAGCAAACTAAGTACTAATATTATGCTGTAAAAAAGATTAGAGGCCTTACATGCATTAAAACAGCTAGATTAGTTTATTTTAGTTCTTTCCATTGAAACTATCTTTTTTTTGCAGAAGAGCCATACGAGCAATTTATTACCAAGGTCCAAAGGAATCCCTTAAGAGAAAATTTTAAAGAAATAAATATATTAACTTTGGCCTCAATATATTTACAGAAATTGAATGGTAGTTTTATTAAAAATAATGATGTACATTCTGTAAAAACTACTAACAAGCACAAGTTAGGTATACCATTAACATAAAGAGAAGAAGAGTCAGTAATTCCTTCATGGGGCAATGTATACGCTTTTACAACAAAGTCCCACAAAATTTGCAGTACTTATCTAGTTTTATGCTTAATAAAGTTTAATTACATTTTTTATGTCAATTTTTGCTTCATAAGACAGCAATTTTTGCTTTTAAGGGTTATTATACTACTGTAGAGTACATGATTGATAATAACCCCTGGGAATAAGGTGATCGCTACCATGCTATTTCTAACGTCTTCATACCAATTGTATAAAATAATATATTGTAAATTGATTTCATTTACAAATAAACGTCCTGCTAGGTTTTTTGCTGGTTCTTCTCAGGATAGAGGTTATTTCCGAACCAGTAGTAAAAATAAAAAATGACTTTCAACAAGTATTCTCGCAATCTATATTGAATACAAATAATGTTTTTCTATTCTATTCTATTTGCTGATGATACTTCTTTGATTTATTACTTATGTGTGTGAAGAGATATGTTAGTAAGCATTCGATTTAACTGACTACATTTTCATAATTAATAACTCTAAGTGCATCCAATTTATCCGCAGTAACTGAAGTTTCTTGAAGTCAAGCTGTTTATACTAATTTCCTGGCAATAAACATTTGTGTACAATGCAACTGTAACATAAGTGATTAAATCTATAAAACAAAACAAATTATTACAATTGTTTTCACTTTTTTGCCAAGGCACACAGATTACTTATTCAAAATAAAATAGATAAACCGGGTGTTTATGAAACGCTCCCGAAAACGAAGACAGAATAGTAGGTACTACACCTTAGCACATGGGTCACAAATAAATTTGATCCAGGGGAAAAAAAATCATCTTTTCACAACGTTTTATTAACTTTATTCACGCTCCATCATGTTAGTACAGCTAAATGAAACAATAATTTCATAAAAAAAATCATGAAAATACTTAAACAAAAAACCAGCAGTGAAACTTAAAAATAACATCAGCTGACAATAGGGTCAATATCCTCGCGGGCGCCAAACTCTTATAGGTCCCGTCCCGTAAAAACGCTGGCCTTGAACCTGGGCACTGAGCGATTTATCGATCAAATTTGGTGTTACGAAGTTTCATTTTTTAGTTTCATTTTTCATTTCTATTTTCTTATACAAAATCAAAGATAACGATGAAATAGTGTTTATAATTGTGTGACTGAGTACTGAGTACCCAATTAGGTACGTTTATTAATTTCAATATTTTTTGTAGTAAAGAACTGCTTGTTGCGTCAGGGTACAATTGATTGTGTAATGTATTAAAATTACAACCATAACTTAAATTTCATATGAAGACTAGTCGTAGGGATAAAACTTATAAATAATAAACGTTGACGATGTCTTAACATACATAACGCTTTAACGGTGTATGGAAGATTCCAGTGCTTCAAAGACTTTACATTGTGCGCTTTTGGTTTAGCGTGTTCAAATTCAAATTCAAATTCAAATTTCATTTATTTACAAGAATGTAGTTACAAAAAAGGTGTTGTTGCAATATTAAGGCGCTAATACATTCTACCCACTATTTGGGTGTGCAAATATTTAAATGGAAATAAGTTAATTAAATTACACTACACCAACACTACACAGATTCTTCGCGTCACTATTGTTAAACGTCACTAATTCCTTCACAGATTCCGCAATGTAATAAGTTCTTGAATATCATAAAATTGTTTCTCCATTTGTGTTTGTGTGTTATTGTTTGATTAATAATTTTAGTTTTTGAAACAGTTTCGTGTTAACTATCAAAAGAGACAGTTCAATTGTTTTGTTTATTAATTTATTGTCGTTATTACTTGTTATTTATTACTTAATGATATTATTCTTGATGTTACGTTTTAAGTTTCTTGTCTTGTTTTTATAATGCCTAACGCGTACGTTTATAGTGCTCGTGAATACGGCAACATGTTAATGTGCCTTGGAGTAGCTCGCGGGAATGCTTCGCATACATTTCGAATTTACTGCTGACTCTCGTCTGATAACAGCAGCATTTCAGGGAGTGTTGAAAAATCGGCCCATTGCTCTAGTAGCGGCAGGAGGTGGAAGTCAAGTGGCTGTTTACTCAGAGGAGCGCATTTTAGATGTCGTTCGCCGGAATCCGAACCTAGGTACACGAAATATCGCTAAGTTGTTAAAGCGTCGGGGTGGAACAAGTGTGTCATACTGTACAGTTCACAAAGTGTTAAAGTGTAACCGAATGCGCCCATACAAAGTGCAAGCTTTAGTTCCCGGCGATCACGACCGCCGGCGAGTTTTCTGCCGTTGAATATTAGACCAGCAACAACGTGTGGCTGGTTTCATTGAGCACGTCACCTTCGTTAGTTCGTTCACCTTCACCTTCCTAAGTTACTTAAAAAAAATACGTACGTTCACCTTCCTAAGTTACTTAAAAAAAATTAGGTATGAAACCACGTTTCATACCTAATTTTTTTTAAGTAACTTAGTACTGAACTGATCTGAATAGGTACATAACTGAATACATCGAATAATAAACATACCTACACGATGAATAAAAACGCATGACTCTAACCTTGGTTACATTTCATTTAAGTGTTTCTTCATTAGCGGGGAATCGAACTAGTTATTTGGGTTATTTAACCTGTGAATTCCAATTAAATTGGCTACGTGGAGACAAGCAGTGGCAAAATAGTAGGTTAAGTAGATAAGTTAGGTATTTAGACAAGTGTTGTAAATTATTAGGTATTGTGATATTACCCACTAGGTTAGAGGCCGCGCGGCCCGCAGCTAGTGCCACTAGCTGCGGGCCGCGCGAATTTGCCATTCACGCGTACCTTGACCCCTAGTCAGCTGATTATAATTCAGTAATTCCACTGCTGGTTTTATGTTTAAGTATTTTCATTATTTTCAAAAATACCCTGTATATACAATTATAAAATAGTCATTATGTCGATATCGGATTGCATTGCGTCGTTTACGAACATGTGTACTGAATAGAAGACAAAATACATCAAATACGCTGTATAGATGCATTAGGTAACAAACAGATTCTCGTATTGATCCCTGCGGAATTTCGGACTGTTTCTTGGTTCTTTCACTTTACATGCATCACTAACATTGTATAAAAGTGCTTCAGTTTCTAAAGAATTAAAAGCGTTTGAAATTAAAGAGTATTTATTTACTCTCTCAACTATTTTTATCTGCTCAGTATTCTGTTTATTTAATTAGTGAATTCAGACAGTCAAGTCTTTTATAGTGAAGTCGAAATGTGTAAGAAATTCCTTAGATTTTCTCTTTTTGACCCAAATTTTTGCAGAAAAGAGTATTTTTTCGGATCTAAGTATGTAATTTAAATAACATTTTGAAACCTACCCCACATCATCATCATCATCATCATTACAGCCTTTCATAAGTCCACTGCCGAACATAGGCCTCCCACAAGGAATGCCACAAAACACGGTCCTGAGCCACCTGCATCCATCCACTTCCTGCATGTCTTACCAGGTCGTCACTCCATCTAGTGGGGGGTCGCCCTACACCTCGCCTACCTGTACGAGGCTGCCACTGAAGAACCTTTCTTCCCCATCGGTTGTCGGTTCTTCGAGCTATATGGCCGGCCCACTGCCACTTCAGCTTACTAATCCGTTGGGCTATGTCGGTTACTCTGGTTCTACTGCGGATATCCTCATTCCTAAGTTTATCATGCAGAGAAACTCCGAGCATAGCCCTCTCTATAGCTCACTGAGTGACCTTGAGCTTCCTCATACGGCCAGCGGTGAAGGACCACGTCTCAGATCCGTAAGTCATCACTGGCAACACGCACAGATTGTACAATTTCGTTTTAAGGTTTTGAGGTATGTCTGACGAGAAGATGTGTCGTAGTTTCCCGAACGCTGCCCAGCCGAGTTGAATCCGCCGGTTTACCTCTCGGTCGAAGTTGGACTTACCTAGTCGGTAAGTCCAACTTCGACCGAGAGGTAACCATACTCGTCAACAACTTCGAGCTTAGTGCTCCCAACAACTACCGGCATAGGTGTGACATGGACATTAAACATGATCTTTGTTTTGTCCATGTTCATCTTAAGACCTCATTGAGCATAGTGCTTAGGTCCTGCAGCGATTCTGCCATAAGGACTATATCGCCGGCAAATCGACGGTGAGTGATGTCCAGAAGTTAGAAAACATCTTCCAATGCAGCGGTGAAGAGTTTCGGGGATATAACGTCACCCTGTCTTACACCTCTCTGCAGTTGGATAGGTTTCGTACTCTGGTTCTGTACTCGGATAGCCATCGTAGCTCTACTGTTCAAGCACTTCAGCACTTCGATATACCGACAGTCAACTTGGCACCGCTGAAGGGACTGCAGCACCGCCCAAATTTCGACGGAATCAAAGGCTTTCTCATAGTCCACATATGCCAGGCGTAGTGGCAAATTGTACTCCTCGGACTTCTGTACAACTTGCCAAAGGGTATGTATGTGGTCTATGGTGCTAAAGCCCTTTCGGAAACCGGCTTGTTCGGGAGGCTGGAAGTCGTCAAGTCTGCGTGCGAGACGATTCGTAATGACTCTCGAAAACAGCACGTAGACGCGGCTCAGAAGGGAAATCGGTCTGTAGTTCTTCAAGAGAGCGTTGTCACCTTTCTTTTAAGAAAAAAACCACCGCACTTCTGCTCCACGCCTCCGGTGTAATGCCACCACGGAGGACGGAATTAAAAAGCCTCTGAAGGACTTCCAGTACCGGTTTTCCACCCGCTTTCAAAAGCTCCGCTGTAATTCCATCCTCGCCTGGGGCCTTGCCGTTTTTAAGATGCTAGAGAGCCATTCTAATCTCGCTCTGACTGAAGTCCGGGATATCTTCGGAATAGTATCGGATAAGAATCGCTCTTGGATCGTTACTCACACTTGCGTGTGGCTCCAACGATGACGTGTACAGCTGTCCATAGAACCTATCAATCTCACTCAAAATCTCAGGTGCCCCGGAAACGATGCTGCTACACTCGGTCTTCAGCTTTGACAGTTGGCTCTTTCTGGCAGACAGATCTCTGGCAAAAACTTTGGAGCCTTGGTTCCGCTCGATCGCTTCTTCAATACAAGCTGTATTGAAGTTGCGTAAGTCCCGCCGCATTCATTTGGAGATTTGTTTGTTCAGTTGCCTGTATGCTGTCAAATCTGTTGAAGAATGTAGCTTCATCTCCCGTCTAACATGAGATTAAGAGTGTGATCGGAGAGTTTTTGTATTCTTCTGCGGCCGGTCTTGCAGAACTTAGCTCCGACCGCATGGACAGTTTTCACGAGCTTGTCATTCATATCGTCCACTTCATTGCAGTCGTCTAGGCACTGAAAACGGTTATGTAACTCGAGCTGAAAGGTTTCAGGACTTTGGAACAGAGCACTAGGGGGACGGAGCGTTGACTTCATTAGACGAGACCTCTCCAACTTAACGTTTAGGTTCAGTGTGCCTCTAACCATTCGGTGATCGCTACCAGTTTTCACCCTGGCGATCACGGAGACATCACTGAACAGTTGTCGTTTGGTTGTCATAATGAAGTCAATCTCATTTTTTGTCGAACCGTCGGGGCTCGACCAGGTTCACTTCCTGTGGGGCCGCTTCTGGAAGAAAGAGTTCATCATAAAGAGGGACTCTTTCTCCATGAAGTCAGCTGCTGGCCCCTTGGGTTCCGTTGCCCTATTCTAAATTTCCCTACTTTCAGCTCACCGTTCTTTCTTTTGCCTTGTTTTGCGTTGAAGTCTCCCATTAACACCATATAGTGGGTTTTGGAGGAATGCAAGGCTCTAGAGATATCCTCATATATTTCCTCCACCTCCTGATCGGGGTGTGTCGAGGTTGGTGCGTAAATCTGTATGACCTTAAGCGAATATCGTTTGGTGATTCTGAGTATATAAGGTACGCAACCCTCGTCGACACACTCCCTATCTTTACAACGTTGTTAACGAGAGACTTGTGACAGACACCTCCTTGGGACAGATGGTCGTCCTCACGGTGACAGAGCACGTTGCCGGATTCGAGCATTACCGTGTCCTCTTCTTCGGACTTCGGATAATCCTATAATATGCTAGCGTAACTTGTCTATCTCTTCTTCTAGCTCCACGATCTTCTCGTCAGTCCTCAAGGTGCGTGCGTTGTACGTTGCCAGGTCGAGTTGTCTAAGGTGGCAACCGAACCTCCACCGGAGATTCTTAGCACCCCCTGGCCCGCCGTTACCATGGTCGCCACCGTAGCCAGGAATAGCGGGGCCGCCGGGGACTAGGGACCGTCTCCTTGTTACTCTCTTCATAGGGGGGTATTTGCCATAGTTGCCACGCTTGGCGAGCGTGGCAACTATTATCAGGAAGATGCTGCTGCCCATGTCCTGCCTGTTTCCCTTTGTCGCCTTTTACGACATCTACGGGAAGATATGGGGTAGTGGATATTTTTGACCGCCACTACACGACAAGCCGACCTACCCCACATTATAAGGTAATTTCATTATAAGACATTTAAGGAAGTGGGTGATGAGAATGGCATTGTGATCGACGAGCTGCTACCCGAGTGTGTGTGTGCAAGTGTGCGTGTGCGTGTGCGTGTGCGCGTGCGTACCTCCTGCGGCGGGTCGGCGACGTCCTCGGGCGCGGCGTCGGCCAGCAGGTCGCGGATGTCGCGGTCCAGGTCGTCGGGCAGCGGCGCGCGCGGCGGCAGCGGCGGCGGCGGCGCGAAGGCGGCGGCGTGCGCGTGCAGCAGGCGGCGCCGGTCGGCCAGCGCGTCCAGCGCGCCCGCCGCCGCCAGCAGCGCGCCGCCCGCCGCGCCGCGCGCCGCGCCGCCCGCGCCCTCCGCGCCGCCCGCCGTGCGCACCGCGCGCCCCACCACCGCCTCGAACCCCACCTCCGTGCACTGCCACACGCACACACAAAACTTATTCACTATCGTTCTCACTTCAAACTACATCAAACGAAAAACTCACACTAAAAACAGATAAATATATACATTTATACGATTTAGCATGCGATTCAATGAGATTGATGAGAATTAAAAATTTTGTACAACCAACTGCAATATTAATAAGCATTATTAAAAATAACTCCAAAACTACCGGTCAGATCTTGATCAAATTTATATGGGTGTATAAATTATAATCACAAGCTTACAAACAAAAATAGAATAATCAAAATCGATTCACCTAGAAAAAAAATTCTAAAGTAACACAAAAGAATACAACGGTAACGTTTGGTGTACCACGGGGATTGATCCTTGGTCCGCTTCTCTTTATTCTTTTTATAAATGACATGAACAAAACGAGGTAGTATCGCCGCAGCGTGGCGTTGGCCACCTCCAGGCTCAGCACGTATGGGGGCGGGGAGGGTACTCACGAGCATGATGTCCGCGACGTCGTCGAGGTAGTATCGCTGCAGCGTGGCGTTGGCGGCCTCCAGGCTCAGCACGTATGGGGGCGGGGAGGGTACTCACGAGCATGATGTCCGCGACGTCGTCGAGGTAGTATCGCTGCAGCGTGGCGTTGGCGGCCTCCAGGCTCAGCACGTATGGGGGCGGGGAGGGTACTCACGAGCATGATGTCCGCGACGTCGTCGAGGTAGTATCGCTGCAGCGTGGCGTTGGCGGCCTCCAGGCTCAGCACGTATGGGGGCGGGGAGGGTACTCACGAGCATGATGTCCGCGACGTCGTCGAGGTAGTATCGCTGCAGCGTGGCGTTGGCGGCCTCCAGGCTCAGCACGTATGGGGGCGGGGAGGGTACTCACGAGCATGATGTCCGCGACGTCGTCGAGGTAGTATCGCTGCAGCGTGGCGTTGGCGGCCTCTAGGCTCAGCACGTAGTCGGCTCGCGCCCGCAGCGCCGTCGCGCGCGCCTCCGCGTGTCTCGACCGCCGCTGCAACAACACACGCAACACTTTCTTAATTGTTCCGAGAATATACAACTTAGAAGTATTTATTGTACTAGGTTAAGGGAAGTTTCTACCTAGCGAGCTCCATACAAACAAACTTTGATTCTAGATGGAATTTAAGCCAATTATAGTTAATAAAATTTTGTAAACAATAAACACGATTTGTAATCTAATATCTGTATCTGTGTTTGCAAGAATAACTTCGGTCGGTGGACCATACCACATGTCGACCAGTTAGTGAGCAAAGTCTAGATATTTTGTTCACTTATCTGTTTCGGCTCAATAAAGAATTATTATTATATTATTGTTATTATTTTGAATGACAATGACATAATTTAATGTGGAAAGCGGTGTCACCTTCTGCAGTTCCTTGTCGAGCGCTTTGAGCTTGCGGGAGCGGGGCGCGTGGGGTGCGTGGGGCGCGTTGGGCGCGTCGGGCGGCGCGGGCTCGGCGTGGCGCTGCAGGTGCGCGGCGCGCAGCTTGAGCGCGGCGGCGCGCCAGGCGGCGGCGGCGGCCGCGTGCGCCTTGCCCGCCGCCGCCGCGTCGGCCAGCGCGGCGCCCAGCTCCTCCTGGCGCTCGGCCAGCAGCTCGCGGCCGCGGCGCTGCAGGCGCGCCACGTCGTCGGCCGCGCGCTGCAGCCGCGCCGCCAGCGGCCCGCCGTACAGCTCGCCCAGCGCCGCGTGCTCGCGCGCCAGCACGCGCGTCTGCTCCAGCGCCGTCTGCCAGCACGCGAACGCGCCCGTCAGCGCCCACTGCTCGCGCCTGCCGCACACACACACCCGCACCTCACCACATAGCGCTACGCACGTTTCACATCCGTCCGTACGTTACTTGTAAAGCCGGAACATTTCTATGTACACTACTAGACCGCCAATTCAGAACAAAACTATGTCACGGGTGCGAACTGCGCACGGCAAATATGCTACTGAATATGTTGTATTTTCATTTACGAAAATGATTTAGGCAAATTCTAAATAATGTTACTCGTTCATACTCATCTGAAATAAACTGCAAATCATATTATCAATTACGTTTTCTCAGTCACATTAAAAAAATCAGTGTTAAATTGCCGAAAACAACGTTCGCAGTTTACAAAACAAAGAACTAATTTTCTCGGCCGCTCGCAGTCAACTAAAGAAGTTATGAAGAATTGACCGTAAGTTTGTGCGCAATGTATTGGTACCACAGCGCCCATTTAGTAGTATATATAGAAGTCTTTGTTACAGCCTATAAAAGTCTGCTAAACATAGACCTCCTTAATAGATTGCCTTGTGAAGAAATTTTGCTGTAGTTGCCAAGCTTGGCAGACGAATTGTCAACTGCAGTTTTTTCATAAGTTTGTTATCAGGGAAAAGCTACTGCCCATCTCCTGTTTCAGTTTCTCTCTATCGCCTCTAACTACACCCACGAGACGATATGAGGTAGTGGATGCTTACACCAAAATAACTCGACGTTAATAACTTTAAAAAATATATCTATCCTACTTCGCCTAAAATCACCGTGTAATTTTTCAACAAATCAAAAAAAAAGTTTATAAGCAAAGACTTCTTATAATTTAGTAATTTTTGATTGAAATGGTTTAGACATATCAAAACATGAATACGTGCTTCAAGTAAATACTCCGAAAAGATCAATTGAATATTGTAAAAAAAAATTTAAATTCACCCCCGGACTACTGTTGAATACATTCTTTTCACTTGGTCTAACTGGTAAGTCATAACATACAAAACAGCGTCTCGCGTCATTTATGAGATAATTTTGGATTAAGAAGTCTACAATACAATACCTTTTATTGCACACCAAGGAAAGATAAATATAACAAAAATAAACAAATATTGAGGGAAAACAAAAGATGGTCTTATTGCTTCATAGCGATATCTTAGTCAAACCAGAAAAATAATTAAATAAGATTTTTTTTAACACTAGTAATGTTATTAAACATTACTAATATTCCTTTTTACCACTTCCACGACAGTAGTCGAATGGCGGATTTGAACCCACGACCTTTCGAGTTCATGGTCCGCACCCTGCCATTAAGCTACTGACGCTTCAAGAATAAGAGAAAGATTAGGGTAGGGTGCACTAAATTAAGAAAGGATACCAACTTATGTACTAAAAAGACAATATACTATAGGTGGTAGATCAGTGAACATAAATAAAAAAGGAAGATAGAGACGTTAGAGAGACAAATAGTTTTCCTTAACCTGTTTCTTGAACAAATCCAAAAAGGGTCGTTTTCAATTGTAATTATTTGAAAGCATTGAAGCAAAGACGTCTTTATACTACAAGACGGGCTCTGAGGTATTAATACATTGCGCACTAGAGTTACGATCAATTCTCGATAACTTCTTTAGTCGACTCCGAGTGGGCGTGAAGACATAACTATTATTAATCGGCTTGCTTAAATTTCTAAAAATCTTTTGTCCTGTAATCAGTATGGGTTTAGAGAAAACAAATACACATCTGATGCAATCGAACACCTTGTTAGCCATATAAGCAGAAAATTGGATAAAAAATACAAATGCATAGGAGTTTTTTTTAGATATGGCAAAAGCTTTCGACACTGTATCTGTTCCTAATTTATTAAATAAACTCGAAAGTATGGGAGTTCGAAGGGTGCCGCTCGAATTATTAACTGATTATTTATCTAATAGGAACTAGGCAGTAAAAATCAATAATTTAATAAGCGATTATGCACCAATACACTTCGGTATTCCACAGGGCTCTGTCTTGGGCCCTACACTATTCCTTATTTATATAAATTATTTATGTAATCAACATCTTATAAATGCAGAAAAGTCTAGAACAAAATATATATCTTTTTCAATTAATAATAAAGATTAACCACCTCATACCAGTTTTACCTTAAAAGCACATTCGTGCACCCTAGAAACTTTAAATTGTAACTGCCACGAAATAAATTCATCTACTTCAATAAAATATTTTTGCATTTTAATTGATGCATACTTAACTTGGAAACCACATATTACCAACCTTACCTCACGGCTACGAAACTTATCACATTTGTTTCAAAAATCAAGACTATGCGTCGATAAAGTCAGTTTATTTTGCTTTATGCCAGTCCATTACTACATATGGTATAATTGCATGGGGAGCTGCTTCTAAAACGAATCTAATTCACGTTGAGAGAGCTCAGCAAGCAATTATAAAAATAATTAACTTTGGAAATCCAACTTCAGAACTTTATAAGGCTTACTCCGTGCTTACTGTAAGACAATTGTATGTTAAGACCACAGTCATAAAACTACATACCAAACCTTTAAAATTATCTAATACAAGAAGGCCTTTTGCTGTCTATAATATTCCTCTCTGTAGAACAAGATTTGGCCAGAATTTTTTCCGTACCTAGGACCATTACTATATCGCCGTTCAAATAAGATCTTATCTATATCCAAATGCAACAAATTCGTTTGTAAAAAATATATAGATAAATATCTCAAAGCGATTGACTATGAATTAACTGAAAAGTTATTAAGAAGTGTTGAATGATATTGTTATATTAAGATTTTTCGATTTTTTTTTGTTTAATTCCCTACTAATTTAAGATATTTATCGCTTTTGTTTTCTTTATTTTAAGTTGCTCGTTTATAAGTGAGGGGTGGCAATCATTGATGAACTTTATATAATAAGTTAGATAATACTAGAGTACAAAATACTTTGCATAATATACAATATAGACTTATAAGTACATATAAGTAATTTAATATTATCATTGTAAAAAATTTATACTAAAATGACAATGCTTACTGATAACTTAAAAGTCTGAGATTTGTTAATGTAGTCATAACATTTTGCATACTAAAAAGACAATATTTTCTTCATGTGAATGTTTTGGTTAAACTATATACAAACGGATAGTTAATTACTGAATCGAATACAATGAAGAACTATCCGCACTACTCTGTCGTCATACAGTTTCTAACTAGTACGGGGGGTAGAAGTCTAATTTATTGTTACAAAAAATAGCCAATATATTACAAATGTGTAGACACAAATCTTGAGTACGAATTCACGCATATTATTGTAATTGTAGGATAAGTCTTGTAAATAAAGAATTATTTCGGGCATCTATATAGTTTACTCATCTGGTTGGGCTGTATAAATATATAATTGTAAATGAAAATGATAAACATACATAAATATCAACAAAATAAAATAAATACATAAAAAATACATAAATAAATAAAAACCAAACCAGATGGAAGCCCTCGGAAGGGGAGACCAAACGGCTGAGGGTTAGAGGGAAAGGGAAAGAAACCGGCGGACGATGCGAGCGGTATCGAGGAGGACCGCCTTCTGCATTTGAGCTTGGAGCGGTCCGTCACGGAGTCCCAGTCGCCTCAGATGACCCAAGAAGCTGACTGGGATTAGCCCGTTCGCAGAAACGACTACAGGTATAACTTCGGCCGGCAGTCCACCCCACATGTCGGTCACCTCGTGAGCCAGGTCCAGATATTTTGTTCACTTATCTGTTTCGGCTTTCACGAGGTTCTCGTCATACGGAATGGTAATGTCGACCAAAAATATCCTTGACTGTGCCACGGCTTCCGGCAAATACTTATAATATGGCAGTTTCCGATCCACGAGACCGTATTTCAGAGCGAGCTCCTGGTGTAGAATCCTAGCTACTAGGTTGAGCCTATGCAAGTACTCAGAATTAGAAAGCGCCGAACAACCGGAGATGACATGCCTAAGTGATTCACCGGGATGGCGACAAGCTCGACAAATGTCGACGGTGCCATCCCTTAGGATGTATCTCCGATAGTTGTTGGTCTTAATAAACTGATCCTGTATTGTACAGACAAAACCCTCGGTTTCCCCGAAGAGGTAACCAAAACGTAGCCAGTGGAGGGACGCAACTGTATATACGAAAGGCTCATGTAGAGCCTTGTAGAACCTCCCGTTGAGCTCCTTCTGCTTCCATACGGTCTCCCGGTCGGAAATGCTCTGTACTGCCGGGTCTTGTTATTGCTCGTTGGCTAAGGATAGAGGGGTAAGTCCTTTATCACAAGAAATAACGTCCCTATAGAATGGATCATCCGCTCTCGTCAAAAAATAATTACGGAGGCTGCACACTTCGCGATTATGCAGGAGTTTTTGAGTTTTAGCGAGATTAATGAACAGCAATTGATTTGTATAAATAGAAGACAAGTACCTATGTAGCTTTAATTCGTACTCGTACTAACCTAAAAAAGTAACTGACCCTTTTTACTGGAAATGAGGCATTCCATCTCATTCTCGAGGTGTGACTACGCCTCTGATTTTAATTCCTAATCGGTATAAACGCATTAGCTGAACTGTGTGCTCGTTTGTCAACCTTTAAACTATTAAAAAAACGGTTTTAAATGAAAATACAACTGCGTTGCATATTTACCGTGCCAGCTACACACCTACGCCCGCGTGATCTTCAGCTGTGACACAGTTTTTGCTGTGCATCGCCGCTCTAGCAGTATAGGAACACATAGAAGTGTTTGGATGGGAAGGCGGTGCGGAGGCGCGACGTACTTGTTCTTGTGGTCCTTGTGGCGCTGCGTGGCGGCGCGCGCCAGCTTGTCGAGCGCGCGCGAGTAGTCGTGCTCCAGGTCGGCGCGGCGCCGGCAGTAGTCGCTGAGCTCGCCCGCCACGCCCGCCGCCGCCTCCGCGCGCGCCTCCAGCACACGCGCCTGCTCCGACAGCTGCACGCGGATGTCTGCAACCAACCCACAACACCTAACTCCTCTGTCCCACGAGCAACCACGCACACACGCCATCAAAATATTTCAACTCCACTGAGTATGGAGTGTAAGAATTTCCACTACCCCATACCGTTACGTGGGTGTCGTAGATGCGACAAAGGTAAACTCAAACGGAAGATTGGCAGCAGCATCTTCCTGATAACAACTCAAAGTAATAAAAAAACTGCGGTCGCAAACACGCCTGCCAAGCGTGGCAACTATGGCAAAAACCTCCCTATGTGGCCAATCTATGGGAGTCCTACGTTCAGCAGTGGACTCTTATAAGCTGTGATGGAAATGATAACGGAGTATGGAAAGCTAATCCAAATGATCCAAGATAATCCAATTTTATAGGACTTTAAGACGAAACGCGGACGGCGAGACATTTTAAGAATAAGTTTTTAGCAAAGCTATTGCTGTCGCACTGTGAAATCAACATCTTGTATTCCTCTATTTCCTACTTCAAAACTGCACCGATTATAATTTTTTTTAATAGTATTAGGAGGACTTAAACTATGTCGGTATCTTTTTCTTTTAATTTTTATATTCGTCAAATTTGTTTACTGGATGTCTAATTATGACGGTTTCATTTTAGCAATTTTAGATGGTTCCTAGTTCTTATAATAATGAATTTATGACAAAAACAAAACATAGGCACATGGCAGTGGTAGAATTCGATGGTATGGTAAAACATATAAACTCTAGTACGAGTATTATTATCCAGGAAGAAAATAGAGGAATACGGTTGTATGGACTAAATGCTGCCCGCATTTCTTCTTAACTAAACGTAAGACACGCACCGTCCCTCCCTCCGCAACACCGAATAGAGAACACAACATAATAGACAGCTTATAGGTAGCTGGCAATGAGTTAGACATGTAGACACGACACGACACGCACGATATTAAGAAAATAAATACAATCCATCCCATTGATATTTCGGCTTGTGTTCCTTGGCGTTACCAAGATTCTACTGCAGATATGTCCGTTTTATTGATTCTTCATGAAAACGCAACTTCTAGCCATTTTAAACATAATAAATGAGGCGCACGAGAACACGATGTGGAATATATTAAGGCAACCTCTTCTGAAGGAAACGCCGAGATTGTTTCAACGTATTCAAAGAAAGATACTGTTTCGTCGAAATAAATTTAAGTCTTCAATTTGCGCGTAACGTTTAACATCTGGTGCGCCAGCATTTGTCTTCAACAAAACATTTGCCTGTCAGCTCATTCATGTCTCTTGCCTCTTCATATATGAGTAGGAAGGATACCACTCAGACACGAATTTTTTTTTTATAAACTATACGTACTCTAAATGCTTTATTTTTATAATTATTGTTCTTTAACATTTATGTAGTTGTGGCTTTTAATTAAATGGTAAATTCTAAATTTAATGTAAAGGTTTTTTTCAATAATCTATTGGAAAGCACTCGCAGATCATAACAAATATAAAATCTTGCACACGTTTTAATATTTCACTACCAATATTTACAATGTTTTTTCGACTTCAAAATATTCGAGAAATTTTTGCTCAAGCAATTCAACAAACGCGATAAAATAGTCAGGAAGTATTATTAAAAACCCGATTGAACATTATCCTTATTAAAATCCTTGTAATCGCTAAAAAAATAACCTTTTCCCATATTTATAGGTTTTTAAGATTTGTATTAACGTACAATTTGATTTTCTCACATTTGTGGTTTTCGAAACAACATTTTCTATACAAATATCCTGAGGGGTAATATTTTGTTTTATTAAAGTCCAACCATAATATATTAAACGTTTTTAAAAAGGATTTTTGTATGTGACTGTACTAAGTTACCTCACATTTTTATGTTTGGGCGAGTAAGATTTAATACAATGTCGTTTTATTTGAAGTCATTTTTAAAATTTAGTTTAATTTTTTTTTCTGGCTGTACTTTGTACAAGCGTGCGAGTTGACGACATAAATATTAGGTAAATTCGAAAGGTGCCAAGTCGCCCGAACGGGCGAGTTTTTGTCGGGCGAGATGACGAATAACCCATCCTGAGACACAGCCTAAACCATTTTTTTTTCTGGTAAATCAAATAGATAATCATTTGTTCCTCCTATTAACACAGGGGCAGTAACATTGTCAGGTTGCGGTGATGGTGTATTAAAATACGACAATCGTCTGGTTTCATAAGTAACATATCGAAATCGTATTCACAATTAGTATTTTGAGGTTTCCCTAAGATATTGGCTACAAACATCTTATTGAAAGCAATACTAACTAGACGACATGTTGGTTCCTGGCAATTACCATCCGCCTGTCTGACTTTTCCAAAGAAATTTTCGAGACAATCTTGATTGAGAAGACTCGTAAATATAAATGAATTTAATTTCCTCTGATTTTAATTCTTCGTAAAGTTTTATTAAAGATATAGACACTTGGAATCCGTGAATGAAATTCGTGCTATTTGTAACGTCTTTCTGCGTATCACTGCTTATTGATTTTAAGTTCCTGAAAAATGTTAGCATTTCTTCTAAAAGCTCAATTTGATAACTATCGCATCGAAACGCTGTTTTATATTTATTAGGAGATCGCAGTGTACTTGAGTTTAAGAAATCAAACATTACAAAATCAGCGGCATCTCTTGCGGCAGCCTCAATAAGATTTAAATCTACGTAAACCATATTTACTTTTAAATAAAACTAGTTTTACGGATTTTATCGCGTATATTAACTTATTTTATATTCCCGACGTTTCGAGCACTTCACAGCACCCATGGTCACGGGGACAAAAAGATAGATCGGAACAAAAATTAATAATTTTAATGTGGAGGTACCCGTGGTTAACTATGACATTGGGATGTCAAACACCTCAGTCTCCCCTGGGTGCTGTAAAGTGCTTGAAACGTCGGGAATTTAAAATAAGTTAATATACGCGATAAAATCCGTAAAACTAGTTTTATTTAAATGTGTAGTGTTCGGGTAAATATAAGAAATCATCATATTTACACTTTTTCACATTTTACGAATTATTCTTTAAAAAACAAAATTTGACACATATTATTTTTACACAACCCTGAGTTTGAGCACTGGCCGAGCCGGTTTAAAGCAGTTTCTCTCTGTACGTGACGAGCCGCCAGTACTCATGTACACATGCGCCCTAAGCTTGTAGTAATGTACTTATCACAGCGCGGTTGTATGAAGCTTTGCCTCTGTACGGTACGATTTCTTTACTCATGTGGTACTACAGAACGACAATGTCATAGATAAAGACCTATTTTTAAACGCGATAGGGCCACACTGCAGCTATATAATGGTTGGAGCACAAAGAAGTCGGCTCACATAGTGATTTCTTATATTTACGCGAACACTACACATTTAAATGAAACTAATTTTACGGATTTTATCGCGTATATTAACTTATTTTACATTCCCGACGTTTCAAGCACTTTACAGCACCCATGGTCACGGGGGGGACTGAGGTGTATGACGTCCCAATGTCTTAGTTAACCACGGCTACCTCCAGATTAAAAATTATTAATTTTTGTTCCGATCTACGCAGTATGAACTTACAGTATCATGAAGTCTTGCAGTTGTATGCTTGGGTTGAGATTTAATTTTATTAATTATGGGATCCCAAGCAGATGGTAGCACCCAGCCATCTTCTCTATTGAAATTAGGATGTTTTTTGATTTCAATAGCCTCGCGAATCATCCTTGGAAGGAATCGGTGTTCTTTAGCGAGGATTTGTGGTCTATCAAATCTAATGTAGTGACGGGGGCGATCCTGTACATGTTCACAGACTGCAGACTTCCCGGAGCGTCTATTCTTCACATCAGCTATGTGTTCTTTAACGCGGGTTTTTATGGATCTTTTAGTTTGTCCTATATAAAAGAGACCACATTCACAATCCAGCTTGTACACTCCTGCATCTTGCAGAGGAATATTACACTTGACTGATGGTAAAAACTGACTAATCTTCTTCGGCGGCTTGAAATATGTTTTAATGGAAGCACGCTTCAAGATGTAGCCAATCTTGTCAGTGACACCTCTGACATAAGGCAGTACAGCAGGCACTCGCTCGACTGTGGCCGGCTTCACTCGTTCACTGTGACGTAGGCGCGGGACCCGAAGCTTATTGTCGTGCAAAACTTGCTTGACGTGTTGGAGCTCGGCGGCCAGGTGTTTACTGTCACAGATCCCTCGTGCTCTCTGAAACAAAGATTTACCCACGGTAGCTAACTGTGAAGGATGGTGGTGAGAATCACCGTTTAAATATCTATCTGTATGGGTCTTTTTTCTATACACAGTGTGGCTCAAGGTGTTATCAGGATTCCGAATTACTAATACATCTAGAAAAGCTAAAGAATTGTTTGCCTCTAACTCCATTGTGAACTGAATTTTAGAATTTAAGGAGTTAAGATGGTCTAAAAATGCAGTTACTTTATCTAAAGGTAGAATTGTGAAAGTGTCGTCTACGTACCGCTTGTAGAATCTTGGGTTTATGGAAGAAGTAAGCAGGGCTTTCTCCTCAAAGTCCTCCATGAATATATCGGCGACAATGGGAGATACAGGTGAGCCCATCGCCACTCCATCTACTTGCTTGTAGAACTCCTCCTTCCACAATAGGTAGCCAGATGTAAGGCAGTGTCTGAGTAATACTGCATATTCTACGGGCATGTTGTTTTCCTCTAGCCTTCTAGTAACAATCGAGATGCAGTCTTCAACAGGTAGGCATGTGAATAGAGACTGCACATCAAAACTCACCATAGTTTCATTGTCTGCCAGATGTAGGTCTTTAATCTCGCTGACAAAATGGTAGGAATCCTTTGTGTGTGCTTTTGTATGTCCCTTGAGCGGTGAGAGTATATTCGCTAAGTATTGAGCCAATCTGTAAGTTGGTGAATCGATTTGGCTCACTATAGGACGTAGTGGAGCATTGGGCTTGTGTATTTTTGGTAACCCATACAACTTCGGTGGTTTAGCACACGTAGGTATTATCGATTTTACGTCTAGATTTAATTTTTCGGAGTGTTTCTTTATGAGATCACTAGTTGTTTTAAGTGTGTTATTTGTTGGGTCATTTTTAACCTTTTTATACGTACTTGCATCCGACAAAAGTTCTTGTATTTTAGAATTATAATCTGACGTATCCATAACTACCGTGGCATTTCCCTTATCTGCGCGGAGAATCGTGAGTTCTGGTTTATTGCGTAGGTTAGTCAACGCTTTGAATTCGTCTTTAGGTAGATTCGGTTTTGGCGCTGAACTCCGACGTAACATAGACGAAATGTCTTGACGTATCGCTTCCAAATCCTCCTTTCGCATATTGTTTTTAAATAAACAGTCCTCGACACTACAGATAATTTGTTCGTACGGTAATTTTTTCGGTGTTATAGTTAAGTCGGCTCAACCAATAAGTAGGACCACGCTCTCACAGAATACCATCGTAAAGTATTATATATATTCTTAATTGAAAATAAATGTAGGTCTATGGGCTACAGCATTCACTTACTATTAGTTGGACTGTGTGCTCATTAGTCACTTTGTTTCTATAACAAAAATCTAAAAAAAATCTTGGACATTGTTGCCCGTCGCAATCTGTTTATTTTACGCCTGGCTATATAACACCATGTATCGGAAGCCATAAGATCATTTTTTTTTACCATAGTCACCTCTGAGACATCCGTGAGTGCCCACGGATGTCGGGTCGAGGTCGAAATAGGGCGATAGATTCTCTTACGCAGTGATTTGAAGTGATTCTTTTTTAACTTTATAGTTTTTACTAAAGGTATGTGTTTTAGTATGTATACAATAGTTTGTTTTAATTTTTGCATTGTGTTACGAAATTTTCTAGCGTCACACACAAAGTTAATAGCACGGTATTTGCCAGATGTGACAGATATGTGTGATTATGAGATAAGCGCTTGATATCAGTCTCTTTGGTAATTGATGCCCGTTGCCCGAGCAGGGATTGGACGGAAACCACATTTACACGTGATTGCTGAACACGCCTTATGTCATTTCGTAGGATTCCTAGAAACAGAGAAGAGTCACGTACTTAAAACGAATGCATTGTTCGTTTTTAACTTGATCGCTTCCGTTCTGGAAATTTCTACCTTAACATCCGGAGACACTGTAGTGTCTCACGCCAAGTACACGTTCAACATATGTATATGTATGTAAACGTGCAGGCGTGAGACTACAGTGTATATATTCTCGAATCAGATGTCAACATAACCTCACCAAATTTTTAACTTCATATATTAAATTATTAACGAAACGTCAACACTTTATACAGTCATTTATTATTTTGTTTATGCAACATCGCTCATAAAAAATCACAAACCAATCACATCGATTTAAAAAAAGGGTTGTTATAGTATAAATGAATACATGGTTGATAATAACCCCTGGGAATGAGGTGGTCGCTTCCAAGCAGTTTCTAAAATAAATTTTGTAAATAGTTTATAATCATTTTGTATTGTAAAATTTATTTAAAAAAACGTCCCGCTGGGTTTCTTGCTTGTTCTTTCCAGGACAGAGGGTTTTTTCGAACCAGTGGTAAAGTAAAAAATTACTTTCAATAAGAATTACTCATGTAATGTATATTGAATAAAAAATTATTTATTCTATTCTACTCTGTTCTAAAAACATCAAAGTATATGAATTATGAATAGAATGTTACTACATTCTATTGACGATGGAGCTATTTCTCAAATGGGATTACTCTTTCTCAAAACTAATTCTAAATTAACTAATAGCAATAGAGGTGGAGCAATTTTGGATTTTTCTGGAGCTTTTAAGGAGCAATTAATTGGCATTTGGTTTTATTTTAAAAAGTAGATATTTTATGTTTTATAGCAAAATTAAATTTACGATACTTAAATTTTTTTAATTTGTTATACATTAACTATTAGCAATAGAGGTGGAGCAATTCCGGATTCTGCTGGAGCATTTAAGGAGCAATTAGTTGCATACAGTTTAATTTTAAAAAGTAGATATTTTATGTTTAATATGTAGCAAAATTAAATTTGCGATAATTAAGTATTTTTAATTAATTCTAAATTAACTAATAGCAATAGAGGTGGAGCAATTTCGGATTCTGCTGGAGCATTTAAGGAGCAATTAATTTTTTTTAATTAAAAAAAATAATGTCTACGCTAACTTCCTTCTGGTGTTTTGTATACTGGCATTTTACTAACTACTTTAGTCATGAAATTTTTTAAATATTTGAATTCAGCTGACTTCATTCCCTCTACAACAGCTATATTTATATAGTAGTTTTTCAGACGCCAGCGCTATTATGGTAGGTTTTGGAACCTCTATTTTCAGTATATAGTTGGACACTTTTTCAACTTTCGCACCTTATAAGATGGTTCTACTTCTACTCTACACTCTAGAATATTTGATTGCCGTGTAGTAGCGGTCAAGAATACCACTACCCCATATCCTCCCGTGGGTGTCGTAAAAGGCGACAAAGGGAAGCAGGCAGGAGATGGGCAGCACCATCTTCCTGATAATAGCCAAAATAACAATAAAAAAACTTCGGTTGCCAACCCGCTCGCCAAGCGTGGCAACTATGGCAAATACCCCCCTATCAATGTTAAGATAGGGAGTGTGTCGACGAGGGTTGCGTACCTTATACTCAGAATCACCAAACGGTATTCGCTGAAGGTCATACAGGTTTACGCACCAACCTCGGCACACCCCGATGGCGAGGTGGAGGAAATGTATGAGGATATCTCTAGAGCCATGCATTCCTCCAAAATCCAATATACGGTGTTAATGGGAGACTTCAATGCAAAACTAGGCACAAGAGAGAACGGTGAGCTGAAAGTAGGGAAATTTGGAATAGGGCAACGGAACCCAAGGGGCCAGCAGCTAGCCGACTTCATGGAGAAAGAGGGACTCTTTATGATGAACTCTTTCTTCCAGAAGCGGCCCCACAGGAAGTGGACCTGGTCGAGCCCCGACGGTTCCACAAAAAATGAGATTGACTTCATTATGACGACCAGACGACAACTGTTCAGTGATGTCTCCGTGATCGCGAGGGTGAAAACTGTTAGCGATCACCGAATGGTTAGAGGCACACTGAACCTAAACGTTAAGTTGGAGAGGTCTCGTCTAATCAAGTCAACGCTCCGCCCCCTAGTGCTCTGTTCCAAAGTCCCGAAACCTTCCAGCTCGAGTTACAAAACCGTTTTCAGTGCCTAGAAGACTGCAATGAAGTGGACGATATGAATGACAAGCTCGTGGAAACTGTCCATGCGGTAGGAGCTAAGTTCTGCAAGACCCGCCGCAGAAGAACACAAAAACTCTCCGATCACACTCTTAATCTCATGGCTGTTAGACGGGAGATGAAGCTACATTCTTCAACAGACTTGACAGCATACAGGCATCTGAACAAACAGATCTCCAAATGCATGCGGCGGGACTTACGCAATTTCAATACAGCTCGTATTGAAGAAGCGATCGAGCGGAACCAAGGCTCCAAAGTCTTTGCCAGAGATCTGTCTGCCAGAAAGAGCCACCTGTCAAAGCTGAAGACAGAATGTGGCAGCATCGTTTCCGGGACACCTGAGATTTTGAGTGAGATTGAGAGGTTCTATGGGCTGCTGTACACGTCATCGTTGGAGCCACACGCAAGTGTGAGTAACGATCCAAGAGCGAGTCTCATCCGACACTATTCCGAAGATATCCCGGACGTCAGTCTGAGCGAGATTAGAATGGCTCTCCAGCACCTTAAAAACGGTAAGGCCCCAGGCGAGGATGGAATTACAGCGGAGCTTCTGAAAGCGGGTGGAAGACCGGTACTTGAAGTCCTTCAGAAGCTCTTTAATTCCGTCCTCCATGGTGGCATTACACCGGAGGCGTGGAGCAGAAGTGCGGTGGTCTTGTTCTTCAAGAAAGGTGACAACGCTCTCTTGAAGAACTACAGACCGATTTCCCTTCTGAGTCGCGTCTACGTGCTGTTTTCGAGAGTCATTACGAATCGTCTCGCGCGCAGACTTGACGACTTCCAGCCTCCCGAACAAGCCGGTTTCCGAAAGGGCTTTAGCACCATAGACCACATACATACCCTTCGGCAAATTGTACAGAAGTCCGAAGAGTACAATTTGCCACTATGTCTGGCGTATGTGGACTATGAGAAAGCCTTTGATTCCGTCGAAATTTGGGCGGTGCTGCAGTCCCTTCAGGGGTGCCAAGTTGACTGTCGGTATATCGAAGTGTTGAAGTGCTTGTACAGTAGGGCTACGATGGCTATCCGAGTACAGAACCAGAGTACGAAACCTATCCAATTGCAGAGAGGTGTAAGACAGGGTGACGTCATATCCCCGAAACTCTTCACCGCTGCATTGGAAGACGTTTTCAAACTTCTGGACTGGAAAGGATACGGTATCAACATCAATGGCGAGTACATCACTCACCTTCGATTTGCCGACAATATAGTCCTTATGGCAGAATCGCTGGAGGACCTAAGCACTATGCTCAATGACCTCGATAGTGTTTCCCAACGGATAGGTCTTAAGATGAACATGGACAAAACAAAGATCATGTTCAATGTCCATGTCACACCTATGCCGGTAGTTGTTGGGAGCACTAAGCTCGAAGTTGTTGACGAGTATGTTTACCTGGGACAAATAGTCCGACTAGGTAAGTCCAACTTCGACCGAGAGGTCAATCGACGGATTCAACTCGGCTGGGCAGCGTTCGGGAAGCTACGACACATCTTCTCGTCAGATATACCTCAAAACCTGAAAACGAAATTGTACAACCAGTGCGTGTTGCCAGTGATGACATATGGAACTGAGACGTGGTCCTTCACTGCTGGCCGTATGAGGAAGCTCAAGGTCGCTCAGCGAGCTATGGAGAGGGCTATGCTCGGAGTTTCTCTGCGTGATAAACTTAGGAATGAGGATATCCGCAGTAGAACCAGAGTAACCGACATAGCCCAACGGATTAGTAAGCTGAAGTGGCAGTGGGCCGGCCATATAGCTCGAAGAACCGACAACCGATGGGGAAGAAAGGTTCTCGAGTGGCAGCCTCGTACCGGTAGGCGAAGTGTAGGGCGTCCCCCCACGAGATGGAGTGACGACCTGGTAAGACATGCAGGAAGTCGATGGATGCAGGTGGCTCAGGACCGTGCTTTGTGGCATTCTTTGAGGGAGGCCTGTGTTCAGCAGTGGACTTGTGAAGGGCTGTAATGATGATGATGATGACTCTAGAATAGAATAGAATAGAATGATTTTTATTCAAAATAGATTCTTACATAATACTTTTTGAAAGTCATTATTTTATTTACCACTGGTTCGGAAAATACCTCTGTCCTGGGAAGAACCAGCAAGAAACCCAGCGGGACTTTTTATTTTAAACATAATTTCACTTAAAAATAATTTTGTTCATACAATTTTAAATGAATTTTCATAGAACCAGTATGGTGGCGATCACCTTATTCCGAGGGGTTATTTTCATTCATGTATTCCTTGATATTATAATAACCCTTTTTGTACAGTTTTTCATTAATAAAACTTTTAAACTTGTTTATTGACAAACTTTGAACATGTTCTGGGATTTTGTTGTAAAAGCGAATACATTGCCCCATAAATGAATTACTAATTCTGTGGAGTCTTGTAAGTGGCATTACAAGCTTATGTTTGTTCCTAGTGTTTAAGGTATGAACATCCTTATTCACGTTAAAGCTATTTATGTTTTTATGTACATACATTACATTTTCATAAATATATTGCGATGCCAAAGTTAATATGTTTATTTCATTAAATTTTTCTCTGAGGGACTCTTTACAATTTAGATTATAATTCGCCCGTACGGCTCTCTTTTGCAAAACAAATATAGCTTCAATATCAGTCGCATTACCCCATAGCAAAATTCCATAAGACATTACGCTATGAAAGTATTTTATATATAGTATATTCAATAAGTAGTCCATAGTTTAACTCCACAGTTCACACCACAGACTAACTAGTAGATTATACTTAGTCTAGTTACGCCTTAGTTACTCGACTCCATCGAGTCAGTAATTCATTTTTGGGGCGATGTATACGCTTTTACAACAACTGGATTTTTTTTAAATATACTAAATTTGACCTGCTCAAAGTTCAAAAACTTTATTAAACTAAGTTTGTATAAAAAGGTTTATTATAATAGTAAGGAATTTATGGATGACAATAACCCCTGGGAATGAGGTGATCACTACCATACTATTTCTAATTTGTTGTGTAGTTAATTGTGTACATGATTGTAAGATGTTATTTAAAAAAAAAGTCCCGCCCGGTTTCTTGCTGGTTCTTCCCAGGACAGAGGTTTTTCTCCGAACCAGTGGTAATAAAACAAAAGAGTAACTTTCAATAAGTATCATTTATAATCTATATTGGATAAAAAAGTGTCTGTTTCTGTTTCTATCGAACGTCTACACGATACTTTTCTACTTGGATACTCTGGTGCAGTTGTAAAAAAATATTTAATTGTTAGTATAGTTTATTCAGAGTTACATTGAAATTCAAAGTTAAAGTTTTATACCTAAGTTGACTGTACAATGAATGGAGACTTTATTATATAAAAAACATCATTATTGTTATGAAATAAGTACCTATTTAATATAATTCTTAAAAAATTAAATAAAACCCGGTCTCGATACGTTAAATTTTTCGAGAGTTATCGTGACCACGTACAAAAAATCTGGACGTCTACGAAAAATTTTTTTCAGTTTTCTTAAAATAGCAAAATAAAATTGATTTGTACAAAATATGAGATAGATTGATTAAATTTTCTTGGAATATCTACTCATATTATCTTACTAGCTGTGCCCGCGGCGTAGCTCGCGTATACAGGTTTTACATAAAGAATTTGTCGTTTAGGTAAGAGAATATTAAACGATTTATTTCATTACTGTATCAATAAGTGGTAACTAAATAAATCATTACCATCAAAGTTCTAAGTCGTTTATGATAGAGCTTCTGTGTAACCGACGTTAGAAGTAGGCTTAGCCGGGGTGTACACAAAAAGGTTACGGGGGCTACTAACGCGGGAAAAAGCAACATAGAGTTGGCCATGTGCAAAACAGTCAGTACTGAGGTACACTCCTACAACGCGTAAAGTTTGACCTTGCGCTTTATTTACGGTCATCGCATAACACACGCTCACTGTAACTGGGAACTGAACGCGCTTAAAACTGAAAGGAAAGTTACTTCTTAATAGAGGGTTTTTGGGCAGTGCTGCCAGATAAAAAAAGACTCATTCAGCTCTAGGACAACACAAAAAGCGTTAGATTTCATGAAAACAGCGCTTTAAAAAAGCCCTAGATTTCGCGCTAAATTAACTACAAACAAAGTTTGTGTTTTTTTATATAATCATAATAAAGAAAACAACATTAAGTTTTTTTTCTGGCAATATTTTTTTGATGTATCAATACTTCGCAGGACATCGACTTATAATTATGGCAATTGCTGTCAATAGTAGTTAGTACTGTACGAACAATAAAAATGTCATTAATTGTTTTAAAGTGCAATGTATTTCGCAACTTAGTTTCAGATGTCAGCATCTGATTGCGGTTGCTACACAGTTTCTTTGTGTTATAACTTCTAAGTAACTTTTAACTTAGCCTTGCTCTAAGCAACTGACTGAAACTGAATAAAGCAAAATAAATGCGTTGCCAAAACCATGAACGAAAACTTTAATAAAGGGGATTTCCCCGCTTATAGTGGTCGGTAAAAAAATCAAGTTGATCATCCTAAAGAGGAAGCCAGGAGATCCATAGCACAGGGTATCCTAGTTTGGACTCGTCTCCCATGCTCTTTGTTTTGTGGAAAAAATATGTTTGAAAAAGATAAACTTTTTTATTTTTTATTTTTGGTCGGGTTCCGTTGTATGGGTTTGATGGATACTAATTTCTTCAGTAAGTCTCAATACGATTCATCGGCGAAAAATCTCAACACAGCAATTCAGAAAAGTTTGTAATTTGTACAACTCCATCTATTACGTCCTTTGTGTGAGAAAACATCCTTTTTAAATCTCTTTTTGTGTTTTAAGTATAAATATATTAATTATTACGGAACGTTTTTTTTACACACAAATCTTTTTATTACTATTTCTGAGATTTTATGGCGCCATTGAACAAATTCGAACCTACATTTCAAAATAATAATCATTACTTTCGATAGAATTAACCAATTTTAATAAAACAAAGATTAAATGTAACTCGAAGATACGCTTTATGATTTTCTTAACGATTTCTTTGAAAATAAAAGATCTTTACTTTAGATGTGATGCGTTCATATAATAACAGACAAATAGACAGACAGACAATTCTAAAAATTATAAAATGTTCTTATTTAATTATTTTCAGTTCCCCATAATGATTTTAGCCACCAAAATATATATACAATGTACAGAAAGAGACACAACATGTTATCATCATTTTTATTATATGTATATATTTCAAGAGAGATGGCGCTGCTAACATCAATTCTAAAAATAAAAGAGATTAATTGACGCGATTGATACATTATATAAAACGCAAGAGAACTTATAAATCAGTGCCTGCACAGTAAGCAAAAAATAAAGTTTGACTCTCGCCAAAACCAACGCAATTGTTAATAGCTCTTTTAAAATTTGATTTACCACATAGAGTACTCGGCGGTAAAGAATAAATTGAGTTTGTCAACACGCAGTAGGGCAGCGAGTGATATAATAAAGATTAGCAGTAAATATGAAAACTCATCTAAAGATGAAAAAACCACATTGCAATTGCATTACATTTTCACAACACCACCATCTATCGAAGAAATGGGTTAACTATTGTGCTTCAGATTTAGTTAATAAGGTTAATATATTTTTATATAATATATTTAATACGTTCTTTAATACTTTTGTTTACTGCATTTTAGATATACATAATTATATCATTATTTTACATAATTTAACTATGATTTATGATATGATATTAGTTTAAAATGCACTTGATGACTCAAACAAAGCCACCGTTGAGCAAATTCGTACCTATACTTCCCTACCCATACTTCAGAATATTTATCATAACTTTTGATGGAATGAACTGATTTTAATGAAATAAAGACTAAATGTAACCCGAAGATACACTTTATAATTTCCTTAACAATTCTTATGATATAAATTAGTACTTTATACGTGATACGTTAACAAACAAACAGACAGACAGACAGACAGACAGACAGACAGAAAATTCTAAAAATGGTAGAAATGTATTTAATTACTTATTTTTAGTACCCCTCAATCACTTTTATTACAAAAATATAAAATGTACAGACATCTGCTATTTACAGTTTTATTATATGTATAGATGAGTGCAAATCAGTTGTTGTAGAGGTAGTTAAAGAGCAAACAATTTCTTGGCCTTGATGTGTTGAGAGTAAAGCACAAACTCAACCGCTTCGCTGTATGAGGTGTGCGATATTTGAAAAAAATAAATAAATTGTGTACTTTACAAAAAGATATGAAATCCGAACAAAAACAGTTTCACTCTAAAGCATCGCGCCAAGTACACTTTCAACTATAGTTACAAAAATAATAATTACAGTTTTACAAAAAATTATAAAATAATATAAAAACCAAGTACATAACCGTTTTAGATTCGAAAACAAAATTTGCTGAAAAAGTAATAATAAAAAATGATGTACTTGGTGTGCATTATACTTTATAGTACGAGCATAAATCAAAAAAGTTATAAAATAACGACTTTCAATGTCAAGTTGGATGATCGATACTCTTAATCATGCACACCAAGTACACCATTTTTTTATTATTACTTTTTTCAGCATAACTTTTTTTCGAATCTAAAACGGTTATATACTTGGTTTTTATTTTATTTTATAATTTTTGTAAAAATGTAATTATTATTTTTGTAACTATAGTTGAAAGTGTACTTGGCGCGATGCTTTACTGTGAAACTGTTTTTGTTCGGATCAATTGTTGAGTTGAGAGAGCAGCAACTTTCATCGTAAAATTTGCGTTAAATTAAAGAAGCGAACAGAATCAGCTCACGAATGAAAGGTTTCTCATTCTGATTGTCACCAGCACTGATAAGTGGATGAATAAAATATAATGATTTTTATTCAATACAGATATTACATATCACTTATTGAAAGTCATTTCTTTATTTACCAATGATTCGGAAAATACCTCTACACTGGAAAGAACCAGCAAGAAACACAGCGGGATTTTTTTTAAATATTGCACTTTACAATAATTTTATATAATTTTGTAATAGGATAAGGGTGACATATGAGCACACAGTCCACCTAATGGTAAGTGTATGTTGCGGCCCATACAGAAACAGAAACAGAAACAGAAACTTTTTTATTCAATATAGATTATAAATAATACTTATTGAAAGTCACTCTTTTGTTTGATTACCACTGGTTCGGAAAAAACCTCAGTCCTGGGAAGAACCAGCAAGAAACCCAGCGGGACTTTTTTTTTAAATAACAGCTTACAATCATGATGTTACACAAATTAACAACACAACAAATTAGAAATAGCTTGGTAGCGATCACCTCATTTCCAGGGGTTATTATCATCCATAAATTCCTTAATATTATAATAACCCTTTTTATACAAACTTAGTTTAATAAAGTTTTTGAACTTTGAACAGGTCAAACTTTGTATATTTTCTGGAATTTTGTTGTAAAAGCGTATACATCGCCCCAAGAATGAATTACTGACTCGATGGAGTCGAGTAACTGGTACTACTAGCTTGTGTCTGTTCCTAGTATTTACAGAATGAATATCACTTATTTTTGTAAAACTACTTTTATTTTTGTGTACGTACATTACATTTTCATAAATGTATTGAGAGGCCAAAGTTAATATATTAATTTCCTTAAATTTTTGTCGCAGCGACTCTTTAGGCTTTAAATCATAAATTGCTCTTATGGCCCTCTTCTGCAAAACAAATATAATTTCAGTGTCAGCTGCGTGTCCCCATAGCAAAATACCATACGACATTATGCTATGGAAGTAGCTGAAGTAAACTAGTCTAGCTGTTTCAACACTGGTTAAACTTCTAATCTTTTTTACAGCATATGCTGCAGAACTAAGTCTGCTTGCTAGTTTTGATATATGGGGGCTCCATTGAAGCTTCGCGTCTAGTGTGATTCCAAGAAAAATGGTGGTATCTACAAGACTCAGTTTCTCCCCATTTAAAATTACATTAGTATTTAATTGTTTGACATTTGGAGTCACGAATTTCATACATTTTGTTTTAGTGCCATTTAAATGCAAATTATTAACATCGAACCAATTTACTAATTTAGAGATAGCATTATTTACTTCGTCATATTTTAGTAACTGTCGACTTAATTTGAAAATTAAAGAAGTGTCATCTGCAAATAATACTATATCATGGTTATCCCCTACTATGTAAGGTAAGTCATTAATGTATACAAGAAACAGAAAGGGGCCGAGAATTGAGCCTTGAGGCACGCCCATTTGTACCATCGATCCGGAAGAGCTCATATTGTTAATGACAACTTTTTGCGTTCTCTTACTTAAATATGAAATAATTAATTCAAGGGCATCACTTCTTACACCCTAGTGTTGAAGTTTCCTGATTAATGTTTCATGGTGAACACAATCGAAGGGCTTGGATAGGTCACAAAATATACCCAAAGCATCCTGTGAATTCTCCCATGCATTAAAGATATATTTAATCAGCTCAACACCGGCATCAGTTGTCGAGCGACCCCTTGTGAAACCAAATTGATTTTTATGAAGTAAATTATTTATATTAAAAAAATTTAACATTTGAACAAGAACAATTTTTTCAAAAATCTTACTAAGTGTTGGTAGTACAGAAATAGGTATACAGAAATAGATTTAAATAAAGGTATTACTTTACTATGCTTTATTAAATCAGGAAACACACCAGATTCGATACTAGTATTAAAAATAATAGCTAAATGAGGCGCGATTGTATCTATTATAGACGCAATAACTTTAACGGAAATCCCCCACAGATCCGCAGTTTTCTTAACATCAATAGTTTTAAAATATTTTACAATATCTTTTGATGACACTTTATGAAATGTAAAATTCTTTGTACACACATTTACATTTTGTTTAAGTAATGATTCGGCGACGGCAGGAGAAGAATTCAGTGACTTAGTGGTCAAGATCGGAATATCAGTAAAATATTTCTCAAAAACCATTGCTACGTCCTGATCTGATACAGTTAATTTGTTGTTAACACTTAACTGGTAATTTGAATTGCGAGAGTTGATCTTACCAGTTTCGCTATTAATTATACTCCATGTCATTTTAATTTTATTGGAAGCCGTCTTAATTTTGTTGCTCAAATGCAAAGACTTGGCTATGGAGCACACTCTTTTAAATATTTTTGAATATTTTTTTACATATTCCCTAAATTCGACGCTATGATTATATGACCTTTCATGGTAAAGATCATATAACCTATGCCTGCTCTTATGGACTCCTACTGTCGCCCATTCATTGAATGACTTCCGACTGTTCAAGGAGAATGTTTTAGAAGTAAAAGTATTATTAAATTCATTGCAAATAAGCTTAAATAATGTTCCATACAAAAAATTAGGATCATTTTGATATGAAAGTGATGGAAGTTTTTTCACTACGTTACTTCTAAATTTCTCCAAGCGACGTGCATTTACTGGAACAGACACAACTTTCTCATCTACTTGCTTTTTGTGAACACAAGGTAACGAAACTACTTGTCCACAGTGATCAGAACTTAATTTTTGAATTATACATTTATGCAACGGCTTCACATTTGTAAAAATGTTATCTATACATGTTGCACTAGATTGAGAAATACGCGTTGGCTCTATAAATAAATTAAAAAGACCATATGATTTAAACAATGATCTAAATTTAATATTGATGGAGGAAGCTTCTAGGAGATTGATATTAAAGTCTCCACATATTACAACAGATTTATTCTGTTTATTAAGCTTAGCAAAAACTTCCTCCATAATGTTTTCAAAAGCATCATATGTACAACATGGGGGTCTGTAGACGCTCACAATAATGAGGTGCTCAAACTCAACACATGCCATTTCTACAGTTCGCTCAACAGAGAGGCTCACAATGTCTTTACGTTCTTTACATGATAATAATTTACTAGCTAATATTAAGGAGCCACCTCTTAAAACCGTATCTCTATTGAAAGAACTGACTACCTGGTGATTACTGAAGTTAAACATTAAATTATAAGCTTTTAACCAATGTTCAGTAATACATAAGATATGAATATTGTTGCTATTTAAGAACAACTCAATTTCTAGCTCTTTACCTATCATGCCTTGTATATTTTGATGCACCAGGTGTAAACAATTTTCATTATTACTCTGTGGAGTCATACAATTAAAGATTTGTAAGCTACATTCTAAATTATTTAAGTTATTATAACTGCTAGAGATTACCTCTATTGTCTCATTTTCTAATTTAAATTACTCGGAACTGATTCCAAATGGCATAATAAGTCATTACACTGCTCAAAAGAAGCAGATGTCTGTGTAGCCAAGTCCTTGGCTGAGTTAATATATAAATAATAAGATAGCACATTTGCTATCTGTCTTAAATTATATTTTGATAGGTAATACCTATCTCTAGTCAAAAATTTCTTAATTAAATTATTTATATCTATTAAATTAATTCTATCATTATAATTGTAACAATTAAATGTCAAGTTTAAATTATTATTACATGAAAAGTTATTCATTAATAAATTTAAATCATATCTTATTTTATTTTCCTGCGGCCAACCCTGTATGTAAGGCAATGTAAACAAGATAATTTTATGTACATTTAAAGTATTTAGATTATCAATATATTTTAATAATTGATTTTTGTTTACATTGCCTCTTCTCCCAACAAGAATTATTAATGTGCTATTAGGACAAAATTTACTAGTTAAAACTTTATTCATTATATGACTAAAGGATGCTCCAGGCATGCAATAATTAGTGATCATATGTCCTTTTAAACAGTTATTTAACATCATGCCCAAATTTTTGCCTATGTCATCACAATACATAATAACTTTATTTTTTTTAATATTTACATTGCATAGACATCTACATTTATCATCGATTAAGAATCAAAATGCAGATGCGTTGTCACCCTTGAGGACTAAGATGGAATGTCTCATTTACAGTAAAAAAGATCTCCGGTTCTCTTACTTACTTACTTACTTACTTATCTTCACGCACAATCCCTGACGGGGTAGCCAGAGAGAACAGATCGCCAAGTGTCACGATCCTTACATATCTCTTTCGCTTCTTTCAGATTCATTATCTTCTTCATACATGCACGTCTAGGTATCCGAGTACTCTTGACCCTACCCTCTTCGAGCAATTTGCTCACATGGTCTTCGAAAGTTAGTCTCGGTCTACCTCGACACCTTTTAATATTAACTTTCGCGCTATATATTTTCTTCACCATTCGGTCTTCACTCATTCGCTCAACGTGCTCAAACCACCGAAGCACGCCCTTATCAATTTTTGTGATAAGGTCATCTTTCAAACCTGCCATATTGCGAATCTCTTCGTTTCGCTTTCGGTCGGCCATGGTAACGCCGCACATTTTACGAAGAGATCGCATCTCCACTGCATTCAACTTACTTTTATGCTTCTTCTGGCATACCCAGGTTTCGCTGCCATATAACAAAGTCGGTACCAACACTGCGTTATGTATTGCAAGGCGTGCACTCTTCGCTACGCCTTGCCTTTTGACTAACGCAGTCAGGGCACCATTGACTTTGTTCCCGGCAGCGACACGCCTGTCCACATCTAAATCACATCTTCCATCCCGGCTAAAAGCACTCCCCAAGTATACAATTTCATTTACCTGTTCTAGACATTCCTGATTTACCGGTTTCCGGTTCTCTACAGTCACTATGCGAAACACAGCAGCCTTAGGCTACTATTTTACGCTGGTATTCTATGAGAGCGTCGTCCTTCCCCGGTCGAGCCGACCCATTCCTTACAACTACAGCGGATTTCATTTATTACGACCTTGGTTGTAGCGACCATTTGCCTATAGCGACGTTAAATGGGACGTAAAATAAGGGACTCACCCTTGAATTTAAAGCATATTTTAGTACAAAATTCATGTGGCTATAGCGACTTTGGATGAAACGCCGAGTTCGGGTGTAGCGACTATTTTTAATGAATCATTTGTAACAAATTCCTAGAAATGCCATGCAGTTATTACGACCGGAGTTGGCCGCCAAAGACAGAAAGATTTCTTTCTTTCACAAACATTTCTTATCTTTTGTTTACATCCATACAGATCGTCAGCAAGTGTGGAGACCTTTACCTATTGTTTATAGATATCAGCTAAGTAGGTAGGGAAGCGTGTACGTTTCGGAGTTAAATTTTTGTTACAGTTACAAAGTGATATTCGAGTAGCAACTCTAATGTATTTAATTTGTTACCTTTGTCTATAACGACTTCCGGATATAACGACGAAAATAGAGTGGTCCCTTCATCGTCGTTATACCCGAAATCCACTGTGTATTACTAATATAGGTGCAGCAGTGTTCTACCACGTACAAAAGCATGGTGGCGATCACCTCATTCCCAGGGCTATTTTCATTTATGTATTCTTTAATATTTATATTTATTTTATTAGATTATACTAACCATTTTTGTACAATTTTGCTTTAATAAAATATTAAAACTTGTTCATTGACAAATTTTGTACATTTCTTGGGATGTTGTAAAAGCGTATACATTGCCCCATAAATAAATTACTAATTCGTTTGTTCCTAGTGTTTAAAGTATGAACATTCTTATTCTTATCAAAGTTATTTATGTTTTTATATGTACTTAGATACTATAATTAATATTCATTTTCATAAATATATTGCGATGCCAAAGTAAATGTGTTTATTTCTTCAAACTGTCTCAACATTGGTGAGACTTCTAATCATTCTTACAGCATATGCTACAGAATAATTTCCTGCTTTTTGTGTAGATAAGGTTATGAAAACAGTTGTTTAGTGATCTGAACTTAGTTTTTGAATTGAATGAATAGTAATTTGTTGATTGGTACAACACCTGTAAAAATATTATCAATACACGGGATTGTTATCAAAGTCTCCGCATACTATAAGAGATTTATTCTGTTTATTAAGCTTAAATAAAACTTGTTCTATAATTTTTTCAAATGAATCTTATTTCGAACATGGGGATCTGTACACACTGACAACAATGAGATGTACAAGCTCAGCACATGCCATTTCTATAGTACACTGAACAGAGAGGCTCACAATATTTTTACGTTATATGATACGTAGGTCAAGTTTTGAGGTGCTCGAAATTTATAAAATGTAACGCACGCGTGTTATATGTGTGTAATAAGCAAATTTATTTAAAAATAGAACTCCATAAGCCAATTGCACAATATTAAAAAAAAAAACAAAGTTCAATTAATTTTCCTGCAACGCTTCCCGCGCTTTTCATTTAAAACGATGGATCTTAACCGTGAACATTTGCGCGCTATGATATATTATGATTTTAAATTTGTTTTAATCGAAAAATTAAGTTTACAACGGTTACAATCAGCATTAGGGGACTCAGCTCGATCACGCGCAATAATTTTTAGGTGATTTGCTGAATTCAAAACGGGTAAAATTAATCTTAAAGATGACCAAAGAACCGGGGCCCTGCAAAGAGCAGTAACGGTTGAAAACGTATGGACTACTGAAATGTTGGTGCGAGAAGACCCACGAATCACATATACGGACATTGAAAAGATTGTAGGCATTAGTTCGAGGAGCATTCATATCATCTTACATCAACATCTTGGAGTGAGGAAGCTTTGTTGTCGATGGATCCCTTATTTGCTCTCCGAAAGCGAAAAACAGACTCTTGTGGATTGGTGCCATGAAATGCGTCTACGTTTTGAAAACGGGGCATCTAGGCGTGTTTCAGAAATTGTTACTGGTGACGAGACATGGATCTATCAATATCATCCGGAAAATAAAAGGCAATCATCGGTATGGGTCTACCCAGAAGGACAGTTACCGACAAAACTGCAAAGACCTCGCAACGTTGGCAAAAAGATGGTGCCTTGTTTGTTTTCGCGGAACGGACATTTGTCGACCTCAATGCTCGAAAATTGTAGGTCAGTCAACTCTGAATGGTATACTACAGTTGCATTACCCAAAGCTTTTTAAGCAGTGCGGAAGAGAAGACCAAATACCGGGCTTCGGGGAATCATGCTACATCACGATAACGCCTCTTCACATACCTCCCTTAGAACAAAAGCATTTATTGAGGAATCTGGTATTGAAACTCTAAGTCACCCACCCTACAGCCCTGACTTAGTTCCTTATGATTTCTTTTTGTTCCCAAGAGTCAAAGAAAAAATAAAAGGCAAGTTTTTTTCAAGCGCCGAAGAAGCCGTGGCTGCCTACGAAGAAGCGATTTTAGACCTGTCAGATCAGGACTGGCAAAAGTGTTTTCAAAGTTGGTTTAGGCGAATGGATCTTTGTATAGAGCATGATGGAGAATATTTTGAAAAGATGTAAAATAAACATTAATAATAAATTATATTATTAATAATATAAATTATTTAATATATAAATTATTTATGATAAACTTATTGTGTGTCCTACGTATGGATTTATTAACTAATGTTAAGGAGCCACCACGTAATTTAATATCTCTATTAAAAGAACTGGCCACCTGGGGATTATCGAAATTAAACATGGGAATTGTAATCTTTCAACCAATGTTCAGTAAAACATAAAATATGTATATTGTACTATTTATGAATAATTCCATTTCTAATTCTTTGCCTAACATACCATGTATATTTTGATGCATCAGGTTTATACAGTTTTTATTATTGCTATTTTGTGACATTACATAGTTAAGTATTGGTGAGTTGTATTCTTAGTTATTTAAATTATCTTTGCTAGAGATTACCTCTATTGTCTTATTATCTTATTTAAATTACTTGCAACGGATTCCAAATCATTTGTAAAATTATTTTGCTGCTCAATAGAAGCAGGTGTCAAAGTAGCCAAATATTTGGCTGGTTTAAAATATAAATAATAAGACACCGTATTTGCTACCAACCTTATACCTATCTCTTGTCAAAAACTACTTAGTTAAATTAATATGATGGTATTCAAGTATTCAAGAATTTATTTCTCACTAAGAGAAAAGCAAGATCGTAATATTTTTATACCAGAGGGGGCAAACGATCGTGCGGCTCACCTGATGGCAAGCGCAACTGCCAGGGGAACAACGAACTGCAGATGCGTTGCAGGCCCTTTAAAAAGAAGCAGGCTCTTTTCTTGAAGGTCCCTAAGTCATATCGGTTGGGAAAAATCGCTGGTACAATTTATTACAAATAATACTTATAACTTAGTTATCTTAGTAACTTGGTATTATAATCAAAAATGTCGCAATTATTACACCCAAAAAAATAAACCCTCCATATCCCAAATTAAAATTGAGTCAGAAGATGCTTGATATGGTGACACTATGCTGGTATTATTCATTAATAGCTTCTTGAGATGTAGCGTACACACCGGAGAAATTCAACCGTCATCCACCGCACTGGGCGAGCCTTGCTTGTTGCTTTTACTAATTACTATTATTTTTCGAAAACATTTTATAGGAGTAAAATATCAAACCCAAAAAATCAGTGAAAACACCTTTAAATTTTATTTGCGAGATGTCAAAAGAAAGCATTTAATATTTTTATTAAAAATGTCAAATACAAAACATTTTGCATTAAGCATCATACCATAGGGATCTTGGCGTGGTTATTTAATTTTTTTTTTTACTATTTTCACTGCTGCGAAATACTTTTAAAAACAAAATTAATAGATTTTAAATCCTATAAAAGATAAAAGTATTACTCCTTATTATAAAAGTTCCATGTTGAACTTTTATACAGAGCTTTATTTGAAATTAATGAAAAAAAAACCGAATTTGAATATTTTTGAAATTGAATGCCAGTGTACTTTTGATATATTATAAAGATACTTCTTAAACAATTGAATAAAAAAAACTAATATTTTAAAATATCAACTGAGAAATCTGCAAAAATCAAGCAACGATACTCCCAATTTCTCATTTTATCCCTAAAACTTATTTCCATTTTCAATAAGCTTACTAAGTTTAAGTTAAGTTAAGTAAATTTTAAGAGCATGTTAAATGAGTTACAGCTGGGATATAAGTAAGCGCAAGTATGTTTCACGTTCAGCCAGACTAAGCATTTATTAGAGATACCATCAATGAATGCTTCGATTATAAATCAATAAAATTAAGAAAATTAAGAAAATAAAGAAAACGTTGGATCTCTTATTAACAAGTTCGACAGTGGTCAAACTATGATTTATAGGTTAACTTTTACCTTACTATTCTTTAAGTAATACCACCGATATTACTGCGACAAGGTATTGCAATAAACAGCATAATATGAAACACGTAGCATTCACTCTGCAACCTAAAATATTAAATTACCGGATGTAGGTATTTGGTTTCCTTGTTATTAATCAAATTAAACCATGTTTATCTTCCGGGAAATGTGATTCACTCCGAAAAACGCAGGAAGAAAGTGAACGACGGAAATTTGACAAAAAGAACCCGTAATCGTATATCCGTCTTTCTAAAACTGTAAATTTCAGAGATTTACACTTAAAATTTACAATTTCAGAGAGATAAATAAAGCTATGCAAGATAAACAAACAAACAATTTGATTCTATGGAAGTGCTTGGAGTATTGCAATCAGTCAGAATACGCAATCCGAATGAGTCAGCGTTACATCAGTTCTAGAGCCCCTGATATTCCAGCATTAATTACATTAGGACGAGAAAGTACCTATCGTGATTTCTTATATTTAGGTTACCGATGACGCCGGGACCATGGGTGCTGAAAAGCACTCGAAAACTCTGAATTCAATTAAAATTAAACGCAATAAAATCGTAATATTATTTTATTCAATGAGAGTACCTGGCTCTGCGTTAGCACGCACTCCTAAATTTACGGTGGCACTAAAACATGTCTCGCGCAGTCGATAATTCGTCGGCATGGTCGACTACACTTAGGATAAAGACCATTAACAAAATTCATGAAAATATATATGTCTGCATTTAGATTAAAGTAAAAGACATTTATATTATTTGTAAGTTTACCACGGTTAGTTCGCCGCAAGTTCATGGCATGTTTAAAATTGAACAGCTCAAGATAACTGGTGCGTAATAACTTTATTTACCGTATTGTGATTTGCGTGAAAGCTACTTACCTGTTTATATTCATTATCATTCTGCTGGGAAAATTAATAGATGTCAAATACCAATGACCAATAACTGTTCATCGACAGCCGCTGCGTGAGAGAGAACAAGCGCCGCTATTTCTCTAGGCGCCTGTTATTGCGACATCGAAGCGACTTTCGTGTGAGATGCATGGAACCAAATATTTCCGGGGACATAGACAACCGGCTGCGTCATCATCACCAAATAAAATAAGTACACTTACAACTTATAACACTAAAGATAATGTCTCATTGCATTTTTTATTTAACGGATAATGTCGCTTAAATCATCTCGTAGTGATCTTGCTGATTTTTGTGAGATTTTGTGAAACTGAATGTGACATGGATAACGAATATGAATAATCCAAGTTCTGTATTTTCTGAAGGTCGGCGAGTGACGCGTTTCGGTAAGCTCCGCTTTGTTTGTTGATTGATAAAGTGGCACGAGATAATTGTACATCAAAACTAAACAACGGAAAAATCCAATCTTTCCATTAGTCGCGAGAGGCGGAAGTTCAACGTACGTTAATATGGTAAATTCGTAGCAGCATTGCATCGGAGTAAGAGAACAAAAGTGTGGGTTGTGATGGGTGAAGCGGGCTGCGGTACTGGCTCGGTGGCTCGGCCGGAGAACGCGCATTTGTAGCGTGTGAACTGTGAAATAAACAACGGCTGGCCGGCGGCGGACTCGCGTGCGAACAAACCGATATCCTCAGAGCAGCGCGTCGCAGTTGTGTGTGGCTTGAAAGCGGTACTTGAATTTTAGTGCAGTGGCGGCGCATTCTGTGTTATCTATTCAGCTCACAAATCGACACAACAGAACAACGGTCACAATCACAACAACGACGTTATGTCATTAAGAGCGAGTTTAGAATAATCAGCTGTCGATAGTAGTAATACGGGATCGACACGGAGCGTTGCGTGGGGAAGGTGCGGGCTAAATATATCGCGTGGCGGAGGATGCTGCGGGGGGGTGCGACGGGGCGGGCTACAGTACCGGCGAAGGCATCGTGGCGATCGGACGCGGGCCAGTCGCGGCGCGGCGTCACGATACACTGGAACATGCCGCGCGCCGGTCCACACTCAACTGCGCCGCAGCCTCCGAACCACGCCGCCCCGCGCCCCCGCACGCAACCCGCCCGCCCGGGGGTGCACGATACGAAGGAGTAACGAGCGATCTCCTCTCGTTTGATCTTTATGCAGCGAGACGAATTATTATTCCAACATACAATTAATAAGCATAAAGCCAAATACGAATTTCTATAAAACGTAAACAAAACATAAGTAAGCTTGGGAAAACTTCAGCCAAAATAATACTTTTTTTTTTAAATCCACGTAGATTTATATTTGTAAGGAAAGATAATAACAACATGGGTATAAAAATAACCATTTTAAGTTTTTACTCATAAAATATACTGAATACAAATATATATTGTATTGCAATAAAAGCTCAATAAATTTTCTGAATCTCTAACATATCTTAGAAATGCAATTCGAACTAAACATCATGTAAGTGGTAGGACTCCGTTTCTACCTTGTAGCTATTATCTATTCTGTGCGAGGAGTTTGCCTGGGTAGTGGGTAGGTACCATTCCCTTTCCTATTTCTGCCGCCAAGCAGCAGTGCGTGCACTGCAGCGTTCCTGTGTAAAGCGTATCGAGAGCCTGTACAATTACATGCTGTGGCATTTATATTAGTCCTCAGTGATGATAACGCAAGAGTAGCCTTCTTTGTTTAAAGTTGGTCGCAGGCGTCTGTGGGCTGCTGTAGCCACGTAACATCTGGCAGACTGTTAGTAAGCTTGTTACTTATGGTCAATCTTATCAAAAAGACAACATCAGTAACAAAAACTACATTCACGATGCCCTAAACTTAAAGCATTGTAAGTAGGCCGAGATCGCCCTACCGCGGGTGCGGTCCGACGGCGTGGGTAATGCCAGCTCCCTCTTCATCCCGCTTCCGTGGCTCGCCGCACCCAATAAACACAAAACAAAAAAAAAGTAATTAGTGTGAACTTTCACCCTAAGCCACTCCCGCGCCACCATCAGTGTTCTCGACTTTCAAACTGTTATCAACGTAACACTATGTAAATTGCAGCCTCAAGCAGCTGCTCTGCTTAAGATCAAAATTAATCACTTAACGTTGCGTTCAACGATTACAAGTTAATTTTTTCATACAACTCTTACTCTTCATCTACTAACATCTATTAAGATCGATGAAACTTTGTGTTTTCATTTACAGCTCAAAGCTTTTGTTTCGTTTTATTTTCAAGATACTCGTACAAACCTCTACAAAAACATTTTCTAAGCGATTGATTGCTGGAAATTGCTTAGCGTATCTCAGTTGCAGAAAACTAGGTAACCCGTATATGGTAGTGAAGTGTGCTAGGAATTCAGACGCCTTGTGTCCAAACAAATAAAATTTGTATTACAAATCAGTTTTAGAAGTGTGAATAACGATGATGAGGTAGCCTTATATTATAATGAAAATAATTTTAAATTTATCAGTACTCACAAAAAGCATGTTATATAACTGAAATAAGAATGATAAACGCAAAGTCAACTGGTGGCGGACATTGGAGCCCATCCACACATTTGTCTAAGCTTGATGCAACATCAGGCTACATTTGTAACCGCAGAAGACAAAAATATATACCTCCTTAAGTTATTCAATGCACATGCTTTTAATAAATGTATAAGTACCAAGTTTATTAAATTTGATCAAACTATTTCTATTTATGAAATTATGTGAAAGTGTTATAAGGTTTAACTGCGATTAGTAAAATTGTTTCATAAATAACGGACAAAGAAGCTACATATAACGGGTGTTCACCGGAGCTGTATGCTGGGTCCTTGACTAATTTACCTCAGAAATGCTATTAGATACTAATCAGTTTTGTTAACACGTAATGTTATTACTTTCTTGGTTAAAATTATATAAGATTTTGATATTAATAATGTAATATATATTTATGATATTTTGCACTAGCTCACTGAAGTACTTGTTCCACTAATTGTCCGGTTAGACGACAGAAAATGCTAATATGGCGTTAAGTTCGCGTTTGTACCTTTGTAGCAAATTAGCATTACTCCACAATCCAGTCTTTGAGTTGATATTTTCCCTGGCTGATTTAGACTGGGGTAAATTTCATAAATACCGAGCGAAACAATCAACTGTGGACGAGACATTCATGTCAAAAACCAAATCCAAGACCTGCCTCTGAATAGTCAGGTTGTGACCGCTGTGCCTAGGTTGTAATAATACATGATATAAAATTGAGCATCGAGTTGAATCGAATTAAAAATATTTATTACTCATTACATTCCACAGTGAATGTGTCGATAGCACGCGGCTGCCCAACTGATCCAGAGGGCGGGGGCGTGCGCGACCGGTTGCACTCACACGGTGCTAAGAGTAGTTCCGACCAGCGGCGTTCAATCAACGTTACATATCTTCAAATAAACTAATATTCAAAAGATTAAACGTCTTACTTATACCTAACATCAGTATAAAGTTTTTCTTTTATGGAATAAGAGCGACAAACGAGCACACAGTCCACCTGATGGTAAGTGAGGCCCATAGACTACGTCTATCCTCGATTAAGAATCAAAATGCAGATGCGTTATCACCCTTGAGGACTGATATGGAATACCTCGTATCCAGAAAAAAGGGTCTTCGGTTCTCTATACTCACCATACGAAACAGCAGCATTAAGCTGGTATTTTACGGTGGTGTTCTATGAGAGCGTGATCCTTCTCCGGTCGAGCCGACCCATTCGTGCTACAACCATAATATAGCTGCAGCGTGGCTCTACCACGTATAAAAGTCAATTACGAAAATCTTACTGCTCAATAGAAACAGAAACTTTTTTATTCAATATAGATTATAAATAATACTTATTGAAAGTCACTCTTTTGTAAATAATATCCGAAACATTTGAATTGCTGATTCGAAAAGAGAGGCAAAATGTAGAGCAAGGCAAGTGCTAAAGTAATCAATGAATGATCTGCATCGAATGATTGGAATTCGAATGTCAAGAACCTTCAATAGCAATCATTCGATGCTAGATGCTGCCGTGTCAATAGAAAGGTAGAACATACACAGTAACGCATATCTTTAGAGTAGGCATCATAACCATTTAACACGAAGCTCAAGTACTGCTGCCTTAGTACTGTTACAATCACTAACGCACAAGAAATACTAACAGCTTGCCTGATTACCAACAGCTTTTGTTCACAGTTAATAGGTTAAAATATAGAAAACTTTCTGATATCTATGTTATAAGAAACTTTTCCAAAGTCCATAAACACAGAACGGATTTATGTTTTTAGTGGCTAAGAGACATAACTGCGGAAAATTGTTGACTTTTGGAAATATAAGAACGTTTTGTTTCGATAGGTTGTTAGGATCTGTATACTACATCTTCCACCTTTTTAATACTTCTCTGTAGTTTTGTTAATTTTCTATCTCTACCTGCTTGGGTATTATAATAATATTGCCTGTCTAGGTCTAGTGGTTGGCAGTGACCGTCCAGTGTTCTCAGCACACACAAAACAACGTACTTACCTATTTTTTTTTCTTAAAGTAAGGTTTTATATTATGAATAACCTAGTTTATTCATAACTTTAGGAAAGGATTCTACCTAACAAGTAGTGTACCTAAAGTCCGAAATAACAAACTCTGGTTCAACTGTACAAATCCTAGATATTCACGGATATGATTGTTGATTGTACCAGAAAAAAATCCTTAAAAATAAATAAAGTCTCGTTCACTTCATTTCGATGGGTTTTTTTTTCAGATTAAGTAAACAACGTTTTCAAGTTTTTCTTTTCCATTATTTAGATATTAAAACCGTCTCAAAACGAACTAAACATTTTTTTATAGAGTAAGTTTGACAAACGAGCACATATTCTACCTGATAGTAAATGAATGCAATGGCACATAGACATCTACATCTATCCTTGATCAAGAATCAAAATGCTTATACGTTGTCACCCCTGTGGACTAAGATGAATCATTACATAAAGGAAAACTACTGAATACATGTCAAAAATAAATGTTTTAAATTATAACGAACAATTCGTTCATGTTGTAATATAAACATATTTTTAGTCCTAAATATAAAAACGTTGCCGTGACGGCCGGAGTCGCTCCGCGTGATAACGATCTCCCAGAGGTGTAAATATTGAGCAGAAAATATTGGCAATTACATTACACAACACGAAAGATAGGTTAAATACACAGTAGAGTCAAAATAATTGAAATGAATATTGCTGCATGTTGCAGCTATATTATGCTTATAGCACGAATGGGTCGGCTCGACCGCGGAAGTACCACGCTCTTACCGTCACCCTTATTCTATAAAAAATTATATATATTATTTGTAATAAATAAAAAATAAATAGGCGCTGGTGGGATTCTTACGTTGCAGCCGCCACTGCAAAATAAACTATGCAAAATAGCACGTAAGTATGCATTCGATAATAACGCAAGAGTGCGCGTGTGCGACTGCGGAAGGTTCGGTGGCACCTGCTCCGCGCGCAGCTGCGCGATACCTCACTGCACTGCAATTACAAATATATATATTTTATAACAAGGATGGCAAACGAGCACACAGTCCATATGATGGTAAATTGATGCTGTGGCCCACAGACATCTACACCTATTAGCGATTAAGAATCAAAATGCAGATGCGTTGTCATCATTCGTTGTTTCAAGTAAAAAAGGTCTCCGGTTGTCTACAATCACCATTCGAAACACAACAGATAAGCTAAGGTGCTATTTTACATTGGTATTCTGTGAGAGCGTGGTTGTACCCCGGTGGAGCCCGATGTCCCGCCAATGCAATACAAAATATCATAAGATAATATATCTTAATACTACCTCATTTCAACCAAATTCAAAAAGGGAACTGAAAATCAATGCCATGATAAAAATGCTACGCGCCCCACAATATAGTTCAACTATAAACAAACTGTTCTATGATACAGAGTACTGAAAGACCGCGCTCAGATTCCGTGCTCTGTGCTCCAAGATGTGTTGTCCTTGTAACTCGTTTTTATCAGTGAGAATGAATGTTTGAATACAACACCGTTTACAAGTGATCGATTCGTGAGCAACATCATTTTGTACGACATCCGGGCCAGGCCACACCGACACTTTGCGCCACACCGATCGCTCAACAATTTAACACTTGACACCACTATTAATAAATAAATCTATATCATATAATTTGAATTTGAATTTACTACTCTTAGTACTATTACGTATACATGGGTTGACTGGTAGAGAATGCCTCAAGGCATTAAGTCGGCCCTTTGTATTCTTTTGTTTTAAGGAATGCAATAAAGATTAAATGAATAAATAAATAAATATGTCGTGTGCTTGTAACAATTATTTATGAAAACTATGACGTCATTACTATACACACTACACTTTCACTCAATCTTACGATTGACTAAAATAAGCGGTATGTTCATTAACAAAGTATTGGATATCGACCCAGCACAACGTGCCCAAAGAAATTTGGTCTTATCTGTACTGCAAAATAGATCGTCATAAATCATAAAGCTAAAACAGAATATTCATAATTAAACGAAGTCATAAGCATTCCCTGACTCTAGTTAGTGTATTCAGTTTCGTTCGCTTACATTTTTAGCTGTCTATTTTTTGTTAAATTTACCTAGCCATTCCGTTCTTAGATTAAGTTTTTTTTTTATTACAATCCTACATTAAATCTGCTATCTGCCAGTGAAAGTCCCATCAAAATCTGTCTAGCCGTTTCGGAAATTACCCGGAACAAACAGATAGACAGACAGACAGACAAAAATTTTAAAAATTGTATTTTAGTTATAAGTACCGTATTTACTTTTATATGCATTTAATAAAAAAAAACTGTAATTTTTACATTACAAACAGACACTTCAATTTTATTTATTTGTATAGATAAGCCATGTGATGTTCGCGTAAGGCGGCGTAGGTATCGCACGAGGCGACTATAGGAAATGCTAGAAAAAAACTTTTTATACGTGGTAGAGCCATGCTGCAGCTGTATTACTGGTATAGTTGTAACACGAATGGCTCGGCTCCACCGGGGAAGGACCACGCTCTCACACAATACCAGCGTAAAATAGCAGCCTAATGCTGCTGTGTTTCGTATGGTGAGTGTAGAGAACCGGAGACTCTTTCTACTGGAAAAGGGCATTCCATCTTAGTCCTCACGGGTGACAACGCATCTACATTTTGTTTCTTTATTGAGGGTAGATGTAGATGTCTATGGGTTACAGCAACCACTTTCCATCAGGTGGACTGTGTGCTCGTTTGTCACTCCATCCTATAAAAAAAAACTTATGGCTTCCAAAAGACAGCGGTGTACCATCTCATTTACGCCAGGTGTAAAAAGTCTAGAATGGCGACAGGCCGCAGCGTCAAAGGCGTGAGATGTTGGGCACTTCGATCGCCACTTACCATCAGGTGGACTGTATGCTCATTTGTCACCTTTATTCTATTATATATAAATAAAACCAAACCACCTGCAAAAGAAGGTCATATTCTCCATAGACCCATGTCTGGCAGTGAGTTTCTACTGGCTGGTGAATAATAATAAAATTAAATACATACTTCAATTTCAAACAAAAAAGAAACTTAACCCTTAGTAAATATAAAACTAATTTGACCCGATGTTATCGCATTTGATTTAAACTGAAAAAAGTCGTAAATACTGGTTATATTATAAGTGCAGTATCCACGTAAATTTCGCTGAATGATTGCCTTTACATTCTTCTTCCCCTAAGCGATTACCCCGTGTAATATGAACTCCACTTTCCTACACTACCTTCAACATTTTTCTCTAGAGCTCTGTGATGTCAGCGTATTATATTAAATAGATGCTCGCCATATTTTAAGCTTCATTTCACCACCTTAGTTTTGTCCTCATCTTCACCTATGCTTATAATACAGGTTGTTCATTTAAAGCAATGAAAATTATTACAGCAGTTAAAAGACTTAACAAACCAGACTAATGCACAAACCTTCGTAATCATTAACAACTACAACAACGGTAAATAAGAGTTCATACAGGTCTAATATCTTTCCGTGCTGTATCTGTATTTGCCGCAGGCCAGCCAGCGGGCGACGGGCGACGGGCAGTCTCCCCGCGGGCCGAGCTAGTATCTACGACTAGGGTGTTCCCCTGCCCCATCAGTCGCGCTCCCGACGCCTGTAATTACTGCTCACTCAGCCGAGTCGCCTCAAACAGCTCTACATCTGCTCCCTCGTCGTCATTTGTACTACTTTTAATGAACCCCTTTAAAGCATGACGGAGTGAACGGAATTCTAAAATATACCAAATGTAAACATTTTTCACTTTTCCGTTTTGCTGAATTCAGATATATTATGCTGAAAATAAATTTGACAATCGCGGTCCCATACAATAGATAGTAAATTATTTATTTAGTAAAATTACTTTTTATAGCGTTAGTAAACCGGCGCCTATCAGCAAACACTTGATAAATAAGTTTTTACACCAATATTGTACGTGTCCTTATTCCACTATTCACATTTTTATACGTAGCAGGATTTCGGAATCCTTACTCGTCGATAATACGAGTGCTTTCAAACATAGAGTATTCTAAAAATGTGGCTTACCATTATCTAAACGTACTCTTTTGTGTTCATATTATACCTTTTTTTTAGTAAAACTTTTTTTAAATAAAAAAGCACATTTTTATGCATTATCATTCGAAAAACTAAAACAATATTATTTCAAAAATATTTTTTGATTTGAAATTTTATTTTAAATCGCGAAGGAATTATTGTAAAATATCTTATGATAAAAATGATATAATATTATTAAAATACTTTAAAGTCAGACGGTTTAGCAATATAGAAAAAATTATAATCGACATTTTATTAAATATAAAATAAAATAAAGATGACAAACGAGCACACAGTCTACATTCGCAATAAAGAATCAAAATGATATAAAGAATCAAAGACGTCGTCACCCTTGAAAATCAAGATGGGAACTCTCATCATTTTTCATCATCATTACAGCCCTTCACAAGTCCACTGCTGAACATAGGCCTCCCCCAAAGAATGCCACAAAGCACGGTCCTGAGCCACCTGCATCCATCGACTTCCTGCATGTCTTACCAGGTCGTCACTCCATCTCGTGGGGGGACGCCCTACACTTCGTCTACCGGTACGAGGCTGCCACTCGAGAACCTTTCTTCCCCATCGGTTGTCGGTTCTTCGAGCTATATGGCCGGCCCACTGCCACTTCAGCTTACTAATCCGTTGGGCTATGTCGGTTACTCTGGTTCTACTGCGGATATCCTTATTCCTAAGTTAATCACGCAGAGAAACTCCGAGCATAGCCCTCTCCATAGCTCGCTGAGCGACCTTGAGCTTCCTCATACGGCTAGCAGTAAAAGACCACGTCTCAGTTCCGTAAGTCATCACTGGCAACACGCACTGGTTGTACAATTTCGTTTTCAGGTTTTGAGGTATGTCTGACGAGAAAATGTGTCGTAGCTTCCCGAACGCTGCCCAGCCGAGTTGAATCCGTCGATTGACCTCTCGGTCGAAGTTGGACTTACCTAGTCGGACTATTTGTCCCAGGTAAACATACTCGTCAACAACTTCGAGCTTAGTGCTCCCAACAACTACCGGCATAGGTTTGACATGGACATTGAACATGATCTTTGTTTTGTCCATGTTCATCTTAAGACCTATCCGTTGGGAAACACTATCGAGGTCATTGAGCATAGTGCTTAGGTCCTCCAGCGATTCTGCCATAAGGACTATATCGTCGGCAAATCGAAGGTGAGTGATGTACTCGCCATTGATGTTGATACCGTATCCTTTCCAGTCCAGAAGCTTGAAAACGTCTTCCAATGCAGCGGTGAGTTTCGGGGATATGACGTCACCCTGTCTTACACCTCTCTGCAATTGGATAGGTTTCGTACTCTGGTTCTGTACTCGGATAGCCATCATAGCCCTACTGTACAAGCACTTCAACACTTCGATATACCGATAGTCAACTTGGCACCGCTGAAGGGACTGCAGCACCACCCAAATTTCAACGGAATCAAAGGCTTTCTCATAGTCCACATACGCCAGACATAGTGGCAAATTGTACTCTTCGGACTTCTGTACAATTTGCCGAAGGGTATGTATGTGGTCTATGGTGCTAAAGCCCTTTCGGAAACCGGCTTGTTCGGGAGGCTGGAAGTCGTCAAGTCTGCGCGCGGGACGATTCGTAATGACTCTCGAAAACAGCACGTAGACGCGGCTCAGAAGGGAAATCGGTCTGTAGTTCTTCAAGAGAGCGTTGTCACCTTTCTTGAAGAACAAGACCACCGCACTTCTGCTCCACGCCTCCGGTGTAATGCCACCATGGAGGACGGAATTAAAGAGCTTCTGAAGGACTTCAACTACCGGTCTTCCACCCGCTTTCAGAAGCTCCGCTGTAATTCCATCCTCGCCTGGGGCCTTACCGTTTTTAAGGTGCTGGAGAGCCATTCTAATCTCGCTCAGACTGACGTCCGGGATATCTTCGGAATAGTGTCGGATGAGACTCGCTCTTGGATCGTTACTCACACTTGCGTGTGGCTCCAACGATGACGTGTACAGCTGCCCATAGAACCTCTCAATCTCACTCAAAATCTCAGGTGTCCCGGAAACGATGCTGCCACATTCTGTCTTCAGCTTTGACAGGTGGCTCTTTCTGGCAGACAGATCTCTGGCAAAGACTTTGGAGCCTTGGTTCCGCTCGATCGCTTCTTCAATACGAGCTGTATTGAAGTTGCGTAAGTCCCGCCGCATGCATTTGGAGATCTGTCTGTTCAGTTGCCTGTATGCTATCAAGTCTGTTGAAGAATGTAGCTTCATCTCCCGTCTAACAGCCATGAGATTAAGAGTGTGATCGGAGAGTTTTTGTGTTCTTCTGCGGCGGGTCTTGCAGAACTTAGCTCCGACCGCATGGACAGTTTCCACGAGCTTGTCATTCATATCGTCCACTTCATTGCAGTCTTCTAGGCACTGAAAACGGTTTTGTAACTCGAGCTGAAAGGTTTCGGGACTTTGGAACAGAGCACGAGGGGGACGGAGCGTTGACTTCATTAGACGAGACCTCTCCAACTTAACGTTTAGGTTCAGTGTGCCTCTAACCATTCGGTGATCGCTACCAGTTTTCACCCTCGCGATCACGGAGACATCACTGAACAGTTGTCGTCTGGTCGTCATAATGAAGTCAATCTCATTTTTTGTCGAACCGTCGGGCCTCGACCAGGTCCACTTCCTGTGGGGCCGCTTCTGGAAGAAAGAGTTCATCATAAAGAGTCCCTCTTTCTCCATGAAGTCGGCCAGCTGCTGGCCCCTTGGGTTCCGTTGCCCTATTCCAAATTTCCCTACTTTCAGCTCACCGTTCTCTCTTGTGCCTAGTTTTGCATTGAAGTCTCCCATTAACACCGTATATTGGGTTTTGGAGGAATGCATGGCTCTAGAGATATCCTCATACATTTCCTCCACCTCCTCATCCGGGTGTGCCGAGGTTGGTGCGTAAACCTGTATGACCTTCAGCGAATACCGTTTGGTGATTCTGAGTATAAGGTACGCAACCCTCGTCGACACACTCCCGATCTTTACAACGTTGTTAACGAGAGACTTGTGGACGATAAATCCGACACCTCCTTGGGACAGATGGTCGCCCTCCCGTTGATAGAGCAAGTTGCCGGATTCGAGGATTACCGTGTCCTCCCCCTCTCTTCAGACTTCGGATAATCCTATAATATGCCAGCGCAACTTGTCTATCTCTTCTTCCAGCTCCACGATCTTCTCATCAGTCCTCAGGGTGCGTGCGTTGTACGTTGCCAGGTCGAGTCGTCTAAGGTGGCAACCGAACCTCCACCGGAGATTCTTAGCACCCCCTGCCCCGCCGTTACCATGGTCGCCACCGTAGCCAGGAATAGCGGGGCCGCCGGGGACTGGGGCCGTCTCTTTGTTACATTCATAGGGGGGTATTTGCCATAGTTGCCACGCTTGGCGAGCGGGTTGGCAACCGCAGTTTTTTTATTGTAATTTTCGCTATTATCAGGAAGATGCTGCTGCCCATCTCCTGCCTGTTTCCCTTTGTCGCCTTTTACGACACCCACGGGAGGATATGGGGTAGTGGAAATTCTTGATCGCCACTACACGGCAACTCTCGTACCTAGTAAAAAGTATTCGCAGTTCTCTGCACTCACCATACGAAACTACTACATTATTCTGCTGTTTTACTCTGGTATGCCGTTTTACTATGGTGAGAGCGTGGTTCTATCCGGGTCGAACGGACACATTTGTGCTGCAGCTATATTATAGCTGCAGCGTGGCTCTATCACGTAAATTTTAAAAGTTCCAAGAAGTCTAGAGTCTAAAACGAGAGCTCCAAAAGCTTTCTACGGGGAAAACTGTTTATTGATAATTCTATATACGCCTGATCCTATATACTCGTACATAGGTACGTCTCTACCTCTAAGAGACTCTACCAAGAATTTAAAATAAAATCATTTTAAATTTTATGATTCATAATTTTTCTTTATATAATTTTTCTATCTTTTTTTTTAAAAAACGTTAGCCCCTATAGTATATTAACTAATGTTGACTTATATTATTTTTATTTGCAACGCCTGTAAAAGGTTTCTATGTGATAAGAACCATTTGTAATTTGCGCTGAACGCAAACTGTGTGTTGATTTGATCATGTTGTTATTTTCACAGTTTCACCGACACTGCATCCTAGCCTAACTTATATAGTCACCCCTGAGGACTGAGATGGAATGCCTCACAGGCTTAATTATACCGGCGCTCTATAGCCAACACGCACTGGTACTCGTAATGGCGGCAGGTACAGGTAAGAGGGTGGTGCCTACCCAGACTGACTCCTAGAGTAAAATGGAATCTTACCACCTGGCACCGGTTATCGTCACTCACCATACGAAACACAGAAGCATTATGCTGCTATTTCATTTTAGCACTTTATGCGAACGTGGTCCTTCCCCAGTCCACGCTGCAACCACAACTCACTGCTGTGCGGCTCTACAACGTCGACCAGCACTAGCACTACTAGAAGTCATAAGCGCGACTGCTCGCGAGTTCAAAGCCAGAGCCAGGCTAACATTAGTTACATGGTGTTTCTGTCAAGAAAGTAACAGTAGCAACTAGAAGTCAAAACGTTGGCGCTGTTTCACCCCCGTGCTTCGGAAATAACATTAAGCCGTTGGTCCTGCGCACGATCTTTCTCCGCTCGTGGCGGATTATGAGAACGAGGTGAAGGAATAGGTGAGCACTCGCGCACTAAGTATTGTCCTGCGCAGGCGGCTAGTCTCCGTACAGACTGGCCGCCGTTACCGAAACTCGCTCTGGAGAACATTATTACTACCTACATACTAACATTATTACTATATGGCATTATAAAATGTCTGTATATACAGATGTATTTCGTTTTTCATGTTTCATAGTTATAGATTTATTTGAGTATAACAAAATTTTGCCATTTTTCGTGATTAATGAAACTAATTTTACTTACTAATAATAAAGCGCTTTGCAGTATTCATCTGGAAACCATGTCCCTAGTTTTAATAAATGTCTAGTATTCGTAAATATAACAAATCAGTATCAGTATACATTTGTTAATAATCTGTTGCGAAATACTTCGAGACAAAGACAAATCCATCATCAAGGGGCACCGGTTCTGACAGCATCCCGTGAATTATTGCAGAGGCGATAAAATCGAGCCACGTATTAGACAGCCGAGATCCGCGGGATTACCGGCTCACAAGCCAGCCGCGATAAAACGCTGCTGTGTACAGGCGGACAGACACCGTGTACAATGTCGATACATAATTAAATGTTTCAGGTTTTTAAAATAAAATATCAAACTATTTATTCAATCGAAGTATTTACCCTCAATAAAATATAAAAATAAAATACTAAATTACTCTACAAAATATATAAAATACTCTATACGTGGTAGAGCCATGCTGCAGCTATATTAATAGTATAATTGTAGCACGAATGGGTCGGCTCGACCGGGGAAGGACCACGCTCTCACAGAAAACCAGCGTAAAATAGCAGCTTAACCCTGCTGTGTTTCGTATAGTGATTGTAGAGAACCGGAGACCCTTTTTATTGGCAAAGAGGCATTCCATCTTAGTCCTCACGGGTGACAACGCATCTGCATTTTGAGTCTTTATTGAGGATAGATGTAGATGTCTATGGGTCACAGTAACCACTTACCATCAGGTGGACTGTGTGCTCGTTTGTCACCCGATCCTATAAGAAAAAGAATACCAGCTTAAAATAGCAGCTTAATTCTGCTGTGTTTCGTATGGTGAGTGTAGAGAACCGGAGACCCTCTTTACTGGAAAGGAGGCATTCTATCTTAGTCTTCACGGCTGAAAACGCATCTGCATTTTGATTCTTAATCGAAGATAGATGTAGATGTCTATGGGCCACAACAACCACTTACCATCAGGTGGACTGTGTGCTCGTTTGTCACCCTTATTCTATAAAAAAAATTGGGGCTGGGTCTAGCGAGTGCGGAGAACGATGTATGATATCTAACTACAGGTCTTATAATGTTAATATGGTTTATCGAGCAGTGTAAGGTTACGTTAGCGTTATCATGGAGAAATAATGGCGAAAATCGATTGGAGTCGGGGTTATTTCTCTGAGAGTTTCGCTAACATTGTTCGAAGTTCTTCACAATATACATCTGCTGTTTAGACCGGAATTCAAAAAGCTTTAGTGAATTACACCATGAAGTGACCACCAAGTTTTTATTAAGTTTCTATGGTTATGAGCTTGGCTTTGAGTAATTTATTCGGTATGTGACCTAGGTTCTTAATAAAAAAATAAAGATTTCTGGATGAAATGTATAAAGGCTGAACCGATCTGAATGATTCTTGTTTACTAAATAGCTCCAGTATGGCTCTATTTTGATTTTGAAGAAAAAAATACACGCCTAGGATTGGATCAAAAGGCTTAAATGATATCTTTTAATTAGAATTTATTCTTTATTATTTTTAAGTCGGTTTTTAGTTTTGATAAGAAAATAACTATAGTAAGTAATGTATCGACTAGTCGATGGTACTTCAAGACGATAAAACGGACAAAATAACTTGAGGTCAATATCACCATTGCATGTATTAAGCCACGCAGTGGCAACGTAAGAATATCCACTACCCCATATACCGGGGGTGCCGCAAGGGGCGACAGACAGAAATGAAACAATAAAATACAATAATTATGACACTGATGACGATAGGGTTTTCTCACCTAACTGAATTTTGTGTCAACACCAATCTGTATTTTTTCCATAAGTTTTCCGTTATTGTAACAACTTTAGATTTAAATGCAAATAAGACATATCTATTAATCTATCTGTCTGTCTATTATGTATATTTTTGTATTATATATGGTATGTTTTACGGCTAAAGACCGAAGTACAGATACACCTAGGTTTAATTCGACTGCGGTTGATTAAACTTAGCTTAGATGTAGTGTTAAATTTATAAAAAAATACGAAAGCACGTATTAAGTAATAAGTATTAGGTAAATTTGCGAAGAGACCTACCTCTCGGTAAGGAGACGGTAATCCTCGAATCTGGCAACTTGTTCCGTCATTATAATATGCGTACTGATGCGTCGCTTGAATATTAATTAATTTCACAATTGAAAATGTTTTAAATTCCTTTTTAAACTTATGAATATTTTCCATTTCATGAAACATAGTTGGATTTTTATTGTAGATTTTAGATAATATACTGAAAACGCTTTTTCAAAGTAAAGCTGTCTTTGATGAAATTGTATGAATTTTATTTTTACGTCGATTTTTTGTTATCTATTAAGTAATCATTAAATATTTCAGGATTAGTTTTTACAAATGTCACAACTTCATTAAATATACATTGCAGGAAATGTCAATAACTTAAATTTTTTAAATTATGGTTTATAGCTGTCTGTACTCGGTATACTTGCAACAGCACGCACACACTTTTTTGCGCTTTGGTATATATCTTCGCACCGTGTAGCATTGCCCCAAAAATTATACCGTAACGCACAGTACAAGATACGATGCCGTGATATAACGTCCGTAAATCATCTTCATTTACTACTACTTTGGATAATACATGTAATGAAGAATGACGATGAAGGTAAATTCGCGGTCATTTTATCTAATTCATAAATTATATAAGCCGGCTGAGCCTAGGTGTAGTCACACTTCGGGTTTTAGCCGTAACATATTATGTACTAATACGGTACTCGAGTATACAACATAAAATTGTTTAAAATGTTCATAATTAAAATTCACAGACGGAGCACAGTATTACCTGCCTAATTTATTTATACGATGTATTGTATGATAATGAATACGTAAGAATCTCTACCTATTTCAAACAACGAAAACTACAAAAAACCATTACTACAGCTCATTGAAAATAAAGAATTTCATCCAGGTAGCAGCAGCTGTGGCGAACGTTTTTATTGTTCCACTAGTAAACACAAAAGGACCATTGTTGTGCTTATTATCTTTTATCATAGGTTCAGATGTAGAATGTAATCTTTTGAATCGTTTAAACGCTCTATTTGACATTCATACGAGGGTGGATTGAAAAGTACTCGGCCTAACCAAGAAAATAAACACATACTAAATCAGTTATATTTTTATTTTTCTACATAATCACCATCAAGTTCAATACACTTTTGCCACCTCCCCTTCCAAGCATTTAGACCGTTGAAAAAAAATGATTCTTCCTTAGAGTCAAAATATGCGTCTACAACTGCTTTGACCTCGTCGTTTGTCGAAAATCTTTGACCTCCCAAGTGCTTTTTTAGGTTAGGGAACAGAAAGAAGTCTGATGGTGCCAGATGAGGTGAATACGACGGATGCGGTAACAGTTCAAAGCCAAAGAATTTCAGCCATTGACTGTACTGACGTGTGAACACGGGCGTTATCTTGATGAAACAGGACTTTTCTTCTAAGCATTCCTCGAAGTTTTTCTTTTATTTCCTCTCGTAAACGACGTAGTAAGGTGCAGTAGTAATCAGAGTTTATATTCTGACCCCTTTCAAGATAATCAATCATAATCACACCTTTCGAGTCCCAGAATACTGAAGCCATCACCTTATTTGCCGACAAAATCGACTTAGCCTTTTTAGGGGGTGGTGAACCAGGTCTTCTCCACTGTTTTGATTATTGTTTTGTTTCCGGTGTACAGTAATGAACCCATGTTTCGTCCATAGTAACAAAACGATTCAAAAAATCATCTGCATCGGCTTCAAATAACTCCAAACAGTCGCGTGAAATAGTCAATCGCGTCCTTTTTTGTTCAACTGAAAGCAGTCGCGGAACCCACCTCGCAGACACCTTGTGGAAACCCAACTCGTTGACAATGATGTTTTGAGTTCGTTCATAAGAGATGCCTATAATCTCGGCTATCTCTCTAATTTTTAATCTGCGGTCTCCCATTATTAAATCAAGTACTTTTTTAATATTTTCGTCAGTAGTTGACGTCGAAGGCCTTCCAGAGCGTGGTTCATCTTTCACACTCTCTCTACCACGCTTAAATTCTGCTATCCATTTTTTGACGGATGAATATGACAGAGCACAATCGCCTAATGTACTGACCATGTCATCATGGATGGCTTTTGATGATAGCCCCTTCTTATGGAGGTACTTAATGACGGCACGCTGCTCGATTTGCTCCATTCGCGGAAATTATGTCCGATTACTTTGTTAATAAATTTATAAAATCACAACTAATTATCGCACACGTTTCGAACTTCACACAATGAACTAGTCTGAACTGAGCTAAATAATGTGGGTAGATTTGATTTTTAGAATTGAATGGATCTGTGTTAGGCCGAGTACTTTTCAATCCACCCTCGTATTATTATCAAAACAACACGTTAAAAGCTGCCTCGTAACAACATCCAGTTCGTTTCGGATTTCCTGTTATTCCGTAATTATTTCCGAGTGGGGCAACCGACGGGCGATCAGAAATAGCATCGGGGCAGCGCGACCAACCGCAGGCGTCGCCCGCGGCCCGCGCTCGCCGCAGACTCCCGCGCCGTAGCAACACGTTACGTTCACTCAATACATTCCTTGCCGCCGCATCACACCAAACTTATTACAAATTGATCATGACAAAACTAGACTTGCAACGAATACTCGGCTATCGGTCGGTATTCGGCCTATTCGGCTACTTTTATCCCATTCGGTCGAATATCGAAATCTAGTTACTACTCCACCGAATACCGAAATAATGAAAACTTAAGTAAAATGTTTTGTTGTAGTCAGATAATTGGTAAAATGAAATTATTCATTTGTTTTATAACAATTTATTTTTCTCGTAATCGTTAAAGTAGTTATAGGAACTAATCAACTTCCGTATTATAAAAATTAACAAAGAAACTATCAAATAAATGTCTATGCACTTAAAGTATCGTAATTAAAGTTTAGAAGTGGAAGGTTTTCTGCATTTTAAGGCAGTAGTTTTCTCCTGTTTTTTCGTAGACAATCCCAGCTACAGAGAAAAGATAATCTGAATAAACACCACTTTCTTCCCGGCCGTATACCTTTGCCTAATATACGGTTATTCAGCCAGGGAGCCGGCAGAATATTCCGAATATACTTACCTATACTATTCGTTGCAAGTCTAGTCAAAACTAATAATAGTGGCCCAGCACAATATTTAAGGAAATATCCATTTATTAGCATTTTACGTAGCAGAATTTACAACGTTAACGGGACAAAATAGGACAATAGATATTTTTAATTTTACTCCGCCCCGCGCCACGCGGCAAAGCGTCATAAGACATATGGTAAAACGTAACCCTAGTCTCAAAAATATCCACCTCAGTAAAACAAGGAGTAATAAAATAAAAGAATACAACTTTATTAATAAAAACAATTAAAATATAGACTGCTACTTAATACCAGATTGACAACAAGACTTCTAAATCGAATAATAGGATAGATAATAGGATGAATTATTCACATAAACAAGAGATTTCGCATGCGAAGCAATTGAGTGTCATTACTCTGTTAATCTGTTAAAATGTTTCGTTAATGAGTCTGCGAGAGCGCCGCGGACACAGCGCAGTAAATCCAGAACAAAAGTAACGTTGATTACAGGCTTCGTTAGCGCTAATTGATATGTCTTTTTCGTATTATTTAAGTGGCAAACGAGCCAACAATCTACTTGAAGGTTAATCACAACTGCAGCCCATGGACACGAGTAGCCATGAAAATGACAATGTATTTATAGCCTAGTTTGTGTTATATAACATAATATAGCAAAGATGTCTACAAACGCGTTGGTTTTTGTGGACTAAAATGGGCTGCTTGTTAGCCTATAATTATACTTAGTATCCACGCCCTTCAAACCGGAACACGGCAGTGAATGCAGTGCTGTTCGACGCTAGAAATAAACGCAAGGGAAACCTACCCAGACGGACCCTTATATAACAAAGGAGCCCTAGCTCAAATAATTTAGGTATTCCTAGTTTTTTTTTTATCTAGGTCTGAACAAACAATATGTGATTTTCAAATAAGAGTTACAGTGCTAGTAAAGCTGTTTTTCACCATAATCCTGTTGGATTTAAGTTCGGTCTCATGGGTATGGAGACTCGAGCTTTGTTTGTTCGTTAGTATGGTATTACCCACGAACAGAAAAGATTAACTTTTGGAGATCTTTGTGATATATATAAACCCCGATGAGAATAAAATACAGACAGATGCGACAGAGAGTGCCTATTTCTTAACATTGTCTAGGTAGTCCTCCACATTTACCGAAGTATACCTACGTATTAGTAAAAATACAGTCTCGTTCTTTAAACTGCGGTGGAAAAAACTTCAAAGTACTCCCGCCATGTTCTACAGTCGTTCACACTGAAATGGATGGCGCGGCCTGAGCGTTGTATGCTCGTATGCGAAGTAGGTCTAGAGACCGCTTAACATTTGAAGTGACTTGAGCGGTGACTCGAAAGGGTGCCGCAGAATGTGACACGTTGCACACAGCGTGTTGGTCAGCAGGCATTAAATATTAATTTTACCTAATATGTATTAATTAAATCATTACAGATTTTTTTTTATAGGATAAGGGTGACAAACGAGCACACAGTCCACCTGATGGTAAGTGGTTGCTGTGGCCCATAGACATCTACATTTATCCTCTGTTACAAATCAAAATGCAGATGCGTTGTCACCTAAGGTGGAATGGAACTAAGATGGAATGCCTCATTTTCAGTAAAAAGGGCCTCCGGCTACCTGGACCCACCAAGCGAAACGCAGAGATAAACCTCTACTTCACGCTGGTATTCTGTGAGGTCGTGGTACCACCCTGTTCGAGCCGGCCCATCCGTGCGACAGCAAAATATGCCGCGTGGCTCTACCACTGTTTAAAATAAATAATAAAAGAGCACTGCTGAATATAGCTCCCCCACCCCCAAGAATTTCTCGCCATAGTTGTCACGCTTGGCAGGCATACACAGTTTTTTTTAAAATTATTAGTGGTTATCAAGAAGATGCTGCTTCCCATCTCTTGGTTCAGTAGACCTCTGTCGCCTCTTACGCACAGATTACGACACCCACGGGATGAGACGGGATAGTGGATATTCTTACACTGCCACTACACGATACAACTTCTTATCATTAGCATCATGTAAACGTTCCACTGCCGCACGTACTACGCACATAAGCCTCGTTTCAACTGTAATACACGCTAATATTTGAGATAGGTAACGTAAATCCATGACACCGTTTACATGTATTACTGGTTACTAAATTAAAAATATTACATGTAGAAGAGATCGTCTAATTTAAAACTGCATGCACCTCCCTTGTATTTTTAGTATATTTTATCATGCCAAATATAGTAAAAATGCTAAAAGCTACTGAAACGCAATAGAGAGGTAGTGCCCGCAGTTTTAACTTTCATAATCTATACAAATAAATAAAATTGAAGTGTCTGTTTGTAATGTCCAAATACCAACTTTTTACTAAATGCATATGAAAGTATATATGGTACCTATAACTAAAATACAATTTTTAAAAATTTTGTCTGTCTGTCCGTCTGTCTTTCTGTTTGTTCCGGCTAATCTCCGAAACGGCTGGACCGATTTCGACGGGACTTTCATTAGCAGATAGCTGATGTTATAAGGAGTAACTTAGGCTACTTATATTTTAGAAAAAGAATTATTGTTCCACGCAACATAATTAAAACCCTAAATTACTCGCGGGCGAAGTCGCGGGGAACAGCTAGTATTTAATACGACAAATGTGACAAAATCTACCAAAAATACAAGGGAGCCGCCCTTCGATTGTTGATCGAAGGAGCCGCCGCAGTTTTAAATTAGACGAGCTCTACAATACATTGCTGGGTATTATTATCGTAATGATTTACTCTCACTATTGATGCTGGGTTTCTAGATTTAAAATGCTTTGTTTTCTATTGCCGTTTTGCAGTAAAGTGCATTAATACAACTTTTTAAAACAAAATGACTAATCAAATTATTCACAAAGGGTTTAAAGTTTATGTAATTATAAGTCATCCAAAGTTGCTCAATGAATAGATAATTGTAATGTAAACTGTGTTTATATGCACCTCGTATGTAATAAAACGAATCGCTACGGAGAACTAAGCGTTTCTTGAATATAGGAATCGGGCATAAAACAGCAATGAGGTGAGTAGAGTCCGCCACGTAACGTATTATATTTGTTAATTGTAAAGTTTACGTGGTAGAGCCATGCTGCAGCTATATTAGTAGTAGGTATAGTTGTAGTAGGTATAGTTGTAGCATGAACGGGTCGGCTCGGCCGGGGAAAGACCACGCTCTCACAGAAAACCAGCGTAAAATAGCAGCTTAACGCTGCTGTGTTTCGTATGGTGAGTGTAGAGAACCGGAGACCCTTTTTACTGACAAAGAGGCATTCCATCTTAGTCCTCACGAGTGACAACGCATCTGCATCTTGAGTCTTTATTGAGAATAGATGTAGATGTCTATGGGTCACAGTAACCACTTACCATCAGGTGAACTGTGTGCTCGTTTGTCACCCGATCCTATAAAAAAAAAGTATATACTAAGCAAGGAAGAACTGAGTGCCGTGTCATCAGCCAAGCGCCAATTTTATACATAAAAAAATAAAATCTAAACTGACGGCTCATTGGTGGCATAGCAATGAGTTACGTCACTGAGGGCCGCGGGTTCAAACCCTGCACGGAATAAGTAATTGTTCCGGATCTGGATGTTTGCCCTTGTGCAATTTACGTATGTAAAATGCCTCCTACTAAAATAAGAAGAAAAAGAGCTGTACCTTTTTGTATGCCGTTTGCATAATTAAGTTTCCATGATTCGTTTGTAAAATCGACCGGTAACCTAGTGTTAAAATAGGACATTGCGGTGTCAAGAGGCACACAAACTATTGAAGCGGCCCTCAAAGCGGTGAGTGAGCGGTGTGCGCGACCGCTTTTCATGAAATGTCCTCATAAAAGTCTTTTTGGCAACTATTTCAAAGGCCTCATTAAGTTTGTGGCTTTTTCATTCATTTAATCGCGCAACAAGCTCACAGTTGACCTACTACGTTGAATAAGTAGATGGTACAGAACAGAATAAAAGTGACAAACGAGCACACAGTCCCCCCGGATGGTAAGTGGATGCTGTGGCCCATAGACATCTACATTTATCCTCGATAAAGAATCAATATGCAGATTCGTTGTCATCCCTGAGGACTAATATGGAATGCTTTATATCCAGTTAAAAGGGTCTCCGGTTCTCTACACTCACCATAACAAACAATTTTCACATAGCAATTTTACGCTGGTATTCAGTGTGAGCGTTATCCTTTTTTGGTCGAGCTCACGCATTCGTACTACAATTATTGTAATATAGCTGCAGCATGGTTACTATGCGTACGATGGTAGGGTGTTTGTAGAAATTCTTCTTATTTTTGTACTTAAATTGTTGGCTGTTGGCATCAGCTTATTTAACCTACAGCCTATAGGTTAGGTACCCTACCATCCCCTTTTCCTTTTTTGATGTGCAGTCCGTCTGGGCTGGTGCCAGCATTTACTTATTTCTGCTGTCAAGTAGCAGTGAGTTGGAAGGGTAAGATACAGTATAATTGCAGGCTGTGAGACATTACATCTTAGTTCTCAGAGTGACAGGTGTTCTTTGTCTGACGGTCATGTGATATGACGTTCTTTGATGTTGATTACAGGTATCCATAAGCTACAGCAGACACTTCCCATCAAGTGTACTATCAACATTTTTCAATCTAATTTAAAAAAATCCAAATGTTAAATAGAAACAAAACAAGTTACATTTACGTTGAGAAAATACTAAATAAGATGTCACTTGGTCCGTTATTTCGCCGTCTCTCTAACTCTTGTAAATGAATCACAACTTCAAGTTACTTAAGGTTAATAGCGCTTCTAGCTCTTTACGTTTTAATACTGATTCCAAGCGTTCGTCTATGCAGATTGCAGACGTCGACGTTAGTCAGCAACATAGAGCAACACGGGCAGAAGTGTCTGAAATTTTGGCGGGGGCAAATCTGCGCTCACAAAAACAATCGTAAGTCACTACGAAACTCACACATAACAATTAAAACAATATAGTACCCGTGCATTTAAAGAATGGGATTGAAAATGGCGTAGAGCAGAAATTATTTTGTCATGATTAAAATATGAAATTTCTAAGGAAGTTATTATTACGGAGCATTCACTTTCTTCCCTCAGATTAAGCGTGGACCCGACACCGGATACTTACGGGAGCTCTCAAATTCGCGAAGTAAACGGATGTTCAATGCATAACAGGAAACTTTAACTCAATATCTCTTATCGAGTTAATAATAGACAGGTAATAAAAAGTAACTGAAAATTAAATATAATAACATAAATAAACAAAGACTTTTTATACTTACGCGAATACTACACATTAAATGAAACTAATTTTAAGGATTATATCGCGTTTAATATTAACTTTTTAATTCCCGACGTTACGGGTGCTTCCCTAAATATTTAAAATTAAAAATTAGTTGGTTAAACCAGACATTTTCAAAGTCCTTAATTAAAAATCACGTTAACATTAAAACCACCGTAGTTTGGTACGTCCGTAAGCCGCCGGCGGGACAAATTTCACACAGTTTATTAATGCCGTCGATACGGGGTTTAATGAAAGAAGCTATAATACTAAATGAAATATTTTTAAATGTTTTCATTAATTGATTCAAAAATCAACCTCAATACTGTTTGTGTTGTAAAACATCTACATATAATTATTAACTAACTCCACAGTACATCCCACAATATGTTGAATCACCTTCTTAGAAATCATTAGGTGAAAAACACATGTTTTATCAACGCTATCACGCAACGCTATCAACGTGTGCATGTGAATGTGAAGTTTGTCCTACACGATCTCTTAAGTTTTTTGGCATCCAATCCTAACAGACGTTCCAACAGTTTTGATTATTCTCCAGGTAAGGTACCGCTACACGAATTCTTAATGTCTTAGTAGTTGAAATATTTAAAAAAAACATGTTAAGAAGCAAAACTGAAAATTGGTACTTAAAATTAGTAAAGAAGCCCCAATGGTGAAAACAATAATTTAAAAAGAAACCCCGACTGTATAAAAAATATAGTTATAAGAAAAGTAATGTTGTAGTTGTAGTTAAGAAAACCCTGTTACTTCCACAACTAAGATGAGTCAAACGAACCTATCTATCCAGCCGTCAAGCCGTTAAGTCTACAGAGCATGCCAAAGAAATCGACATACATACATACGTTTGAAAAACATTACCCTCTTTCTAGAGCAGTCGGGTAAAAACGCTAAAGTTAAAAGTTTCAAACACTTAAAGAAACTAAATCAGTTTGAAGTTATTAAGTTTGTTGGCGGGACAAAATCAGAACGGTGGCGGTTCTAGTGTTCATAGACAGAGTTGTTCAACGCAGTGCGGACCGCGTGGTCAATGGCACAGAGTTATTTATCACACAGGTTAAGTAAGTTTGTGTCCCTAACGCGTGTTGCAAACGATCAAGTCACAGTACTTAATATATATTACTTCAATGATGGCTAGTTGTGTTGCCGGGAGTCGGGGCAATCATACAGTTCATGTTGATTGTCATTACTGTGGCGTCCCCGAGCACCGGGTGCCGGGCGGGAGCGACGTCGCGCCGACAGCTGACTCACCTCGGGGACACTGTGTGTCGTACGTAGCGAGTGAGCACGCTACACTGGCACAAGTAGTAGTAGGTGTTTTTTTGAAGCTAGATTAAATAATTAATTTACAGCAGTGCTATCTGATTTTTTTAACGCACACAAGCGTTATGAAAATCAATATACCAGCCCACATAGAAGTTAGAGTTCTTAAAAGCGTACAATAAGAGTGTTGAAAAGAGGTTGTATCCTTACAAGTATAAGAGTGGTTTATCAGTTATTATACAGCTCAAGCTGTACAAAGTCTGTATTATGGGATTTAGGTAAGCTAAGTATTCTTAATCAGAATATGAAAACTCTAGTATACAACTTTAAGTATTTCGTAACACTTCGATCTGATTCGAGCTGCGTCGGATGCATTTTCCTCGTTCGCTTAAAATTACACATAAATTTATTTATACTCGGCTTCGAGCACAAGTAAACAATGTAAGGAAACTCGTATGCAGATGCAGAGAGTCGCTGCACAATGTGCATGCCGCAGCCTTATACCACAACTTGACCGGAGCGCGCCTCACAATTCACAATCAGACAACACCGCACACTCCGGCTACGGCTCGCACTAATAAGGATCACAATCGAATACTCCACATGACTAATTACCAATAGCCTTGAAGTTACTTTGTCAATATCAAAAATTAAAAAAACAGAAATTTTATCTTTTTTTTTTATAGCAATAGGGTGACATACGAGCACACAGTCCTCATGGTAAGTGGTTGCTGCGACCTATAGACAACTACATATATCCTTGTTTACGAATCAAAATGCAGATGCGTTGTCAGCCTTGAGGACTAAGATGGAATGCCTCTTTTCCAGTAAAAAGGATCTCCGGTTTTCTACACTCACCATACGAAACACAGCAGCATTGAGCTGCTATTTTACGCTGATATGTGAGAGCGTAGTCCTTGCCCGGTCGAGCCGACCCATTCGCGCTACAACCATAATATAGCTCTGCAGCATGGCTCTACCAAATGTAAATATATTTTTTACCCGACTGCCCCAGAGGTTAATGTTTATTGAGTGTATGTAAATAAGTCCTATTTCTTTGGCACGCTCTGTAGCCTAAACGGAATGACAATATAACCAATGTGGTTATATTCCTCTATGCCTAAACGGCTTAATGGATCTCAACATATTATAGAGTGTCGTTAGAATAGTTTTATTTTATACAATTGACATAGGATATAAAACTTTTCTCTTTTCAGTAAACTTTTTTAGGCAGTAGTGTTTTTCATTTATTGTTTTAACCTTTCAAATGAGAATTCCCGATAACCACGGGTATACTTCCTCTCGCGTGCGGTCGCGGCATCTTTCTATGTTTGACCTATAACAGCGAACAGCGATAGCCCGGCGAGTGCACATATTCGATAGCCATAAAGCGTAAACAACGTCAATTGTGTCGATAATAACTCATCTCTGAGGAGTGGTGTCCCGATTTAGCTGGGCGGGGCACCGCTACTGGCGACAGACAAAGACGGGCGCCGGCGGGGGCGGGGGAGGGGGATCTATAAATATACCGTGCGGCCGGCACTGAGTCACCGGCAGCGCCAGCGCCTGTAGGGTTACCAGATCACAGGATTTTTCCTGTGAAGAAAATAGTGAAAATTTGAAATTGTCACGAATTTTTATATAGAAAGAAAAAAATATAAGAAATACAAATTAAAATGTTTACTAAACAGTTTAATCACAAAAAATAATAATAAATGAATAAAATCTGAACAAGTGAATTGTTCATCCATTCATCTGATCTGGCTCGTACTTTTTATTGCTGTATTATTGAGCAAATTATGTCAAGCACATGCGCGAGTTTTTACAATGAGGGCCAATAATTTTCTGCTCACTAGATGTCGCTAGTTGACAGGTGATTTTATTGTTACACAATGCCATTATAATTGAGAAGTTAGTTGTAAATAAAAGTTTATCAGTTTCTAAAACATTAAATGATTACACAAAACAATGCCTCAGTGGTTTGCTGTTTAATATTTTGCATATTTACCTATTTTTTAGATTTTTCTACTTTTGTGAATATCTGTGGTTTGGTTTATTAATTTATAATCTAATTAATATAAAATATAACTAATTGTACGGAAAGAAACATGAATCTTTCATTTTTCGAACAAATTAACTGCACTGCTATGAAATCTGTCAAATATTACAACTCATTTTTAAGTGGCGCCGCCCTGATGGCAGAAAAAGTCGTGGATGTCCTCATTAGATATTTTTACTGTCTCCGAACCAATGTCAGAAAGTGTATTGAAAAGTGAGGGATTTTGCCAGGAAAACACATTTTCAGATCTGGTAACCCTATGCACCAGCGGTCCAGTGTGCTCCACAAACTACTCTTCAAAAGGATGACTTTAACGAAAACCGATCTAAGAGCAGTCGCCGCAGGGCAGCTTGGTTCGCTCGCTTAAATACTTTGCGCAAGAACACGATTTGGCTAATGGTCTTACGCTCACCAGATGTCGCTAGCTGAGACTAAGGTGAACTTATTTGTTACGCAGATGGTCACACAGTGCCGTCATCATTAAACATTTTCCATTTAATTGCCTCAGTGGTGTGTTCTTTAATAATTTTCACATTTTTAAATTATTTCAATTCTTCTACTTTTGGGAATATCCATAGTGTGGGATTCATTTCATAATCTAATTAATATAAAATATATCTGATATTTCATAAAGAAACCTTAATCTATATATAAACGTTTCTAACAAATTAACTTCCGCCGCTATGAAATCTGTCAAATATTTCACCTCATTCCTAAGATCGTAAGTGAAGGCCGCCTTACGAAGTTCAAGAAACGTTTCTTTCATGCAGTTTATGTACGTACATATGAAATGAAATGTTCATATTGGCTACTTTTTATTTACAACAACCGACGCGACGTGCTCGTCGTGCGCTACTACTACACAAACTAGTCACGTGTTTGCTGTCAGTCAGTCTCAGTGGTCTCAACGGAGACTTCCCAACTACGCAGGACAGGAAAGTATCATAGTGCACTGATATGTATGCGTGAACACAGGTGCACTCTATTCCCTATCCCTACCAAAGTTAGCGTAGAATATTATTTTTTAAAGGCCAAGTTCTTTAAGCAAAAATATATGTTTGTATTATTTTTATTAATATTTCATATTTTATAGCAAAATAAAATTTTCGAAAATTGTTTTTTTTTAAATTAATTATAAATTAACTGATAGTAGCATTGAATGAGCAATTAACTGGCATACAGTTTAATTAAATAAAATATTCTACGCTAACTTCCTTCCGGTCTATTCCCTCTCTCATATTCAGTTGGAACGGTTATCAGATAAAAACGGAGAGAAATCAGACGCAGGATCAACGGCTTCACATGTTTTCCGAGGCACGGGGGTGAAACACCACCAACTTCCTGACTCCGGGCTGCTACTGACTGTTTCTTGACAGAAAAACTTAATAATTGATTTCTTGACCCGACTCGGACCAATCAGGCAGTCATATATATTGCCTATTTACACGATGCGTTATTAATGAATTTCTATATATTAGGATTATTAAAAAATAATAACGTATTTGAAAATTAAAAAAATCTATTTCGTCCGCACCGGTCATTGGAAACTAAATGACCGAAATATGCCAGAAAAAGATCATTACTTTTGCTTTGCAATTAGTATACTGATATTAGTTTTACTTGTATACATGTCAACAGCTCTATTGTTTAGCAAGCTCATGCTTAATTATCAGGTCCGGTCCTCTAATGTGTTCATTACGTCGCATACAACAGGAGTGATGAGTGCGGTCACGTCTGCTTAGCGCCTCATTGTAGTGGACAATGAAGGTGTCGTTAGCGAGTATGAGCTCGTTTAACACTCACCGAGAACGGAACGGCAATGAGACCATCCAGGATTTGTTCTGCCATCAGGGCGGCGCCGCTTTGAAACGAGCTGAAATATTTGACAATTTCATAGCGGGCAAGTTCATTTTTTACAAAAATTTATGGGTTAATGTTTCTTTTCGTAATATTAGTTATATTTTATATTAAATAGATTAAAAATTATTAAATCAAATTACAGATATTTTATAAAGTAGAAATATTGAAAGAAAACCACCGAGGCATCATTTTTGAAACTGATAAACGTATATTTAAAAGCAAACTTCTCAATTAAATGACATTGTGTACCAGAAAACTACACTTCAGTTAGGTTCTTTTTTAGTTTCTTCTCCAAATTTTACAAGTTTTCGTAAAACAAAGGACATCTGGATTCATTTTCTCGTCTGGTTTTTTCTTGAGCAATTCACGTTGTGATATTTTCTGTGAATCATTAGCGTTTTTTTTTTAATTAAAGTTTCATATGTCGCATTGTATTTTTAAATGTACTGTAGATTATTAGTCCTCATTACCGAGGTGAGAAGGAGCGCGGCGCGCAGATTTCCGGCGCGCCGCGCGGCGCACGCCGCCTGCATGCTCAATGCTCATCAGCTCTCCACGAATACATAATAACAATAGGAATCAAGCCGACATTCATATCGTTAAAACTTAGGCTGGACGTATAAATATTTTAAAGATCAGTCAGGTTGTAGAGAAATAATTTTTTCTATAAGACTGTGAGAGTTGGTAATCAACGGCAGGGTTGCGAGTTTAGACATTACATCCATATTTGTACCGACTTCAAAAAGGAGAGATTCTCAATTTGATTGTAATTTTTTCTAAATTTATTGATTCTGTTCCATTGAATAGAATCTTTATATATAAAGATTACGTGTCACGTTGTTTGTCCGCGATGGACTCCTAATACTACTGAACTGATTTCAATGAAATTTTGCACACTGTGTGCATTTAGGTCCAACTTGAGAGTACTATGATACTTTTTATCCCGCTAAATGACCCTCAAAATTTTTATTGCGAATTTAAGGATTTTTAAAGGAAGGGTCGTCGGAAAGGGCAGAACAACGTCTGCCTGGCGAGCTAGTATTCATATAAAAAAGAACTGGGTGCGGTCCAATGTACATATGAAGAAAAAATTCCACCCCTAAGTGGAAAAATAGGGGTGACATTATAATGTAACAGTAAATATGGGGGACCTTAATTATTGTTCAAAACACTTTCCCAGTACCGATTTCAGAAACTTTATTTTGTAGATGGTATTATAATTTTTTTAGTGTTCGAAGTCTCTTAGTTTAATTTTTTAAATTTTAATTCTATCCTCGATTACGGATAAATTGGAACCACACGCTGTATAATATTCTTGATACTATAATATCAATATTAACCGTGTAATGGCAGTGTAAGTATGTCCACTACTGCATATCATCCCGTGGGTGTCGTAAGAGACGACAGAGGGAAACTGGAACAGAAGATGTGCAACAGTATTTTATTGATAACAACTCTAAATAATATAAAACTGTGGTTGCCAACACACTTGCGTGCCAAACGTGGCAACTATGGCATAATCCCCCCTATGAAGCAATCTATCGGGTAGGCTGGATATCACCTGTGCAGTTATTAGCTCCCGAATCTATTTGGAAGTTGCCATTGTGCTCGAAATTCAACAGACAAACATTATCATCATCATCATCATCATCAACAACATTATTATAACTTACTGTACCATAAACTTTGACAATTCAGATTTCTGATTCTTTTTTTTTATAGAAGAGGGGGCAAACGAGCATACGACTCACCTGATGGTAAGTGACTACTGCTGCCCATAAAGAACTGCAACACCAGGGGAATTGCAGATGCGTTGCCAACCTTTTAAAAAGGATTAGGCTCTTTTCTTGCAGGTCTCTAAGTCGTATCGGTCCGGAAAAATCGCTGGTGGTAGTTGATTCCATAAGGAAGTTGTGCGAGGAAGAAAACTTCTTCGAAATCGTGGTGGACCGCCAATCATACAGATGGTATGGATGGTATCGCGAGTTTTGTTCGCGATGTGTGACGGTGAAATTGAGCGGCAGGAATTAGTCCGAAAAATTCCTCAGAGCACTCCCCGTGGCAGATGCGATAAAATACGCAGAGATGCAACATCTCTTCGCAGTGCCAGTGAGTCAAGCCGATCGGGAAAAACTCGGTCGGCGACGATTGGAACCGCTCTGCACTGGATGTGGTCAAGTGGAAGTAGCTGGCATTGGAGAGCCCCTGCCCATAGATGGGAACAGTATTCCATGTGGGGCCGAGCCTGCGCCTTGGAAAGTTCCAAGCGGTGTGCCGGCACCAAATACTGTCCCACTCTGATGAGCACGCCAAGCTTTCTAGAGGCCAATTTGGCCTCCTCTTCCAAGTGACCACGAAACTGCATATCACTCGATATGTCGACACTGAGGATTCCAATACTGGCTGAGGCAAGAAGGGGAGTGCCTTGAAATTGGCACGGTCGGTGTATAAAGCATCACCAGTGCTGTCGTCCGCATAGCAATGAATGTTACCAGTTTGCAACATATCATTGATATGCAGAAGAAACAGCTTTGGTAATAGCACGCAGCCCTGTGGAACACCAGCGTTAATGGGCTTGTAATCGGAGAATGCACCGTCTACTATGACCTTGATGCTCCGATCTGCAAGAAAACTGGTGATCCCATTGCACAAATTCTCGGGGAATCCATAGAAAGGGAGCTTCGTAAGAAGAGCTTTGTGCCAAACCCGATCAAAGACCTTCGCTATGTCCAAACTAACGGCCAACGCCTCCCCCCTGGACTCCGCTGTCTCCGCTCATCTATTAGTTAGTTAACCTAGAAGATCGCCAGCTGAGCGACCCCGAAAGAAACCGTACTGGCGGTCACTAATCAGCTGGTGATCCTCAAGGAACTGCATGAGCTGGCAATTAATAATCGTTTCTATTATTTTGGCGAACAAGGAGGTGATAGGTGATATCCAGCGGTCCTCTGGATTTGTGTAAATTATTTTCAAGGTTTTTTTAGTTCAGTGTACGAAAATAGTAAATACATAAATCAGTCTAATGATGTTGTAATTAATAAAAAGTAACTATATGTCACTTAACATTCTCAAAAGATGAGATAACAAAGATTCTTAAAGCCTTGGACGTGTCAAAGTGATCTGGACCAGATGGTATCTCGCCCTTTTTTCTAAAATATACCGCCGAATCACCATTGTTTATTTTATTCGCAGTTTAAGGGAGGGAGTAGTGCCGCAGGCATGGAAATCGGCAAACATTACACCTGTGTATAAAAATGGCCAAAAAATGACATCACCAACTATCGTCCAATATTTATTTTGTCCACGTTGTCAAAAGTGCTGGAAAGATTGGTCTATCCATATCTGCATAGTTTTATTATTCCTGAACAACATGGTTTTGTCTGAAATCGCGCCACGGTAAGTAATTTGGCTTTATACGCTAACTTCTTATTTGAAAATATGGATAACCGAGTCCAAGTTGACACTGATTTCTGTAAAGCTTTTGACAAGATGGACCATACCATACTACAACAAAAAATCGCATTTAATGGTATACGTGGGAATTTGTTACGCTGGTTTGCTTCCTATGTAAAAAATAGAACCCAAAAGGTTGGTCAATGGCTTTTCTTCAGATGTGATAGATGTTACATCTGGTGTACCGCAGGGATCAATTTTGGGGCCGTTGCTTTTCGTTCTCTTCATAAATGACATTAGTACCTGCTTCAAAAACACCCATTTTCTCTTATATGCTGACGACCTTAAAATTTTTCGGAAAATAAACACAACTGAAGATTGTTATAAAATGCCGAGTGATCTGGATCGTTTGTCTTGTGCTTATTGTGCAGCTAATAATTTACAGCTGAGTTTTTCAAAATGTAAATCTATCACATTTACTAAAAATATTAATGTCATCTATTTCACATACTCTCTTTGTAACACTCCCTTACAAAAAGTCTCCATAATAAAAGACCTGGGAATACTATTTGACTCGAAGCTACATTTTGATGCTCATATTAGTCACATTCTTTGGGGGAGGCCTATGTTCAGCAGTGGACTTGTGAAGGGCTGTAATGATAATGATGATGATGATTAGTCACATTACGGCTAAAGGCTTTCAGCTTAGTGCTTTCGTAAGAAGGACCTGTAATCTGTTTAAAAAGCCTGCGACGTATTTATTACTATATAAGTCACTCATTAGGTCACAGCTCGAATACGCCACTTGTGTTTGGAACCCTTATTATGAAAAATATAGTGATCAGCTGGAATTGGTACAACGTAAATATCTTCGGTTTTTAAACTATAAATGCTTTAGGAAATGGTCACCATATCTCACTCATTTAGATAAATTCTCAATTTCCACTCTAAAAATGAGAAGATTATATTTTGATCAGTTATTCTTATACAAAATCTGTCATAATAAATTAGATTGTAATCAACTCATAAATCAAATATATCTACGCATACCTAGTCGGTCCCAACGCATTCGTAATACGTATAGTCATCGTTTATTTGCTCCTAAGATGTGGCGAACAAACGCGGGAGAGAGAGCTCCACTACAGCGTATCATGAAATCATATAATGATAACTTTACTGATCTTGACATATTTGCTTTATCATTTGTAAAGTTCAAAAAGTGTATTTTAAAAAAAAATTACTACTAAGTAAAGTATTACCTTATGGTTTAAACAGTTTATTAATGGTTTAACTGTTGTTTCTCGAGGCAAGTTTTGGCTAACATAGCCACTACAGTGGTTGTGTTGGCTGGGATTTGCTCAGGGAACGCTCAAATTATTCATCTTTTGTGGTATCATACAACGTGTTTGCTGTGCATTATTATATTACTTTTATTGTGATATTACTTTGTGGATAACGGTGCTGGTTGTGTAATCACTTGTATTTCCCTTTTTATAAGACCTGTATTTTGTATTATGTTTTATTAACAATTGTTTGTTGTCCTGAAGAAAATAAAATAAAAAATAAAATAAAATAAAAATAGCTATAGGCCTGTAGTTGGACGGATCTGAGCGGTCGCCTTTTTAGAGACACCAAAGCTGTCTTCCATGAATTCGGGCCTACGCCTAGGGAGTAGGAGTACCGGAAAAGACGCATTAAAACCGGTGCCAACTCCGGAGTACACGTCTTCAGCACAATAGGTGGGAGTCCATCAGGCCCACTCGACTTGTTGACCTCCAGGGAGAGAAGTGCATTGCGCGCCGAGCTCCTGCATTATGGCCTCTTATCTTTCCTGCGTAGTAATAATACTGACATGCTTTACTATTTACTAAGTTCAAACAGGAATTTTTAAATAAAACTAATTTTACGGATTTTATCGCGTATATTAACTTATTTTTAACTTATTTTTATATTCCCGACGTTTCGTTTCGTTATTAATGGGATAAAATCAAATCCAAACCCAAGTATACCACTGCTAGACTTCAAGATACTGTAAGCTCATTCTGCGTAAATCGAACCAAAAATTAATATTAAAAAACTGAAGGTAGCCGGGCTAACTATGACAGCAGGACGTCAAACAACTCAGTCCCCCGTGACCACGGGTGCTGGAAAGCACCCGAAACGTCGGGAATATAAAAATAAGTTAAAAATAAGTTAATATACGCGATAAAATCCGTAAAATTAGTTTTATTTAAAAATGTGTAGTGTTCGCGTAAATATAAGGAATCATTATTCAAACAGGAATCCAAGGATCATAAGGATCCCATGTTGTGAGATTGTCTTCCACACTGAATTGGATAGTATATTTTGCAACCTTTACCCGAATTATTTACCCGAAATTAGCTCTTAGGGAAGGGAATGTAAAAGTTTTTAACGTAATGTATTAAAAAAAAGATTAACAAAATCTTAACTAAACAATACACAATATAAATTGACTGCCTCGTTGGTCCACAGGTAATAGACGCGATTGCAGATCTTGAGGTCCCGAGTCCTGGGTCGGGTCAAAGTCAGTTAGTCTGTGCTCCGAAAAGCACGTAGTCTTTGGTCCCGCGCCTGATCTCTCTACGGTCGTGTCGGATTACCATCCCATCGGACTATTAGAGTTTGGGAATAGGGAGTGCACCTGTGTTAGCGCATACATTCGCGAACTATACTTCTGCCCTGCGCAGATGGCTTGTCTACGTTGAGACTGGCCACTTTAAACGAAATTATGTCTGGAATATATTATAAGTGATAATGGAGGCACCACAAAAATCTAAAGAAAAGGTTTAAATTTCTATGCAACGAGCAAGCTTTTATTAGCTTCGCGTGTATCTACATATCTATGTAACGGAATCTTTTAATGTCATTTTCACCAACTTGTATACGACCGATTGAAAAGAAAATTTTACTCGTATCAAGGACCGATGACAATACAATAATAACTTTATCCTAGTATCCTGATCAGCAGGGCTATTCACAATCGTCTCGGAAAGCGAAATCGACTCGGATTCGATAACTTCTCGCACCGAAACCAATAAACGCTATTAACATTTAACGTTCGGATAAAGGTCACTTAGATACATCCTATAACTATTGTATCGTCATTTAGTTACATGCATTTACGAATTTTGTAGATAAATAGGCTTTTGTAATTTTTTAGAGTAACGCCTGCACAAAAACATAATGCAATATTTTGGAGTTATCCATTGATATCGAATATAAAAAATATATAATTTAACTATATAATAAATAACAAAAAAACTGAGATATGTCTCGTTTCTTTCGGGTCTGGGTTTTTTTCTATGGGGCGTTCTTTGACGTTTGTTTTCGATAATTGTGACAGTTTGCATCGGAAACTTTACGAGAGCTCTGAGGCTGGCGAAAACTTTTCGAATATTGATGATTAGAAGAGATAAATAAATCCTTTTAATTATAAGGTAGGTAACAAAAATTAATTACAATTATCTATAAGACGTATTTTCATATAATTACTTCAATATTTGCACTTAATCGTAAAGCTGAATTTTTGTGAAAGGTGTGTTTTTATAAGTTTTCTATCACAAATATATATATATATATATATATGCTGCTTTGTGAAACGAGACATATCTCAGTTTTTTATTTTTTATATTCGATATCAATGGCTAACACCAAAATATTGCATTATGTTTTTGTTTAGGCGTTACTCTAAAAAAATACAAAACACCTATTTATCTACAAAATTCGTAAATGCATGTAACTAAATGACGATACAATAGTTATGGGATGTATCTAAGTGACCTTTATCCGAACGTTAAATGTGAATAGCGTTTATTGGTTTCGGTGCGAGAAGTTATCGAATCCGAGTCGAATTCGCTTTCCGAGACGATTGTGAATAGCCCGGCAGGATCTTCAGGATAAAATAAAATAATTATCAGAATCATCACAGCTCATGATCAAAGCGCGTTGTTTAAGTTTTTTTTTAAATCTTATATTATTGAGTTCGCTATTAATGCATAAAAGTTTAAAGCCACATTAAGTAAAACAAAACAAAAATAAAAAATGAAAGTAGTAAAAGCTTTTTTATTATGTTGTTAATTTGAAACTTGGCGTAAACACGCCGCCAGGTGTTGCGCTAATGAACGGAAGTTGCCCGGTCACTTCACATTCACATAAATGTTCGCAATGACAGCAAAGTGGTTATGTCGACGAAATTTAATACCATCTGATTTTACAACATTCGAATCCAACACAAAATCTGTTGCTATAAATCCATCCATACATCCATTCCATCCATCAAGTTTATGGTACAGTACGTTACAATAATGATGATGATGATGATAATGATGTTTTTCTGTTGAATTTCAAGCACAATGGCAACTTCCGAATAGATTGGAGAGCTATCAACTGCACAGGTGATCCATCCATTACTGCCTATAAAAGTCCACTGCTGAACATAGGCCTCGCCCATAGTTAGCAGTTTTTTATAACTTAAGATGTTATCAGGGAGATGCTGCCGTCCATCTCCTGGTTTAGTTTTTCTCTGTCGCCTCTTACGACACCCGAAGGACGATATGAGGTAGTGGATATTCTTAAACCGACACCGCCACTACACTGCTAAAACAACTTGTCAGCAAATAATGCCTGCAAAATACAAGTAGGCTCATTATTGATTCCGTTAACGGCCAGATCGCAGCGACGCCAAGATACCTCTATGAGAAACATATTTATTTTTTTATTACTTGAGACATATTTTCTTAGAGGCTTTTTATTATAAGCTAAATCTTACGCTAATAATATTAAAATATATGTAGCTAAACCATATAAAAACTTAAATATACAAAATCATCTAAAAAACTAACACCATTAAAAAATCCTTAACGTACAATATAAAATATCATAACCATCATCATTACCTACATCGAGTCCACTACTGAACAAAGGCCTCCCCCAAGGAATGCCACAAAGTCTGTTTTGGATTTAGCCACCTGCATCCATCGACTTCCTGCATGTCTTATAATATGACCTTTGTTAATTCACTAAAGTGGTAACTAAATATATGTCAATTTTAACGTGAAACCATGAAAGCCCAGCCACACACACACACACACACACACACGCACGCACGCACGCACGCACGCACGTACGCACGCACGCACGCACGCACGCACGCACGCACGCACGCACGCACGAACACACACACTCACGCGCACACACACACACACACACACACACACACACACACACACACACACACACACACACACACACACACACACACACACACACACATCCCACTCCTGGGCACAGGCCTCCTCTAATTTCTGAGAGGATTTAAGGGAAGGAAGTGTCCACTACGCTGCTCCAATGCGAACTTCATGTCTGAAATAATTTTTCTTATTTCTCAGACATGCAGGTTTCCTCACGATGTTTTTCTTCACCGCCGAGCACGTGATAAAGCAGCACTTAAGTGCAGAGCAATTCTAAAATTGCAATTAACAATTTCATTGGTGCCGGCGGATATCGCACCCAGGTTGTTCGCGTACTGTGAAAGTTACCACGGCTTAATTGCCGTAACTACAATTCATTTAATAAGGACCTTATTTCTGCACACGGAATGCTATCCAATATTTGTTCGATAGCGTTCGGGAAGCTACGACACATCTTCTCGTCAGACATACCTCAAAACCTGAAAACGAAATTGTACAACCAGTGCGTGTTGCCAGTGATGACTTATGGAACTGAGACGTGGTCCTTCACTGCTGGCCGTATGAGGAAGCTCAAGGTCGCTCAGCGAGCTATGGAGAGGGCTATGCTCGGAGTTTCTCTGTGTGATAAACTTAGGAATGAGGATATCCGCAGTAGAACCAGAGTAACCGACATAGCCCAACGGATTAGTAAGCTGAAGTGGCAGTGGGCCGGCCATATAGCTCGAAGAACCGACAACCGATGGGGAAGAAAGGTTCTCGAGTGGCAGCCTCGTACCGGTAGGCGAAGTGTAGGGCGTCCCCCCACGAGATGGAGTGACGACCTGGTAAGACATGCAGGAAGTCGATGGATGCAGGTGGCTCAGGACCGTGCTTTGTGGCATTCTTTGGGGGAGGCCTATGTTCAGCAGTGGACTTGTGAAGGGCTGTAATGATGATGATGATGATTTGTATTGAAAATGCATGCTTAAACTACGTAATACGAACTAAGAATACATGTGATCGGTAGTCGAAGTGCATGTGTAAGCTTTGGGAAAGATAACGTGCAATCCCGGCGCGGGGAAGAGTGGGCGGGGGTGAGCGGAAGACGATGGGAGGTGAGCGTCACGAGAATCACGATGAACTTTTTTGTGCGGTACGTTGGTAGGGCGATAGACTGCGCGCACTGCCTGCAGAGTGCACACCTGCACGATCTTCATTAACATGTTCCGAATATATTATACAAAGCAAATGTTACCCGTGTCACGGCGAACGTCGTCACTTTTATACGTGGTAAAGCCACGCTGCAGGTATACGGGAATTATGGTTGTAGCATGAATAGGTCAGCTCGACCGGGTTAGAACCACGCTCTCACAGAATACCATCGTAAAAGAGCAGCTTAATGCTGCTGTGTTTCGTATTTTCAGTGTAGAGAACCGGTTACCCTTTCTACTGAAAATGAGGGATTCCATCTTAGTCCTCAGGAGTAACAACGCATCTGCATTTTGATTTTGATGTCTATGAGCCATAGCATCCACTTCATTACCATCGGGTACTGTTTTGTTTGGTCACCCTTATTCAAAAAACAATCTACACAAACAGTAGACTGGTTTTATACCTTTAAATAAAATAAACAAAAAACAAGGACATTTCGATCAGTTGTTTTGCAATGCCTGTTATACTTTATTGGAGTCACTGCACTCGTTAACGTTAAAGATCACTCTAACCATCCAATAAAGGGCGTATGTGTAAGCCGTTGCTACACTAACAGAATACACAGCGAGCAGCCCACGCAACCCACGCAGCCAGAAGCTCCGGGAGGAAGACGCTAATAAGCGGTCGCCGCCGCCGCCGCCCCGCGATACTTACACCAGCAATCATTTATTCATCAGCAGACGCGGGAGGAATGCCTCAACGGCGGAAACATCACTCGTGAGCTACACAAACTGACCTCGCACCGCTCTCGACAGCCTATTAACTGCCCACAGATCTCACGCTTACTAAACAATATTTATTTTATTGTAATAACTTTGTACCAGAATTACCTACTCCGTTATTTAAATCTCTGCCAAAAACTGCTGAGACTCGTTGTTGTTAGTCAAAAATGATACGAAACATTTTTATTGAATACACAATTATTAAATAGTCAAAAAAATGTTGTATAGTAGTTTTATTTTTCTTTCTTTTCTTTAGTATGATTTTCTTTTACCACAGAATATATAATGGTACTAATATTATATACTTTTACGTCTGCGTAACATCGGGCACACATTAGGTATTAATTGTGTTTATCACATCATTACAACTTATCAAAAGAACACAGCTGAACATAGGCGGCCATAGATTGCCTCATAGGAGGATATTTGCCATAGCTTAACCAACCGCAATTTTTTTATTCAGTTGTTTTTGCGGCTGCCCATCTCCTGGTTCAGTCTCCCTCTGCGGCATGTCACGAGACCCACGGGATGGTGTGCGCTAGTGGATACTCTTACACCGCCACCACACGGTTATGATAAATAACATGTTATTCCTTAAGTATTATAATTGCCTAAGACATCTTTAACAGTTTCCCTGTCCACGATACAGACAGAATAGTTAAACAACCTATGTACCTATATGTTCATATTAGATTCATGGGACAGGGAAGTGGTTAATTAAGCAGTCATTTACCTTAACTCCTTAGTTCCATTAATATTATATCTTATATTGATATAATTATTCTTGGTAAACTTAAATAAATATTTAAACAAATTATACCATACTTTTAAGAATTTATTCATTTCGCTCTAGAATTTTTCTTGCGTTAGTAGTAATTTGGTTCACTCAGTTTGGCTATCGTTAGATATCGTAAATTGTAATATTATGTTTCTTGTAGTATTTATTATCTCTAAAATCAATTGCTACCCGTTAGTCTCGCTCAAACTCGAAAACGGCTCGAACGATTTTGATAATGTTTTGTGTGCGTTTGAGTGCGTCCCTGGATGGCTTAAAATCACAATTAGACCCGGTAGGTGGCGCTGTAGTCAAGATCCAGCAATCACCCGTGCGAAACGGGTCGGATCGCTAGTACTTAATAAATTATCTCATTCATAAAGTACTGGGCCGCTGGGCCATAGATGTACACAAAACAATTAATATAAAATAAAATAACAAAAAATTGTGCATCAGTATAGCACTATACTGTGTTTGAATTTCGACCACCAACAATACTACGAAATCGACTTCCGTCTTAAAATCATAAAATAATTTCGCATTCTGTCCCTTTATGTTTCTGGTTCTAGCCGTTTAGGGCTTTGAAATACAATAAACGAATATTTGATATTTACTAATGTGTAAATCAAGGGGGTCATTGCAGAAGCGTGCTCGTCGCGACCCCTGCCAGCCCTTTTCAGGGCTGCAATTCTACTCAGCTGCGCACCCATGCCAACGAGGGTTAGGGCGTCCCCCCAAGGCGACGCACACCAGCTCGTCCCCGATGGTGTGGAATGCAGCGCGCAAAGCGGCGATGGGGACCGCCACCCGTCACGCACAGCCCGACACGGCGGAAGGTGGAGGACAGAGCGCAGAGTTGGCACGTGGAATGTTAGAGGAGGCATGAGAGATAAGACGAATGAGTTGATTGAAATAATGAAAGAAAGAGAATTAGATGTCGTGTGTATGTCGGAGACCAAACGGAAGGGCAGTGGTACTGAAGAGCTCCCTTGCGGGGCGTTTGCTCTATGGTCCAGAGTCCCGGAGAGCGAGAACGCCTGCCAGGGAGTGGGGGTGCTGCTGTCTTCTCGGTTGGTCGATGTTATGACTGAATATAAGTTTGTGAACTCAAGACTTCTCTGGGTTCGCTTTAAATTGGGACTGACGAAGTTATTCCTTTTGGCTGTTTATGCGCCGGTAGCTTCGTCGTCCAGGGCTGAGCTGGAGGAGTTTTGGGAGAATATAAGAGAAGTTCTAGATTTGGCTAGGGGAAACGAAAGAATTGTTGTATGTGGTGATTTGAATGGATGGGTTGGTACCGCTCGACCAGGGTACGAGTCGGTACTTGGAAAGTTTGGCGATAAAAGGGTTAATGATGCTGGCAAGCTAATACTGGCGATATGCAAGGAAAAGGGTCTTCTTGTGACAAACACTATGTTTAATCACAAGAAAATCCATATGTATACTAGAGAAAGAAAGAATGAGAGAAGTATGATCGATTTGTTCCTGGTGGATGACCGACTGCGAAAACAGGTTATGGATACGCGAGTGTTCAGGGGTGCTGACCTGGGAACGGATCACTATCTAGTGATTACTAGATTTAGTGGTCTGTTCGCGGGTTGGCGCTACCGGACGGCAGTGACAGAACCACAGTCGGTCTGTCGCATCCGAAGCTGGAAGCTTCAGGAAGTGGATACTAGGGACAAATATCATGCGAGGGTAGCCGAAAAGCTTGACACCATCGATGGCAGAAACGAATGTGTAGAAAGAACATGGCAGAACCTTAGGGATGGAATGGTAAGTGCAGTGGAAGAAGTGTGTGGAACAATAAAAAGAGGCAGTATTAAAAGAAGAGATGCATGGTGGAATGATGAAGTGAAAGAAGTTGTAAAGAAGAAGAAGAAAGCAAGGTTAGACTACTTGGCCTCTAGTAATGATAAGGATATGAGAGAGAAGATGAAAGAAAGATATAGGCTGCAGAAAGTTCACACGAAAGCATTGATTGAGGAAGTGCGTGAAAGGTGTAGAATGGAAGCGGACGAAAGGTTGTCGCACAACTTTAAGGAGAACTCCAAACTCTTCTGGAAAGAGGTTGGAAGGACCCGAAGTGGTGCGACGGCCTTAAGAATGAACAAAGTGCTTTCGAGAACTAATGACGTCCTCTCAGAAAAATCGGACGTCATGCAGCGATGGAGCGAATTTTAAAGAGAAATGTATGCGTGTGATGATCTTAGTGGGGGATCCGGGGATGACGCCGTAACTGGTACGCCAGACCCGGACCTCGATGACACTGAGGTCATCAGTATGAAAGAGATTGAACGTGCGATTCGAAGTTTGAAATGTGGTAAGGCTGCTGAAATGGTCAAGTATGGTGGGCCTCGCGTCTGGGACAGCTTTCATCTGCTGTGCAATTTGTGCTGGCGGACGGGGGATGTCCCGGATGATTGGCGATCCGCAGTCATTGTGCCTTTATATAAAGGTAAAGGTTCACATTTTGACTGCGGGTGCTATCGGGCGATCAGCTTGACCAGTTTAGCAAGTAAAGTTTACTCGAAGGTTTTGACACGTAGGATGCAAGAGAAATCGGAAAGATTTCTATGGGAGGCACAATGCGGATTTAGACCTGGAAGAGGATGTACGGATCAAATGTTTTCTCTCCGCATGATCACGGAAAAGCTTCTGGCTGCTAACCAGAGGATTTTCTGTGCTTTTGTGGATCTTGAGAAAGCATTTGATAAGGTTGTAAGGAAGAAAATGTGGGAACTGTTGCCGGGGTATGGTGTGGATGGTCGATTGCTAAGGGCTGTGCAGTCTCTTTACTGTGACTCTAAAGCCTGTGTGCGGGTAGGGCATGACCTGTCACCTATGTTTAGCGTCCAAACGGGCGTAAAACAGGGTTGTGTCATGTCTTCCTGGCCGTTCATACTGTATCTCGACAGCTGTTTACAAAAGCTGAAAGATAGCTGTATGGGTGTGAAATTGGGTGACATAAAAGTAAATTGTCTGCTGTATGCTGATGATGCAGTGCTTATTGCACCATCAGAGGCAGAACTGCAGGCATTAGTCACGTGTATGAAAGAGGAATGTGAAATTAAAGGTCTCCGTTTGAACGCTAATAAAACTAAGGTTCTGGTATTTGAAAGGGACGAAGAGAGAACGAAGTGTGAAATATGGGTAAATCAGGAATGTCTAGAACAAGTAAATGAAATTGTATACTTGGGGAGTGCTTTTAGCCGGGATGGAAGATGTGATTTAGATGTGGACAGGCGTGTCGCTGCCAGGAACAAAGTCAATGGTGCCCTGACTGCGTTAGTCAAAATGCAAGGCGTAGTGAAGAGTGTACGCCTTACAATACATAACGCAGTGTTGGTACCGACTTTGTTATATGGCAGCGAAACCTGGGTATGCCAGAAGAAGCATAAAAGCAAGTTGAATGCAGTGGAGATGCGATCTCTTCGTAAAATGTGCGGCGTTACCATGGCCGACCGAAAGCGAAACGAAGAGATTCGCAATATGGCAGGTTTGAAAGATGACCTTATCACAAAAATTGATAAGGGCGTGCTTCGGTGGTTTGGGCACGTTGAGCGAATGAGTGAAAACCGAATGGTGAAGAAAATATATAGCGCGAAAGTTAATATTAAAAGGTGTCGAGGTAGACCGAGACTAACTTTCGAAGACCATGTGAGCAAATTGCTCGAAGAGGGTAGGGTCAAGAGTACTCGGATACCTAGACGTGCATGTATGAAGAAGATAATGAATCTGAAAGAAGCGAAAGAGGTATGTAAGGATCGTGACACTTGGCGATCTGTTCTCTCTGGCTACCCCGTCAGGGATTGTGCGTGAAGATAAGTATAAGTATAAGTAAATCAATCACTTGTAGTCGCAAGAAGGCCGAGCAAGGAGGGTGAGGGGGAGCGTGATGTACCGGTAGCGGCACATTCAGGACATTTCGAGTTTTCGATCGTACGCGGCTCTCAGCACACAGGACACAGCAGTACTACAAAATGTATAATAGTATTACGTAGCAGTACCTAGTACGCGAGAGTTGTCATGCCCGTCGAACGCTCCACCTGCGGGGTGCAAGCTCCTCACTCAATTTCTAGTGTTTGAACATTTGAGTTAAATAACGACACTGCGCCATTTGCAACATCTATATTTATACAAAAACATACAAATGCATTTTATAAAATATGTAGTCAAGAAATTGATTTTTTTTTTTATAGATTAAGGGCGAAAATTAGTGAACAGTTTGCCTGATGGTAAGTATATAAGATCTGTGGCCCATATATACATACCTACTTTTTAATCTATTCTTTATGTAGAATCGAAATGTAAATGCTTTATTACATATTGATACTGCGTGAGCTTTGAGACTGCATGATGGATTATTTATTACTGCGTCGACCACAATGCTCACGTCGTGTGTAATGTAATGTAAGTGCATTGTGATCACGGGCGACGAAGGAAATTTTCACAGACGTAAAAGACACCGGCAGCGGGCATACTACACCAGGTAATGGCTGAATATTCCAGATGTCATCGTACTCGAATGTAGGGAGCGCGAAAAGAACATTAATTTGTAAAGGCGATTTCTCTGCTTAAGCGGAAATTAACGTTGACAGTCCGAACGAGACATCTCACTTTACTCGCGGGGTAAAAACTAAAGCCAGTTTATACAATATTTTTGCACATATCATAATATATGCACGTGGTAGAGCCATGCTGCAGCTATATTATGGTTGTAGCAGAAATGGGTGGGCTCGACCGGGGAGGGAACACGCTCTCACAGAATACCCGCGCAAAATAGCAGTTTAATGCTAATGTGTTTCGTATGATGAGTGTAGAGAACTTGAGACCCTTTTTAATGGAAAAGAGGCATTCAATCTTATTCCTCAAAGGTCACAACACATCTACATACTTATCCTTAATCGAAGATAAATGTAGATGTCTATGGGCCACAGTATCCACTTATCATCAAGTGGACTGAGTGCTTGTTTGTGACCCTTATTATATAAAAAATATATATGTACTAGGTGGCCAGACAGACGTTGTTCTGCCCTTAACGACGACCCTTCACATAGAAAGTGAAAAAAAAAAATTAGGGTCACTTGTCGGGATAAAAACTATCCTATCTCTTAAGTTGGACCAAACTGCACACAGTATGCAAAATTTCATTGAAATCAGTTCAGTAGTTTAGGAGTTCGTGGCGGACAAACAATGTGACACGTAATTTTTATATATAAAGATGTTACTCGTCAAACTTTAGACGCATTGTGCTGCACTATATTTTTCTATGTACAATGAATAAATAACAACGTAAATGTCACTGTGAAGTAAGTTCTGTATGGTGTTTGTAGTTCAACATATAGAGGCATATTATGTATGTGATCTGGTTATCAGTTTCCTACTATCTGGCTCTGAATTATGGACCGTCACATAATCATAAATGGGTAAATATACGCTATTTGAATTCCAACGGTCCATAGACAAATTTTATGTTAATCATAATATATTATTGTTATTGTATGCTTAAGCAATAAAGAATATCGTCTATTATTTGGCCCACACAGTCAATTCACAATAATTGTTTAATGGAAGGCATTAATAGTTTAAAATAGTTATAAATGTATACTCCCCTGGCCTCCCTCATTACTAGATTGTATAATTTTATGGCCATATGTATTATATACTTAAGCCATTATGTTTTCTTTTAACATGATCATACGCCTTAATAAACATCGAAACATATTTTATCAAAATACGTTGTAAAAATATGTATTAATATAAAAAAAGATATCTTATTTTCTTAACAGTTTAACAGTGGTAGAGCCACGCGGCAGCTTTTGCTGTCGCACGGATGGGCGGACTCGAACCGGGGTGGTACCACGACCTCACAGAAAACCAGCGTGAAGTAGAGGTTTACCTCTGCGTTTCGCTTGGTGAGTGCAGGTGGCCGGAGGCCCTTTTTACTGGAAATGAGGCATTCCATCTTATTCCTCACGGGTGACAACGCATCTGCATTTTGATTCGCAATGAGGATAGATGTACATGTCTATGGGCCGCAGCAACCACTTATCATCAGGTGGACTGTGTGCTCGTTTGTCTCCCTTATCCTATAAAAAAAAAATTTCACGTCACGTTACAATAACGTCTCCTCACCTGGCAAAACTTAAAGCCTAAAAATTTTACATAAAACCGCTAAAGTATGTTTTTGAGCTTGAACTACACGCGTAGTACAGTGTGAAGTTAGAAGTAAGCTAACGGCGATGAGCAAAACTCAAATAATATTGTGTCAGTTTTGGATTCACTGTAAGAAAGCGTATTTGTGCCAGTCGTTGAAGTATTTCCCTTGGTAAGTATACGTTTTTGTATTTTGTCGTTACAAAATTGTAAATTTGCACAATGCAATGTTTATTTTGTGTAGATGTCATGTATTACGTTAAACTGTGGTCAGCAAAACAAGTGATGTTGTTTTTGTAGGTTGTGTGCGATTTTGTCACTTTTCTGACGTCACTTCTCTGGCATATTTCATGCCAGGGGAAATACAGCCGTCCCAGGGAAGTGATAAAGTTTTGTTTCATTAATATTTAATCTTATAACGCTTCAATTTATTTGTTCTATGTACTCGAGCATAATCGGATATCATGGCGAATGTTAAAAAGAAGCAAACAAGGGAAGACAGGCTTTAAAAAAACGTCAAGATGAAAACTTACGCTACCAAAGAATTAAAACATAAAACATAACATAACATAAACACTCACGCCTGTCACCCAGAGGGGTAGGCAGAGACTACGGACTTCCATTTGGCGCGATCCTGACACACCTCTCTCGCCTCTTTTACATCCATATATCTACGCATACACGCTCGTCGGTTAAGGGTACTCCTAATCTGGCCCATTTTTAATGTATCGCCGATTTGGTCGATAAACCTTCGTCTAGGGCGTCCCTTCTCGACCCTGCCTTAAAAATGATCCGGTTAAAAACGCTGAATTAAAAGAATAGAAAGATAAAAAAAGGAAAAAGGGACAGACTAAGAGCATTAATGATATGATTGAAAGGGCTGTTAGAAAAATATGGAGAGGGAAGAGTAAAAAGTTACACTCTACCAGAAACTATCAAGTAACATGCGTCTGATAATGAAAACCAACCTCCACCTCCACCAAACAAATTAGCTCTGGCTGCTAAAAGACGATCGGAAAGTAAGCGTCAAGTCAGTCACTCTGTACAAAATAAAGTTATAAAAAAATGAAATTACGTTAAAAAGTACATGAGTAACAAAAGAAGCTAAGGCGCATCGAAAAACAGAAAAAGGAGCTACAAGTGATATCGGAGAGACGTGTAAACGAACCCCTGACAAAGTTGTCGCTTCAGTAACTAACATACACATACACATACATACAAGACTTTGCTAAGGAATTAGAAAAAAATTGCCCCAGCATTCATATTTTTGTGATACACGAAAAAGAAATTGATTTACAAAGGAAGATAATTGAAGATAATCCACCAAACATTAAACCTTTTGCTGATACAATAAAAGTACATCAAGAGCTTCAGCTGCTTTGGTAGCAACTTTTGCCCTCACTTCCACTTAGACACATTAAATATACCCAAAATGATAAAACCATATTGCATGTTGCTGCAGTATACACCGATTCTGAGGAAATTGTGCCAAACAAATGATTCCACAAACATCTACTAATCTGATCAATACTATATACAATGAAGACACGGCTATGATTATCAAAATCGGTTAATATATACTTGTGGAATACCAGAGTAATAATAAAAAATATAGATATGCTAGTGTACGTTTGTCAGATTTTGATGAAGAAGAAGGATAGATCAGGGCTACTTTTCTAAAGATCTCCAATGAAGATGGTACTCTTTTTAGAATATCTGTCTAATGTTAAATGGGAACAGATTTTGACCATACTACCAGTGCCAAATATACTTATGAAAGATAACAGTGTATTCTACATGTTTCCAGAGCCAGTTGATGTATTTGAAAAGTAAATTGTTGATTGTTTTGTATTAAAGTAAAATATATTAATTTAGTCGAAATTATTGATTCTGTTCTTTGCAAAAAATGAAAGTTTTTATTTATACTGTACATTGATAATTTTTAAGTTTATTTGTTTAGATAGCCTCGATAATGATAGGTGCTTTACGAGATAGTGCTATTGTTTTATTTTGTTAGTGAAGTTTATCTTTTTGTTTTATTTTGATACGCCTAAACGTTACTTTCAAGTTTTTGAACATTTTATAATTAAAATTTTCAAATACTATGTGCTGTAATTTTATATTAGGTAATTACTTTAAATCGCAGATGAGACTGATAAGTAGAAAATATTGATTCTGTTATTTGATTCGAGCAATTGAAACTTAAGCATTAACAAACCATTAATATTAAAAATTAATTTGTTGAAAGAAGCTGAAGAAACTGTTAACACTGAATCTATCTAATATATTAAAAAATATCTAGACTATAATTTATATGTTTTATTCAATATTATTCCCCTTTCTTAGCTAATAATCAATGGATTGTTCACTTCCCTACATTAATTTGTCACTACTCTGCCAATAGTGTCACTCCCCTGATAACACATTTTCCCCTGGTGCTTATACAATTCAAAAAAATTGAAGTCTTCTGGCCCGTATCATTACAAATGCACAAATAGTGTCAAATAGTGATATTATTAATATTGAATTAAACAGACTACATTTCCTTCAGGGACACAAAAATATCAAATACCGTATATTCACCCAAATAGAATTCACCAATACAATTCTTCTGTTATGACTTCAAGCAAATCCAATTTTTTTTCAATATAGTGATTAAAAGTTACAGCTCTTATACATTTCCCACATCACACACAAGCACAGACCTTTTATTTTAGGGCAAGGAAGTATCCGCCGCGTTGCCCGTGTGGTAGACTTCACATGCCCTCGAAACATTTTTTTTAAATCTCAGACACATCTCAATCTCAGGCCCGTAACATCGGTGTTTAAAATTAGTTTTATTTAATTATATAGCATTTGTGTACATTTAAGAAATCATTTTATAGTTGGTTTTTATTTTTTTAAAGCTTAGTTTTCCATTTCAAACTATACAGCAGCAATCTGCCAGCGGTTCATTTTCCGCTATAACTTCAGTGCCTGTTGTGATATTTTGATTTGACACTTGACACCAAGAAAACTAAGCAAATCAAATTTATCATGATTAGCTGGAATGTGGGAGCTCTCGTAGTTGAACAACAGATATGACATAAGGTAGGAATTATTGTTTAGGGGCCATTTTATTTTCTAGTTTTTTGTAAAAACCTTACTCGCACACTAAGATTTTTTTCTATATTGTGAAGACAGGTTACAAATATAAATTACACAAGGACAAACACTCAGACCCAGCACAATTATTTGTAAGCCATATAAACACATGATCTGTGCAGGGTTTGAGCTTGTGGCCCTCAGTTTCTGCAACTCAATGCTAAACTAAGCCACTGGGCCACTGAGCTTTCAAACACCCAAGTATTGCAGCCCTTCATTGAAACCAATAGCTGCTCCCAAAATGTTCATACAAATTAATGATGCATGAGGTAAGGCTACCAATACAATACAAATTTTATTTGAAATACAAATTTTATGTGAAATTTAGCTAACCCTACTATGTCTAATTAAAACTATGCTGCAGGTTTAAACCTCTTCAAGACAGGACTTGATACTGTTTCTCATTAAAAATAATGTTAATAAACATTACTTACAGTAAAGCAGATTTTAAGTACACGTATATATTTATATAACATTCATAAAAATACATTTATAATAAAATTTAAAAAAACAAAAAACAAATTATTTTTACCTCGATAACGTAAACAAAAAAAATCTTATTAGATGATGGCAATTATCAAAACAATGCTACAAAATTAAATATATTGTTATTGAAGAAACCACAGAATTAATTATTTAAGAGAAAATAAGATATATTGGTTATTGGATTTTCTTTTGCCGCATAGTGGCAGCATAAACATGTCCACTACCCCGTACATCCTGTGGGCGATAGAGTGAAACCAAAATAGAAGATGGGTTGCGATATCTTCCTAATAGCAACTCAAAATAATACAAGAACTGCAGTTGCAAACTCGATTGTCAAGCATGACAACTATGGAAAATACGTAACTTCTTCTGATAACAAGCAATCAATTACACCTTTAATCCACATCATTATCAAGCACTTATTCATTTATATATAACAGGGTTGCCATAAACAGGTTACACTTGTATGGTAATTGCTCATTAGTGTTATCAATTACTCACTGAAACTTTCTGTATCTACACATACATAAACTCTCACACTCCTCACCCAGAAGTGTAGGGAGGGACTTTTTTTGACAAAAAAAATCAATAAAGTTTTATCAAGGGATACTCTTGCCAACTCTGCCACTCACTTTTGTAGCATAAATTTGCTTTTTCACTCTTTTTTCTCTTTCCTTACATTATCTATAATTGCAAATATTGTATAAACTTCTCCTAGAAATTAGTAAACTTATCTATATTGAGTACAAGTAAAATAAAGCTTATTATACCTAGGGTAAAAATTACCAACATAAATTCAACTAAGAACTTCTCACCATCCCATATCATCTTGTGACTGTTTTAAGAGAATAATAGGGGAAACTGAAACAGGCATCAGGAAGATGCTGCTGCCCAGTTTCTGTTTCAGATGAATAATAAGAGGTCCATGAAGTTATGGGGTAATTTAATAAGACAAATACTTTACCAATTAATCATACAGTTTCTATGGTCTATAGTATTAATCATATTTTATAAGTTTAAAACTACTAAAGGCATTTGTTGTTTAACTAAAACACTAACAGTCTATTAATACTTTATTAATAATAGATCATGGAATTTATACCCAAGCTAGTAACCAACTATCTGCAATTAAATACCCACTTTGATTCATGAACACTAGAAGTTGACACAAACCCAGATTTTTGATACTCGTTATACACATTGACAGAAAAAATCTCAATAATAAGACAAAAAAGAAACCAAAATAAAATAATGTTAAAGCTGATTTAATGTGGATATGTTGCTGTGCAGGACTTTTTTATTTCACATATAATTTATAAATAAAATTTTTAAAGTGGTTTTCTTGACACGAAAACTTGAACAAATTATGTAAACTTACTGCTGAAAGCGGCAAGCTTTCTAGTAGAGCCGAGTCGCTTCATCGGCGTGCGGGGCTCCAGGTCGCGTTCGTCCAGAACTGGAGCCTCCGCAGCTGTCGGCGTCGTCGCTACCGACATTGCGCTCCTCAAGTACACCAGAACGCTTTATAATCCATACATTACAGTCACAATACCATAATAAACCGGTCACATTAGCACAACCTTTTTTTTTGTGTTTATGATTTCACTTTAGTAATACAGTAATTGGTTACAAATTCGAAAGGACAAGTATAATATTTCAACGTAAGATTGTAGTTTGTAACAAACTAACAAACAAAAATAACGACTATTTCACAGTTTACAACTCATATAAAAATTTTAAAATCGAAAAGGAACAGAACAATTTAAAACTAAATATATATTAGATTCAGAACACAGAAAATAATTTAAATGTACAATTTATAGACAAAAACGAAGGATTGTAACCAACTATAAACACAACCAGCACAACACAACAGAAACATGCCCGTATTCAAGCTTCTACCAAGCTTCATCTTCAACTGACACTGACTGACGCAAGGAAAATCAGTGCTGCCAGCGTGGCTTGACTAAAATTACGTTAGCATTTTTTTATAGGATGTCTAAAAATTACGTTTAATCCAAAAGTTACGAGAGGAATTATTTGATTGATCTACCATGAATTATTAAAGAAAAATCAGTTATTACTAAATAATACTGATAATAATTAAATATTTCTTTAACGGAGTGCGTTTTGTGACTACTAATGACGGGTGACATCGACACGACACAACTCATAATAAAAAACCATAGAATTATTACGCATAGAATACTAGTACGCGCACCGAAATTGAAGCAAGTAAAACTAACGCGGAACCGCGTTAGTTGACTCAGCGACGCGTCAGTGCGCAACGTCACGCCTTACGGAGAAGAGCTCGCGAAGAATTGTAAAAATTACCGTTTGTGTTGTAAAATATTGTCACAACGGTGATGATAAACATAAAAGAAGTGATGGTATTACATTTCACATATAACTTTATACATTTAATTCATTATAAGTACGTAAAACTAAAAAAATACTTACCTAAGCTCTCATAATACAAATGTTGCTAGTTGTGGGGAAAAAATCACAATTTTCTTTTAAAAATATTTATTTTCTATTTGTGTTTAAAACGTTTAATCGCAACGCTCTGTGTAAAAATCAAACGTTTATATATAGATACCTACTTCTCTAAGTGTTAACATTATATTAACAATGGGTACCTATTTAAAACTAATACGGAGTGATCAGCTAATCGCGATTCGTCGACGCCATTTTAACGCAACTATTTTATTTTAATTGCTTTTTTTATTGACTAAGGTTATGTTTTAGAGTACAGAATAAAACTTTTTTATTTACAACATGATGAGATTATTAATAAGAACGCCTTTACTAACCAGATGTCACTTTACACCCAAACATTAACCAGATGTTACGTTAAACCCAAACATAGCCTATTATAACCAACTCCCAAAAAGAAAGGTTATCAATATATATGTACACTGATTTCTAAGCTTAATCAATTCGTATATACATGCTGAAATTTTAGTGGTTGTTGTCCCGCAGCCAAATTATACTGTCTCGATAGTAGAGTCAATTTATTAAATTAAAAAAATATTACAATTAATTTTTACATCCTAATAATTTTATTTTAATAAATCTATTGTACTACTAAAGCAAAATCATTTTACTTCTGGAAAACAACCATTAAAATTTCATCGTGTCTATTGGATCAATCTGTGTGTATATCCTTTCAAATAAAAAAATCTAAATCGGTTTAGAAATTGTAGAATTCTGAGGTAAAAACCATTAAAAAATACACCGAATTGATAACCTCCTCCCTTTTTTAAGTCGGTTAAAATTAAACATTACACGATGTGCTTATTGTATTTGAGCAAATTAATTGTGTTTAATAATATTGTTACGCGCCACTATTAATGTCTTGTACATGGCAACACTAGTTACACTAGCGCCCCCTAGTGTCGAGTAAATGAAAGTATTGCGCGCCACTATTAATGTCTTGTACATGGCAACACTAGTCACACTAGCGCCCTCTAGTGTCGAGTAGCAGAACTAGGAGAGTCTAGATCCTTCCAGAAATTTCGGGACCGATATGTACTCGAACATTCTAGATGTCGCTACAGTAGAAGGTTCTGGAAACTATCTGAGGCCCTATATAAGACCGGTATAGACCACGACCGGGGCAGTATTGAATTGGCGATACAAGAGAATACTTCGAAGCGAAATAACGGCGAACTGTGTTTTATTATTAGTGTGATTTTAGATTGTAATTAGTGTTGTGTAATTAAAGTGCCAATTTTGGTAATTCAATCGGCAGTTTTTAATTGTCTCGAACCTCAAGCTCGTAACAATTGGTGTCAGAAGTGGGATCAAATATGCCGATTTTACCTAAAGACGACACGGAGGGTATCCGTACCCGAAGTCAACGCCAACAGGAGACGGACCAGAGACGATTTGGTAATGCAACGCCGCAAACGTCGGAGGGCCAGTTGCTAACCACGGAGGCTGGCCCGTCAGCAGCTCCTGCATCTGCAGCACCTGACTTGGGTGCTCTGATGATGACGCTGCAGGATCAGGCTTGCCGACAGGAGGAACAGGCCCGCCGACAGGAGGAACAGACCCGTCGGCTGGAAGAGCAGCTGCAGCGCGGTATGGAAGAACAGATGCTCCTCAGGAAGGACCTTCACGCTACCTTCGGGAAAGAGATAAAGGAGGTGAAGGATAGGGTTGCTCAACATGACAACCGCCTGTCGGAAGCTGAAACCCGAATCGACCAAGTGAACAATCGGGTTGACAACGTGATGGCTGATATGAAGAAAACGCTGGACGACCTCAAACTTGGGGATGGAATCACAGCTCACGTGGTAGCTACAACACCTTCGCTACGTGGATTCAAAGTGCCGCCGTTCGACGGGAGTTCTTCCTGGTCGGCCTACAAAATCCAGTTCGAGGCTGTCATGAAAGCGAACGGCTGGAATAAAAGTCAGGCCATGACTGCTCTCACCCTAGGCCTACGCGACCAGGCCTTAACTGTTTTGGAAGCGCTCGGTAAGGAAGTGACTTACGAGCAGCTCCTTGAGGCATTGGAGGCGAGATATGGCGATGCTCACCTGGAACACGTCTTTCGTGCGCAGCTCAAAGATCGCGTGCAACGCAGTAACGAAAACCTGCAGCAGTGGGCCCTTGAGGTGGAGAAGCTGGTTCGAAAAGCGTACCAGTCTGTACCTGTGCTCATTGTAGGGAACCTGGTGCAGACTTTCATCGACGGCATTCGCGACCTTGAAGTCAGAGCTGCTGTGAGGCTCGGGCACCACCAGACGCTTAAGGACGCCCTGACCCATGCACTGGAGGTGGAAGCCGTGCGGCAGGATCATCGTTCCCACCGCGTCAGGGAGGTTGCAGCAGCTACAGTTCAGGACCGCAATAAGGGCTATAACCCTAGGTGCTACGGCTGTGGGGAAAGGGGCCATCTTCGATCCAGCTGCCCTAAACGAACTGTAGAAAGGGAAGGTGATCGATCTCGAGAGGGTAGTGCGGATAATAGCACCGCCCAGCAGCAGCAGGGAAACGAGTAAAAGCCAGGACTGCGGGGCGGGTGCTGGCTGATGTTAAAAGAGCCCCAAGGATTTCGATCTCACAAACCCATGATGGGAACAGCCTAATCATCAAGGGCGAAGTCAACGGAACGCCGTGTAAACTGACCATAGACACTGGAGCCTCTCGCACGGTTGTCAGTTCCCAACTTATAAGTCGGTTCCTTGGGGACTCCGCATACAACCGAGAACGCATTAATTTGGTGACAGCCACCGGTCAGCGCATACCCGTCCGTGGAGAGAAGGAGATGGAGTTGAAGCTAGGCAACATGATCTACCTGCATAATGTCATCGTGGCTGATATAATGGACGACTGCATCCTGGGCCTAGACTTTATGAGGAAGAATTGTTGTGAGATCGACGTTAAGCAAGGTGTTTTGAAATGTGGACAAGAAGAACTTTTCGTGGAAGGGGCGTTACCAGGGAATGTGTACAGCCTTAAGAAGATTGTTCTTCCGCCGAGATCGGAAACGATTGTGCCGGTTAGTCTTCCTCGGAGTCCTGGGCAAGCCCATCGTTGTGTACTCGTGGAAAGGGTAGACAATGACCTTCCATGGAAAGTGGCTCGAACCTTGGTCAGAACCACCGACATCTCAGGAGTACATGTGTTGAACCTTTGTGATCAGGAACAGATTATAGAAAAAGGCACATTGGTTGGTACTAGTGAGGAAGTGGATTGGTTGCGTCGTTGCGAATATCTATCGACCGGGACCCCCAGCAAGGATGGACAAACGATAGTGACCACACTTTTGGAAGACTGTCGCAGCGTTCTTTCCCCGAATGAAATGGTCAAGGCGAAGAAGTTGTTACTCAAGTACGCCAATGTTTTCTCGTCAAACGAAGCTGACATAGGAAAGACTGGCTTAGTTCAACACAAAATAAACACAGGACAAGAATTGCCTATTCGTCAGCGGCCAAGAAGATTGCCTGTAGCACGTGAAAAGGAAGTGGAAACCATGATTGAGGGAATGGTGAAGGATGGTGTTATTGAACCTTCATCTAGTCCATGGTGTTCACCTGTGGTGCTGGTAAAGAAGAAGGACGGCAGCATGCGGTTTTGTGTTGACTATCGCCGCCTGAACGACATTACAAAGAAGGACAGCTATCCCTTGCCAAGAATTGATGACACGCTGGATATGCTTACAGGCGTAAAGTGGTTTAGTACGCTAGATCTGAAAAGTGGCTACTGGCAGGTTGAAATTGACCCTAAGGACAAGGAGAAAACTGCATTCTCCACAGGAAAGGGTCTGTGGCAATTCAAAGTCATGCCGTTTGGATTGTGCAATGCTCCAGCAACGTTTGAAAGGTTGATGGAGCTTGTACTTACCGGGCTAATTGGAGATGCTTGTCTGGTCTATTTGGATGACATCATCATCGTAGGCCGTACGTTTGAGGAACACCTTCAAAACCTGGAACGCGTGCTCATGAAGATCCAGAGTGCCAACCTCAAGTTGAGTCCAAAGAAGTGCTCACTATTCAAACGGCAAGTTAGTTTTTTGGGGTATGTAGTGTCGGAAGAAGGTATCCGCACGGATCCAGAGAAAATTGCTGCTGTCAAGGAGTGGCCGGTCCCAAAAGACAAGACACAGGTTAGAGCATTTTTGGGTTTGTGCTCTTATTATCGGCGATTTGTGAAGAACTTTGCAGATATAGCCAAACCTCTGCACAAGCTAACCGAGGAGAAGCGACAATGCTGCTGGGATGAAAGTTGCGATATTGCATTCCAGGAGCTCAAGAACCGCCTGTGCAAAACACCTATTTTGGGGTACCCTGATGCGGGCAAGGAATTCATAGTTGACACAGACGCAAGTGATATAGGACTTGGCGGTGTGTTGTCTCAACGGAATGGTGATCAAGAGATTGTGATAGCGTACTTCAGCAAGTCGTTGTCAAAGCCGGAAAGGAACTATTGTGTCACAAGACGGGAATTGCTTGCTGTGGTAAAGTCCTTGCAGCATTTTAGCAAATATCTTCTAGGGCGGAAATTCCACTTACGAACTGACCATGCTGCACTGAAATGGCTATTGCAGTTCAAAAATCCGGAAGGACAAGTTGCGAGATGGATAGAACTACTGCAGGAATACGACTTTGTGATCGAACATCGCAGCGGGAAATCTCATGGCAATGCAGATGCATTGTCAAGAAGACCTTGCCCTGAAGATTGCAAGCATTGTACTAGGCAAGAGGGTAAGGAAGTGGTATCTGTGAGAATGCTCAGGACAGACCAGCTCAGCAATGAGTGGAAGGACAGCCTACAACATGCACAGCAGGAAGATTCGGACATTAAGCCGATTCTGGAATGGATGAAGGCCAGTGCTCCTAAGCCCAAGTGGAGCGACGTCTCAGCAATGAGTTCGACCACGAAAAGCTATTGGGCCCAATGGGACAGCTTGCTGATTCAGGATGGAGTCCTGTGCCGTAAATGGGAAAATGGTCGGGGAGACAGGTGTCATTTGCAAATGGTTGTCCCTAAGGCTAAAGTGCCGGATATTCTACAGCTGTACCATAGTGGTTGTTCAGGAGGCCACCTGGGAGTTAAACGAACTCTCCTGAAGATCCGAGAGCGGTTTTACTGGGTCCACTGTCGTGACGATGTCCAGGACTGGTGCCACAAATGTACAAGTTGTGCGGCTGTAAAGGGACCTCAAATTCGTAGTAGGGGCGCATTGAAATTGTACAATGTTGGTGCACCATGGGAGAGGATAGCCATTGACGTTGCGGGGCCGTTTCCAGAAACTGAAAGTGGTAACAAGTATTTCATGGTCGTGATGGATTACTTCACTAAGTGGCCAGAAGTCTTCGCCATTCCAAATCAAGAAGCTTCAACAATTGCAGACAAACTAGTTCATGAAGTCTTCTGTCGTTTTGGAGTACCTTTAGAGATTCACAGCGATCAAGGAAGGAATTTTGAGTCTCAAATATTCCAGGAAACTTGCCGAGTTATGGGTACTCAGAAAACACGAACAACTTCTTACCACCCACAATCTGATGGAATGGTAGAAAGATTTAATCAGACATTGGAGAGGTACCTAGCAAAAGTTGTGGAAAAACGGCAACGAGACTGGGACAGGCACATACAACCGTTTTTGTTGTCATATCGAAGCGCTGTTCACGAAAGTACATCAGTGACACCAGCTTTCGCAAACTTTGGGAGAGAATTGCGGCTGCCTGCAGACCTGATCACCGGAATACCACCTGATGCCCCACGCAGTATAACCGATTATGCAAATGACTTGCGGAACAAAATGAATGACATTTATGAGCACGTCAGACAGACGGGCCAGCAAACGTCTGAGAAGATGAAAACACGGTATGACCGCAAAATGAACAACAAGGGCTTTGATGAAGGTTCACTAGTGTGGTTACACAATCCAGTTCGCAGCAAAGGGAAATCTCCTAAGCTTCAAGCTAAATGGGACGGACCGTACCGGATTGTGACAAGGATCAATGATGTAACCTACCGGATACAGAAAGGTGCCAGAGGTACTCCTAAGATTGTCCATGTGGATCGACTGGCGCGTTATTATGGGGCCAATAATGCTCGGGACGAGCATGTCTTAGGAGGGGGCAGTGTTACGCGCCACTATTAATGTCTTGTACATGGCAACACTAGTTACACTAGCGCCCCCTAGTGTCGAGTAAATGAAAGTATTGCGCGCCACTATTAATGTCTTGTACATGGCAACACTAGTCACACTAGCGCCCTCTAGTGTCGAGTAGCAGAACTAGGAGAGTCTAGATCCTTCCAGAAATTTCGGGACCGATATGTACTCGAACATTCTAGATGTCGCTACAGTAGAAGGTTCTGGAAACTATCTGAGGCCCTATATAAGACCGGTATAGACCACGACCGGGGCAGTATTGAATTGGCGATACAAGAGAATACTTCGAAGCGAAATAACGGCGAACTGTGTTTTATTATTAGTGTGATTTTAGATTGTAATTAGTGTTGTGTAATTAAAGTGCCAATTTTGGTAATTCAATCGGCAGTTTTTAATTGTCTCGAACCTCAAGCTCGTAACAATATTCTTAAATTTTATTACGTCTGCATTTTTTACCATTAATATATGTATAATAAAGTTATATTAGTACTATCATTATAGTGTTTATTTTATTCCATTTTATATACTCATAAAATACATCTTCGTACGTAATACGTAATCTTTATTATATCGATTTTTTAAATTAATCAAAAAATAGTGATTTGCACAATTTGATTGCAAACGCCAGAAACTGGTATCACTGAATGGCGTGTATGTGTGCGTGTGACGAGCGTAGGCACATTCGACTCGCGCCCACTAACATTATGAACTTGCATCATTTTAACGCTCGTGTTTTGTACTGGACTGCGCTTCTATGCGTAATAATTCTATGTAAAAAACCAACCAATGAAGAATAAATACGAAGGGCTGTGTTGCCGAATTGTATTCACTTATCCACCAGAAGCGTTTTTTAAACCATCCGTTAGTATTTATTACACATAATAACATGTCACTAGACACTAGAAAACTAAATGTTTTTAAAGTTCCACTACCTACAACCCGACAACTTACAAAGAACCCTTATTAATATTCGTCTAAATATAAGAAATCATTTAACATTGTAATATTTAAAGTTTAGAAAATTGTCATATACAGCTCGATTCAAACTTAATGGCGGTTCGGAAGTTAGCTGCGAGTGCAGGTGCGCGCATGTACAGTCAAGTTGACAAAAATTTAGGCTCAATTTAATTAGGTATTTTAATAACTGAAAGTTTTGTGTTTTAAGTTCTGTACATATGTACATAAATGTCAGTTAGCAAGTATGAGGAGGGTTCAAGGAAGAAAAATACAGATGAATTAAGAACCTCATCCTTTTTTGAAGTCGGTTAAAAATAAAACAGATTTTATAAATAATATATAAAGTTTTTATTTTCATTTTAAGTTAAGGGCTGTATCCCTTCCATAAAAACGTCTTTGCTTATGGAAGGAGCTTCCATGGAAACATCACTTCCTTCGTCTTCGCTGGAATCTGATTCCTCCTCAGACTCGGTATCTGATTCATCGTCGCTGACATGGATTATAAATTCGTCCGTCAATCTATCAACGACAACGTCACTTTTTTTGTACTCTTCCTCTATCTTGATCACTTTTCGGCACAATGCCCCCCATTCATTTTCCCCCATTTCGTTAACTTTTTGCTGGACCAATTCCATGACTGAATTTACGTTCCTGTTAACGTTTTTTTTTTGCGACGTATTGTTTTATTGCTGCCCATGCCATCTCGATGGGGTTTAAATCGGGGTGGTAAGGGGGGAGGCGTAAAACTAAGTGGTTATTCTCTTTCAATATTTTATCGATGTTAAATTTTTTGAAGCGTTCTTTATTCTTCGCAATTAACTTGTATAGTTGTGGCTTCAGCATTGTTTCCTCAAATTCAATATTTTTTTCACGAAGCCATGATTGCATGTCTGCTTTTCTTGAGTTTGAGGTAGGTGCAGGATCTTCTTGTTTGTTGTGATAAGAAGCATTATCTACAACAACGACTGAATTTGCTGGCAAATTTGGAACGAGTTGATTCTTGATCCATTTTTCATAATTCATGTTATCATGATAGTCGCCGGTTTTTGTACCCGCCTTAAACATTAAAAGTGCGTTGGGTACAAAACCGACTTCAGAACCCGCGTGCACTATTACAACTCTTTGACCCTTCGAAATTTTCTTTTTAACTCCCATTTGTGACCCATCTCCCCAAGCCTTTGACATGCTGTGGGAAGAATCGACATAAGACTCGTCGGTATATATAATGGGTCTGCCTTCCGAGCGATATTTTGTAATACTATGCAGATATTCAATGCGCTGTAAACGAATATTAGACTGCTCTATTAATACTTTTCTCTCATTTTGGGTGTTCTTCCATTGAAACCCTAATTGTTTCAATATTCGGCCTAAGCTGGTTACAGAACCGTTGAAATTTATGTCGTCTTTTAATTTTCTTTGTAATTGTTTAAGTGTTGGCAACTCTTTTTCAGTCACGTGAAAGTTGTGCACGCACCTTTTGATGACACCTTGGTCGAAGCTGTCAATATTCGTCACTCTCTTGACTCCCTTCCTTTTTTTGCCAGGAGTACGAAAGACGGCTAGCATCTCCGACTCATTTGCTGTTGCAGCTATTCTTTCTACAGTCCTTAGTGAGACGCCTGTAGCTGCTGCGGCTCGTTTTTGAACGAGCTTCAGAGGAATTTGGACGCCGTCTTCACTCTCCTTTTTCATAAATTGCACGACATTATACACCATTTTTCTGGCTTGCCTGCGTAAAACGTTGTATCGTCCGCGTGGCATATTTAAACAAAATAATAAAAGTACTTTCCCACAACCAACAACAGTCTAAATCTTAATGTGTGTAACACACAGATGAAAACAAAACAGTCAATAACAATAAAAACTTAACGGAACAAAAACAAACAAAAAAACGTAACAAAACAATTAACAAACAGTAACAAATTATGGGCTCAACTGTACGTAAGCAGGAGTGAACGTAACTCAAACACTAAAAGCAAACGCGTCGCGTGAGTGCGTATGAGACAGAATGCGCGCGGGGATGTGCCCCGCCACCACGTCCCTCTACATCCCGCTGATACCCAAAAATTGTGTTCTGCGCATCGGAACGTACGATGTTCCGAGCCGCCATTAAGTTTGAATGTATGTATACTATAAAGCTTATAAACCTACTGAAATCTAATTTCACGGATTTTTTACGTTTAATCTCAATAGATTTTATCCTTAATTCGTCGGAATATTGTTTTGTGTTCAGCGATAATTCTTTACTATGTCTGATTGCAATTTTTTTTTGTTAGACATAAATATGGGTAGTGGTTATGTCCTTGAGGGTGGTGCCATTTAAATTCGGTCAAGATCTGATGATAGGTACCATAAATAAACTTTTTAATTTGCAATGGCAGTTGCATGACATATTTATTAATTGAAGCGACAGTAGCCTAATGGCAGGGTGCGGATCACGAACCCAAAAGTTCGTGGGTTCGAATCCACCATTTGAATACTATCGTGAACCACTCCTAACATAAGCATTTTAAGCTTACCAGGAGTGATTAAAGGGAATATTAGCAATGTTCATAGCATTGGTAGTATTTAAAAAACAATTTAATTACAGCCCTTTACAAGTCCACTGCTGAATATAAGCCTCCCCCAAGGAATGCCACAAATCACGGTCCTGAACCACCTACATACATCGAGTTCCTGCATATCTTACAGGTCGTCACTCCATCTAGTGGGGGCCACACTATACTTCGCTTACCGGTACAAGATTGTACTATTATTTATTCTGTGCTTAAACTTACTAATCCATTAGGCTATGTCGATTACTCTAGTTCTACTGCAGATATCTTCATTTCGTAATCTCTCGAACGCTGCCCATGCGAGTTGAGTCGTTGGATTAGTCTAGTCGGACAATTTGTCCTAGGTAAAAATACCTACTCGTCTACAATTTCAAACTTAGTGCTCCCAACAACTACCGGCATATGTGTGACATGGACGTGACATATGATCTTTGTTTTGTCCATGTTCATATTAAGATCTATCCGTTGGGAGGTACTATTGAGGTGGCTTGGGTCCTCCAGCGATTCTGCCATAAGGACTATAACGTCGGCAAATCGAAGGTGAGTGGTGTGCTCGCCATTGATATTAATACGTATACTTTCCAGTCCAGCAGCTTGAAATCGTCTTCCAATGCAGCGTTCACCGCGTTTTGGGGATGTAACGTCACCGTCTTACACCTCTCTGCAATTGGGTAGGTTCGGTACGCTGCTGGTTCTATGAAGTCGGATAGCAAATTATAATGGCACGAATTATCCGAATTTATTTCTTAAATAACGTAGCATAAACTGAATAAACCTTTAAACGCTTGGTAGGGGTTTCTTGGGGTCTGCTATTAAGAAAAAAATCATTTTTTTTTAAATTAAAACTCAATATAATTAGATATTTTGCTTCTTGTGTTAAGGCCGTTCTCTGGAGTCTTCAGCCCATCTTAAGTAGAAATGAAAGAAGTCTTCGAATACCATTTATTTGAATATGTTTATATATACTGTACTGTAAATTTTCATACAAAAAGCGATAAGGTCCCCCCCCCCTACTTTTACAAAACTTACTTTTAAAAAACTAGGCCCGTACGTTTTTATTTTAAAGAAATATTGTATACAATATAAGTTATTAGCATCTAAATATCTATATTTTTTTAAGAAAATGAAATATATTTTGAAGACATGTGAAGTTCGCCAACATGCATTGAGGCAGCGCGGCGGACCTTTCCTTGCACTAAAACCCTCTCAGAAATGAGAGGCCTGTGCCCAGTAGTGGGACGTGTATATAGGCTGTAACTTTTATAGGTGTTATCGATATTATTATCGCCTAGGGAGGAGAAAATAATATCGATAACCTAGAAAGATAATACCTCTCATGAAAAAGTCAATATCTGTGATTATTCAGTGTTTATCGATTATTTAGTTATTAATTTAGTCTTTATTGAATAAGGATATTAAATTAAAAATATTTCGAGTTTACAATAAAGTAGGTAGGCAAATAAAAAAAAGTAACAACTTGAAGAAATTATTATTGTTTATTATTACATATTACTTAATAATTACACTCTTTCTCGAACTGCCATTTCTCTAGGAACTAGAGGGTCAATTATTTCTGGTAATAAACATTAAAAATGAAATGAGTAAAGTCTTGGCTGCATTTTTGCTGCGCAAAAGTAGTCATAGTATTTATTTTTTTCCTACGCCGAACCACATGGTTTATTAAATTAAGTACGAAAACATGGAAAATTTGTGTCCATACTACGAAAAAACAAAATTGCTACCAGTGATATGTAATTATCGCTGGACCTGATAATAGTCATCATGGTTTCTTTTTTCTTTTTGTCCTTCTCGTATCAAACAAAATTTGATCTGTTTTTTTTTTGTTATGGCCTCGAAATCTAGCATTTTAGAATCAGAAATAAGACATTTTCATTTAAAGAATCATGTCCAATAAGCCCATCGGGAGTTGTCCCTAAATAATAATCTTCGGAATCAATAAACAATCCACACTCCCAAAATTTTTGATTATGTTTCCTAATCTTGATTCTTTGCAAAATGTTAAATTATTGAAATTGCAATCGAAATATATTTTTATTTGCGATACAATCAAATAAATGATTTATTTCTACAATTCTTCGCCCGTACAACTTATCTGACTCAATCTTGACTAACTCTGGTTCAATAATTAGCACGACAGTCGAAGACGGATGATACGGACAGATATATATATATATATATATATATATATATATATATATATATATATATATATATATATATTTACATGACTTATTATTATTGTATTCTTTTTGATTCTCTTTGTCAGATTCGATTCCTTCGCCAACTGAAGTACATCGTCCTTGCACGTTACTGTCTGGTAATTATTTGTCTATCTCGGAGTCACTGAAAAATAAACAGAAGCATAATAGTTTAAATTATATTTTACGGCTAACTAACGCGGGCGAAGTCGTGGGTGAAAAGGTAGTTTACCTATATAATTCGGTTCATCGTTTAAATTTCTGTGAGAGCGTAGTCGTTCCCCGGTCGAGCCGACCCACTCGTGCTATAACTATACTACTAATATAGCTGCAGCATGGCTATACCACGTATAGAAATTTTACTAATCAAATCTTTGTATCTCGAAAATTTTAGCATTTTCCTTGGAATCATCGGAATTCCACAGTAACAGTGATACGAACAACTTCTTCTAACGGGCTAATATTATTACTGGAAAAGTGGTATAATTAAAAATGTTGTACAACCGATTTCAATAAAACTCAAGTACAACATAATATATGTAATGGTTGAAATGATTTCCATAAAATTTGTATGAGACCAACTGTGAACAAGAAAAGAATAGGTGAGTATTCAAAATCGGTCCGGAGAAATCGGTGAATATACATAAAAATAAAACAAATATACATACAGCCGAATATAGAACCCCCTCCGTTTTTGAAGTCAAATCAACATCAGCTATCCCATACTTTTATATTTTGTGAATTAATTTCGGTCTATCTCCTACCAGTCAACCAATGTACATACAATAGTATGTACGGTGGTAAGGTACGCGATCAAAGTAGGTATAATTTATTATAAGTAAGTAAGTAAGTAAGTACGCCTACTTACCTGTTGAGCACAGAGCTGTTGATTTTATTAGTTAGTTGCCCGTCCTTTCGATTTACGAAGCATATTGCATTTTTTTAGTTTTGTCTCTAATCTTTCTCTTCCATTCTAAAATGTATAAAATTATTTTAGTTGAATGAATGTAATACTCATCTCATCTTCATTCATATAGTATATAGGTAGATACTTACATAAAAAATAACAGCCCACTTCTATAAGGTATATGTAGTAAGTCCCTACGTCTACATAGACTATGCAATATAATAAAATTGCAATGTAACACAAACAAATTCATTATGTAACTTGTCGTAAATGTTCGCAAATATAGGCTATGAATGAATGAACGCTCCTGCTGCTGGTATCGTAGTATGCGTAAGAATTAGTGTATTATGTTGTATTTGTGTTGTTCACGCCCGGAGCCCGGCGGGAGGCAGAGCGTGCGTTATGAAACAGATAGCATTTTTTAAAATACCTACTCGCGTCGCGTATCAGCACTTCACAATCCTCTTAAGTGAAATACATTTCTCACATCTCGCATGCAATGCCTTTAATCCACCCAAAATATTCTGTATCTTTCTCTTCAAAATGACGATGAACCACAGCTTCGCACTAGGTGCTTGGTCTGGGCTATATGGAGGGTGGTCAATCTCTGAGAACCCCGTGTCAGGGCTTGCCTCGCAACATGTGCGGTGTGAACGGACACGCGTTGTCTTGCAGAAAGAGCACTCCTCGCGTCAGTTTCCCACGTCGTTTCTGTACTATTGTACGTATCTGTACGTTTGTGTCTGTGCCTCGCGAACCTGGGTCAATAAATTGGCGTAATACTGGCCATTCATTGTAGTTCTCCTGGGTAGGGTAGCCGATAAGTAAAATTCCCTGGATATCCCAGAAAACAGTCGCCATTAGCTTGGACGCCGACTTTTCCAGCTGGAATTTCTTTCGGCGGCCTTTCTCTTTTTTTTATCTATTGCATGGACTCTTGTTTGGACTCCGGATCATATTGGCGAATCCATGTTTATCTACGGTGACTAACCGTTGTTAAATGTCTTCCTTGTTTTCGCCGACTAGCTCCAAAAATCTTTGCAACTTGGGAGTCGACGTTGCTTGTTGTGCAGTGTGAACATTTTCGGTACCCAGTGCGCGCTATTTTTTCTCATATTCAAATGTTAATGTAAAATTTCTTTAACTCGTTCTTTGCTCATCTGCAGTTCTTCAGCAATTTGCCACAATTTAATTCTTCGGTCGGTCAGACCGATTTTTTCGACTTTTCGGATATTTTCTTCGGTCAGTACCGTGACAGGGCGGCTTGGGCAAGTTATCTTCACAGCTCTCTCGTCCTTGTTGAAATATGCGGGCCCATTTTTTCACCATCGTATATTAAGGCGCAGGAATCTTGAAGAATCGATAACATCAAAATTCATAAAAATTGATTTTAGAAGCGGTAAAATAAAAACACAAAGATATGTAAAAAATGGTTTATTCGTGAGACGCGTACGTCGGTGGTGGTGACGGTAGTGGTGACAATGGTGGTGACGGTGGTGGCAGCGGCTAGGCGTAGAGCCGTAGCGTGTGGTCGGCGGCGGCGGCCAGCAGCCAGGGCTGCGCGGGGTGGAAGCGCACGTCCAGCACGCACAGCTCGCCGCGCGGCTCCGGCGCCCGCAGCTGCTTCAGCGGCACCAGCAGCGGGTTCTGCAGCAGGTCGCTGCACACGTACAACGTGCAATTATAAATACGGACGGACGGCTCCGTGGTGCAGTTACTTAGCATTCAGTGGCAACGCCTGTGGCCTCGGGTTCGAATCTCGCACGGAACAAGTATTTGTATTTCCTACAAATAATTGTTCCGGGTCTAGGGGTTTGTTCTTGTACAATTTATGTATATAAACTGCTTCCACGGTACATGAGAAAATCCTAATGTAGTGAGGGAAACGTAAAAAATAAAAGATATAAAGAAGGTTGATAAAAATATATTGTATATACGATAATACTTATTGAAAGTCCCTCTAATGTTTGATTTCCCTCTGGTTCGGAAAATACCTCTATCCTGGCAAGAACCAATAAGATATACAACGGGAATGGAGTTTTGGCGGGAAATTGACCGGCGGCGGTTTGCTGCTCCTGTATTATTGTTTAAATAATGGTTTGAAGTGGACTTTGATATGTAAAAGTGTTGCGATTTTGTGTATTAAGTGTCTACGCATGTGAACTATTAGTGGAAACAGTGAAACAAGTGCTCTGATGGTGATGGATTCTCAAGATAAGCTGTTTGTTTGCATAGGCACCTTTAGATACCATCGCCAACTATCAGCTGTCTGCTGGATCAAGTTGCCGCCAAAATCTCCCAAGAACTGCACAATGTGACGCATCAACATATTGTGAAGCAGTATACTATGAAGGAGTGGGGAAATTACAATAAACCGAATAAAAGTACTTAAGACTTGGCCTAAAGGTCTAGATACCAGGCCATAAACTCCAAAAAAAAAAATACAACGGGAATTTTTTGAAAAAAAAAACAATTTACACAAACCTGCGTTCACTGCCTGCCAGGAGCAATAAAATGATTAAATATAATTTTATATACTGCTTTACGAAGTGCATCGGTGATTAAGGAAAATATCGTGAGAAAATCTGCAATTGTGAAGAATATAAAATATCGAAAACATGTGAAGTCCGCCAACACGCATTAAGGTTTAAGGCAGCGCAACGGATTAATCCCTCTATAATCTTCTCAGAAATGAGAGGAGGCTGTGCTTGCGAGAGTGGGACATATGTAGACTGTAATTTTACTTTTTAATGTACGTATATGCTTTTATGTAATTACGAAAAACCTTTTCTATAGAGAGTAAATAAAAACTCACTATTTCAGTACAGTTTTGACTAGCCAGCTAAAAACAACTTTCAATAAAAAGTGTAAGACAAATTCAAGGAAGCAAAAAATAGACAAATTAATTAGTAAATATTTTATTTCTTTATTTTTGTGATTTGGACGTGAAGTGGGGAGGTGGTGAAGTGTGGAGGTGTACTAACTTGTAGACCATGCCGTGCGAGACGACGATGTACTGGTCGTCGCCGGCGGAGGCGAACAGCGGGTAGCGCGAGTGGAAGTGAGGTGGGGAGGTGGTGAAGTGTGGAGGTATACTAACTTGTAGACCATGCCGTGTGAGACGACGATGTACTGGTCGTCGCCGGCGGAGGCGAACAGCGGGTAACGCGAGTGGAAGTGAGGTGGGGAGGTGGTGAAGTGTGGAGGTATACTAACTTGTAGACCATGCCGTGCGAGACGACGATGTACTGGTCGTCGCCGGCGGAGGCGAACAGCGGGTAGCGCGAGTGGAAGTGAGGTGGGGAGGTGGTGAAGTGTGGAGGTATACTAACTTGTAGACCATGCCGTGCGAGACGACGATGTACTGGTCGTCGCCGGCGGAGGCGAACAGCGGGTAGCGCGAGTGGAAGTGAGGTGGGGAGGTGGTGAAGTGTGGAGGTATACTAACTTGTAGACCATGCCGTGCGAGACGACGATGTACTGGTCGTCGCCGGCGGAGGCGAACAGCGGGTAGCGCGAGTGGAAGTGAGGTGGGGAGGTAGTGAAGTGTGGACGTATACTAACTTGTAGACCATGCCGTGCGAGACGACGATGTACTGGTCGTCGCCGGCGGAGGCGAACAGCGGGTAGCGCGAGTGGAAGTGAGGTGGGGAGGTGGTGAAGTGTGGAGGTATACTAACTTGTAGACCATGCCGTGTGAGACGACGATGTACTGGTCGTCGCCGGCGGAGGCGAACAGCGGGTAGCGCGAGTGGAAGTGAGGTGGGGAGGTGGTGAAGTGTGGAGGTATACTAACTTGTAGACCATGCCGTGTGAGACGACGATGTACTGGTCGTCGCCGGCGGAGGCGAACAGCGGGTAGCGCGAGTGGAAGTGAGGTGGGGAGGTGGTGAAGTGTGGAGGTATACTAAATTGTAGACCATGCCGTGCGAGACGACGATGTACTGGTCGTCGCCGGCGGAGGCGAACAGCGGGTAGCGCGAGTGGAAGTGAGGTGGGGAGGTGGTGAAGTGTGGAGGTATACTAACTTGTAGACCATGCCGTGTGAGACGACGATGTACTGGTCGTCGCCGGCGGAGGCGAACAGCGGGTAGCGCGAGTGGAAGTGAGGTGGGGAGGTGGTGAAGTGTGGAGGTATACTAACTTGTAGACCATGCCGTGTGAGACGACGATGTACTGGTCGTCGCCGGCGGAGGCGAACAGCGGGTAGCGCGAGTGGAAGTGAGGTGGGGAGGTGGTGAAGTGTGGAGGTATACTAAATTGTAGACCATGCCGTGCGAGACGACGATGTACTGGTCGTCGCCGGCGGAGGCGAACAGCGGGTAGCGCGAGTGGAAGTGAGGTGGGGAGGTGGTGAAGTGTGGAGGTATACTAACTTGTAGACCATGCCGTGCGAGACGACGATGTACTGGTCGTCGCCGGCGGAGGCGAACAGCGGGTAGCGCGAGTGGAAGTGAGGTGGGGAGGTGGTGAAGTGTGGAGGTATACTAACTTGTAGACCATGCCGTGTGAGACGACGATGTACTGGTCGTCGCCGGCGGAGGCGAACAGCGGGTAGCGCGAGTGGAAGTGAGGTGGGGAGGTGGTGAAGTGTGGAGGTATACTAAATTGTAGACCATGCCGTGCGAGACGACGATGTACTGGTCGTCGCCGGCGGAGGCGAACAGCGGGTAGCGCGAGTGGAAGTGAGGTGGGGAGGTGGTGAAGTGTGGAGGTATACTAACTTGTAGACCATGCCGTGTGAGACGACGATGTACTGGTCGTCGCCGGCGGAGGCGAACAGCGGGTAGCGCGAGTGGAAGTGAGGTGGGGAGGTGGTGAAGTGTGGAGGTATACTAACTTGTAGACCATGCCGTGTGAGACGACGATGTACTGGTCGTCGCCGGCGGAGGCGAACAGCGGGTAGCGCGAGTGGAAGTGAGGTGGGGAGGTGGTGAAGTGTGGAGGTATACTAAATTGTAGACCATGCCGTGCGAGACGACGATGTACTGGTCGTCGCCGGCGGAGGCGAACAGCGGGTAGCGCGAGTGGAAGTGAGGTGGGGAGGTGGTGAAGTGTGGAGGTATACTAACTTGTAGACCATGCCGTGCGAGACGACGATGTACTGGTCGTCGCCGGCGGAGGCGAACAGCGGGTAGCGCGAGTGGAAGTGAGGTGGGGAGGTGGTGAAGTGTGGAGGTATACTAACTTGTAGACCATGCCGTGTGAGACGACGATGTACTGGTCGTCGCCGGCGGAGGCGAACAGCGGGTAGCGCGAGTGGAAGTGAGGTGGGGAGGTGGTGAAGTGTGGAGGTATACTAACTTGTAGACCATGCCGTGTGAGACGACGATGTACTGGTCGTCGCCGGCGGAGGCGAACAGCGGGTAGCGCGAGTGGAAGTGAGGTGGGGAGGTGGTGAAGTGTGGAGGTATACTAACTTGTAGACCATGCCGTGTGAGACGACGATGTACTGGTCGTCGCCGGCGGAGGCGAACAGCGGGTAGCGCGAGTGGAAGTGAGGTGGGGAGGTGGTGAAGTGTGGAGGTATACTAACTTGTAGACCATGCCGTGTGAGACGACGATGTACTGGTCGTCGCCGGCGGAGGCGAACAGCGGGTAGCGCGAGTGGAAGTGAGGTGGGGAGGTGGTGAAGTGTGGAGGTATACTAACTTGTAGACCATGCCGTGTGAGACGACGATGTACTGGTCGTCGCCGGCGGAGGCGAACAGCGGGTAGCGCGAGTGGAAGTGAGGTGGGGAGGTGGTGAAGTGTGGAGGTATACTAACTTGTAGACCATGCCGTGTGAGACGACGATGTACTGGTCGTCGCCGGCGGAGGCGAACAGCGGGTAGCGCGAGTGGAAGTGAGGTGGGGAGGTGGTGAAGTGTGGAGGTATACTAACTTGTAGACCATGCCGTGTGAGACGACGATGTACTGGTCGTCGCCGGCGGAGGCGAACAGCGGGTAGCGCGAGTGGAAGTGAGGTGGGGAGGTGGTGAAGTGTGGAGGTATACTAACTTGTAGACCATGCCGTGTGAGACGACGATGTACTGGTCGTCGCCGGCGGAGGCGAACAGCGGGTAGCGCGAGTGGAAGTGAGGTGGGGAGGTGGTGAAGTGTGGAGGTATACTAACTTGTAGACCATGCCGTGTGAGACGACGATGTACTGGTCGTCGCCGGCGGAGGCGAACAGCGGGTAGCGCGAGTGGAAGTGAGGTGGGGAGGTGGTGAAGTGTGGAGGTATACTAACTTGTAGACCATGCCGTGTGAGACGACGATGTACTGGTCGTCGCCGGCGGAGGCGAACAGCGGGTAGCGCGAGTGGAAGTGAGGTGGGGAGGTGGTGAAGTGTGGAGGTATACTAACTTGTAGACCATGCCGTGTGAGACGACGATGTACTGGTCGTCGCCGGCGGAGGCGAACAGCGGGTAGCGCGAGTGGAAGTGAGGTGGGGAGGTGGTGAAGTGTGGAGGTATACTAACTTGTAGACCATGCCGTGTGAGACGACGATGTACTGGTCGTCGCCGGCGGAGGCGAACAGCGGGTAGCGCGAGTGGAAGGCGACGGCTCGCACCGCGCCGCCGTGCAGCCGCAGCGTCTGGTACGGCTTCGACGACAGCTCCAGGTCGAACCTGCGCACGCACACACACACACACACCCGCTCTATATTTTCATGGGTAAGTTAAGTTTTAAGTATTATTTTCGAAATAACATACAGCTATATGCATAAATTTGATAAAATCAACATATAACACTTAAAAGTTAACCAGCAAACAATACAAAAATTAAATATATATGTATACAAATGTATCACTACGTGTGGGGTTGAATTCATGACTATTATACAGAATTCGAGTCGTGTACTTATTAACTTAGACATTATAGTCCAAGAGCTAGCTACGAATTTTGGGAAGTTGAAATTGTAAAAAATATAATTTTGTCAATTGGCGAATCCTGGCCAGCGAGCCTGGGAGAGGGTTTGCGGTTATTTCGTTACTGCGCAGCATATAACATTTGCAAAAAAAAATCCAAAAAATATTTTTTGGCAACTTGATTTTTTTATCTCATAATTTAGGTTTTATATACTTCAAAATAAAAATAGCCCAGGCGCTTCTGGCGGTTATAAAATATTACCAGACCTCTCCAAAAATATTTTATTAAAACTCCCAAAATATGTAGTCTTGGCAATCTCAAATTTTAATTACTTATTTATTGAGTAATTTTAATAATACCTGCAAATCGCCAGACCAATTTAGCGGTTTAAAACAATTTCCAGACGTAAATAAAGTTTACAAATGAATACAACAAAAAAGTCTTATGCGAGCTGATAGCTGCCAAAGTTCCTCACGCTGTGATTGGTTTTAGAGAAACTGCGTGTTTCCAGTATAATTCCTGCTCTGCGTTCACAATAGACTATTGTGTGTGAGAGCAATCGTAATGTCGTTTTTTTTTTATAGGATATGGTGACAAACGAGCACACAGCCCACCTGATGGTAAGTGGTTGCTGTGGCCCATAGACATCTACATTTATCCTCGTTTGTGAATCAAAATGCAGATGCTCGTGAGGACTAAGATGGAATGCCTCTTTTTCAGTAAAAAGGGTCTCCGGTTCTCCATACTCACCATAAGAAACACAGCAGCATTAAGCTGCTATTTTACGCTGGTATTCTGTGAGAGCGTGGTCCTTCCCCGGTCGAATTGACCCATTCGTGCTACAACTATACTACTAATATAGCTGCAGCATGGCTCTACCACGTAAATCGTGAAAAATTATCTAGTGTTTTTATCCTTTTTAAAGATTTTACAATTAAATTCTTGTTTTGGGATTTAGCATAGTTGTATGATCATGTATATATCTATGTATATAGTTTGAATGGTTTTAGATTAGTGTTGTAATAATTTGTATAATAGCTATTAATTTTAACCTCGTATGGCTTTAACATCTGGAAATGTTGCCGGCATGCCTCGACATGCTATCATCTCGTACTATGGCTCAGCATAAGACTTTTTTGTTGTATTCATTTGTAAACTTTATTTACGTCTGGAAATTGTTTAAAACCGCTAAATTTGTCTGGCGATTTGCAGGTATTATTAAAATTACTCAATAAATAAGTAATTAAAATTTGAGATTGCCAAGAGTATATTTTTTGGGAATTTTAATAAAATATTTTTGGAGGTTTGGTAATAGTTTATTAGCGACAAAAACGTTTGGGATTTTTTACTTTGTATTATATAAAAACCAACGGATTAGTAAGTGAAGTGGCAATGGGCCGGCTATATAGCTCGAAGAACCGACAACCGATGGGGAAAAAAGGTTCTCGAGTGGCAGCCTCGTACCGGCAGGCGAAGTGTAGGGCGTCCCTCCACTAGATGGAGTGACGCCCTGGTAAGATATACAGGAAGTCGATGGATGCAGGTGGCTCAGGACAGTGCTTTGTGTGCTTTGTTTCAGCAGTGGACTTGTGAAGGGCTGTAATGATGATGCTGATATAAAAACTAAATTTTTTTTATGCTGCGCAGAAACGAAATAATCGCAAACGCTCTCCCAGACTTGCGGGACTTGATTTGTTAATTGACGAAATTATATTTTTTCAAAATACAACTTGCTAAAAGGACCTTCTCAAAATTCATCGCCAGCTCTCCGACTGTTAGTAGTGAGCGGGGCACTAAGAAAGTAAGTAGTAGGCAAAAATGTTGTGAATTGAACCGCACACACAGGAGCGCGCGTATGCGTAGTTGTTGCCCATAAATCACATTCAATTTTGGATAATTTCAAATAAAAGTAGAAGTCTTATTGACTCGTATTTTCAAAAACTGCAATAACGGTATATCATTATTTATATATTTGAACTTAAATATAAAAGTTGGATACTCTGAAAAATAATCCTGTATAGATTTGAAAGCTGAAAGAAGAAAGAGATTAGAGTTAGATATAGTGAAGTTATGTAAGATATATCAAAAAGGGTTTTTATGTTGTGAGTGGTGTGTGGTGTGTAAGCGGTTGGCGGTGTGCTCACCACATGCACTTGCGGTCGTAGGAGGCGACGAGCAGGTTGTCCCCGGCGGGGTGCAGCGCCAGCGCGCTGATCCACTGCGCGCCCGCCAGCAGCTTGCGCACCAGCTCCTGCTTCACCAGGTCGTACACGCGCACGGCGCGCTGCGTCTGCACAGAGAGCGCGGGTGTGACGCGTGTGTCCCGGCGTCGCGTGTGTCACAGTGCCCCGCACATACTCACGGCCACGAACAGCAGCGGGCGGTGCGGGTGGAAGGCGGCGCACTGCAGGCGGCCGGGCGCGCGGCGGAACGGCAGCTGGCTGCGGCGCCGCGACAGCTGGTGCACCAGCACGCCGCGCGCGCCCGCCTCCTCCACCGTGGCCGCCAGGTAGTCGCCGCGCGCGTGCCACGACAGCTGCACCCCGCACACCCACAACTTTATTTATACAATACGACCAATAGACCACCTGATGGTAAGTGCAGGCTGTGCCTCAGACACGACTACATCTATCTTTGCATAAACAATCAAATTTTCACCCCCAAAGATTAAGATAAATTGACACAATTCAGAACAAAAACCATGTCTAAGCTGAAAATCGAGAAGGGCGCGTGCGCCGCCTAGGTGAGTAACTGGCGCCGCAAATAGGAACACAGGTATATTTTCATTTACGACAGTTACTGTTTTTAGAACAAAAATGAAATAAAGTTACATGTTACGGCCTACGGCTGCTCCCTTAAAGGAACAGACCGTCAGGGGCCCATGAGCTGAAGGCCTCCCGAGCAGACGTAGGTCGGGCTCCAATGTGGCCACGTGGAATCTCTCTAATTACACTAAATATATGGGGGAGCGTTATACTACGGCCAGTCGACCGGAAGGAATTTGGCGGAGTGCACTTACCTCTATCCAAGGCGACTGGTCCCTCCGGAGTCGGTCACGTCGCATGTGGTTGTGTAGTGCAAGGGAAAGAATGGTGATGTGGTGTGTATCTGGGTGTGACTGATGGTGATTGAACCTAGACCTTAGCCGTCGGCAGCAGCCCGAGCGTCGACACCGCTCCAACTTGAGGGGGCCTTTCGAGGTTATCCACAGTCACTTTCTTGGTTCACCACGATGACAGTCACTTAACTCTATCGTACTATTAACTAGCTTACAGAAGCCACTAACTATCGCGGGGTATAAGGTTACCGCACAAAACACGCCCGGAGTTTCTGGGTCAAAGGTCACTACCGTTTCGCGTAGCAATAGTTAATTCTAGAATCAGAGGCCGCACTAGCTTATATTGTCGAATGCACTTATACAGATTCTGAGTCGGACCCAATAAGTCCCGGGAAAGGCTATCCAAACAGGGAATGCGCGTTATAATTCCTAGACAGGATATTTACTAGACGCCCTAACTATTCCGCGGTTCCCGCACAAAATTAACAGCGTGCAAACATTAGCACATCCGGCCGATGACTGACTCGCTTGCGACCCGCGCGCCACTGCCACGCTCGGAAGAACTTCAGACCGGAATCGCGCCGAGCCGAGTGACATCTGGTGTCGATTCCGACAACAGAGTTTTGCGCGAACAAACCCCCGTCCCGGACATAAGGATTTAGGTCCGCGAGCAAACCGGTCAGCGGGACAAAGTCGAGACTGCAAGTTGCAAGACCGAATCTACAACCAAACTAGGCCACCTTAGGCAATCCATTAGGTCTTGCAACCCTAATCAACGCCTCAAAGATATCCCTAATGTGGCAAGCCGGAGGGTCAGCCTCCACTGGATGCCCCTCCTGGGCATCGCAGCACTTTAATAAGTCCTGTACTGGACAGAAGTCCGACGACCTCTTTCAAACACCTATCTGTGCCCCTATGAATAGTTCCGCAATCCGACCGGATCAGCTCTGCCAACAGCGACGCTACACGAAGCTGCCCAGACAAATTTTGTGCCAACAGTTGCTTCAGTGCAGAGCGCACCCACAAATTCCACATGAACGTCGTCTGTGGAGAGCCAAACGAAACGCACAGATAGTCCCTAGTATGAATTTTCAACAAGTAGGCCTAGCCAGGCCACCCACCATATTATCATTTACTAAAATAGTGCGGCAGCTGATTTCAATCTGATAATCTCCAAAACTAGCTAGCCTGTTAGACAAGTAGTCCTATGCTCATATTTCAACTAATTTTTCAAAAGCATCAATGTTCAACTACAGAATTAATTCAACCAAATTAATCACCGATGCGCATAGGTCAACTTGCAAATTAAACAAAACAATAACGTAAGGGACAGCCCTACTTCTTAGAAAACAAAAATGATTAAACACTATCATAAACATAAACATAATTTTTCAAATAGTGCGCCATTCCATTTCAGATGAATTCAAATTTTCCTTTCAGCAAACAAACGCAACAATCAAATACAGTGATTAAATATATGTACAAAACACATGCAGTAGCATTTATAGGAGTAGATTAAATTCAATTCTTTTAATTTAAACCGCTACAAATAGGAGAATTTCGCGGAAAGCCCAAAGCAATTTTTAATTTTAATTCAAGTATTTTTTTTGACTAAGTGCTCGACCAAACCAAATCTAATACCCCTTGACAGCGTGATTCAACGCTACAGGGGGGCCCTAATCTTCCCACCACCAAGGGGAGGCCACATGGCGTGAACCCGAGATAAATAGAGCACAACCTTTAACAGTTGCCACTCGGGTTGTACGCCTTCACTGAGGCCGTCGGCAACAGAACATTTTGACAAGTGGACTGTTGACGGCTTAAGGCTCAGTGGAGGCGGCCGTGGTGGGAACTAAGGCAGCAGCTAGACAGGGCCGCCTCCATCAAATGGGGAACAGTGGTACACCAGTCGCGGCCACTCAGCTAACGGAAGTGAGAAGGGTCCAGCGGACCGATGAGTGACCGTGAAGTTCCTCTCCACACGCTGAGGGGGGGTGATGACACCCCCGCCCCTGGGGGAATTACCCCCCGACTGGTCGGGGGAGGGACTCCTTTCAAACTTAGGGGCCTGGTGGCTGGACGGCGGGCGCCGAGAGTCACCCTGCAGAGGGCGTGGCTGAGCGCCCCCGCCCGTGGGGGTCGAGGGCCTGGCAGAGCCCCGAGAGGAGATGCCGTTCGCACCCAGGCACAAAACGGCATGGTGATTGCCCTGGCAATGCAGACAGGGCCGTCGATGCGGACAGTCTCGCTGGAGGTGCCCTCCCAGACATGACCAGCACCAGCGGCGCTCCTTGGCGATAGTTCGCCTCGCTGGAAGCGGCTTACCTAATAATTTCGGGCACGACGTTACCCGGTGATCAGATGCTCGACAATAGGAGCAGGGGGGGGTTGACGACGACTTGCCTGGCGGGTTCAGCCTCTCACTGGGCACGTCTCGCAAGTCGTCAACGGTGCCCGCCGCGTTCTCGATCTGCCGGCACTGCTCCTCCAAAAACCGCAGCAGGTCATAGAAGGGCGGAATATAGGAGGCCTCGTCCCCGCCGTACCTCTCCTCAAAATGGATTCGCAGGTCGAGAGGTAGACGGGACAGCACGATGCGGAGCAACAAAAAAGCCCATTCGCCCACTGGTAAACCCAGCCGCCTCAAAGTATTACAGGCCACCAAGACTGGATCCAACAGGTCCGGACGCAGTCTGGCCCGGTCACTAAGCAGCGGGTGGCTTAGAAGCTGCTTAACATGTTCGTCCGCAATTCGCCGGACGTTGGCGTATCTTATGGCTAGGAGGTCCCGAGCAGTCTGGTAGGCGTCGTCCGACAATCTCAAGTGGCCGACGACGCCCAGGGCCTCCCCCTCCAGTGAGGCCAGGAGGTACACCATCTTTTGGCTCGGGGTCAAGTCACTCCGGGAGTCCACTAGGCTGTCGAAAAGACCAACGAAGGTCAGCCATTCGGAAAGGACCCCGGAGAACTTTGGCAGGTCCAGAGTTGGGAGTCGTCCCAACAGCTCCGGCTGAAGCCGCTTCAGAGAGGACTCGGACAAGTCACTCATCCGAGCTTCACGAGCCTCCTCGGCATACCTGCCTTCAGCCTCGATCAACTCGTCCGTGAGCCACAAGAACTGCTCATAGTCCGCGAAGCAGGAGTCCAGGACTCCCTTCTCCACATCCGAATCCTCGAGTTCAGCGTAAGCCTCCTCCACTGCGGCCCTTCGAGCATCCACCTGCTCGAACTGCTTCATCAAGTTATGGACCATATCCGGTCGACCTATCAAAGCATGGGCGCTTGTGGCCCAGCGTAGCTCAGTCCGCAAACAACGGATCAGTAGCTTGGGCGATGTCATCACTATTAAATGCAAATTACGACGCGGCTTGAGCACAGTTTACAAAGATAACAAATAAAAAATACAACAAAAAATTAACAGTTAATAAATGCAGTTCCTATCAAATCGCGTTGAATAGAAATTACACAAATACGAACTACTTGCTACGTATCAACCAAATACAAGTTAGCACAAAAAAGACACAAATCAAATTAACAAATAACAAATACTAGTGCGATCGAATCAAGTTAAATTCAAATTGCGCAAATACAAATTACTACTATTTAGTTCAAATACAACTTACAGTATAAACGAAGATACACATCACGGTCGATCAACAAAAAATGCCTAGCTCGGAAATCGAACCTTCGATAAGTAATCCACTACAACTCTCCGACAACGATAATTAACCGATTACGTAAAAATAACCATCTACCTACATGACGTATATCTCTAGAAAATCTCCCGCTTGCACAACCTAGGGCGCGGCTTTTCAAATTACCCTCTAACCAAAAAAAGGCAAGCAACAAAGCAACAAAGGAAAATAATTCTATTATTACGTACAAAAAAAATATTTTTACGTATTACGGACGGGCGTGATTGTAGATACAAATTAAACCAATCAAACCAACGCTCCCTGCCACCAGAATTGTTTAATTTTTATCAAACACTATGGTCGGGATCGACCGGGGAATCGAACCCGGAACCGCGCTCTGCTACCAGTTTGTTACGGCCTACGGCTGCTCCCTTAAAGGAACAGACCGTCAGGGGCCCATGAGCTGAAGGCCTCCCGAGCAGACGTAGGTCGGGCTCCAATGTGGCCACGTGGAATCTCTCTAATTACACTAAATATATGGGGGAGCGTTATACTACGGCCAGTCGACCGGAAGGAATTTGGCGGAGTGCACTTACCTCTATCCAAGGCGACTGGTCCCTCCGGAGTCGGTCAGGTCGCATGTGGTTGTGTAGTGCAAGGGAAAGAATGGTGATGTGGTGTGTATCTGGGTGTGACTGATGGTGATTGAACCTAGACCTTAGCCGTCGGCAGCAGCCCGAGCGTCGACACCGCTCCAACTTGAGGGGGCCTTTCGAGGTTATCCACAGTCACTTTCTTGGTTCACCACGATGACAGTCACTTAACTCTATCGTACTATTAACTAGCTTACAGAAGCCACTAACTATCGCGGGGTATAAGGTTACCGCACAAAACACGCCCGGAGTTTCTGGGTCAAAGGTCACTACCGTTTCGCGTAGCAATAGTTAATTCTAGAATCAGAGGCCGCACTAGCTTATATTGTCGAATGCACTTATACAGATTCTGAGTCGGACCCAATAAGTCCCGGGAAAGGCTATCCAAACAGGGAATGCGCGTTATAATTCCTAGACAGGATATTTACTAGACGCCCTAACTATTCCGCGGTTCCCGCACAAAATTAACAGCGTGCAAACATTAGCACATCCGGCCGATGACTGACTCGCTTGCGACCCGCGCGCCACTGCCACGCTCGGAAGAACTTCAGACCGGAATCGCGCCGAGCCGAGTGACATCTGGTGTCGATTCCGACAACAGAGTTTTGCGCGAACATTACATATTGTCTAAAATAAACATTAAGTCACGTTGACAAGTGCGCACATGAATAATGAAACAGTTTTCTTAGACACATAAAACAAACTGTGTTATTATCGAAAACAACGTTTACAAAACAACGAACTAGTCTTCCGGTTGCTCGAAGTCAACTAAAAGAGTTACCAAATTCATACCAAATATGTTAAAGCCGGAGAGTCCATACTAGTAGTATACAGTCTTTGATTAAGAAATACAAAATACATAGTAAATTAAATAAACAACAAAAAAAATCGTAGTGAAGTAGTACTTACATGAAGCAGCGGCTTGAAGTGCGTGACTGACAGACGCACGCCGCGAGCCCACTGCGCCGCGTCCGGCGTCTCCCACTGCACGCACGCCGCCGTGCGCTCGTCCACTGCACATACCAACACAAACACACGTTACACACGCACAAGCACACGTTACGGCGGCTCGTCACGTTGGCCAACACACTGGCGAATGTGTTGGCCAACAACGATGGCCATCGTGTAGAGCGGATGTTTATGCTACGTTGGTACGTATTGGAACGATGGTCCACAAGTTGGCGCGAGATCCGTCTGGTGTCGGTTTTTTACAAAAGATCAAAGTGTTGTGACAGAGTATTGGCTGCTGCGTCCACACGTTGGGCGCACGTTCAGTTTGATGCGAGCTCCCAGAATGAATGCCCGCACCTGATTTAAATTTTATATGCACGCAATAGTGTCTACATAACGGCAGTAACAATGACCAATGAAAAAAACTTTTCGCTTTATAGAGCCCTAGCAAACCGAAAATTGTTTGTGAAACACAAGTCTTTTTAAAAAAAAAACGTTAGCTCCACACTAGGATTTTCTCCTATATCGTGGAGGCAGTTTATAAAAACATAAATTGCATATGGACAAACACCCAGACCCGGAGCAATTATGTGCAGGCTATACAAATACTTGTTCCAAAATATTTTGCTTACTAGGTGACCTCGATCACTGATCATTATGTAACTTTAATGTTTGATGAAATAAATTATTTATTATTATTATGGGGGTTATCTATAAAGTTTTCTCATCTGGTTGGGCTGTTTAAATATATAATTGTAAACGAAATATATAAACATACATAAATATCAATAAAATAGAATAAATACATAAAAAATACATAAATATATAAAAAACCCAACCAGATGGAAGCCCTCGGCAGGGGAGACCAAACGGCCGAGGGTTAGAGAGAAAGGGAAAGAAATCGGCGGACGATGCGGGCGGTATCGAGGAGCACCGCCTTCTGCATTTGAGCTTGGAGCGGTCCGTCACGGAGTCCCAGTCGCCTCAGATGACCCGAGAGGCTAACTGGGATTAACCCGTTCGCAGAAACGACCACAGGAATAATTTCGGCCGGCAGACCACCCCACATGTCGGTCACCTCGTGAGCCAGGTCCAGATATTTTGTCAGCTTATCTGTTTCGGCTTTCACGAGGTTCTCGTCATAAGGAATGGTAATGTTGACCAAAAATATCCTTGACTGTGCCCGGTCCATCAGCACAATATCAGGCTTATTCGCAAGAATAGTCCTGTCTGTGATGATGGCCCGGTCCCAGTAGAGCCTGGCGCGGTCATTTTCGAGCACGGCTTCCGGCAAGTACTTATAATATGGCAGTTTCCGATCCACGAGACCGTATTTCAGAGCGAGCTCCTGGTGTAGAATCCTGGCTACTAGGTTGTGTCTGTGCAAATACTCAGAGTTAGAAAGCGCCGAACAACCGGAGATGACATGCCTAAGTGACTCACCGGGATGGCGACAAGCTCGACAGATGTCGACGGTGCCATCCTTTAGGATGTATCTCCGATAATTGTTGGTTTTAATAACCTGATCCTGTATTGCACAGACAAAACCCTCAGTTTCCCCAAAGAGGTCACTGAAACGTAGCCAGTGGAGGGAGGCGACTGTGTCTACGAAAGGCTCATGAAGGGCCTTGTAGAACCTCCCGTGGAGCTCCTTCTCCTTCCATACGGTCTCCCGGTCGGAAATGCTCTGTACTTCCGGGTCTTGCCATTGCTCGTTGGCTAAGGATAGAGGGGTTAGCCCTTTATCACAAGAAATAACGTCCCTATAGTATGGATCATCCGCTCTTGTCAGAAAGTAATTATGGAGGCTGCACACTTCGCGATTATGCATGATAAGCGCGCTTAAAAAGCCGCGCCCACCATGCTTCCGCGGCAAGTACAGCCTCATTACTGACGATCTCGGATGATGCATCCTGTGGGACGTCATTATAGTGCGGACTTTTCTGTCCAGAGCGTTCAGTTCGGTCTGAGTCCACCTGAGTATGCCAAAGGTATACATGAGAACAATTCAAACAGTGGTAGAGCCACGCGGCAGCTTTAGCTGTCGCACGGATGGGCCGGCTCGAACCGGGGTGGTGCCACGACCTCACAGAATACCAGCGTGAAGTAGAGGTTTACCTCTGCGTTTCGCTTGGTGAGTGCAGGTGGCCGGAGGCCCTTTTTACTGGAAATGAGGCATTCCATCTTAGTCCTCACGGATGACAACGCATCTGCATTTTGATTTGTAATAGAGGATAGATGTAGATGTCTATGGGCCGCATCAACCACTTACCATCAGGTGGATTGTGTGCTCGTTTGTCACCCTTATACTACATGATCCAACCGTTATATGCGTGCGTCTTATTCACACCAGACAAAAGGCTATTAAGCACTTTGGTCAAGCGTGCATAAAACACATCGCAAACTGACCGTTTCATACCCGACTCATCTACACCGATGTTCTGTGACATACCCAGGTATCGGTATGTTTCAGCCTCGGAAAGGGTCCTTATGCTGATGGGCATAGATAAGTTTATGCCCTCAGAGTTAGCAACCCTTTCCCTTTCGACATGGAGGATCGCACACTTATCCGTTCCCAGCTCCATTCTAATAGAATTGCTAAAATCACAAGTGATGTTTAGCAATTCCATAAGATGAGAGCGACTGGAGGCGAATAATTTGAGATCATCCATATAGAAAAGGTGGGTCACTTTTGTACCTCCTCTCCGAAGCTGAAATCCCCTCCCGGAGCCCTCCAGTAAGGTACTGAGAGGGTTCAGAGAGAGGCAGAACTAGATTGGACTCAAACAATCGCCCTGGAAGATACCCCTTCTTATCCTTATGTGGTTTTCCGCAGCCGTCATCCGCTCGCCTTGATGACAAAGGATCGTACTCCACTGCCCGAGGAAGTCTCGAACTGTACAGTCAACCTTGTACAGCTCGAGGACCCTCTTAAGCCATGTATGAGGCACCGAGTCGAATGCCTTTTTGTAGTCTATCCAGGCGGCGGAGAGGTTTCGACGGTTGCGTTTAACCACCTTGCCAATGACCGCGTCAATGAGGAGTGGTTCCTTGGATCCACGACCACCGCCCCGACATCCATTTTGAGCGCGCGACATCACCTGGTTTGAGTTCAGGTGACGCATGATTCTCGCGCTCAAAATGGATGTTAGTGTCTTGTATATGGTAGGTAGACACGTTATGGGGCGGTATTTGCTCGGGTCTGTGGAATCCCGGTCTTTAGGAACCAAATGAGTGATCCCAGTAGTGAAGAGGCTCGGGAGCGACTTTTGGTCGAGAGCCTCTTGAAACTGTCGGGCGAGCACAGCGTGACACACCATGAACCCCTTCAGCCAGTAGTGATGCAGTCCGTCGAGTCCCGGACTTTTCCAATTCGGGGCCCTACGGACCACCTCAGCTACGTCATCCGGCGTTATGATGACGGGGTCCATGGGCGTAACATTCGCACACTGACTCGCCACAACTTCCGTCCAAGGGGTCCTCGCTGTGGTTTACGGGCTCTGACCACAGGCCGCGCCAGAATGTGATAGTGTCGGCCTGATTCGGTGCTGGGCCCGTTCCACGTACCATTGGTCACTCCAGTGATTCATAGAGCCTCTTCTGATCACTCCGGAAGAGACGATTCTGGTTGAACCGTGTCGACCTCTCGGTATATCGCCGAATTCGCTTCCCCCAAGCAGCGATTCTCTGCTTCAGGTCGTCTATGCGCTCCGTCAGTTTTTGCGTTATATCCGGCTGGGACAAATTGATATTTGTCCCAGCAAACGCCATCCTGACGGTGCGCACAGTTCTCCGCCTATTATTGCCCGACCTGAAGCTTATCAGTCTGCCGATGGGGGCCCTTGCCTTTGCGATACGGTCCTCAATCCTTCTTCTCCAGGCTGGGATCACGCTACTTTGTCTAGTAGCGCGTCCAGCCGTGGGAACTTTGGCGCTAATAATGCGGCAAACTGCCAGTGCGGCGCCAAAAAGAATTGAGTCCGTCTCGCAAAGGTCCCGGCTGGCTTCCAAATAGGTCACCAGCATTGGGTTGAGAGCCCTCACGACAGCCCGATTCCGCTTGCTTAGGGGCATGCGCGGGAGTCGCGGTCGATTTTCGAGAGGCATACTGCGCGTTTCCAAAATAGCCTCCTCCAATGTACTCCTCATTTGCTCTAGTTCTAGTTCCTGGGCGACTGTTCCATCATCGTCTGAACCAACCATAACTGAAAGATACACGACGGCATCCACGTGTGCTGGTTGCTCTGCAACTTGTGGCGCCGCATCCTCAGCCGTAGCATTGTTATCCGATGAGGGCACAACCTCACGTCGTAGCCGTTCGAGTTCGGTGCTATCGAATATGTTTGAGCGCAAGATATACCGAACTCGGTCTGCCAGGTTTTGCTCGGTGACGGTTATAGATGGCTCCAGCTCAGCAAAAAGTCGATGCATCCTAGCCCGATACGCAAAACCTCCAATTTCTCCCCCCTTTCGCCCTAAAATACGCCCGCAATGCGTTGCTGTTCATCTGCATTGACCAACGCATGCGGCGTACTCCACCAGTGGCGGGTGCTGATTGCTGGGCCCGAGAAGACCCTGCCAACACCAAGCCAGCTGGTGGGGATGATGGATGCGATTATTATTATTATTATTAAGTTCGCCCTATGTATATATAACCTATATAGTTTATGCATGAAGTGTAAATAAATAAATATATTCTATAATTATATAATAACTCTATTAAACAAAATTAATTAGTATTTTTTTTATTAAACAAAAAGGTTTTCTTTAATAAAAAAAATTACAACAGTTTCATGGACAGGCTTCGAATATTTTCCAGGCCTTAGTTAATTATACCTATGCCTAGGTGTGTTAATGTTTATATAGTTTACTTATCTGTATAACGTTAGTGTATAATAAAGAAATATTAAAAATTTATATTAAAAATATTAAATAAGTATTAAAAATAGTGAAAATTAAATAAAAAATTGTGGTATGCTGTGAATAAATAAACCGCAACAGCCGTTAGCGCTTCAATAATCATTTTAATAAATTCGTCCGCACATTGGCCTGAACCGAAGCAAACTGAACGACCTTCCAACGTGTGGACGCGATCACAATTTCTTGGCCAATATCTTTGCCAACACATTCGCCACTATATTGGCCAACGTGAAGAGCCGCCGTTACACACTCACACACACTGCGCCACGTCCACGGCCTCCTACTGAACGCACGCTAGCGTGCGCTCCTTTACTGCACACACGCACACGTTACATACGAACACACACACACACACAAGCAAACTACACCGCACCCACTACCTCCCTATATATTATTATCATCATCATCATAATTACAGCCTTTCATAAGTCCACTGCTGAACATAGGTCTCCCCCAAGGAATGCCACAAAGCACGGTCCTGAGCCACCTGCATCCATCGACTTCCTGCATGTCTTACCAGGTCGTCACTCCATCTCGTGGGGGGTCGCCTTACTTAAGAACTTTTCTTCCCCATCGGTTGTCGGTTCTTCGAGCTATAAGGCCGGTCCACTGCCACTTCAGCTTACTAATCCGTTGGGTTATGTCGGTCACTCTGGTTCTACTGCGGATATCCTCATTTCTAAGTTTATCACGCAGAGACACCCCGAGCATAGCCCTCTCCAAAGCTCGCTGAGCGACCTTGAGCTTCCTCATACGGCCAGCAGTGAAGGACCACGTCTCAGATCCGTAAGTCATCACTGGCAACACGCACTGGTTGTACAATTTCGTTTTAAGGTTTTGAGGATTGTCTGACGAGAAGATGTGTCGTAGTTTCCCGAACGCTGCCCAGCCTTTGAATCCGTCGATCGATCTCTCGGATGAAGTTGGACTTACCTAGTCGGACTATTTGTCCCAGGTAAACATACTCGTCAACAACTTCGAGCTTAGTGCTCCCAACAACTACCGGCATAGGTGTGACATGGACATTGAACATGATCTTTGTTTTGTCCATGTTCATCTTAAGACCTATCCGTTGAGAGACACTATTGAGGTCATTGAGCATGGTGCTTAGATCCTCCAGCGATTCTGTAATAAGGACTATATCGTCGGAAAATCGAAGGTGAGTCATGTACTCGCCATTGATGTTAATACCGTATCCTTTCCAGTCCAGAAGCTTGAAAACGTCTTCCAATGCAGCGGTAAAGAGTTTCGGGGATATAACGTCACCCTGTCTTACACCTCTCTGCAATTGGATAGGTTTCGTACTCTGGTTCTGTACTCGGATAGCCATCGTAGCCCTACTGTATAAGCACTTCAGCACTTCGATATACCGACAGTCAACTTAGCACCGCCCAAATTTCGACGGAATCAAAGGCTTTCTCATAGTCCACATACGCCAGGCATAGTGGCAAATTGTACTCCTCGGACTTCTGTACAACTTGCCGAAGGGTATGTATGTGGTCTATGGTGCTAAAGCCCTTTCGGAAACCGGCTTGTTCGGGAGGCTGGAAGTCGTCAAGTCTACGCGCGAGACGATTCGTAATGAATCTCGAAAACAGCACGTAGACGCGGCTCAGAAGGGAAATCGGTCTGTAGTTCTTCAAGAGAGCGTTGTCACCTTTCTTGAAGAACAAGACCACCGCACTTCTGCTCCACGCCTCCGGTGTAGTGCCACCATGGAGGACGGAATTAAAGAGCCTCTGAAGGACGACTTCAAGTACCGGTTTTCTACCCGCTTTCAGAAGCTCAGCTGTAATTCCATCCTCGCCTGGGGCCTTGCCGTTTTTAAGATGCTGGAGAGCCATTCTAATCTCGCTCAGACTGACGTCCGGGATATCTTCGGAATAGTGTCGGATAAGACTCGGTCTTGGATCGTTACTCACACTTGCGTGTGGCTCCAACGATGACGTGTACAGCTGCCCATAGAACCTCTCAACCTCACTCAAAATCTCAGGTGCCCCGGAAACGATGCTGCCACACTCGGTCCTCAGCTTTGACAGTTGGCTCTTTCTGGCAGATAGATTTCTGGCAGACTTTGGAGCCTTGGTTCCGTTCGATCGCTTCTTCAATACAAGCTGTATTGAAGTTGCGTAAGTCCCGCCGCATGCATTTGGAGATCTGTCTGTTCAGTTGCCTGTATGCTGTCAAATCTGTTGAAAAATGTAGCTTCATCTCCCGTCTAACAGCCATGAGATTAAGAGTGTGATCGGAGAGTTTTTGTGTTCTTCTACGGCGGGTCTTGTAGAATTTAGCTCCGACCGCATGGACAGTTTCCACCAGCTTGTCATTCATATCGTCCACTTCATTGCAGTTTTCTAGGCACTGAAAACGGTTTTGTAACTCGAGCTGAAAGGTTTCAGGACTTTGGAACAGAGCACGAGGGGGACGGAGCGTTGTCTTCATTAGACGAGACCTCTCCAACTTAACGTTTAGGTTCAGTGTGCCTCTAACCATTCGGTGATCGCTACCAGTTTTCACCCTCGCGATCACGGAGACATCACTGAACAGTTGTCGTCTGGTCGTCATAATGAAGTCATTTTTTTGTCGAACCGTCGGGGCTCGACCAGGTCCACTTCCTGTGGGGCCGCTTCTGGAAGCAAGAGTTCATCATAAAGAGTCCCTCTTTCTCCATGAAGTCGGCCAGCTGCTGGCCCCTTAGGTTCCGATGCCCTATTCCAAATTTCCGTACTTTCAGCTCACCGTTCTCTCTTGTGCCTAGTTTTGCATTGAAGTCTCCCATTAACACAGTATATTGGGTTTTGGAGGAATGCATGGCTCTAGAGATATCCTCATACATTTCCTCCACTTCCTCATCGGGGTGTGCCGAGGTTGGTGCGTAAACCTGTATGACCTTCATCGAATACCGTTTGGTGATTCTGGGTATAAGGTACGCAACCCTCGTCGACACACTCTCGATCTTTACAACGTTGTTAACGATTGACTTGTGGACGATAAATCCGACAGCTCCTTTGGACAGATGGTCGCCCTCCCGGTGATAGAGCAAGTTGCCGGAAGAAGGCCGCCGGGGACTGGGGGTTGTCTCTTTGTTACTATCTTCATAGGGGGGTATATTGCCATAGTTGCCACGCTTGGCGAGCGGGTTGGTAACCGCAGTTTTTTTTTATTGTAATTTCGGCTACTATCAGGAAGATGCTGCTGCCCATCTCCTGCCTGTTTCCCTTTGTCGCCTTTTACGACACCCACGGGAAGATATGGGGTAGTGGATATTCTTGACCGCCACTACACGGTCCTATATATTATACATGTATTTAAATCTGGTAGTACATTAGACCCCGATTATTATTTTAGACCAATTTCTGTACTACCAAGATTTAGTAAAATTTTTGAAAAAATACTTTTAGATCAGATGTTAAGTTTCTTTAATATTAATAAATTGCTACATAAAAATCAACTGACGCTGGAGTTGAGCTTATTAAACTTATTTTTTGTGCATTGGAGAATTCAGAGGAAGCTTTGGGTATATTTTGTGACCTTTCCAAGGCCTTCGACTGTGTTCACCATGAGAGGAAGGAAGCTATAGTACTATGGTGTCAAGAACACAGCGCTTAAACTTATTATTTCATATTTAAGTAATAGAATGCAGAAAGTTATTATCAATGGTAAAAGTTCTTCCGGGTAACCTGTACTAATGGGTGTCCCTCAGGGCTCGATTCTCGGCCCATTCCTGTTTCTAGTGTATATGAATGACTTACCTTCCCTTGTAGGGGATAATCATGATATAGTATTATTTGCCGATGATACTTCCTTGATTTTTAAACTTAAACGTCAATCACTTAAATGTGACGAAGTGAATAATGCTATATCAAAATTAGTGTGTTGGTTTAACGGTAATAATCTACATTTAAACGGAGATAAAACTGATTGTGTTAAATTTACAACAACAAATGTTAAAAATCTGAATACCAATGTGCTTTTAAATGGGGAGGAACTGAGCCCTGTTGTATCCACTGTTTTTCTTGGCATCACTTTCGACGCAAAGCTTCAGTGGGGCCACCATACATCCAAATTAGCAAGCAGACTAAATTCTGCAGCCTATTCTGTAAAAAAGATTAGAGGTCTCACTAGTGTTGAGACAGCTAGATTAGTTTATTTCAGTTATTTTCATAGCATAATGTCTTATAGTGCCTTTCCATGCTTGCCAAGCCTTGGCAAACGTCTTCAAGCCCCAAGCATCCACAAATCTCGTTTGGCATTTGAAAGTCGTTTTCATGCTTGTGAACGCGTCAGTGTACTACGTACACCCAAGCAAGGCGGACACCGAACTTGTGTCGGCTATTGCGTTTGGTTTTACATACTTTTATTTGATATACAAGCAAAGTAATACAAAAACAAGGAAAGCTCGACGAATTGTTTTTTTTTTTCAAATGCTTGCGAAAACTTGTCATCAATAAATCTTTTTTGGCTTTTAATTATTTTACTAGTGTTCCCGTTAACTCGGCAAGACGACTCTTTGGGGTTCCAGATAGATGATTTGCTCTGGTAATATTCCAGAAGCGATAAACTCTCTTCGTTCGATCAGCCACTCATATGCGCTTGGCGCGAAATCCCAACGACTACGCTTGCCTCAAGCGCCCTTTGATCTGTATCCAAAAACCGACACTAGACCGATCGGGGACAAGCGTCAACAAGCTGACGCAAGCCAAGCCAAACGCCCTCTTTACACGCTTGTGCTTTTTTTTTAAGAAGAGGGGGCAAACGAGCATGCGGCTCACCTGATGGTAAGTGATGCTGGTGGTAATTGATTCCACAAGGAAATTGTGCGAGAGAGAAAACTTCTTCTAAATCGCACAGTGGTGGACCGCCAATTATCCAGATGGTATGGATGGTAACGCGAGTTTTGTCGCGATGTGCGATGGTGAAATTGAGCGGCTGGAATTAGTCCGAACAATTCCTCAGAGCACTCCTCGTGATAGATGCGATAAAATACGCAAAGAGATGCAACATCTCTACGCAGTGCCAGTGTATCGAGCCGATCAGAAAGAACTCGGTCGTCGACGATTCGAACCGCTCTGCGCTGGATGCGGTCAAGTGGAAGGAGCTGGCACTGGGATACCCCGGCCCAGAGATGAGAACAGTATTCCGTGTGGCCGAACTTGCGCTTTGTAAGCAAGTTGCAAGCGATGTGCCGGCATGAAATACTGTCTCGCTCTGCTGAGCACGCCAAGCTTTTTAGAGGCCAATTTGGCCTTCCCTTTCAAGTGATCAAGAAACTGCACACTACTCGATATGTCGACGCCAAGGATTCCGATACTAGCTGAGGCAGCAAGGGGAGTGCCTTGAATCTGAGGAGATACGACAAAGGGAGAAGGGAGATAAAACAAACTTTTTAGCGGAAACGCGCAAACTTGTGTCTTCTGGGGATTGAACTGGACTAGATTTAGTCGCCCCCAATCCGAGACTTTATTAAGCAAAGACCCGAATTCAGACACAAGTTTGTCCCGGAACTCGGCGTTGAAATATTGGCACGGCCGGTATATAAGGCATCACCAGTGCTGTCGTCCGCATAGCAATGAATGCTACCAGTTAGCAACATATCATTGATATGCAGGAGAAACAGCGTTGGTGATAGCACGCAGCCTTGTGGAACACCAGCGTTGATAGACTTGAAATCAGAGCATGCACTGTCTACTACGACCTTGATGGAAGAAAGCTTCGAAAGAAGCGCTTTGTGCCAGATCCGATCGAAGGCCTTCGCTATGTCCAAACTAACGGCTAATGCCTCCCCCTTGGACTCTACTGCCTCCGCCCATCTATGAGTCAGATAGACTAGAAGATCACCAGCTGATTGACCCCGACGAAAACCGTACTGGCGGTCACTGCCGGGGCGGGGAATGCGGCTGATTTAGAAACTATTTTTGATTTACAGAAGAGGGCCATTAGAGCTATTTACAATCTCCTCCCTCTCGGATGTCGTACTGAGCGATCGTGTTCACTAGAAAACCTATATTTAAATTTTTAAACAGTAAATAAGAATAAATATTCTATTAAAATTCCGCTTCGCGTACTAGGCGAACATAAGTGTCCGGCGCGACGGTTGACGCTACTGTGTGAACGGGACGACCACTAGTGGGACGAAGATAACGAGATATAAGCAAGACCTGCTCTCGCGCAACCTAGACCAGCTAGCCCCGTCCACTAATTAATCACACGCAAAACTCCTCCTACCTGGGTGGCATCACGCGCTGTTACCGGCCGCTCAGCCTACTACACAATACGCATTCCCGTCGGCTTTTATATTGCATTTAGGCCTACGCGCATAGTGCATAATGTCGGTTCAGAGGACACCTCCGACTACAACCCCGAGGGAAAATAATCTGCAGCAGCAGTCTGATGTGGGCGCTGGTATGGGGCCTCAGGCTGAAGCCTTGATGGATACACAGTATGAACATACCCCCTCCAGCTATGTTTTAATTCGAAATAATAGAAGACCAAGAGAGGATGAATTTTCACCTTCCCAGTTTCTTGATTTCAAACAGGAGATGACTAGACTCATAACGTCATTTATTACTGAGCAAAAAAACTCACATATGGAAATCACGAATACACTTAAGACCCTCCAACAAACTACTTCAAACATTGAACAGTGTGTGTCTCTCTTAACTCTGCAAAATGAGGAATTCCAAAAGAAAATTGATAAACTGGAAACTCAAGTAAAGAAGGATCGCGAGTACATAAATATTCTTGAAGACAAAATTGAAGATCTCCAAAGGACGTCACGCAAAGCAAGTCTAGAGTTAAAAAATGTTCCTCGTAAACCCTCTGAGAACAGGGATGATTTAATAAGTATGATAACTTGCCTATCGAAAAATATAAACCTTGATTTGTGCACGCAGGATATTAAGGATATTTTCAGAATAAGGCCACGTAATGACAGGGAGAAAAATCCCCCCATAATATTGGAACTAGGATCCACGATCTTGAAATCTGAACTACTAAAAAAGTCTAAGGAATTTTACACCAAAAATAAATGCAAATTACAAGCAAAACACCTAGGCTTTACTACGAGCGAGGAAACGCCAGTTTATGTATCAGAGCAGCTCACCGCTAAGGGTGCCCGACTTTTCTTCCTGTCTCGGGATCTCGCAAAATCCAATGGGTATAGATACTGCTGGACTGCGTTTGGAAGAGTTTTTGTGAGAAAAGATGATACATCTAAAATTATATGCATCCAGAGCGAGGCACAGGTGCACCAACTTCTTCAACAAAAGTGACTATATTCAAAACACTCAGTGGCAACTTCTCTGTGCTTCATCCAATATACATATTATTATCTTGTTTCTGGTAAGACAACTGCTGTAAACTTTACAACTCCTGTTAGCGCAACTTTCATTTACTCACTTATACCTCTGGTCTCAAAAACTGCAAACAAACTACAACAACCAAACACACCTATGTACAATATCACACGCTCACACCTCACAAATTCGATACATACACATTTACATAAAACTACATCAACAGTACAAGCACAAAACATACGACAACAAACATTCACTCTTACAGACTACAATGTAAACAACCTACTCTCATCGATGAATCCTACCTATTCTCTTGTATACTTGCAAGTGTTTTTAACAAACTTATCTCCACTCACCCTATGTAATAACCTCTGCAATTATTTAATTTGTAATTACTCTCTTTTTAATGGATAGCCAGCTCACTAACCAGGAACTAGACTGTATGCATATAACACACTCAATTAAATGTAATATAGAAGATATAATTTACTATCGGTTGGGTTCCTCTCGTAATAATCTATTTGTTGTAACCCAAAACATGGCTAGTATCTATAAGAACTTCGACGACCTTTTGGTTACCCTATCAGTACTGGACTTCGAAATTGACGTGCTAATACTGACCGAATGCAGATTAGACCCTAACAAACAAATACCATTTTTAAATAATTACACTTCCTACCAATCAACTAAACTTTTAAACCAGAATGATGGTGTAGTAGCTTATATAAAAAACAATCACCGAGCTAAAGTTATTGACCTTCACCTCACAGACGCTACTGGGATACAAATAGAGATTGATAACTATGTTTTTCTGGGTATATACCGCTCCCCCTCTTTTCTAAACGCCGATAGTTTTACTAGCTCTCTAGATTTACATCTGGAAACTATTAGTCATCATAAAAATGTGTCTGTCATAGGTGACATAAACATTAACCTGCTTCCCATAGCTACAGAGAAGCCTCAGTATCGCCGTAATAGACTCAGCTACTTAGACGCACTATCCCTGCATGGCTTATTGCCTGGTCACACTCTACCTACGAGAAGGAGATCCTGCCTCGACCACGTAATGATAAAACTTGAAGTCAACCTCATTGCAGCTTTTATTGCCGTCCTTAACACGACGATCACAGACCACAATCTTGTGTTGCTTCAGTTATCTAAAACATCTACCCACAAATCTCCAACTAAGTCAAAGCTAATTATAGATTTTGATGGGGCGTATAATACTCTCATATCGACGAGTATTCCCTTTTCGGAAATGCCGAATAGCCCTGAAGAATTTGCCAACTCTTTTATTAATATCATTAAGTCAGCTATCCAACAAAACTCTAAATTATCCTATTTTTCTAACAATAAAAGGATATTAAAACCCTGGATAACCCCCGGAGCTCTGAGGTGCATAAGGCTAAGAAATAATTTGCAACAAAAGGCAGAAAAAGACCCCCATAATACAATTATAATAATAACTTATAAACGTTTTCGAAATTTCTGTTCCAACCTCATCAAAAAACTTAAACGACAGCATTATGGCAAACTTCTTAATAAATCTGCTAATAACCCCCGTAAATTTTGGAATACAGTAAATGAGATCACTCGATACAAACCACCCAAATCTAATAATGTAGCGCTAATTAACTTAAAACCGCTACCACTAGAATCGGTTAACTATGTCAATAATTATTTTGCTTGTATAGGAAATAATTTAGCTGAAATAATTGCTACAAATTCGGGTACTAGAAGTCGTGTACTAGTAGCCCCTATCTCTAACTATACACAGACCTCATCCTTCGTCCTCCTAAACACTGACGAAAAAGAAGTCGAGAGCATCTTGATGAGTCTGGACTCTGGGAGCTCACCTGGATGGGATGGTATCAGCACTAGTTTTCTAAAGCATGCTAGAGCCTTTGTTGTACCGTACATATGTAACCTCGCAAACCTTTGCTTTAGTACTGGTGTTTTCCCCAGCGTCTTAAAGAGGTCTATGGTAACCCCTGTGCATGGGGACAGAGAGGATGTAAGCAATTACAGGCCTATCTCTGTCCTTACCTCCATCTCCAAAATAATTGAAAATCTGCTTAACAATAGATTAGTTAATTTCCTAAATAAATTTAAATTACTAGCAAATTCCCAATATGGTTTTAGAAAGGGTCTTTCAACTCAAGATGCGATTCTTGATCTCACTTCTACTATAGTTCGTGAAGTAGACAATGGCAGCAAATGTCTTACAGTCTTTTTGGACTTAAAAAAGGCCTTCGACACCGTCTCTGTGCCTATTCTTTTACACAGACTCGAATGCATAGGTATTAGGGATACTCCACTCATGCTTTTTAAAAGTTACCTGCAAGACCGAACTCAGCAAGTAAAAATAAATAACATACTCAGTGATAAAGCCACGCCTAGTTTTGGAGTTCCGCAGGGTAGTGTCCTGGGCCCGACTCTCTTTTTAATATACATAAATGATCTATGTAATCTACGGGATGTCGGGGGCAGCATATACTCCTACGCGGACGACACTGCTCTTGTTTTTACTGGTAGCACATGGAATACTGTCCAAGCAGGTACTGAAAAGGGTTTAATCAATGTATCTAATTGGCTCAGAGACAACCTTCTTACCTTGAACACCCAGAAAACCAACTACATCTGCTTCACTCCTTCTAACAAATCCCAACCTTACCATAACTTTGCCATAAAAATCCACACTTGCTCTAATCCTGGTAACCTGATTTGTGACTGCCCTACTATTGATAAAGTCAGCCAAACTAAATATCTAGGTATAATGTTGGACCAACGACTTAGCTGGCACTCACATTTGGAACTCTTAACAAACCGCACTAGGAAACTCATATGGGTATTCAAATCATTACGGCAGGTTATGTGCAACAAACTTAAAAACCGAATCTATGTAGCCCTGGCCCAATCGGTGCTCACCTACTGTATCTCGATTTGGGGAGGAGCTGACAAAACTCACTTCCTTGCACTTGAAAGAGCTCAGAGATCGCTTATCAAAGTCATTTACTCCAAACCTTATCGTTTTCCCACTGATACCCTATATAGAATGAGTGGTCTACTTACAGTACGAAAACTCTATGTTCTGAATCTCATTTTAACGTGCCACAAATCTTTGCCTTATGTCGACCTAAGTCATAAAAGAAAGAAGGATATTGTTGCCCCCGTCACTGCTGTACATACTGCTTTTGCCAGAAGACAATATAGAGGTCAATCCGCCCATATATACAACAAAGTAAATAAAATACTTAAAATATACCCCATGTTATCTTACACTTGCAAGAAAACTTTAATAGAATGGTTGGACTCACTTAGTTATGAAGATGTTGAAAAACTTTTTATAAGAATTAATTAAATCTCCGGTTAAACTTAATGTCGGTACCTGTATGCGGAATACCCATACCGATCCCAAGGAACCTCATTCGTAGGGCTTACAGGTGACCGACATACACACGCACACATAAACACACACACACACACACACACACACACGCACACACACACACACACATATACACACACACACATATACACACACACACACACACACACACACACACACACACACACACACACACACACACACACATTTCTATAATTCTAAGCTTCTAGATATAATATAGTTTAATAGTCTTATTGAGGATACCGTAAGGGAAGTAGCGAGTTATTCCCAACACAAGTGTCTATGACTACTTAAAGGGAAAACTCGACAAATCTTTGTTATAAGACTTTTGAAAATAAAGGAATTTTTATTTTTTTTTTATTTCATTTTTACAATCTAAAACCGAGAGAGTCTCTTAGAGATAAATTTACGAAAATTTAATGTATGTTCACAAAAACAAAGGTAATTTTAGTTAAAAAAAGTGATATACATTCTGTAAACACTAGGAACAAACACAAGCTAGTGATACCAGTTTCTCGACTCCACAGAGTCAGTAATTCATTCTTGGGGCAATGTATACGCTATTACAACAAGGTCCCGGAAAGTGTACAGGCTCTCTCTATTGCCAGGTGTAAATGTTTTGTTAAGCTGAAACTGTATGAAAAGGGTTATTATAGTATAAATGAATACATGGTTGATAATAACCCCTGGGAATGAGGTGGTCGCTCCCAAGCAGTTTCTAAAATAGATTTTGTAATTAATTTGTAATCATTTATATTGTAAAATTTATTTTAAAAGAAAAAGTCCCGCTGTGTTTCTTGCTGGTTCTTCCCATGACAGAGGGATTTTTCCGAACCAGTGGTAAAGTAAAAAATGACTTTCAATAAGAATTACACATGTATATTGAATAAAAAAATATTCTATTCTATTCTATTCCCACTACACGCACGCCACCGTGTGCTCGTCCACTTCACACACACGTTACACATGCACATATTAAACGCGCACACGCTACTCACACCTTCATCCGCACATGTTTCTCACGCACACGTTACACACGCATACGCTACGCACGAACACGCACTAACGTGCATGTTACACAAGCACACGTTACACATGTACAGGTTTTACACGCGTGTTTGTGACTCAGCAGTACACTTTATTTTATAGTTAAATTACTCTATAACTATAATGGTTTAAGCATAGTTTAAGATAAAAGCACGTAAGTATGAGTGGCAAGCAACACGCGTGTTGTTACTTTAAAAGTTTATACACACACTGAGTTTAATTTAATAACATTTAACTTTATTTTTTTAACCGCACTGTCCTCACCCTTACAACCACTTACTGCCTACCTCATTCTTCATACTGAGACAGAAGAGACGAATGAAATACACAAGTGCGTTATCCTGCATTTGTATATTTCATTTCTACCTACACGGATTACTACGCAGATACGAAAGGAGCCCTAACATCTACTAGACTTACGCATATATTTATGTTAGTTGTGAATCACTATGAAAACTCTGATATGAATATGTGTACATTTATTTTAATCTTAGTGGGGTGAATATGAAAATTAAGTGTCGTAAGAGGTAACAGGAAGAAGCTGAAATAGGAATGACCTTCTTGATAACAGTTGAATGAAAAAACTGTGCTTGTTAACCTGTTTAATTGCTTTCCCCCTTTTACTGTAAGACTAGCTGTTCCCCGCGACTTCGCCCGCGTGTAATTTAGGGTTTTAATTTTGTTGCGCTGAACTCTAATTATTTTTCTAAAATATAACAGAAACAGAAACTTTTTTTAATCAATATAGATTATAAATAATACTTATTGAAAGTCACTCTTTTGTATGATTACCAATGGTTCGAAAAAAAAAACCTCTGTCCTGGGAAGAACCAGCAAGAAACCCAGCGGGACTTTTTTTTAAATAACAGCTTACAATCATGTATGTTGCACAAATTAACAACACAACAAATTAGAAATAGCTTGGTAGCGATCACCTCATTTCCAGGGGTTATTATCATCTATAAATTCATTAATATTATAATAACCCTTTTTATACAAACTTAGTTTAATAAAGTTTTTGAACTTTGAGCAGATCAAATTTTGTATATTTTCTGGAATTTTGTTGTAAAAGCGTATACATCGCCCCAAGAATGAATTACTGACTCGATGAGTCGAGTAACTGGTACTACTAGCTTGTGTCTGTTCCTAGTATTTACAGAATGAATATCACTTATTTTTGTAAAACTACTTTTATTTTTGTGTACGTACATTACATTTTCATAAATGTATTGAGAGGCCAAAGTTAATATATTAATTTTACTTAAATTTTTGTCGCAGCGACTCTTTAGGCTTTAAATCATAAATTGCTCTTATGGCCCTCTTCTGTAAAACAAATATAATTTCAGTGTCAGCTGCGTGTCCCCATAGCAAAATACCATACGACATTATGCTATGGAAATAGCTAAAGTAAACTAGTGTAGCTGTTTCAACACTAGTTAGACTTCTAATCTTTTTACGGCATATGCTGCAGAACTAAGTCTGCTTGCTAGTTTTGATATATGGGGGCTCCATTGAAGCTTCGCGTCTAGTGTGATTCCAAGAAAAATGGTGGTATCTACAAGACTCACTTTCTCCCCATTAAAAATTACATTAGTATTTAATTGTTTGACATTTGGAGTCATAAATTTCATACATTTCGTTTTAGTGCCATTTAAATGCAAATTATTAACATTGAACCAATTTACTAATTTAGATATAGTCATATTTTAGCAATTGTCGATTTAATTTGAAAGTTAAAGAAGTGTCATCTGCAAATAATACTATATCATGGTTATCTCCTACTATGTAAGGTAAGTCATTAATGTATACAAGAAACAGAAAGGGGGCGAGAATTGAGCCTTGAGGCACGCCCATTTGTACCATCGACCCGGAAGAACTCATACTGTTAATGACAACTTTTTGCGTTCTTTTACTTAAATATGAAATAATTAATTTAAGAGCATCACTTCTTACACCGTAGTGTTGAAGTTTCCTGATTAATGTTTCATGGTGAACACAATCGAAGGCTTTGGATGAATTTGGTGAATTCTCCCATGCATTAAATATATATTTAATCAGCTCAACACCGGCATCAGTTGTCGAGCGACCCTTTGTGAAACCAAATTGATTTTTATGAAGTAAATTATTTATACTAAAGAAATTTAACATTTGATGAAGAATAATTTTTTCAAAAATCTTACTAAGTGTTGGCAGTACAGAAATAGGTCTAAAATTGGCTGGGTCTAATGTACTACCAGATTTAAATAAAGGTATTACTTTACTATACTTCATTAAATCAAGAAACACACCAGATAAGCTTAAGTTACTTCTTATAACATCAGCTATGTACCAGTGAAAGTCCCGTCAAAATCGGTCCAGCTGTTTCGGAGATAAGCCGGAACAAATAGACGGACAGATAGACAGACAGACAGATAAAAATTTTAAAAATTGTGTTTTTGTTATATGTACCGTATATAGTTTTATATGCAATTAGTAAAAAGCTGTTACTTTGACATTACAAAAAGACACTTCAATTTATTTATTTGTATAGATTTATGATCAGCAGTGGACTTTTGATAGGCTGCAATGGTAATCTTATAAATGTGTAATAAAGTTGCATAATTGATATTATTGTAATGTCTATATGATAGATTTTAAATTGTGGCTACAATATCACTATTCTAGCCACAGTGCTTGACCATAAACCAACCTGGTAAGTGGTGATGTAGCCTTAGATGGTATGGTAGAAAATTATCGACTGTGCAGTGGATATATCATTCCAGAGCTACAAATGCGTGTACTTCGGTAATTTTTACTGATAATACAATATTTTATTAGTACGCGAGTAACCAGGGTTGGCCCTCGCTGGCATCAATAAATTGTTAATTGCAATTTTAAGAGGTTATTAACCATTTGCTTGGCGTTGGAATTAAACATTGTAAAGTAACTTGTATGTCTAAGTGATTAAAAGAAAAATATATTTCCAAGACATATAAAGTCTGTCAACATGCAATGGGGTAATATGTCGGACAATTTTTACTCTAAAACCCCGCATCTCAGGAGTAGGACGCATATGGGCTGTAACGTTTCCGCGGATGCATATAAGGTGTGTTGGCACTCACTGACGACGTCTCGCGCGGGCGGCGGCTCGGCCAGCAGGTCGTCGGTGCGCGCGGCCACGCGGTGCGCGCCGACGCCGGCGCCCGGGTTGAGCAGCAGCAGGCGGCGGCCGGCGGCGGCGGCCAGCAGGCTGAGGCCGGCGGCCGGCGTCCAGGCCACGCGCGTCACGGCGCAGCCCAGCGCCAGCGTGCGCAGGCAGCGCCCGCTGCTCGTCTCCCAAACTGCAAGCACACGCGCCGCTAACTGTTGCTGCTACTGTGCCCCATACAATCAACATCACATGCTTTGTCACCCCTGAGGACTAACACGGAATGCCTCTTATCTAGTAAAACAGCTCTTCCCTTCTCTATACTCACCGTACAAAATACAGCAGCATTATCCTGCTATTTTACGCTGGACGACCAACCCTCGTAAGGCCGACCTAATCGTGCTACAACTATAATATAGCTGCAACATGGTTCAACTTCACTTGATACACGCGTTAAACAATAATACAAAACTATTGTTATGTACATTCATATGTATATACTAGGGATTTTACGAAAGTCATTATATCGGAACCGAATTCGAAATCGGAGATATTAAATTTTGTTTGTCGGAACCGGAACCGAAATCGGAATCGGAGGTGGAGGCAAAAGAGATGTGTTAAGGTCAAGTCCATTGCACTGTATTTTTCTTCTCAGTTTCAATTTTTTTGAATTCTTCGAATTCAGTGGCATGCACAGACTTTTAATGACTTTTTAACGAAGTAGTCGTACCTCCCTTTCGTGAATATACCTTCTCACTTAGTTTCCACTTTGTTGTATTCTCAGAAATTTCATTGAAATAATTCCAAATGGCACTTGATTTTGGCTTCATCGTCCAATTCAAATAAATTTGTTACACGTCAAATAAAACACTACTAAAACTAATCAAAAACTCGGATCAAAACATCAAGTTAAACAATAATCGACAGAAGGCACTGGGGGAGGAACGTTCCCGGGGCGACAAGTATATAATTTTTATACACGCTGATCGCAGCCACCACCACCACTGTGCATCGGCCTCCGATATATAACTTCCGATTAAAATTTAACGGAACCGAAATCGGAATCGAAGGTGCAAAATTAATCGGAAGTTCCGAAGTTTCGGAAACGGAATCGAACCTCCGTAACATCTCTAGTATATACCATCACATACACAAACGCACACACACACGCGCGCGCACACACACAAACGCACACACACACACACACACACACGCGCGCACACACACAAACGCACACACACACACACGCACGCACACACACACGCAAACACGCACGTACGCACGCACAAAAAAAATTAATAACTATTACTTAACACTGTACAGTACATATTGTATGTCACAAAGTTAAACGTTTTCGCAAATCGGTAATGGATATATGTAATTTATTTTCCGCCAACACGTGTTTCAATACCCAATAAAAGGCATCAAACATTCTAGATCAATACAATTTATTCAAACATTTTCCTTTTTCAATGAAAAAATACTAGAATACTTCTAATTTACAATGTTTTACCTTTTTTAATTGTAATTTACAATATTTTAATTTTTTTACGTGGTAGAGCCATGCTGCAGTTATATTAGTAGTATAGTTGTAGCACGAATGGGTCGGCCCGACCGGGGAAGGATCACGCTCTCACAGAATACCAGCGTAAAATAGCAGCTTAACACTGCTGTGTTTAGTAAGGTGAGTGTAGAGAACCGGAGACCCTTTTTACTAGAAAAGAGGTAGTCTCTTTTTTTTTTAAAGTCCATCTTAGTCCTCACGGGTGACAACGCATCTGCATTTTGATTCGCAAACGAGGATAAATGTAGATGTCTATGGGCCACAGCAACCACTTACCATCAAGTGGACTGTGTGCCCGTTTGTCACCCTATCCTTTAAAAAATGTCTAAATGAAAAAAAGACTATGTGGGAACACATAAGGTTTTGTTTTGCTTGCATCAATTAGAAAGAGCTTAGTTATCCATTCCTAGGCCCATACATTTTATTAATTTGATAGAGGAGATTGACCCTTATCCTTCGTGACCATTTTCATGCAAAACACTATAAAAATAAGTGAAATATAATAAATCACTTTTATTCATCATTCTCATTATTTTTTATATGTTGCTACTAGCGACACAGATTTATTAAAAAAATAGTGTATTAACACAAAATATACGAACCCTTAACTGTGCCGTCGTCGCTGCCGGAAACGACGTACTGGCCAGATGGATCAAAGTCTATGGAGCGCACTAGATCGGTGTGTCCCGTGAACTTCAGAACTTCAGTCGTTGGGAATGGTTGCAGATCACGAGGAGACGGCAGCTTCGGCACCAAATCCTCTGGGTTGATCGTTAACTGAAATTATAACATTGATAACGTCAAATACAGTTACTGTTATAGCCTGTTAAAGTGAATATGAGAATGCCCATAAATTGACCCATAGGAAGGATTTTGCCATAGATGCCACGCTTTGCAAGAGGGTTGGTAACCGCAGTTTTTTTTTTGTTTTAGTCGCTATTAGGGAATACGCTGCTGCCCATCTGATTAGTTTCCCTTTGTCACCTCTTATGATACCCACGGGATGATATGGGTTAGTAGATATACCGCCACTACTCTATTTCACTGAATTAATATTTATTTACATTTTCATTAACATTAGCATCTCCCGTAGTGAAAATTTGACGGATTGTGTGAAAACAACGCAAAGTATTTGTTTGCATAACTATTTTTGTAATATTTTCCCGTAATTTTAGATACCTATAGTAAGTTAAGTACTTTTATGCATAAAAGGCAAAGGCATCTTAACTCATACAGCCATGAACATACTCAAAAAAAGGCATAGGTAGCATAGCTCATACAGCCATGAACATGATCAATAGAAGACAAAGGCAGCTTAGCTCATAAAGCCATAAACATGAGCATAGAGCTCACCCGCATCTTGATGGCGCGCGGCGCCAGGTAGAGGTCGAGGCAGCGCAGGAAGCGCTCGCGCGTGAAGCGCTCGTAGGCCGCCACCTCGCGCAGCGAGCCGTGCCGCGTCGGCAGGAACGTGTACTTGCGCTTCCACGGCGTCTGCGCGAGCTTGTTCCACTCCTTCATCTGCGGACACACCCGATTGTTCCACACGAGCTCACACAAACATTACGTGAACATACTTCGAACAATTAGAAAACGTCCGATACGTGGTAGAAGCACGCGGCAGCTTTTTTAATTGTAGCACGAATGAGAGCACGCTCTCACAGAATACAGTAGCGTGCCTTGGGCACTTGGTAGGTGTGGGGTGGAATGGTACCTCCTTGGCGTCAAGCAGGTACTCGGGCGGAGGGTTGTAGCTCTCGGCGTGTCCGGGCGGCGGGCGGCGCGGCGCGGGGATGTGCCGCTGCAGACCGCGCACCCCCTCCCCCTCCCCCGCCGCCGCACTAGAGCCCCACAGGTCGTAGAACTTCTGCTCCTGCAACACGACACATACGCTCAGTCGCCGGGATCACACCAGATGGGAGCAATCTACAACTTTTACTGCCACCAGGGCGGCGCCACTTAGCAATGAGGTGGAATGCTTCACAGATTTCATAACGGGGGAAGTTAATTTGTTACAAAAGTTACTTCGGTTTAAAGAATTTTATTTCTCATAAGAACATACAATGGTTCACTTATAATGAGATACAAAGTAATTATTATAATTTGATAATATTATCACATCTACCTCTAGTGCTGGAAGCGGTATAGTCTTAGGTTATGCACTTATACATATTAGGTACCATGTGTTAAAAAGATTACAATGTGCGTACGTATTTCCTAAGTTTACTTTTAAACAATTTCATGCTGTTGCAGTTTTTGATGTCATCTGGTAATTTATTGAACAGCTGTGCTCCCTCAAACAATAGGGTTTTTTTGCCATAATTAGTTCGTGCTGTCATTAGTTGGACTTAAAATATCTTTCTGAATAATTAGTTATGTTTTATATATGTTAGATTAAAAATAGATAAGCCAAACTACGGATATTTAAGTAAAAGATAAAAAAAATTAAAAATATGTAAAAAAATTAAAGAATACAGCACTGAGGGATTTTTTTTGTGACTAGAAACAGGAAGACTTTAAATTAAATTGCAAGATTTCAATGATGATCACTATGATCATCTGTGTAACAAATAATTTCACCTTAGTCCAACTAGCGACAACTGATGAGCGTAAGATTTGAGGTTCATTGCCTCATTGGAAATACGGAGTGATGGAGCCATGACACAGCATATTATGATTCATGGCAAGCAGCAACAATGGGTCGGCTCGACTCGACAGGAAAAGGATCACACTCCCATAATATAATATTTGCGTAAAATAAAAAGCTTTCACTGGTAAGGAAACAATCCATTTTGGCTTTCAACAAAGCATCCTCATCAGGATTCTTAAACGAAGATAGATTAAGAGGTATATGGGTTACACCATCCACTTACCATCAGGTGAACTGTATACTTGTTTGCATATACTTACGTTAGATTGGCAATGTAAAAGAGAAAGGGCATAGCATATGCTTACGGTAGAACGAGATAGAATGGCTATACCATACACGTACAGGCAATAGGGCCTATATCGGGCCGACGTCAATCGTTAACGAAACGAATAGGGTATTACACCCATTTTCAAAAAGTGTTTTAAATGAATCCTAGAGTGATAATGAACCACTATAATTTTTACATAATTTTTTTAAAACCGAATAGTGACATAAAAATTACTTTTAATCTATCATTTTCAATTTTCGCGTGAAAACGCTAGCCGCCATACTGTTCAACTCGTGACGTCACTGTCGTAGAATTTTGACAACTTTGCAAAGGAATAAGATACTTTTGAATGTTTAATAATGAGTTATCATTGATATCATTGTTGTGTTGTGCCTAATTGCAAAAATACGAGCACAAGAACGCCAGGGAAGTTATGGATTAAAGTGCCAACTGATTTAAATATGAGAAATACTTGGTTAAAACTGGCAATAAGAGACCCGAAGGCATTGTCGACAAATTCTAAACTACTATACTTCTGTGAAGATCACTTTGATGTAAGTATGACTTATATTGAAATAGCGATTAAACAAAACAAAACATGACATGATAGGTACCAATTTTGTAATAGATTAGGTTAATCGCTCGTCTGTCCCGCCCTTTGTGGACCATTTTGATAGCCCTTGCTAGTGCAGTACAGTGCTTTACTTAATTCCTGTTTTCTTCTATTATATGAGAATAAAGACATGGTTTGTACTCAGTCCAAATAAAAAACTGACTTTTTATTTCGTCTGAGGGTTTGTACAAAAAATATAACAAAAATCTTTTCTCACCTAAGCTTATATATATAATATCTATAACATTAGTGCTAAAAGCGAAGTAATAAACTCGCTTTTACGAATCCGTCTTCCATGATGCCTTTTCAATAAAATTCGGAATAAAAGTCAACAATCGTAATGATAACTTGAAAAATTTCGAAATTAGCTAGTTAGTACACAGCACATAACTTAGTTCTTTGACCTAGTGACGTCACGACGCTATCTAATATGGCGGACACCGTTTTGCAGATTTGAGGCACAGGTAAAAAAAATATTCTTTAAATTAAAATATAAAATTTATAATGCATTTTTGTAAATAGAAATCAATATTTCGCGTTTAGTTTTTACAAAATCTATCATAAATATATATTCTTTGATGTTTTTTTACTGGTGTAAAATACCCTATTCCGCATATTTTTGCGTTTATGTTTGATTTTGAAATATTTATAAGTGTTTAAAAGGTGTGATTAAATATGGTGACGTGTACAATACCTGAATGCAGTTCATTGAGAAAAGAAAATTCACAAAATTATACATTTCACAAGTACAATTAAAATATTTAGCACTCTAAATACAATTGTAACTTCGTATTTTTTTTTTAATTTTCTATTTTTAGGGTTTCGTAGCCAAATGGCATTATAGTAAATACTTTAACGAGATAACTTAAACTCTTATAATGTTTCAGATTTCCAAAAAATATTGAGAAAAACTTGTTGTCGTCCCCCTTATGATGTATATTATAAAAGGAACTTATAGTATCACTTGATGGCAAACGCCTACTACAGTAGTTGGTCACCTACAGTCAGCTTCAAACAAAGAAAGCTACAAATGTGTTTTCACCCCTGAGAACTAAGATAAAATGCCTTACAGCTTATAACTATACAGCCTCTCTATACACAATAGACCGGACCACGGCAGTGTAAGCACTGCTGTTTACTTCTGTCTATCCCAGTCAAGACGTTTATGAGATACGTATTCATTCTGAACGAGTTTTCCGAAAACATATGAATGGAAAAATTGTAAACGAAAATATGTTTCGAAAATTAGTGAACTAATGCCTTATTGTAAAAAAAAAATTAACATACTTGACATACATATTTATGATTCGCCAGCAATATCAAACCATAAACACTTTTATTATTGAATTAATAATCGAAACTTATTTGATTACATTGAAGTATCTCAATTGCAAAATACCTCTAAGGAGGGCTTACGACAATTTGCAATCAATTAATTATTTTTGGTGGAAAATAAAAATCACACACATTTTGTTTTTAGTTTTATTTTTATGCCCTCAAACATAAACATATTCATTTTATAACACGGACACAGTGCTCTGTATCGATAATTGAAGTAAATGCATGGCGTAGCACTATTCATCTCGCACACATGAACATTTCATTCGCACCCGTACATTTAGTTTTTGGTCTCACCCTAATCACTCTATCGCCAATCTAATGTATACTATATCTATGCTTGTTTGCCACATTTGTTTCTATAAAAAAGGTATTTCACTCTTAATTCTATAAAAGAAAATCGTGTTCGGACTCCAATTACCAATTATGTTGCTTTATAATAATAATAATAATAATAATCATCTTTATTCAGGCAAATTACACCCATATCCAGTAAAATCAATAAATTTAAAATCAGTCTCCTAAATTTTAGCAATAATTAAATCAATTTCAATACAAAATAACAATTTTAAAATAATAAATCCAGTCAATGTAAATAGGCAGTAATGTCAGTATATAAATAAAATAATGAAATAAAATAACATAAAATTAAAATTAGTAAATAAATAACAGAATTACACACATTTATCAGTCTGGAGACGAGATCAATAATTAAAACTTTCTCTGAAAAATATAGTTCCCTCTTACTAAAAATTTCTCTGAAGCGTTTTACAAACAAATTGCATATGAACAAAAATCCAGATCTGAAGCAATTATATCATTTAAAGTTGGCTTACTTTACGAATACCTCCATGCGATATTTGAACCGTCAATTGGTCTGTACCTTCGTCTTTGAGAAAGACCGACCACAGACTATGGGAAAGACTTCCTAATAATCTGGGCTATGGGCTATAATCTTAAAGTATCAAAGTATGGTCTCTCACAATGGCAGTCAACCGTCATACCCATGTACCATGTTATGCAACATCAAAAACCGAGGTAGACCAAACAATGTCAATATCATGAAAACAAGCACAAATCATCAATAAAACACTAATTGCTTATTGGGTCGAAACCCTATAAACAATGATTGAGAAATTTGTGTTTTTGTAGAAATACTAGATTTTAATAATTAGTTCTAACCTATCGATTTTTGATCCTACAACAACCGCGAGATACTGTAACTACTCCTACAGCTTTCCTATAAACAGTAATTGATACAGATCTCAGAACTAAGGAGTCTCGCCTATATGTTTAGCAATTAAGTGATATATATTTTTAATGAAAAACAAAACTAGAAGAACAAGTAAAAGTAAAAAAAAAATTTCCAGCTCACCTTACTCTTCTTCCGCTCTTCAGCGATCTGCTTTCTTGTCTTCATCCATCCCATCTTAAGGGCATGCACTATTCGTGACACGTGACGCTGCTCTTCACGTGACGGTAGAAAAGAGCGCTTGTGTTCAGGGAACGCACGCAACGGAGTCGCTAAGACCTCACGACTAAACCACTCCACCCAGGGCTAGAAAAAAATATTTACAAAATTAAATAGTTTTATTTTATAAAATAAGGGTGACAAACAATAATCTATACATATAGTAAAAATGTAAATAGCAGATGTCTGTACATTTTAGATTTATATAATAAAAGTGATTGAGAGGTACTAAAAATAAGTAATTAAATACATTTCTACCATTTTTAGAATTTTCTGTCTGTTTCTTTGTTAACGTATCACTTATAAAGTACCAATTTATATCACAAGAATTGTTAAAGAAATTGTAAAATGTATCTTCAGGTTACATTTAGTCTTTCTTTCATTAAAATTAGTTCATTCCATAAAAAGTTATGATAAATATTCTGAAGTATGGCTACGAAGTATAGCTACGAATTTGTTCAATGGTGGCGTTCGTTGAGTCATCAAGTACATTTTAAACTAATATCATATTATAAATCATAATTAAATGATGTAAAATAATGTTCTATAATGATATAAGTATATCTAAAACGCAGTAAACAAAAGTATTACATAAAGAACGTAATAAATATATACAAAAATATATTAACCTTAATCTAAATCTATAGTACAATAGTTAACCAATTTCATCGATAGATGGTGATGTTGCACAAATGTGATACAAAAAGGCAGGTTAAGGTTTTTTCCTGTAGATGTGTTTCACATTTGCTTCTAATCTTTATATTACACATTGCCCTACTGCGTGTTGACAATCTCATTTATTTTTTAACGCCGAGTACTCTATGTGGTAAATCAAATTTCAAAAGAGCTATTATTATATATATATATATATATATATATATATATATATATATATATTAGAATTTCATGAAAGTCACACAGTATTTTAGATACGAAAAAATTTTACTTTTACATAGATAGGTTTACTTTACTCTATGTCACAAAGTTACATGTTATCTTCGGGTGAATTAAAATAGGTAGCTTTACCAAATTACTGCAAGTATAATAAAATGGATGTAAGTGGCAAAAGTACCACCGCCTAATTTTATTAATTAGAAATGTCACAGACTTAAGATTTATAGGCCGGGGGATGTTACCAGAAAGAAAATTATATAGTGAATAGTTTAGGAAAGTTAAAAATTTTATTAAATTGTATAATTTCTTAATATTGCCTCATTTATTGCAACAAACTGACACTAAAGAGACATGTTATTATAAATATAGATTACCTGATACTCATCATGCTCAGGGTTGGGAACGCGTCCCTCCCGTATCCTCGCAATAAGTTCAAGGTCTTGTTTGGAAAGTATGATATCCTGCCCTGTGCCTGGATCACGTACTGTGCGCCAGAATTCTGGATCTTCACATTTCCTGTTAAGATTTGTTATTTTAATAAAATGCTGAAGCAATTGCAATTACATTATTGAAGACTTAGATTACAAACAAGAGAGACAAATTATATGTACATTTCGATTTTATAGCAATTACAATTTTAAATTAATTTATAATTTAATTATAAACGTGGTAGAGCCACACTGCAGCTAAGTTGTGGTTGTAGCGCGAATGGGTCGGCTCGGCCGGGGTGGGACCACGCTCTCACAGAATACCAGTGTAAAATTGGAGCTTAATGCTGCTGTGTTTCGTATGGTTAGTCTAGAGAACCGGAGACCCTTTTTACTGGATACGGGGCATTCCATCTTAGTCCTCACGGGTGACAACACATCTGCATTTTGATTCTTATCAGAGGATAAATGTAGATGACTATGACACAGACCACCTGAAGGTAAGTGGATGCTGTGGCCCATAGAAGTCTACATTTAACCTCAATTAAGAATAAAAATGCAGATGCGTTGTCATCTCTGTGGAATAAGATGGAATACATTGTTTCCAGTAAAAAGAGTTTCTGATTTTCTACACTCACCATATGAAAAATAGCAGCTTTAAGCTGCTATTTCATGCAGGTATTTTGTGTGCGCATGATCCTACCCTGGTCGAACAAACCTATTTATGCTACAACCATAATACAGCAGCAGAGTGGCTCTACCAAAATATAAGCATTTTTGTTTTAATTTGTCCTTAGACCTTTCGGCAAGGTAATTTGCTTTGACACACAAAATTCAAAGCTCACTTAGTCTATTTGTGTAATATTTTAACATTTTTAATCGACTATCTCTGCTCTGTGCGACTGTTTGAGGTTTTTTAATTTATAATTGGTATTAAGTAAGTGGAAGCAAGTGTTGTGTTGTGTTACCTGAGGAACTCATCTATGCGATCTCTCCTGGGCGGGCGCGCAATGCGGCGACCTTCTACATCGTAGCCCACGTGCTCGTACTCATCGTACCACCAGGACGGCACAGCACCAGCCGTGTTTACGCGCTCCTCCTCGTCAGAAGTGTCGCCCGATTCGTACTCATCTGTGCACCATGATCATGTTATGCTTTATATAAGATAAATATACTATATAAATATTCATATTATTAATATATATAGTATATTTATTAACTTTATAAACATGTATACACATTCTATATAATATGTATGTACCGTGTATATATATATATATATTTATATATGTACATTGACTTCTTCTGTATATATACATAGATATACTGTACTGTATATAGACATACATAGACTTCTATGTACACTACTAGACTGGCAATTCAGAACAAAAACTGCGTCACAGCTGCGGATCGCGGAGCCGGTAGCACGGGCTGGTGTAGCTGGTACGGTAAATATGCCACACAGTTGTATTTTCATCTAAGACAGTTACTGTTTTAAAGCAAATAAGAAATAAAGTTATTTATTTTTCTGAAATACACTTCTAATCATGTTGACAAAGTGCGCACATAAATAATGACAGCGTTTTCTTAATAACATTAAATAAAATCAGTGTAAGACTAACGAAAACAAAGTTCGCGGTTAATATAAGAAAGAACTAGTCTTCTAACCCGTTCGCAGTTGACTGGAAGGTGTTACAGAGAATTGACCGTAACCACAGAATAAATAATAGTACTACGTACAGAAGTTGCACTTCTTTGATGGTGACTATTTTAATAGCCTACATAATTATTATTAATTATATAAACGCATAAAAGCTATATTAAACTTTATCGCTGCGCGCGAGTATAGCTTTGTATCATTTCGCCTTCCTACTACTAAAATTGTTCATGAAGGTATTTACAATAATAAACATATAATACATATATATTGCATCAAAACTTATACAACTATTTTATCCCATAACTAAATATACGAAAGAATAAACAAAAATATTTATACAGGTTGGCTATCTGTTGGTCTTTTTTTCAATCGATGATTTTTAGTACTTCACATTATCTGTTCTAAAAAATTATTTGACATATAACAAGTAAAAAATATGCCAATTATAATCATGGAGACAATCAAATGCGCTGTTATGTAAGATCATAACAGCGCATTTGATTGTCTAAATTAATTATGCATTTATAACATTTCGTAAATTACGTGAGTTTTGGTCGACATGAAGTCCTACTGAGCATGCAATTGGCAAAATTATTGATCTTTTTTAAGAAACTGATTCAGAGGAAGGCCGTAAATCACATCTACATGTTCATCTAGTTCGTACTCTTGATGCAGTGATGGCTGTTAGTGAAAGTGTTCATAATGAACCAAGCACATCAACCAGGCATCATTCACAGGAACTAAACATTTCACGAACCACATTACGACACATTTTGCATGTTGATCTTCATTTCAATCCATACAAAATTCACTAACTCAACAATTGAAGCCACCAGACCATTTCAAACCTTGTCGTTTTGTTTAATTAATGCTTGAAGGAAACGGTTTTTCATCAAAACTCATCTTTAACAATAAAGCCCATATTCATCTTGATGGGTACATAAATAAACTAAATTTTCGAATTTGGGGAGTGGAGAATGCTCATGCTATTCACGAAGCAAAACATCATCCTTCAGAAGTCACTGTTTGGTGTGGTTTATGAGCTGGTGGCGTCATTGGGTTGTTTTTCTTTGAAAACAAACAGGAAAATACCCTTACATTGAATGAGGAACATCATCGCAACATGTTAACTAGTTTATTGTGGCCCAAGTTGAATGAATTGAGTGTCAACGCCCTCTGGTTTCAACAAGATAGAGCGACATTCCACACAAGTCATGCAACACTCCATTTATTGTCAACAAAATTTACTGATCGCATAATTTCAAGAAATTCTGAAGTTCTTTGGTTACCAAGAACCTGGATTAAACACCACTTGATTATTTTTGTGGGGTTATTTGAAAGTAAGGTGTATGTTAATCATCCACAAGCAATTAAAGAACTTAAAAACAACATTCGAGCTGAAATTGAGGTCATTGATCCGATTTTATTGTAAAAACTCATTGGATTTTTTGATATTCGGATGCGGGCCTGTAGACGAAGCCGTGGTGGGCATTTAAACGATATTGTTTTTCATACATAAATGGCATAGCACCACCGTTCATTGTCAATAAAAAATTGACTTTTCATCTCAAGATGTGTATTTTATTTACAAATGAAAAAAGGACTTACAGATAGTCCAGCCTTTACAAGTGTATACAAAAAATTTATTTATGTAAACCAGTGTAAAAACTTTAAAATTCACTAGTACTTCGCCCGCATAGATAATGCACTCGCCTAAACCGCGCTAGCCCTTACTGCGTATGTAACCTGAGGTATTGTAGGTATTTACATGACGTAGTTAGTAAGAGTGACTGAGGCATGCCATAACTTAGTGCGCTATATTAAGGCCGCAGAGCCCGTGTAGTAGTAAATAGTACATTTGCAAAAATCAGATGCTATTAAGCACTTGAAGATGTACGTACCATAAGTAGTATGTTTTGTACATACATACACATAACGGATAAACATAAAATAAAATATAGAAATTAACTCAAAATTCAATACATAAAACTTATGAACAATATAGTTCCAGAGAACCCAACAATAGAAATTGACCCATGGTTGTCATAAAAGCCTATTACAGGGAGTGAAATCTCATAACTTCCAATAGTATTTTGTTAAATATCGAGACTTAGGTAAGAAGTGTTAACGCTGTGAGATGGGACTGGTACTACAATCGCAAACCAGCGCACCATGCATAGTGATTACAAGGAATTTTTACTACTATGGTAGAGAGTAGAGAGCAATGTCCATTAGGGGATTGACATAGAAACTTTTGTAATTATAGGAATTTTATATTGTGGTATCCATCCATCTATTACTGCTTATAAAAATCCACTGCTGAACATAGGCTTTTCCAATAGCATAGGGATGATTTTGCCATAGTTACCAACCCTGGTAACAGTCATTTTTTATTATTATTTTGTGTTGTTATCAAGAAGATGCTCATTACCATCACCTGTTTTAATTTCCCCTCAGTCCTTCTTAATTGGGTGTACCATGGGATATGGATATGGGGCAGTGGATATTCTTATACCGCCGCTACACGGTAGTAATTTACAATAGGGTAGATAGCTATTCGATAGCAATTAACTACAAAAATTTGCAATAGAAATAATGCAAATAACCTTTCTCCTGTACTGGTTGTATTGTAACATTTGTTTCTTTGATTTTATTTGCTAAAGCATCAATACTATCTGTTGTTTTTTGGACAGCTTTAGTTTTTGTTGGCTTTGGTTTGAACTCTTTCTTTTTTATCGGCTTTTGTTTGAACTCTTTCTTGTTTATCGCCTTTTCTTTTGTTTTCTTAGACCCATCACTAGACCCAGATAGAGTGGGACCAGTCCCTGACTCTGCGCCGCTATCTTCACTTTCTGCTTTTGTTTTAGGTTTTGCTTCTTTTTCTTCCTCTGCTTTATCTTCATCACTATTACTTTCTCCATCCTCCTCATGACTGCTCTCTTCATCCCCTGATTCATCATCTTCCTCAGAATCAGTAAGATCCTGCAAAAACATTGCTTTATTTTAAAAAAGACTACTTAAAATGTTTTTGACATTATTCATGTTTCTAGTATGGACAGACCATCTGATGAAACAAGTAGAGAAAAGAAGAATTCAAGTAGCTCATGGCAATCTACGGGGCAGGCCCATATTTCAATATGTATTCAATTAAAAGTAAGGCTGTTAACTGATGGAGAAGCATCAGGATTGGTTTCTTTTATAAAGTGGTGTCCTATGGATTATTATTGTTGGGATTAGCAGCTAATATCACCAGAATAGAATAGAATAGAATGATTTTTATTCAATATGGATTATTACATAATACTTATTGAAAGTCATTATTTTATTTACCACTGGTTCGGAAAATACCTCTGTCCTGGGAAGAACCAGCAAGAAACCCAGCGAGAAATGCTACTTGTGCCTTATACAATATCAGACCAAGGGACTCAATAAGAGATCTTTTTAAACAAATTAATATACAGTGGACCCCCAGTAATCCGGCCCCTGTCTAATCCGGCACCCCCTGTAATCCGACATGGTCTATTATTTATTATTAGATATTTTTTTGATAATCTTCGCAAATGCATGATTGAACAAGTTATAACTTGATTCATAATTTTTGATTATTTTAGTATGTACATTTGTTTGTACACAATTATTTCCTAATGTAAAGTTATTGCATAATATATTTTGTAAGTTCTATAGCATTAATGACATTAATTTTATAATAAAATGTAAGCTCCCTATTGTGTTGTTTAATTTACTAAATTTGACATACATAATAAAGTATAATTTGTACTTCAGAGTACATATATATAACATATAGAATCTTATCATTGGATCTGGAATTTGTCAGATTACAAGGTAAGGTACAAGGTACTCTTTTATAAAAAATTCCGGAAAAATTCTGGACTATACTTTCGGTCTTAAGCAGTACTCTATAATCCGACAAATTCGATAGTCCGACACTGCCCTGCAAAATGTTTGTCGGATTACCGGGGGTCCACAGTATACATATAAGTCTTATTACAAAAAGCTGTTTATAATTAGTCTCAAGCTTATTCTAGAACTTTTGTTACAAAAAAATCCCCAAGAAAATAAGCAAATTAAAATGCAAGTATGGAATTTGACAGCAAATGTCAAGATTTGGTGTAAGAATATCCACTAGCCCATATCATCCTATGGGTCGTAACAGGCGACAGAGGGAAACGAATCAGGAGATGGGCAGCAGCACCTTGCTAATAACAACTAAAAATAAACTGTGCTTGCTAGCCCACTTGCCAAGCATATCAACTATAGCAAATTCCCCTTTTAAGACAATTTAGGCTTACATTCAGTGGTGGATTTTAATAGGCTGTAATGGCCAAATTTCGCAAAAGCTGGTCATCAGTTTTCATTTTGCATTTGAAACCCTCACAACAAAGAAGAGAAACAAGAATGGTGCCCTGACCCTATTAAGCCCAATAGTATCAAAAACCAACTAAAATAAATGGAATATGTTTGATTCTTAATAAAGGAATGATGTGTCTGTAAGACTATAGTGCTTTTTTTTTATATAGGATAAGGGTGACAAACGAGCACACAGTCCACCTGATGGTAAGTGGTTGCTGCGGCCCATAGACATCTACATCTATCCTCTATTACAAATCAAAATGCAGATGCGTTGTCACCCGTGAGGACTTTTTTTTTTATAGGAGAGGGGGCAAACGAGCATGCGGCTCACCTGATGGTAAGTGACTACCGCCGCCCATGAACAACTGCAACACCAGGGGAATCGCAGATGCGTTGCCGGCCTTTTAAAAAGGAGTACGCTCCTTTCTTGAAGGTCCCTAAGTCGTATCGGTCCGGAAAAATCGCTGATGGTAATCGATTCCACAAGGAGGTCGTGCGAGGAAGAAAACATCTTCTAAATCGCACAGTGGTGGACCGCCAATCATCCCGATGGTGTGGATGGTATCGGGAGTTCTGCCGCGATGTGCGTTCGTGAAATTTGGCGGCTGGGATTAATCCGAACAATTCCTCAGAGCACTCCCCATGGTAGATGCGAAAGAAAATGCAAAGGGATGCAACATCTCTTCGCAGTGCCAATGAATCGAGCCGATCGGAAAGGGCTCGGTCGTCGACGATTCGAGCCGCTCTGCATTGGATGCGGTCAAGTGGAAGGAGCTGACACTGGGGAGCCCCTGCCCAGAGATGGGAACAGTATTCCATGTGAGGCCGAACTTGCGCCTTGTAAAGTTGCAGGCGGTGTGCCGGCATGAAATACTGTCCCGCTCTGCTGAGCACGCCAAGCTTTTTAGAGGCCAATTTGGCCCTCCCTTACAAGTGACCATGAAACTGCACGTCACTCGATATGTCGACTCCGAGGATACCGATACTGGCTGAGGCAAGAAGGGGAGTGCCTTGAAACTGAGGAGATACGACAAAGGGGTTCTTTTTAGCGGTAAACGCGCAAACTTGTGTCTTCTGAGGATTAAACTGGACTAGATTTAGTCGCCCCCAATCCGAGACTTTGTCCAGCAAAGACTCGACTTCAGACACAAGTTTGTTCCGGTACTCGGCGACGTTTTCCCGAGAAATATTGGCCCGGCCGGTGTATAGAGCATCACCAGTGCTGTCATCCGCATAGCAATGAATGTTACCAGTTAGCAACATATCATTGATATGCAGAAGAAACAGCGTTGGTGATAGCACACAGCCTTGTGGAACACCAGCGTTAATAGGCTTATAGTCAGAGCATGCACCGTCTACAACGACCTTGATGCTCCGATCTGCAAGGAAGCTGTTGATCCAATTGCACAATTTCTCGGGAAGCCCATAGGAAGGGAGCTTCGAAAGAAGCGCTTTGTGCCAAACCCGATCGAAGGCCTTCGCAATGTCCAGACTAACGGCCAACGCCTCCCCCTTAGACTCTACTGCCTCCGCCCATCTATGGGTCAGGTAGACCAGAAGATCACCAGCTGATCGACCCCGACGAAAACCGTATTGGCGGTCACTAATCAGCTGGTGATCCTCAAGGTACCGGATGAGCTGGCAGTTAATAATGGATTCCATTATTTTGGAGAACAAGGAGGTAATCGCGATAGGCCTATAGTTGGATGGGTCTGAGCGGTCGCCTTTTTTAGGGATCGGGTGGACAAAAGCTGTCTTCCATGAATTCGGGACTACGCCTTGGGAGTAGGAGTACCGGAAAAGACGCGTTAGGACCGGTGCCAACTCCGGAGCACACGTCCTCAGCACAATTGGGGGGATTCTGTCAGGCCCACTCGACTTCTGGATGTTCAGGGAGAGCAGTGCTTTGCGAACCGAGCGCTATGAAAACAGCACATCCGGCATGGAGCACTCACACCGCGGGATGGTCGGCGCTGTTTTCCCCCCGTCATCAAGAGTCGAGTTGGACGCAAAAAGGGAGCCTAAAAGGTCGGCTTTGTCTTTTGCGTCTTGGGCCAGTGAGTCATCCTCCCTGTGCAGAGATGGTAGTGATGGCTTACAGAAATTACCTTGGACAGCCTTGGCGAGAGACCAGAATGCACGGGTTCCCGAAGGAAGGCGAACTAGTTTCTCGCCAATTCTGCCTATGTGCTCTGACTTTGCCTTGGCAATAACTCTTTTGAAGGACCTGGAGGCGAAGTTATACTTCTTTTTAAGTGTGCTGGTGTTTACATCCCGAGTCGCCGAAGCCGCAGCCCAGGCTTGATAACACTCCTGCTTACTGCGTAATGCAGTCTTACAGGAGCGACCAAACCAAGGCTGAGATCTGCCTCCGATGGGTACCACAGATGATGGAATAAATAGTTCCATTCCCTGTAGCACCACATCAGTGACAGAGTCAGCAACAGCGCTGGTATCGTCCGGCGAGAAGCAAACCCGCCCCCATGGGTAGGATGCAAAGAAAGACCGCATTCCGTCCCAATCCGCCGACCTGTAATGCCAAACACGGCGGCAACCTGCAGAACGCAACCGCGAAGGGAGCGTGAGTGGCACCACACTCCGGATCAGACAATGGTCCGAAGAGCCGAGAGGGGCATCGACGGAAACCTGATATCCGTCCGGATGAGAGGTCAGCAGAAGGTCCAACAGGGAAGGTGATCCTCCACATCTGGAATCCGCGTAGGCGAAGTAACCAGTTGTGTCAGACCATATGCCAAGGCAAAGTCATAAACAGATCTCCCCACATGATCGGTTAGACGTGAACCGAGCCATTCGGTATGGTGGGCGTTAAAATTGCCAAGGATCACGATCTCTGCGGATGGGACCTGTTGTAGCAAGGAATCTGTAGCCATTTGGACGTGGTCGATGAGTCGGTCTGTTTCGGCATTACCTATGGGACCTATAGAGGCACCCGTAGACGCGCGGATGGTCGTCGCTGTCTACGCGTAGCCAAAGGATGGACAGGTCCGAACCTTCAAGACTGCCGAGGCGTCGAGAACAGATGTTCTCTCTGACATACACGCAAACTCCAGCCCGAGGCACAAAGGAATGCTCCAATTTGTACCCCGGGTAGGAGAGATACGAAATATCAGCCGGAGAGGAAACCTGCGTCTCGGTCAGAAAGAGCAAGGCCGGCTTCGCCGTCTCGAGATGGTAGTTGACGGCGTTTAGGTTAGAGTGAAGTCCCCTGATGTTGCAGAAATTCACGGACAGCGTGGCAGGGGTCGCCTTGGTGTTCTTGCTCAGTTTGCCCCTAGCAATAATGCTTTTGAGCGGAATTTTGCCCCCCCCAGAATACGCGGGGCAGCCTGAGCGCCCACGCTCAGGATCGGAATAACATGGTCGTGGATGCTCAGCGAGGGATTCTCCACGGGTATTGGTACCCTCCTGGGGTAGTTCATCGTGTAATTCCGCTACCATGTTGATGGGGGGGGGGGGGAACTGGGCCTCCGGCCCCCTGCACTCACCAGACGAAACGCAGAAGCAGAGCTTCTACTTCACGCCGGTATTCTGTGAGGTCGTGGTACCAACCCGGCTCGAGCCGGCCCATCTGTGCCAGCAAAAGCCGCCGTGTGGCTCTACCACTGTTCAAGAAGTGCTATTACATACATTATTATTATTAACAAATAATAGAAAACATAACAATATATTTTATTATTATGTATTGCCACTTTTAGCGGACTGGTTGGCTATTACTGTTTCTTTTTAATGATTTTGAACTGTTATTAAGAAGATATTGCCCTAGTTGACAAGATGATATGGGGTAATTTGTATGCTGCCACTATAATATGCCACAGTATTTTATCATTTTGACAAATTTTAACTTATTACAAAAGGTCCCAGATAGAGAGAGTGAAGTATACTCTACATCTGACTTTACACTTGTCTGTAACATCATCATCATTACAGCCCTTCATAAATCCCCTGCTGAACATAGGTCAGTAACATAGTGAACAAAAAAAGCAGATTAAAGAATCAACAAAGATGTACAATAAAATTAAAAAACTTCTATCAATAAGAGCAGCAGCATTACTATAACATTATATTGTACAACATAATGACATTCCTATATTAACTAGTATTATTAAATCAGTTTAATTTTTATCAAATTCATTCAAGTCAGATAACAGATTTGCCACTCGATTACATAGTTCACAATGATTGCTGTATAATTATAATTTGTAATATTTGAATTTTGTTACACGGCATCGAAAAAAGACAGAGAGTTGCCAGATGTTCTCTGAAGAAGTATTAATTTTGAATTGATTAACAGATTTTGAGTGACATGAGCTTAAAACAAGGCTAAATTGAAATTTAGACTGACTATAGAATTGAGTTTAAGTTTCAAATAAGTGTTAAATTGTTGTTAAATATACTATGTGACCCCAAAGTATATACAATGCAAAGGATACAACGATGGAAGGGGCTTAGCTTTCCATTGACGTCAGTGGAGTTTGGTGTTGATACGTATTTTTACAGAAAGATTACACTATTATAAGCACACACACAAAGTCTCAATATACGGAAACGCGTAATTTTTGAGAAAAGAATAATTGAAAATCAATTATTCTTGCAATGTTTATGTCTAATCTGCTAATAAACTGACGCCATTTTGTAATGTCATTGTCGACGTCAATAGGGATGTCGATTCTTTCCGAAAAAGGTCGATTTTTAAATCGATTCAAATCGTAAGTTGATGTATCGGTTCACAAAAAATCGATTTCTAAAATATCTATATTTTTTTAATATTTCTATTTATAATGTTATTTACAATGGATTTATATTTACATTATAAATGCAAACATGAAAAAAATATCGATATTTTAGAAATCGATCTTTTTCGGAAAGAATCGACATCCCTATTGACGTCGACAATGACATTACAAAATGGCGCCAGTTTATTAGCAGATTAGACATAAACATTGCAAGAATAATTGATTTTCAATTATTCTTTTCTCAAAAATTACGCGTTTCCGTATATTGAGACTTTGTGTGTGTGCTTATAATAGTGTAATCTTTCTGTAAAAATATGTATCAACACCAAACTCCACTGACGTCAATGGAAAGTCGTACCATGGAAGGCTTTGGCACTCCTGTGGACTAAGAGCAAATACTTTCTTATGAATAGGGTCTTCTAGTGTCAAAGTAGTCACTCACCATATAGAAAAAAAGCATCATTATGCTGCTATTTAAAATAACATTCAGAGTGATAGTGGTCCTCCTTGTGCTGCAGCTTTAAGACACAGTAGTACAGCTTTACTATTATATAATATTTCCATAGCAGTAAATGCTAAAAATGACACTTACTGATGATTCTGCAAGTGACTCATTGGCTTCATCATCACTCAATAATGAATCTGCACTATCATGGAAGAGAATCTCCTGAAATTAATATAATTGCTACATTAAAATTCATATTTACAATGCGAAGTTATTGTTTTATTTTTGGTTATATACATTATAAGTATTACATCTCGTTCAGTATCAGAGGCTGCATTATCATCATCATGCTCCGAGTCTGTAGAATCGTTCTCAGCGTCCAGTTCACCGCGGATTAAGACTTCATCCTCGTCGGACCTGCTGTTCTGCAAAAGTAATTATGGTATTAGAATTATAAGCACACGAATGATAAAAGATAACGAGTTTATAAAAACGAGACTACATTAACTTCTACTTCTTTCGATTCATCAGGAATTTTTCTTTTTAATAAACCCGTTTTATATGGCGGCATTTTAAGTCAAAGAAAGCATAATTTATTAAGTTAATAAAAAAGTAAATAAAACTTTATCAGCACGTGTTTGACTCAAACTGCTGCTTTTGTCAACTGTCAATGTCAAATGTCAACAATTGATAAGGTGTTGTTGTTGTTTTTATTATTTGCTCGAGAGAGCAGGCAAAGAAACTAAGCAATACAGCCTTGTCTTTTTTATTTTGAATAAAGAATTTTAAAGTGTAAAGGCCGGAACCAAGTCTTATTTTTCTTCTTTCCATCTCTTCAAAATCCATAAAGGCCGAAGCCAAGTCTTATTTTCTTTACTTCTTCATATTTTCAATTACCGTAAAGGCTAAAACCAAGTCTTCTTTATATTATAATCTTTGTAAGTTTCAATACATGTAGATTTGTCAATCCAATATTTTCAAAAACAGGGTTACCATATTTAATATTTCTTTTACAGTATTATGAATAAAATTGCAAAGTACTAAATATGTCTTAGTATTCCTAAGAACATCTTGCAGGGCACGCGGGACGCTTTCTGAGTTTTCATAAATTGTATAAGTTTTTCAATGAGTTGCAATCTTTCTATGGCGTACGCTGGGCAGTTAAATATTATATGCTCTGCAGTCTGATCTGCTTCAGTATCGCAGAAGTTGCATGTTGCAGATGCTATTATTCTCATTCTGGAAAGATGAGCATTCAGTAGGCCACTATCGGCGAAATCTAAGTCTGCACATTATTGTATAAAATTTTCTGCTATGATATCTCTCGTTGCGAGAAAACTAAGGAATACTTAATTCTGAATTAATTGATGCATACCAACGACCTTTTCCTGCCTCTAAAACAGCATTCCATTGCATTTTCCATTCTTCTTTTAACTGTTGCTTTAAAATTAAATATAAATCTGTATGTGGTATTGCAACACCGGTTATCCTGTCAATATCAGCTGTAACTATACTTTTAGCTAAATGGTCTTCGCTTTCATTTAATTGAACACCAATATGTGACGGAGTCCATAAAAATTTTACTTGAAAATTATTTTCTTTCAATTTCCACCACAAACTTTTGATTTCATATATTATGAAAGACGTTTTAGCATCTAAAGTTCTTGCCTTCAGTGCCTTCAAGACACTCATGCTATCAGAGATCAGTAACAATTTATTAGATACACTTGGGTGTTCTTCTATATATTTAAGAGCGATTAAGACAGCATAAAATTCTGCAGTGTATATGCTTGCTGATGCAAGAATGGAAAGGCCACGTCCGGGTTGCAGATGAGGTATGTAAAATGCACAGGCTACTTTATTTTCAACTTTTGAACCATCTGTGTAAATTTGTCGATATTCATCACATGTAGATATAAGTTCATAAACCTCTTCTTTTCTTTTCAATTTTTCATCACTATTTATGTGTATATCACTGAATTTACTTTCATAATTCCCCTTATAACAATGCCAAGTATGTGTGCTTTTGTGAATATTATATTGTTCATCATATCGTATCACTTTATGAAAGTCATGGAGTATATATGGGGCTGAGTTAGACATAGGAGACATACTATTACATACATAAATACATACATAAACACTCACGCCTGTCACCCAGAGGGGTAGGCAGCGATTATGGACTTCCATTTGGCACGATCCTGACACACCTCTCTCGCTTCCTCCACATCCATATACCTACGAATACACGCTCGTCGGTTAAAGGTACTCTTGATTTGGCCCATTTTTAATATATCGCCAATTTGGTCGATAAACTTTCGCCTAGGGCGACCCTTCCCGACTATGCCGTTCACCTCTGCAACATAAATTTGCTTTGTCACTCTTTCCTCATTCATTCTTTTTACATGGCCAAACCACCGAAGCATTCCTTTCTTAATCGTGGTCACAACATCATCTTGCAAACCACACTCTTCTCTTATTAAACAATTTCTCACTCTGTCATTCAGCTTCATCCCTAACATATTCCTTAATGACCGCATTTCTACAGCATTTATTCTACTCTCATGCTTCTTCGGCCACACCCAACTTTCACTACCATACATTAAAGTAGGTACTAACACAGCATTGTGAATTGCCATACGTGCCTTTTTGGACACATTCTGACTTTTCACAATAGAGTGTAGAGCCCCATCCCCTCGTCGTTCTATATCCTTATCATATCTACCATCCCTGCTAAACACACATCCCAAATATACAAACTCATCTACTTGCTCTACCAACTCCCTTTCTATTCTTATTTCACATATCGTTTTACTTTCTTCTCTTTCAAAAACCATAACTTTCGTCTTACTTGCGTTCACTTTCATTCCCTTTTCTTTTAATGTCCTGTTCATTAATGTAACCATCATTTGCAATTCGGCTGCCGACGACGCAAGTATGACTTGATCATCGGCGTACAAAAGGCATTTGACGGTTAACTCACCCATTCTTAACCCGCATTCTTCTACTTTCAAATTTTCCAAACAACTGTCCATAAATAGGTTGAACAACCACGGGGAAGCCACACAGCCCTGTCTGACACCTTTATGGATGTCAAACAAGTTCGAGTAGGCCCCGTTGATCCTGACACAAGCACTAGAGTCCCTATATAGAGACTTCAATGCCTGTATCAGACCAGCGCTCAACCCAAATGAGTTCAGTGTTTGCCATAACACATCCCTGTCCACTCTGTCATACTATTATAGTAAAATAATTATTTTTGAAAAAGGTGTCGAGGTAGACCGAGACTAATTTTCGAAGACCATGTGAGCAAATTGCTCGAAGAGGGTAGGGTCAAGAGTACTCGGATACCTAGACGTGCATGTATGTAGAAGATAATGAATCTGAAAGAAGCGAAAGAGGTATGTAAGGATCGTGACACTTGGCGATCTGTTCTCTCTGGCTACCCCGTCAGGGATTGTGCGTGAAGATAAGTAAAGTAAAGTAAAGTAAAGGATGATGAGACAAAGAATTGATATTTAATAAAAACCTAAATTTCAGGTATTTAAACCTAAGTAAGATAGGAGGAGTAAGACATTCAGCCTGTAAAGAAACAATAGGAGTTGTTCTCATAGAGCCGGTAATAAGTATTAAATTGTTATTTTGTATAATATCTAATTTGTTTACTAGTTTTTTATTTGATGCAAAACAAAGGAAGCCATACTCAAAATGGCTCCTCACCAAAGACTTATATAACATTAATAATATTTCTGGATCAGCTTTCCAGTTAGTACTAGCTAAAGCTTTTAATACATTAAAGGCCTTAGAAGCTCTGTCTAAAATAGAATTCACGTATTTGGTCCAAGATAAATTATTTGTAAAAATTACACCTAAGAATTTTGCACAACTTTCTATTAGTAAAAATGTATTATTATAAATTATTTTAGTGTTAAATGGACGAATTTTATTAAATTTTACAACTTTACTTTTCTCATTACTAATATCTAAATTTAAGTGTGAAAATAAATGTGCAATTTCTTTAAAGCCTCATTTAAAATGGTTACCAAGTTTTTGATATTTCTTCCTGAGGCAAATATGACCAAATCATCTACATATTGTAAACTAGTAACATTTGATCCTAAAATATTATTTAATTTAAATATGTGTAAAATAAAGACAAGAGGACTTAATATTCCTCCTTAACAAACACCTTTATAACTGAGCCTAGGACTAATAACTGTATTATTATTATTAACTTTAGCAAAAACTTCTCTTTCATGTAAAAAGTTAAATATTCATTTTACAATTTGTTCAGGAATCCCCAAAGACCTCAACTCTGCGGCAAGTACCTGAAGATTAACATAATTAAATGCACCAACAATGTCAATGAATATACTTTTTAATACTTCATTATTTTCCATAGCTTTAAAGATGTCTAAATGAAGAAATGCAATACATACTTTAGATGACTTACGGCGTCTGAATCCAAACTGATTTATGGTAAAAGACAATATTTTTCTAGATAAAATTCTAATCTAGGTTTTATAAGTTGCTCAAATATTTTATCCATACAAGATGTAAATGCTATAGGTCTGTAAGATTCTGCAATGTGAGGTTTTTTTCCAGGCTTTAAAATGGGTATCAAACTATCTTCTTTCCAATCGTTAGGAATAAGTGAATGAAACCATAACATATTATATATTTCCAAAACTAGATCTCTACACGCAGTATTCATATTTTTTAAAGCTTTATATGGAACAGAATCTAAACCACAAGTAGTGTCCTTTCTAGAGTTAACAGCTGAATTGAATTCGCTCAAGGTAAAAGGTTTGGTAAGATAATCACAATGATTATCATTTGAGGAGTGAGGAGTTAGAGGTGATTCATCTGTTTCTAGAGTATATTTTTTCAAAAATTCATTAGCTCAATTAGAATGTATGACTGATGTGTTATTATGAACAAAAGTTTTGTTTAACTTTTTAATGTAATTCCATACTCTAGTCAATGGAGTAGGTCTATTAAAAGTTTCACATAGTGTTTTCCAGCTAAGCTGTCTTTCAGTCTTCAAAGTGATTTTTTTATCAGCTTGTAGTCTCTTAAAATTAATATAATTTCGTTCTGTGAGAACATTCTTAACACCTTCGGTGCCATGTGTATCTTTTTGGTACACATTGTCTGGAACATTGTGTATCCAAAAGTATACACATCTTTCTACTTGGTCAAAGTGCTGTGTATATTTTAGGCACAAGTCTTCTATATATTTATAATGCAAAAATAAAAGCCCTGGAGGCCTACTCTCTTTCTCCGAAACGAAACTTCGTTAACGAACGAAATTTAAACGAAGTTTCGTGTCTGACCCTACTCTATATCATTTTCGGACGCGCACGCAAAGTTCGAGTCCAAAGACAATTTTCGTGAACGAATGGAACGAACAATGTTATGTATTTTACGAATTTATTAAAATAATCGTGGTTTTTTATGCATATTATTCCAAAAAATCTTACACAAGCAATAAATATACAAGTTTTCGAAGAAAATCACAGTGACACTAAAATAACCCTTTCAATGACCGTTAACCGACTAAGTTAAGGTGTACAATAATAACAAACGGTGTTTATAGTATCGTATAACAACCAAACTTATCCGTATTATCACAATGCTGTCAGTCATCACTTGTGGATTTTTTGTTTGCATTCTTTGAAAGTTTGAATAGTTTTAAGTTTGTTTCTCAAGCTCAAGTGTAAGACGTAGGTAGAGATTCTTTCCTGTGTGCTCAAGTGAAGAGTTATTAATATGTTTTGTTTTTTTCTTTGCCTACTTTGCAAACGCGATACACATTCCCTGACAAAGTTTCATCAAGTCGCAGTCTTCATATGGGCGTCCTTTGGTCCACAAAGACTTCTATTTGGTTTAATTTGGTTTTATATTCAGAAAGAGTGTAAGTAATGTTAATTGTTTTGCACTTATAATACTTCCATAACATATTTTTTTGTAATAATAGGTACCTATAATTTATTTTCATCTCATCTTTCAGTGTAAAATAATGGCTCCACATACGGGTTCGGCTACTCCTGAACAAATTGATGCACTCCTCAATTTCCTGGACGAGCATAGGGATCTTGCTCGCGGGAGATTGAGGAGTCTAGAAGGAAAAGTCCAGGCGAAGAGGTTGTGGGATGAATTGTGCAATACGCTCAATTCCATGGGCGGTTGCACAAAGACAGTTCAGCAGTGGCAAAAGGTAATTCGTAGTAATATAATTAAATGCTTAAGCTATTTATCAGTGAAAAGTGAGTGACAAAGATTTAATATTTACTTTTATTTTGGATAGGTATGGTTTGATAGAAAACATCTGGCCAAAAAAGCCGCTGCTGATTCCCGGAGGTCGGCTTCAATGACTGGAGGTGGTCCATCAGTGGCACCCCAACTCTCCCATTCGGAATTAAAAGTCTTATCCATAATGGGAGATGGGTTCGGTGACCGCCAAATTGGAGCCAGAGTGCCAGCTTTCACTGAAGTAAGTACCTCATCATTCTTTGGTTTCCCTATTTCTAAACTTTGATATGTTCAAATATTTATCTTAATGATATATGATTTTTATTTACAAAATTATTTTTCTATGTGAGTATGCTACTTTTTTTAACCCATCAGGTAAAAATACAATACAATTTGTATTGTGGTAGACATTAAAAATTAATACTTCACTTAAACATTAAGCATTCAATCTTTTATATTCATTTCAGACGAATTAATCCAGACCATCAACCTACAGTCAAGGAAGCCAACTGCAGCAGCAGAGCCTGGACTTGCATGTAGAAGTTGAGGAGTACGCCGACCCAAGCAAAGAAAGCCAGCAGGTCTACTCTAATTCAACGAAAAACGAAATTTCGATCGAAATTGATACACAAGAAGGTATGTATGGATGTATTTGATACATGAAGGTTTTACCACTAAACTGCAGTCGAGATTAAAATTACAAGAAAAATATTGTTTGTCACAAAAAATATACTTATTGATTAAGTATTTACTGCAATGTAACATATTGGAATGTTGTTTTGCAGCCTCACAATCTGCACGTCCCAGAAGAATACGATCTGCTGCTGGCTCCAATGTCAGAAGCAGGTTGTACCAGTATGAAGATGGACGTGCAGGGAGAGAGACAGTGAGGAACACCGAGCTCGCAGGCATCAGGGCTGCCTTGGAAGAGTTGCGTGACATAGGGCGAGATTATTTAGAGTTTTTAAGGCAAAATAGGCGTTAGGTTTTAAATAAATTTATTTTTGAATACTATTGTTTCTTTTTACTATTTTTGAGACTATTTGTACTTTCAGATTAAGAAAGCTAAAATAAGAACTTTATTATTACTGAGAGTTGATTATCATGACCATAATTCGATATAATATAAAGATACTGTTAAGTATTTAAAATCATAGAAGTTATTATTTTCTCTGTATGTGACAAAATATCTGCAATGTCATAGGTAAGGATTAAGTAAATATTTGTTGCCATTTTATGAACATCTAGGTAGGTAGGATAACGATAAGTAGGTGAAAAAATAAAACAGAACTAATTTTATGCCTAAAAATATTTTAATCTAGGCTGTTACAAGCACTTGTGAATGTCAAAGAAGCTACGCCATCGGTTCTCAAACCCTAAGCGGGAGACCTTGTAACGAGAAGACCCGGCAAGAAACTCGTTAAGGGCTGATTTTTTTCTCCTTGTATATTTCATACAGAGTCATCAAATTTGTAAAATGACCTTTAAGGTAATGTAATTTTACATCACAAAAATTAACAAAAGTTTACATACAATGGGCAGGTATTAAAATTAATTATCTACACATCGGAAAGGTAAGAGCAAATAACTTTCAACTAGTTGAGAAATCACTGTCTACTAGGTACCTACTCGAAAATTCATACCTAAATAGATGATGTTGTACAATATGCAATATTAACTAAATTCATTAGACATAAAAGTTAACATTAAAAAAAACGCATTGCTTACAATTATAACAAGATAAGAAGTGTATGTTTTAGGTAAGAAGTGAGTGCCATACATTTCAGTAATATTAATTCCTAATCCTTATATTATAAATAAGAAAGTATGGATTTTGATTGTTACTTAATCACAAATAAACGGCTTAAATGTGGCTGATATGATGATGATGATGATCTCCTAAAACAAAAAAAAAGTTTTTTATTGAGTTTATTTTAATCTACTTGCACAATTGTTAGGTTTGAGTTTATCTTACCGGTTCCTTTCTAACATTTGTATTAATGAATTCCTTGCCCTTCGACCTGCCTGTAGAGCTTGAGTAGAAGATGCGGCTGTTTCAAAGGGAACCTGCCTGGTTCTCTCCGATTGGTGTTCCTCTTCAGTCAACTCGGGACCTTCAATACCAGCCCTTATACACATGTTGTGTAAAACACAGCAGGCTAATATAATTTTACCTGCTGTTTCTGGGCAGTAATGGAGTTCCCTAGCTGCCAAAAGACATCTCCATCGACCCTTCAATACACCAAATGTGCGTTCTATGGTGCAGCGTACACGTTTTTGGAGGTAATTGTACCTTCCCTCTGGAGAGTTCTCAACAGCATTATCTACAGGTGTCATCATATGCTCCCTTAGAGCATAACCAGAATCACCTAAAAATTTAAAAATATAATATTAGTGTAAATTGCATCATCACATTACTTACACATAATGAATATCAAAACTATAAATCAAGACATGTCTAATAGATAAACTGTTTCATCCTGGAGACCCTCCAAGTGGTTTCTTATCTCACATTCCTTCCAAATATAAGCGTCGTGAGTTGCTCCACCATATGAAGCATAAACATTTGTAATTAATAAATCACTGTCGCATATCTGAAAAAGAATTTCCATCAATGTAACATAGGATAAAATGTAAGTAATAAAATAGTGAATGTCATAATAAAAACATTAAAATATTGTACATAAACTTACAACTTGAGTATTAATCGAATGAAAATGTTTTCGATTAAAATATCGTTCCTCGTGCTCCGAAGGCCTCACTATGGCTACATGTGAACAATCGATGCACCCCACCACAGCGGGTAGCCCATATTTATCATAAAACCTACAATAAGGATACAATATTATTATAGAATAGTAAATTGTACAATAAAATTATATTTGTTTTTGCATGACTTATTTGCCTAGTCTTGGCACACTTTTTATGTAAATTGTTCATTTAAAATAACAGAATAATATTTTAATTACTAGGTATTTCACATGTTAATAAGTTTAACGGTCAATACTAGATAGGAAGGTAAGTACTTACTTCTGCTTAATAAGATTCCTTTCATTCCTATTTTGTGGGAATCTTATGTGCTTCCTTAGTATGTGGGGTGCATTAAGTGCAGTTGTTACCTCTTGTAAACAACGGGACACTGTCTGTTGTGCCATGGGCCCATCCATATTTTGTCCCACTGACCCCTGGTAACTTCCTCGGGCATAAAAATTCAAAGCAGTAAGTATCTGAAATACATTAACACAGATTGAGGCTTATGAACAGTAAAATGAAAAATTAAAGAGAAGGGAGTGTTTAAACAATTTAAACTTACTTTAAGTGTGGGCTCGATTCCATGTCGTCTTCCCTTTGGAGGCAATAAAGGCACTATGTCCTGGCACAACTCCTCGAATAATTCCCGACTGAGTCTGTAATTTCCGACAAACTCTAGATCGGGAATATTTGAAATATTTAATTGATTACGCAGGCGGCGCCGGTTCCTTCTACGCTCCAATCGTTCTTCACGTAAAGCAGCCGCGATTAAAAGCTGTCTCGTAGCCATTTTAGTTAAATTTTTAACAAAATCGACCAAAACGAAAATAAAAAGTCTGGTTTCGTCAATTTGAGGTTAAAATTACGAACAAGTATCTGTCAAACTTCAATTTTCGTTCGTAACTTTAGTGCAATAGAGTAGGCTTAGAGAATTTAAACGTCAAACTAATTTCGTTTCAACGAAGTTTCGAATCGAATGGAACCATGGTAGGAATTGAGCGAAATTTCGATCGAAATTTCGTTTTTCGTTGAATTAGAGTAGACCTCCTGGCCTGTCGCATTTTTTCAGTATAAATGGTCTGAGAATCGGTTATTTTGTAAGAAAGTTATAGGCTTTTAAATTTTAGTGTGATATTTCCCGGATACCTAGGCAAATAATCAATAAAATCATTTATATATTTTAGTGTTTTTATTATATCTTTCTTTATATATGGCACCAGAAATGACAAAATAATAAAAAATAAATTATAATCGAAAAAAAAACAAATTTGAAATTAGTGACGATCACTGAAACACTTTTACAAAAAGCCACTTCACAAACAGAACATTTGGTTACTACTTGGGAAGCTTTTCACGGTTTTCCGTCGATGGTTTTTCCTTTCCTGCCGTTTTTTTATAGCATTTAGAGCAACGGCCTTTCTTTTTCATTCAGTCTTTTATACTATTGACCAGGAGGTCTACTCTAATTCAACGAAAAACGAAATTTCGATCGAAATTTCGCTCAATTCCTACCATGGTTCCATTCGATTCGAAACTTCGTTGAAACGAAATTAGTTTGACGTTTAAATTCTCTAAGCCTACTCTATTGCACTAAAGTTACGAACGAAAATTGAAGATTGACAGATACTTGTTCGTAATTTTAACCTCAAATTGACGAAACCAAAAGTGTTAACTTTTTATTTTCGTTTTGGTCGATTTTGTTAAAAATTTAACTAAAATGGCTACGAGACAGCTTTTAATCTCGGCTGCTTTACGTGAAGAACGATTGGAGCGTAGAAGGAACCGGCGCCGCCTGCGTAATCAATTAAATATTTCAAATATTCCCGATCTAGAGTTTGTCGGAAATTACAGACTCAGTCGGGAATTATTCGAGGAGTTGTGCCAGGACATAGTGCCTTTATTGCCTCCAAAGGGAAGACGACATGGAATCGAGCCCACACTTAAAGTAAGTTTAAATTGTTTAAACACTCCCTTCTCTTTAATTTTTCATTTTACTGTTCATAAGCCTCAATCTGTGTTAATGTATTTCAGATACTTACTGCTTTGAACTTTTATGCCCGAGGAAGTTACCAGGGGTCAGTGGGACAAAATATGGATGGGCCCATGGCACAACAGACAGTGTCCCGTTGTTTACAAGAGGTAACAACTGCACTTAATGCACCCCACATACTAAGGAAGCACATAAGATTCCCACAAAATAGGAATGAAAGGAATCTTATTAAGCAGAAGTAAGTACTTACCTTCCTATCTAGTATTGACCGTTAAACTTATTAACATGTGAAATACCTAGTAATTAAAATATTATTCTGTTATTTTAAATGAACAATTTACATAAAAAGTGTGCCAAGACTAGGCAAATAAGTCATGCAAAAACAAATATAATTTTATTGTACGATTTACTATTCTATAATAATATTGTATCCTTATTGTAGATTTTATGATAAATATGGGCTACCCGCTGTGGTGGGGTGCATCGATTGTTCACATGTAGCCATAGTGAGGCCTTCGGAACACGAGGAACGATATTTTAATCGAAAACATTTTCATTCGATTAATACTCAAGTTGTAAGTTTATGTACAATATTTTAATGTTTTTATTATGACATTCACTATTTTATTACTTACATTTTATCCTATGTTACATTGATGGAAATTCTTTTTCAGATATGTGACAGTGATTTATTAATTACAAATGTTGATGCTTCATATGGTGGAGCAACTCACGACGCTTATATTTGGAGGGAATGTGAGATAAGAAACCACTTGGAGGGTCTCCAGGATGAAACAGTTTATCTATTAGGCATGTCTTGATTTATAGTTTTGATATTCATTATGTGTAAGTAATGTGATGATGCAATTTACACTAATATTATATTTTTAAATTTTTAGGTGATTCTGGTTATGCTCTAAGGGAGCATATGATGACACCTGTAGATAATGCTGTTGAGAACTCTCCAGAGGGAAGGTACAATTACCTCCAAAAACGTGTACGCTGCACCATAGAACGCACATTTGGTGTATTGAAGGGTCGATGGAGATGTCTTTTGGCAGCTAGGGAACTCCATTACTGCCCAGAAACAGCAGGTAAAATTATATTAGCCTGCTGTGTTTTACACAACATGTGTATAAGGGCTGGTATTGAAGGTCCCGAGTTGACTGAAGAGGAACACCAATCGGAGAGAACCAGGCAGGTTCCCTTTGAAACAGCCGCATCTTCTACTCAAGCTCTACAGGCAGGTCGAAGGGCAAGGAATTCATTAATACAAATGTTAGAAAGGAACCGGTAAGATAAACTCAAACCAAACAATTGTGCAAGTAGATTAAAATAAACTCAATTAAAAACTTTTTTTTGTTTTAGGAGATAATCATCATCATCATCATATCAGCCACATTTAAGCCGTTTATTTGTGATTAAGTAACAATCAAAATCCATACTTTCTCATTTATAATATTATAGGATTAGGAATTAATATTACTGAAATGTATGGCACTCACTTCTTACCTAAAACATACACTTCTTATCTTGTTATAATTGTAAGCAATGCGTTTTTTTTCATGTTAACTTTTATGTCTAATGAATTTAGTTAATATTGCATATTGTACAACATTATCTATTTAGGTATGAATTTTCGAGTAGGTACCTAGTAGACAGTGATTTCTCAACTAGTTGAAAGTTATTTGCTCTTACCTTTCCGATGTGTAGATAATTAATTTCAATACATATACATCGTATAGATACAATAATTGTATGTAAACTTTTGTTAATTTTTGTGATGTAAAATTACATTACCTTAAAGGTCATTTTACAAATTTGATGACTCTGTATGAAATATACAAGGAGAAAAAAATCAGCCCTTAACGAGTTAGCCCTTAACGAGTTTCTTGCCGGTTCTTCTCGTTACAAGGTCTCCCGCTTAGGGTTTGAGAACCGATGGCGTAGCTTCTTTGACATTCACAAGTGCTTGTAACAGCCTAGATTAAAATATTTTTAGGCATAAAATTAGTTCTGTTTTATTTTTTCACCTGCTTATCGTTATCCTACCTACCTAGATGTTCATAAAATGGCAACAAATATTTACTTAATCCTTACCTATGACATTGCAGATATTTTGTCACATACAGAGAAAATAATAACTTCTATGATTTTAAATACTTAACAGTATCTTTATATTATATCGAATTATGGTCATGATAATCAACTCTCAGTAATAATAAAGTTCTTATTTTAGCTTTCTTAATCTGAAAGTACAAATAGTCACAAAAATAGTAAAAAGAAACAATAGTATTCAAAAATAAATTTATTTAAAACCTAACGCCTATTTTGCCTTAAAAACTCTAAATAATCTCGCCCTATGTCACGCAACTCTTCCAAGGCAGCCCTGATGCCTGCGAGCTTGGTGTTCCTCACTGTCTCTCTCTGCACGTCCATCTTCATACTGGTACAACCTGCTTCTGACATCGGAGCCAGCAGCAGATCGTATTCTTCTGGGACGTGCAGATTGTGAGGCTGCAAAACAACATTCCAATATGTTACATTGCAGTAAATACTTAATCAATAAGTATATTTTTTGTGACAAACAATATTTTTCTTGTAATTTTAATCTCGACTGTAGTTTAGTGGTAAGACCTTCATGTATCAAATACATCCATACATACCTTCTTGTGTATCAATTTCGATCGAAATTTCGTTTTTCGTTGAATTAGAGTAGACCTGCTGGCTTTCTTTGCTTGGGTCGGCGTACTCCTCAACTTCTACATGCAAGTCCAGGCTCTGCTGCTGCAGTTGGCTTCCTTGACTGTAGGTTGATGGTCTGGATTCATTCGTCTGAAATGAATATAAAAGATTGAATGCTTAATGTTTAAGTGAAGTATTAATTTTTAATGTCTACCACAATACAAATTGTATTGTATTTTTACCTGATGGGTTAAAAAAAGTAGCATACTCACATAGAAAAATAATTTTGTAAATAAAAATCATATATCATTAAGATAAATATTTGAACATATCAAAGTTTAGAAATAGGGAAACCAAAGAATGATGAGGTACTTACTTCAGTGAAAGCTGGCACTCTGGCTCCAATTTGGCGGTCACCGAACCCATCTCCCATTATGGATAAGACTTTTAATTCCGAATGGGAGAGTTGGGGTGCCACTGATGGACCACCTCCAGTCATTGAAGCCGACCTCCGGGAATCAGCAGCGGCTTTTTTGGCCAGATGTTTTCTATCAAACCATACCTATCCAAAATAAAAGTAAATATTAAATCTTTGTCACTCACTTTTCACTGATAAATAGCTTAAGCATTTAATTATATTACTACGAATTACCTTTTGCCACTGCTGAACTGTCTTTGTGCAACCGCCCATGGAATTGAGCGTATTGCACAATTCATCCCACAGCCTCTTCGCCTGGACTTTTCCTTCTAGACTCCTCAATCTCCCGCGAGCAAGATCCCTATGCTCGTCCAGGAAATTGAGGAGTGCATCAATTTGTTCAGGAGTAGCCGAACCCGTATGTGGAGCCATTATTTTACACTGAAAGATGAGATGAAAATAAATTATAGGTACCTATTATTACAAAAAAATATGTTATGGAAGTATTATAAGTGCAAAACAATTAACATTACTTACACTCTTTCTGAATATAAAACCAAATTAAACCAAATAGAAGTCTTTGTGGACCAAAGGACGCCCATATGAAGACTGCGACTTGAAATTGAAACTTTGTCAGGGAATGTGTATCGCGTTTGCAAAGTAGGCAAAGAAAAAAACAAAACATATTAATAACTCTTCACTTGAGCACACAGGAAAGAATCTCTACCTACGTCTTACACTTGAGCTTGAGAAACAAACTTAAAACTATTCAAACTTTCAAAGAATGCAAACAAAAAATCCACAAGTGATGACTGACAGCATTGTGATAATACGGATAAGTTTGGTTGTTATACGATACTATAAACACCGTTTGTTATTATTGTACACCTTAACTTAGTCGGTTAACGGTCATTGAAAGGGTTATTTTAGTGTCACTGTGATTTTCTTCGAAAACTTGTATATTTATTGCTTGTGTAAGATTTTTTGGAATAATATGCATAAAAAACCACGATTATTTTAATAAATTCGTAAAATACATAACATTGTTCGTTCCATTCGTTCACGAAAATTGTCTTTGGACTCGAACTTTGCGTGCGCGTCCGAAAATGATATAGAGTAGGGTCAGACACGAAACTTCGTTTAAATTTCGTTCGTTAACGAAGTTTCGTTTCGGAGAAAGAGAGTAGGCCTCCAGGTAGTGTTTGGCACTGACTGATGAGCTAGGTGTAGTTGTCATTGATGTATTGGCTTTTTCAAGCTTACCTGTGATAACCTGCTCACGAAACTCTGTTATTGTTAGTTTCTTTTTATGGGTATATTGGTTATATAAGAAATGAGCGTTCACCAAGCTTGGTCTGATCCGTAAGTCGCCATCTGGTCTCTGACTTCGATTGACGATTTACCATGGTTATAATCTTCAATACATGCAGGTTTTCTTATGCTTTCACCTCTTCTGTTTCTTTTGGTGACAGGTTCAGATTGCTTTGTGGAAAGCATGAAAACGTCTCGCATGTTACGCCATTTCAATACTATGATACCGTCACGTGATTGTTGAGCTGCTATTTCGCCTTTTTTCAATTTAGTGCTGGTAACTTGCCTAGGTAAGTACTTTCTGTTACTTCTAAGTGCGTCTTTCTTTACGCATTCGCAGTGCAACTGGAACACTTGTGTAGTAGATGTCCGTGTATATGGTCCTGCCCTCATTGAAAAGACCATCTGCCAAAGATAGAACCACCTTTTCTGAGACTTCTGTGTCAGGGTTCTTCGATTTACCACAGTACACAATCAGGTACCATGTATATACCTTTTCAGTACACAATTTGAATAGCTTTATTCCATATTTGGCACTTTTGTTCGGAATGTACTGCCGGAAAATAGCTCTGCCGCGCCAAGCAACCAATGACTCATCGACACAAACTTTTTCTCCTGGTGTGTAAACATTTTTATAGTTTTTTATAAACATATCGATTAGTTCTTTTATTTTGTACAGCCTTTCATTATTATCAGCAGTTTGGTTGTTAGCGAAATGGACAAATTTCCGAATAGCTCGAATCGATTCCAAGGCATAACAGTACGAGCTGGGGGTATTCCATAGAGTTTGTGGTTTCTCCAGTAATCTTTGATACTTGGTAATTTGATCAAACACATCCACCCAACTAGAGCCCAAAATTTCAACATAATATCTTCTCTGTTTACCGGAGTCAATAGGTGGTTTTTTGTATCTTATATTTTTACCCGTGTATCTATTTGGATACACATGGCCTAGGAAGTATGCATTTCAGATAAACTATTTCCCAGGCCGCGTGTATCTAAATGTCACACGGATAAAAATCCCGTAAAAAAAAAGGAAAAAAGGGAGGGTGTCAAAGACAAATACGATTATTATAATGTTTTAAACACATCCGACCAGAAACAGAAATTTGCAAAATTTGAAAGAACGGCCACTTAGGGTCTGGCGCTGAGGGTGCTTTAAATACTAAATATGCCTTTTTACAATTTAATACTGCCTCTTTGCATTTTAAATTCCACCAAGGTAGAGATTTTTTTTAAATTTCTTTTAAGAGATTGCAAGTTGATGTTAACATTTCGATTAGAAGACTGATTGGATGATGTGGATTCATGCATGGCTTGTTTAACTAGTTCTATTAAATCTGTATAACATTGTAAAGGATTACTATAATCAAAACTATAATTTTTAATTAAATTATCTATTAAATTTTGATTATTGACTGTAATTTTTGTCTTTACAGGAAAATGATAGCTGCCAAGAGAATCATCATCACATACTTTACACTCACAAGACAGAGCCAGTGAAGATGAAACAAATGTCAAGTCTAATGCATTCTGCCTCCATCTATGAGATCCTAATGTAGTCATCTGACCATCATTCAAGATTACAAGATTGTTGTCATCTATACTTGCAAGGACATCCCTACCTCGTGAATCCAATTCAGTACATCCCCATAACGTGTGATGGGCGTTGAAATCACCAGCTATAAAGAATGGCTGTGGCAAACTTTGGATTAAATTGTCTAATTTGGATTTATTATAATTAATTAGTGAATTAGAGGGACAGTAAACACTAACTAAAGTTAATAATTTATCATTATATTGTATTTGTACAGCTATATTTTGTAATGAGTCATCAGAGAATGTATTGATAACACGAAATCCAATTTTGTTATGTAGAAGTATTGCTACTCCATTATCATCATTACCTGAATCTTATCGTATAATATTATAACCTTTTACTCTAAAATTGTGCCTAGGTTTTTTTTTTTTTTTTTTTTTTTTTTTATAGGAGAGGGGGCAAACGAGCATGCGGCTCACCTGATGGTAAGTGACTACCGCCGCCCATGAACAACCGCAACACCAGGGGAATTGCAGATGCGTTGCCGGCCTTTTAAAAAGGAGTAGGCTCTTTTCTTGAAGGTCCCTAAGTCGTATCGGTCCGGAAAAATCCCTGGTGGTAAACTATTCCACAAGGAAGTTGTGCGAGGAAGAAAACATCTTCTAAATCGCACAGTGGTGGACCGCCAATCATCCAGATGGTGTGGATGGTATCGGGAGTTCTGCCGCGATGTGCGTTCGTGAAATTTGGCGGCTGGGATTAATCCGAACAATTCCTCAGAGCACTCCCCATGGTAGATGCGAAAGAAAATGCAAAGAGATGCAACATCTCTTCGCAGTGCCAATGAATCGAGCCGATCGGAAAGGGCTCGGTCGTCGACGATTCGAGCCGCTCTGCGCTGGATGCGGTCAAGTGGAAGGAGCTGGCACTGGGGAGCCCCTGCCCAGAGATGGGAACAGTATTCCATGTGAGGCCGAACCTGCGCCTTGTAAAGTTGCAGGCGGTGTGCCGGCATGAAATACTGTCCCGCTCTGCTGAGCACGCCAAGCTTTTTAGAGGCCAATTTGGCCTTCTCTTCCAAGTGACCACGAAACTGCACGTCACTCGATATGTCGACTCCGAGGATACCGATACTGGCTGAGGCAAGAAGGGGAGTGCCTTGAAACTGAGGAGATACGACAAAGGGGTTCTTTTTAGCGGTAAACGCGCAAACTTGTGTCTTCTGAGGATTAAACTGGACTAGATTTAGTCGCCCCCAATCCGAGACTTTGTCCAGCAAAGACTCGACTTCAGACACAAGTTTGTTCCGGTACTCGGCGACGTTTTCCCGAGAAATATTGGCCCGGCCGGTGTATAGAGCATCACCAGTGCTGTCATCCGCATAGCAATGAATGTTACCAGTTAGCAACATATCATTGATATGCAGAAGAAACAGCGTTGGTGATAGCACACAGCCTTGTGGAACACCAGCGTTAATAGGCTTGTAGTCAGAACATGCGCCGTCTACAACGACCTTGATGCTCCGATCTGCAAGAAAGCTGGTGATCCAATTGCACAATTTCTCGGGAAGCCCATAGGAAGGCAGCTTCGAAAGAAGCGCTTTGTGCCAAACCCGATCAAAGGCCTTCGCAATGTCCAGACTAACGGCCAACGCCTCCCCCTTGGACTCTACTGCCTTCGCCCATCTATGGGTCAGGTAGACCAGAAGATCACCAGCTGATCGACCCCGACGAAAACCGTATTGGCGGTCACTAATCAGCTGGTGATCCTCAAGGTACCGGATGAGCTGGCAGTTAATAATGGATTCCATTATTTTGGAGAACAAGGAGGTGATCGCGATAGGCCTATAGTTGGACGGGTCTGAGCGGTCGCCTTTTTTAGGGATCGGGTGGACAAAAGCTGTCTTCCATGAATTCGGGACTACGCCTTGGGAGTAGGAGTACCGGAAAAGACGCGTTAGGACCGGTGCCAACTCCGGAGCACACGTCCTCAGCACAATTGGGGGGATTCCGTCAGGCCCACTCGACTTCTGGATGTCCAGGGAGAGAAGTGCTTTGCGAACTGAGCGCTGTGAGAATAGCACATCCGGCATGGAGCACTCACACCGCGGGATGGTCGGCGGTATTTCCCCCCCGTCATCAAGAGTCGAGTTGGACGCAAAAAGGGAGCCTAAAAGGTCGGCTTTGTCTTTTGCGTCTTGGGCCAGTGAGTCGTCCTCCCTGTGCAGAGATGGTAGTGATGGCTTACAGAAATTCCCTTGGACAGCCTTGGCGAGAGACCAGAATGCACGGGTTCCCGAAGGAAGGCGAACTAGTTTCTCGCCAATTCTGCCTATGTGCTCTGACTTTGCCTTGGCAATAACTCTTTTGAAGGACCTGGAGGCGAAGTTATACTTCTTTTTAAGTGTGCTGGTGTTTACATCCCGAGTCACCGAAGCCGCAGCCCAGGCTTGATAACACTCCTGCTTACTGCGCAATGCAGTCTTACAGGAGCGACCAAACCAAGGCTGAGATCTGCCTCCGATGGGTACCACAGATGATGGAATAAATAGTTCCATTCCCTGTAGCACCACATCAGTGACAGAGTCAGCAACAGCACTGGGATCATCCAGCGAGAAGCAAACCCGCCCCCATGGGTAGGATGCAAAGAAAGACCGCATTCCGTCCCAATCCGCCGACCTGTAATGCCAAACACGGCGGCAACCTGCAGAACGCAACCGCGAAGGGAGCGTGAGTGGCACCATACTCCGGATCAGACAATGGTCCGAAGAGCCGAGAGGGGCATCGACGGAAACCTGATATCCGTCCGGATGAGAGGTCAGCAGAAGGTCCAACAGGGAAGGTGTATGATCCTCCACATCTGGAATCCGCGTAGGCGAAGTAACCAGTTGTGTCAGACCATATGCCAAGGCAAAGTCATAAACAGATCTCCCCGCATGATCGGTTAAACGTGAACCGAGCCATTCGGCATGATGGGCGTTAAAATCGCCAAGGATCACGATCTCTGCGGATGGGACCTGTTGTAGCAAGGAATCTGTAGCCATTTGGACGTGGTCGATGAGTCGGTCTGTTTCGGCATTACCGCTATGGGACCTATAGAGGCACCCGTAGACGCGCGGATGGTCGTCGCTGTCTACGCGTAGCCAAAGGATGGACAGGTCCGAACCTTCAAGACTGCCGAGGCGTCGAGAACAGATGTCCTCTCTAACATACACGCAAACTCCAGCCCGAGGCACAAAGGAGTGCTCCAATTTGTACCCCGGGCAGGAGAGATACGAAATATCAGTCGGAGAGGAAACCTGCGTCTCGGTCAAAAAGAGCAAGGCCGGCTTCGCCGTCTCGAGATGGTAGTGGACGGCGTTTAGGTTAGAGTGAAGTCCCCTGATGTTGCAGAAATTCACGGATAGCGTGGCAGGGGTCGCCTTGGTATTGTTGCTCAGCTTGCCCCGAGCAGTTTTGTTTTTGAGCGGAATTTTGCCCCCCCCAGAATACGCGGGGCAGCCTGAGCACCCACGCTCAGGATTGGAATAACATGGTCGTGGATGCTCAGCGAGGGATTCTCCAGGGGTACTGGTACCCTCCTGGGGTAGTCTATTGTCTAATTCCGTTACCATGTTGATGGGGGGGGGGGGAATTGGGCCTCCGGCCACCTGCACTCACCAGACGAAACGCAGAAGCAGAGCCTCTACTTCACGCCGGTATTCTGTGAGGTCGTGGTACCAACCCGGCTCGAGCCGGCCCATACGTGCAACAGCAAAAAACTGCTGCAGGGCTCTACCACCGTTAAAGTTTAAGCCAAGTTTCACATATGAGAGCAACATCTATAGTGTTCTCATATAAAAATTGTGTAAATTGAAAGCGATTTTTAATTAAACACTGTGCATTTCATTGTAAAATGTTAAACTGATCCATAAAATATTTTTTCATTCACATCTTTAACAAGCTGAGAAAATATTGTGGTTTGTTCAATTGATTTATTAAGAGTTAATAGTTTAATGACTGTATTTAAAATTATATTAATAATGTCATCATTCTTTAGCAGTGACATAAGAGCATCTTTAGGATTTATTTTGTTTAATTCGGGGAATTCGTTTTTATTAAAAAAGTCTACAAACGGGGTTTTGTGTAATTTAGCCTGATTTTCTTTTATCTTTGTTTCTGAACAGGACACTGTCCAGAAATGCTTAGATGGTTTCCTTTGCAATGTATGCATATCGCTTTATCTAATGATACTTGGCAATCTTTGTAGCTGTGATTTTCAGTACAAACTGAGCATTTCACAGAATTTTTACAGTACTTTGCTAAGTGGCCATACCTCAGACAGTTGTAGCACGGCTTCGCTGGTGGAATATACTGATTTACCACGAACCGCCAACCATGAAGAACGACGTGGTCCGGCAAATCATTAGAAGAAAACGAGATGGCCACGATGCCCGTCGGCTGCAGCAAACTGCGTCCTACGTCATTCTTATGTTTCCTCATTATCCTTTTAACATATATTATCTTTCTGTAAGTCGTTAACATACCAAAAATTGTTGAATTAGAAAGATTAGTGGGAACATTAGTTATGACTCCTGTTATTTCTGTCCCTACAGCTGGGATAGATGCCTTCATTTTGTATTCAATAAGTAATGTAACATTATTTAAAAATGCATTCGCTAGAGAGGGCTTTTCAAAATGAACGCCTATTTTGTATTTATTCATAGATTGCAAATATTTAATGCCTTTATTGAACCTCTTCATATGTGTGGACAGAGACATCATGTCCCGCGTGCCAATTGGACTTCTTTCATCATATGATTCGACAAAGACAACATAATCAACGAGGACAGAGTCCTCAGGGTACCTCTTGTTGTAGTCAGATACAAAGTAAGGCTTGTACTTGCGCTGCTCTTTCTCAGAATCTTCCTCAGTACTGGTATCAATTTCTTCCTCCTCAGTCATTTCTTCAAAGACTTCTTCTTCTTCCGGCAACTTTTTTTTCTACATTTCCCCATGATGAGGAAACCCAGTAACAATAAAACAATATAAGTTTAGTGCCTTTTAACTAAACAAAACAAAATTAAAATTTTAGTTTAAAAAAGGCGCCTATCACGTTTCAAGGTTCCCGCCCTTTTTTCCAATAGATAAGCTACTGACGTAGTAGTATATATCTCTATAGCGCATGCTCCACACTCCATAATTATCACGATATTTGGATCATAATCTAGGATTACGATATTTATCGAGTGTGTAGTATAGCATATCACGGATCGTGATACGGATCGCTGGATTTCTAGAAATCACGGAATATAAAAAACAAGAGGAAGTAGCAAAACGCATAATTTGTATCGAAACCACTGTCGCCAAACTCACATATACACAAGAAATAAATGTGTACCAACAATTGTGTACCATTTTAATAAGTTTCGCGTGATTGGTTAATGGTTATTTAAAAATAAAAGAGAAAGGCATTATGTTAATCACCATTCATTTGAGTACGAACAATAAGTGCTTAAGAATAGAGATCATATTCCTTTTCTTCAACGAAGTTTCTAGAATTATTGAGCAAATTTAGCTTCTTAACGTTAGATGTCGCAATAATAAATTCACACCATTAGAGGCATAATGGGATTATATATAACGTTGAAATTGCCCTACCCATACCCTAACTAATCTTTACTGCTACGTGAATGATGTTAGTGATGTAGTTACTCTAAACATGATCTGGCTTATATCGATGTTCAGTATATAATTATTATCATGTATATGAATTGACTGAAGAAACTTAATTGAAAAAAAAAAAACAACAATATATGATAAAATGAGTAAAATAGCAAAATTTAATGGAAATTGCCATGATGTACAACCACGTGTATCAATGTAATTCGTATAGCCGGTATATAATTAATTGTCTTTAATGAAAATTTATTAGTAATAAGCAAAAATCATCATTTTTGAAATGGGAAAAAGGAGAATAATAAAAAAAATCATAATTTAGCAATTGTTCATTGTCATTGAAATAACACGCATTTGTTTAAAAATTATCTTGTTCACACTTTAATATAAAATTTTAGAAAATAATGAATTCGGATACCAATGTAGATCATGATATTAAGATCTCTTTTATTTTTAGCTTTTTTCCAAAAGTCATTAGTACTACTAAACTACTTACTTATTTCTCTGGCTTAGCAACCCTAACATTCATAGGGTATCATCCTACAATTTCGTATATAATGAAGAATGAAAGAAATGTAATATAATGAAGTTTCAGAGAGATCTGTGACAGGAAACACCTGGCCGCCGACCTCCAACACGTCAAGCAAGTTTTGCACGACAATAAGCTTCGGGTCCCGCGCCTACGTCACGGTGAACGAGAGAAGCCGACCACAGTCGAGCGAGTGCCTACTGTACTGCCATATATCAGAGGTGTCACTGACAAGATTGGCTACATCTTGAAGCGTGCTTCCATTAAAACATACTTCAAGCCGCCGAAGAAGATTAGTCAGTTTTTACCATCAGTCAAGTGTAATGTTCCTTTGCAAGATGCAGGAGTGTACAAGCTTGATTGTGAATGTGGTCTCTTTTATATAGGACAAACTAAAAGATCAATAAAAAGCCGTGTTAAAGAACACATAGCGGATGTGAAGAATCGATGCTCCGGGAAGTCTGTAGTCTGTGAACACGTACAGGATCACCCCCGTCACTACATTAGATTTGATAGACCACAAATCCTCTCTAAAGAACGCCGATTCCTTCCAAGGATGATTAGCGAGGCTATTAAAATCAAAAAACATCCTAATTTCAATAGAGAAGATAGCTGGGTGCTCTCATCTGCTTGGGATCCCATAATTAATAAAATTAAATCCCAATCCAAGCATACAACTACAAGACTATTTTTATACGTGGTACAGCCATGCTGCAGCTATATTAGTAGTACCTATAGTTGTAGCACGAATGGGTCGGCTCGACCGGGGAAGGACCACGCTGTCACAGAAAACCAGCGTAAAATAGCAGCTTAACGCTGCTGTGTTCCGTATGGTGAGTGTATAGAACCGGAGACCCTTTTTACTGGCAAAGAGGCATTCCATCTTAGTCCTCACGGGTGACAACGCATCTCCATCTTGAGTCTTTATTGAGGATAGATGTAGATGTCTATGGGTCACAGTAGCCACTTACCATCAGGTGGACTGTGTGCTCGTTTGTCACCCTATCCTATAAAAAAAAGACTTCAAGATACTGTAAGTTCATACTGCGTAGATCGGAACAAAAATTAATAATTTTTAATCTGGAGGTAGCCGTGGTTAACTATAACATTGGGACGTCATACATCTCAGTCCCTCCCGTGACCATGGGTGCTGTAAAGTGCCCGAAACACGAATGAAAACTTTAATGTTGGCGTAAACACTATCGCAGCTATTTTTATTCAAAATGCATTCACAGATGAAACTTATACTAACGAAATAATGTTGAATATTACTTGTAATAAAGGCAATTTGACAATTTGTCCATGTTTAGTTAAGTTTCTATCAAAAAAATTAAAAATTAAACGTGCCTTTGGTACGAAACACCTCCATTTGAAATATTTATATTTTTAACTTTCGTTTTTACACTCCTAAATTGCACAAAACGGCATATTTTCGCATATATCACTTAAGCAGCGACCCGTCAGTTCGCAACAATTTGATTCTGCGACTGACGGGCTATTACGCTCTGCTGTCACTAATTGTGACACGCCTGCCCCGCCCACTTTGGACTTCCTCTTGTTTTTTTATATTCCGTGGTAAAAATCCAGAAATCCAACGATCTGTATCAAGTATCGTCGATAAATATCGAGTGTCTAGTCTCTGGTCGATATCTATCGTGTCGATATTCATTGTCAGCGATGGAGGAGGACGCGCTTCTTGATGCGGTGGCGGCGCCAGCCGTACCTCAAACGAATGACCAAAAAAACTTGAAAGAATTCACGTGAGAGAGACGTGTAAAGAGAAAAAAAAATGGATGGAGCCAAATCTTCATCCATTTTCTTTTCTCTTTACACGTCTTTTTAATGCTATCGCTAAAATAATAGCAAGCTCGCAAGCTTTACTTTTATAGTCACTCATTATGTTACTGGATTCGGATTATGTAACGTACAAATCTTTAGTGAAAGAAATCTGCCGTTGTAATGACGCGAATGACGCGATTAGTATCGAGTGTGTGGTATGTAGATTCGATCCAAATTATTGCAAAATGAAAATCACGTTTAATATCGTGATAATTATCGAGTGTGTAGCATGCGCCTATGAGATAAGCTAAAGCTGCGTCTCCGCCAAAGTTTTGTTACCAACTGTTGTGTTGCCAACACGTGTTGGTAACGAATGTTTCTGTAATTACTTAGTGTTGGCAACAAAATTTGAAACAATGTCGGGGACCGTGTTTCCATTTTCGGCGGCAACATCAAAGAAATACGCTTATTGGAAACATTTGTTCCCTCGGTGGAGACGGTTTTTTTTATAGGATAGGGTGACAAGCGAGCACACAGTCCACCTGATGGTAAGTGGTTGCTGTGGCCCATAGACATCTACATTTATCTTCGTTTGCGAATCGAAATGCAGATGCGTTGTCACCCGTGAGGATTAAGATGGAATGCCTCATTTCCAGTAAAAAGGGCCTCCGGCCACCTGCACTCACCAAGCAAAACGCAGAGGTAAACCTCTACTTCAGGCTGGTATTCTGTGAGGTCGTGGTACCACCCCGGTTCGAGCCGGCCCATCCGTGCGACAGCAAAAGCTGCCGCGTGGCTCTACCACTGTTGATAGCTTGATAGCTAGCCATCTGGTTCAATAGCTTTATTCATGTCTAGACACCGCAAGGTTTTAAGAACCTCCTTATTCGTTATACGAATCTCCGACATAGAGGTCCCGCAGTGAGGTTATTTTGGTGGAACGTTGTTGCCACTGTCCAGGCGTGAATTGTAGGCAAAGAGAGACGCGAACAAGTCCGCTTTCTCCTTAGCCGTATGAGCCAGTGTGCCATCCGGTTTTACTAACGGAGGCAGTGTAGGCCGACAGAAGTTTGTCTCGACCGCTTTGACGAGAGACCAAAAAGCTCTAGTGCCGATTGGTCTGGCAGAGAGTTTTGCGCCAATATGTTTAATGCGATCGAAACTAGCTTTCCGTAATGCTTTTTTGTAGGACTTGGTGGTCTGGTGGAAAGTTCTCTTCTTGGAGCTAATATCCGGAGCTTTGCGGTTTCGAGCGTCAACCCAGAATAGGTAAGCTAAATGCTTGCGCTTTTCAGCTTGGGCGCATTTAGCGTTAAACCATGAGCGAGCTTTGCTACCGGCGGAAGGGGATAAAGTACTCCATAGCTTGACGCAACACATCCGTTATCGCAACCGCGCAGCTCGACGGATCCGCAGAAGAGAAACAAACCTCCCGCCAAGGATATGATGCAAAAAAGTGTCGCATCTCATCCCAATCAGCTGACTTATACCGCCATATTCGTCGAACCCCTTGGGACTCGTAATCAGGTGGAGAATATGACGATACAGATTTCACCAGACACCAGCTAGAGTCCTAAAGGCTTGTGCACTTGATTTGTCTCCTGTGTTGACACTCTTGTTCCGCCTCTCATTTAGTACTGGAATAGTGGTAAAATCATGGAAGCTGGCCAACGTGCTCCCTGTTCCAAAAAAAGGCAGCCGCGCCGACCCTGCCAATTATCGTCCGTTTTCAATTTCCTCCATACTCTGCAAGATTATGGAGCGTATATTGAATGCCCGCTTAATGGCATACCTAGAACAGAATGACCTCCTTAGTGACCGGCAATATGGGTTTCGCCGAAATCGGTCAGCTGGGGACCTTCTAGCGTATGCCACACACGTATGGGGCGAGGCACTCGAGAACAGTGGAGAAGCACTTGCTGTTTCCCTTGATGTCTCGAAGGCCTTTGACAGAGTTTGGCACACTAGCCTTCTGGTTAAGCTTCTTGGGGTACCCTGATGCGGGCAAGGAATTTATAGTTGACACAGACGCAAGTGATATAGGACTTGGACTTTTGTCTCAACGGAATGGTGATCAAGAGATTGTGATAGCGTACTTCAGCAAGTCGTTGTCAAAGTCGGAAAGGAACTATTGTGTCACAAGACGGGAATTGCTTGCTGTGGTAAAGTCCTTGCAGCATTTTAGCAAATATCTTCTGGGGCAGAAATTCCACTTACGAACTGACCATGCTGCACTGAAATGGCTATTGCAGTTCAAAAATCCGGAAAGACAAGTTGCGAGATGGATTGAACTACTGCAGGAATACGACTTTGTGATCGAATATCGCAGCGGGAAATCTCATGGCAATGCAGATGCATTATCAAGAAGACCTTGCCCTGAAGATTGCAAGCATTGTACTAGGCAAGAGGGTAAGGAAGAGGTATCTGTGAGGATACTCAGGACAGACCAGCTCAGCAATGAGTGGAAGGACAGCCTACACAGCACAGCAGGAAGATTCGGATATTAAGCCGATTCTGGAATAGATGAAGGCCAGTGCTCCTAAGCCCAAGCGTAGCGACGTCTCAGCAATGAGTTCGACCACGAAAAGCTATTGGGCCCAATGGAACAGCTTGCTGATTCAGGATGGAGTCCTGTGCCGTAAATGGGAAAATGGTCGGGGAGACAGATGTCAGTTGCAAATGGTTGTCCTTAAGGTTAAAGTACCAGATGTTCTACAGCTGTACCATAGTGGTTCTTCAGGAGGCCACCTGGGAGTTAAACGAACTCTACTGAAGAGCCGAGAACGGTTTTACTGGGTCCACTGTCGTGACGATGTCCAGGACTGGTGCCGCAAATGTACAAGTTGTGCGGCTCTAAAGGGAGCTCAAATTCGTAGTAGAGGCGCATTGAAATAGTACAATGTTGGTGCACCATGGGAGAGGATAGCCATTGACGTTGCGAGGCCGTTTCCGGAAAGTGAAAGTGGTAACAAGTGTTTCATGGTTGTGATGGATTACTTCACTAAGTGGCCAGAAGTCTTCGCCATTCCAAATCAAGAAGCTTCAACAGTTGCAGATAAACTAGTTCATGAAGTCTTCTGTCGTTTTGGAGTACCCTTAGAGATTCACAGCGATCAAGGAAGGAATTTTGAGTCTCAAATATTCCAGGAAACTTGCCGAGTTATGGGTACTCATAAAACACGAACAACTTGTTACCACCAACAATCTGATGGAATGGTAGAACGATTTAATCAGACATTGGAGAGGTACCTAGCAAAAGTTGTGGAAAAACGGCAACGAGACTGGGACAGGTACATACAACCGTTTTTGTTGTCATATCGAAGCGCTGTTCACGAAAGTACATTAGTGACACCAGCTTTCGCAAACTTTGGGAGAGAATTACGGCTGCCTGCAGACCTGATCACCGGAATACCACCTGATGCCCCACGCAGTATAACCGATTATGCAAATGACTTGCGGAACAAAATGAATGACATTTATGAGCAAATCAGACAGACAGGCCAGCAAACGTCTGATAAGATGAAAACACGGTATGACCGCAAAATGTACAACAAAGGGTTTGACGAAGGTTCACTAGTGTGGTTACACAATCCAGTTCGCAGAAAAGGAAAATCTCTTAAGCTTCAAGCTAAATGGGACGGACCGTACCGGATTGTGACAAGTATCAATGACGTAACCTACCGGATACAGAAAGGTGCCAGAGGTACTTCTAAGATCGTTCATGTGGATCGACTGGCTGTTATGTTATGGGGTCAATAATGCTCAGGACGAGCATGTCTTAGGAGGGGGCAATGTTGCGCACCACTATTAATGTCCTGTATATGGCAACACTAGTTCCCACTAGCGCCCTCTAGTATCGAGTAGCAGAACTAGGAGAGTCAAGATCCTTCTAGAAATTTCGGGACCGATATGTACTCGAACATTCTAGATGTCGCTACAGTAGAAGGTTCTGGAAACTATCTGAGGCCCTATATAAGGCCGGTATAGACCACGACCGAGTCAGTATTGAATTGGCGATACAAGAGAATACTTCGAAGCGAAACAACTGCGAACTTAAGTGATCAGTAGTACAATTGTGTTTTATATGTGGTTTTAGATTGTAATTAGTGTTGTGTAATTAAAGTGTCAATTTTGGTAATTCAATCGGCAGTTTTTAATTATCTCGAACCCCAAGCTCGTAACAATAACTTTAAGAAGGTATCGTTGTTCTCTTTCTATGTTCAGTAAGTTAGTTTTTGCCGCTCCTCCCCATTAGTTTAGTTTAGTTTAGTTTACGACGGGCTGTTTTCCGCAACTCCACGTCTATGCGCGTATTTTGCGTGTGGGCAGGAATAATGTGATTATTCGAGCCATGAGATCTCTCCGAAGAAGCTCAACAGGCCCTTGATGTTGCATGCAACTTCGGGGAGTGATCCCGGCATGCCGAGATGTTTAGCCCTGTATGTAGCGACCTCCGGACATTTCAGTAGCACGTGGGCCGCCGTTTCTTCCTCCCCCATACATGCCCTGCACAGGGGACTATCTGTAACACCTATAGTAAATAAATGTTTGTTAAAGGTGCCGTGTCCTGTGATAGCACTTGTTACTATCCTAATCTGCGGCTTGTTCAGTCTCATTAAAACTTTTGTTAAGCGACTGTTAATTTCAGGCAGGGCATCCCTAGCTTGTCTACAGTCTACTAGATTTTTCCAAAGCTGAACGTGTTGAATTGTGAAGTGTCTACGTACCAGTGAACAAACGTTACCAAAGGGGATTGGTATGATTGGTTCCGGCCCTATAGTGGCCAAAGCCGATCCTCTTCTGGCCAGTTCGTCTGCTGCATCGTTGCCTCTGGATCCACTGTGTCCCTTTATCCATTGCAGGGTCACATTGTTGTTTTTACATACCTCATTTAATCGTTGATGGCATTCATATATTAGTCCCGAGTTCACCACATTACATCTCAGGGCTTGTAGTACCGCCCTACTGTCGGTCAGTATTCTGATGGGGAAGTCATTAACCTTCCTAGCATCTATTGCTATGGCCGCTTGAATGATACCCATACATTCCGCCTGAAAGACCGTGTTATAGGTACCCAGCGGTGTGCATATATGAATATTGAGGTCTTCAGAGAAAGCTCCACAACCTACACCTTCATTTGTTTTAGAACCATCGGTGAAAATTCTAAGCTCTTTTGGGCTTAATCCTTCCGGCTGGCTGTTTTCATTTAACTGTATCTTGTATTTCTTATCGAAAACAAATTGTTTAGGAATCCTATCGTATTTGGCTTGTAGGATAGGAATTTTTTAGTGAATTCTATCAATTATGCCTGTATGAGGGACACTATTCTTACTCCAAAGATTTAGGGTCTTGAGTCTGATGGCAGCTAAAGTCGCTTCTTGTTGTATATGTAGATGAAGCGGAGTTAGCTCCAGCATCGCTTCTAAGGCTGCTGTTGGCGTAGTTCTCATGCAGCCAGTAGCAGCCATACATGCCAGTCTCTGGTAGCGCTGAAGCTTTTTAATTATGGTGGCTTCATTTGTCTTGGTCCACCATACCAGAGCGCCGTATGTGATCATGGGCCGAATTACAGTTTTGTAAAGCCACAGTATGATTTTTGGCGTCAATCCCCATCTTTTGCCAATCATGTTTCTGCATTGCCAGAAAGTTATACTAGCTTTGTTGATTTTGTTTTCTATGTGTTTATTCCAGTTAAGTTTGCTGTCCAAGGTAAGACCTAAATATTTTACCTCAGAGGATAGCTGGAGTTTTGTGCTAAAAAGACTTGGAGGATGATAGTTATTCAGCTTTCGTTTTTGTGTGAACATAACTAAAACCGTTTTATTTGGATTGACGGTTAAGTCGTGTTCCCTGCACCATCTCTCCACTATACGGAGAGCCGCTTGGGTCAGGTCGCACACTATGCTTGCTGTCTTTCCAGAGACCAGTATTGTCAGGTCATCAGCATAACCTACTGTATAGAAGTGATTGTCATTTAATTTGCTGATGAGTTCATTAATGACCATATTCCACAGGAGAGGTGAGAGAACCCCACCCTGCGGGCAGCCTTTCTTAATTTGGATTGGTTGAGATTCACCAGCAATCTTTATTATTCGTGTACTGAGCATGTAAACTATCCAGTCGATCAGTGCCGGTTCAACTTTGTGTCTACCGAGTGCACCTTTTATGCTGGAGAAGTTCGTTCGGTCAAAAGCACCTTCTATATCTATGAAGAAACCTAGACATATTTCTTTGTTTTGGATGGCCTCTTCAATCTTTGTAATTACCTTATGAAGGGCCGATTCTGTTGATTTGCCTAGACTGTAGGCGTGTTGCTTGTCGTGTAGTGGTAAGTTCATTAGCGCCGACCCCCTTAATTCCCTTTCACACATCCTCTCCATCGTCTTTAGGAGAAAGGATGTGAGGCTAATGGGCCTGTAGGATTTAGGGTCAGTGTAGTCGCTCTTACCTGGTTTGGGTATGAATGTAACTTTCACTTCCCTCCATCCCCTAGGAACATATTTAAGAGCAAGACAGGCTCGCATTATGGCAGCAAGTCTGACTACTAGGGCTTTACCCCCCCACTGTAGGAGTGCCGGGAATATGCCGTCGGGTCCTGCCGCCTTATAGGGGAGGAAACTGTGAATGGCCCAATGGATTTTGTCCATCGTTACCACTCTCTGTGCTAAATTCCAGTCTTCTGCTGTTGATGTCAGTATGTCGTCATGCCGGTTTGCCTCCTGGGTTACGCAGCAACCTGGGAAGTGCGTTTCAATTAGGATGCGTTGGGCTTCATCCGGCGATGTTGAGTAGCTACCGTCGGGTTTCTTTAGAGACATGGATCCCGACGTGTTCTGTTTAGCTAGAATATTCCTAATCCTATTTGCTTGTTTGCAGGTTTCTATGTTGCCACAGAATTTACGCCACCCAATCGAGCGTCGATACCTGATACATTTTTTGTATTCAGACTTAGCTTTCTTATATAATAGCCAGTCTTCATCCATTGAGGTATTCATGGCCCTATTTAGAGCTTTTCTTACCTTCTTACGTTTTCTATCGAGTTCTTTACCCCACCACGGTTGTTTTACCTCGGCATGTCTTGGTGGAGTGATTTCTGGACATGATTCATGGTAGCTGTCTATCATGGCCTTAGTAACAGCTGCTACCTGTTCTTCTAGGAGCGACTGATCTGCTATAGTATTTATCCCCTCAAAAACCGCTAGCAAAGACGTCAGCCTATTTAGGTATTTAGTTTTATCTGTCTTGCGGGGATTTCTCCATGGTGGTATAGAGGGGATATCGACCTGTAGTGCGAAGCAGATCCATCTATGGTCTGAGCATGAGGCCTCTCTCGACACATGCCATCCCGTAATTAGTTTGGCTGCTCCTTCTGTTGCAAGTGTGAGGTCGATTATAGTGCGACAGCGTTTGTTAATGAAAGTAGGTTCAGAACCTATGTTTAAAATGGTTAGGTTAGTACTAAATAAATATTCAACTAAAACTTTACCTCGTTCATTTGGTTTTTCCATTCCCCAAAGGGGATGATGTGCGTTGGAGTCCGTCCCGATCACAACCTCTAGTCCGGTCCTCTCGCAGAAGTTCACCAGCCTGCTGAGGTCATGAGGGGGAGGAGTGTCTTCCTCCGGCATGTAGACCGAGGCGACGACTAATCTACTCTCCTGTGTGTACTGTATTGCTACGGCATACATGTCTCTAGAACAGAAATCTGTTAAAGGTTGTGCACAGATATCTTTAGTAGTGTAAATACACGCTCTAGGCTTGTCGTGTTCAGAGCTGTAGAATAACTTACCTTTTAGGTTGTTTAGGCCTTTAATTTTACCAGCCCCAACCCATGGCTCCTGGATTAAGGCTATGGCAGTCCTTTGAACCTCCAACCACTTGCGTAATTGAGCCGACGCAGTTTCGCTGTGGTGGAGGTTGGCCTGCACTAGGCTAGTTTTGGACGAAGGGCACGCCATCATTGATCGCGTCCTCCCCGTCCCCGCCCAAAAATAGGCCTGCCAGAAGATCTCGGGTTTCATCGTCAGCCACCGAGTCGGAGGTGGTCGGCAAAATGCAGTCCTCCTCGTCACTCAGTGAGCTGCCGCTGAGCCCAATCTCCACTGGGGGCTTCGGCTCAATTGTGCAGGCCGTTTCTTCACTGGACTTGGCCTCCAGTGATTCCGCTGTACCGGTAACTATGGCTCCGGTATCCATGACTTCCGGGTTGTTTTCTACCTCTTTGCTCGGTGGAGTATCAAAGAATTTGCCTCCACGACCCTGGAATTTTACGTATACCGCCCCGCATACACATGCGAGACGGCGTCCGGCCTTCATCAGGGTCGGGATATGATCCTCCGGCACCGAAACAACGAGGAACCACCCGTCCGTCTGCTTATCTGCCTTGAGTAACAGCCAGTCCCTGATGTTAACCCAGCGGTTCTGGTACGCCAACACGCGACCAATGTCGCGTGAGTCTTTCCAGGCCCCCTGGGCATCAGGGATAAGGATACCACATTTGACTCTTTGTGGTATCTCTGACTGTTTCTTTATTGTCAGCAAGGTGCTGGATTTAAGGTCGAGGGTAGCAATGTTCCCCTTCAACCAGTCCAGAGCCTTCTGATCGTCGCACCACAGTTTCAGGACACCTTCCGTATAAACGGGTTTGCCCCTAAAAACTGGGCCCGACGCATCAGGGTCCTGGCTACTCCAGGCCTCGCTGATCATCTTCCTCTGTATTGCTACGAGGATGTCGTCTGCTACTTCCTTCGTAATGTGACCTGAACGCGCACACGTTAAGGCCACACCCAAATCTGCTTTAGCAGCGGAAGCGTAGCTCGTTCTTGCAGTCTTTGGTTGCTGTTCGAGTCGCACTTTTTTGTGTTCACCTCTAGGCGAGGTGGATTCTTCCAGCATCCTTTTGGCTGCTCTTTCCTTCTTCCCAGGACGCTTGGCCGCTCGCTGCTTCCTGGCGGATATCCAGCGCCAAGCACCTCAGTCGTAGTAGCTTGCCCAGCCTCCTTGGTTTTGGTATCTGAAGCAGCCAATGCGGCTCGTTCTCTACGGCCTTTTTCCCGCTGCTTCTTGTTCTTCTTTTTGGCCTTTCCACTACTGCCTGCAGGGATAGACCCTCCTGATGGTCCGTCAGGTCGGCAAGTCACCTTTTTGGGTGCCTTCCCTTTCCCCTTACGGCTCACCACTTGCCAGGCAGCAGAGAAAAGGTCGTCAGTCCGTAGTGGCTCCGCAGTTTTATCACTTGCGGGCTCTTATTTATTTTTCTCTTCCAGCTCCTTGGAACTGGTTTTGGAAACGTTCAGCGAGGTTATCCCTTTGGTGGGGGCACCTACGCTGGACGGTACTGTCCGTGGAACCGTCGGTGTAGTGACGCTTCCCTTTTGTTCTTTGGTGTCTCTGGTAAGCACCTCTGACACCTCTCCCTCTTTCTTTTTGGGCCTTAAATTGTCCATAATTTGTGTTTTTTTTTTAAAATTCATCCCCCCGGCTTCCCACCCTCCATGGAGCCCGCACCTTTGGGAACGCCCTACTTTAGGAATTTCAGGCGTTAGGATTACCGGGAGAATATAGGGACGCGAAGTTGGCTCACAGCGCGACATCGGGAGCTCGATCCAGCTGGTAGATGGGGCTGACAAGGCCCATCCCCACCACCCGAATAAACTGTCACTTGCTCCGTCAGCATGGCCTTTACCACCACCCAGCCCCCTTTTCAGGAAGACTAGGCAGCCCCCACATCCCTCGCCTGCGACCCTCTGACGGGGCGCTTGGCCATTTCCCTATCTGTGGCTAGCAGATAGGGCCACCGTTTAGCTTGAAATCCGGACCAAAGAGGGCGTGTTGCCTCTCGCCACTATATACCCCAGCGACGATCGGCTCAACCCTCCAGGACTCCTTCATCCCCGCGTACGGCGCTCGACTGCGCAGGTCCTAGCGCAGGTGGGTGTGTTAGTCCACCGGATACACCCACTCTCTCCGGCGGATTCGTCCCCTCCTCCTTTCTCATCCGGGCTTGGGACCGGCAACGGCGGAGTTCCTCCTCCCCATACCGTAATACAATAGAACTAGAACCTGAACTACAATAGAACTAGATCCTAGAACTGACTGAGCTAAAGATGTGTAAATTTGATTTATCAATTTAGTCGTTGTAATGTAACGCAGTTTTTTAAATATCCATATAAGCTTACGAATTCTGGCATTTACGTATTCTATTTGATTAATCCACGAAAGATGTTGGTCAAAAATTATTCCAAGGTATTATGTGTTATGTACTCACTCAAATATTTCACAATTACAATTAAAAAAACCCGTATCATCACATTGATGAATTTTTAGTGAATTTTCACTAGAGGGCTGTGTTAGTTTATCTATACTGAAACGCATATAGTTGGTTTTATTAACATTTAGTGTTAGTAGATCATGTCTAAGCCATCTAGAGACCTTAGAAAGACCTTTTTCAGCCTTCTCAAATATACCTTTCCAAGTACTATCAGTAAACACAATAGCAGTGTCATCAGCATACGAAAAGACTTGGCCACCCTCAACATTTAATTCTGTGAGCTGATTAATATATATCAAGAATAGAGTAGGGCTCAAGACACTCCCCTGTGGTACGCCGTAAGTAATATCGAAGTTTTGGCTTTGGTAGTCTCCAATTTTCACCCTCTGGATACGTCCCTATAATAGTCCCTCATCAATTCAAGTGGTTTTTCTCGAATTCCGATATGTTCTAGTTTAGCAACTAGAGTGGGAAGAGAGACGGTGTCAAATGCCTTTTTTAAATCAAGAAAAACTGTAATACATTTTTTTCCGTGATCAACATTTTCAATTATTAAAGAAGTAAATGCTAAAACCGCGTCTTCAGTAGAAATTTTTTGTCTAAATCCAAATTGATTTTTTGATAATTTGTTATATTTAGTTAAATACTTAATTATTCGAATGTTTATTATTTTTTCTAAAATTTTTGAAATAGATGTAAGGACTGAGATAGGCCTATAGTTGTTGACATCGTCTCTCTTACCACTTTTATAAACCGGAGTAATTAAAGATTTTTTAAGTGAGACAAGGAATAATCCTGTACGAAAACAAAGATAAGCCAAGTGACCAATTACAGGGGCGATGAGAAACTTACACCATTCCAGAAACCTAGTAGGAATATTGTTCCAACCAGCAGCACTATCAGTTTTGAGACTATCAATAGCAAGGACAACTTCCTGTGGATCAGTGTCAAAAAGAACGAATGATGTCAAATGAGGACTTGTATTTTGTATAGGATTTTCAGGTATATTGATGTCATTAGCTAGTTTTTTTCCAATGTTAGCAAAATATTCACCAACAAAATTAATTGATTCATTAGGAGATGATTTTATTGTAAGGAGTTCATTACTATGTGTCTTAGAGTGTTTGTATTGAGTAATAGTATTTATAGTTTTCCAAAGGTTTTTTGAATTTTTAGAAGCATAAGTAAGTTGTTCCCGTTCGTATTTTCTCTTTAGTTTTTTTATCAAGTTTTTGCAATGATTACGATATCTTTTAAATGTTATTTTTAGAATTTTATTATCTGGGTCAGATCTTAGTTTAAGCTGCATTTGGTTTCTGTTCCTTATACATCGCAAAATGCCTGTACTGATCCAAGGCTTTATAGTTCGCTGAGTTTTTGGAAGATACTTAGTAATTTTAGCTTCATTCACTGATTCTTTAACTTTTGAGTAAGCTGTTCAATAAGTAAGTTAGGGTCTTCACACAAGAGTAGACTCTCTAAGTTTCTTTCAAGCAAAACATTGTAGGATTTCTCGTAATCTATTACTAATTTGATTTTAGTCTGTATAGATTTATGTTTACTTTTTGATAGAATTAGTAATAGACTTAGATGATCAGTAATTGTTGTGTTAATAATTGCTATAAATACTGACAATTTAGATCCATTTAATTTTATAATTATATGATCTAGGCAACTATTTCCACGAGAAGGAAAATTATATCCATTGAATAAACTGTGTATAGACAACATGTACAAATAATTTATTGTGTTATAAGATTTTTCATTTTAAATTTTTCATTAGATTAAGGAATTATATTTATATTTATGTCACCTGTGATAGTAACATTAGCAGAATTAATAGTTGACAAATGGTTATTTAGAGAATCTATAAAATTTGACGCGTTATTATTGGATGGAGAGCGATATATACCAAGTACAACATACTTTACTTTACTTATCTTCACGCACAATCCCTGACGGGGTAGCCAGAGAGAACAGATCGCCAAGTGTCACGATCCTTACATACCTCTTTCAAGTACAACATGGTTAAAAATATTTACTTGTAAGCATGACGCTTAGTGCTTAGGTCCTCCAGCGATTCTGCCATAAGGACTGTATCGTCGGCAAATCGAAGGTGAGTGATGTACTCGCCATTGATGTTGATACCGTATCCTTTCCAGTCCAGAAGCTTGAAAACATCTTCCAATGCAGCGGTAAAGAGTTTCGGGGATATGACGTCACCTTGTCTTACACCTCTCTGCAATTGGATATGTTTCGTACTCTGGTTCTGTACTCGGATAGCCATCGTAGCCCTATTCCAAATTTAGGGTTCCGTTGCCCTATTCCAAATTTCCCCACTTTCAGCTCACCGTTCTCTCTTGTACCTAGTTTTGCATTAAAGTCTCCCATTAACACCGTATATTGGGTTTTGGAGGAATGCATGGCTCTAGAGATATCCTCATACATTTCCTCCACCTCCTGATCGGGGCGTGCCGACGTTGGTGCGTAAACCTGTATGACCTTCAGCGAATACCGTTTGGTGATTCTGAGTATAAGGTACGCAACCCTCGTCGACACACTCTCAATCTTTACAACGTTGTTAACGAGAGACTTGTGGACGATAAATCCGACACCTCCTTGAGACAGATGGTCGCCCTCCCGGTAATAGAGCAAGTTACCGGATTCGAGGATTACCGTGTCCTCCCCCTTTCTTCGGACTTCGGATAATCCTATAATATGCCAGCGTAACTTGTCTATCTCTTCTTCCAGCTCCACAATCTTCTCGTCAGTCCTCAGGGTACGTGCGTTGTATGTTGCCAGGTCGAGTCGTCATAGGTGGCAACCGAACCTCCACCGGAGGTTCTTAGCACCCCCTGCCCCGCCGTTACCATCAAGGTCGCTCAGCGAGCTATGGAGAGGGCTATGCTCGGAGTTTCTCTGCGTGATAAACTCAGAAATGAGGATATCCGCAATAGAACCAGAGTGACCGACATAGCCCAACGGATTAGTAAGCTGAAGTGGCAATGGGCCGGCCATATAGCTCGAAGAACCGACAACCGATGGGGAAGAAAGGTTCTCGAGTGGCAGCCTCGTACCGGCAGGCGAAGTGTAGGGCGTCCCCCCACTAGATGGAGTGACGACCTGGTAAGATATGCAGGAAGTCGATGGATGCAGGTGGCTCAGGACCGTGCTTTGTGGCATTCTTTGGGGGAGGCCTATGTTCAGCAGTGGACTTGTGAAGGGCTGTAATGATGATGATGATGATGACGCCTCTTTTAATACAACTTCTGTAATGTTAGCTTTTAATAAGGATTTTGTATATATCACTACACCATCATTCTTATTAATATGATGTGTTGTTGCAAGATGAGTATAGTTTGGAAGAACAGGAATAGCTTTACTTTTATCTAGATGACACTCTGTTACGACCAATACATCAGGATTAAATTCTAGTTGCGCAATAGTTACCAAAAGACCATCAAAATTACAATTCACGCTTCTTATATTTTGCGTAAAGATGGTAAGATCTGATTTATTAATTTTAATGTGTTTACCTAAGTCCTGGATATTGCATTGTATGGAGTCAGCAATTTCAGCACAATCTATGTCATTTAGTGTTTGCAAAGAAGTAACCATTTAATTTAGAATAAATTTGATGTAAAGATTGAAATGATCGAGGGGGTAGTATAATATTGAATATTTGAGAATAAAACGGAATGGTCATTGTGCTAAATATTTCATAAAATTTAGTAATCATAGATATTTTGCCATTATCTCTAGGCCATGGTAAACTTGGGAAATGTATAATTGATTTTGTGTGTTGTGTGTGTAGTATGAGAGTGATTGTAAGTGTAAGAACATTAATTAAAATTGAAATCGTAATAACGCCTAACCAAAAATGCGCGTTTGCCTCCTAACGCAGCGTACAGCGTAATAAAATAAAAAACCATAACAGAAACCAAGTATACAAACAATATGACCACATAAACACCAAATCTAGTCATTTTACATTAAACAGTTTATGAATTTGGGGTTCAGAAGTCAATGTAATAATGGCGGATTCATCATCCTTTCTAACGTAGAAATTGCCATAACTGGTCCAGCAATATTTATAATTCGTAGATTTAATTAAATCCCTGGCAATAAAATAGAGTCTGGCAGCTTTAGCAGTTAATTGCTCAGATACAAATATTGGGGTCTCCTCAGAGGTAGTCATACCAAGATGTTTCGCACGGAGCTTAGATTTGTTCATATTATAAAAGATCTTGCATTTTTTGAGCAAATCCATTTTCTGAAGGGATGATGTTGTTTCTACAACAATAGTTGTATTTGGAGACTTTCCTTTTTTTCTGTGTACTCTATAGATGTCCTTTACATCGGACGTAGACAAATCTTTTTTTTTATATTCTACTAAGCCAGCACTTATCTACGATCCCACCTGATGGTAAATGGTGATGTAGCCTAAGATGGTGAAGCGCACTGACTTAACAAAAGCCTATTCACTCTTGCCTTGAAGACACCCACACTGTAATCGGATGGAAAGACAGATGCTGGCAACTTATTCCACTCCTTTGCTGTACGCATGATGAACGTCGTGGCGAACCGTTTGGTTCGAATGCGTGGTAAGTCAAGAACGAAAGGGTGGAGATTGGCCGAACGTCTGGTTGTCCGATGGTGAAAGGGAGAAGGTGGAATTAAAATATGTAATTCCTGCGCACACTCTCCGAAATGCATCCTGTAGAAAACCGAAAGGCTGGCTACTTTACGTCTGTGTTCGAGGCTGGTAAGATTGCTTTTAACCAAATTCGGGTCACCAATAAGCCTCTTAGCACGCCTTTCCATTGAGTCCAGAGCTGCTGGGTGGCATTTTGCAGCACCAGCCCATATATGGCAGCAATACTCCTAGCACGACCGGACTTGCGCTTTATATAAAGTAAGCAGCTGTCCCGGCGTGAAGTATCGCCGCACCTTTGCAAGGACTCCCAGCTTCCTTGCAGCTGCTTTGGCCTTGGACTCAATGAACCGCCCGAAGTTCAAATTTGAGGATATTTCAAACCCTAACAAGGCGGTCGGTATATTTCTGTGATACATTTAGGAAAGAAGGAGCCAAGGTGAGCTGGCTCCTTTTTGCAGTGAAGAGACACGCTTGTGTTTTGGAGGCGTTGAACTTCACAAGATTGGCATCGCCCCAATCGGAGATTGCCTGTAATGTGAGATTGACACGCTCTACCATAGCTTCTCTTTCGGACTGGATTTGATCCCGACTGGCCCGAGGGCTTGGTTGGTATCTCTCAACAACTGTGCTATCGTCTGCATACTCATAGATACCGGGCATAAGCAGATCATTAATATGCAGCAGGAAGAGTGTTGCGGAGAGAACGGACCCCTAAGGAACACCGGCGTTAGTCGCCATAGGATCGGATGAGCAGCCATCGACGACGACCCAGAGAGACCGTTCACTCAGAAAGTCCTTTATCCATTCAATCAGACCAGGGGATAAGCCGAACGTCGATCTCACAACAATTCTTCCTCATAAAGTCTAGGCCCAGAATGCAGTCGTCCATTATATCAGCCACGATGACATTATGCAGGTAGATCATGTTGCCTAGCTTCAACTCCATCTCCTTCTCTCCACGGACGGATATGCGCTGACCGGTGGCTGTCACCAAATTAATGCGTTCTCGGTTGTATGCGGAGTCCCCAAGGAACTGACTTATAAGTTGGGAACTGACAACCGTGCGAGAGGCTCCAGTGTCTATGGTCAGTTTACACGGCGTTCCGTTGACTTCGCCCTTGATGATTAGGCTATTCCCATCATGGGTTTGTGAGATCGAAATCCTTGGGGCTCTTTTAACATCAGCCAGCACCCGCCCCGCAGTCCTGGCTTTTACTCGTTTCCCTGCTGCTGCTGGGCGGTGCTATTAGCTGCAATACCCTCTCGAGATCGATCAACTTCCCTTTCTACAGTTCGCTTAGGGCAACTGGATCGAAGATGCCCCTTTCCCCACAGCCATAGCACCTAGGGCTGTAGCCGTTATTGCGGTCCCGAACTGTAGCTGTTGCAACCTTCCTGACGCGGTGGGAACGATGATCCTGCCGCACGGCTTCCACCTCCAGTGCATGGGTCTAGGCGTCCTTAAGCGTCTCGTGGTGCCCGAGCCTCATAGCAGCTCTGACTACAAGGTCGCGGATGCCGTCGATGAATGTCTGCACCAGGTTCCCTACAATGAGCGAGATCTATTTAGTAAAAAGCTGTTATTTTGATATTACAAACAGACACTTCAATTTTATTTATTTGTATAGATATATATAGATGTAATAATATACCTAGCAAAATATTAAAAGTGACAATTTTACTTACGAGATCGTTCAACGTTAAAGAAATGTCATAACAGTTGACAACAGTTCTGGTGTACATGGACCTCTCCCACTAAATAGTTCTTTCCGTCTTTTTTCTACTCCCCTCACTAAACTATCTTTAAACCAAACTACTTTTGGTAGGACTCTTTTTTCTGCCTAGGATTCGGTCAGGGTAGGTACCAGCCCCTTACCTATTACTGCTGCCAAATAACAATGGCCGGACTGTTGTGTTCTCGACTGGTGTAGAGAGCCAGTATGATTACACGCTGTGAAGCATTGTCTTACTGCCGCACTCAGAGACGTTTAACGGTTACTTAAGGCGCTCCTTAGTATAGATTTAAAAAGGTTCACTCTTAACGGTTCATTAACGTTACTTAATGACTATTAAAGTTAAGAACAGTAAAACCTTTGATTGATTTGAAATTTACGTTTGAGGTTAATATTGATATTTTTACTATTGATGTCACGTTAGTTATTTTATAATAAGGTAAACTGTCTGATCTGGTAGAGTTTATTGAGTTTGTGGACTATGCTAGACGGTATAGTTAGATAGACGGTGCTAGTCTTCAGGGATGACAAGGCAGGCTTCTTAGTTTGACGTTGGTTGCAGCTGTACGCGAGCCGCAGTAGCCACTTACCATCAGGTTCCCCTGGTGTTGCAGCTGTTCATGGGTGGCGGTAGTCATTTACCATCAGGTGAGCCGCATGCTCGATTGCCCCCTCTCCTATAAAAAAAAAAGGTGAACTGTAAGTTCGTTTGTCACTTCAGTTTTATAAAATGAAGCTAACTTTGCTATGAATATTCTTTGTGGTAAAAAGTATACTTACTTAATCATTCTCTTTACACCTATTTATTTTATTTTAATATTTCTCTTACTTTAGTAAGATATTTGGCAATTGCATTGATTTTATTTTTAAAACATTGCATAAATCTAATTTAAAGGAAAATTCTTTTTTTTTTAATACAACCTTAGAAAAGAAGAAATCACTAAAACATTGATTGGTAAGCCACTATTATTTAAACGATAAAAGTATGCGGAAAAACTTAACGTGTAAGGTAAGGATTTTCAAAGAAGTATTAACAAGTATTATTTTAACGTATTTATTTCGTAAGTACAAAATGATGTACATATTATAAAAAAAGTTTTTGTTATAATATGTACAATTATTAATTTTTATTTACATTTACAATTTTTATTCGCAAGAATCACTAAGCACAACGACAGTCGACACGCTGGATCAATCCTTCGGAAAACACATAATGCCTCTTCTAATGTAGCCCAATGGACAGGATACATCATAATATATTAAAAATCTGTTATTTAGGCCATTTTTTTCTGAATCTACAGGTAATATTGGCCTATGTTTAACCGTTGTAAGTTTTGTTGCAACGTTCTTCTTACGAAGTGCTACACTCAATTCAAGGCTCACGGCAAGAAACACACACAGAGCGAATTCTCCACGGCCTCCTACTCCACCTGCGTATCGGACCTCCCCCAATCCGATACGCGGAGGCCATGGGGCCAGGAAAAACTAGCACTCAGAAGCACCAGCCTTCCTGATCCCAGCGGCGGATCTGGTCTCTGGTTCCGCTGCCAAGCAAGTTTCGGCCGCGGAGGGTAGGGAAAGCGGCGCCTCGCAATACCGACACTCCTCTCCTCCCGCGGCCCCACCACCACCGCATCAACGGTGCGGCCCCGTTTGAATCGCAGAGGATAGGGTGAGTGGCGCATCGCCATACCAACACTCCTCTTCCTCCGCGACTCCACCTCGGCTGCAGCGATAGAGGGAGCGGACACCCCTCTCACCACAGCCCACCGACACACATCCGAAGTGTGCTTGTCAAGCCCCCTCGGAGTGGCCACCTCGGGCCGGCCCTACACCACGGGCCAGCCAAGGGGTTCCTCTTTGTTCACCGCGGGTGACCAAGCCACGGCTACTAAGCCCCCCCCCCCGCCCCCGCCACGACAAGGCGGGAACCCGTTCAAGGGGAACTAACCTAACCTAGCCTAACCTTGTAGTAACGTAATATTAATGGTTATCAAATGTAATATATCATTTTTACATGTTAGTCTCAATATTTATCTATAAAACTAACTTGGCAAAGTTGCCATACTAGCGATACCACGATATGACGCTTGCTTTGCCATGTTTTGCTACAACCAAGGGACCAACGGTTGTTAATTTCAACCTATATTTTTAACCGATTACAACTATTTAAACAAAGTGTTCTGTACTTGACATTCTATGTCTGTATGTTTGTATCGATTTTCACCGTATTACACCCTGTTACGGCCTACGGCTGCTCCCTTTAAAGGATCAGATCCTCAGGGGCCCATGAGCTGAAGTCCTCCCGAGCAGACGTAGGTCGGGCTCAATGTGCCACGTGGAATCTCTCTAATTACACTAAATATATGGGGGAGCGTTATACTACGGCCAGTCGACCAGAAGGAATTTGGCGGAGTTCACTTACCTCTATCCAAGGCGACTGGTCCCTCCGGAGTCGGTCAGGTCGCATGTGGTTGTGTAGTGCAAGGGAAAGAATGGTGATGTGGTGTGTATCTGGGTGTGACTGATGGTGATTGAACCTAGACCTTAGCTGTCGGCAGCAGCCCGAGCGTCGACACCGCTCCAACTTGAGGGGGCCTTTCGAGGTTATCCACAGTCACTTTCTTGGTTCACCACGATGACAGTCACTTAACTCTATCGTACTATTAACTAGCTTACAGAAGCCACTAACTATCGCGGGGTATAAGGTTACCGCACAAAACACGCCCGGAGTTTCTGGGTCAAAGGTCACTACCGTTTCGCGTGGCAACAGATAGTTCTAAATACAGAGGCCGCACTAGCTTATATTGTCGAATGCACTTATACAGATTCTGAGTCGGACCCAATAAGTCCCGGGAAAGGCTATCCAAACAGGGAATGCGCGTTATAATTCCTAGACAGGATATTTACTAGACGCCCTAACTATTCCGCGGTTCCCGCACAAAATTAACAGCGTGCAAACATTAGCACATCTGGCAGATGACTGACTCGCTTGCGACCCGCGCGCCACTGCCACGCTCGGAAGAACTTCAGACCGGAATCGCGCCGAGCCGAGTGACATCTGATGTCGATTCCGACAACAGAGTTTTGCGCGAACACACCCATTGGATCGATTTTACCAAATGAGTCGTCAATAAATTCATCTTTATCAAAAGTGAAGAAAAAGAAAAGAGAAATCTATATTAACTTTACTGCGATGTCGGGCATTAATAATATTCTTTCTACTCAATATTTTTCATAATTTAACTTAGTGTATTAATATTAATTTGCACCCAAAAACAGTGTAGTTTTAATGATTATTAATGTTATTGTGAATAAACAATATTTAGATTGATTACAATAATGGGTCTGGCCACCCAATTTTGTTAAAGGTATCAAAAAATTGTATAAAAATATACGAATTCTTATTTTATTCTACCTTTAAAAATTACTGAAATATTTATGAGTAAAGTTGTGTTTTACGGTAAGGGCGACCGCTTTGCTCCGCATCGCGATGTGACGTCACAGTTCGACAGGTCCACAACCAGTAGTGTTTATTCTTGTGAAGATCATTTTGATTTAAGTTTCATTATTGTTTGTTTACATATATACCTATTGTTACTTGCAAAATGTTTAAGAGCCACACCACACAACACAACAGTGTTAATAACTATTTGGATTTTATATACCTACTTACCTGTTCATGATATAGGAGCGCTTATATATATAGTCCAGTTTAATCCTCAGAAGACACAAGTTTGCGCGTTTATCGCTAAAAAGAACCCCTTTGTCGTATCTCTTCAGTTTCAAGGCACTCCCCTTCTTGCCTCAGCCAGTATCGGTATCCTCGGAGTCGACATATCGAGTGATGTGCAGTTTCGTGGTTACTTGGAAGAGAAGGCCACATTGGTCTCTAAAAAGCTTGGCGTGCTCAACAGAGCGGGACAGTATTTCATGCCGGCACACCGCCTGCAACTTTACAAGGCGCAGGTTCGGCCTCACATGGAATACTGTTCCCATCTCTGGGCAGGGGCTCCCCAGTGCCAGCTCCTTCCACTTGACCGCATCCAGCGCAGAGCGGCTCGAATCGTCGACGACCGAGCCTTTTCCGATGGGCTCGATTCATTGGCACTGCGAAGAGATGTTGCATCCCTTTGCATTTTCTTTCGCATCTACCATAGGGAGTGCTCTGAGGAATTGTTCGGATTAATCCCAGCCGCCAAATTTCACGAACGCACATCGCGGCAGAACTCCCGATACCATCCACACCATCTGGATGATTGGCGGTCCACCACTGTGCGATTTAGAAGATGTTTTCTTCCTCGCACGACCTCCTTGTGGAATCGATTACCATCAGCGATTTTTCCGGACCGATACGACTTACCTTCAAGAAAAGAGCCTATTCTTTTTTAAAAGGCCGGCAACGCGCATCTGCAATTCCCCTGGTGTTGCGGTTGTTCATGGGCGGCGGTAGTCACTTACCATCAGGTGAGCCGCATGCTCGTTTGCACCCACTCCTATAAAAAAAAAAGTGGTCGACGTGTCTGCCCATCTTACGTCGTTTGTATAAGGCACACAATTACCTAAATTGTTACTCTGCGTATTCAAGTGAAGGTCAGCGCTCATAACTTATATATAACTCTCGTGACACAACCTATACCTACAACTTTACCTACTTATCTTGGTATGTGTGTGTAAAGTATCGTAATATACCTTTAGCATTACTAATAGATGCGCACGTAAATGTATGTAAAGGTACGAAAAGTATGTAAAGGTATGCTAATAGATACGTTCGTATCGCTATTTGCAAGGTCAAGATCGATATGTAATGCACTACACAGCGTAGTGCGCCTGTGTGCATGTGGTACGTGCGTTGATAAGACGAGTGCGTTTGATCAGGGATCAGGGACAAACTGCAGTGACTGTATGTGTTAAAATAAATCCAAGAATAAAATCGATAGTGAAGTGAAGGATAGCGAACGTTTGGCTCTTTGTTAACTTACATACAATAGCAATACGTTAAAGTTAAGTAACAATAATATGTAGATATTAACTGCCAGACGACACACTATAAACCCAAACGGGTTTTCGTGTCGAACAGCCATAAAAATCGTCGAGATCGTGGTTTCGGGGCCCACTTGCCATATTTTTCTTGTCATGTTATTATCTATCGGTAACCTTTATTTTCAATTTTTTTTTAATTTCTATTATATCACGCTCCTTGGGAATAAAAGTCCGATATAAAACTAGGACCATATGTTTGCAACCACTGACGAACGTAACCAACAAAATTTCTTCACGTGTCACTAGGTACTAAATAAAAGTACGAGTTGATTAATACTCACTGCATTTGTAAGTTTGAGTAAGTTTTTTCATTTTTGCCGTTGTAAACCATGTGCAACTTCGTGGTTCTGTTAGTTAATACCTACTTATGTATTACTGCCTAGTGACTAATCAATGGTAAAGATGTATACTTTTCGTAATCTTTTATTATTAACTTACCTTTGGAGCTATATTCCACGCATTTCTGATGATAAAAAAGTTATAATTTTCTAAAAAGTACTGCGCAACCATAAAAATATCTTTTTTCAAAGTCCATTTTCTTTTTTTTACAGCACTACACACCGTGACTATAGGTATAAATATAATCATATAAAAGCTAAATGTTCAATACGCTAGTTTATAAATCAAATCAAATAGTTTATTTGTGATTCACAGGTTACGAAAAGGTATTATTTAAACACAAATAAAGTTCAGTCTGTGATCAGCCTCATGGGCATACAAATGTCAAATATTATTAATAGTTCATTGATTACATTATTCATAATAATAGATTGATTATTAGATTAAATTCTTCTACCAAAATAATATTTATTATTTACATTATTTACACGACGTTCAAACTATGTAAATACGCGGAAATATGTAGTACGCGGAAACAACTTTAAACTTCTTTGTGGAATCTGTCTATCTATCTCCAGCAATAATCACCAGCATCTTTTGCGGACTTATACGACTTAGGGAATTTTTTTCCTAAGTTAACTTTTTAAAAGGCTGGTAACACATTTGCAATTCCCCTGGTGTTGCGGTTATTTATAGGCGGCGGTAGTCACTTGCTATCTATATATAAGCGTCTATATAAGCGTTCCACATTCGAATGCGAAATTTACAAGGTAGCCCGACGTTTCGGATTTTTTACAGGACCTTCGTTCCTGGGGGACTGAAGAATTTAAACCTGGATTACCCTAAGCCTTTGGATCGTTTTGGATGTTAGTTTTTATTCGATCTACGCAGAATGAGCTTAAATAGCTTGAAGTCTTCCAGCGATATGCTTAAATTTAATTTAACTTTATAAATATATAGGGTCCCAAACAGAAAGATCCAGCCATGTTCTTTAATCAAATTTAGATAGGTAATATATTTTCTATTTCAGTAGCCATGCCGAAACATACTTGGTAGGAAACGGTGTCCAACGAGGGTTTATGATTTGTTGGATGTAATGATGGGAACGATCTTGAACATGGAGAGTGGAGACTACTACGGTTCCCATGGCGCTATGATTTGAAAGTGGATTCGCATAGATCTCGACGAGATACGCCGAAAAGTAAGAATAAAAATTTTCAATATCTCACTTAGTTTCCGATATATCAATACTCGAAAATGGAATAAAAAAACCGCATCAGCAAGCCCAGACTCCACGTAGTCTTGCCTGCCCTACCTGTAGAGTGTTTTTGTAAAGGCGTAAGCGTGGAGGGAGAGTAGTCCCCGCCCGCTGTAGTAAATAGCCGGCATCTGCAGTGTTGCCAACCGTACGATTTAAATCGTATTCATACGATCTTTTTGGCCCTAGTAAGATGTACGATAATGATTACGCAAAATATGCGATGTTTTCAAATCTTATAATGTTTATAACAAAATAAGAAATATAATTGATTAAGTTCATTTTATCGATACAAAAAATCAATAATTTCAAAATAGAACGAGCTCTAAACTTCTTCTTTGTATTTTTTTTATGAACGCATCTAATCCAATGATTTTTTAACTCTCTAATCGACTCGCACTTTATAAATACGCAGAGTACTAGCACTTTTATTAGTTTGTGGTATTATACTATTACTATTTATCGTCCACAAGTGTCTCGTTAACAACTTTGTAAAGATTGGGAGTGTGTCGAAGAGGGTTGCGTACCTTATACTCAGAATCACCAAACGGTATTCGTTGAAGGTCATACAGGTTTACGTACCAACCTCGGCACATCCCAATGAGGAGGTGGAGGAAATGTATGAGGATATCTCCAAAACCCACTATACGGTGTTAATGGGAGACTTCAATGCAAAACTAGGCACAAGAGAGAACGGTGAGCTGAAAGTAGGGAAATTCGGAATAGGGCAACGGAACTCAAGGGGCCAGCACCTGGCCGACTTCATGGAGAAAGAGGGACTCTTTATGATGAACTCTTTCTTCCAGAAGCGGCGCCACAGTAAGTGGACCTGGTCGAGCCCCGACGGTTCGATAAAAATGACATTGACTTCATTATGACGACCAGACCACAACTGTTCAGTGATGTCTCAGTGATCGCGAGGGTGAAAACTGGTAGCGATCACCGAATGGTTAGAGGCACACTGAACCTAAACGTTAAGTTGGAGAGGTTTCGTCTAATGAAGTCAACGCTCCGTCCCCCTCGTGCTCTAATCCAAAGTCCCAAAACCTTTCAGTTCGAGTTACAAAACCGTTTTCAGTGCCTAGAAGACTGCAATGAAGTGGGCGATATGAATGATAAGCTCGTGGAAACTGTCCATGCAGTCGGAGCTAAGTTCTGCAAGACCCGCCACAGAAGAACACAAAAACTCTCCGATCACACTCTTAATCTCATGGCTGTTAGACGAGAAATGAAGCTGCAGTCTTCAACAGATTTGACAGCATACAGGCAACTGAACAGACATCTCCTAATGCATGCGGTGGGACTTACGCAATTTAATACAGCTTGTATTGAAGAAGCAATCGATCGGAACCAAGGCTCCAATGCCTTTGCCAGAGATCTGTCCGCCAGAAATAGCCAACTGTCAAAGCTGAAGACCGAGTGTGGCAGCATCGTTTACGGGACACCTGAGATTTTGAATGAGATTGAGAGGTTCTATGGGCAGCTGTACACCTCATCGTTGGAGCCACACGCAAGTGTGAGTAACGATCCAAGAGCAAGTCTTTCCGAAGATATCCCGGACGTCAGTCTGAGCGAGATTAGAATGGCTCTCCAGCACTTTAAAAACGGCAACGCCCCAGGTGAGGATGGAATCACAGCGGAGCTTCTGAAAGCGTGTGGAAAACCGGTACTTGAAGTCCTTCAGAAGCTCTTTAATTCCGTCCTCCATGGTGGCACTACTCCGGAGGCGTGGAGCAGAAGTGCGGTGATTTTATTCTTCAAGAAAAGCGACAACGCTCTGTTGAAGAACTGCAGACCGATTTCCCTTCTGAGCCGCGTCTACGTGCTGTTTTCGAGAGCCATTACGAATCGTCTCGCACGCAGACTTGAAGACTTCCAGTCTCCCGAATAAGCCAGTTTCCGAAAAGGCTTTAGTACTATGAACCACGTACACATCCTTCGGCAAATTGTACAGAAGATAGAAGAGTACAATCTGCCACTCTGCCTTGCGTATGTGGACTATGAGAAAGCCTTTAATTCCGTCAAAATTTGGGTGGTGCTACAGTCCCTTCAGCGGTGCCAAGTTGACTTTCGGTATATCGAAGTGCTGAAGTGTTTGTACAGTAGGGCTACGATGGCTATCCGAGCACATAATCAGAGTACGAAACCTATCCAACTGCAGAGAGGTGTAAGACAGGATGACATTATATCCCCGAAACTCATCACCGCTGCATTGGAAGACGTTTTCAAGCTTCTGGACTGGAAAGGATATGGTATTAACATCAATGGCGAGTACATCACTCACTTTCGATTTGCTGACGATATAGTCCTTATGGCAGAATCGCTGTAGGACCTAAGCACTATGCTCAATGACATCAATAGTGTCTCCCAACGGATAGGTCTTGAGATGAACACGGACAAAACAAAGATCATTGTTCGCGCCAAACACTTTCAAGGATTGACGCGAGATGTCACTCGGCTCGGCGCGATACCGGTTTGACTTTCGGTCGTGCGAAAAACGCCCAAGGGCAGTCAGTCGTCTGTCAGGTGTGCTAACAATTGGCACGCTGCCAATTAAGCGCGGGAACTCGGAATAGTTAAGCGCGGACAGTGAAAATACGGTCTAGGAATTTTGTGGCGCGTATCCCTACTGGAGAGCTTCCCCAGGACTTATTGAGTCCGACTCAGAATCTGTATAGTGCATTCGACAATATTAGTTAGTGCGGCCTCTGTATTCTAGAATTAACTGTTGCTACGCGAAACGGTAGTGACCTTTGACCCAGAAACTCCGGGCGTGTTTTGTGCGGTAACCTTATACCCCGCGATAGTTAGTGGCTTCTGTAAGCTAGTTAATAGTACGATAGAGTTAAGTGACTGTCATCGTGGTGAACCAAGAAAGTGACTGTGGATAACCTCGAAAGGCCCCCTCAAGTTGGAGCGGTGTCGACGCTCGGGCTGCTGCCGACGGCTAAGGTCTAGGTTCAATCACCATCAGTCACACCCAGATACACACCACATCACCATTCTTTCCCTTGCACCACACAACCACATGTGACCTGACCGACTCCGGAGGGACCAGTCGCCTTGGATAGAGGTAAGTGAACTCCGCCAAATTTCTTCCGGTCGACTGGCCGTAGTATAACGCTCCCCCATATATTTAATGTAATTAGGAATTTCCACGTGGCACATTGGAGCCCGACCTACGTCTGCTCGGGAGGCCTTCAGCTCATGGGCCCCTGACGGTCTGGTCCTTTAAGGGAGCAGCCGTAGGCCGTAACAAACTGGTAGCAGAGCGTGGTTCCGGGTTCGATCCCCGGTCGATCCCGACTATAGTGTTTGATAAACATTAAACAATTTTGGTGGCAGGGAGCGTTGGTGTGATTGGTTTAATTTGCATCTACAATCACGCCCGTCCGTAATACGTAAAAATATTTTTTTGTACGTAATAATAGAATTATTTTCCTTTGTTGCTTTGTTGCTTGCCTTTTTTTTTTGGTTAGAGGGTAATTTGAAAAGCCGCGCCCTAGGTTGTGCAAGCGGGAGTTTTTCTAGAGATATACGTCATGTAGGTAGATGGTTATTTTTACGTAATCGGTTAATTATCGTTGTCGGATAGTTGTAGTGGATTACTTATCGAAGGTTCGATTTCCGAGCTAGGCATTTTTGTTGATCGACCGTGATGTGTATCTTCGTTTATACTGTAATTTGTATTTGAACTAAAGAGTAGTAATTGTATTTGCGTACTTTGAATTTAACTTGATTTCATCGCACTAGTATTTGTTATTTGTTAATTTGATTGTGTCTTTTCTTTTGAGCTAACTTGTATTTGGTTGATACGTAGTAATTCGTATTTGTGTAATTTCTATTCAACGCGATTTGATAGGAACTGCATTTATTAACTGTTAATTTTTGTTGTATTTTTTGTTTGTTATCTTTGTAATCTGTGCTCAAGCCGCGTCGTAATTTGTATTTAATAGTGATGACATCGCCTAAGTTACTGATCCGTTGTCTGCGGACTGAGTTGCGCTGGGCCACAAGCGCCCATGCTTTGATAGGTCGACCGGATAGGGCCCATAACTTGATGAAGCGGTTCGAGCAGGTGGATGCTCGAAGGGCCGCAGTGGAGGAGGCTTACGCTGAGCTCGAGGATTCGGATGTGGAGAAGGGAGTCCTGGACTCCTGCTTCGCGGACTATGAGCAGTTCTTGTGGCTCACGGACGAGTTGATCGAGGCTGAAGGCAGGTATGCCGAGGAGGCGCGTGAAGCTCGGATGAGTAACCTGTCCGAGTCCTCTCTGAAGCAGCTTCAGCCGGAGCTGTTAGGACGACTCCCAACTCTGGACCTGCCAAAGTTCTCCGGGGTCCTTTCCGAATGGCTGACCTTCGTTGGTCTTTTCGACAGCCTAGTGGACGCCCGGAGTGACTTGACCCCGAGCCAAAAGATGGCGTACCTCCTGGCCTCACTGGAGGGGGAGGCCCTGGGCGTCGTCGGCCACTTGAAATTGTCGGACGACGCCTACCAGACTGCTCGGGACCTCCTAGCCAGAAGATACGCCAACGTCCGGCGAATTGCAGACGAGCATGTTAAGCAGCTTCTAAGCCTCCCGCTGCTTAGTGACCGGGCCAGACTGCGTCCGGACCTGTTGGATCCAGTCTTGGTGGCCTGTAATACGTTGAGGCGGCTGGGTTTACCAGTGGGCGAATGGGCTTTTTTGTTGCTCCGCATCGTGCTGTCCCGTCTACCTCTCGACCTTCGAATCCATTTTTAGGAGAGGTACGGCGGGGACGAGGCCTCCTATATTCCGCCCTTCTATGACCTGCTGCGGTTTTTGGATGAGCAGTGCCGGCAGATAGAGAGCGCGGCGGGCACCGTTGACGACTTACGAGCCGTGCCCAGTGAGAGGCTGAATCCTCCAGGCAAGTCGTCGTCAATCCCCCCCTGCTCCTATTGTCGAGCATCTGATCATCGGGTAACGTCGTGCCCGAAATTATTAGGTAAGCCGGTTTCGGCTAGGCGAACTATCGCCAAGGAGCGCCGCTGGTGCTGGTCATGTCTGGGAGGGCACCTCCAGCAAGACTGTCCGCATCGACGGCCCTGTCTGCATTGCCAGGGCAATCATCATGCCGTTTTGTGCCTGAGTGCGAACGGCGTCTCCTCTCGGGGCTCTGCCAGGCCCTCGACCCCCACGGGCGGGGGCGCTCAGCCACGCCCTCTGCCGGGCGACTCTCGGCGCCCGCCGGCCGGCCATCAGGCCCCTAAGTTTGAAAGGGGCCCCTCCCCCGACCAGTTGGGGGGTAATTCCCCCAGGGGCGGGGGTGTCATCACCCCCCCTCAGCGTGTGGAGAGGAACTTCACGGCCACTCATCGGTCCGCTGGACCCTTCTCACTTCCGTTAGCTGAGTGGCCGCGACTGGTGTACCACTGTTCCCCATTTGATGGAGGCGGCCCTGTCTAGCTGCCGCCTTAGCTCCCACCACGGCCACCTCCACTGAGCCTTAAGCCGTCAACAGTCCACTTGTCAAAATGTTCTGTTGCCGACGGCCTCAGTGAAGGCGTACAACCCGAGTGGCGATTGTTAGCGATCTCGGGTTCACGCCATGTGGCCTCCCCTTGGTGGTGGGAAGATTAGGGCCCCTCTGGAGCGTTGAATCACGCTGTCAAGGGGTATTAGATTTGGTTTGGTCGAGCACTTAGTCAAAAAATACTTGAATTAAAATTAAAAAATGGTTTGGGCTTTCCGCGAAATTTTCCTATTTGTAGCGGTTTAAATTAAAAGAATTGAATTTAATCTACTCCTTTAAATGCTACTGCATGTGTTTTGTAAATATATTTAATCACTGTATTTGATTGTTGCGTCTGTTTTCTGAAAGGAAAATTTGAATTCATCTGAAATGGAATGGCGCACTATTTGAAAAATTATGTTTATGTTTATGATAGTGTTTAATCATTTTCCTCTTCCCTCTCGGACCGCTCTCGGAGTGCACGTCTGTCTGCACTGTCACTATTTTTCTTATTTTTAAATAATTTAAAACTAGTAAAATCGAACGTAATACTAGGAGTGCATGAGTGAAGCATAAGTTACGCGGGCCGCTACGAGAGTAATCGTACTGCAGTCTTAGCTCCGCCCACCGACTTGACGTAGCACAATACCGGCACACCTGCCGTAGGCGCGTACGAACTGTGCTACGAGTCACCACTATCTGCTACGACGACGCCTATCTACAGTAACGAATCTCCACGCTTTGCTGTCGTCCTGGTACTTTGGAGCGATTGCGTCGAAACACCAGTGAGCAAGTTTGTTTATTAACATCGCGATATCGAGCGCCGCGCTTTACCTTCACCTATAATCATTGCGCCCTCGTAGAGAACGAACAGGAAAGTATGCATGCTTCGGTCTCGGACTCTAATATTGCCGAACAGGCTAGTGGAGTGCAAACACCACCTAACTATGTTTACCAACGACAAAAACGAAGCCGAGAACACGAATTCGAGGATGAATTTAACACGTTTAAAGATGACATGAAGAACATGATTACTTCGCTGTTCGCTGCACAACAAGCTGAACTGAAAAAGATTGTAACGTCTCAAACTGAAATCAAACAAACTAGCAATAGCATACAAGAGTGCCTTGGTTTTCTCACGGCCCAAAATGAAGAGCTGAAAAAGAAAGTGGAACAGTTCGAAATTCAGTCTAGAAAAGATAAGGACTATATTACAATCCTCGAGGATAAAATCGAGGACCTGCAGCGTGTAAATCGTAAATCCACTATCGAACTCAAAAACGTTCCTCTAATTACTAGCGAATCAAAAGAAAATCTCACAAATATGATAACGTGCCTCTCAAAGAGCATTAACTGCAACGTTAGAAAGGAAGACATCAAGGATATTTACAGAATGCGTGGCAAGAAAAATCCTGATAAAAGCTCACCCGTCGTGGTTGAGCTCTCGTCAACATTACTAAAGTCAGATATCTTAAAGATGTGCAAACTCTTTAACATTAAAAATAAAGAAAAACTACGAGCCAAGCACTTAGGAGCCACCAAAAACGAAGAAACCCCCATCTTTGTGTCAGAACAATTAACTGCTCGAGGTGCTCGTATACACTTCATTGCCCGTGACTTCGCAAGATCCGAAAAATATAAGTTCTGCTGGACCGCCTTTGGACGTGTGTATCTCCGGAAGGATGAAAACTCACCTATCATTCTTGTTAGAAGCGAATCACAGGTACACAACCTAAAATTGGCAAAATGACTAGATCTTATTCCTTATATGTTAGTATATTTTATGTTTTATCACGTGTATCTGTTTTCAGTTAAAAAAAGCATTAATATAAACCTAAATTCTCACACACAACGCACACATCAAACACTCGCATACACATATATAGTTCTAATAATTACAAACAATCACCCTAAAACTTCGTCCATAAATTCACCTTCCAATCGTCTTTTCAACATTAAAACCTGCAATTATTTGCAGTTTACAGAAAAACTTAATCTTAAAGCACCATCATCACATTCAATAGCAACAGATAAAGTAACACGTTTCCTTTTTGTCATGAAACATGAATAATGTTCTTACAAATATGAATGAAATAGACAACACAGAAATAGCCTCTGCCTTTGTTTGTAGTACTGATGATCTGCCTACACTGATGCCAGTTCACATGTCCGACTTTGTTATAGTGTCACAGAACATCCGGAGCATTTACGCTAATTTAGCTGACTTTCAAATAAACCTGTGCGACTTTAAAACAAAAGTAGATTTAATTATTCTTACTGAATGTAGACTCCATACTGACAAGCATATTCCGCAAATTAATTCATTTATTTCATTTAATACAACCAAACACTTAAATCATGCTGATGGAGTGGTTGCTTTTATTAGAGATACAATCGCGGCTTCAATAACTGAAATAAAACTTACCCATGCGTCATGCTTACAAATTACCACGTCTGAACTAATTATTATTGGCATTTATCGTTCCCCATCAATTAAAAACGCTGACGATTTTATAAACTCTTTGAATTCACACTTAAGTACTATTAATAAATGCAGTAATATAATTATTACAGGTGACATAAATATTAACTTAATATTTAAAACGGATGAAACAACACAAGAACGCAATAATAGAACAAATTATCTTAATATGCTTGCCATGCACGGAATGCTACCAGGACATCTCCTACCAACAAGAGGAGAAAATTGTCTTGATCATTTCATAATAAAATTTAGTAAAGGTTATAAAACAGCGTCCATTGCAGTTATTGACTCCAGTATCACAGACCACTTTACAATTTTGGTTAAAATATCAAATATAAATATCAATATTAAAAAGAAAACTAAATTAACTACAAACTTCGAAGAAGCACTTAAAACTCTAAAAACCACAGATTTATCTAACTTATTAACAGTTAACGACCCGAATTTCATAGTAGAGCAGCTCACATTAACTATGCAGAAGTGCCTTCAATCCAACATGAAACAAATTTCGATTCCTAGAAAAAATAGAATAATCAAACCTTGGATTACCCTGGGAGTTCTCCGCTGCATTAAAAATAGGAACGATATGCAACGTAAGGTAAAATTAAATCCAGAAAACGAGATTTTCAAAATCACATATAAACGTTACCGTAATTTTTGTAATTGCTTGATTAAAAAATTAAAACGTAACTATGACAATAATCAACTAAAACTAGCTATCAGAAACCCAAAAAAACTATGGCAGACGATCGATAGTCTTACTCAACGCAAACCTGCCAAAGTTCAAAGCCTGGATCTTCTGAAACTAACTTTATCCCCCCAGGAATCTGTTAACACTGTTAACAGCTACTTTGCTACGGTAGGGCAACAGTTAGCAGAAGGAAATATTAAAAACACAACACAACAAGCTACTAATTCTAATATCATAACAAATACTCAAGTTACATCTTTTGTTATTTTTGACACCGACCGTGAAGAGATATATAGTCTGCTCATGTCCATGAAATCAGACAGTGCCCCTGGTTATGACAATATACCAGCTCATTTTCTAAAAAGTGCCCATAAAGAGATTATACCAATTCTTGTTCACCTAGCTAACCTTTGTTTTGAACAAGGCGTCTTCCCGTTAGCTCTTAAACAGACTATTATCACACCTGTATATAAAAGTGGTGACAAGTTTAATCCTTCAAACTATAGGCCGATATCGGTGATATCTGTAATAGCAAAGATACTCGAGAAATTAATAAACATTAGATTAATAAAGTTCTTTTCAAAATTTAATATACTTTCAACATCACAATTCGGCTTCCGTCAGAATCTATCTACGGAAGACGCAATTATAGCACTGACTTCCCGTACGGTAAACCATGTTGATTACGGAAGAAAATGTCTAGCTGTCTTCTTAGATTTAAAAAAGGCCTTCGACACAGTTTCCGTCCCTATTCTACTACAAAACCTTAACAATCATGGTGTTAGAGGTATTCCGCTAAAACTTCTTGGTGACTATCTCAGCAATCGTAAAACTCGTGTCAAAATCGGCTCAATAACTAGTTCTGAGGCTACTGTCACATATGGTGTCCCGCAGGGCAGTGTGTTGGGTCCCACTTTGTTCTTGGTCTACATCAATAGTTTGTGTAATATGCAGATAGAGGGTGGTGACATCTTCTCATATGCGGACGATACAGCTATTGTTTTCTCTGCTAATGATTGGCAGCAACTTAAAAATCGTGTGGAGACTGGCTTAGTAAAATTAGGATCCTGGTTAAACAAAAACCTACTCACTTTAAATTTACTTAAAACTAACTATATATGTTTTACCAAATACAACAACTCGCAGCCCCCAGATTACTTTAATATTAAGCTACATTATTGCAATAATCACTCGGTCTCGGATTGCTCTTGTCCTGAGTTAAAAAAGGTTTCTAATACGAGATACTTTGGTGTAATGTTGGATCAGCGATTGTCCTGGCATCAGCATATAGAGCAACTCACAAGCAGAGTTAGGAAATTAATCTGGTCATTTAAGACTCTGCGACACGTGGCTCGACTGGACCTTCTACGTAAAATCTACCGCGCACTTGCCGAATCAGTTATTACCTACTGCATATCAGTTTGGGGAGGTGCGATAAAAACTAGTTTCTTAAATCTGGAAAGAGCACAAAGAGCTCTTCTGAAAGTAATGTTCTTCTTACCATATAGATCCCCAACTGATAACTTATATCTGAATAGTGGTATCTTATCTGTAAGAAAGTTGTACCTACTACGCATTGTCACTAGAAAGCACAAGTCGATTTCCTATGACCCAAAAAAAAGCAATCGTAGGACGATCGTTAATGTTGTTCCACAGCCTCGGGTTAGATCGGTATTTGCAAAGAGGCAATATAACAGTCAGTCTGCTTACATATATAATAAACTTAATAAAAAACTCAACATTTACCCTCTATCACATATTGAATGTAAAAAGACACTAGAGAAATGGTTAATCACAAAAAACTATGAAGAAATTGAGAGTGTCATTCATCACCCATAAGCGCAACTGAGTGCTATGCAACTTTTGGTGACAGTTAGAGAAAGTTATTCATTGAACAATGATAACTTCTGATCCCAAGACACAGTCGTAGGGCTAACAAACCAACAAACGAATATGTGTAATATTCCACACTATAATATATAATTCACAAAGATACATATTCTATACATACATGCACCATGCACCATACATGCACCCACATGCACACATATAACATACACGCACGCACAAACACACACACATACACACACACACACACACACACACACACACACACTTTTTTTTTTTTATAATTTTATAATTTAATAACTAACTTTCTATTAGTCTTTGCCTTAACTTAGTGTTGTATACCCACTGTTTGGAAGAGTGGTGCTTCCTAGTACAAGCAAATCCTTTGCTTAAAAGGAAGCTCCAACCACAATTTGATGTAATAGATTAAGTTATGGAATAAAGAATTTGAATTTGAATTTGAATTTGAATTTTGCTTTGCGAAGAAGTAGGGCTGTCCCTTACGTTATTGTTTTGTTTAATTTGCAAGTTGACCTATGCGCATCGGTGATTAAATTGGTTGAATTAATTCTGTAGTTGCACATTGATGCTTTTGAAAAATTAGTTGAAATATGAGCATAGGACTTCTTCTTCTTCTTCTTCTTCATAGGATTGAAATCAGCTGCTGCACTATTTTAGTAAATGATAATAGGGTGGGTGGCCTGGCTAGGCCTACTTGTTGAAAATTCATACTAGGGACTATCTGTGCGTTTCGTTCGGCTCTCCACAGACGACGTTCATGTGGAATTTGTGGGTGCTCTCTGCACTGAAGCTTAGGAGGCCGCTCGAGGCCGCTTCGTGTCGCGTCACTGTTTGCAGAGCTGATCCGGTCGGATTGCGGAACTAATCATAGGGGCACAGATAGGTGTTTGAAAGAGGTCGTCGGACTTCTGTCCAGTACAGGACTTGTTAAAGTGCTGCGATGCCCAGGAGGTGCATCCAGTGGAGGCTGACCCTCCGGCTTGCCACATTAGGGCTATTTTTTGAGGCGCTGGTTAGGGTTGCAAGATCTGATGGGATGCCTAAGGTGGCCTAGTTTGGTTGTAGATTCGGTCTTGCAACTTGCCTTCGCGACCTTGTCCCGCTGACCGGTTTGCTCGCGGACCTAAATCCTTATGTCCGGGACGGGGGTTTGTTCGCGCCAAACACTTTCAAGGATTGACGCGAGATGTCACTCGGCTCGGCGCGATACCGGTTTGACTTTCGGTCGTGCGAAAAACGCCCAAGGGCAGTCAGTCGTCTGTCAGGTGTGCTAACAATTGGCACGCTGCCAATTAAGCGCGGGAACTCGGAATAGTTAAGCGCGGACAGTGAAAATACGGTCTAGGAATTTTGTGGCGCGTATCCCTACTGGAGAGCTTCCCCAGGACTTATTGAGTCCGACTCAGAATCTGTATAGTGCATTCGACAATATTAGTTAGTGCGGCCTCTGTATTCTAGAATTAACTGTTGCTACGCGAAACGGTAGTGACCTTTGACCCAGAAACTCCGGGCGTGTTTTGTGCGGTAACCTAATACCCCGCGATAGTTAGTGGCTTCTGTAAGCTAGTTAATAGTACGATAGAGTTAAGTGACTGTCATCGTGGTGAACCAGAAAGTGACTGTGGATAACCTCGAAAGGCCCCCTCAAGTTGGAGCGGTGTCGACGCTCGGGCTGCTGCCGACGGCTAAGGTCTAGGTTCAATCACCATCAGTCACACCCAGATACACACCACATCACCATTCTTTCCCTTGCACTACACAACCACATGTGACCTGACCGACTCCGGAGGGACCAGTCGCCTTGGATAGAGGTAAGTGAACTCCGCCAAATTTCTTCCGGTCGACTGGCCGTAGTATAACGCTCCCCCATATATTTAATGTAATTAGGAATTTCCACGTGGCACATTGGAGCCCGACCTACGTCTGCTCGGGAGGCCTTCAGCTCATGGGCCCCTGACGGTCTGGTCCTTTAAGGGAGCAGCCGTAGGCCGTAACAATCATGTTTAATGTCCATGTCACACCTATATCGGTAGTTGTTGCAAGCACTAAGCTCGAAGTTGTTGATGAGTATGTTTACCTGGGACAAATAGTCCGATTAGGTAAGTCCAACTTCGACCGAGAGGTCAATCGACGGATTCAACTCGGCTGGGCAATGTTCGAGAAACTACGACACATCTTCACGTCAGATATACCTCAAAACCTGAAAACGAGATTGTACAACCAATGCGTGAGACCCGGAACAATTATTTGTAGGTCATACATATACTTGTTCCGTGCGGAATTCGAGCCCGCGGCCCTCAGCGCAGCAACTCATTGCTTAGCCACTGCGCCACGAAGCCGTCAAATTATTATCGGAGTAGTAAGCTGAAGTGGCAATGGGCCGGCCATATTTCTCGAAGAACCGACAACCGATGGGAATAAAAGGTTCTCGAGTGGCAGCGTCGTACCGGTAGGCGAAGTGTAGGGCGACCCCCCACTAGATGGAGTAACGACCTGGTAAGATATGCAGGAAGTCGATGGATGCAGGTAGCTCAAGACCGTGCATTGTGGCATTCCTTGGGGGAAGCCTATGTGCAGCAAGGGACTTATGAAAGGCTGTAATGATGATGATGATTGTACTATTCCGTTAACTCGCCGCTGATTAAGGAATGCCTCGCGCAGTTTAACCGCCTTTCGTCGAGTTTGTTTTACTTCATTCTATTCGTTCTAATCCAAATAATATTACACTACGCAGATAATCATATATTACATATTTTTGTAATAGACTGCGGAGTGGACACAGTCCGAGCCAATTGTTTTTTTAATAAAAATAGTTAATAGAATCAGGCATTACTTTGCGGAAGTCCATTATATTAAAGTTAGTAAAAAATTACCTCGCGTACATCCAAAGTGTAGACCGCACTACCCGCATCATCGAAATAACTTTGGGTCAATATTCCTGTGTAAAAGTAGTCATTTTTGAGTATCGATATCTCGGAAACTAAGTGAGATACCGAAAAATTTTATTTATACTTTTCGGCATATCTCGTTGAGATCTATGCGAATCCGCCTTCAAATTGTGTCGCCGTAAGAACCGTAGTCGTGTCTGAATATGTTTACGACTATGGACACCCTGGAGCGTTGGTGCTCTAAATCAGCTTTTGTTTATTTTACGCAGGATTTCATGGATCTTTTTTGGTTTATAAAATAAAAATGCCACATTCACAACTAGTTTCGCATCTCATTGCTAAGCCACAGAGCCGTCGAAAAACATAATTAATGATTTTATCGAAATAAACTTCAGACAAGACTGTATAGTCTAAGATCTTTGCCTGCCTTAATTGGCAAATTGTAACGAACAAAGCAACAACAAGCAAGCAAGCAACAACACTAGCCGACCGATCTCATACTCATAGGTTATGTTAGCTAAATAATAAAAATAAGGTTAAATTATGTACACAAAATTTAAAATAGTTTTAGCGTTATAAAATGCCATTTCCAGAACGTTGAGTTTATTGATTATTATTATAAAAATGTTACGTCATTTTATAAGAGCTTTGCAACCACTCATTCCTGGCCGAGTAAGTAATTTAAAAGCTACAAAAATAATACTTTTTTATTTTAATTCGTCGAGCTTTTACAGGTTAAGTTGTTATCTTTATATTATATAAAATTCAAAAATTGCTATCCGTTAGTCTCGCTAAAACTCGAAAACGGCTGGACCGATATTGACGAAAGTATTGATTGGGTGCTTTGAAAGAGTGAGTTCCTGCCCTCCGTGAGCCCTGGATGGCTTAAATTCACAATTGGACCGAGCAGGTGGCGCTGTTGTCGAGATTCAGAAATCACCCGTGCGAACCCGGGGCGGATCGCTAGTTTAGAATATAAAAGAATTTTAATTCAATATAAATTGTAATTATAACACTGTCTGAAAGCATATATTATGTTTTTACCACTGGTTTGCAATTACACAGTCATATTTTAATACATTAGCGCCCCGTTTCAGCTTCTCCTGGGTCTGGGTCATGGTCTGATCTATATTGTGTTATCAAAGACCATTAATATATCTTACCAACTTTTCTATTTTTTTAAAATAAAACTCAAAAGCAATTCGCATAAAATATAACTGAGATCCCTATCTTTTCTCTTACTTTTCGTAAAGTTTCATTACAATCGGATCAGCTATTTAGCTTAGCTCAGACAGAGAGGCTAAAATTTTAAAAATGGTTATTCATGTCTTATTGGTATGCAAATAACCCTTACAGCTCAATAAAAGTCAGTTATTTAAATATTATTCTATAACTCCTTTAAGTAAGCAACCAGAGAGCCGACAGTGCCAGTATTTCTGCTACAGAGTAAATTGGCACTTCACTTGACATGTGAAGTGACAATATGCATTTTTGTAGCATGGCAAACATTTCTCACCACCTTCCTTGCCTTCAGAAGGAAGATCTATGACCACCTGTTTTACAGTTCGTATATTTAAGGCTGTCACTTTACATATAGTTATTAAAAATATAGGTACGGGCAGTGGGGAATGATAGTGCCTTCGAACGCAATTCCATTCGTAAAGAGGAGCAGCTGACCCAAGTTTTGAAACGCTCATTGCCTGGCATCACATATATCAGCGTACAAGACATTTCTGGTGGCTGTGGTGCTATGTTTGAGGTAACATTTAATTTTGCTTTGTAACAATTTCCTTTATATTTAAAGTTTGGAGGTTTCGAAGTCACATAGTGAGTAGTAACAGTATAATACAAGCTATAATCCATGTGTCCATTTCATCTCCTGAGTGTTTTAAGAGGCGCCCTATAGATGTATCTTCAGTGGGGCCAGGATTTTGTGTGCTATGGTACCTACGGTAGACCTGCACAGCCTCACTATCATATTATATTATTTATTTTCACTTTGAATAATAATATGTGGAGACAATGGTTCATAGGTATCATGATCTGATTGTAGGTGCTTTAGTCAAGTTTTAAAGAAATTTCATATTTATGGACCAAATGACTTATATTTACATTAAGTGCCAAAAAGAATATCACAAAATCTGGGCCTGCTAGGTCGCATGATTGATGAGTTATTAATAAATTATATATCTAGATTACAGAATAAAAAGTCTAGAGTGAATCCTACCGGCAAGGGCAGAATGGTGTCAGGCCAGTTTGTACATTTATATAACATTTGTTTATTTTTATTTTATAGATCAGTATCGAAGCCAAAGAATTTGTTGGACTATCAAGAGTGAAGCAACACCGCCTAGTGACAGACTCATTGAAGAGTGAGATAGCAGAAATGCATGGAATACGTATTCACACAACACCACCTCAATCTAATGTTGAATAGTAAATTGTTAGGTATAGAATTAGTTATTTCATTGTTTCTTGTGTACAGAAATGAAATTAAAAATGTCATAAGTTGTTAAGATTTTAGTTTTATTTAAATCAATGAAAGTAATCTCTTCCAGGCCGAATCTCGGTCACGGGATTATGGCTGCTAAACTCATCAGTTAGTCAGCACAGGTGCACTCTCTCTTTCTGATGGAATGTTGGCAATCCGACATGGCCACAGAGGGGTCAGGAGCTAGGTCAACGGGGATGTAATACTACTAACTTCCTCTCTATCTAACTCTGTACCAGTAGCGTAACAATAGGAAGACGGTCGGGCAAAATCCCACAGGCCCCCAGCCCAAGAGTGCCGTGATCGCAAGATCAGGGATCTTAACATTTATTATTACACCATTTAGTAAAATTTATCAGTTTTATCTTTAATTAATTGAATGTAGATAAAATGCCCACACAAGTTAAACAAATAATGTATTAAAATTTTAATGCATTTCTTGGAAAAGATGTCACCCAGTCAGTTTTAGAATGTATCCCGTAGATAATGAAATCCTTGCCACTTCAAAACGCACCACTGTAGAATAGAATAGAATAGAATCATTTTTATTCATTATAGAATACAGTACCTACATAATACTAATTGAAAGTCATCTTTTCTGTAAAAATACGTATCAACCCCCAACTCGACGGTAGTCAATGGAAAGCTAAGCCTACTGCCTATGCAATGTACCTACTGCCAGATTTAAATAAAGGTATAACTTTACTATGTTTCATTAAATCAGGAAACACCAGATTCGATACTAGAATTGAAAATAATAGCAAGTTGGGGTGCGATCGCATCATTTATAGACGCAATAACTTTAACAGAAATCCCCCGTAGATATGCTGTTTTCTTAATACGAGGCCACACTGAAAGTTTTTAGAACTGGCCACTTGTAAAAGCATAAAGAAGTTGGCTTGGAAGTATAACCGCTCACGTTAATGAATAGGTGCTCTTAATTGCTCACTAAATGCTCAGTTCAAATCCGCAATTGCTCACATTATAAATTTATTATTTTATTAATTAATAAATTATCAATTTGAGCAATTGCGGATATCAATTGAGCATTTATTGAGCAATTAAGAACACCTATTCATTAATGTGAGCGGTTATACTTCCAAGCCAACTTCTTTGTGTTACTTGTAAACGATATAATAAAAAAAATAAGTTAAAATTTAGAAAATTGAACTGCCAATATTGTTGTGTACTAGCTGTTCCCCGCGACTTCGCCCGTGTTTTAATTTTTTTGCGCGGATCCCTAATTCTTATCTAAAATAAAAGTAGCCTAAGTTACTCCTTGTGACATCAATTATCTGCCAGTGAAAGTCTGGTCAAAATCGGTCCAGCCGTTTCGGAGATTAGCCGGAACAAACGGACAGACAAAAATTTTAAAATAGTGTTTTTGTTATAAGTACCGTATATACATTCATATGCATCTAATAAAAAGGTGTTATTTCGACATTACAAACGGACACTTCAACTTTATTTATTTCTATAAATGTATTTTATTAATTTGTCATTTGTTTACGATTTGGCGGCAAATTGAAAATTGTCTGTGTCACGTCAGCATGTTTAAATTCATGCTGACGTGACACAGACAATTTTCAAGAAAAAGCAATTTGCGAGAAAATTTTCGTACAATGATTTTTTATGACTTTCGATGTCATTTAAGTAACAAGAAAGTTATAATAGACTGCCATTCGCCTTTCACGTTGAAGCCCCATCTCATGCCACTGTTTACAACTGGTTTAATGAGTTTAAACGTGGTCGCACTAATCTCACCGATGATCTGCGTGAGGGACGGCCTTCTACGGCGACGACTGAAGATAACATTAGTGTTGTCCGGTGTATGATAGAGGCTGCAAAAGAGTGACTTATCAGCAGATTCAGACAAGCTTAGGCATCGGTATGAGTAAAGTGCACAAATTCCTCCATGAACATTTAGTGGTCAAGAAGCTTTGTGCCCGGTGGATACCTCATAATTTGACAGAAACCCGAAAATTCCATCGTGTTGATTGGTGTCGTGAAATGGTTTGGAAATGGACAGTCTGCTGTCTGGGTGTTTCCTACCGAGGAGTTGTCAACTAAAGTAAAGAGAGGTCGAAGCGTGAGAAAAAAGTTAGTGGCCTCGTTCTTCGTAAGGACAGGACATTATGCGACAATTGTTTTAGTGTACCGAAAAACAGTTATTGCAGACTGGTAGGTACACTAACAATTGTTTGCAACTTCTCTTGGAAAAAGTTCGGGAGAAAAGACCTGGCAGTAGGATCCTCCTTCATCACGACAACGCTTCGTCGCACACCGCCAAGCAAACAATCGACTACTTGGCGACGTCATATGTGGAATTACTGGGTCACTAGCCCTATAGCCCCTCGCACCTTGCGATTTTTATTTATTTCCGAAAGTAAAAGAAAAACTTCGAGGAAAACGTTTTATGGATGCCGAGGAAGCAGTGGCTGTGTTTCAAAATGCCGTCGTAGAGACCCCTAAGCACGAGTGGGCAAAGTGCATTTCTCAGTGGTTCCATCGGATGCAGCGATGTATTGATGTTAATGGACACTATTTTGAAAAGATGTTGTTATGGATCGCAGTGGACTGTATTATTGAGGGGGGGGGGGGTACGCTAGGGGGCAACTGCTCAAAGAAAAGATGGTACTGTCGAACTATACTGTATTCTAACTATTTACAAAATGTGGCACTATTAATTAAACTATTACACAGAGGGGAGTCTTCTTGATGGAGTCTTCTTGAGTCTTGATTTTCTTGATTTTCTTGCTGTCTTCTTCTCGTCGAGTGCCGCTTCCGAAATGAACCACAACCGTCCGAGACGCCCTTCTTATATTTCGCCGGAGAGCGTCTCGGGTCGTGCGTAGCGCCGTCCGCGATGCCGCGCGCTCATTGGTCGGCGACATCGCGTGATCTGCTGCCGGTGTGCGGGGTGCGCGGGGCGCACCGGGGTGTGAAGGGGCGACGGGGCGGCGGCCTCCTCGCTGTCCGCTACATCCTCCCCCCGGCGTAGCCTGCGAGCCTAAGCTTCTCTCGGGAGGACGGCGATCTTCCTGATGGGCCGCCGCAGCACTCCTCCCTTGGTTCGGACTTCCACGTTTCGCACCACGCCGTCTGGTCCAGGAAACGTCTTCGTTACGATGCCCCGCGGCCACACGTTCCTGGGTAGGTTGCCGTCTGCAACCACGACGAGGTCCTCTTCCTGTATTTGGCGCTGCCGAGCGTCTCTGGAGTCCCCGCGCGCGACCAGCGTCGGCAGGTACTCCTTCACCCAGCGCCTCCAGTATTCGTCGGCGAGTCCTTGCGCCGCTCTCCACGCCCGACGATCCATAGGTGTGCACGGCGCGGTGACTGGCAGGCCCGATGGTCCCAACAGTAGGAAGTGGTTGGGTGTCAGCGCCTCTTCATCGTCGATGTCGACCGGTACGTGCCTCAACGGTCGAGAGTTTATAGTGTTTTCGGCTTCAGTCAGAAGCGTTGCCAGCGTTTCTTCTCGTGGGCTCTTCTGATGGAGAGTGGCTTCGAGCGCGGTCTTCACTGAGCGCACGAGACGCTCCCATGCGCCTCCCTGGTTAGGCGCGCCCGGTGCGATGAACTTCCAATCGACGCGCCGGGTCAGCGCGTAATCCTTCAACTGTGGCGCCCACTCTTCCATTGCCCGTCGTAATTCTGTGTTTGCCCCATGAAAATTAGTCCCATTATCCGAATAAATAACCCGTGGCCACCCACGCCTAGCCGCCATGCGCCGCAATGCCGATATCGCCGAGTCCGCGGTCAGAGAATAGACTATCTCTAGATGTACTGCGCGCGTCGTTAGGCACGTGAACAGTGCCACCCACCGTTTTTCGTGCCGTCGTCCTATCGTAACCGTCAGAGGCCCGAAATAATCATTCCCGGTGTTCGTAAATGGTCGCGCAAACGCCCCTAACCGTTCAGGTGGTAGGTCTCCTGTAACCGCAGGTCGTGGTGTCGCCTTCCGTATTCTGCATCGTAGGCATCTCCGCTCCGCTTCCCGTACTGTAGGTCGTAATCGGAGGATATGATACCTAGTGCGCAGGTCGTTCACCACCCTCTCCCTATTGGCGTGGCTTGCTTCCTGATGCGCCTTCTCCACAAGCAGCTTCACAAATTGGTGACGTCCATTCAGGATAATGGGTCTCTTCATTTGACCGTCCACGTCGGCTGCGTCGATCCTTCCCCTGGCTCGTAGCACTCCATCCTCCAACATGGGGTCGAGCTTCCTTAGTGCGCTGCCGGTGGTCAAATTCTTTCCCCGCTGAAGGCGGCTGATGTCTTCAGCGAAGCTTTCCTGCTGGCTGTGTTGTATCCACATCCGTTCTGCTCTCTGGATGTGCTGTAAGGTCAGTCCTCGTGCTCTTCCACGTGCCGCATCGAGGAATTGTAGTACTCTTGCAGTGGCCCTGATTAACTTCTCGTAGGCAGAGAATCTCCCTATGTCTGGCAGGTGTGGAGCTTCCTGGGTGTCGCTCTGGTGCGCCACGATTTCCTCCATCTCTTCATCATCCCCCGCCTTCTCTTCCTGTCGGTGAGGCCATCTGTCTTCATGCTCGTAGAGGAAGGGTGGTCCGGTAAACCACTTGTCGCTCTCTTCCTTAGTTGTGAAATTCATCCGCGTTGCCTGATCCGCTACGTTTTCCGCAGTCGGTATCCACCTCCATTGCTCGGGTGATGTCTTCTCAGCTATCTCCCCTAACCGGTGAGCAACGTATGGAGTGTAACGCGCCGTATCGTTTTGTATCCAGTGGAGCGCCGTAGTAGAGTCCGTCCAATATACGACCCTATCCGCTACCACTCTGTGTCCGTCCTGCACGAATTCCGCGAGTCGCGCGCCTATTAAGTTCGCCTGCAACTCTAATCGCGGTATACTTTGCGCTTTAATTGGGGCGACTTTCGCCTTAGCCGCCACTAATCGCACCCTAATCGTTCCGTCGCGATATCGTATACGCCAATACGCCGCGGATGCGTACGCGCGTTCGCTCGCATCATTGAAGACGTGAAGTTGACGCTCTACAACTCCCCCCGTAGGAGCATAGCACCTTGGCAGTCGTAGTCGTGATACCTCCTCGACGACTCGCAGCCATCGCTGGAATTCCTCTGCTGCCTCCTCGGGTAGTTCGTCGTCCCATCTTCGCGCTGCCATCTCGTAGCTGGGTGGCGTCCGCACGTTGTCGTCCTTCCATGGCAGTCCAACTTGGTATTGCTCGCCGACCTTCTTGACAGTGCGCTGGAATATGTCGACAGCGCGCTCCTCGTCCCGTCGCGGCCTACTCTTCAGCGAGATACCTATAGAGTCTATCTCGTACTGCCGTTTGAGGAGTTCCGTTAGCTCCTCGTCCCGACTGGCAAACGTTCGGATGTCCCTATCTGACCGTCCGCTAGCGTTCTCTACGTGTAATACGGTCTCGCCGTCTTCCCTACACGTTAACCGCGGCACGGTTCCCTGAATTACCCATCCCAATAACGTTCGTGCAGCTATAGGCTGCCTTCGACGTCCTATCCTTAAAGCACGGGTAATTATCAAATGCCAATTGTCGGCGCCTAATAGCAGTCTTGGCTTCGCGTCGTCGTAACACACCGAACTCGGTAAGTCACGTAAGTGCTTTAATCGTAAGCACTCCCTACTCACGGACTGCGAGCCTATCTTTAAGTTGGTTATTGTTCGCGCGTTTATGTTAAACATCTCGCTGCGCGTCTTGCCACGTATCCCTATATTGACTAATCTACTATTAGCCTCGCGTTGACTGTTCCCTACGCCTTTAATGTTGAGCGGCTTTATCGGTCCTTCCGCTCCTAACTCGCGAGCTAATTCGTCGTCGATTAGCGATATCGTAGAGCCTTCGTCAAGTAGCGCGTACGTGTACACTTCCTTTCCGCGTGGTCCGCGTACGGTTATCGGACACACTTTTAACAATACGGACGCACTACTGCTAACACTCGACGCGACGAGCACGGTTTCGTCCGGTTTAACCGACGCTGCAGGCGTACGGGCCTTGCGGGTGTGAAGAAGAGCGTGGTGGGGGGCGTTACAACCGTCGACGCCGCACTTCTTGGCTTTGCAGCGTATACGTCGGTGCTTGCTGCTCAAGCACTTGAAACATACCCCCTCTTCCCTAACCCAATTCCACCGGTCGTCCGAGCCCATTTGCTCTAACTTCTTACACTTGACGATAGGGTGTTCACCCCCGCAACACATACATGAGGCACTACCGGTGTCCTCCTGGGCGGTGAACGTCTTTACGTCGCGGGCCCTATCTTCTACGCGGCGTGTTAACACTATTCTTTTCGACGGCGGCGTCTCTCGTCTTACGGGCGATTCCTTATTCGACGCTACGGACGTATAGGCATGACTTAACGCACGGTCAGCCTCTCTCATCATGAACCGGGATAACGTAACGATGTCCGGTTCGTCCGCACTTCCGTGGTGCTCCGCATAATCGCACCAACGCGACCGTAAGTGAGGGCTGAGTTTGCTAGTAACTTCCCTAGTCAGCATTGGATTACGCAAATAACCCTTGCCGTCGACGTTTTGCATAATGCACACTATATTCTGTAACTTAATTGCGAACGAGTTTAATTCCTGGGCGGTTTGACCAGGGCGCGGAAGGCGTTTCAATTCTTCTAACGCACGATCTATAATTACTTCCGGGCGGCCGAAACACTGCTCCAGTGTCCGCATAATGTCTGCCGGATCCTTCGCGGTAAACAGCAGAGCCGATACTACCTCTCTAGCCTCACCGCGTAAACAGTTCCTTAATCTTGCCATATTTTCCGTATTTGTGAATCCATATAAACACGTGGATTCATTCATCGCGGCTTTAAATGCTAACCATTCCGCGGCGGAGCCGTTAAAAATAGGCAAGTCTGTTTGTCTGCGTCTGTTTCGCGGCGGCTGGTCTAACTCTAACCATGTTTTCTAGAGCTTCCGCTAGCCGTTCTATACCCCTATCCTTCCCTCGCGGGGTGAGCGACCTATCTCTATCCCTATTTCCTTCTAGCCTACGCTGTGGCGCTGGCGACCTATGTACACCTACATCCCTATGACGCGGCGACGGTAATCTACGATCCGCAAGGCGATGTGGCGATTTATCTCTGCCTACATCATTACACGGCGACGGTGATCTACGATCCGCGTGGTGATGTGGCGATGGCGATCTATGTATACCTACATCCCTATGACACGGCGACGATAATCTACGATCCGTAAGGCGATGTCGCGATCTACGTTTGTTGGACGCGCGACGGCGACGTAGCTCGTACACGACGATCCACCTGGTTCATTTCTACGGCGACTCCATTATCCCTCTGTATCCTATTTACGCGGCGCGATTGAACGTCATTCGCGACCGACTTCCCCTGGGCATCTCCAGCGTGGTCGTAACCGGTTCCCCTCCTCGGTGGGGCCTGCTCTATCTCGATGCGGGGCGCGGGCTGAGGCGGGCGGTAGGGTGGCTCCCCCCGCACAGTCTCTACGTTTTCTAACCACCTATCAACGCGTACCCTATTTTCGACTAATTCGTCCTCGTTTAGGCTTTCCCTATCGGTTTCTTCTTGCAGTTGCGCGATATCCCTAGCATATTTCTTCTTGATGAGATCTTCCTCTATTTGCAATTGCTTCCTCCTAATTGCAGCTAGTTCCTCCGCGGCATTATATTCGATTTGTTTTAATCTTGCTACTGCGCTAGCTGTCGACCGGGCTGAACGGACTGAACGGACCGACGGGGCGCGGGACGCGGGCCTATGTACAACGTCTGCTACAGGCGCGACGGTACGCACTATCGAACTAGTTTCCGTAGTCGGAAGATCTTCTATTATCGCGGCGAGCGTTTCTGTGCGCGGCGCGGATGTGCTAACTTCTCCCAAGCGATCGGTTGTAGACACGGACATAGCGGGGCGCGGCGGCGCGGGCGCGGGCGCGGGCATAGATACGGGCGCGAGCGGGGGCTGCGGCGCGGCGGGGGGCGCTTGTGCCAACGCGGGATAATCGGACGGGGACGCGGGTGCTTCCTCGAATATCCGCATTCCTACTGGCGTTTCGTCGTCGTTCCGTGTCTTCTGGCTTCTTGTCTTCCGCATGATGGTGTCCCTCGTTGCGACCTCCGATCGTCTTCAAAAAGACGCACGTATTGGACGCCGTTCCCGCCTCAAGGGCGTTACCGGATGGTCACAGTTTGGCACCGTTAGGGAGCAACCACCCGGCCGCGTAAACGCGGTTAAGAAACAGGAATTGTCTGGAAACAGACAATATATATGACGTCGATGTAAATAAGAAACGAGGAAGGAGTTGGCACCGACGATCTTCTCTCTTCGTCGACGTACTTCTTTCTTCCTCGAAGATCTTCTGTAATGATCTTCTCTCTTCTGTAATTATGTTCTCTCTTCTATAATTAGAAAGAAAGAAAGAAAGAAAAGTTTATTTGGTACATAAATCAATCGTTTACAAAAAATTATTTACAATAAAAGAAATACAATGTACATGCACCAAATAGGTTTCCACTCAGCATGAGTTCACGGAATTAATAAACTCCGTGAATGCTGGTTTTCAGTGGAACCATAGGAGGATGATAGATGGCGTAACAAAACAGTGATTAATATGTAGCAAACACAATCATATAACAAACACAAAAAGCCTCATATAACAAAAACAGAAAGCAAAATAAAACAAAATTAAAAAACAACAAAAATAGACATACAAAAAAATCTGAATTACAAAAATGAAAGAAAAAAATAAAATAAGACAATAGAATTGGTTACAAATACATGCTTGAGCTGTATGCAAATATTAGTGAGTTATGTGTGGTCACTACAGTTATGCCTTAATTGTGCTTGTTTATTCTTCCAATTATACGGAAACTTAAGTGCTGGACTTTTGTGTTGAAAGGAGATACTTTTTTAAGTTGTTTTTAAAAGACTTAGCAGATGTTGAGTTTCTGATTGGTGGAGGGAGGTCATTCCAGCACTTAGTAGCAGCAAATCGGAAACTACCACGGAAAGCAGCTGTACGATACCGGGGACAAATGAGCCGCAACGCTGATCTAACATAACGATATGAAAATATTAGCTTTTCGAATAAATACGAAGGTTCTTTGTTCCGTATAACCCCAAAAAGCAATGTGGCGAGATGAAGTGTACGTCGAGTGGTCATATTCATCAAGTCGTGCCGGTTAAGAAATGGAGTTATGTGTGATCGTCTCGGGATTGTAAAGCAGAATCGTGCGCATGCGTTTTGTATCCTCTGTATTGCTTTTTTTGTCCTTGCATACAGACATTCCCCATAAACGGTGTCAGTGTAGGATAATTTGGACAAAATAAGCGTTTCACATAATTTAATTCGCATGTCTACCGTTAAAAATTCGCGAATCCTATATAAAACCTTAAGTCTGTAGAAGCAGTTACGCATAGTTTCTAATATATGACCCTCAAACCGCAACTTTCCATCCATCACTAAGCCAAGGTTACGAACTTCCAATACACGTTCAAGTAAACAACCATCGATAAATATTTGCGGATTTAAAGCAAGGATAAAATCCGTTTGCTTTCGACTTCCCACGATCATATATTTTGATTTGTCTGGGTTGAGGACAAGATTGTTGAGATTACTCCAATTATTAATAAGATTCAAGTCTGCGTTAACGTTCTTAGTAGCATTATTGGTGTCATTAGGCTTGAAAGAAATATATAATTGAAGGTCATCAGCATATAAGTGGTATTTACAATACTTGATAGCAGTAACGATATCTGCAATGTATATGATAAACAACATTGGTCCCAAGATGGAACCCTGTGGTACCCCTCTGGCAAGTGCCATTGTAGCCGATTTCATTTCAGACCCATAGTAATTGTCAATTTTGACGTATTGCTTACGATTAGAAAGATAGCTCGCAAACCATTTTATTGTAGTGGACTCGAAACCGTAGTAGGCAAGTTTTGAAAGAAGTAGCGTCGCGTTTAAGGTGTCAAAAGCGCGTGAGAAATCGAGCATAACCAATAAAGTACTTTCTCCTACATCTTGTGCTGTTAAAATGTCGTCTACTACATCTATCAAAGCAGTCGCGGTGCTTCGATGTTTTCTAAAGCCTGACTGTTTGGCAGGTAAGATTTTATTTGTTTCTAAATATTCGGTCATCTGTGTACAGACAATTCTCTCTAGAATCTTTGACATAAAAGGAAGGATACTTATGGGACGAAGATCTTTATAATCACTCGGATTTGGTTTTTTCGCAATTGGCCTTACTGAAGCTACTTTCCATTGCTCGGGAAATACGCCTGTTTTAATGGATTCATTGACTATTTTTGCTATTACTGTTAGGGTTCGTGGGAGTGTCAGCAGTACCATATTTAAGGTGATACCATCATCACCAAGTGCGTTCGAATTAAATGACTCTATTACTTTTAAAATCGTTAAGTCATCGACTGTTTTAAGTTCAAAAGTATTACATCCAAATCTATCGAATTCGTAGCGACTTAAAATTGACAAATTTATATTCTTTTCGCTGCTTTTGGGAAGTTTGAGAAAATAATTATTTATTTCATTAGGTTTACAAAATTGATGGGCTAGATGATTGTCATTTTTCTTAAAATTTGCTACGCTCTGTTTAATATTTTTCCATAGTAGCTTAGAATCTTTTTTCGAATTAATGTATTGATTAAAGTAAGCCGATTTTTCAGCCTGAATTGCCGTTTTTACGATGTTTTTTAATTCTTTATAATACTTTTTATGGGTGTCTAGATTAGTTATTCTACTCCTAGCATGTGATTTATCACGTAGCTTCATCATTTGTGTTATAGTGTACGTGATCCATGGATATGATTTTTTTTTTCAAGTAAACTGAACGGAATGGTGCATATGCATTAAATAAATCCAGCATTGTCTTATTGAAACTATCTACCATACTGTTTACGTCACCAGTTATAAGGCTTTCCCAGGCTATTGTGTTTAAATCAATGTTAAAATTTACCATATTTATTTCATTAAGCGGTCTATAACTGAAGGGTTTAGGAACTTGTTTAATCTTTTTAATATTCAATTGACAGGTCAAAAATGCGTGGCTACTAAGCTCAGGAATGTAATTCACGGATACTTCACAAACATTCATAGTGGCACATATAATATCTATTAAAGATTCGCTGTGTTCTGTGAAATGTGTAGATTTGTTTACAAATTGTGTAAGATTGATGTAACTGAAAAAATTATTTAGCTTTATAGTGTTTGAATCCTGAGAATGTAAAAGATTAATGTTAAAATCGCCAAGCAATACAGTTTGGTCATAACTACCTAAAGAAGACACTGATTCTGTAATGGCATCAATAAATAAATCGACGCTAAGCCATGGGGGGCGGTACGCAGTACCAATCGCTACTTTGATACCGTTAATATTTAGACCAAGCCACATTTGTTCTACGTTGTTATTGGCGGGTTGAGTGATTTTGCGTACATTTATTCCGTGACTTATGTAAAACCCAACTCCACCTCCACGATTTCGTATTTTTGGAGAACGTGGAATGTGTATTAAACGATAACCTAGCGGCGACGGGGCACGCTGTTCTTCCCCTTTTTTCAGCCAAGTTTCGTTAATGGCCAAAATATCGACATTAAAGCGTAACACTACAGCAAGAAATTCATCATGGCGCGTTCCCAAGGACCCAGCATTTAAGAAACCGATTGACAATCTCTTATTTTTGACATACATATACACAGTTGCAAACGTCACTTCACTGTGCTTGCAGTGCGCTAATATAATAACATAATAGTGTTGCATGACGCCATCTTAGGCAGTAACCAGAATGTAACTTCAGGTAAATGTTCACTTTGCAATATAAAAAGTGTGAGTGTCTCATTTGTACCTTAGTGAGTGTTATATTTGTTGTCTGTGAACAACCAAGCATGTAGATTTGTTTTGGATAAATTGAACATAAACTCAAAAACATAATAGACATTTGTGATAAACAAGAGTGATAATCTTTTTACTAACACTAATATTACTAATATTTGTAACATAAATAATAAGAAAATAAAACAAACAATAAAATATAACAATCATTAACAACATTGACAGAGCTACAATTTGATACATTACTGTAATAAAATAATTTATAATTAACATAAGAGAATAAATTATATCTAATGCTCTAATCCTTTTTTCAAACTTGCGAAGTATGCATATTAGGCGAGTAATTAGAGGAGGTTTGCTTAATCTAAATAAATTTATATTATTTTTATTCTCGTAAAAAACATAAACTGAACTAAATAAATTATTGCTAATGAGTAAAAGTTGATGACAATGCACGAACCATTTTAATGCCCAAAAACTTTAGCAAGGTCGCTTTCGAACCGCAGCCGATATCGCAGCTCCCCATTATCTTTCCGTGCGAAAACTTTTCCTTCCCTTGTCCACACGTACTTCCAACCAACACGTTTTGCTTCAAAACGCGCCTTATAAAACAGCTGGCGGTTGTATTTTGTCAACCTTTCATTAAGGTAAAGTGGACAGGTGCCGGAATCGAGTCCCAGCCCGGCAGTAGTGGAGTTGCGACGAACTCGAGCCGCCGCCAATAGACAGTCCCGATGCGTGCGTCGTGCTAACCGCGCCACAATCGGGCGTGGCTTGGTATTTTTAATATCAGCGGGCTCACGACGTAATGGACCCGCACGCTCTGCGCTGACAATATCACGTTCCTCAAGACTTACGCCCAGCTTTGTTGCTACCGCCAGTACGAGGTGTATAGAACGCTCACTTTTTTCTTCTGGGATACCAGCGATTTCAACATCATTACATAGTAGCTCTTGATCCCGGTCATTTATCTCCATTTTCAGATCAGCAATAGTGTTCTCCAAAAGAGAGACGTCGTTAGACGGTTTGATATGCTGGTTTTTTTCCACCACTTCCATCCTAGCTTCTAGGCAGTCTAGTCGCTTGTTACAAGAGTTAATAGCAACAAAGAGACTCTCAATAGTACCCCTGAAATCCTGCATATCATTACGCATCTCCTTTATATCTTGGCGTAATAACCGTAGTTCATTCGCCAGTTCGGCTGTCGCCATATCCGATGCTGGTACAGATGTTGTTTGTGTTTTCTGTTTTTCATGAGTACGGTTACGAAGAGTCACATTTGTACTACATGTCTCCTCGTCGTTACTTTTGGGAGATTGTTGCAAACCGTATTTTATAGGTGTATTAGTATTGTCGGTCTTCGGTTCCTTACTAATGCATTCCTGACATTTCCATTTCTTTTTATTTTCAGTTGACATAATATTGTGAAATCGTTTTTCTGAGACGCTTGTGCACAAAAGGTCATAATGCTTCGAACAAATATTGCATTTCAAAAACTGTTTGCCAACGATCTCCTGCGAACAGCCGTTACAGTAAATCTTATTTACTACGGGTGGCGCCATCTCCTGCTCGTATTCTCAAAGAGATTCGATGCGATCAATTAGATAATAAACTACGCCAAACTGAGTCACTTAGCGTTTTCACTAAATCCCTCTAGATGTCGTTATTCCAACATTTACTACTTGGATATAGATTTTTAAATTTTTGTAACGGCTTTTGAAAAATAATATTTACTAAACGTTTATCCGTGAGTATAAACCAAACAAAACATTAAAAGTTTAAAAGATATAAATAGTAACTTACACGTTGGTTTATAGTTTTTGTGCAAAAGTACTTAACTTGTAATAATATGTTTCTAAAACAGTACACAAGGAAATCATCAAATATTTGCGATACACACTACAACTTTCACGGATAACACTTTCACTGATGAGTTGCAACCTAAATCACTGAATTTTACAACTTTTACAATATATACTTTCAAAATACAATTTATAAAACGAAATATTATACGGAGACTAATTGTTACTTGAAAGCCGGCGCCATCTATCTTATATAATTATGTTCTTTCTTCAATAATTATGTTCTTTCTTCAATAATTATGTTCTTTCTTCAATAATTATGTTCTTTCTTCTTTCTTCTGGCTTGAATCCGGCGACGATGGACCAAGAACTTGTTATGGATCGCAGTGGACTGTATTATTGAGGGGGGGGGGGGGTACGCTAGGGGGCAACTGCTCAAAGAAAAGATGGTACTGTCGAACTATACTGTATTCTAACTATTTACAAAATGTGGCACTATTAATTAAACTATTACACAGAGGGGAGTCTTCTTGATGGAGTCTTCTTGAGTCTTGATTTTCTTGATTTTCTTGCTGTCTTCTTCTCGTCGAGTGCCGCTTCCGAAATGAACCACAACCGTCGTTTTTTTTTTTTTGCGCCCGAAGCAATTTGGAAAAGGGCTACCCTTTACGGGAGGCGGAAAATGCATTACGCATACCACGATGGCTATCCATCGTGGTTATGGGGGACTCACGCCTAACGGGGGAGCCTATGTGATACCCCCTAAAAACCGCCTTTGGGGACTGGCAACCAGCTGTTTAAAGCTTCCTATGCCGTATCGTAAAGCGACCCTCTTTTGGGAAAAGAGGGCGCAGGCGGCTATAAGCCGCTGAGGGAGTGCCTGGGAAGGCAATTTGATTGTAAAAGGTTAATTATTTATGAAAGTTTAATTATGAAATTGACTGAGCCACCAGGAGGTAGTTCAGATCGTTTGACAGAGAATAGGCGGGTTCGAGTGGGAGTTCCTCGGCCTGCGGATGCGATAGCGAGAGGGAGTGAGGTTGCACACTTAGCTACCTCACGAACGAGTATGTTATTGAAACTCTGAGACTTTAAAGAAGTTTCAGAGAGTTTTAATTAGTGAGTGCCTACGGAGGCAGTTTTAACCCGACGTATTTACCTTACGATGAAATGATTAAAATAATTTTATAACGTACTTAAAAGATTATGGTGCTCTGTAAGAGCAAGGAGTCTGTCCTGAGGGGACTTGGCAGCGCGCAATTTGCGTGCTAAGACTGTGATCTCCCCAATGTTGATGTTCTTAATAGCGGCGTACACCGTATTTAGATCATCAGCCACTGAGGGTTGTTCATGCTGTGCAGCGGGGGACGACCGCGGAGGGTCGGCCTTTTTGGGTCCCCAGGGAAAGACTGGAGGCTGTAATGGTTGCGAGAAGCCCGGAGGTGGGCGAAGAAGAGGGGGAGGGACCCGGGAGGGCCTTGGGTCTACCTGAGATGGGCGAAAATATCTCTTAGGTGGCAATCTTGACGGGAGGGCCGGGAATGACTTAGCATTAACCGGCGGTGGAGCGTGCCTAATGGGGCGGGGGTGAGGTGCGCAAGGGCAGCCTCTGTAGTTAGCCGGGTGGCCTGTTTGTTTGCACAGGACGCACGCGGGTGGGGATTCGGTATTTTTGGGCCGGGGACACTCTTTCGTGTTGTGGGGGTCGAGGCACTTAACGCACCTGGGTGGGGCGGAGCAGTTGGCCGCCGCATGACCATATAATTGGCAGCGGTGGCACTGCGCCGGGTAGCCGCGCCTATGTGGGAGCTCAGCCCTAACTCCCGACAGCCCACACACTGTGCGTAACTGCCGGAAGATAGTCTGTGCTTCCGGAGCGTTTGAAAGAATAGCGAGAGCGAGGGGGAACCTCAAGCCCGTTCTGCTGTGCATTTTATGCACAGCCTCAACCGGGAATCCTTGGGACTTAAGGTCCTCAAGGATTTCCTCGTTGGAAATTTCAAAAGGGACGCCTCGGATGACGGCCCTGATTTTGCGCTCTTCCGGAAGAGCGTACGTGTGATAAGAGACTTTTTCGGCTGTGAAGAGCCTGGTGAGACGACGAAAGTCGTCGACAGATTTGGGGATGATTTTAATAGCCTCCCCGAGGTTGGTGGCTTGGTCATATTTTATTCCTGCGTCGTAGCAGGTTTTGGAGAGGCGGGTGAATTGAGCCTTGTCTCGTAAGAAGACAGGGGGCGGAACTTGCTTCTTAGTCGGGTTAGAAGCACAGCGGGAGGCCGGCTTGGGCAGTGGTGTTACTGAAACTGCAGCGGGAGCTGCGGGGACTGAGGCAGCTACGGGGGCTGCGGGGTTTGCGGGGGCGCCAGAGGCCGCCGAAACGGTTTTCGCGGCGCGTTTACGACGCTTAGGAGACACCGTCGTGAACTCTGATTCTTCGGATCCGTCTGAGTCAGACGACTCCGTAGAACCAGAGCCCCGGAGTGTGGATTCTGAGTCGGAGTTGGAGCACTCCATGTCTACTTCGAGAGGCGCGAATGAGTTCTGGGACTCGAGGTAGGCCGCTATAACGGGCGGCGGTGCCTGAATGGTGGTAGGAGCCATAAGGGCTATCATGGCTGCTCTAAAAGCTTGCGGGTCATTTTGGAACCTATGGAATGCATCGCGCACTTTACTTTTAAAATTCTGCGAGGACATTGTCGTTGGGGACTACGTAATTATATAGATAGTTGGTGGGACACTGTTCTGAAAAGAACAGATCGTATTCTTAAGAAACAGTAAGGGCGGGATCACCGTTCTGAAAAGAACGGGACGGTTTTATTCTAGGAGTTGTGCCCTGGTTCTCAAAAGAACAGGGCCTTGCTCTGAAAAGAGCAAGTAACTCCCTTGAAACAATATACACGTTACAATTAATAACAATAAAATAATCACAAAACAAAAATGACAGTTAAAAAGCAAGACCAACAGTCAAACCGCCCCGCCCGGAGACAGGGAGGTAATAACTGGAGTTAGCGTAAAAGGACTCACCAGGCGTCGCACTGTACAGTGCGAGCAGGACAGCGGAGGCGCGAGAACGAGAGAGCACTACCGTACGGGGACGGATGTGCGGACTACCTAGACACGACCGCTCGAGAGCGGTGCCACAGGCGGAATGCACAACCGTCCGAGACGCCCTTCTTATATTTCGCCGGAGAGCGTCTCGGGTCGTGCGTAGCGCCGTCCGCGATGCCGCGCGCTCATTGGTCGGCGACATCGCGTGATCTGCTGTCGGTGTGCGGGGTGCGCGGGGCGCACCGGGGTGTGAAGGGGCGACGGGGCGGCGGCCTCCTCGCTGTCCGCTACAGATGTAATAAAATTAATAACTTGCTAGCTTGTTCAGTTTTTGATCTTCTAAGAACTTTCAGTGTCACCCACATACCTACTTATATCTATTAATTCCTGACAAGTCTCGTATTCCGTGAATGTAACAATCACGGTCTTTGAAGGCAGTTACAACATACTCACAGTCGCATTTAAGAGGGGCTTCTTGTGAGGCCCCAAACAAATACACTTAAATTTGTGACTTTCTTTTTCGAGCGTAAAAATGATCAAATTAATTAGTCATCTGTGGTAAAGTTTAGGCCTGCTTCGCCCACGCCAAGCTACGCTACTCTTACACGTTTGTACGTGGTAGAGCCATGCTGCAGCTATATTAGTAGTATAGTTGTAGCACGAATGGGTCGGCTCGACCGGGGAATGACCACGTTCTCACACACTGTGTTTGGTATGGTGAGTGTAGAGAACCGAAGACCTATTTTACTGGAAAAGAGGCATTCTATCTTATTCCTCACAGGTGACGGCGCATCTACATTTTGATTCTTTATCTATATATACATATAATAAAACTGTAAATAGCAGATGTCTGTACATTTTATATTTTTGTAATAAAAGTGATTGAGGGGTACTAAAAATAAATAATTAAATACATTTCTACCATTTTTAGAATTTTCTGTCTGTCTGTCTGTCTGTCTGTCTGTCTGTTTGTTTGTTAACGTATCACGTTTAAAGTACTAATTTATATCATAAGAATTGTTAAGGAAATTATAAAGTGTATCTTCGGGTTACATTTAGTCTTTATTTCATTAAAATCGGTTCATTCCATCAAAAGTTATGATAAATATTCTGAAGTATGGGTAGGGAATTTGCTCAACGGTGGCTTTGTTTGAGTCATCAAGTTGATGTTAGCAGCGCCATCTCTCTTCAATTAAATATATACATATAATAAAAATGATGATAACATGTTGTGTCTCTTTCTGTACATTGTATATTTATTTTGGTGACTAAAATCATCTTCTATACATATAATAAAACTGTAAATAGCAGATGTCTGTACATTTTATATTTTTGTAATAAAAGTGATTGAGGGGTACTAAAAATAAATAATTAAATACATTTCTACCATTTTTAGAATTTTCTGTCTGTCTGTCTGTCTGTCTGTCTGTCTGTTTGTTTGTTAACGTATCACGTTTAAAGTACTAATTTATATCATAAGAATTGTTAAGGAAATTATAAAGTGTATCTTCGGGTTACATTTAGTCTTTATTTCATTAAAATCGGTTCATTCCATCAAAAGTTATGATAAATATTCTGAAGTACGGGTGGGGAATTTGCTCAACGGTGGCTTTGTTTGAGTCATCAAGTTGATGTTAGCAGCGCCATCTCTCTTCAATTAAATATATACATATAATAAAAATGATGATAACATGTTGTGTCTCTTTCTGTACATTGTATATTTATTTTGGTGACTAAAATCATTATGGGGAACTAAAAATAATTAAATAAGTACATTTTTATAATTTTTAGAATTGTCTGTCTGTCTGTTTGTCTGTTTTTATATGAATGCATCACGTCTAAAGTAAACATCTTTTTTTTTCAAAGAAATCGCTAAGAAAATCATAAAGCGTATCTTCAAGTTACATTTAATCTTTGTTTTATTAAAATTGGTTAATTCTATCGAAAGTAATGATTATTATTTTAAAATGTAGGTTCGAATTTGTTCAATGGCGCCATAAAAATCTCAGAAATAGTAATAAAAAGATTTGTGTGTAAAAAAACGTTCCATAATAATTAATATATTTATACTTAAAACATAAAAAGAGATTTAAAAAAGGATGTTTTCTCACACAAAGGACGTAATAGATGGAGTTGTATAAATTACAAACTTTTCTGATTTGCTGTGTTGAGATTTTTCGCCGATGAATCGTATTGAGACTTACTGAAGAAATTTGTATCTATCGAAGCCATACAACGGAACCCGAACAAAAATAACAAAATTGCAACGAAATGTCGTGATATTGTATTTATAATATACGCAAAATCAGTACTGCCATTTTAGCGCTTTGGGAACTAGATTTAGCGCTTTTTTGGAATGTATAGCGCGCATTTCGAAATTTTAGCACCTAGCACTTAATCCAGCGCTTTTTGGTGTATTTAGCACACATTTCAAAATTGTAGCGACTAGCGGGTTATTAACTCTTTTATAGCAGCACTGTTAGTCCACATTACCGATAATAATAATAATGACCTTTATTATTTTTTTCCACAAATAGTACATTGCAGTTTATCTTTTTCAAACATATTTTTTCCACAAAACAAAGAGCATGGGAGACGAGTCCAAACTAGGATACCCTGTGCTATGGATCTCCCGGCTTCCCCTTTAGGATCAACTTGATTTTTTTTATCGACGACTGTAAGCGGGGAAATCCCCTTCATTAAAGTTTTCGTTCATGGTTTTGGCAACGCATTTATTTTGCTTTATTCAGTTTTAGGCCGGCCACATACATACGGAATTCCGTTTCGGGATTCCGTTTCGATATTCCGATTCGGAATCCCGAACGCAACAAATCCATATAAAATCTATGGCCCGTCACACACGTACGGTAGTTTTCCGTTCGAAATTTTGCGGACAAAACGGGATTCCGTATGTGTGTGGCCGATCCGTTCGGAATTCCGAAACGGAATCTCGAAACGGAATTCCGTATGTATGTGGCGAGCTTTAGTCAGTTGTTTAGAGCACAGTTAAGTTAAAAGTTACTTAGAGTAGTACTAACTACTGTTGACAGCAATTGCCATAATTATAAGTCGATGTCCTGCGAAGTATTGATACATCAAAAAATATTGCCAGAAAAAAACTTAATGTTGTTTTCTTTATTATGATTATTTCTTGAATTATAAATTATAATAAAAAACACAAACTTTGTTTGTAGTTAATTTAGCGCGAAATCTAGGGCTTTTTTAAAGCGCTGTTTTCATGAAATCTAGCGCTTTTTGTGTTGTCCTAGCGCTGAATGAGTTTTTTTGATCTGGCAGCACTGCCAAAAAACCCTCTATTAAGAAGTAACTTTCCTTTCAGTTTTAAGCGCGTTCAGTTCCCAGTTACAGTCAGCGTGTGTTATGCGATGACCGTAAATAAAGTGCAAGGTCAAAATTTACGCGTTGTAAGAGTGGACCTCAGTACTGACTGTTTTGCACATGGCCAACTCTATGTTGCTTTTTCCCGCGTTAGTAGCCCCCGTAACCTTTTTGTGTACACCCCGTCTAAGTCTACTTCTAACGTCGTTTACACCGAAGCTCTATCATAAACTACTTAGAACTTTGATGATAATGATTTATTTGTTACCACTTATTGATACAGTAGTGATATAAATCGTTTAATATTCTCTTACCTAAACGACAAATTCTTTATGTAAAATCTATATACGCGAGCTACGCCGCGGGCACAGCTAGTTGAGAATAAATGTAGACGTCTATGGGTCACAGCAACCACTTTCCATCAGAGGGACTGTGTGCTCGTTTATCACCGTATCCTAAAAAAATGTATGTAACACAATTAACAACACAAAACAAATTAGAAATAGCTTGGTAGTGATCACCTCCCAGGGTTATCATCATCCATAAATTCCTTAATATTATAATAACCCTTTTTGTACAAACTTAGTTTATAAAGGTTTTGAACTTTGAGCAGGTTTTGTATATTTTTTCGGATTTTGTTGTGTGTATATTGTGTGTAAGTGTGTGAATGTGATATATTAAGTTAATGCGCTCATTGAATAATATTAACAATATTGTGAACATAATAAAATATGTTCTCAATTAGCTAGTAACTTTTTATGTGTGTAAGTGTTGATTTTTTTTTACAAACTTGACTTAAAACGTATTTCCTAACGTTAAATTGTTGATTTTTACTTTAAAATAAATAAATATATTGCTACATGACCATTACAGTAACTGTTTTTCATTAAAATGCATTACTTATCTGTATAAAGTAAGTAAGTAAAATGTATAAAAAATATACCAGATTTCAGTATACAATAAAAAAAATTACGATGTCTAAATAAGTTTCGGTTTCGGTCGAAACTGACACCCAGACCGAAGGTTCGTTTTCGGTTTCGGTTTCGGTTGGAAATCCTGTTTCGGTCGGACACTGCTAAAAATATAAAGATACCTAGAGCTCAGCATTGGTAAAATAATCATATGGTGTTGAAATTTGTTTTGCATTCAGTCCTAAAGAATTTTTAATCACCAAAATATTATTTTTATAATTTTAATAATCATTTTGTGAACAGGCCGTCATCTATCGTCAAGATAGGTAAACTACATTGCAACCTCGATATGGAACGATGCGAGTATTATTTTTATTATTTATCGGTAGATGGAAAATAGTAATGTGTGGGTGAAGAGGGGAAGCTAACGCCAGCATAGCCTCTAAGGCTAATGTTGGGGTAGTCCTTACCACAGCCTGTGGCAGCCATACATATCAGTCTCTGGTAACGCTGAGGCTTCTTTATAGTGGTGGCGTCATTCGTTTTGGTCCACCATACCAGAGCGCCGTATGTGATCATGGGCCGAATTACAGTTTTGTACAGCTACAGTATAATATGTGGCGTCAGACCCAATCGTTTGCCAATCATGTTTCTGCATTTCCAGAAAGTTATGCTAGCCTTGTTGATTTTGTTTTCTATGTGTTTATTCCAGTTAAGTTTACTGTCCAAAGTAAAAACCTAAGCTCAGAAGATAGCTGGAGTTTTGTGCTGAAAAGACTTGGCAATAGATAGTTATTCAGCATTCGTTTATGTGTGAACATTACTGGAACCGTTTTATTTGGATTAACGGTTAAGTCGTATTCTTTGCACCAACTCTCCACTATACGGAGAGCCGCTTGGGTCACGTCGTACATCATGGTCGCTGTTTTCCCGAGACCAGTATTGTCAGGTCATCTGCTTAACCAATTGTATAGAAGTGGTTGGCATTTAATTTGCTTATTACTTTATTTATGACCATATTCCACAGGAGTGGTCCCACCCTGCGGGCAGCCCCTATTTATTTAGACTGCTTGAGATTCTATAGATGCTAGGAAGGTAAAAGACTTATCTATCAGAATACTGACCATATGGCGGTACTACAAGCTCTGAGTTGCAATGTGGTGAACTCGAGACAAATATATAAATGCCATCAACGACTAAATGAGGTATGTAAACACAACGATGTCATGCAATGGAGCAAGGGACACGGAAGATCCAGGGGCAACGACGCAGCAGACGAACTGGCCACGAGAGGATCGAGTATCGCCGTTATAGAGCCGAAACCGATCATACCGATCCCTTTTGGTAACGTTCGTTAACTGGTACGTAAAAACTTTAGTAATTAACACGCCCAGCTTTGGAAAAATCTAGTGGACTGTAGGTCAGCTAGGCAGGCCCTACCTGCTATCGCCTGTTGATGACTTTGTGTATACTAGATGAAAATTTGTTAAATCTGTTTAAATGTGACCAATTTATTATATCAAGGGAATAAATTATTAATGTCCTTGGTGAGTTTGCGTGAGTTTAGGGGTAGGGGGGAGGGGGACAAGTAGCCGTGGCTTGATAACCCATAGTAAACGTACACTCACATGGTTGGCCCGATGTGAAGGGCTGGCCCAAGGTGGCCACTCTGAGTGGGATTGTTGAGCCCTTGAATGTGTGTTAGTGGACTGCGGCTATATCGCTGCAGCCGAGATGGAGTCAAAAGGGAAGAGGATTGTCTTTGGTGAGCCTGTACCACTGGGTGCTTCCGAGTGCGCATTCTTTCCTGGCTCCATGGCCTACACATATCGGGCTCGGGGAGTCCGTTGTTCAGGTGGTGTAAGAGGCCGCGAAGAGCAGTGCGCCTTGTGTTACAGGTACGCCTTATCTGAGAAGGAAAAGGGGGAAGAGACGTCCTCAACTAAGGAGGAGTCCTCGCTGGTGGTATTTGAAACCCGAAACAAAATCCGTTCTGTAGTTACGAATAAAAACATAGATAGACCAACGCAGCGTCGATCTTGCTTTTATATGAGGTATAAAGCTTGCGTCTAAGGCCTAGGTATAAACTGATACATTTATTTATATTATTTATTAATGTGATACATAAATAGATTGGGCGTTACGGGTAGGCCTGGGTATAGAATATTTATCGATATATTTTGTCACACTGTCTTATCTCTATTGTTAGTTCCGTGGACGTTCACTTCAGCCAGCACCAAAATGGCGAAAAACAAATCGCCTCATTATGTCACAGTGATAGCCAGTCCATATATAGAGGTCAGTAGTGATTTAAGGTGAATAAAATATTCCACTTGTAAATGACCCGTGTAGTGGCGGGAAAGAATACTCATTACCCCCATGTCTTCCCATGGGTGTCGTAAGAGGCGACAGAGGGAAACTGAGGCAGAGGATGGGCAGCAGCATCTTTCTGATAATAGCAAAACAGTAATAAAGAAACTGCGGTTGCCAACCCGCTCGCCAAGCATGGCAACTATGGCAATATACCCCCCATGAGAATAATGAAGAGACGGCCGCCATGGTAACGGCGGGGCAGGGGGTGCTAAGAATCTCCGGTGGAGGTTCGGTTGCTACCTACGACGACTTGACCTGGCAACTTATAAAGTACGCACCCTGAGGACTGACGAGAAGATCCTGGAGCTGGAAGAAGAGATAGGCAAGTTGCGCTGGAATATCATAGGATTATCCGAGGTCCGAAGAGAAGAGGAGGACACGTTAATCCTCGAATTCGGCGGTTCTATCACCGGGAGGGCGACCATCTGTCCCAAGGAGGTGTCGTATTTATCGTCCACAAGTCTCTCGTTAACAACGTTGTAAGGATTGGGAGTGTGTCGGTCGACAATGGTTGCGTACCTTATACTCAGAATCACCAAACGGTATTCGCTGAAGGTCATACAGGTTTACGCACCAACCTCGGCACACCCCGATGAGGAGGTGGTGGAAATGTATGAGGATATCTCTAGAGCCATGCATTCCTCTACAACCCACTAATACTGTGTTAATGGGAGACTTCAATGCAAAACTAGGCACTACTGTGACTAGTGAGATGAAAGTAGAGAAATTCGGAATAGGGTAACGGAACCCAAGGTGCCAGCAGCTGGCCAACTTCATGGAGAAAGAGGGACTCTTTATGATGAACTCTTTCTCCCAAGAGTGGCTCCACAGGAAGTGGACCTGGTCGAGCCACGACGGTTCGATAGAAAATGAAATTGACTTCATTATGACGACCACGCCACAACTGTTCAGTGACGTATTAGTAATCGCGAGGGTGAAAACTGGTATCGATCACCGAATGGTTAGAGGCACACTGAACTTAAACGCTAAGTTGGAGAGGTCTCGTCTAATGAAGTCAACGCTCCGCCCCCCTCATGCTCTAGTCCAAAGTCCCGAAACCTTTCAGCTCGAGTTAGAAAATCGATTTCAGTGCCTGGAAGACTGCAATGAAGTGGACGATATGAATGATAAGCTCGTGGAAACTGTCCATGCGGTCTGAGCTAAATTCTGCAAGACCCGCCGCAGAAGAACACAAAAACTCTTCGATCACACTCTTAATCTCATGGCTGTTAGACGGGAAATGAAGCTAACTGGCAGAAAGGCGATAACGCTCTCTTGAAGAACTACAGACCGATTTCCCTTCTGCGCCGCATCATTACGAATCGTCTCGCACGCAGACTCGATGACTTCTAGCATTCCGAACAAGTCGGTTTCCGAAAAGGTTTTAGTACCATAGACACCATACACACCCTTCGGCAAATGTACAGCAGACATAAAAGTACAATCGCCACTTTGCCTTGCGTATGTGGACTATGAGAAAGTCTTTGATTCCGTTGAAATTTGGCTGGTGCTACAGTCCCTTCAGCAGTGCCAAGTTGACTATCGGTATATCGAAGTGCTGAAATGTTTGTACAGTAGGGCTACGATGGCTATCCAAGTACAGAACCAGAGTACGAAACCTATCCAACTGCAGAGAGGTGTAAGACAGGACGACGTTATGTCTCTTTTTGTTAAACTCTTGACCGCTGCATTGGAAGACGTTTTCAATCTACTGGACTGGAAAGGATATAGTTGTTATGGCAGAATCGCTTGAGGACCTAAGCACTATACTCAATGACCTCAATAGCGTTTACCATCGGATAGGTCTTAAGACGAACATGGACAAAACAAAGATCATATTTATTGTCCATGTCACACCTATGCCGGTAGTTCTTAAGAGCACTAAGCTCGAAGTTGTTGACGAGTATGTTTACCTGAGACAAATAGTCCGACTAGGTAAGTCAAACTTCGACCGAGAGGCCAATCCACGGATTCAACTTGGTTGGGCAGCATTCGGGAAATTACCGCACATCTTCTCGTCAGGTATAGGTACCTCAAAACATGAAAACAAGACTGTACAACCAATGCGTGTTGCCAGTGATGACCTATGGAACTGAGACGTGGTCCTTTACTGCTGCCGGATGAGGAAGCGCAAGGTTGCTCAGCGAGCTATGGAGAGGGCTATGCTCGTAGTTTCTCTGCGTGATAAACTTCGAAATGAGGATATCCGCAGTAGAACCAGAGTGACCGACATAACCCAACGGATTAGTGAGCTGAAGTGGCAATGCGCCGGCCATATACCTCCAAGAATCGACAACCGATGGGGAAAAAAGGTTCTCGAGTGGCGGCCTCGTACCGGCGGACGAAGTATAGGGCATCCCTCTACTAGATGGAGTGACGACCTCGTAAGACATGCAGGAAGTCGATGGATGCAGAGATTAGAATGGCTCTCCAGCACCTTAAAAACGGCAAGGCCCCAGGCGAGGATGGAATCACAGCGGAGCTTCTGAAAGCGGGTGGAAAACCGGTACTTGAAGTCCTTCAGAAGCTCTTTAATTCCGTCCTCCATGGCCGCATTACACCGGAGGCGTGGAGCAGAAGTGCGGTGGTCTTGTTCTTCAAGAAAGGCGACAACGCTCTCTTGACGAACTACAGACCGATTTCCCTTCTGAGCCGCGTCTACATGCTGTTTTCGAGAGTCATTACGAATCGTCTCGCGCGTAGACTTGACGACTTCCAGCCTCCCGAACAAGCCGGTTTCCGAAAAGGCTTTAGCACCATAGACCACATACATACCCTTCGGCAAATTATACAAAAGTCAGAGGAGTACAATTTGCCACTAAGTCTGGAGTATGTGGACTATGAGAAAGCCTTTGATTCCGTCGAAATTTGGGCGGTGCTGCAGTCCCTTCAGCGGTGCCAAGTTGACTGTCGGTATATAGAAGTGCTGAAGTGCTTGTACAGTAGGGCTACGATGGCTATCCGAGTACAGAATCAGAGTACGAAACCTATCCAATTACAGAGAGTTGTAAGACAGGGTGACGTCATATCCCCGAAACTCTTCACCGCTGCATTGGAAGACGTTTTCAAGCTTCTGGACTGGAAAGGATACGGTATCAACATCAATGGCGAGTACATCACTCACCTTCGATTTGCCGACGATCTAGTCCTTATGGCAGAATCGCTGGAGGACCTAAGCACTATGCTCAATGACCTCGATAGTGTTTCCCAACGGATAGGTCTTAAGATGAACATGGACAAAACAAAGATCATGTTCAATGTCCATGTCACACCTATGCCGGTAGTTGTTGGGAGCACTAACCTCGAAGTTGTTGACGAGTATGTTTACCGTGGACAAATAGTCCGACTAGGTAAGTCCAACTTCGACCGAGAGGTCAATCGACGGATTCAACTCGGTTGGGCAGCGTTCGGGAAATTACGGCACATCTTCTCGTCAGGTATACCTCAAAACTTGAAAACGAGACTGTACAACCAGTGCGTGTTGCCAGTGATGACATACGGAACTGAGACGTGGTCCTTCACTGCTGGCCGTATGAGGAAGCTCAAGGTCGCTCAGCGAGCTATGGAGAGGGCTATGCTCGGAGTTTCTCTGCGTGATAAACTCAGAAATGAGGATATCCGCAGTAGAACCAGAGTGACCGACATAGCCCAACGGATTAGTAAGCTGAAGTGGCAATGGGCCGGCCATATAGCTCGAAGAACCGACAACCGATGGGGAAGACAGGTTCTCGAGTGGCAGCCTCGTACCGGCAGGCGAAGTGTTGGGCGTCCCCCCACTAGACGGAGTGACGACCTGGTAAGATATGCAGGAAGTCGATGGATGCAGGTGGCTCAGGACCGTGTTTTGTGGCATTCCTTGGGGGAGGCCTATGTTCAGCAGTGGATTTGTGAAGAGTTGTAATGATGATGATGATGATGATCTATACTGAGTGGGAGGGTGCCCGATCCGATGAATTTGCCATGGGTTTAGTTACGGCCAACGGTATAGTTAAGCCACTGCTCCGAACTGCTACTGAGTATTCTTGATAGTAAATCCTAATAACTGATTTTGGCCCGACGCGGAATCCGAACCCGGGACCATGTGTTCAACCGTTACGCTTAAGGTGATCACTGACATGAGCTTTTGCTCGATATGAGCACGTTACAAGTGCATGTCATGTGTGTGGCATGTCAGTACAGCGAGCCGAATAGCTCGATGATGAGCGGGGAGTTACCGAGTGCGCTCCACCCGGCTGCCGGTTTTATGGCCCTTTGAATGTTACATTACAAGTCAGTCACTAGCGCGAGCAACGTTGAGAGCTCACTCGTTGCTCAGTTTATATAGTGGTATTTTTGAGTTTGGTAAAATGCAGTAGAGTGAGGAAAAATAAGTTTTAATCCGCCAGCTTTAATTCCCATTTTGAAGAAATACGCTTTCTTTTCTTCTTTAAGTGGCAGTAACAGATTAAAAGGAACGCAGCGCACTCTACCTCTACGTCCATCATTTTGACTACAACTACTGCAGCACAGTCAATCTATATATATTCGAACACAACATAACGAACAAATTCTTGATGCGAATATTCACATCACAAATTATAAAGTCGATGCACATTCAGTAAAAAGCAAATACACATGTCATTTGCCACCACCACTAGACCAACGAGGCAGTCAAAATTAAATTAATAGATTAATATCTCTATAATATAAAAATGAATCGCTGAATGTTTTGCTAAGCGCAAATCTCGAGATCAGCTGAACCGATTTCGCTAATTATTTTTTTATAATATTCCTTGAAGCACGAAGATGGTTCTTACGGAGAGAAACATTTAAAAAATTGCCTGAAAAAGTCTAAAAACAACACTTTTTTATATTCCCACTCAAAAGATTCGTAATAATACTTAAAAGTCAATTTGAACTTTAATACCATAGCATAAAGTTTAAGTGTTAGTGGAGGGGTTCCAGGAAGGCAAAACAATTGAGTGACGTTAGTATAGTATAAATATTAATATCAATATTTGTCAATATTTATACACACTGGCAGATAGCTGATGTTATAAGGAGTAACTTGGGCTGCTTTTATTTTAGGGTACCGCGAAAAATATCTATACGCGGGCGAAGTCGCGGGGATTAGCTAGTATCAAATACATATAAATTAGGTACATAAATTGTACTGCTGGCTTTTGCGATACTAATGAAAGAATTACTATATGCGCAAGCATCATATTAGTCTGTGATTACTATATACCTAGGTATTTTAAATTACAAGTGCAACCCCATAAGAAATGTATGTACAGGTTTCGACAGAATCACCAACAAAGCATATACCTTTATCATTACTATTAGGATTACCTATGAATGAGGGCTAATTTGGGACGAATACGTGGTAGAGCCACGCTGGAGCTATATTATGGTTGTAGCACGAATGGGTTGGCTCGACTGGGCAAGGACCAGAGAAACCGGAGACCCTTTTTACTGGAAACGATACATTCCATCTTAGTCCTCAGGAGTGATATAGCACCTGCATTTTGGTTCTTAATTGATAATTTATGTAAATGACTATGGATCAAGCGTGTGTGCTCCTTTGTCACCTTTATTCTATAAAAAAATGTGGCGTCAAAAATGCGAGGTATTTGGTACTGCGATTGCCAATCCGCTTGACAAGCTGGCGGTACGGAAAATCCTCCCTATAAAATTTAATTTAAATTACAGGCTTGGGCAGAAAGCTCAATGATGATGACAATGTGTGACCATTTCCGTGATAAATAAAATCACCTCAGTCACAACCAGCGCCATCTGGTCATTTGGGTTTTGGTTACCTATCTTATATTATATAACTTGAATTTAGATATATTTTTTGATGCAATCCAGAGAATACGTATTGTAATTTGATTAAATAAATAATAATTAAACACCCCATTTAACATGCCGTTAATGTTTTTGTGAAAATTGGATAAAAAATCGACTTTAGTTAGTAGAATTTCGTAGATTTTTGCTTCTCAGATAGATTGGTCAAATAAAACCTGGTCACACTTGTTCTTTTCTTTTTATTTTTTCATTCAAAACCAAAATGGCACTCAATTTGGTTGTCAAGGTTCATCCCGTAGTTTTATTTCAAATTGTTGATGCTTACGAGCGACGAAATGCAGATTCTCATCGTGTTATCGGCACTTTGTTGGGTGATTAATATTTATTGTTATGAGAAGTTATATTCAAGTTGTGAAGTAGCCATAATGCAACTAACCTCAACACATTTGTTGTTGTCATGTTTTTTTACGAATGCAAAAGTGATTGTAGTTTTAAAAATCATGCAATTAATAATTTTAACAGCAAATGATGAATTGGTATGTATATAAAGCGGTCACACAAAATTTGTAACTTCAATTCTTTTCGTTAAGGCACATCGGACAAAGGTGTGGTGGAAGTGACAAATTGCTTTTGCGTACCTCACAAGGAGCATGCGGATCAGGTTGAAGCTGAACTCAACTATGCCATGGACGTTTATGAGCTGAACCGAAGGGTTAATTCCTCTGAAAACATCGTTGGTGAGTAACATATTTAACTAGCTTTAAAAAATACAACCCGAAGGCATTCTAGACATTGTTAAATTTATAAGCATTTACAGCAGTAGTGTTGTGATGTAGGCAATAGTAATATTGAAGTGCAAGTGTGTCAACTTACCTGTAAATACTATTTTTGAACGACTAGTAGTAATGCTGGTAATATTACTAGTATTCTGGCTCAATTGTATATTACCTGTATGACTGCCTCGTTCGTGCAGTGGTTGTAAACACTGATCGGACTGCTGATCATGAGGTACTGGGTTTGATCCTAAGTCTTGCCAAACACAGTTATTATTATTAATTTACTCACACCAATTTGTTAGTACAAACTTTTGTGATGATAAATCTTGTTTTTGGTACTTTAATCCTAATTATTATATTATACATACATTTTTAAGTAGAAATATGAAACTATATTCCATTAGATGTAGCCTGCACTGACTGTGTTGCTTAGACATTCAAAACATAAATTATAAAGTATTTATTATATAATTTATGTATATATATATATATATATATATATATATATATATATATATATATATATATATATATATATATATATATTATATATTTTATTATATACTTTAAGAATTTAAAACTCAAGTGACAGCTTACATACATCTCAATGATTGGCACAGGTTTCTCTTTCTAAGAGGGTACGGCGCAGTTTGCCGCACTGCCGCAGTGCATATTAGCATTATTATTGCCATATTCTGAAAACTGAACTTGTTATAATTAACAATACAATCTAAATAAACAATGATTATATACTTATCATGCTACCTTGTTGAGGTTGATCAATGATGACGAAAAGTTACCACACATGCATGATTCGAAATAGCTGTTCTAGTATGTAAGTATATTACACTATAATGTTGGTCAATCAATTTTTAATTAATAAATTTTCCTGTCTTTTATATGTGGTAGTGCCAAGCTGCAGCTAGTATTATGGTTGTAGCACAAATGGGTCAGCTCAACAGCAGAGTAAAATAGCAGCTTAATGCTGCTGTGTTTCATATGCCGAGGGTAGAGAACTAGATACCCTTTTTCATAAGCCATTCAGTCTTAGTCCTCAGGGGTGACAATAAGTCTGCATATTGATTGTAAATCAAAGATAAATGTTGATGTCTATGGGCCACAGCATCTGATTATGATCTGGTGGACTGTGTGCTTGATTTCTCACCCTTATTCTATATATAAAATAAAATAAATTGTTGATAAATTTTCCTTTTTTTCACAAGTCTCTATTGAAACTAATTTATGTTTTATATAGTGTTTAATTTACTATTTATTAATTTTTTATTCCTGCAGTTGAATGTTATGGGGGCACAGGTGTTGTGTGGGGGAGTGACATTCCAATTTCATAGTTAGCCTGGCTACCTTCAGCTTTTGAATATTAATTTTTATTCCAATCACTATGATTAAACGTGATAAAATCCGTAAAATTAGTTTCATTTAATGTGTAGTATTTGCATAAATATAAGAAATCATTAAGAGTCTACTTTGAGAGTTTTAAGTATATCGTTTTCAGTCCATTATAATGTGTCTATGCAAACAGGATTAGGGGGTCAACACAGAAGTCTTTACTTTTACAGTCATACATATGTAGGCATTAATGTATTTAAAACTGCATGTAGTATCACTCATGTAGTAACTACGAAGAATTGGTAGAGCCACACGGCAGCTTTTGCTGTCGCAAGGATGGGCCGGCTCGAACCGGGGTGGTACCACGACCTCACAGAAAACCAGTGTGAAGTAGTTCGCTTGGTGAGTGCAGGTGGCCGTAGGCCCTTTTTACTGGAAATGAGGCATTCCATCTTAGTCCTCACGGGTGACAACGCATCTACATTTTGATTTGTAACAGAGGATAGATGTAGATGTCTATGGGCCGCAGCAACCACTTACCATCAGGTGGACTGTGTGCTCGTTTGTCACCCTTATCATATAAAAAAGAAAAACTAAAGTACAAAATTTGAATTAAGTCTGTTATAATTTAATATAGAATTTACATTCAACACATTCACTGAAGATTATAAAGCAAGTGAAAATATACTACATTGAATATAGATAAAAGAATATAAGAGTAAAAGGAAAGATACTAAGAAAGCAATTTGACGGCTCCGTGGCGCAGTGGCTTAGCAATGTGTTGCTGTGCTGGGGGCCTGTGAGTTTGAATCTTGCACAGAACAAGTATTTGTATGACCTGCAAATAATTGTTCCAGGTCTGAATGTTTGTCTTTGTACAATTCATGTTTGTAAACTGCTTTCACTATACAGGAGGAAATCCTAGTAGGGGGTAACACATTTTAATAAGAAAAAAAAATTAGAAGATTTAAATATAAGCATATAATTGCAAGGTAATTGAATGTGTCTACTTCTGAATCTTGGGATGAATTTAGAATAGATTGGCAGCAATTTGGAGGAGTAGGTGTTTTATTTGATAAGTTTGGGCCCCGATTATAACAATACCACTCACATTAAAAGGTACACCATTTTCGAGAAAAAGAACTATTATAACCTCATCATCATCATCACAATTACAGCTCCTCACAAGTCCACTACTGAACATAGACCTACCCCAAGGAATGCCACAAAGCACGGTCCTGAGCCACCTGCATTCAGCGACTTCCTACATGTCTTACCAGGTCATCTTTATATAATCTTTTTTATACATGGTAATTTTCTATATTATAATTTTTATATGTGGTAGAGCCATGCTGCAGCTAGATTTCTGGTATAGTTATAACACTAATAGGTCAGCTCGACCGGAGTAGGACCACACTCTCACAGAATACCAGCGTAAAATAGCAGCTTAATGCTGCTGTGTTTCGTATGGCGAGTGTAGAGAACCGTAGACCCTTTTTACTGGAAACGAGGTATTCCATCTTAGTCCTCACGGGTGACAACGCATCTGCATTTTGATTCATAATCGAGGATAAATGTAGATGTCTATGGGTCACAGCAACCACTTACCATCAGGTGGACTGTAAATGGCTCCATCTAGTGGGGAGACGACCTACACTTCGTCCGCTGCTACGAGGCCGCCACTCAAAAGCCTTTTTTACCTATCGGTTGTCGGTTCTTTGAGCTATATGGCCGGCCCATTGCCACTTCAGTTTACTAAGCCGTTGGGCTATATCGGTCACTCTGGTTCTACTGTGGATATCTTCATTTCTAAGTTTATCATGCAGAGAAACCCCGAGCATAGCCCTCTCTATAGCTTGCTGAATGACTTTTAGCTTCCTCATATGGCCAGCAGTGAAGGACCACGTCTCAGTTCCACAGGTCATCACTGGCAATACACACTGGTTGTACAGTCTCGTTTTCAAGTTTTGAGGTATACCTGACGAGAAGATGTGCCGTAATTTCCCGAACGCTGCTCAGCCGAGTTGAATCCGTCGATTGACCTCTCGGTCGAAGTTGGATTAAAATGTGTAATATTACTGTGAAAGCTAGATAGTATACATCATTTTGTGTAAGTGCGACAAGGACGTAAGACCGTGTTAAAGACTAGTATCACATTATTATACTTCTCTGGTATTTTTATTCTTCAGTGGTCTATGCTAAGTGTCAAATCGCATGACATACTAATTTTTATGCATTCCTGTATAGGACAGTTACTATTCTCTGATTCTATCGTCGGTAATGCTCTTCTTGCGTGAATGTGTGCTGCTCCAGTGTATTATTGTAGCTTTTATCGTGCCCAAAAATACTTTCAGTTGTAATAGGTTAGAATGTCGTGCCTGCGGCTTTATGGTTATTTTTTTCCACCACTCAAGAATACTTAGCACTCAGAAATCCTTACAGTTGTGATAGGAGACAACCCCGCTCATCCCTACAAACTCCGGCAGGAGGAGACAATAAATATTATCATTGTGCGGTTAGGTCTATGGCATTTTCTTTTAGTTCGGTGTATTACCTTTTGATGGGAGTGGTGTCGGGGGTTAAGTCACACTCCTTCTCCCCCCTCCGCCCCCCTCCTGCTAACTATTCTAAATTTTAACCCGAATCTCTAAGCAAGTGAAAAGCACCACGGCACTTTTATAGTTTTGAATCGTTTATAATCTGGTGAAAACCGTACGGCAACAGGATGGTGGGCCACCGGCAACGAGGTGACCAACCACTCGTCGGTGATCCACGAGTACTACTCGCGCGAGTGCCGCGAGCCGGTGCACGTGACGCTGGACACGTCGCTGGCGGGTGCGCGCATGGGGCTGCGCGCGTACGTGTGCGTGCCGCTGGGCGTGCCGCGCGGCAAGCAGGGCGTCATGTTCACGCCCATCGACGTCACGCTCATCTGCTACGAGCCGGAGGTGAGTACAGCCCACGCTCGATTCCGAACAAATCCCATTATTCTAATACACCTGCTTACAAGTCAGAGGCGAGTACAGCACGAGATGACTTGTCAATACAAGTGGACGGTCGAATAATGTCCTGCAAACCAAATGTCTAGCTGAGACTATCCTATCTGCACAGGACATGATTACAGTGCCCAAGTGTATGCACAAGCTCAGCTGCACTCTCTGTTCCTTCACTCTAGTCTGATGGGACGGTAATCCGACTCGACCAGAAAGAGATCAGGTGCAGCAACAAAGGCCTTACATGATTTCCGAAGCACCGGTGTGAAACACCGCCAATTTCCTGGCTCTGGGCAGCTACTGAGAATTTCTCGACAAAAATACTGATTTTGTTGACCTGACCCAGGATTCGAACCTGGGACATCATGATGAGCAGTCGCGTTTACGAGCACTAGACCAATGAGGCAGCCATACAATATATCTATAAAGCGGTATTAGATACTGCTGTAATACAGCGTCACTTGACAGAACATCAAACAAACTACAGCACAGACTAACTAGTACATAATAAAATTACCTTTCTTATTTACATTTTTTTTTTGCATATTTTTTTATATTTTCAGATTGTGGGTCTACAACTGTGCCAGAAAACGATGGCGCCTAACGGTCGGTCGCGTCAAGTGCAGCCCATGTTAGACCTGGCACAGGTCGCTGAGGCCGCTGCCAAACTCTCGGGACTTCTTGATCAGGTTCTTTTACATTACATTTTTTTTTTAAATACTGCACCTAATAAAAATCTGTAAGTATGTACAATTTTCTTTTTCAATTTTCTCACTATTACACTACTTCTTATTACGCTACTTCGTATTTGTGCTATTGCATTAAGTATGTCACAACATAATTCATCATCATCATCACAAGTCCTCTGCGGAAAGTAGGCCTTCTCTAAGACATGCCACAAAGCACGGTCCGGATCCACCTGCATTCATAGATTTCCTGCATGTCTTACCTGGTCGACACTCCTTCTATTAGGAGGCCATACTTTACTTTGCCTACTGGTACGAGGCTGCCACTCAAGAACCTTTCTTCCCCATCGGTTGTCGGTTCTTTGAGCTATATGGCCAGCTCATTGTCACTTCAGCTTACTAATCCGTTGGGCTATGTCGGTTACCCTGGTTCTACTATGGATATCCTCATTTTTAAGTCTATCATGGATAGAAACCCGTCGACATAATAACATAAAAGGCAATTATTGAAATATGACGAAATAAATAATGCTATATCAAAAGTAGTACACTGGTTTAACACCAATAATTTGCTTTTGAACGGTAATAAAATGAAATGTATTAAATTCACTACACCTAATGTTAAACAAGTGAATACCAGTGTATTTTTAAATCGGGAGGAGCTGAGCCTTGTTGAATCCACTGTTTTCCTCAGAATAACAGTTGACGCAAAGCTTCAAGGGGGCCCGCATATATCTAAACTATAGTATATTTCTTGAGCAGACGGAAAAACGTACATTGACCTTTGACGATATCATCGGGGTAGCCAACCTTTTTCTTAGGTTTTATCTTTTTATCCTTGTATCATTACATACATCACCAGAGTGAAAGATAAGAGTGCCGAGTGCGAAGTTCTTCGCAGGTCCTGTGTCTATTATTTTATTAATAAGAAAGAAGATTATCCTATACTTATATGAATTAAAAAGCAAATTAACATTAATTTAAATTTATTATTTATAAACCATAAGAGTTAATACAAATTTAATTATTACGTTAACAGTAGGTAAGTAGTGTAATAAGTCGGTAGGTGGGTAATTGTGCAAAACAAACCGTGAAGCCTGGCAACTTTGTCATTTTTGGAAGGACTTAAAAGTTTAGACCCAATTTTCCAACAAAAAATGTACTGTCACATTGGGCGTCAATGTTAAATGTAACATTATATTCTTCATAGATTTGGTATTTATTAGTGATTTAAACAAATAATAACATTAAATAGACAAATTACTTAAAAAAAGAAAATGGCAAAGTTAACCTCACTTTGTGGCAACTTTGCCATCGGGGTTTGTAATGAAAATAATAGGATTTGACTTCAAGGCTGAAGGTAAGTTTACCTCAATATAATACACAATACTCAGAGTTACGATTTGCTCCTTTATTATATATAGCAAAGTTTACTCTTGTGGCAAAGTTGCCCTCCCATTTTTCAATATTTCATACAAACTTGAAGATATGTGTCAGGGTTGTCAAAAATCTTACATACTTTACTTAAATTTTTTATTGAAATATTTTCACAACAATTTTTAGAAGGTATACGTTTTTTTTTTTAAATTAAATTCTCAATAATTGTAAATAAATAAACATATGAATAATTATTTTGCTAGATTCATCGTCACTATCAAAAAATTCGTGCGTATATCCAGGCGACTCAATGGTGATCCGAACTGCTTTTTTTTTTTGCTTTTTTAAAAATGTTACCTCCACACTAGGGCTTTCTCCTGTGTCGTGGAGGCAGTTTACAAACATAAATTGCACAAGGACAAACATCCAGACCCGGAACAATTATTTGTAGGCCATACAAATACTTGTTCCGTGCGGGATTCGAACCCGCGGCCCCCAGCGCAACAACTGATTGCTAAGCCACTGCGCCACGGAGCCGTCTGCTAAGCCACTGCGCCGTCAACTCACTTGTCGCAATCAAAACTTTAACAATGTCTTTATCTTCAGATTCACTTAATCTCTGTGGTGCACCAGGCGAAAGCCGATTACTTTTGTGTGTGGCGTATGACACGCGAGTCGTGTCTTTTTAAAAATCGTTATAACTCGCTCAAATTGCTTTTTTGGAAGATTTTTCCAGAACAAAATAAATATTCATTATTTTGCAAGTAGTTCATGCCTGCAGCTTCGTTTCTGGATATTTTGAAAATTTGAAATTTTTAGAGGTTGACAACCTTTTTTTAACGTGTACATGGTACTATTTTTACTTTGTGGGTTTTAAATCATGTTGTGGAAAAATAGCCTAATAAGTAACAAATAATAGCACTCATTGCGATCGCTCACAAACTCAAGTTGTAAATAAATTTCTGGAAAACAAGTGTGTTAAAAAAAAACAATGCGTTCGTCTTATTGTTTAATTTTGCTTAAAATGGTTGAACTGCCGTCTTATTACTATCATATGGCTGAATAGATCTACGAAGTACCATGTGCTCTTGTGATATGGTATAAGGTTTATTTTTGCTTGAAACAGTTTGAAACCGTTCATGCATAAAAAAGTACGCTAATAAATTGTCTTTTATCAATCCACCGCCGTATAGCGCCGGTGTTTTTTTCCTTTTGAAAACACTTGTTTTGCTATTCTGACTAATTAGACGTTTTCAGATCGACTTTACTTTTACATCTGTATAACATTAAATAATATTTAACATTTGTAAATATCAATGAATCATAAACCTTATATTTTTTCCAAATTAAGGTTCTTCATTGTTTGATATTTACAAAATGTTATTGTTAGATGAAAATTTAATTTAATAAAAACCATGGTTTTCCAGGGTGATTTAGCTGTACCTACTTATATAAATTATTTTTTTATAAAATACAAACTAGAACAAAAGGTTTGTAATCTCTGCATAAAAAAGTCACTCTCAATTTGAAAGAAACGTAGAAAAACACATTTACCCACTAAAACAAGTATCCTTCCGTTTGCAACTGATGTTTGATGTCAACTAAACTTAATTAGCGACGATAGGCGTGTCACTAAATATTTTTTCGCCGCCACAGCTAAAAGTTGTCGAAAATCGGCGCCGCAACGAATCGGTTAACTTTATTTTCTATTGTACGTCTTGGTATGTAAAATCGCTTTTCCGCTTCCATAGAAGATCTCTTTTGTTTATACTAAGTTGGCGGCGACGTTCAGCATTTATTCTGAGTAATTTTTATATGGTCTACTTCTTAATTTACGTCTACTTTGGCGACCCATTTTCCTAAAGTGATATTATTTTATTAAGAGCAGGATTTTTTTTATAAACAATCTCTATTTTGATTTCCAACAATAGCAAAACTATTTAGGTATAAGTAAGCAATTAAAATGACACTGTTCTTTGGTTACAAATTATATTTATACTCTAAGTTGAAAATATGAAAAATACTAAAAAGTAATAATATTATTAATACCCGACAACGCAGTAAAATAATATAAATATCTCTTTTCTTTTCTTTTTCTTTTAATAAAATGACTCGATTAAATGTCAATCGATTCATTGTTATTACAAATAAAATCGATCCAATAGTCTGCTACGGTGAAACATTTATACAAACATACATACATAGATCATTTAAATCGCCATAGTCGGGTCAAAATATAAACTAAAAGTGACAACCCTTGGTTGTAGCAAAACATGGCAAAGTAACCGTCACATCGTGAAATCACTAGTATGGTAACTTTGCTAAGTTAGTTTTATAGACAAATATTAAGACTACTATATTAAAAACGAAATATTACATTTCCTAGCCATTAATATTATGTTATTACAAAGATATAGGTACGTACATTCAATATTTCAACTAAAATCCACAAAAGTTCTGGAGCACTCAAAAAGGTGTTTAAGTCGCCAGCATGATTTCGTGGCAAAATAAAATGTCAAAATTTACTCTGATATTGCCATATTGAAAATAATGGTATTAATTAGTTATTAAATTTTCATACAAAAAATGACAAACCTCAGAAAACGTTACGTTTTCCGTGTTAATCGTAATTTTTTACCAGTACACCACTGATGACAAAGTTACCTTCCATTGGTAAAGTTGCCAGACTTGACTGTAACCACTTCTTGGCAGTCGGGTAAAATGGCGAACTTCTATCGAATCTACCACGGGGAGTGCTCTGAGGAATTGTTCGGATTAATTCCAGCCGCCAAATTTCACGAACGCACATCGCGTCAAAATTCACGATACCATCCTCACCATCTGCATGCTTGGCGATCCACGACTGTGCGTGTGCGTTTTACTAGGAGTTTTCTTCCTCGTACAACTTCTATGTGGAATTGTTTACTACCGGCGATTTTTCCGGACCGATGCGGTTTAGGGATCTTCAAGAAAAGAGCATACACCTTTCTAAAAGGCCGGCAACACACCTGCGATTCCCCTGGTGTTGCGGTTGTTTATGGGCGGCGGTAGTCACTTACCATCAGGTGAGCCGCATGCTCGTTCGCCCTTCTTCTATGAAAAAAAAAACTTTTAATGTATTCTTTAGCAGTTAACCTTGAAGCATGCATCTAATAATAGATTGTCAGAGACACTTGACTATGCTTTTGTAACTATTTCAGAATCATTTTCTGATGATAAAAACGTGGAAAAGTTCTCCCCATTGATTATAAAACTATCTACGTTTTATCAATGGCATTATCCAATTAGTTTAATTTTTCTTCTTTTATGACGTGGTTAATGCAGTTTTTCTACTTTATATGGTCAATATTGTATAGCCTTTCTTCAAATAGTTTTTTGACATCTGCCATTTTAAAAGTGGTATTGTTTCGGTTTAGGTTTGTTATCTCTGAATGACCGCTTCCTTCACCCCGTATCATGAAACACGCTTAGCGCATAACGATACGTAATCGATAATGAAATTTATGGAAGCAATACCTGTCGTTTTTGTTTCGGTGCTAACATAATACTTTAGGTCAATGCACGTTTTTCCGCCTGCCCTAGAAACATACTATAGCTAGCAAACTTAGTTCTGCAGCATATGCTGTAAAAAATATTAGAGGGCTTACATGTGTTGAAACTGCTAGATTAGTTTATTTTAGTTATATGCATAGCATAATGTTATATGGAATCTTGCTATGGGGTAATTGAAACTATCTTTGTTTTGCAAAAGAGAACCATTAGAGCAATTTATACCCTAGGTCCGAAGGTATCCCTTAGAGAAAATTTTAAAGAAATAAATATATTAACTTTGGCCTTTCAATATATTTACGAGAATTTCATGCAAATATAAAAATTGTTTTATTAAAAGTATTGATGTACAGTCTGTAAATACTAGTAACAAGCACAATTTAGTTATACCAGTTACTCGACTCCAAAGAGTCAGTAATTCCTTCATGGGACAATGTATATGTTTTTACAACAAAGTACCAGAAAATTTGCAGACTTTATCTATCAGAAGGTTTAAAAAATATTTACGCAAAAATTGTCTAGTAAGGGTTATTATATTAGATAAAGAGTACATGATTGATAACAACCCCTGCGAATGAGGTGATCGTTACCACGCTGTTTCAAAAGGTTTTCATAATAATTGTATAAAATATTATATTATAAATTGTACTTTTAAGCACCACTGGGTTTCTTGATGGTTCTTCCCAGGACAGAGGTTTTTTGCGAACCAGTTATAAAAGTAAAAAAATACCTTCAATAAGTATGATTTATTGTAATCTATATGGAAAAACTCTGGCAAAAGTACGACAGTACAAGTCCATAACGAAAAAGACATTACTTTTTTGAAATGTATTGGTGTATTGTCATTTGTGGTGATTTGCAATTGTAAGATTGTTCATCTATTTAAGCTTCCAACAAAGTTCTTTACCTACTCATTTATTTTATGGTTGTAGCATGAATAGGTCTGTTTGACTAGAGAAGGTTATTGCTTTCACAGAATAACGGCGTAAAATAGTATCTTTAGTGCTGCTGTATTTTTTATGGTGAGGGAAGAGAACCATTTAGTCGACATTAAAAAATGGAGGGAGTTTACTTAACTGTGCATTTTTTTGTGTTATACAATATCTTTGTTAATTATGAACTGTTTTTGTTGATTTTTATTTTTATTAAATATGTTATAACTTCATGAGTGATCTCATATTAATTTGGAGAAAACAACAAAATAGGGGATGTCGTTTTGTATAGTTCTAAAAAAAATTAACAGTAAAAAGTAAAAGCCAACTTCAAAAAATTTCTTAAAAAGAATAACATAATTTCACATTTATGTGCTTTACACTTTAATATCTTAACATTGAATTTTAAGTGAAATTATTTTTTAGTTATTTGAAGTTAGCTTTTACTTTTTATTACAAGTAAATTTTTTTTAACTTGTGAGCTTGTGACTAGGCATTCTATCGTAGTGATTAGGGGTGACATCATATCAATTTTTGATTTGAAATTGGAAGTTGTTACGCAAAAAGGATCTAACCCACAAAAGGCTACTAATGAAGTATTGATGTTTGAATACTTCTAAAAAAGTTTCCTAGTGTGACTAACATTTTTTTTTTTAATAAATAAGTCGTGTATTAGTATTAAGTGTTAATGATTTTCTTTCCCTTTCTTGATTGAGATTTTAATGACATTTCTTTTATTATACGAGGGCGGGTCAATAAGTCCGTGACTTTTTGAATTTCTGACCTCTTTACTGAAAAACAGGCAACAGGCATCTGTCAGTTGACTTCTGTCAAAATTTGAACTTGCTGCGTCAGTTAGTTTGTGTTTGACAGCTACCCAGTAATTTGAGGAAAAAATGGAAAAAAGTGAATTTCGTGTGCTTATTAAGCATTATTTTTTTGCGAAAAAAAACCATTACTGAGACCAAGGCTAAGCTTGATAAATACTATGGGGACTCTGCACCATCGATTTCAATGGTAAAAAAGTGGTTTACTGAATTTCGTTGTGGCCGTACAAGCACTGAAGATGCCGAACGTCCTGGACGCCCAGTTGAGGTCTCTTCACCCAAAACAATCAAAAAAATTCACGATGTGGTGTTGGCCGACCGAAGATTTGGCCGAGAAATGGCTTTGTGGAAAAAGATTTGACTCCAATGATGAAGTCATCTCGCAAACAAAGGCCTATTTTGAGGACCTCGACAAATCACATTTTTTGGAAGGGATAAGAAAATTGGAGAAGCGTTGGACAAAGTGTATAGAGCTCAAGGGAGACTACGTTGAAAAATAAAATGATTTATTTATCAAAAAATCTGTGTTTTATTCCAAAAGTCACGGACTTATTGACCCACCCTCGTATGAACACCGTTAGCGTTTATTTTATATTTATAAATCCTAATGGTTATTTTTGAATAAAAATGAGTTATGTACCATAACTCATTTTTGATCCAACTGTGGGTTGGATCCTTTTTTCTTAATTACATCCGATTGTGGAAAAGTTTAAGTGTGTATGGATCTCAACATGTACTTATGATTGCGCGGAATGCGCGGTGTGGGTGCAGGTGCTGCAGTACGTGGAGGACGTGCTGGCGGATCGCGTGGCGCCGCACAACGCGGCCGGCCGCCAGCTGCTGGAGCTGGCGCACTCGCTGCCCAGCCTGGCCGCCGACGCGCTGTCCGCAGCCTTCGCCTCCAGTGTCAAGGACCTGCTCATGGTAAGTGAGTGCACGTTGCAGCTGCAGCTGCTGGAGCTGGCGCACTCGCTGCCCAGCCTGGCCGCCGACGCGCTGTCCGCAGCCTTCGCCTCCAGTGTCAAGGACCTGCTCATGGTAAGTGAGTGCACGTTGCAGCTGCAGCTGCTGGAGCTGGCGCACTCGCTGCCCAGCCTGGCCGCCGACGCGCTGTCCGCAGCCTTCGCCTCCAGTGTCAAGGACCTGCTCATGGTAAGTGAGTGCACGTTGCAGCTGCAGCTGCTGGAGCTGGCGCACTCGCTGCCCAGCCTGGCCGCCGACGCGCTGTCCGCAGCCTTCGCCTCCAGTGTCAAGGACCTGCTCATGGTAAGTGAGTGCACGTTGCAGCTGCAGCTGCTGGAGCTGGCGCACTCGCTGCCCAGCCTGGCCGCCGACGCGCTGTCCGCAGCCTTCGCCTCCAGTGTCAAGGACCTGCTCATGGTAAGTGAGTGCACGTTGCAGCTGCAGCTGCTGGAGCTGGCGCACTCGCTGCCCAGCCTGGCCGCCGACGCGCTGTCCGCAGCCTTCGCCTCCAGTGTCAAGGACCTGCTCATGGTAAGTGAGTGCACGTTGCAGCTGCAGCTGCTGGAGCTGGCGCACTCGCTGCCCAGCCTGGCCGCCGACGCGCTGTCCGCAGCCTTCGCCTCCAGTGTCAAGGACCTGCTCATGGTAAGTGAGTGCACGTTGCAGCTGCAGCTGCTGGAGCTGGCGCACTCGCTGCCCAGCCTGGCCGCCGACGCGCTGTCCGCAGCCTTCGCCTCCAGTGTCAAGGACCTGCTCATGGTAAGTGAGTGCACGTTGCAGCTGCAGCTGCTGGAGCTGGCGCACTCGCTGCCCAGCCTGGCCGCCGACGCGCTGTCCGCAGCCTTCGCCTCCAGTGTCAAGGACCTGCTCATGGTAAGTGAGTGCACGTTGCAGCTGCAGCTGCTGGAGCTGGCGCACTCGCTGCCCAGCCTGGCCGCCGACGCGCTGTCCGCAGCCTTCGCCTCCAGCGTCAAGGACCTGCTCATAGTAAGTGAGTGCACGTTGCAGCTGCAGCTGCTGGAGCTGGCGCACTCGCTGCCCACCCTGGCCGCCGACGCGCTGTCCGCAGCCTTCGCCTCCAGTGTCAAGGACCTGCTCATGGTAAGTGAGTGCACGTTGCAGCTGCAGCTGCTGGAGCTGGCGCACTCGCTGCCCAGCCTGGCCGCCGACGCGCTGTCCGCAGCCTTCGCCTCCAGTGTCAAGGACCTGCTCATGGTAAGTGAGTGCACGTTGCAGCTGCAGCTGCTGGAGCTGGCGCACTCGCTGCCCCGCCTGGCCGCCGACGCGCTGTCCGCAGCCTTCGCCTCCAGCGTCAAGGACCTGCTCATAGTAAGTGAGTGCACGTTGCAGCTGCAGCTGCTGGAGCTGGCGCACTCGCTGCTCAGCCTGGCCGCCGACGCGCTGTCCGCAGCCTTCGCCTCCAGCGTCAAGGACCTGCTCATGGTAAGTGAGTGCACGTTGCAGCTGCAGCTGCTGGAGCTGGCGCACTCGCTGCCCAGCATGGCCGCCGACGCGCTGTCCGCAGCCTTCGCCTCCAGCGTCAAGGACCTGCTCATGGTAAGTGAGTGCACGTTGCAGCTGCAGCTGCTGGAGCTGGCGCACTCGCTGCCCAGCCTGGCCGCCGATGCGCTATCCGCAGTCTTCGCCCCCAGCGTCAAGGACCTGCTCATGGTAAGTGAGTGCACATTGGAGCTGCAGCTGCTGGAGCTGGCGCACTCGCTGCCCAGCCTGGCCGCCGACGCGCTGTCCGCAGCCTTCGCCTCCAGTGTCAAGGACCTGCTCATGGTAAGTGAGTGCACGTTGCAGCTGCAGCTGCTGGAGCTGGCGCACTCGCTGCCCAGCCTGGCCGCCGACGCGCTGTCCGCAGCCTTCGCCTCCAGCGTCAAGGACCTGCTCATGGTAAGTGAGTGCACGTTGCAGCTGCAGCTGTTGGAGCTGGCGCACTCGCTGCCCAGTCTGGCCCCCGACGCGCTGTCCGCAGCCTTCGCGTCCAGCGTCATGGACCTGCTCATGGTGAGTGAACGTTGCAGCTGCATCTGCTGGAGCTGGCGCAATCGCTACCCAGCCTGGCCGCCGACGCGCTGTCCGCAGCCTTCGCGTCCAGTGTCAAGGACCTGCTCATGGTGAGTGCACGTTGCAGCTGCAGCTGTTGAGCTGGAGAGGAGAAAGACACTCGTCCTAACTTACCTGTGATGTGTTAGATGGCAACGCTGTTACAAAAACAGAAATAGGCAGCAACAAAGTCAATAATCAGATCCAGTAATAATTACCGAAACTTTAGTTTCGCCCAGCTAAGTTAGGACTACTAACATCATCATCATCATCATCATCATCATCATCATCATCATTATCATTACAGCCCTTCACAAGTCCACTGCTGAACATAGGCCTCCCCCAAGGAATGTCACAAATCACGGTCCTGAGCCACCTGCATCCATCGACTTCCTGCATATCTTACCAGGTCGTCACTCCATCTAGTGGGGGGACGCCCAACACTTCGCCTGCCGGTACGAGGCTGCCACTCGAGAACCTTTCTTCCCCATCGGTTGTCGGTTCTTCGGCCCATTGCCACTTCAGCTTACTAATCCGTTGGGCTATGTCGGTCACTCTGGTTCTACTGCGGATATCCTCATTTCTGATTTTATCACGCAGAGAAACTCCGAGCATAGCCCTCTCCATAGCTCGCTGAGCGACCTTGACCTTCGTCATACGGCCAGCAGTGAAGGATCACGTCTCAGTTCCGTTCCATCACTGGCAACACGCACTGGTTGTACAATCTCGTTTTCAAGTTTTGAGGTATACCTGACGAGAAGATGTGCCGTAATTTCCCGAACGTTACCCAACCGAGTTGAATCCGTCGATTGACCTCTCAGTCGAAGTTGGACTTACCTAGTCGGACTATTTGTCCCAGGTAAACATACTCGTCAACAACTTCGAGCTTAGTGCTCCCAAAAACTACCGGCATAGGTGTGACATGGACATTAAACATGATCTTTGTTTTGTCCATGTTCATCTTAAGGGAAATCGGTCTGTAGTTCTTCAAGAGAGCGTTGTCGCCTTTCTTGAAGAACAACTTCTGCTCCACGCCTCCGGTGTAATGCGACCATGGAGGACGGAATTAAAGAGCTTCTGAAGGACTTCAAGTACCGGTTTTCCACCCGCTTTTAGAAGCTCCGCTGTAATTCCATCCTCGCCTGGGGCTTTGCCGTTTTTAAGGTGCTGGAGAGCCATTCTAATCTCGCTCAGACTGACGTCCGGGATATCATCGGAATAGTGTCGGATAAGACTCGCTCTTGGATCGTTACTCACACTCGCGTGTGGCTCCAACGATGACGTGTACAGCTGCCCATAGAACCTCTCAATCTCACTCAAAATCTCAGGTGCCCCGGAAACGATGCTGTCACATTCTGTCTTCAGCTTTGACAGTTGGCTCGTTCTGGCAGACAGATCTCTGGCAAAGACTTTGGAGCCTTGGTTCCGCTCGATCGCTTCTTCAATACGAGCTGTATTAAAGTTGCGTAAGTCCCGCCGCATGCATTTGGAGATCTGTCTGTTCAGTTGCCTGTATGCTGTCAAATCTGTTTAAGAATGTAGCTTCATCTCCCCTCTAACAGCCATGAGATTAAGAGTGTGATCGGAGAGTTTTTGTGTTCTTCTGCGGCGGGTCTTGCAGAACTTAGCTCCGACCGCATGGACAGTTTCCACGAGCTTGTCATTCATATCGTCCACTTTATTGCAGTCTTTTAGGCACTGAAAACGGTTTTGTACGGAGCACGAGGGGGACGGAGCGTGGACTTCATTAGACGAGACCTCTCCAACTTAACGTCTGGGTTCAGTGTGCCTCCAACCGTGCGGTGATCGCTGCCGGTTTTCACCCTCGCGATCACTGAAACATCACTGAACAGTTGTCGTCTGGTCGTCATAATGAAGTCAATCTCATTTTTTGTCGAACCGTCGGGGCTCGACCAGGTCCACTTTCTGTGGGGCCGCTTCTGGAAGAAAGAGTTCATCATAAAGAGTCCCTCTTTCTCCATGAAGTCGGCCAGCTGCTGGCCCCTTGGGTTCCGTTGCCCTATTCCAAATTTCCCTTCTTTCAGCTTACCATTCTCTCTTATAGTTTTGCATTGAAGTCTCCTATTAACACCGTATATTGGGTTGTTTTGGAGGAATGCATGGCTCTAGAGATATCCTCATACATTTCCTCCACCTCCTCATCGGGGTGTGCCGAGGTTGGTGCGTAAACCTGTATGACCTTCAGCGAATACCGTTTGGTGATTCTGAGTATAAGATACGCAACCCTCTTCGACACACTCTCAATCTTTACAACGTTGTTAACGAGAGACTTGTGGACGATAAATCCGACACCTCCTTGGGACAGATGGTCGCCCTCCCGGTAATAGAGCAAGTTGCCGGATTCGAGGATTACCGTTTCATCCCCCTCTCTTCGGACTTCGGATAATCCTATAACTCCACAATCTTCTCGTCAGTCCTCAGGGTGCGTGCGTTGTATGTTGCCAGGTCGAGTCGTCGCAGGTGGCAACCGAACCTCCACCGGAGATTCTTAGCACCCCCTGCCCCGCCGTTACCATGGTCGCCACCGTAGCCAGGAATAGCGGGGCCGTCGGGGACTCGGGGCCGTGTCTTAGTAACTTTATCCGCGAGCGGGTTGGCATCCGCAGTTTTTTTATTGTATTTTTGCTGTTATCAGGAAGATGCTGCTGCCCATCTCCTGCCTGTTTCCCTTTGTCGCCTTTTACGACACTCACTGTAAGATATGGGGTAGTGGATATTCTTAACCGCCACTACACGGCAAGACTAACAACGATGACCATATTATCTTGCCAAAACCATCAACTGAATAGGAAGTATGAATAACGCATCCCTATTTACCCATGTTCACAATATAATGCTACTAACAACGATGACCATATTATCTTGCCAAAACCATCAACTGAATAGGAAGTATTAATAACGCATCCCCATTTATCCATGTTCACAATATAATGCTTATGCAATAAGGTCAAGAGTAGGATAGAATGCATTATTATCAAAAACGGGAGAACAAACCCTGTAAACATTTGTTTTACACAACAAATATTTATTCCCACCCGGGATTCGAACCCCGGATCCGTAGCGTAAATAGTCGTAAGATAAGATTACCACCACTAGACCGACCATACAGTCACTTCTCGTACGATAAATCGCTTTTGCGCCCACTCCAAAATATATCCTGTAAAACACGGACGGTCTGGCTATAGAACAGCATTTTACATAGTATTACGTAAATTCATAATTTCTTAAAATAAAATAATAAATGTAGGTATTGGTAAAGATTCAAATCTGAGAGCAACAAATCCATTAGCGTAGGCATCGTACGCTGAGTTTATATAAAGAAACCCTTTTGGCTGGTTGCAAAGGCGCTATTATGGTAATGCAGGAAGGTATAGTCGTTGACTTACCCGATAGCTCAGCTCTCTTGTGTGCGGCTGCTGGTCTTTCCTCTTGCTTGCACCACTCACTCTATAATAGTTCCCTAAATATAATTCACACGAACAGTTCATATTTATGAGGGGCTGAATATAGTGTAGTATTTCAGTGCGTTAATGACAGGCGGTGTCCGATGACTGTAAGTGATCTGAAGACGAATAAAAAATAACGGTCGTTGTCTTTTACATCGAATCTTCTAGTTGCAGCGAATGCTGTCTTTTTCATCGAAGGAGAAAAATAATATATGTTGATCCTCTGATGTGATTGGTGTATTCATTCAATTTTTAAATATGTGCGAAAACGGTGTTAACACCTTTTGTAATTTTAAATATAAAATATACTTTTAAAATACTATATTTGATGTGATGTTCAATATTTTGTAAATTAATTTTCAGGTGGTGACTCTGGCGCAGTTGATCAAGACTCAATTACAGCTGAACGAGAAGCTCACCTTACTCACGTCCCAATGAGATCAGCCCTTGGGATGAGCGTCATCCCAATACATGTCCCCATTTATTCACTGAAATATTCTCGGGGAGAACTTTCTAACATCTACGAAGTTGTAATTATATGATTGTATGATAAAAAGCGTCAGCAGTTTGTTTAATTGTAATAAACCGCAACGTTACAATTTCTTTGATTTTTATTTATCCCTTTCAAGCCCGCCAAAAACGCCAAAAATCGTGCACATTTTTTTTTAAATTCCCGCGTCGCTTCGATTCAATTTTGTAGAGCCAACCACCACCACACTATCGTGCATGTATTACGCTTAGGGCTCGACCGAGGCGGGTTTATCATTCTCGGCCGAGACCGAGACCGAGAATAAAATATTGGCAGAGACCGAGAATAGACAAATTGTGAAAAAAAGCAACATGCTTTTAACTGTTTGATAAAAATGAATTATTTTAATAATCAAAATAAAATAACATAATGTAGCATGAAAAAAGTAATTTTTCGGCATTTTGACCCTTCAATGAATGTCGCCTGTTATCGTACAACTGTCCAGTTTTACTAAAAGAGTCCATCCGATAATAATGAAGATATTTGACTAACTTCATTATTTCGAATCCTTAACAAAATAACGTACACATTAAGTTATAATCCCCTGTCAATCTGTAAATCACATATTCGAAAACTTACTCGCTTTCCATTTCCAATGTAATCAATTTACAAATTGCAATAACAACAAGTAGACACTCCTCACACTGTGAGGTTATATGTACTTGTATGCACAGTTTGTGAGGCTCACAGCAACACGTACTTATTATTATTTACTATGAAATACGAGATCATAGAGAAAAGTCATGCGAAATTTTACCAAAATGAATACAAATGACAATAAACTGCGAACGAACTGCGCGAAGACGGCCGCAGTTCAACGGGGCTGTCGCAACCAATCACAAAACAGTTAGTCATTCAACCGAGCGACGAACATAACTGCGCGCTAATTTGAATCCAATCGGTACAGGTAAGTAACAGTTCGGCCTTGGCGGAGAATCTCGACGATTTTTAGTCGAGAATGCTGAGACCGAGATCTCGGTAGAGCCTTAATTACGCTCCTTATAGAATAATAATTTTCTGTTTAGTAGGCATCAGTTAGGTGACAAAGATGGCAGCGTTTCCTGACGTTGGCGGCGGTAATCGTAATGTTTTTTTTGCGACTTTTAGTGTAAACATTTTGATCTTGATGTTATTTCGTAGATGTAATCATTGTTTACCCATTCAACAAGTTTTTACCGTAGAAACTTATGATTTTTCAAAATGACACCACAAACTCAAATAATCACGATCGTGACGTTCAGGTCTATCTTCACTTTAAACGGTTTTAGGTAACTATTATCATTTGTTGAATTTGTAATTATTTTTATTTTTGACAGGTGTTGAACTTACCAGTGATTTGGTATTACATCTACTTGGGGATGGCAATGATTCAGAGGTAGAAGGACTAGACGATGAAGCAGAATTATCTCTCCAAAAGGTCATCGATTCCTGCTGATGGAATTTCGACTGCGCCGTCTCCAGTACCGCCACCGCTTGCACGACGGCATCTTGTAAATGTTGGCCAAAGACACTCGGAAGTCAGAAGAAGAATTTGGAGACAGGTACCATTTAATCAAAAAGAACATGACTACCACAGGCACAGGCCACAGGCTCCTCCAGTTGCAATTAGAGGGCCTTTAGAATATTTCAATGAATACTTTGATGACAAGTTTTTTAACATTGTATTATGTAATATGTATATGTAGTAACAACGACTACATGTGTCGTACAGGCCGGATTCTAAATACCATATTCCATTGAACTGAAAAAACTTGTTGGGATTCATTTGATCATGAGTGTCATCCAATACCCACGGCTATTCATGTATTGGCGAGATGGGATGCTAACATCATGACTAAAGAAAGGTTAAAGACAATACGTTCAGCTTTCCACGTCGTTGACAGCGATACTGCTCCACCAGGTAATGTCGATACTTGACCGGGTCAAAGAAGTTTATGACAAATTGATTTTATTCCGTTGACGAACAAATGCTACCGTTTAGCGGAGTTTGTCCACGTGGGCTGCAACAAGTGATCAAAGGTTAGCATCAACCCCAAGGTCTAAAGATATTCGTGGCCACAACTCATAAATGTCTCACGATAGACTTTGAAGTCTATAGAGGTGCCAACACTCGGTTCGGCGACAGAACTTCCAAGAGGGACCTGTATTTACTTTGATCGCTACTTCTCGTCGATTCCTTTGCTTGAAAAGTTAAACACCATTGGATTGCACGACACAGAGACGCTAATGATGAATCGATTACCACAACGCAAAAACATTGATTTAAAACCTGACCGCCGAATGCAACGCGGTGAATCACAGCAGTTTGTCTGTGACGATATGGTCGTAATTAAATGGATGGACAAGGCCGTGTTAGTCGCATCAAACTGCACACGTCTGCAGATGAAACAACTTTTGTGAAGTTGTTTCATCTGCAACAAAAACCATCGCAAACTACAACAGGCACATGGGCGGTGTAGACATCCGTGATCAATCAAGGGAATATTACTGCACTTTCACGAAGACAAAAAAATGGACACTGAAGGTAATACTTCATTTCATTGATCTGCTTGTTTGTAATGCATGGCTCTTGTACAAATTGGAATGCGCAGCAGCTGAGATCCCTAGCAACAAAACCATGGACTTACTTTACTTTAGAATGCAAGTAGCCCATGGACTAACCGGCACACCTATTCGTAGAAGGAGGACTCCAAGTGATGATGGCGATGAAGCCGAAAATTTAGAGTCAAACACGCCAAAGTTTAGGAGATAAAATCAACCATCTCAAGCTAAAAGATGATGGCTATTACCACCTCCCAAGTTTTGAAGCAATCGACAATCCCTCCGCATGCCGAATGAAAGGACATAGGAGCCGACCAAAGCTTAGATGCGAAAAGTGTGACGTGTACCTGTGTCTCTCGAGGAAACCAAACTGCTTTGTTGCTTACTGATAGATAGATAGATAGATAGAAAATTCTTTATTGCACTCAAACAAACAAACATTTGGTACAAAGGCGAACTTAATGCCAAAAAGGCATTCTCTGCCAGCTAACCTTTGGTAGTGTGGTGAGAGTTATGGGTAGAGCCGCAACAGAGGGAAAAAAAAAACTAACTTACTTTAGAAACTAACTTCACATATTATTCAATAATATAATATTATATAAATATGTTACTTTATATATATTGACACTTCATACACACACATATATACATATATATAAATGTATATATACATATAAACAAAAATACATACTATACCAATAAAATACATACAATTTAGTATAAGAAAATATAATATTATATAAACCAATAATATTAATCAAGTAATTTTAAATAATGTGCCTCAACCTTACGTTTAAATGAATTTATTGAGGGAGCATCTTTTATATCTCGTGGAAGGTTATTCCAAAGTGTAATTGATGATACCGTAAAGGAATCTGAGTAGTATGTAGATTTATGCAACGGGATAGTTAGAGTTTTATTGGACATCGAACGGGATAAGCTTAAGTATGAAAAACGCTCTTTCAGATAAGCTGGGGAACAAGGATTGTAAAGAATACCATACAAAGTGGTTAGAAGGTGTGTGTTCCGGCGAAAACGGATGTCGAGCCACTTAAGTCTTGAGCGAGATTGTGATATATGATCAAACTTGCGCAGGCCAAAAATATAGCGTATGCACAAATTGAGCAGACGGTCGAGTTTGCTAAGCAGTTCCTCAGTTATATCTGGATAAGCAATATCAGCATAATCTAAAATAGGAAGCAACAGTGTTGACTAACGTAACCTTGGCCGTCTGAGGGATAAACTTTTGCCAGAGCTTTAATGAATGCATTGTGCTAAAAATTCGTTTCCGGACCTCACTAACTTGTGACACCCAGCTTAGGTCGTGAGCCAAAATTAAGCCGAGGTTTTTAACCTGCCTAGCATACTCTAAATCAACACCGGTTAGAATAACCTTAGGCAGATGTTGATAGTCGAGTCGGCATGTAATTTTTCTGCTGCCTATGATTATAACCTGTGTTTTGGCAGGATTTAATATTAGTCCATGACAGCTTGCCCACTGATGAACTGCAGCAAGATCCAAATTCATTTTGTCAACAGATGCATTTAGGTCATTTACACTAAAATGCTGATACAGCTGGACATCATCTGCGTACAGGTGATACTTGCTGAAATTTATCACGGAAACAAGTGCCCTGATAAACACAGAAAAGAGCAACGGAGATAAAACACCGCCTTGAGGAACACCAGCAACAACGTTACACCAGTCGGAGAACTTATCATCAACACGAATACGTTGCCGGCGTCCCCGAAGATAGGAACTGAACCATTGTACTACTGATGATGTTAAATTCAGGGATTTTAGAACTGCTAACAGAATGTCGTGGTCAACACAATTAAACGCGTTACTGAAGTCTAGGAGGACAAGAAGAGTAAGTTGACGATTATCCATCGCAAAGCGGATATCATCAGTTATTTTAATTAAGGCCGTGGAAGTACTGTGCAGTGGACGGAAACCAGACTGAAAAGGATTGAAGAGGTTGTTTTTGTTTAGAAATTTTGTGAGTTGGTAATGAACAACCTTTTCAAGAATTTTAGAGAAGAAGGAGAGGATAGATATTGGCCTATAATGGTTGAAATTAGCAGGAGAGTTGTTTTTGGCGATAGGAATTAGGAACGCTTCTTTCCACTTGGTAGGGAAGGTACTGGAGGCAAAGGAAAAATTTATTAGATGAGTGACATGGGAAACTATTTGGTCCAAAATCGGCAAAACCATATCGCGTCCAATACCATCTGGGCCAACAGCTTTGCTGGATATAACGGATACAATTTTTTGATGATACTGATGAAGCAAAAGTAAGGACTGATTTAGTTTTTATCTCAATTGTAGTGGTTTTAACATGTTAGATCTTTGTAAATTGTTCCCTTAATTGTTACACATTGAGCGTTTGATTACATATTTCAATAAAATATATTTTATATCTAAATTATTCCATACTAAAGCGCACACTAAAAGTCAAACCCAATAACATCACGATCGTGCACTATTAAAGTTTGGGCAGGGTTAGTTACAGAACTTGGGGGTGTTTCGGAGCGTTTTCCCCTAAATAGACCCCAAAAAAAAAATTATTTAAATGTCATTGCTTATAAAATTTACGTTGCAAGTTTACTTGAATAACAATATTACTTATTAATAATAACAATCATTCGTGTAAGCTGTTAAATCTCTAGGCGCTGTATGTTTTTTGATCACGTGATCAAAGTACTAAGAGCATCTTGCCTCGAAAGCGCCAGTGCTCACAGTACAAAAATGGCGGCGATTTATGACGTCCATAACGGAACGAAATTTTCATCACTGAGAACACAAGTGTATATCGGAACCTATCTTATGGGCCCTATAAACCATCGGCCATGATGGGCGAATACTAGCGATCACGATCGTGTGGAGGGCATGATCGCCTATAATCGCCTATGATCGGTGATGATCGAGCGTAATGGCTGCTGTCGCTTTTTCGGACAATCATCAAAAGAAGTTCGGCCATGATCATGCGCGCATCTACATGATCGCCGATGCTCTATAAACTTACCTTGTTTTATTTCGGTGTATAGTTAACATCCACCTTTTTTTGCTTCCTTTTTTTTTTTCACCACTCTGTTAAGGTGTACGTCTAAATAATGGTTATACATATAAACTAATTAGGTAAATAAATACCGGCAGCTGCAACTGTTTCAACGTCCATCTCGGACAGATGACAATACAAATATATAGGATGCACGATTGTGTGAGTAGCCTCACAATGACTGTGACAATCATGCTACATTCTGTGGTTGTCAATCATGGCCGATGGTGTATAGGCGAGGTTAAAACTGTGCAAGCCGCGTCAAAACAGCGCGTCTCGGTGTGAACTGACCCTAAGAGGTATGAAATAATTAGTCAATTAAAGTAGGATGTGTTGTTTATTGATAAATTGCTTCAGTAAGCAATGCGTGGTGTTGTCATGCGGTAGCCAGGATCGTGGTGGTGGGAATTGCGAGCGCTCGGAGCTCGTGGCAGCGCCACACCCACTGTGGTTTCACACGCACCCCTCCCACACCCATATCCCGCCCATCCCCCAAGCTCACCACGTAGTCCACTGTCGCACCTTCCTCAGCGCACGACTCCTGCGTAATAACTCTTTTATAATTATTTTTATAAAGAATCATTATTTTTTTATAGAACAAGGATAACAAACGAGCACACAGTCCACCTGAAGGTAAGTGGATGCTGTGACCCATATACACCTACATCTATCATTAGTTAAGAATCAAAATGCAAATGCGTAAACTACCCCTGAGAAATAACATGGAATGCCTCGTTTCCAGTAAAAAGGGTCTCCGGTTCTCAACACTCACCATATGAAACACAGTAGCAATAAACTGCTATTTCACACTGGTATTCTCTAAGAGCGTGGTCCTTCCCCGGTCAAAGCAACCCATAGGTGCCACAACCATAATATATCTGCACCGTGGTTCTACGACGTAGTAAAAGTTCATATTAGCATCAAAAATGTCTTTATTCGATTACACAAAAATCGATACTTGCGGTCACCGTGCCGGCCGATTTAATACTGTACTCGTATTATGTAAGGCACATAGTCGTTACAGGCCCAAGCAGTGGACCCCAAGATTGAAATATCTCACCTGCTGCAGCAACAAGCCGCCGTAAGCTCGCACGTAGCGAGCCAGCAGCTCTACATCAAAGCCACTCCGCTGTACATCCTCCGCTATAAGGAAGGTCTTCCCATCAAAGAAGTCAGGCAGCGAGTTGGTGAGACTCGTGTCGTCCTCGTCTCCGCCGCGTTCCTCCTCCGTGTCGTCATAGTCCGAGTCATCTAGCGTCACTGAGCCTGGATAATTGCATTTCGTCCAATGAGAACATTCACGACTTTTTCTGCCACCAGGGCGGCGCCATTTAGGAATGAGGTGAAATATTTGACAGATTTCATGGCGGAGAAAGTTAATTTGTTACATATAAAGTAGATTCATAATTCTTTGTAATATATTAGTTATATTTTATAACTAGCGATCCGCCCCGGCTTCGCACGGGTGATTTCTGAATTTCGTCAACAGCGCCACCGACCGGTTCCGATTGTGAATATAAAGTTCAAAATTTCATCATACTCGGTTCAACCGTTTAGGAGGAGTTCAGTCACACACACACAGGGACAGAAGAATTATAGATAAACTACCGTCCAAAAGTTTCGAAGCACATCTGTTTTCATACAAAACAAAACATCGCCGACAATATGTATAAGTTAGTAATAAAATTAAAATTTTACGACCTTTTACAATTGTTCACACAAAAACAAAAAGATTATCATACCACATTCATCAAGTTTTGTGTGGTTTTATTGAACATTTTTGCTAGTTTTAACTTTTTTGGAGCTACTATAGTCTCACTTGAGCAATGGATCGAATAGAATAGAATAGAATAGAATATTTTTTTATTCAATATACATTACATGTGTAATTCTTATTGAAAGTCATTTTTTACTTTACCACTGGTTCGAAAAAACCCTCTGTCCTGGGAAGAACCAGCAAGAAACCCAGCGGGACTTTTTTTTTTAAATAAATTTTACAATATAAATTATTACGAACTATTTACAAAATTTATTTTAGAAACTGCTTGGAAGCGATCAACCTCATTCCCAAGGGTTATTATCAACCATGTATTCATTTATACTATAATAAGCCTTTTTATACAGTTTCAGCTTAATAAAACATTTAAACTTGGTAATAGAGAGAACCTGTACACTTTCCGGGACCTTGTTGTAATAGCGTATACATTGCCCCAAGAATGAATTACTGACTCTGTGGAGTCGAGAAACTGGTATCACTAGCTTGTGTTTGTTCCTAGTGTTTACAGAATGTATATCACTTCTTTTACTAAAACTATCTTTGTTTTTGTGAACATACATTAAATTTTCGTAAATATACTGAGAGGCCAAAGTTAATATATTAATTTCTTTAAATTTATCTCTAAGAGACTCTCTCGGTTTTAGATTGTAAATAGCTCTAATGGCCCTCTTCTGTAAAACAAAAATAGTTTCTGAATCAGCCGCATTTCCCCATAGCAAAATCCCATAAGACATTATGCTATGAAAATAACTAAAATAAACTAATCTAGCTGTCTCGACACTAGTGAGAACTCTAATCTTTTTTACAGCATAGGCTGCAGAACTTAGTCTGCTTGCTAATTTGGATATATGGGGGCCCCACTGGAGCTTTGCGTCAAGAGTGATGCCAAGAAAAACAGTGGATACAACAGGGCTCAATTCCTCCCCATTTAAAAACACATTGGTATTCAGATTTTGAACATTCGTTGTTGTAAATTTAACACAATTAGTTTTATTTCCGTTCAAATGCAGATTATTAACGTTAAACCAATGCACTAATTTTGATATAGCATTATTCACTTCGTCACATTTAAATGATTGACGTTTAAGTTTAAAAATCAAGGAAGTATCATCAGCAAATAATACTATATCATGACTATCCCCTACAAGGTGAGGTAAGTCATTAATATACACCAGAAACAGGAATGGGCCGAGAATCGAGCCCTGAGGTACACCCATTAGTACAGGTGACCCGGAAGAACTTTTACCATTGATAATAACCTTCTGTTTTCTATTACTTAAATATGAAATAATAAGTTTAAGCGCTGTGTTCTTGACACCATAGTACTGTAGCTTCCTGATTAATGTCTCATGGTGAACACAGTCGAAGGCCTTGGAAAGGTCACAAAATATACCCAAAGCATCCTCTGATTTCTCCCATGCACAAAAAATATGTTTAATAAGCTCAACTCCAGCGTCAGTTGTCGAGCGACCCCTTGTAAAACCGAATTGATTATTATGTAGCAATTTATTAATATTAAAGAAACTTAACATCTGATCTAAAATAATTTTTTCAAAAATTTTACTTAATGTTGGTAGTACAGAAATTGGTCTAAAATTGGCGGGGTCTAATGTACTACCAGATTTAAATATAGGTATGACTTTACTATGTTTCATTAAATCAGGAAACACACCAGATTCGACGCTTATATTAAATATAGTGGCTAGATAAGGTGCTAATGTATCTATTATAGATAAAATAACTTTAACGGAAATCCCCCATAAGTCTGCCGTTTTCTTAACATCAATAGTTTTAAAATATTTAACGATATCTTTTGGCAGTACCCTATGGAATTTAAAAGTATTTGAACAAGCCTTTACATTTTGTTTGAGCAATGATTCGGCGACAGTAGGAGAAGAATTTAATGATTTTGTTGTCAAAAAAGGAACATCAGTAAAATGTTTCTCAAAAGCCATAGCAACTTCTTGATCAGATCGCGTTAAATTATTGTTAATATTCAATTGAAAATCCGAGTTGCGCGGTTTGACCTTGCCCGTTTCACTATTTATTATTCTCCAGGTCATTTTAATTTTGTCGGATGCAGTTTTAATTTTGTTGCTTAAATGTAAAGCCTTAGCAGTGGAGCACACTTTTTTAAATATTTTAGAATATGTTTTTACATAATCTCTAAATATAACACTACTATTATATGATCTTTCATCATAAAGCTCGTATAACCTTCGCCTACTTTTATGAATTCCTACTGTCGCCCATTCATTAAATGATTTGCGACTGTTAAAAGAGAAAGTTTTAGAAGTAAATATTCTACTAAATTCACAACGTATAATTTCAAATAATGTAGCATACAAATAATTAGCACTATTTTTAAACGAAAGTGATGGAAGTCTTTTTATTATATTACTTCTAAACCTCTCCAAGCGATGTTCATTTATTGGAACAAACACAACTTTCTTATTTTTCTGTTTTTTGTGTATGTAAGGTAGTGATACTAACTGTCCACAGTGATCTGAACTTAAATTTTGAATAATTGATTTATGCAAGGGCTTAACATCTGTAAAAATGTTATCTATACAGGTCGCACTAGGCCCAGCAATACGTGTTGGTTCTAAGAATAAATTTACAAGATTATACGATTTAAACAATGAGCTAAACTTAATACTAATGGATCGCGAAGGTTGTGATATATTAACATTAGTTGTATGCGAAAAATTTTGACTAGGTACTACTTTGACCGTACTTTATCTTCTGAACTGGGCTGACCACCTTGTCCAGCGCGAGATCTCCCATTTTCCTTCCAATGCCAAAATTATAATATAGTTTAATTTGTAAAATAAGTAATTATAATTTATAATATACGGCCGCTAGAGGGGCGCTGATAATGTGATAATCAAGCCTAGAGCGCTGTCGACATTTAATCCGCCTCTGTATATACATACGCTATAAACCTAAAAACTGTGTACTGTGTGACCATCCGCGTAACAAATACGTTCACCTTGGTCGTTTCGGAAAAAAATATTATTTTTTGGTCAGAGTTGAGAAATTTGCTACCACCAACGTCACCCACGCGAGCAAGCACCGTTTGTTTTTGTTGTATGCAGTAAGAAAAAAGTCTTATAAAAAACACATAATTTTTTATCAATATCATTGTAAATCAACCGTTATTTAAATTAGGAAGCGGAAAATCTTCATTTAATTGGAATTCATAATGATTTCTTATATTTACGCGAATACTACACATTAAATGAAAAAGTAGAGTACCTACTGTTATTCCAAAGTTAGAGTAACAGTATTCACTCAGTGTATGTTGCCTTTGATAACCTACGGAACCGAGGGATGGTCTTTCTTGGATGGTGGTCGTAAGAGGAAACTAAAAGTAGCTTAGTGAAGTACTCTAATAATTCATAAAGAGGACACGCTGTAAAATGAGATAGCAATCAAATACTCGCTTATAATCGTTAAAAATCAGCTAAAACAGACCCAATTTATCAGTAAGCTTTTATACGTGGCAGTTTACAAAACTTACAGTTGGGAAACGAATGTACTTGTGGCAGTAATGGTGAGTGCTTTACGGGGCGACCGTGTGCCGGCGCACTACATCTATTAGTCTGCTGTACATGCGGTAGACGTTAACGTGTTTTATAGTATTTATTTCACTAATTTTATGTGCCGTTTCCGAAAAATATAATATATATTATGAGGAATAACTGCTATAGTTAAATAAGTTATTAAGTAAAATTGAATTCAAATAACAACCACTCTTATTTTTCCTCATATTTTTTTTGATTATCCGAATACAAATATTTAAAATAGTACTTAACAAAATGCTTATTGTAAAAAGCTATTACAATTTAAATTAATATTTTAATGATAAATTATAAATTTTAATTATTTTGCCAAAATTTATTATTTCTATTTACTTATTTGACATTGTTAATATTTTCATCAAAATTTTAAATCTTATTTACATGAATGAAAAATGACCAATAGTTGAGATGAAATATTTATTGACATTTAACAAATAAATAAATAATAATGTATAGATTATTTACTGTAAATATTGGAATTTAATTTAATTCTATATTAATTAATATTTAAACTCCGTCTGAATATGCTACGCCCGTACAGGCTGTCACATGCTTTGTAAATATATTGTAACAACTTTATACTTTGTGACATGCAACAAATTAATTATGAATACTTTAACATAATGAAATTTAACAATTGAAAACCGAAAACATCTGTAAAAAGAGTCAATGTATTTGGCAGTGCAACACTTATAAATGTGTTTTTTCTAGTACTAATAAAAAATTATATTGTTCGATAAATGTTTTTAACTCATAAGTATTTACATAATGTTAATAAATGATAATAAGTAATATAATATCCAAAATTATTTTTTTTCGTGACAACCTCTAGCATAACCTACGCGGGCGGCGGCATCAACTGACATCAAATGCCTGTCTCACTCTGCGCTTTTGGCATGAAAATATACTTACGCTGCGCGGCTGCCTACAAGAGGTTAATTTAGTGAGGGTGTGATGAAACGCGCCTTACGTTAATAAAAAAGTGTTTTTCTCTCATAAGTATTTAGGCACTTTTGATATTTATTTTAAGTTTTTATTCAAGTATGGCTTCTCAAAAAGTCAAAAGGTACTGCATAGCATGCGCGTGCTTAAATAACAATAGAAATTGCGACTTTTCATTCTTTACTGTTCCCAAGGATACCGAAAGGTAAGGTATTATTATTTATAGGAAGATCTAGATAATTAAGTATCTAGTTAGTTAGTAGATTTATTATCAAATAATAAATCTGCTAATAAATAGCGACCAGACCACAGCTTCGCAGTTTTCGATTTTTTCGCGTATAATGCCAATGACCAGAATTAATGCAATGTAAGTAAACCTCCCAGCACTAATGACTGCCAACTAATGCAAGATCAGCATATACTGGTTATATGTTTAACACTTGGTCGATAAAAAAAAGAGATTGAAAATAGCAGCATTTCTCATTGCCACTAATTCATTAATAATGCCGTCGCGTGTCGCATGTTTGTATATAGTAAAAAAGGTGAAACAGACGTGACGGCTCCGTGGTGCAGTGGCTTATCAATGAATAATTCGCGCTAAGGGCCACGGGTTCGAATCCCGCATGGAACAAGTATTTCTATGGCCTACAAACAATTGTTTTGGGTCTGGATGTTTGTCCTTGTGAAATCTATGTATGTAAACTGCCCCCGCGATACAGGAGAAAATCCTAGTGTGGAGGTAACGTTTTTTAAGAAGAGAAGAAGAGAGACAATAGCTAATGAAATTAAACATTTTGTACAACCGAGTTCAATATTAATACGCATTATTAAGAATAACTCTAAAATTACTGGTCAGATCTTGATAAAATTTATATGGCGTATATAAAGTATGAGCACCAGTTTTCAAATAAAAAAGAATCATCAAAATCGGTTCATCCAGAAAAAAAGTTCTGAGATAACACATATAAATATACCTTTTTTTGAAGTCGGTTAAAAATGAACAACCTATGAACAACCGTAACACCAGGGGAATTGCAGGTGCGTTGCCGGCCTTTTAGAAAGGAGTAAGTTCTTTTCTTGAAGGTACCTAAGTCGTATCAGTCCAGAAAAATCGCCGGTGGTAAACTATTCCACAGAGAAGTTGTACGAGGAAGAAAACTCCTAGTAAAACGCACAGTGGTGGACCGCCAAGCATCCAGATGGTGAGGATGATATCGTGAATTTGGACGCGATGTGCGTTCGTGAAATTTGGCGGCTGGAATTAATCCGAACAATTCCTCAGAACACCCTGTGGTAGATACGATAGATAATGCAAAGAGATGCAACATCCCTACGCAGCGCCAGTGAGCTGATCGAAACGATCAGAAAGAATTCGGTCGTCGACGATTCGTACTGTTCTGAGCTGGATGCGTTCGATTGGAAGGAGCTGGCACTGGATTGCCCTGGCCCAGAGATGAGAACAGTACTCCACGTGAGGCCGAACTTTTGCTTTGTAAAGTTGCAAGCGATGTGCCGGCATGAAATACTATCTCGCTCTGCTGAGCACGCTCAGCTTTTTAGAGGCCAACTTGGCCTTCCCTTCCAAGTGACCACGAAACTGCACATTATTCGATATGTCGACGTTGAGGATTCAGATGATAGCTGAGTCAGCAAGGGGAGTGCCTTGAAACTGAGGAGATACGACAAAGAGGTTCTTTTACCATCTCATCTTGTTTATCGTTCTTTTTAGCGGTAAACGCACCCACTTGTCTTCTGGGGATTGAACTGGACTACATTTAATCCCAATCCGAGACTGTTCAGCAAAGACTCGACTTCAGACACAAGTTTGTCCCGGTACTCGGCGACGTTTCCCCGAGAAATATTGGCACGATCGGTGTATAAAGCATCACCAGTGCTGTCGTCTGCATAGCAATGAATGTTACCAGTTTGCAACATATCATTGACATGCAGAAGAAACAGCGTTGGTGATATACACGCAGCCCTATGGAACACCAGCGTTAATAGGCTTGTAATCAGAGCATGCACCGTCCGCTATGACCTTGATACTCCGATCAGCAAGGAAACTGGTGATCCAATCGCACAATTTCTCGGGAAGCCCATAGGAAAGGAGCTTCGAAAGAAGCGCTTTGTGCCAGAACCGATCAAAGGCCTTCGCTATGTCTGAACTAACGGCCAATGCCTCCCCCTTGGACTCAACTGCTTCCATCTATGAGTCAGGTAAACCAGAAGATTACCAGCTGATCGACTCCAACGAAAATCATATTGGCAGTCCTCATGAACTGGCAGTTTATAATATCAGCTTAATGTTGCTGTTTCGTAAAGTGAAGTGATGAAAACCGTAAGTCAACCTTAACTTAAATATCCTATGAGGCAATCAATGGGCTCCCCCATTTCTCTTTGTTTAGCAGTGGAATTGCAATGACCTGTTATGAATTAATGATTGAAATAATGATGTTTGTACGAGTGTCTCGTAACTCTAGTAGCGTACCTTTCATCCTCTCGTCGCATATAAAGGCCACGTCGTCGTCAGATTGTGCAGGCGAGCTGGTGCGCCGCTTCTTCTGTTCCCGGAGCACCTTCTCTATTTCGTCGTCCGTGTCGCCCTCCGCTATTTGTAACAATATTCTGATGTACGTAAATCACAGCACAAGGCACGATTTAATTTGTTAGGAAAGAGTAGAGATTAATGTTCTGTATTGTAGAGATTAATGTCTGTATGTAGAGATTAAAATTTCTGAAATATGTATTAGTTATAATTTATATTAGTTAAATTAGAAATGGATAAGCCAAACTACGGATAAAAGTAAAAGAAATAAAAAATGTGAAAAAAAAAAATAATTCAACAATTAGGTATTGTTTTGTGAATATACACACACACTAAAAACCGACAAACTTATAATTTTTAATGTAATGAATAATTTCACTTCAGTCTCAACTAGCGACATCTGGTGAGCGTAAGATTATTAGCTCTCATTGATTACTAAGCTCCGGCGCCGCTCTGGTGGTAGAAAAACAAGTGGATGCCCTCTTTGTTAATGTGTAAATTGACATGCTCACCTTGTTGTTCTGCGTGTGACGAGGGCTGTGGAGACTGAGGCGGCGGTGGAGACTGTGTGTGCTTCGTATGCTGCGTGTGCTGTGAATGCTGCGTGTGCTGTGAATGCTGTGAATGCTGCACGTGCGGTGCGTAGCGAGCTTCGTGCATGCGGCGGCGCCGAGCCCTGCAGGCGCGCAGCCAGGCCGCGCTCACGATGTGTGCGTGCGGCGCTTCACTCTTCACCTTCCTCAGCTTCGGCGTGTTCGGAAACGCGCACCTGCACACACACTCGATCATTAAAGCTTCGCTTACAAACATTTCTATGAAGTTCTTCACATTATGCCGAATACGGTAAAACACTAAACCTAGCATTTATTTATTTAATAATTGCAAATATTTCTACGTATATTACTAGACACAGTAATTTAGAATAAACAATGTGTCATAGCTGACCGTAGCATCCACTTATCATCAGGTAGACTGTGTGATCGATTGTCACCCTTATTCTAAATAAATCTAAACAAAATAAGAGCCTAGCATTTTCAACAAACATTTTGTCAGCGCAGACAATAATCAAAACACCCAGACTGGCAAAATATGAACATTGCTCTTCACTCATAATATGCTTTCAACATTCGTATGTTTCTATAAATTGCTATACCAGAGCAAATCTACTAAATCTATCTCCCCCATAAATTGTCCCGCAGCTCCCCACGCTCGGATGCACGAGTGCACGAGTGCACGTGTACAAGAGCAGTGAGCAGTGAGCAGTGAGCAGTGAGCAGTGAGCACTGACACGAGATGCGTGCAGTCGTGCGTCCAGTCGGGGCGGTAGCGCGCGCCGAGCGCCAGCCCGGCGTCCCGCAGCTCCCCGCGCTCGGGTGCACGAGTGCACGTGTACAAGAGCAGTGAGCAGTGAGCAGTGAGCAGTGAGCAGTGAGCACTGACACGAGATGCGTGCAGTCGTGCGTCCAGTCGGGGCGGTAGCGCGCGCCGAGCGCCAGCCCGGCGTCCCGCAGCTCCCCGCGCTCGGGTGCACGAGTGCACGTGTACAAGAGCAGTGAGCAGTGAGCAGTGAGCAGTGAGCAGTGAGCACTGACACGAGATGCGTGCAGTCGTGCGTCCAGTCGGGGCGGTAGCGCGCGCCGAGCGCCAGCCCGGCGTCCCGCAGCTCCCCGCGCTCGGGTGCACGAGTGCACGTGTACAAGAGCAGTGAGCAGTGAGCAGTGAGCAGTGAGCAGTGAGCACTGACACGAGATGCGTGCAGTCGTGCGTCCAGTCGGGGCGGTAGCGCGCGCCGAGCGCCAGCCCGGCGTCCCGCAGCTCCCCGCGCTCGGGTGCACGAGTGCACGTGTACAAGAGCAGTGAGCAGTGAGCACTGACACGAGATGCGTGCAGTCGTGCGTCCAGTCGGGGCGGTAGCGCGCGCCGAGCGCCAGCCCGGCGTCCCGCAGCTCCCCGCGCTCGGGTGCACGAGTGCACGTGTACAAGAGCAGTGAGCAGTGAGCACTGACACGAGATGCGTGCAGTCGTGCGTCCAGTCGGGGCGGTAGCGCGCGCCGAGCGCCAGCCCGGCGTCCCGCAGCTCCCCGCGCTCGGGTGCACGAGTGCACGTGTACAAGAGCAGTGAGCAGTGAGCACTGACACGAGATGCGTGCAGTCGTGCGTCCAGTCGGGGCGGTAGCGCGCGCCGAGCGCCAGCCCGGCGTCCCGCAGCTCCCCGCGCTCGGGTGCACGAGTGCACGTGTACAAGAGCAGTGAGCAGTGAGCACTGACACGAGATGCGTGCAGTCGTGCGTCCAGTCGGGGCGGTAGCGCGCGCCGAGCGCCAGCCCGGCGTCCCGCAGCTCCCCGCGCTCGGGTGCACGAGTGCACGTGTACAAGAGCAGTGAGCAGTGAGCAGTGAGCAGTGAGCAGTGAGCAGTGAGCACTGACACGAGATGCGTGCAGTCGTGCGTCCAGTCGGGGCGGTAGCGCGCGCCGAGCGCCAGCCCGGCGTCCCGCAGCTCCCCGCGCTCGGGTGCACGAGTGCACGTGTACAAGAGCAGTGAGCAGTGAGCAGTGAGCAGTGAGCAGTGAGCACTGACACGAGATGCGTGCAGTCGTGCGTCCAGTCGGGGCGGTAGCGCGCGCCGAGCGCCAGCCCGGCGTCCCGCAGCTCCCCGCGCTCGGGTGCACGAGTGCACGTGTACAAGAGCAGTGAGCAGTGAGCAGTGAGCAGTGAGCAGTGAGCACTGACACGAGATGCGTGCAGTCGTGCGTCCAGTCGGGGCGGTAGCGCGCGCCGAGCGCCAGCCCGGCGTCCCGCAGCTCCCCGCGCTCGGGTGCACGAGTGCACGTGTACAAGAGCAGTGAGCAGTGAGCAGTGAGCACTGACACGAGATGCGTGCAGTCGTGCGTCCAGTCGGGGCGGTAGCGCGCGCCGAGCGCCAGCCCGGCGTCCCGCAGCTCCCCGCGCTCGGGTGCACGAGTGCACGTGTACAAGAGCAGTGAGCAGTGAGCAGTGAGCAGTGAGCAGTGAGCACTGACACGAGATGCGTGCAGTCGTGCGTCCAGTCGGGGCGGTAGCGCGCGCCGAGCGCCAGCCCGGCGTCCCGCAGCTCCCCGCGCTCGGGTGCACGAGTGCACGTGTACAAGAGCAGTGAGCAGTGAGCACTGACACGAGATGCGTGCAGTCGTGCGTCCAGTCGGGGCGGTAGCGCGCGCCGAGCGCCAGCCCGGCGTCCCGCAGCTCCCCGCGCTCGGGTGCACGAGTGCACGTGTACAAGAGCAGTGAGCAGTGAGCAGTGAGCAGTGAGCAGTGAGCACTGACACGAGATGCGTGCAGTCGTGCGTCCAGTCGGGGCGGTAGCGCGCGCCGAGCGCCAGCCCGGCGTCCCGCAGCTCCCCGCGCTCGGGTGCACGAGTGCACGTGTACAAGAGCAGTGAGCAGTGAGCAGTGAGCAGTGAGCAGTGAGCACTGACACGAGATGCGTGCAGTCGTGCGTCCAGTCGGGGCGGTAGCGCGCGCCGAGCGCCAGCCCGGCGTCCCGCAGCTCCCCGCGCTCGGGTGCACGAGTGCACGTGTACAAGAGCAGTGAGCAGTGAGCAGTGAGCACTGACACGAGATGCGTGCAGTCGTGCGTCCAGTCGGGGCGGTAGCGCGCGCCGAGCGCCAGCCCGGCGTCCCGCAGCTCCCCGCGCTCGGGTGCACGAGTGCACGTGTACAAGAGCAGTGAGCAGTGAGCAGTGAGCACTGACACGAGATGCGTGCAGTCGTGCGTCCAGTCGGGGCGGTAGCGCGCGCCGAGCGCCAGCCCGGCGTCCCGCAGCTCCCCGCGCTCGGGTGCACGAGTGCACGTGTACAAGAGCAGTGAGCAGTGAGCAGTGAGCACTGACACGAGATGCGTGCAGTCGTGCGTCCAGTCGGGGCGGTAGCGCGCGCCGAGCGCCAGCCCGGCGTCCCGCAGCTCCCCGCGCTCGGGTGCACGAGTGCACGTGTACAAGAGCAGTGAGCAGTGAGCACTGACACGAGATGCGTGCAGTCGTGCGTCCAGTCGGGGCGGTAGCGCGCGCCGAGCGCCAGCCCGGCGTCCCGCAGCTCCCCGCGCTCGGGTGCACGAGTGCACGTGTACAAGAGCAGTGAGCAGTGAGCAGTGAGCAGTGAGCAGTGAGCAGTGAGCACTGACACGAGATGCGTGCAGTCGTGCGTCCAGTCGGGGCGGTAGCGCGCGCCGAGCGCCAGCCCGGCGTCCCGCAGCTCCCCGCGCTCGGGTGCACGAGTGCACGTGTACAAGAGCAGTGAGCAGTGAGCAGTGAGCAGTGAGCAGTGAGCACTGACACGAGATGCGTGCAGTCGTGCGTCCAGTCGGGGCGGTAGCGCGCGCCGAGCGCCAGCCCGGCGTCCCGCAGCTCCCCGCGCTCGGGTGCACGAGTGCACGTGTACAAGAGCAGTGAGCAGTGAGCACTGACACGAGATGCGTGCAGTCGTGCGTCCAGTCGGGGCGGTAGCGCGCGCCGAGCGCCAGCCCGGCGTCCCGCAGCTCCCCGCGCTCGGGTGCACGAGTGCACGTGTACAAGAGCAGTGAGCAGTGAGCAGTGAGCAGTGAGCACTGACACGAGATGCGTGCAGTCGTGCGTCCAGTCGGGGCGGTAGCGCGCGCCGAGCGCCAGCCCGGCGTCCCGCAGCTCCCCGCGCTCGGGTGCACGAGTGCACGTGTACAAGAGCAGTGAGCAGTGAGCAGTGAGCAGTGAGCACTGACACGAGATGCGTGCAGTCGTGCGTCCAGTCGGGGCGGTAGCGCGCGCCGAGCGCCAGCCCGGCGTCCCGCAGCTCCCCGCGCTCGGGTGCACGAGTGCACGTGTACAAGAGCAGTGAGCAGTGAGCACTGACACGAGATGCGTGCAGTCGTGCGTCCAGTCGGGGCGGTAGCGCGCGCCGAGCGCCAGCCCGGCGTCCCGCAGCTCCCCGCGCTCGGGTGCACGAGTGCACGTGTACAAGAGCAGTGAGCAGTGAGCAGTGAGCAGTGAGCAGTGAGCACTGACACGAGATGCGTGCAGTCGTGCGTCCAGTCGGGGCGGTAGCGCGCGCCGAGCACCAGCCCGGCGTCCCGCAGCTCCCCGCGCTCGGGTGCACGAGTGCACGTGTACAAGAGCAGTGAGCAGTGAGCACTGACACGAGATGCGTGCAGTCGTGCGTCCAGTCGGGGCGGTAGCGCGCGCCGAGCGCCAGCCCGGCGTCCCGCAGCTCCCCGCGCTCGGGTGCACGAGTGCACGTGTACAAGAGCAGTGAGCAGTGAGCAGTGAGCACTGACACGAGATGCGTGCAGTCGTGCGTCCAGTCGGGGCGGTAGCGCGCGCCGAGCGCCAGCCCGGCGTCCCGCAGCTCCCCGCGCTCGGGTGCACGAGTGCACGTGTACAAGAGCAGTGAGCAGTGAGCAGTGAGCAGTGAGCAATGAGCACTGACACGAGATGCGTGCAGTCGTGCGTCCAGTCGGGGCGGTAGCGCGCGCCGAGCGCCAGCCCGGCGTCCCGCAGCTCCCCGCGCTCGGGTGCACGAGTGCACGTGTACAAGAGCAGTGAGCAGTGAGCACTGACACGAGATGCGTGCAGTCGTGCGTCCAGTCGGGGCGGTAGCGCGCGCCGAGCGCCAGCCCGGCGTCCCGCAGCTCCCCGCGCTCGGGTGCACGAGTGCACGTGTACAAGAGCAGTGAGCAGTGAGCAGTGAGCACTGACACGAGATGCGTGCAGTCGTGCGTCCAGTCGGGGCGGTAGCGCGCGCCGAGCGCCAGCCCGGCGTCCCGCAGCTCCCCGCGCTCGGGTGCACGAGTGCACGTGTACAAGAGCAGTGAGCAGTGAGCAGTGAGCACTGACACGAGATGCGTGCAGTCGTGCGTCCAGTCGGGGCGGTAGCGCGCGCCGAGCGCCAGCCCGGCGTCCCGCAGCTCCCCGCGCTCGGGTGCACGAGTGCACGTGTACAAGAGCAGTGAGCAGTGAGCAGTGAGCAGTGAGCAGTGAGCAGTGAGCACTGACACGAGATGCGTGCAGTCGTGCGTCCAGTCGGGGCGGTAGCGCGCGCCGAGCGCCAGCCCGGCGTCCCGCAGCTCCCCGCGCTCGGGTGCACGAGTGCACGTGTACAAGAGCAGTGAGCAGTGAGCACTGACACGAGATGCGTGCAGTCGTGCGTCCAGTCGGGGCGGTAGCGCGCGCCGAGCGCCAGCCCGGCGTCCCGCAGCTCCCCGCGCTCGGGTGCACGAGTGCACGTGTACAAGAGCAGTGAGCAGTGAGCAGTGAGCAGTGAGCAGTGAGCACTGACACGAGATGCGTGCAGTCGTGCGTCCAGTCGGGGCGGTAGCGCGCGCCGAGCGCCAGCCCGGCGTCCCGCAGCTCCCCGCGCTCGGGTGCACGAGTGCACGTGTACAAGAGCAGTGAGCAGTGAGCAGTGAGCAGTGAGCACTGACACGAGATGCGTGCAGTCGTGCGTCCAGTCGGGGCGGTAGCGCGCGCCGAGCGCCAGCCCGGCGTCCCGCAGCTCCCCGCGCTCGGGTGCACGAGTGCACGTGTACAAGAGCAGTGAGCAGTGAGCAGTGAGCAATGAGCACTGACACGAGATGCGTGCAGTCGTGCGTCCAGTCGGGGCGGTAGCGCGCGCCGAGCGCCAGCCCGGCGTCCCGCAGCTCCCCGCGCTCGGGTGCACGAGTGCACGTGTACAAGAGCAGTGAGCAGTGAGCAGTGAGCACTGACACGAGATGCGTGCAGTCGTGCGTCCAGTCGGGGCGGTAGCGCGCGCCGAGCGCCAGCCCGGCGTCCCGCAGCTCCCCGCGCTCGGGTGCACGAGTGCACGTGTACAAGAGCAGTGAGCAGTGAGCAGTGAGCAGTGAGCAATGAGCACTGACACGAGATGCGTGCAGTCGTGCGTCCAGTCGGGGCGGTAGCGCGCGCCGAGCGCCAGCCCGGCGTCCCGCAGCTCCCCGCGCTCGGGTGCACGAGTGCACGTGTACAAGAGCAGTGAGCAGTGAGCAGTGAGCACTGACACGAGATGCGTGCAGTCGTGCGTCCAGTCGGGGCGGTAGCGCGCGCCGAGCGCCAGCCCGGCGTCCCGCAGCTCCCCGCGCTCGGGTGCACGAGTGCACGTGTACAAGAGCAGTGAGCAGTGAGCACTGACACGAGATGCGTGCAGTCGTGCGTCCAGTCGGGGCGGTAGCGCGCGCCGAGCGCCAGCCCGGCGTCCCGCAGCTCCCCGCGCTCGGGTGCACGAGTGCACGTGTACAAGAGCAGTGAGCAGTGAGCAGTGAGCACTGACACGAGATGCGTGCAGTCGTGCGTCCAGTCGGGGCGGTAGCGCGCGCCGAGCGCCAGCCCGGCGTCCCGCAGCTCCCCGCGCTCGGGTGCACGAGTGCACGTGTACAAGAGCAGTGAGCAGTGAGCAGTGAGCACTGACACGAGATGCGTGCAGTCGTGCGTCCAGTCGGGGCGGTAGCGCGCGCCGAGCGCCAGCCCGGCGTCCCGCAGCTCCCCGCGCTCGGGTGCACGAGTGCACGTGTACAAGAGCAGTGAGCAGTGAGCAGTGAGCAGTGAGCAATGAGCACTGACACGAGATGCGTGCAGTCGTGCGTCCAGTCGGGGCGGTAGCGCGCGCCGAGCGCCAGCCCGGCGTCCCGCAGCTCCCCGCGCTCGGGTGCACGAGTGCACGTGTACAAGAGCAGTGAGCAGTGAGCACTGACACGAGATGCGTGCAGTCGTGCGTCCAGTCGGGGCGGTAGCGCGCGCCGAGCGCCAGCCCGGCGTCCCGCAGCTCCCCGCGCTCGGGTGCACGAGTGCACGTGTACAAGAGCAGTGAGCAGTGAGCAGTGAGCACTGACACGAGATGCGTGCAGTCGTGCGTCCAGTCGGGGCGGTAGCGCGCGCCGAGCGCCAGCCCGGCGTCCCGCAGCTCCCCGCGCTCGGGTGCACGAGTGCACGTGTACAAGAGCAGTGAGCAGTGAGCAGTGAGCAGTGAGCAGTGAGCAGTGAGCACTGACACGAGATGCGTGCAGTCGTGCGTCCAGTCGGGGCGGTAGCGCGCGCCGAGCGCCAGCCCGGCGTCCCGCAGCTCCCCGCGCTCGGGTGCACGAGTGCACGTGTACAAGAGCAGTGAGCAGTGAGCAGTGAGCAGTGAGCACTGACACGAGATGCGTGCAGTCGTGCGTCCAGTCGGGGCGGTAGCGCGCGCCGAGCGCCAGCCCGGCGTCCCGCAGCTCTCCGCGCTCGGGTGCACGAGTGCACGTGTACAAGAGCAGTGAGCAGTGAGCAGTGAGCAGTGAGCAATGAGCACTGACACGAGATGCGTGCAGTCGTGCGTCCAGTCGGGGCGGTAGCGCGCGCCGAGCGCCAGCCCGGCGTCCCGCAGCTCCCCGCGCTCGGGTGCACGAGTGCACGTGTACAAGAGCAGTGAGCAGTGAGCAGTGAGCAGTGAGCAGTGAGCACTGACACGAGATGCGTGCAGTCGTGCGTCCAGTCGGGGCGGTAGCGCGCGCCGAGCGCCAGCCCGGCGTCCCGCAGCTCTCCGCGCTCGGGTGCACGAGTGCACGTGTACAAGAGCAACCCTCCACCTCCCATGGCCCCACCAACCTTACGGTTATACGGGCCGAATCTCGAGAGATGCACGCGGTACTTGCTCAGGGCTCTTTCCCGCATGCACTTTCTTGACTCTCTACAAGTTATTTAATCTACTCCTTGTCCCGTAGTGTCACTCTCCCTTTCTGGGCTGGACGAACACGTTACGCCTTCGGTTCCGGGCAGAATCCTTACTTCGTTCCTCTCCATCGCAATTCTCCGCGCATGCCAACCATGCGCAAACTCCCGCAGCCGGCCAAAGTTCTCCTTACCGTCCACGAGGTCCGGGTAGTAAACCGGACCCACCCCTCTGCGTACCATTCCGTCCATCATCTTACATCTCAGGTCAACATACAATTCGCACTCCCATAGCACGTGATGCCTATCCTCATAGGCAGCACCGCAATCACACATACCAGATTCAACCAATTTCATGTCATGCAGTCTCTTTCGAAAACATCCATGCCCACTGAGTATCTGCGAGACTTGATAGTCCGGCACGACCCAATTCGCATTGAGCCGCGCCGACACGTCCGGGAAGAAGCAGAATAACTCTCTTCCATTCGTCTCGTTCATCCATCGTTCCTGCCATACATCCATAACTTCAACCCAGATTTCGCGCTTACGCCTGCTCAACTCCCCATTCTCAACGTTTCTACGCGCCTGGTCAATCCTACCAACACGAGTTACCTCCAGATCGGCCGGCAGGACGCCGGCTAATACCGGGAGCGCCGCAGTACTTATCGTCCTGTACCCCTTTGTCAACAGCACGAGCGAAGATCTCTGCGATCTCAGCAGTGCCGTTCGCACTGTATAGTTCCCCACCCGATCAACCCAAACGGCTGCAGCATATGTCACTATTGGAACATATGTACCCTTATATAGAACACGGAGTGCGGGGTAGCGTATGCCCCAAGAAGATGCCGACACCCGCGACATCTTCCCAAAGCATCGCCCAGCCCTCTCTCCCATATCTTTGGCGTGCTGAATAAAGAACAGACTCGTGTCTAACGTGACACCCAATACCTTGGTCGACGTTACGCTTTTAACTGACTCAGTCCCCATCCTTATAACAGGTGGTCGCTGGAACTTGCCTTTAATGGTCATGGTACATGACTTCGCGGAGGAGAAGGATAACCGATTCCTCTCTCCCCACGATGATACCAACTCCAGTGCAGATTTGGCCGCTCTCTCTATTTCAGCTCTAGAGTTCGCCTCTATCAAAAGTGTCACGTCGTCTGCATACGCCAACATTTTCGTCCCTAAGGGGAACGGCAGCCTCAACAAATCATCCAGCAGTAAATTCCACAAGGTCGGTCCAAGGACCGATCCCTGCGGGCAACCCATGGTCGAGCGTTTCCATTCGGCACAGTCACCCACGAATATACCCACTCGCCTGTTGGTGAAATAGTCCACCAACATGCGGTAGATATTAGGTGGAATCCCTCCTTGTTTTGCCTTCAGCAGTATCATTGGCCACCATGCATTATCAAATGCTCCTGATATGTCCAAAAAGACGGCTTGTACATACTTGCGCTGCGACTCGCGCGCAGTACTAAGCACGTCTTGCAGCGCCGTTACCGTGGACCGACCCGGCGAAAACCCGTGCTGGTATTCCGATATGCCCCTCACCAAGCTCGGAGCACACCGCAGCAGAACTCGCTCCAGCAACTTCCCAAAGATGGGGAGGAGCGTAATCGGGCGGTAGGCCTTGGGATCTGTTAATGGCCTATCATTACCTTTCGGAATAACTATCAGCCGTCCTTTCTTCCATACTTCGGGGAAAACCCCCTCTTCCACACATTTGGCATACACCCAGTGGAATTCCCTAGGTGCAGCTCTCCACACATTCTTAACAATTTTGGCACCAATCCCGTCCAGTCCCGGAGCAGTGTTGGGCAACGCCCTGACTATACCCCCCAAACACCCAATGGTTGGGGGAACGGCAGCCGATCCAGATGGGGTGAAGGCGGCCATGAGACGCACCCGCCCATGAAACTCAGTGTCCTTGGACGAATCATCGTCCGGACACAGAGCCCCGAGCAGGCCCCGCACGGCCTCCCTCACCCCCCCCGAATGTCGCTCCGCGTACTCAATGGCATTAATGATATTACTGGGAGGACGATATCTCCCGCTAGAGATCTGATATGCACGTCCCCATGGGTCAGCATTTCCCATCTCCGAGATTTTTCTAAAATGGGCCAATTCCGTATCCCCCATCAACTGTCTATATCGCGCTCTCACACTATGGAATCGTTCCATAGCTAATTCCTCAGACCTGCCTCCTTTTCTTCTAGTCTTTTGCCATGCCCTTCTCGCATCACATACTTTTTTCCTCATTCTGTCAAGTTCAGGCGTCCACCACTCATAGCCGACCTCCCGTCTAGGGCGAGCACTCCCCAGGACATCTTCCGCAGATCGAACCACAATGTCAGTGAACTGCACACAAAGACGATCAGCCGGCTGCCTTACTTTCAATGCGCCCATTCGTACATGAATAGTTCCACGAAAGAAGCCCCAGTTCACCCCCCGGTCCCGAAAACGGGCAGGGACCTCCACCGGCCCCGGGAGCCTCGCATGTGGTTCTCCTCCAACTTTGTATATTATGAGCCGATGGTCGCTCGAGCTGACGCAGTCCAGGACTCGCCACCCTGTAATCGAGACTCCTCTGGAGGAAAGAGTGACATCTATATTGGACTCACCCATTGCACCCGAAAAGGTGCTCGGTTGGCCTTCCACGTTGACTATCACCAATCCCCGCGACGTTATAAAATCCTCCATGGCAGTACGACGGTAAGCAGCTTCATGGCCCCTACCTACGATCTGTTCAGCCTCACTGAACCAGAGTGGCGAGTGCGCGTTGCAATCCACTCCAATTACAACGCGCTTGCCTTTCAACTGGTCAAGTACGGTCTCTAGATGTTGCAGGTGATAATCAATGTTATGGCTATATTTAAAATAAGCCGAGACGATGTAGAGACCGTACTTCTCCACATGGCACACTACACAGTAGGGATTACTTAGGTGAGGCAATCCAGCCACACCCAAATTTCCGTTGCAGACCTTGATGCCAGCCTGCGATCCATCGCCGAACTGTACTACTTCCTGCACCTGCGGCCACTGTTCCTGGACTAGGAAAATATCCAAGTCCAGGTCCCTCGCAAGTGCAGGGAGCTCCTTGGTGGCCATCTCGCCGCGCCCCAAATTGAGCTGTCCAATTGATAAGTAATTTTTATCCGCCATACTGTGTAGTGTTGACCGCCCTCTCCTCCGCGTATACCCTAGCCGGGCACGTCTTCGCCATCGTGGCATGGTTCCTTGCGCCCGGCTTGCCAAACCTGCGACAAGTAGCACAGCAAGTGTCGGCTGATTTGCAGGCCTCTCGGCTGTGACCCTCTTCTCCACATTTGCCGCATGTCTCCTCTTTTGCCCTGCAATATTTAGCAGGGTGCCCGTATTGCTGGCATCGTTGGCAGCAGGTGACGTCTATAAAATCGCACGGCTCTACCACGTCCCACCCTATGTAAAGTCTATACCTGGAGGTCAGCACATCCCGCAGCGCAGGGGTGCACTGCAGCACCACCGTGGTTCTTCTGCTCCCCTTCCAAGATTTCTTGAATGCAATTTTGCACTGCTTCTTCAGCTCCTCCAGGGTCCACTTTTCATCCCCACCAAAGTTCTGGTCGTGGAGGGCCGGCAGGACTTCTTCTGACTTTACGTCATCCTCGAAGCCACGCAACGCAACCAATGGTTGGCGCTGTCGAGGCTCTGCAACCCTTAAGGTAGGTGGTGCTGCAGTTCTCAGTTTCTGTGCTGACTCCTTGGACGTGGTCTGGACCACAACCCCAGCATTTCCAATCTTCCTCAGCTTAGAGACCTGAATATTGATCTCAGATGGATTAATTGCCTTTTTCAACTCAGCTTTGGTATCGTCTGCCGTCTTGAGGTGTTCTTGCTCGTCAGCTGGGTAAAAGGCGAGAACCGGACCAGACTTCTCCGGAATAGGCATGGCAGCAACGCCCTTTGGCATCCTTAGTGCTGCTGCAAATGTTGGACCTGCGGCTGGGGCGTGGTCACCGTCACCTGAGGGTATACACGCGGCCACCTGGCGCGCCAGCTTCGCTTCTGCTTCTGCTTTGTCCCGCTCAGCTTTGCAAAGCGCAAGCTGAGCCTCCATAACATGTACCTGCATCGCCGCCATCATTGCAATCATGTCCTGCCCGGTTACCGAAACTTTGTTTACCTCCATTTTATTCAATTTGGATCCTGGACCAGAGACGATTCCCATGATCGTATTTACTGCCGCCCTTGTATGTTCTATTATTTGCAAGGGTGAAGCCTTGCAAGCATCAAACTCCTCCTCCATGATTTCCAGGTCCTCCTCAAGCGCTGACCTAGTCCGTTCTACAGTCACTGCACCTGGGGCCGCAGTCCCAGCTTTCTTCTTGTCTTTTTCCTTTTCTTTTTCAATTTTTTGTCGCTGCGTCACAGGCTGCTGCTGATCCGGGGACGTTAAAGGCCGCTTTTCAGCCGTACCGCTCGAGCCACCCTTAGGGTTCGGCATACTGGGACCAGCAGGCCTCACTGAAGCCCCTCCAGGGGGCGTGCGCGCCAAAGATTTTCTTGGGACAAATAGGGGGGGTTCGTCCCCCATTTTCACAATTTCCTACTTATACTATGCAATGTCAATATTTAAGTGGTTCAGTCCAAAAAACACAAAGAAATATTTAAAAACTAAAAAGTTATGAAAGCTTTCTAACTTTGAAAATTAAGCCGCCGGAGGGGCATTTTCAATAGTCCACGTATATGAGCAGCAAAAAGGTCCTAAAAATTTTAAAAATTTTCTAAGTCCGGAAAATTTTATGGTGACCCAAGTGGTCGCCAGATATATGTCAAACGCACATAAGCGCCCTCTAGCGGGACACACTCGGACTAAAACAATATAATAAAGTACAAAATAAATTAAAAACTAAAAGTGTCACTATCACAGCCCAGCCACGAGATGTCGCTGACTTACAACTATAGTGGCGCCATCTGGCGGCAATATCCTAAACTAATAAAAATACAACAAAACTATAGCTAAAGTGTCACTTTCACAGTTAATAGTACTTAGCTTAAATAGGTGTCGCTGAGGTGCGGACACACACCTAGCGCCACTCAGCGGCGCGCGGCGCAACAGACGCCACACCGGCCCTGCCAGGCACAGACAGCACAAACCGTAATGGTTGCGCGCACGGCGCCCGCAGATGGCGTTGCAGTGCCGGAAGTGCACACTATCACCCCCTGGCGGCGAGTAGCCACCGAAGGTTCCAGAAGGCACTCGAACAACACGACAGAAGCCAATCCCAACTACCCACTAAGTAAAAATGTCACAATAATCCACAAAAGTAATCCATTTAAGCGTTAATTCGCACCAACTAACACTGATATTATACTGTACAGTAAGATAAGAGTATATATAACAAAAGCACTATAAAACAACATAAATAACTATAAATAACGCAAATAAAAAGAGAATATACGAAAAACGCGAGCTCGCGACACGTCCGATCAGTACAACGACCGGAACCGAAGTAGTACAAGAGCAGTGAGCAGTGAGCAGTGAGCAGTGAGCAATGAGCACTGACACGAGATGCGTGCAGTCGTGCGTCCAGTCGGGGCGGTAGCGCGCGCCGAGCGCCAGCCCGGCGTCCCGCAGCTCCCCGCGCTCGGGTGCACGAGTGCACGTGTACAAGAGCAGTGAGCAGTGAGCACTGACACGAGATGCGTGCAGTCGTGCGTCCAGTCGGGGCGGTAGCGCGCGCCGAGCGCCAGCCCGGCGTCCCGCAGCTCCCCGCGCTCGGGTGCACGAGTGCACGTGTACAAGAGCAGTGAGCAGTGAGCAGTGAGCAGTGAGCAGTGAGCACTGACACGAGATGCGTGCAGTCGTGCGTCCAGTCGGGGCGGTAGCGCGCGCCGAGCGCCAGCCCGGCGTCCCGCAGCTCCCCGCGCTCGGGTGCACGAGTGCACGTGTACAAGAGCAGTGAGCAGTGAGCAGTGAGCAGTGAGCAGTGAGCAGTGAGCACTGACACGAGATGCGTGCAGTCGTGCGTCCAGTCGGGGCGGTAGCGCGCGCCGAGCGCCAGCCCGGCGTCCCGCAGCTCCCCGCGCTCGGGTGCACGAGTGCACGTGTACAAGAGCAGTGAGCAGTGAGCAGTGAGCAGTGAGCAGTGAGCACTGACACGAGATGCGTGCAGTCGTGCGTCCAGTCGGGGCGGTAGCGCGCGCCGAGCGCCAGCCCGGCGTCCCGCAGCTCCCCGCGCTCGGGTGCACGAGTGCACGTGTACAAGAGCAGTGAGCAGTGAGCAGTGAGCAGTGAGCAGTGAGCACTGACACGAGATGCGTGCAGTCGTGCGTCCAGTCGGGGCGGTAGCGCGCGCCGAGCGCCAGCCCGGCGTCCCGCAGCTCCCCGCGCTCGGGTGCACGAGTGCACGTGTACAAGAGCAGTGAGCAGTGAGCACTGACACGAGATGCGTGCAGTCGTGCGTCCAGTCGGGGCGGTAGCGCGCGCCGAGCGCCAGCCCGGCGTCCCGCAGCTCCCCGCGCTCGGGTGCACGAGTGCACGTGTACAAGAGCAGTGAGCAGTGAGCAGTGAGCAGTGAGCAGTGAGCACTGACACGAGATGCGTGCAGTCGTGCGTCCAGTCGGGGCGGTAGCGCGCGCCGAGCGCCAGCCCGGCGTCCCGCAGCTCCCCGCGCTCGGGTGCACGAGTGCACGTGTACAAGAGCAGTGAGCAGTGAGCAGTGAGCAGTGAGCAGTGAGCAGTGAGCACTGACACGAGATGCGTGCAGTCGTGCGTCCAGTCGGGGCGGTAGCGCGCGCCGAGCGCCAGCCCGGCGTCCCGCAGCTCCCCGCGCTCGGGTGCACGAGTGCACGTGTACAAGAGCAGTGAGCAGTGAGCAGTGAGCAGTGAGCAGTGAGCACTGACACGAGATGCGTGCAGTCGTGCGTCCAGTCGGGGCGGTAGCGCGCGCCGAGCGCCAGCCCGGCGTCCCGCAGTTCCCCGCGCTCGGGGTGCACGAAGCCGCTCAGTGCAAACACCACGCCGCGCAACACCGCACTCTCCTCCGCGCATACCGGACCGCCTTCTGAAACCAATTCATCATCGGCATCATGAGGCTCTCACCATCCACTGTTGAACACAGGCCTCTCCCAAGTAACATCGACATCAACTGCAACTGTTTCGAAAACAGAACTAAATGCTATGTTTAAACTTTTACAAAGTCTCGGCATGCGTCCACATGCTCCAAGCTTATACAGTTGTCATGAAGTGTGAATACCTCAGCCTCAGTGTGCTCCGAAGAACAGACAAGCACGCTAGACACCGAAGTCGTTTCGGACCTTTGCATTAATTCGGCAAGAAAACTTAGCATCTGTTAGTTCTTTTTTTCTTAATATATATAATAATATAATAAACCATTTATTATCTCTTCACAAATAGTACTTTTAGATTAACAATTTGCCATAATTAGTTTCAGCTTTGTGGGAGACTGGTGCCTGAAGTAGGTTTTTGTAAAAAATCCTGTGTTACAGGTCGCCAGAGCTCTCAACCCACGGACAGAATTAGTGGCATAATTAAAACCAATAAAAGCTATTGATATAAAAAGAATGTATAAAATGTTGCAGAAATTATAAGTTGTTTAAGTTCGTGAAGTGTCAATAAGTGTGTGAGTACAGATGTATGTACGAAGCGATTTTTGGGAGGGTAAATGTGTATATATGTGTCTGTGTGTTGCGAGTATGGAGTTAACGGCTATGAGTAGATATATCTTGAATTAAGGATTATTTAAGTACAGTCAAAAGGTGCTCTGTTTTTTCATAATCTAGATTTTTTAAATAGTTTTTTAATGTTATTTTACTGTTAAATTTGGTTTTAGGATATATATTAAGGATGCTATTTAATTTGTTGTATAGATTTTGTCCAAGAAAGCAAAAGAACTTATGTGAGAAAGAAGTTTTAAATTGAAGTGTGTGATATACCTTATCTTTCCGGCGCTTATCATTAATGATTGACATATTTGGGATTCCAGATGCATGGTTGCATCCATCTATTACAACCTATATAAACTCACTGCTGAACATAGGCCTCCTCCATAGATTTTGCAACCAGGCTTGGCAACCGCGTTTTATTTTTTTGAGTTGTTAAAAGGTGAAGTGGCCCTACTGCCCATCTCCTGTTTTAGATCCCATGCATGCATCGTAAACTCTGGATTCCACACACCCGAGCAAATACCGCCCCATAACGTGTCTACCTACCATATACAAGACACTAACATCCATTTTGAGCGCGAGAATCACTCGTCACCTGGACTCAAATCAAGTGATGTCGGGGCGGTGGAGCGTGGAACCAAGGAACCACTCCTCATTGACGCGATCATTGGCAAAGTGGTTAAACGCAACCGTCGGAACCTCTCCGCCGCCTGGATAGACTACAAAAAGGCATTCGACTCGGTGCCTCATACATGGCTTAAGAGGGTCCTCGAGCTGTACAAGGTTGACTGTACAGTTCGAGACTTCCTCGGGCAGTGTATGGGACAGTGGAGTACGATCCTTTGTCATCTAGGCGAGCGGATGACGGCTGCGGAGTACCACATAAGAATAAGAAGGGGTATCTTCCAGGGCGATTGTTTAAGTCCAATCTGGTTCTGCCTCTCTCTGAACCCTCTCAGTACCTTACTGGAAAGTGCCGGGAGGGGATTTTAGCTTCGGAAAAGAGGTACAAAAGTTACCCATTTTTTCTATATGGATGATCTCAAGTTATTCGCCTCCAGTCGCTCTCATCTTATGGAACTGCTAAACATCACTTGTGATTTTAGCAGTTCTATTAGAATGGAGCTGGGGACGGATAAGTGTGTGGTCCTCCATGTCGAAAGGGTTAGGGATGCTAACTATGAGGGCATAGACTTATCTAAGACCCTATTTGAGGTCTGAGGCGGACATGAAACAGTCAATTTGCGATGTGTTTTATGCACGCTTAACAAAAGTGCTTAACAGTCTTTTGTCGGGCGTTAATAATACACACGCATATAACGGTTGGATCATGCCTGTTTTTATGTATACATTTGGCATACTCAGGTGGACTCAGACCGAACTGAACGCTCTGGACAGAAAAGTCCGCACTATTATGATGTCCCACAGGATGCATCATCCGAGATCGTCAGTAATGAGGCTGTGCTTGCCTCGGAAGCATGGTGGGCGCGGCTTATTAACCGCGCTTACCATGCATAATCGCGAAGTGTGCAGCCTCCGTAATTACTTTCTGACGAGAGCGGATGATCTATTCTATAGGGACGGTATTTCTTAAGATAAAGGACTTACTCCGCTATCCTTAGTCAACGACCAATAGCAAGACCCCGCAGTACAGAACATTTCCGACCGGGAGACCGTATGGAAGGAGAAGCTCCACGGGAGGTACTACAAGGCTCTACATGAGCCTTTCGTAGACACAGTTGCCTCCCTCCACTGGCTACATTTTTAGTGACCTCTTTGGGGAAACCGAGGGTTTTGCCTGTGCAATACAGGATCAGGTTATTAAGACCAACAACTATCGGAGATACATCCTAAGGGATGGCGCTTCTGTCTGATCTGTCGAGCTTGTCGCCATCCCGGTGAATCACTTAGGCATGTCATCTCTGGTTGTTCGGCGCTTTATAACTCTGAGTACTTGCATAGGCACAACTGAGTAGCCAGGATTCTACACCAGGAGCTCGCTCTGAAATACGGTCTCGTTAATCGGAAACTGCCTTTATTTTTGGTCGACATTATCATTCCGTATGACGAGAACCTCGTGAAAGCCGAAACAGATAAACGAACAAAGTATCTGGACCTGGCTCACGAGGTGACGATATTTGTCCTTGAGAAATTTATGTATGGAAACTGTTTAGGCCAAATCTTAACATTTAAAACTTGCATTCAAACGCTCGTCTCGGCGCGTTCATCCGATAGTATTTAGGTCACCGCCTGACGTGTGGGCTACAAACCGGTTTGACGGCTTGGGCCGGCGTTTTCGTTTGCCCGCGGCGACCGTGTGCTGATGAGTCTGGAAGTTACGCTCGAATCGTTCGCTCGCGTGACGACCGCCTTTGATTGCGTTGTCTTTTTCGTGCGTTTACGTGACAACGAGGCTTTTCTTAAGTTTTGAGTGATTAACTTAACTTCGATTGCCATTAATTTGCGTCGACGAGGTGCTTGTGTGGCATTTTGATATCGTACGAAGACATTTTTCCCTGGTCGGTTAGAACGCTAAAAATTTCGCGTTCGTCTTCGATTACAATTTTGTGCTAAGTGACGTTAGACTTGAGTTCACTTCACGTTCACTTCACGTTCACAGAGGCGGCTGGATTTACCGGTGGACGAATGGTCCTTCTTGTTGCTCCAAATCGTGCTGTCCCGCTTGCCTCTCTATCTTCGGATCCATTTTGAGGAGAGGTACGGCGGGGACGGCGCCTTCTATATTCCGCCCTTCAGGGACCTACTGCGGTTCTTGGAGGAGCAGTGCCGGCAAATTGAGAACGCAGCGGGCACCGTCGACGACCTACGGGTTGCTAACCGAGCCGTGCCCAGGGAGAGGCGGAATCCGCCGGCCAAGTCGTGGCTAACCCCCCTAAGGCCGAGCGGAGCTCCCACGGGAGGGCGCCGCTCCCTACCATCTTATAGCGGCCTAGCGGCCAGGGAGGCGCCCCCCTGCTCCTATTGTCGAGCGTCCGATCACCAGGTGACGTCGTGTCCGAAGTTATTGGGTAAGCCGGTCCCGGCGAGGCGAGACATCGCCAAGGAGCGCCGCTGGTGCTACTCGTGCTTTGAAAGGTACCTCCAACGAGACTGCCCGCACCAGCGGCTTCTCACCCCCGTTAGCTGAGTGGCCGCGACTGGAATACCACCCTCCCCCCTTTGGTCGGTACCGGTACTACGGGGTTCCTACTACCTCGAATCTGTCCCGGGCCTCAAGGCTGAGGTTCCCCGAAGCTCCCCAGGTCGGCCCGTTCGGTGATTTTCAACCACGGGTCATTCAGATGCCGCCGGTATGCCGCTTTCCGGACCCCCGGTTCGAGTGCCGATCCGATGGAGGCAGCTCCAGCTAGGTAGCTGCCGCCCTAGCTCCCACCACGGCCGCCTCCACTGATCCTTTGAGCCGTCAACAGTTCACTTGTCGAACTGTTCTATCTCCCTAACGTCCGTATAAAAGACAGCGCAGTTCGTAATGCGTCGGGTTTGAGACCGGCAGACCCTCAATGGTCCCAACCTGGGCCTATAGATTTGTTGCTGGGGGCCGACGCGCTGGGGTTCATCTTGTTCGGCGAGATACGAGCCCTACAGCCCGATGGCTTGTCAGCCATGTCCACTGTATTTGGGCACAGCTTCTTTGGACCGGTTCTGTGGTCTCTACCTCCTCAGACGGCCGACCCGCTCTCTTTTGTGGGCGTGTCCCTTTCGGACGTCGTCCAGCGGTTCTGGGAAATTGAGGAGCCACCACACGCGGTTCGAGTCAACCCTCTGGACCGTGAGTGCGAGTTGTTCTACCAGATCAATACCGGCCGTCGTGTCGACGGTCGTTTTGTCACTCGCTTACCCTTTCTTGACTCACGGCCCCTTTGGGCCAATCTCGTACCCTGGCCGAAAAGAGGTTGCTTTCCATGGAGCGCCGTATGCGGCGCGATCCAGCCTTTCGCGACAAATATGTAGAGTTCATGCGCGAGTATCAAGAGCTGGGTCACATGTCACCGTCCAACTTCGACTGGCGGTAACAGAAGCACTACTTCCTCCCTCACCATGCGGTCTTGAGGACCCCTGGGAGTAAGATTCGTGTAGTTTTTGACGGCTCCCCCCCTCGTCAAATGGTGTGTCCCTGAACCAGTGTCTCCACTCTGGTCTCAAATTGATCAAGGACATATCTGAAATTTTGACCCACTTCCGTCGGCACCAAGTGGGTTTTTGTAGCCAACATACGGATGATGTTTCGACAATCCGTGATCCATCGTGATGACCGTCGATATCAGCTGATATTGAGGCGCGAGAAGCCCAGCGATCCGATACAGGTGTTTGAGTTGAACATCACCACCTATGGACTCCGGTCCAGCCCGTATATCGCCATGCAAACCCTCCTCAAACTCGCTGAGAGAGAGCGTCTAGAATACGCTCGGGGGGCTTCTATTTTGGACGACATTTGCACGGGCGCCTCCACCGTCGAGGAGGCTCTTGTATTGCGAGACGAATTGATTGCCATCCTGATGTCCGGAGGTTATGAGTTGCGCAAATGGTTGTCGAGCTCCCCTCATATTTTGAAGGATCTCCCAGGAGAGGATCAACAAGACCCTCATCTATTCGAGCACCCTGAAAATCCTAATTTGTTGACTGTGCTGGGCGTTCAATATCAGCCTGTTCAGGATACTTTCACGTATCGAGTCAAACTCGATCCCTCTCCTAAAGCATTGGACCAAGCGCTCCGTGCTGTCTACAGTAGCCCGCACCTTCGATCCTAACGGATGGATCACTCCGATCATTTTTTTGGCTAAGTGCTTTCTTCAAAAGCTCTGGATATCCGGGTTGGGTTGGGACGAGCCTATTAGCGGTGCTCTCTTGCGAGAGTGGCTCTCCATTGTGTCCTCTCTTCCGGACATCAACCGTGTCTCCATGCCAAGGTGCTTCATCCCTCCAGGGAAATGCAGGGCTACCCTACATGGATTTTGCGACGCCTCTGAGAAAGGCTATGCTGCTGTCGTATATTTGCGGACTGTGAGCTCTTCTGGCCATACTTCCGTCCATCTCGTACTTGCTAAAAGCAAGGTTGCTCCCATTAGGTCCCGCTTAACTATCCCTAAATTGGAACTGTCCGGAGCCGCTCTTCTCTCGCGACTCCTCAACCACGTTCACTCATCTTTGAAGTCTGTAATCGACATTACGGACGTCTACGCGGACGGCTGCACCACACAATCTTGAGGTCTTTGTGGCGAACCGCGTGTCTCAAATCCAGAATTCTGGGACGTCTCTAAACTGGAGACATGTCCCAGGGGAGTTGAATCCCGCAGACTGCGCTTCTCGCGGCTGTGAAGCCCCCTCTTTGGTCGACCACCCGCTGTAGTGGGGTCCCAGTTGGTTGACTGAGTCTCAGTCATTCTGGCCCCAGAATAAATTCTCCGAACCGATTGAATTGCTTGGCCTACGAGCCCGAGTAGGAGTGGGCAAGGATAAGCCCACTCGGGATTTCTCCCTGCGAGAACGGTACAGCTCTCTCGATAAGCTCTTAGGAGTGACTGCATGGTTGCGACCCGTCCAACCGAATCTCTGATTCCGTTTTGTCCCCTAACGAGCGTCGCGAAGCTTTGATGCATTGGACCCGTATGGTCCAAGCGGAGCATTTTGAGCCCGTGATTGAAACCTTGAAGCGGGGCTCCGTTGTCCTGGACGACGCTGGGATGCTGCGCGTTGGCGGACGTTTAAAAAATTCTCAACTGCCGTACGGGGCTCGACACCCGTTACTGCTCCCTAAGGACGGCGCCCTTGTTCGGTTGCTGGTAACTCACCATCATGTTAAGAATGCCCACGCTGGGTGTAACGCTCTTTCGGCTATTTTGCAGCGGGAGTTTTGGATTTTGGCTGGCCGACGCACCATTCGGAGCGTCCTCTTTAAGTACATACCTTGTTATAAACTGAAGGTCACCATATCGCAGCCTATGATGGGTGACTTACCACCCGACCGCGTCAGGGCCATTCGACCATTCGCTGGAGTTGGAACAGACTGCTGGCCCCTTCATCGTCAAGTCCTCCAACCTCCGTAACGCGCGTTCACATAAGGCCTATCTGTGCGTTTTCGTGTGCCTCGCCACTAAGGCCGTTCACTTAGAACTTGTAAGTGCCCTCAGCACTGAAGCCTTTGTAGCCACGCTGGACCGCTTCGTATCGCGTCGCGGTTTGCCGGACCTGATCCGGTCTGATTGCGGAACGAATTATGAGGGCACGGATAGATATTTGAAAGAAGTCGTCGAATTTCTGTCCAGCAACAGGACTTATTTAGGTACTGCGATGTCCAAGAAGGGCGTCCAGTGGAAATTCGACCCTCCGGCTTGCCCACACTGGGGCGGTATTTTTGAGGCGGTGGTTAAGGTTGCAAAAACGCATCTCCATCGCGTTATTGGCGAAACTATTTTGACATTTGAGGAGCTTGCCACTGTATTCTGTAAAATTGAGGCGGTACTCAACTCTCGGCCTCTCTGTCCCCTCTCGTCCGATTCGAATGATTAGGAGGTTCTAACCCCGGGCCACTTCCTGATTGGCCAGCCGCTTAACGCCCTGCCCGAGTACCCCTTCAGGGAAATAAACTCTTCGCGGTTGAGCAGATTTGACCTGCTGCAACAGATGACTCAGAGTTTTTGGCACCGATAGTCTCTGGAGTACCTACATCTTTTGCAGCAGCGCGTTAAGTGGTCTGACAAGACGGATCCTCCTCGGGTTGGAGACCTCGTGTTGGTTAAAGAACCCAACGCTTTGCATTTGTATTGGCGCCGTGGGCGCATTGTTAAGTTGTCGTATGGATCGGATGGGGCGCCTAGGGTGGCCGAGGTTTTGGTTGGAGATTCGGTCTTGCAACGTGCCGTCGCGACCCTATCCCGTTTGCCAATTTACTCGCGGACATAAGTCCTTATGTCCGGGACGGGGGTTTGTTTAGGCCAAATCTTAACATTTAAAACTGACGTCATGCAGCGATGGAGCGAATTTTATAGAGAAATGTATGCGTGTGATGATCTTAGTGAGGGATCCGGGGATGACGCCGTGACTGGTACGCCAGACCCGGACCTCGATGACACTAAGATCATCAGTATGAAAGAGATTGAACGTGCGATTCGAAGTTTGAAATGTGGCAAGGCTGCGGGACTAGACAGAGTTACTGCTGAAATGGTCAAGTATGGTGGGCCTCGCGTCTGGGACAGCTTTCATCTGCTGTGCAATTTGTGCTGGCGGACGGGGGATGTCCCGGATGATTGGCGATCCGCAGTCATTGTGCCTTTATATAAAGGTAAAGGTTCACATTTTGACTGCGGGTGCTATCGGGCGATCAGCTTGACCAGTTTAGCAAGTAAAGTTTACTCGAAGGTTTTGACACGTAGGATGCAAGAGAAATCGGAAAGATTTCTATGGGAGGCACAATGCGGATTTAGACCTGGAAGAGGATGCACGGATCAAATGTTTTCTCTCCGCATGATCACGGAGAAGCTTCTGGCTGCTAACCAGAAGATTTTCTGTGCTTTTGTGGATCTTGAGAAAGCATTTGATAAGGTTGTAAGGAAGAAAATGTGGGAACTGTTGCCGGGGTATGGTGTGGATGGTCGATTGCTAAGGGCTGTGCAGTCTCTTTACTGTGACTGTAAAGCCTATGTGCGGGTAGGGCATGACCTGTCACCCATGTTTAGCGTCCATACGGGCGTAAAACAGGGTTGTGTCATGTCTTCCTGGCTGTTCATACTGTATCTCGACAGCTGTTTACAAAAGCTGAAAAATAGCTGTTTGGGTGTGTGAAATTGGGTGACATTAAAGTAAATTGTCTGCTGTATGCTGATGATGCAGTGCTTATTGCACCATCAGAGGCAGAACTGCAGGCATTAGTCACGTGTATGAAAGAGGAATGTGAAATTAAAGGTCTCCGTTTGAACGCTAATAAAACTAAGGTTCTGGTATTTGAAAGGGACGAAGAGAGAACGAAGTGTGAAATATGGGTAAATCAGGAATGTCTAGAACAAGTAAATGAAATTGTATACTTGGGGAGTGCTTTTAGCCGGGATGGAAGATGTGATTTAGATGTGGACAGGCGTGTCGCTGCCGGGAACAAAGTCAATGGTGCCCTGACTGCGTTAGTCAAAAGGCAAGGCGTAGTGAAGAGTGCACGCCTTGCAATACATAACGCAGTGTTGGTACCGATCGTGACACTTGGCGATCTGTTCTCTCTGGCTACCCCGTCAGGGATTGTGCGTGAAGATAAGTAAAACTTGCATTCAAACGCTCGTCTCGGCGCGTTCATCCGATAGTATTTAGGTCACCGCCTGACGTGTGGGTTACCAACCGGTTTGACGGCTTGGGCCGGCGTTTTCGTTTGCCCGCGGCGGCCGTGTGCTGATGAGTCTGGAAGTTACGCTCGAATCGTTCGGTCGCGTGACGACCGCCTCTGATTGCGTTGTCTTTTTCGTGCGTTTACGTGACAACGAGGCTTTTCTTGAGTTTTGAGTGATTAACTTAACTTCGATTGCCATTAATTTGCGTCGACGAGTTGCTTGTGTGGCATTTTAATATCGTACGAAGACATTTTTCCCTTGTCGGTTAGAACGCTAAAAATTTGTGACCCGATAGGAGATCGCGTTCGTCTTCTATTACAATTTTGTGCTAAGTGACGTTAGACTTGAGTTCACATAAAGGTGAACGCCCACTGGAGTGATCGCACATGGTGGAGCAGAGCAGCGCATGTGGGTCTGCTGCCCGATTACATCGGTGAAGTCAGGTTACATTTATACACTTTATCACACCACTTACACCCACATACTTACCCCTGACGGTACCTTGTGGTCGACCCTACCTCCGGAACTCGGTAAGTTTGTGTTCGTTTATCCAGCCATTACATAATAATTATCCATAGGCCATTTGGGCCCGAACCCTCTGGTTGCCCGTCGAGTGAGCTACTCATGGACCCTAGTCCGGTCGACTTCTGTCGGGGCAACTGAGGGCCGTAACAGAAACTGTCCCCACGAGAAATTTCTAGTGTAAAGGTAACGTTTTTTTTTTAAATATGTAAGTTAATAACAGCTTTAACAAGGGTTTAGGATGAAACCTCATTCCAACTTCTTGAATGTGTTTTATTTTGAGTGAGGCTTTTAGTGCTGTATATTATAATGAACTACTTAGAAATGTCTAAGAGAATAAGAAAACATAACTTTACCTTCATTGTCACTATCCTCTGATCTACGTCTCTTCCTATTCTCTTTCTCTGTTTTTCTTTGGCTGCCATGAGTTCTTTTGTCATCTTTAGGTTTGGAAGTTTTGATGCTTGATTCAGGCGTCTTAATATTATTACTTCTTTCGTTATTTTTACTACAAGGTTCATCTTTTCTTTGCTTCTGTATATTATTGGTTGTTTCATCTTGGTCTCTTTTTACATTATCATTATTTTTAGTTTTATGAACTTCTTCCTTTTTATTTTTGTCCTCCTTATGTCTCATAACAACACGGTCAATTTTCGCATTAGGTTGCTCGTCATCATCTGTATACATAAGGCTGTCTCGACTCCTGTCTGTTGTTTGCCCCCTGTCACGATTGTCTCTTTTGTTACTGGTCTTATTGATTGGAGTCTTTTTTAGCTTTGTGTCCGCGTCGGATATATTTTTCAATGCTTGTGATGAAGCTTGCCTGATTTGAGCGTCTGAAATGACAAAAATGTATAATATATTATTACTAGAGTAAAAGTATACAAAAGTGATAGCCTTTTTATGTCCTATTGATGGTTTCCTAGGTTGAAAAGTACCCACTGATTTTTGTCAGAAGAACATTAAATTGTTCTGTATCTACTGAACAATTTAATGTTCTTCTGACAAAAATCTGTACGATGTGTAACTGACCTGTATTCAAGTTCTGAGTATTGGCATCGTCTTGGCTCAAACTTTGTCGGTGCCTTGCGAATAGCTCTCCCGGTCGGAACTCATCCTCGTCTGAAGAGTAGGTGCCAAGTTCAAGAAGTTTATTCTTAATGCCAGAAGCCGTAACAGCGGGAGCTACTGGCTGCGGCTCCACTGAGCTCGCAATACCCTCTGGTTCATATATATGAATGAAAGAGAGCCCAAACTGAAACATGCAACATTTATGCTGAGCTAGAGCCCATTCATTATTATACTACCATGTAATTTTATGGTTATTTCAGTGTGTGGCATTACTCATTGTAAATTTATTCATGGTAATTAATTTTTTTTTTAATACAATAAGGGTGACATACGAGCACACAGTCCATCTGATGGTAAGTGGATACTATGGCCCATAGACATCTTTGTTATCTATTATTATTTATCCTCGTTATTCTCTTATTTATCCTCGCTAAGAATCAAAATGCAGATACGTTGTCAGCCCTGAGGACTAAGATGGAATGCCTGGTTTCCAGTAAAAAAAGGTCTCCGCTTTTCGACACTCGCCATACGAAACACAGCAGCATTAAGTTGCTATTTTACGCTGGTATTCCGTGAGAGCGTGTCCCGATCGAGCCGACCCATTCATAGCCCAACCATAACATAGCTGCAGCATGTCTCTACCACTACTGGTACCACTCTTGTTTATTTCAGTGCACCCAGGCTTATAAATAAATGTTTACTAATGTATGTGATGGGCTACAACATCTTCCTGATTATAATTTAAAATAATTAAAAATCTGCGGTTGCCAACCCGCCAGCCAAGCGTGACAACTATGGCAAAATCCCCTGTTACGGCCTACGGTTGCTCCCTTAAAGGATCCAATCCCCCGGGGCCCATCAGCAGAAGACTTCCCGAGCAAACGTAGGTCGGGCCTCCTAAGGCCACGTGGAAGTTCTCTAATTACACTAAATATATGGGGGAGCGTTATACTACGGCCAGTCGACCGGAAGGAATTTGGCGGAGTTCACTTACCTCTATCCAAGGCGACTGGTTCCTCCGGAGTCGGTCAGGTCGCATGTGGTTGTGTAGTGCAAGGGAAAGAATGGTGATGTGGTGTGTATCTGGGTGTGACTGATGGTGATTGAACCTAGACCTTAGCCGTCGGCAGCAGCCCGAGCGTCGATACCGCTCCAACTTGAGGGGGCCTTTCGAGGTTATCCACAGTCACTTTCTTGGTTCACCACGATGCCAGTCACTTAACTCTATCGTACGATTAACTAGCTTACAGAAGCCACTAACTATCGCGGGGTATAAGGTTACCGCACAAAACACGCCCGGAGTTTCTAGGTCAAAGGTCACTACCGTTTCGCGTGGCAACAGTTCTAAATACCGAGGCCGCACTAGCTTATATTGTCGAATGCACTTATACAGATTCTGAGTCGGACCCAATAAGTCCCGGGAAAGGCTATCCAAACAGGGAATGCGCGTTATAATTCCTAGACAGGATATTTACTAGACGCCCTAACTATTCCGCGGTTCCCGCACAAAATTAACAGCGTGCAAACATTAGCACATCTGGCAGATGACTGATCCGCTTGCGACCCGCGCGCCACTGCCAGGATCGGAAGAACTTCAGACCGGAATCGCGCCGAGCCGAGTGACATCTGGTGTCGATTCCGACAACAGAGTTTTGCGCGAACAAACCCCCGTCCCGGACATAAGGATTTAGGTCCGCGAGCAAACCGGTCAGCGGGACAAGGTCGAGACTGCAAGTTGCAAGACCGAATCTACAACCAAACTAGGCCACCTTAGGCAATCCATTAGGTCTTGCAACCCTAATCAACGCCTCAAAGATATCCCTAATGTGGCAAGCCGGAGGGTCAGCCTCCACTGGATGCCCCTCCTGGGCATCGCAGCACTTTAATAAGTCCTGTACTGGACAGAAGTCCGACGACCTCTTTCAAACACCTATCTGTGCCCCTATGATTAGTTCCGCAATCCGACCGGATCAGCTCTGCAAACAGTGACGCGACACGAAGCGGCCTCGAGCGGCCTCCTAAGCTTCAGTGCAGAGAGCACCCACAAATTCCACATGAACGTCGTCTGTGGAGAGCCGAACGAAACGCACAGATAGTCCCTAGTATGAATTTTCAACAAGTAGGCCTAGCCAGGCCACCCACCATATTATCATTTACTAAAATAGTGCGGCAGCTGATTTCAATCTGATAATCTCCAAACTAGCTAGCCTGTTAGACAAGTAGTCCTATGCTCATATTTCAACTAATTTTTCAAAAGCATCAATGTTCAACTACAGAATTAATTCAACCAAATTAATCACCGATGCGCATAGGTCAACTTGCAAATTAAACAAAACAATAACGTAAGGGACAGCCCTACTTCTTAGAAAACAAAAATGATTAAACACTATCATAAACATAAACATAATTTTTCAAATAGTGCGCCATTCCATTTCAGATGAATTCAAATTTTCCTTTCAGCAAACAAACGCAACAATCAAATACAGTGATTAAATATATGTACAAAACACATGCAGTAGCATTTAAAGGAGTAGATTAAATTCAATTCTTTTAATTTAAACCGCTACAAATAGGAGAATTTCGCGGAAAGCCCAAAGCAATTTTTAATTTTAATTCAAGTATTTTTTGACTAAGTGCTCGACCAAACCAAATCTAATACCCCTTGACAACGTGATTCAACGCTCCAGAGGGGGCCCTAATCTTCCCACCACTAAGGGGAGGCCACATGGCGTGAACCCGAGATAAATAGAGCACAACCTTTAACAGTTGCCACTCGGGTTGTACGCCTTCACTGAGGCCGTCGGCAACAGAACATTTTGACAAGTGGACTGTTGACGGCTTAAGGCTCAGTGGAGGCGGCCGTGGTGGGAACTAGGCAGCAGCTAGACAGGGCCGCCTCCATCAAATGGGGAACAGTGGTACACCAGTCGCGGCCACTCAGCTAACGGAAGTGAGAAGGGTCCAGCGGACCGATGAGTGGCCGTGAAGTTCCTCTCCACACGCTGAGGCGGGGTGATGACACCCCCGCCCCTGGGGGAATTACCCCCCAACTGCTTGGGGGAGGGGCCCCTTTCAAACTTAGGGGCCTGGTGGCTGGCCGGCGAGCGCCGATTGTCGCCCAGCAGAGGGCGTGGCTGAGCGCCCCCGCCCGTGGGGGTCGAGGGCCTGGCAGAGCCCCGAGAGGAGACGCCGTTCGCACCCAGGCACAAAACGGCATGGTGATTGCCCTGGCAATGCAGACAGGGCCGTCGATGCGGACAGTCTCGCTGGAGGTGCCCTCCCAGACATGACCAGCACCAGCGGCGCTCCTTGGCGATAGTTCGCCTCGCAGGAACCGGCTTACCTAATAATTTCGGGCACAACGTTACCCGGTGATCAGATGCTCGACAATAGGAGCAGGGGGAGGTTGACGACGACTTGCCTGGCGGGTTCAGCCTCTCACTGGGCACGTCTCGTAAGTCGTCAACGGTGCCCGCCGCGTTCTCGATCTGCCGGCACTGCTCCTCTAAAAACCGCAGCAGATCATAGAAGGGCGGAATATAGGAGGCCTCGTCCCCGCCGTACCTCTCCTCAAAATGGATTCGAAGGTCGAGAGGTAGACGGGACAGCACTATGCGGAACAACAAAAAGGCCCATTCGCCCACTGGTAAACCCAGCCGCCTCAACGTATTACAGGCCACCAAGACTGGATCCAACAGGTCCGGACGCAGTCTGGCCCGGTCACTAAGCAGCGGGAGGCTTAGAAGCTGCTTAACATGCTCGTCTGCAATTCGCCGGACGTTGGCGTATCTTCTGGCTAGGAGGTCCCGAGCAGTCTGGTAGGCGTCGTCCGACAATTTCAAGTGGCCGACGACGCCCAGGGCCTCCCCCTCCAGTGAGGCCAGGAGGTACGCCATCTTTTGTCTCGGGGTCAAGTCACTCCGGGCGTCCACTAGGCTGTCGAAAAGACCAACGAAGGTCAGCCATTCGGAAAGGACCCCGGAGAACTTTGGCAGGTCCAGAGTTGGGAGTCGTCCCAACAGCTCCGGCTGAAGCTGCTTCAGAGAGGACTCGGGCAGGTTACTCATCCGAGCTTCACGCGCCTCCTCGGCATACCTGCCTTCAGCCTCGATCAACTCGTCCGTGAGCCACAAGAACTGCTCATAGTCCGCAAAGCAAGAGTCCAGGACTCCCTTCTCCACATCCGAATCCTCGAGCTCAGCGTAAGCTTCCTCCACTGCGGCCCTTCGAGCATCCACCTGCTCGAACCGCTTCATCAAGTTATGGACCCTATCCGGTCGACCTATCAAAGCATGGGCGCTTGTGGCCCAGCGTAGCTCAGTCCGCAAACAACGGATCAGTAGCTTGGGCGATGTCATCACTATTAAATACAAATTACGACGCGGCTCGAGCACAAATTACAAAGATAACAAATAAAAAATATACCAAAAAATTAACAGTTAATAAATGCAGTTCCTATCAAATAGCGTTGAATAGAAATTACACAAATACGAATTACTACGTATCAACCAAATACAAGTTAGCACCAAAGAAAAGACACAAATCAAATTAACAATAACAAATACTAGTGCGACCAAATCAAGTTAAATTCAAATGGCGTAAAAATCCAAATTACTACTCTTTAGTTCAAATACAAATTACAGTATAAACGAAGATACACATCACGGTCGATCAACAAAAATGCCTAGCTCGGAAATCGACCCTTCGATAAGTAATCCACTACAACTCTCCGACAACGATAATTAACCGATTACGTAAAAATAACCATCTACCTACATGACGTATATCTCTAGAAAAACTCCCGCTTGCCCAACCTAGGGCGCGGCTTTTCAAATTACCCTCTAACCACAAAAAAGGCAAGCAACAAAGCAACAAAGGAAAATAATTCTATTATTACGTACAAAAAAAAATATTTTTACGTATTACGGACGGGCGTGATTGTAGATGCAAATTAAACCAATCACACCGACGCTCCCTGCCACCAAAATTGTTTAATGTTTATCAAACACTATAGTCGGGATCGACCGGGAATCGAACCCGGAACCACGCTCTGCTACCAAATGTTACGGCCTACGGTTGCTCCCTTAAAGGATCCAATCCCCCGGGGCCCATCAGCAGAAGACTTCCCGAGCAAACGTAGGTCGGGCCTCCTAAGGCCACGTGGAAGTTCTCTAATTACACTAAATATATGGGGGAGCGTTATACTACGGCCAGTCGACCGGAAGGAATTTGGCGGAGTTCACTTACCTCTATCCAAGGCGACTGGTTCCTCCGGAGTCGGTCAGGTCGCATGTGGTTGTGTAGTGCAAGGGAAAGAATGGTGATGTGGTGTGTATCTGGGTGTGACTGATGGTGATTGAACCTAGACCTTAGCCGTCGGCAGCAGCCCGAGCGTCGATACCGCTCCAACTTGAGGGGGCCTTTCGAGGTTATCCACAGTCACTTTCTTGGTTCACCACGATGCCAGTCACTTAACTCTATCGTACGATTAACTAGCTTACAGAAGCCACTAACTATCGCGGGGTATAAGGTTACCGCACAAAACACGCCCGGAGTTTCTAGGTCAAAGGTCACTACCGTTTCGCGTGGCAACAGTTCTAAATACCGAGGCCGCACTAGCTTATATTGTCGAATGCACTTATACAGATTCTGAGTCGGACCCAATAAGTCCCGGGAAAGGCTATCCAAACAGGGAATGCGCGTTATAATTCCTAGACAGGATATTTACTAGACGCCCTAACTATTCCGCGGTTCCCGCACAAAATTAACAGCGTGCAAACATTAGCACATCTGGCAGATGACTGATCCGCTTGCGACCCGCGCGCCACTGCCAGGATCGGAAGAACTTCAGACCGGAATCGCGCCGAGCCGAGTGACATCTGGTGTCGATTCCGACAACAGAGTTTTGCGCGAACATCCCCCTTATGAGATAATCTATGAGGAAGGCAGTTCAGCAGTGGGCTTTTACAGGGTGAAATGGACGGACGGATGGATTATTGTTACCTGGCAATGTTTATTGTATGGCTGCGAGCACAGGACCCTGAGTCGGTCCCAGCGGGAGTTGGGCTTCACAGCCAACTGATCCCCACTGAAGGAGCGCACGCGATCCACTGGCACATCTCGCCTGGACTCACCTGGGCTGGTGAACACGCAGCGAGGAACCAGAACCTTTGCGAAATGGCACAACAGTACTATCAATGATGTCCTGTTCATTTTATTACATTTATACTAGCGACCCGCCGCGAGGATTTATTAATATGGCGTTATTAAGATTTAAAATATTTGTTTTAGTTTTTTTTTAATTTCCAAGGTTTTCGAATAAAATATAGCCTAGATCACTCGTGGCATTGCTCTCTATGTTTGTGAAGTGTCATTACAATTGGTAATGACATTCCGACGATTAGCCCGGACAGACAGTCAAACAGAGACAGACAACATTTTTATAAATGGTTATTTATTTATGTCTTAATAGCATGCAAATAACTCTCCGAGCTTAATAGAAGCCAGTTATTTCAATATTACAGACAGATAATTCAATTTTATATGTATAGATTAAGGGTGACATATGAACACACAGTCCAGTGGATGCAGTGGCTACAATACATCTACCGTCAATTAAATGCGTCCTGAAGGCAGTAAGTTTTACCAGGTTTCTACACTCACCATACGAAACACTGCAGCATTATTCTGCTGTTTTACGCTGGTATTCTGTCAGTGCGTGGTTCTTCCCCAGTCCAGCCGACTCATTCATTCCGCAGCCATAATATAGCTGCAGTGCGGCTGTGTACCACATTAAAAACTATGTCAGTTACATTTTTTTTTTTCAATTTAGGCTTGCTTAAAGCTCCTATGAACATCAAAATTACACCAACTCGCAAAAACAAAACCTCAGTGAAGAACCGACAAGATTCTAGGATCTTTCATTTCTTTTTTTAAAGGCCAGGTTACAATTTCCTTTATTGCAATCTATATATCGTATAAAAATTAGTTTTTGTTTGCGCTGCCATACCGTTCATCACATTGCGGTAAAATTTTGTCAACTTATTGCTTGCACTTGCGCAAAGGTTATAGGCATAGTACAATTAAATTACGTATTGGCGCTGGTATTGTACCGACAAATTTATTTAAAAATTATATATCATTCAACTTCATTGAATGTATCATCATTACCCAATTCAACAATATAACCCTTCCAAATTTAAAACGATATTTCCGCAATTATTTCTTCTGCGGTTGCAACGCGCCGGGTATCAGTTAGTTTTCAATAAAATAAATACAGTGTGTTTAATATGAAAGTGTGATAAAATGGGTTTACAATCCACTGAATAGTAAGGTCAGACCTGACTAGTTTTTTTTTGGTGTAAAACGAAAGAGAAAGAAATCTTGGCCGAGACCGAATCAATCAGCATTTCAAAAGTACTTAAAAATACATGGTAAATAAAAAAATGAACTATAATAATAATACTAAATAAAATAATGAATAAATAGAGAAAATATTAAAAAAAAATTAGGTAGTTATTATACTTGTACTCATAGTTGTTCATTTTAAGTTAGAAATAAGGCAAAGAGTAAGGCAATTTATTTTTGAATTTCGCAATACGACCTTTCGTAGTACAATTGTCCAGCTTCACCAAACAATTGCTCACACCGTCTCCGCATTGGTCGACGTGTACCTTAAATACTATCTTGACATTACTACGTAGCACACCGACTTTGGTCGTGTTGGTTGGTTTTAATTTATGTATGGGATTAGTTGTGTCATCATCATCATTCATCATTACAGCCCATCACAAGTCCACTGCTGTACATAGGCCGCCCCCAAGGAATGCCATAAAGCGTGGTACTGAGCCACCTGCATCCATCGTCTTCCGCATGTCTTAATAGGTCTTTACGCTATATAGTGGTAGGCCACGCAATACTTCGCTTACCGGTATGACGCTGCCACTCGAGAAACTTTTTTCCCCCCATCAGTTTTCGGTTCTTCTAGCTATATGGCCGGCTCATTGACAGTTCAGTTTACTGAACTTACTGGGCTTTATCAATTACGAAGTCTATCACACAGAGAAATTCCGAGCATAAAAGTAAAGTTGCAGCCTATTTACGTTCCACTGCTGGGCACAGGCATCCCCTCATTTCTGAGAGGGTTTTAGGGCAAGGAAATGTCCGCGCGCTACGCCAATGCGTGTTGGCGAACTTCACATGTCTTCGAAATATTTTTTTCTTATTTCTCATACATGCAGGTTTCCTCACGATGTTTTCCTTCACCGCCGAGCACGATGTAAATCAGCACTTAAAATTGCAATTTACAATTTCATTGGTGCCAACGGGGATCGAACCCAGGTTGCTCGAGTACTGTGAAGCTTACAGCGAGCGCTAACCATCTGAGCTACCACGGCTCTCTATTCTAATTCTCTTCTCTAATTCCGAGCATAGCCCTCTCCAAACTCTGCGGGTCAATGTTCGGGGATTAGGGCAAATTTTGTTGTCACACATTCCTTAAAACTTTATAACAAGAGTATATCATTACAAGCAACTGCAGTGCAATGGTGTGATAACAATATGGGTGTCTGTAAGGCAAGAATGAATAAGCTATCTCAGTGAGCTTTGCTATCATTAGCTGCATCACCACTTAAGTCTTAATCTTAAGTCAAGCACTGGCTAATGTCGTAGTTAAAAAAAATAGGAAGATTTGTAAAGACCTGGTTCCAAATTATTAACATACTTCGTCTGTTACAAGAATATTTTAATATTACTTAGTCAGAACATACTTGATATTGATCGTTAGGTCGCTCAGACGATCCCACCAGTACCTCAACAAAGGCTGCATGATGTGCTCCAATGTGAACTGCAGATATCTGAAAGTAGAATTTTTGTTTCAATACCAATACACTAAGTAATTGGCATAAAAGATAAAAATAAAAATAATAATAATATTCAGATCTAATTTATTATAATTTTGACCATGTAGTGACAGTGTAAGAATATCCATTATTCAATATTGTGCCACGGGTGTTATGAGAGGTGATAGAGGGAAACAAACCAGAAGATGGGTAGCGGCTAATTCCGAAAAGAAAAACTGCAGTTGACAACCTGCCTGATAATCGTGGCAACTATGGCAAGTACTATCCTTATGAGGTAAACTATAACCTACATGTTCAGCAGTAGACTTTGATAAGCTGTAATGATGATGATGATGATGATATTGTTGCGCGCCACTATTAATGTCTTGTACATGGCAACACTAGTTACACTAGCGCCCTCTAGTGTCGAGTAGCAGAACTAGGAGAGGCAAGATCCTTCCAGAAATTTCGGGACCGATATGTACTCGAACATTCTAGATGTCGCTACAGTAGAAGGTTCTGGAAACTATCTGAGGCCCTATATAAGGCCGGTATAAACCACGACCAAGGAGTATTGAATTGGCGATACAAGAGAATACTTCGAAGCGAAACAACTGCGAACTTAAGTGATCAGTAGTACAATTGTGTTTTATTATTAGTGTGGTTTTAGATTGTAATTAGTGTTGTGTAATTAAAATGTCAATTTTGGTAATTCAATCGGCAGTTTTTAATTGTCTCGAACCCCAAGCTCGTAACAATTGGTGTCAGAAGTGGGTTCAAATATGCCGATTTTACTTAAAGACGACACGGAGGGTATCCGTACCCGAAGTCAACGCCAGCTGGAGACGGACCAGAGACGATTTGGTAATGCAACGCGGCAAACGTCGGAGGGCCAGCTGCTGACCACGGAGGCCGGCCCGTCAGCAGCTCCTGCATCTGCAGCACCTGATTTAGGTGCTCTGATGATGATGCTGCTGGATCAGGCCCGTCGGTTGGAAGAGCAGCTGCAGCGCGGACAGGAGGAACAGGCCCGTTGCTTAGAAAAGCAGCTCAAACGCGATAAGGAAGAGCAGATTCTCCTCATGAAGGACCTTTACGCTACCTTCGGGAAAGAGATAAAGGAGGTGAAGGATAGGGTTGCTCAACATGACAACCACCTGTCGGAAGCTGAAACCCGAATCGACCAAGTGAACAATCGGGTTGACAACGTGATGGTTGACGTGAAGAAAACGCTGGACGACCTCAAAATTAGGGATGGAGTTACTGCTCCCGTGATAGCTACGACACCTTCGCTACGTGGATTCAAAGTGCCACCGTTCGACGGGACTTCTTCCTGGTCGGCCTACAAAAACCAGTCCGAGGCTGTTATGAAAGCGAACAGCTGGAATAAAAGTCAGGCCATGACTGCTCTCACCCTAACTTAACTGTTCTGGGAGTTCGCGGTAATGAAGTGACTTACGAGCAGCTACTTGAGGCATTGGAGGCGAGATATGGCGACGCTCACCTGGAACGTCTTTCGTGCGCAGCTCAAAGATCGCGTGTAACGCAGTAACGAAAACCTGCAGAAGTGGGCCCTTGAGGTGGAGAAGCTGGTTCGAAAAGCGTACCAGTCTGTACCTGCGCTCATTGTAGGGAACCTGGTGCAGATATTCATCGACGGCATCCGCGACCTTGAAGTCAGAGCTGCTGTGAGGCTCAGGCACCACGAGACGCTTAAGGACGCGTTGGCCCATGCACTGGAGGCGGAAGCCGTGCGACAGGATCATCGTTGCTATCGCGTCAGGGAGGTTGCAGCAGCTATAGTTCGTGACCGCAGTAAAGGATATAGGCCTAGGTGCTACGGCTGTGGGGAGATGGGCCATCTTCGATTCAGCTGCCTTAAGCGAACTGTAGAAAGGGAAGGTGATCGATCTCGAGAGGGTAGTGCGGCTAACAGCACCGCCCAGTGCAGCGGAAAATCTCATGACAACGTAGATGCATGGTCAAAAAGACCGTGTCCTGAAGATTGCAAGCATTGTACTAGGCAAGAGGGTAAGGAAGTGGTATCTGTGAGGATAATCAGGACAGACCAGCTCAGCAATGAGTGGAAGGACAGCCTACAACATGCACCCTGCTGTGTTTCATATGGTGAGTTTAGTGTACCAGAGCCCATTTTTATTGGAAATGAGGCATTTCATCTTACTCCTAGGGGTGACAACAAATCTGCATTTAGATTTTTATCTGAACTGTAGACGTCTATGGGCCACAGTATCCACTTACCATCAGGTGGACTGTATGTTTGTTTGTCAACTTTACTTTATAAAAAACCGGGCTTTAATTTGGGATTTAAGTTTTAATATCATAAAGCAACAGCTACAATGTTAGCATGTAAATGCAATGTTGACAATGTTGGTATTGTCATTACGAGTTCTCTTATGTTTATTAATATCTCTTGTAAATGATAATAATATATGACTATAATAATGTCCTCCAAACCGAATTTCGGTCACGGCAACCAGTCTTAACGGAAACTAGCTATCTGCGCAGGACAAGATTATAATGCCCGAGTGTGCCCAGGTACACTCTCTATACCCCCACTCTCATAGACCGATAGGTAATCTGACATGACCGAAGAGAGATCAGGCGTAGGATTTAGGGCTTCACGTGCTTTGCGAGGTGGGGGTGCAACTACGCCAACTTCCTGATTCTAGGCTGCTTTTTTTTAATAGAATTAGGATGCATAACAAGCACACAGTTCACCTGATGGTAAGTGGTTGCTGTGGTTCATAGACATCTACATCTATACTCGATTACGAGTCTAAATGCGGATGCGTTGTCACCCGTGAGGACTAAGATGGAATGCCTCGTTTTCATTAAAAAGGGACTCCGGTTCTCTACACTCACCATACGAAACACAGCAGCATTATGCTGCTATTTTACGCTGGTATTCTGTGAGAGCGTGGTCCTTCCCCGGTCGAGCCGACCCATTCGTGCAACAACTATACCAGTAATATAGCTGCAGCATGGATCTACCACGTTTGCTACCAAGAATGTCCAAATTTTGGTACAATCCGGGATTCGAACCCGGGACCTCATTCAAGAACCATGTTTATAAAAACTATAATAAATAAAACACGGCAATGAAACATTACAAGAAAACGTAACTTTTTGATTTTTAATATCATATTAAATTTCTTCAGTAAGTCAATAAGGAAGTTTCAATTCGATAAGTAAAGTCATATTTTACCGTAACTGCACGAGCGAGCTGCAGCACAACGGAAGAAGACTGTTCACTCTTTTGACAAAGCCACTTCTTTTTGCTCACCTCCCCTGCCAGTAGATTATTTGCTTGGTTTTCCTAGTGTTAGAAAGTTAATATAGATATATATTTATGGCAATTAATTAAATGGTATTTTTATAAATATTTGGTCAGCAAGAAAAATCAGCTAAAAGTTATTATATCAGCATCAATATATCTTTGTTGACCGTAAATAAAACTACCAGCAATACATCATCAGTAACTAAATCAAGAATTATCAGAAAATAAGTAGATATTTGATCAGCTTGATAATGTATATTGTTGAATACATTGAACACATAAATGTTTAAGTAAATTAATTATAATTAATTAATACCTAAAAATGATTTCTTATATTTACACGAACACTACACATTTAAATAAAACGCAAAATATATGCAATAAAATCCATAAAATTAGTTTTATTTAATACCTAAAAATATTAAAATTCCGTTTAATAGTTTTATATACATTTACATAAATAATAATATATGTGATAAAAATAGTATAGTTAGTAATATCTATTTATAAATTAAATAAGGAAAAGATGCATTTATTTATAGCAATTTAGTGCATAATTAATTTTGGATTATGTAATTATTTAGGTTAGATTTCCCAGTTTTATTTTAATTTATTTTCAAATAGTAGAGAGTAGTCACTCCATTGAATGTAATAAATGATTTTCTTATAACTCAATGCAGCAAAAACAACACTTATTTGTTGGTGTAGAAATAAACTGATTTCAAATCAAAATTAACTTTACAGCATGCCATAATTTGATAAAATCTGAATCATGATTTGAATTTCCTATGACATAAATCTTAAGATTGCCTAATATCATTTACTTGCTGATCAATTATATTTCATTTTTGCCAACCACTAGAATCGGCTCAATTTACTTTGTTCCTGACAAAATAACATTTTGTAGAAGACAAAAATCTCTTTAATTAGCTAATCGCTGTATTTATCTATTGTTATAACTTAATGTTTACAAATGTATAAATTACTGAATGGCTTTACTTGGCCTTTGAGTGAAAAAAGTAACAGTCCTCTCATCACCAGTAGTAGCAGTGATAGATAGGATTTGTTTAGAAACTTCAGTGCAAAGATCACACTCTGCAGTAAATAACACAAACATATAGTCATCTCTCAGATACTCATATTTGTACAATTTTCCAAGTTCAGCTACCTCTTATGCTGCCCTGGCTCTAAACATGGTACCCCTGAGATGAGGGGCCACTGAGGTGTCTACATAACATGGGACCAAAGTCATACCATTGGATCTGCCCCCATCTTTGAGTATTCCACAAGGCTCTTAAACCCAGATTAAATTTCCAGAAGCAAGTCTTTTGGATTACGTCGTTCAGGTAACGGTAATGGGATGGGGCAACCTATTATAATTCTTGAAATTTGTTTTAAAAATTAAAATTGTTTTTATTTATGAAAATTCTTAGAAAAATGAATAATTTGCAGAAAAATTATCAGATTACTGCATTTTCAGACATATGATTATACAAAATATATGATTACTGTAAAACTAGAAATAGAAAAATTAAGCAGAACTAAGAAGTAGAATTGTCCTCAAACCGTTATATTTTTATCAAACAAAAAATAACACAAAAATTACAGAAATGAATATAATTCAAACTTAGAACTGCTAAGTGTAAGTGCTAAACTATGTCAAAATCTCATTGGAAGATTTTATTTTCGATATTTAACATTATTATTATTTTAATGAATATTGTTCATTTATAATTTTATCTTACGGGATCTTCGCTGCTAACGCTGACAATATAGTCAATTTTAACACGCGGCATTTTCACATTTAAATTTTATTTTAGATAAGTAGATAATTTACAAATTACTAAATAAAAATAAATAAAATAAGTTTGCATTTTGCGCGGCATTTATCAAATTTCTATCCAGGTGTCAACTGTCAACCATAGATAAGTTGTCATTGTCAACAATCAATGCGGTAGATTTTTTTTCTTTTTTTTTGGAGTTTATGGCCTGGTATCTAGACCTTTAGGCCAAGTCTTAAGTATTTTTATTCGGTTTATTGTAATTTCCCCACTCCTTCATAGTATACTGCTTCAAAATATGTTGATGCGTCACATTGTGCAGTTCTTGGGAGATTTTGGCGGCAACTTGATCCAGCAGACAGCTGATAGTTGGCGATGGTATCTAAAGGTGCCTATGCAAACAAACAGCTTATCTTGAGAATCCATCACCATCAGAGCACTTGTTTCACTGTTTCCACTAATAGTTCACATGCGTAGACACTTAATACACAAAATCGCAACACTTTTACATATCAAAGTCCACTTCAAACCATTATTTAAACAATAATACAGGAGCAGCAAACCGCCGCCGGTCAATTTCCCGCCAAAACTCATCAATGCGGTAGAGAGTAATAATTGTGTTCTGTGATCATAGACTTAGAATATACTATATTCAGCAGAATTCTACTAATTTCAAATCATTTTCTACATCATATCTACTAAAACAACAATAACCACATTTTAAAAGACGTAATTTATTACGTTTTAAATTCATTACGTGTATTATTTGATTGCCTAGGACAATAATTATTAATCAGTTTTCTAGTTGCGACATCAAAACGCGAAAACTGTAAACAGTAGCAACAAATCAAATAACTAAGTACTTAAGTAAAATTATATTTAAAAGTAACTACGTTGGTACTGAATAAGAAAATAAGAAGTAAATCCCATATTATGCAATTTGTTAATGTGATAAACACGGCCTATGAGGTACCGGTGAATCCAGTTATGATTTTTATTTTTATTTTCCTATATAAATGTGCAATTTCAAAGAAGCCACTCTACTCAAGAGTTAGTAATTACATATTTCACAAAGAGCACTGAATGACTTCCTACGATCTAAATAACTATTTAGCAAATAAGGAATCTTGCCAATCTCTGCACAATAATATTGATCATAGTATTCGTTTCATAGTTATTATAATAACCATAATATTGTCTATTTTTAGCACTCTAAAAGCGATAAGAGTAAGCGCCCCCTTATACTTCTTTAGTTTAAGGTCTTACTTGACTGCCTTGTTGGTCTAGTGCTCATAAACGCGACTGTTGATGGTCACAATTGGAAGAAGCTTTTGTCGAAAGAAGCAAACAGATAGGGATGACGAAGCAAAACTAGTTTTAAGTCAATATGGAATCAATCAGTACTTGTCTGAATAAAGACTTTTATTATTTATTTTGGGGTATTCATAGAGTATTCTCATCTGGTTGGTCTGGATAAATATATAAAAGAAAATGATAAATAAACATAAATATACATTAAATTTACGAACATAAATAAATAAAAATACGTAAATAAATGAAAGCCCAACCAGATGGAAGCCCTCGGCAGGAGAGATCAAACAGCTGAGGGTTAGGAGGAAATCGAAAGAAACAGGAAGGCGATGCGGGCGGTATTATATTATTGTTTATTATTATTATATCTAAATAAAGATTTTGATATTTTTCATGACTCAGTGACAAATCTGAAAAAAAAGCTTACCGCACATTTTTGTTGGTAAATTAGATTTGTAATTTAATATTTATGCTACTAAAATTCTTCTTTTTGTTATACTTTTGATTTTTGATTTTTGATTTTTACTTATTAATTTGCTGCAACTCAAAATTTGTAAATTGAAATTTATTTTGAACTTAAATTAATTTAATGTCTTCTAATGAGAGTGATGTATGCACCAGTAATTGGCATGCATACCAAACTATTTATAAGACGAAGATTATTGTAATGTTTTGTATGTTATGCTGTTGGTGTGTCAATAAATAAATAAATAAATAAATAAATAAGTAGAAATACAAGACATAAGTATGCTAGATATAGGGCAATGTAATCTACAATTCGTAGATATAATCAATAATAAATTGTAAGAGAAGGCCAAATTGGCCTCTAAAAAGCTTGGCGTGCTCAGCAGAGCGGGACAGTATTTCATGCCGGCACAACGCCTGCAACTTTACAAGACGCATGTTTGGCCTCACATGGAATACTGTTTCCATCTCTGGGCTGGGGCTCCCCAGTGCCAGCTCCTTCCATTTGAGCGCATACAGCGCATAGTGGCTCGAATCGTCGACGACCGAGTCCTTTCCGATCGGCTCGATTCATTGGCGCTGCGAAGAGATGTTGCAATTCTTTGCATTTTCTTTCGCATTTACCACGGGGAGTGCTCTGAGGAATTGTTCAGATCAATTCCAGCCGCCAAATTTCACGAATGCACATCACGGCAGAACTCCCGATACCATCCACACCATCTGGATGATTGGCGGTCCACCACTGTGTGATTTAAAAGATGTTTTCTTCTTTCCACAACTTCCTTGTGGAATAGTTTACCACCAGCGATTTTTCCGGACCGATACGACTTAGAGACCTTCAAGAAAAGAGCCTATTCCTTTTTAAAAGGCCGGCAACGCATCTGAAATTCCCCTGGTTCCCCTGGTGTTGTGGTTGTTCATGGGCGGCGGTAGTCACTTACCATCAGGTGAGCCGCGTGCTCGTTTGCCCCCTCTCCTATAAAAAGAAATATTTATTAACTCCTGCTACCATATACTTCCACACACCACACATTCAGTTTCAGTATAAGACAGTCTATCCTTGCTGCCTTCTGGATATCGTTTTCAGGATAACATTATCGCTGTGGCGCACACGATGTAAAGGAGAGTTATTGCGCATTAGGACATGGAAACTGTCCAGCGTACTTCTGCGATCGTGTCTGACGCGCAACAGCGACTCGGCAGCCACAACAGCACCCTAAAGACATTATTTTACCGTACACTCTAATAGTTTTAAGTTCATTTCGTGTATCCTTACGAGTACTCACAGACTGCTCAAATAAAAAGATATGCATTATAATTCACTATCCCATAGTTTACCACGTTTACTAGATAAACCAGTTAATCGACTCCGAAGAGTCAGTAATCCTATTATGCGCTAATGTACAACAAAGTCTGTTTAGGCAATAATATTATACCTTTGAAACGTAATTCTTTAACGTGCGTGCGTAGCATCGACAGCAAGGTCACCCGCCCCCCACCCGGCCGCATTCCGCAGCGGTATCGGCCAGATTTCTCGACGGGCATTGTAAAGTTTTTTGCGATCTATACTGACGTCTAAGTTTCGCGCCTAATTTTGTTACGAAAGTATCAACCCGCGTAAATCGTTGCGAGAACACGTATTATTCTTTAGGACTTATTAACTTCTGTTAAATTAATTGTGCAACTCCGATAGTGATTTTCCTCTGAAGTTCTACGTTTGGCTGTACCATTACGTGACAAAACAGAAAGAGTGCCTCAAGAGGGGAATAGTTCCGAGGCTACCAGCGGATACCTTCTCCAGGACAGCATTGTGTCATCTAGACCAGGCCACGTACACACACACATTCATACAAGCACACATACATTCACGGCACTTCCATCAGCCGGGCCGGTCCTGGTGAACCTTCTCCGCTCCTGAGGCAGGTAAGTGCCTTTCTCTTACCGATCTTTCCCCCTTTGTTTATTTTAATTAGAGAACTTCCACTTTGGCCTTAAAGGCCCGACCTGTATCTGCCTGTAGGTTCTTCTTACTATGGGCCTAGGAGGATCCTACCATTAGATAGGCAGCTGAACGCCGTAACAAAGTCCTAGAAAATATGCAAGACCTATCTATAAAAAGTTCAAATTTTTTTAAGGAAAAATTGTTTAATAAGGCTTATTAGGTATTAATAGCTTATTAGGTATTAAGGCTTACTAAGTACTAAAGAGTAGATAATTGATAATAAACCCTGGGAATAAGTTGATCGCTACCATGCTGTTTCTAAATGTTTTCATACTTAATTATATAAAATAAAATTGGTAAATCCAATTGGGCATGCCTTAAGCGCATTAAAAAATTACGTATAACATGATTATACAGAATTTTTTAAAGTATTTTAAATACATTTCGACAGCACTGTCGGCTTCAACACCCTCGAAAACTATGAAAATGACACCCATGATGAGAAAATTGGTATCTACTTCAGCCGCCGTCTTGGATTTACATTTCAACAGCACTATCGGCTTCAACACCCTCGAAAATCATGAAAATGACACCCATGATGAAAAAATGTATACATATTGCACCCACCACCTTGGATTTACATTCCGACAGCACTATCGGCTTCAGCACCCTCGAAAACAATGAAAATGACACCCAAGATGAAAAAATTGATACCTATTGCGGCCGCCATATTGGATTTACATTTCGACAGCACTATCGGCTTCAACACCCTCGAAAACCGTGAAAATGACACCCATGATGAAAAAATTGATACCTATTGCGGCCGCCATCTTGGATTTACATTTCGACAGCACTATCGGCTTCGACACCCTCGAAAACCATGAAAATGACACCCATGATGAGAAAATTGGTACCTACTTCAGCCGCCATCTTGGATTTACATTTCGACAGCACTATCGGCTTCAACACCCTCGAAAACCATGAAAATGACACCCATGATGAAAAAATTTATACATATTGCATCCGCCACCTTGGATTTACATTTCGACAGCACTATCGGCTTCAGCACCCTCGAAAACCATGAAAATGACACCCATAATGAAAAAATTGATACCTATTACGGCCGCCATCTTGGATTTACATTTCGACAACCCTATCGGTTTCAACACCCTCGAAAACCACGAAAATGTCACCCATGACAAAAAAATTGATACTACTTACTTTTAGTACGTGCTACTATTATTTATTCTGTGCTTTTAAAATATTGTTATAAAAAATCTCTTATTATTATTATAATCAAGTATTTAAAAATTTGGTTATTCGCATATTGTGTGTGTATTTGTACAGCGATTTTTTTGAGCTACTGCAAACAACCGAAACAATGTCCACTCACGACGGCGAGTGACGGCGGCTGTAGCTCAGAGTGCTGCTTCCGCCTATTTACAGAAATAGTTTACATACAAGGCTACCAAATCAACGAAAATTTCGCCACTTTGGAGCCAAAAAAAATTAATTATAGCTAAACAAAACAAAATTACACTACCATTTACATTTAGTGGCTTCCCACATGATAGATGAAGATATTAAAAAATAGATTGAGTTAAACAATTGATATTTTCAAAAGTTATCGTGTTTACAAGCCTTGGGGACATGATAAATTCACACCATAAGCCACTAAAAGCCCTTTTTTTATTTATTTCATACCTTAAGCGAAAGCGCATGGTATGTTCTACTGTCGCCTAAGAATTAAGATTGCAACGTTTTTTTTGAAATAGCAATTAACCGATTTAAAAAAAAATATTAATAAGTTCAACAATCATTTATCTTTCTAACAATGTGCTTTTTATATCATTTATATGTATAATATGATGATTGCTAGATACGATTTTATTCGATAAAACGTTGGAATCTTAATTTTTAGGCGATAGTAGAACATACCTTGCGCTTTCGCTTAAGACATGCAATAGTATTTAGAGTATTTTATATTATAAGGATATTTTATTTTGAAAAATTTGAAAGTATTTGTCGTAGTAACTTATCGGAGTTCAATTTTAATAGAGTGACTGCTTCAGAGCTACATAAGATTATTAATTCCTTTTCTATTAACTCTAAAGGATGTGATGAAATTCGCATGAATATATGATTAAGCTTACATCACCCTACTCTTTGGTTGCCATTGAAGCCATCTTTAATAAATCATTGTTAGAAGGAGTATTTGCCGATGTTTGAACGTGTTCATTGATCATACCCTTACCGAAGAAACAGAAGATAGCCTCAGACAAATAAGTATATTGCCTGTCTTGTCAAAAATAGTTGAGAAATGTGCACAGTCACAAATCACTACTTATCTGAAAGAGAATGCCAAACTTCCAGATTTCCAATCGGGTTTTCGGCATAAATTAACAGAAAACTATAATATGCTTGTTTCGTACACTCATTAAATAATTTGCAATCTCCTCATTATTTATATGAAAAATTATCTCCAAAATGACAACTAACACGTTTGAGACCAAGGGGTAAACTATTATATATACCTACTTCCAACTTATAAGCGTGTTAAAGCGAAAGGATGTTTCAAATATACTGCCTCCAAAATTTGGAATAATATACCTCCTCCTTTGCAGGAGATCGTGAATACAAAATCATTTCGAAAGAATTGCAAAGTTTGGTTACTCGAACAACAAAGATTGGAAGCAGGTATTAAGTGTCATATATAAATTTGCCGATTTGCATAGCACACATGAGTATACATTTCTTTTTTTTACGTTGTTTCACGTCAATGCCAACATTAGGTTAAGATACTGTGTTTTTTAAAAGTCGGCTGTGGCAGAATACTTGCGGTGATCTCAAATCACCACATAGCTGAGTCACAGGCCAGTTTGTGTCATTGTTTTTATGTTACCTATGTATGTTTATAAGATAAGTTTGTGATAATCTTTTTTGTACACTTTTAACAACCAGGTGTGAATTGAGACAAATAAAAATCTTTATTTTATTATTATTATTATTATTATTAAATTAATGTTAAAAAAAAAACGTCCCGCTAGGTTTTTCGCTAGAGCTTTCCAGGACAGAGGTTTTTTCGAACCAGTGATTAAGTTTAAATGGCTTTCAATACTCGTAAGTATTCTACATGTTAATGTTACAGTACATGTAACCTTAATAATGATTTGTTCCGCACCGGTAGTCCAACCACATTTTTTATAATTTTCTGATAAACTAAGTGAACTGCATTTTTATTTTATAGAGGGTAGAGGTAAGGAGGACTCTCTCATATGGGGGACAAGATGACAAAGTGTCCAGCTGTAAGCTGTAAATAACAGTACAAAAACCTTCCAGAATGGCACTAGCGTAGATACAGGGTATGGTATGAATGTAGGGGTTGTAGATTAAATATTTTTAAAAGACTTTTTTTTGCAAATAAAAATATTTTAAAACGTTTTTATGATATATTATAATATTTTGGGGTATTTTAATAATCTATTCATTCAAATACTGACACTTGTAAATTTTTTTTATAGTTTTGTTTTTGATGAACTTTTGTTTGAATAAAAATTTATTAATTTAAAATAATTCATTTAAAGTTTACCCTGCTGCTATTGTAGCGCCATCCTAATTTAATGCATTTCGACGGACACTTGTTCATACACAGAGTAAGTCCTCCTTACCTTTACCCTCCATAGGTAGAGGTAAGGAGGACTTACTTATGTGGGCGACAAGTCGAAAGTGTCCAGCTGTAAGCATCAAATTATAGTTCAAGAACCCACCAAAATAGCGCTAACGTAACAAGGGGAAATTATATGTGTTCGCGCCCAAACGCTGGTTTCAAGATTTGGCGCCAGAGGGAGCTCGGCTCGGTACCATACCGGTTTTGACGTTCGGGTGAGTGGAGTGGCTTTGGCAGAGGGCGCGAGGGCACAACGAGAGTTGCTTGAATGCAGTGCTATCTATAGCACGTCGTGAAGTCGCTCGGGATAACCTCCATTTTTTAGAGTCGGTTTTGTTAGCAAATTGTGCAACGACGAGGAATTGTAGTCTAGAATTAGACGCTGGGTTGACAAATTGTTAGGAAGTTAATATTGATTGCGATCAACGTCTGAATTTGTGGGTTGTGCGCGCCTAATTTACCGCGAATTTGGTTATTCTAATTTGATAGCGTATATAAGTGCATTTGACAATATTAATTTGCTCGTACGGCATTTGATATAGTTCGGAGACATTTTCCGTTGTCGGTTGAACGCTGGACCTTGTGACACTAGAGAAGGTCGTGTTAGGTTCTAGAAATAATTTGTTGCCACGCGAAACGGAAGTGACCTTTGATCCGAACATTCGGTATTCGTGTTGTGCGTTACGTTTCTGATTATAAGTAACGGGATTTAATTGCGTTTTGAAGTTAGTTAAATGTACAATAAAGTTAATAGACTGAAATAGTGAAGAAGAAAGAAATTGACCGTGGGTGACGCCGCTGGAGATTACCATAATTTGGAGCGGTGCCGGAGTCCGGGTAACAATATGAATTTAGCAGTTGTAAACGGAGTGAAGTGTGCTGAGTTGAAACATTTAATATCTCTGGTGACTAGTGTAGTTGGGAATATTGCAGTTTATAAAACGCCAAGTATTTACTTAGTTCAAATGGTTCAAAGAAATTTACTAAATATAACATATGTGAGTGCTAATGTAACGGGGAGCGTGATTTCACTTTTGTAAGCTTCTGTTAATACTTTTTCGTAATTTTATTGTTTTTACTGTTGTAAAGTTTAAAATATAATTGAACAATAATGGGAAAAGTTTGTTAAGTGAAAAGTTGTCCAAGTGGACGAAATTAACATTTGCCCCCTTGCTATCGAAGCGCCACGCTATAATTGAACGCTTCTCGACAAACACTTTTTCATACACAGAGATGCTTCTCCTTTTTGGATGGTCACCTTTACCCCCCATACCTCTACATACCTCTACATACCCTTCATATTCTATTTGTATATTACTTAAGGCCTTAAGGCTTAGCCCGTGTGGAGGTTGGCCATGCGGGCGAAACTGCTGACTAAACAACATCAATTTATTGCCGAATTAAAACATAGATAGTTAGAAAGGAACGTATTTTAATAAATTTACAACACATAAATTACATATTATATATTATAAAGTCACAGCAACATTATGATACAGTTTTAAACAATGCAATCACTTTAGAAGAATGGTAGGTTTCTAAGGTAATTCTTAAAAAGTACTATGTACAAAAATTAAAGAAGCGTCAATACTTGTTATAAATATCTAATATTTAAAAATAAATGAATAACTTAAGATGTATTATGTACTGCCTAAAACATAACGTAATTCCTTGTACTAACATAAGAATAAGTTCTAAATAAGAAACATTTTTTAAAACATTACATTGGATGTCTGTTGGTGTTCTAGAAATCTAAATGGTATTATTATAATTATAATGAATTTTAATTAAAAATGGATCCCTGTCACGAAAGTATTATTGATAGTCAGCAATATATATTAACCTAAAAGAACGTTATAGGTTTTAAATTGTTCTTAAATAATGTTTTGTATGTTATTTAGTGATGACTGTTATGACTAATTATGTCTAAAAGTTTATATGTGTCAAGATTTAAATCGAACTAAAGAATTGTTGTCGATTGACAATCATAATTTAAAATTAAAAATTTTGTACAGCCGACCACAATATAAGTTATTTAAGAATAACTCAAAAACAATTAGTCTGACCTTGATCAAATTCAGCTTTCATATAAAAAAAGAATCATCGAAATCGGTTTACAAAAAAAAACATACAGTCGAATTGAGTACCGTCTCGTTTTTGGAAGTCGGCAGAAAAACAAATAAGTTACAAATCTTCAGTATATATTCGTGTTTCGTTTAATTTATCGGTTGCGTACCACTTTGTACTTTTGAACGCGTATGACGATTGGTTCGACGGGCGGGTGGCTCACAGCTGTCGGTCGCCGGTATGTGAAGCCGCCGCGTTTATTTGGCCGTGCGTAGATTATCTCTTGTGCTTGCATCTCTGACGACGAGGGCGATAACTTCGTTATACGAGTGTCTAAAAATTTACAAATGAAAAGGTAAAGTTACAGCTCAAGCTATACTCAAGAAAATCTAAAAAATACCTTTTAACATTACACATTAATTATAATTTCACAATAACTATGTACTAGCTTACTCACTCGGTTAAAAATAACATTTTATGTGAATTTCAAGAATTATTAAGGTATTTGTAGTAGTTCTTAATCACTAATTTAAATTCGAATCTTTCAAACAAAGCAAAATATAAACAATTTAATCAGAATCAACTTATTTGCATGACTTTATTTCGATGATACTCGTATAACGTTAAGTAACTTTGTTTAGGCCAAAATATTACCATATTTGAAACTTGCATTCCAAGACGCTCGCCTCGGCGTGTCCTCCGATGGAATTTACAGGTCACCGCCTGGGACAGTTGCGCGCGCGCGTCGCATTTAACGACTGTGTCCTTTGCAGTATGACGGTTACTTGCGAAGCGGTCGGCCGCGTGACAAACGCCTCTTATTGATTGTCTTTTTGTGCTTTAAGTGACAAGAGGCCCTTTTGAGTTTTGGAACGCTAAGAATGTGTGACCCGAGAGGAGATCGCTTCGTCTTGGATATAGATTAATTGTGCGCGTACACCGGGGCGAGTAGAAGTCTAGAAAAATAATTGTCGCGCGACGGCCGGTCAGTGAAATTGCTTTTGGAAGTTAATATTGAATTGTAACGTCGCGTTAAGTGCCTTTTTTGTGTGTTGTCTATTTTAGTTCGTTTTACGTGTCAACGAGGCTGGTCTCATATAATTATTGTTGTAACCGTTTTGAGTATTGCTTGCGACCGTTAGTTAGGTTGCCCGCGGCTGGCGTTTTGATTTGAAAATTTGGGTTAATTGTGCGCGGCGTTTTGAATTTACTATTGAATATTTGGGTCTAGTTAAGACCGCCTCGAATAGAGTGTCTGTTTTGAGCGTTACGTGACAGCGAGGCTTATCTGGAGTTTTGAATGATTAAATTAACTGATTGCCATTAATTTGCGACGACAAGTTGTTTGTGTGGCATTTTAATATCGTGATAAGACATTTGCCTTGTCGGGAGAACGCTGAACTTTGTGACTCCAGAAGAGACCGCATTCGTTCTCGTGTTTGTTGTGCTAAGTGAACCTGGAATATTGAATATTGAACTTTGATCGACTGTTCTTTACTTGTGTCGTGTGTCACTTGTTTTAATTTCGATGAACGTTGATTTGGTTGACTTTGAAGTTAATTAAATGTACAATAAAGTTGATAAACAAATATAGTGAAAATAATAGCAGAAGTTTTCAATTGGTGATCAACCACTTCAGGGGTCGCACATTTGGAGAGAAGCAGCGCCTTTGGATCTGCAGTCCGACTACATCGGGGATGTCAGGTTACACATGTACACACTACTACACACTACTTACATGCACATCACTTACCACCTGACTGGTACCCTGTGGTCAACCCTACCTCCCAACCCTAAATTGGTAAGTTGTGCTTGCTTATTAGCCATTAATTTAGAACTATCCATAGGCCATTGGGCCCGAACCCTCGGTTGCTCGTCGAGGGTTCAGTTTTACTATGGGCCCTAGCCCAGACGACTTTTGCCGGGGCAGCCGGGGGCCGTAACAAACTTAGTCTCGAGTTGGGATGATTCAAATTCATGCTAATGCTCATTCATGATCAATTAAATTTTTAAATAATGGTACCTTTAAAAATTTTAATTTATTATTTAAATTTTTATTTTTTAATTATGTAAGAAAGAGATATTCATTTTGACTGTATAATTAATAATCAAATAATATTAATGTAAACAACGATGATGGCACAACAGCTCAACTATTTGTAGTGAAAGTGACTAAATAAGTTTATTTTTAATCTAATGCAGTAAATTTTTATGATTGTCTTTAGAAATAAGCAGTAAGCAATAAATACGAAGAAATTGATAAATTTTGTGTTTTGAATTATGTGTTTCTAATTTTTTCTGTATTTATCTTGATAAAACTGTAAATGGTTACCAACACTAAAGAGTCGATATCGATATCTCTTAACAGTCTTTACTTTGTGCCATTCCTTGGGGGAGGTCTATGTTCAGCAGTGGAGTTGTGATGGGCTGTAATGATTATGATGATGCTTAGTCCAATAAATCTGACAGCTGTCAAAAGGTATTTCTTAGATTTGATGGAATATAGGATTTATCCACTGTTGGGCACAAACTTTATTTCGTCTATAAGTCATATATTATATCTTTAAGAGATTTTTTAAAGTTACCCAAACACTAGGAATTTCTTATTTAACAGTCAGTTTTACCATCGGTCAAGTGTAATATCGTTATGCAAGATGCAGGAGTGTACAAGCTTGATTGTGAATGTGGTCTCTCTTATATAGGAAACTCAAAGACCAATAAAAACGATACGTGTCGATATATGTTCTATAACGCGGGTTGAAAGAATACATATCGAAGCTCGGGGAAGTCTGCAGTCTGTGAAGACGTACAGGATCACCATCGTCACTACATCAGATTTTATAAACCACAAATCCTCGCTAAAGAACACCAATTGCTTCCAAGGATGATTCGCGAGGCTATTGACATCAAAAAAAAAATCTAATTTCAATAGAGAAGATGGCTGGGACCATCTGCTTGGGATCCTATAATTAATAACGTTAATTAATAAAAATTAAATCCCAATCCAAGCAACTGCAAGACTTCAAGATACTTATATCTTCTATAATCGATAAGTTCATACTACGTAGATCAGAACAAAAATTAATAATTTTAATCTGGAGGTAGTCGTTAACCACGACTGTTATACACGTATGATATTGGGACGTCGAACACCTCAGACCCTACCGTGACCATGGGTGCTGAAAAGTACTCGATACGGCGCGAATATAAAATAAGTTAATATACGCGATAAAATCCGTTAAAACTAGTTTTGTTTAAATGTGTAGTGTTCGCGGAAATATAAGAAATCATTATGGTAACGAGGAATTATGTACATATTAGTACTCACGCATCTGTATTTTTATTCTTAATCAAGGATAAATATAAATGTGTATGGGCCATAGCATCCACTTACCATCAGGTGTACTGTGTGCTCGTTTGTCACATTTATTTTATAAAAAAATGGCAGAAGTGGAAAGCCGACTGGCGAACGCGGTACCAGACGTAAGCACCTTTGACGCTGCTCTCCGAAGCCGGTTTTCGATTTGGCATCATACGAGTAGATCATACTGCCACCTATCGGATATCATATGACACTCACGTGACAATATGGTGAGTGTTTTTCTTCAAATCAAATCAAATCAAATCAAATCAAATCAAATCAAATCTGTTTACTTTGTGAACATAAGTTAATTTACAGATCTTACGTTGATATCACAGAGCGAAACCGTCTATCTGCTCTACCTCAAATTTCCACACTGCCTAAATGCGTGCAATTATAATAATTAACAATTTTATTAGTGCCGGCGGGTATTGAACTTGGGTTGCTCGCGTACTGTGTACGACGAGCGTTAAGCGCCTGAGCTAACACAGCTATGTTTTTTTTTTATTGCCGAGGGGGTAAACGAGCATACGGTTCACCCGACGGTAAGTGACGACCGCCGCCCATGAACAATTGCAACTCCAGAGCAATGTGTTGTGCAGGTGCTATGCCGGCCTTTTAAAAAGGAGTAAGCTCGTTTCTTGTAGGTCTCTAAGTCATATCGGTCCGGAAAAATCACCGGTGGTAAACGATTCCACAAAGTAGTCGTGCGAAGAAGAGAACTCCTAGTAAATTGCAGAGTAGTGGAAGACAAGCATCCAGATGATGTGGATGGTAACGTAAGTTTCGTCGCGATGTGCGTTGGTTAATTTGGCAGCTGAAATTAATTCAAACAATTCCTCAGAGCACGTTCCGCGGTAAATGCGATAGAAAATGCAAAGGGATGCAACATCTCTTCGCAGCGCTAGTAAATCGAGCCAACCGGAGAGAACTCGGTCGTCGATGATTCGAGCCGCTCTGCGCTGGATGCGGTCAAGTGGAAGGAGCTGGCACAGGGGAGCCCCAGCTTCTGAGCTGATCTCTGGATGAGAACAGTATTCCATGTGAGGCCGAGCCTGCGCCTTGTAATGTTGCAAGCGGTGTGCCCTACTCTGCTGAGCATGCCAAGCTTTTTAGAGGTCAATTTGGCCTTCAAGTGATCACGAATTTGCACGTCATTGGATAAGTCGACACCGAGGATTACAATACTGGCCAAGGCAACAAGGGGAATGCTCTGAAACTGAGGAGATACGACAAAGAGGTTCTTTTTAGCGGTAAACGCGCAACCTTGTGTCTTCTGGAGATTGCACTGGTCTAGATTTAGTGGCCCCAATGCGATACTTTGTTCAACAAAGCCTCGACTTCAAACACAAGTTGTACTCGGTGTAAAGTTATTAGATGAATCGTTGTTTGTGTGTCAAGTTAGCGGTTGCATGGGGAGTTATAAAGTGACTGATTCATTTCGTAAACCTGGGATACAATTTGTATTGCGGTCTACAGTCAGCTCGTCAATTATAGCAAACACTTCCTTAATTGAAGAAGTTGAGTGCGCATAAAACCTAGTAATAACGTATAGATATAACGTATAGAGAACGTTTTCTTGGGAAAACGTCACCGGTGTACTCGGTGACGTTTTCCCAAGAAATATTGGCACTGCCGGTGTATAATGCATCACCAATGCTGTCGTGCGCATAGCAATTAATGTTACCGCATGCAGAGTCGTGGAATACCAGCATTAATGGGCTTGTAATCAAAGCATGCACCGTCTACTATGACCTTGATGCTTCGATCTGTCAGAAAACTGGTGATCCAAATGCATAATTTCTCGAGAAGTCCAAAGAAGAGAGCTTAGAAAAAAAAGCTTTGTGTAAAACCCGATCGAAGGCCTTCGCAATGTCCAAACTATCGGTCAGGACCTTCCCATTGGACTCAACTGCCTCTGCCCATATATGAGTTATTACCTAACTGAAGAGCACTAGCTTAGCGACCCCGATGGAAACCGTACTGACGGTCATTAATCATCAAGGTACCTTATGAGCTGGCAATTTATAATGGTTTCCATTAGTTTGGAGAGTAAGGAGGTGAGAGCGATAGGTCTGTAGTTGGATGAATCTGAGCGGTCACCTTTTTTAGGGATCGAGTGCACCAAAGCTGTCTTCCAAGAGTTCTGGACTATGCCTATAGAGTAGTAATACCAAAAAAGACGCGTTAAAATCGGTGTCAACTCCAGAGCACACGTCTACAGCATAATAGGAGGGCCTTCATTAGGCCCACTCGACTTGTTGACGTCCAGGAAGAAGAGTGCTTTGCGCGCTGAGCGCTGAGTAAACCACACATTCGGCATGGAGCAACACATATTGCAGGATGGTTGATGAGTCGAATTGGACGCAAAGAGAGAGAGCCTAAAAGATTATTTTCTTCTATGGCCATGGCATGGGCCAGTGATTCATCCTCCCTGTGGAGAGATGGGGGAGATGGCTGACAGAAGTTGCCTTGGACAGACTTTGCGTGGGACCAGAATGCACATGTTCCCGAAGGAAGTCGAACAAGTTTCTCGCCAGTTCTTCCGATGTGCTCTAACTTTTCTTTGGCAATAACACTTTTAAAGCATCTGGAGGCAGAATTATACTTCCTTTTAAGAGTGCTGATGTTTGCATACCTACGATGCGTCATCCCAGGCTCGGTATCATAGTACTCCGGCTGAAGGCGTAATGCAGCGACAGAGTCAGAAAAAACGTTGGGATCATCCAGCAGGAAGCATACCAGCCCGCCAAGCTAGGATGCAAATAAAGACCTAATCCTGTCCCAATAAGACGACCTATATTGCCAAACACGGCTTAAATGAACATGTGTAAAATGTATTATTGTAGTATCAAAATAACGATAGGGGGGAATTTTTGCCACAGTTGCTCCGCTTGGCAAGCGGGTTGCACACTGCAGTTTTATTTTTATTTTTAGTCATTATTATGAAGGACGCTGCCGCCCATCTCCTGATTTGTTTCTCTCTGTCGCTTCTTACGACACCCACGGGACTATTATCCCGTGGTGTTACAATATGTACGGTAACACTACATGGTATTAAAATACTCTTAGAGAATACTATGATTAATTAGCTACATAATGTATTGCACGCCTTACGCGCGAAGCGCGCAGGTTTGTTCTGCTAGGGCCTAAAAATTAAGATTCTTACGTTTTATCGCATAAAATCGTATCTAGAGATCATATTATAGATACAAATGATATAAAAATCACATTGTCAGAAAGATAAATGATTGTTGAACTTATTAATATTTTTTTTAATCGATTAATTGCTATTTTTACATAAAAAGGGGTTTTAGTGGCTTATGGTGTAGATTTATCAAGTCCGCATAGCAGCGTAAACACGATAACTTTTGAAAATATGAATTGTTCAACTCAATCTATTTTTAAAACTCTTCATCTATCATGTGGGAAGCCATGGAATGTAAATGGCAGTTTATTTTACAGGAGAGGGGGCAAACGATTATGTGGCTCACCTGATGGTAAGTGACTACCGCCGCCCATGAACAACTCCAACACCAGGGGAATCGCAAATGCGTTGCCGGCCTTTTATAAAGGAGTAGGCTCGAGAAGAGAAAGAACTCGGTCGTCGACGATTCGAACTGCTCTGCGCTGGATGCGGTCAAGTGTAAGGAACTGGCACTGGGGAGCCCCTGCCCAAAGATGGGAACAGTATTCCATGTGAGGCCGAACCTGCACCTTGTAAAGTTGCAAGCGGTGTGCCCGCATGAAATACTGTCTCGCTCGGCTAAGCACGCCAAGCTTTTTGGAGGCCAATTTGGCCTTCTCTTCCAAGTGACCACGAAACTGCACGTCACTCGCTACGTCGACACCGAGCATTCCGATACTGGCTAAAGCAACAAGGGGAGTGCCTTGAAACTAAGGAGATACGACAAAGGGATTCTTTTTAGCGGTAAACGCGCAAATTTGTGTCTTCTGAGGATTGAACTGGACTAGATTTAGTCGCCCCCAGTCTGAGAATTTGTTCAGCAAAGACTCGACTTCAGACACAAGTTTGTTCCGGTACTCGGCGACGTTTTCCCGAGAAATATTGGTGTTCACCCCAAACGCTGGTTTCGGGATTTGACGCCGGAGGGCGCTCGGCTCGGTGCCATACCGGTTGTGACGTTCGGGCGAGCAGAGTGGCTTTGGTAGAGGGCGCAAGCGCAGAACGTCAGTTGCTTGAAAGCAGTGCGGTCGATCGCACGTCGTGAAGTCGCTCGGGATAACCTCCATTTTTTTAAATCGGTTTTGTTAACAAATTGTGCAACGACGAGGAATTGTAGTGTAGAATTAGATGCCGTGTTGACAGACTGTTAGGAAATTAATATTGATTGCGATCAACGTCTGAATTGTGTGCTGTGCGTGCCTATATTTACCGCGAATTTTGTTATTCTAATTTGATAGCGTATATAAATGCATTTGACAATATTAATCTGCTCGTGCGGCATTTGATATAGTTCGGAAACATTTTCCGTTGTCGGTTGAACGCTGAACTTTGTGACACTAGAGAAGGTCGTGTTAGGTTCTAGAAATAATTGTTGCCACGCGAAACGGAAGTGACCTTTGATCCGAACATTCGGTATTCGTGTTGTGTGTTACGCTTTATAATAAACAGTTGTTGTTGCGTCTGGAAGTTAGTTAATTGTACGATAAAGTTAATAGGCTGTCATCGTGAAGAAGAAAGAAAGTAACTGTGGGTGACGCCGCTGGAGATTACCACAATTTGGAGCGGTGCCGAAGTCCGGGCTGCTGCCGACTTCAACGGTCCAGTCAGGTCTATCACAACCAACACCACAAAAACACCACTACACGCAACACATACACACCTCCGGCCTGACCGAGCCCTGAGGCAGACGTCGCTTCAGATACAGGTAAGTACTCTCTATTCGACTAGCCTTCCCCTTAAAGTGTAGTAGGATAGAACATTTCCACCAAGCCATTCGGCCCCGTCCTTAGTTGTTCGTGGAGTCTACAGCTGTGTGAGCGAACTTTGTCGGGACAGCTAGGAGCGTATACATATTTTTAGGGTTCGGGTGCACTAAAGCTGTCTTCCATGAGTTTGGGACTACGCCTACGCGTTAAAACCGGTGCCAACTCTGGAGCACAGGTGTTCAGCATAATAGGTGGGACTCCATCAGGCCACTCGACTTCTTAACGTCCAGGGAGAGGAGTGCTTTACGCACCAAGCACTGTGTAAACAGCACTTCCCGCATGGAGCACTCACACCGCGGGATGTTCGGCGGTGTGTTCCCCCCGTCATCAAGAGTCGAGTTGGACGCGAAGAGAGAGCTCGACAGATCGGCTTTCTCCTTTGGGCATGGGCCAGTGAGTCATCCTCTCTGTGCAGAGATGGAAGAGATGGCTGACAGAAGTTCCCTTGGACAGCCTTGGCGAGAGACCAAAATGCACGTGTTCCCGAAGGGAGACGAACTAGTTTCTCGCCAATTCTGCCGATGTGCTCTGACTTTGCCTTGACAATGACACTTTTGAAGGACCTGGAGGCGGAATTATACTTCTTTTTAAGAGCGCTGGTGTTTACATCCCGGGACGTTGATGCGTCAGCCCAGGCCTGGTAGCACTCCTGCTTATAGCGTGATGCTATTTTACAGGAGCGACCAAACCATGGCTGAGATCTGCCTCCAATGTGCACCACAGAGGATAGAATAAAAAGTTCCATACCTTGAAGTACCACATCAGCAACAGAATCGGCAACAACGCTGGGATCTTCCACCGAGAAGCAAACCCGGCCCCAAGGGTAGGATGCAAAAAAAAGACCATATACCGTCCCAATCGGCCGACCTATAGTGCCAAACACGGCGGCAAGCTTTAGATCGCAACTGCGATGGGAGCGTGAGTCCAACAGGGAAGGTACATGATCCTCCACATCTGCGATCCGCGTAGGCGAAGTAACCAGTTGTGTTAGACCATATGCCAAGGCAAAGTCATACACAGATCTACCCGCATGATCGGTTAAACGGGAACCAATCCATTCAGCGTGGTGGGCGTTAAGATCACCGAGTATCACGATTTCTGCGGATAGGACCTGTTGTAGCACGGAGTCTGCAGCCATTTGGACGTGGTCGATGAGTCGGTCTGTGTCGGCATTACCGCTCCCTGACGTATACACAAACTCCAGCCCGGGGTACAAAGGAGAGTTTAAATTTGTACCCCGGGTAGGAGAGATATGAAGTATCAGCTGGAGAGGACACCTGAGTCTCGGTTAAAAAGAGCAAGATCGGCTTCGCCGTCTCTAGATTGTAATGGGCAGCATTAAGGTTGGAATGAAGTCCCCTGATATTGCAAAAATTCACGGATAGTGTGTCGCCAAGGGGTCGCCTTGGTCTTGTTGCTCCGCTTGCCCCGAGCAGTATTAGTCGCGAGCGGAATCCCCCCCCCCCCCCAGAATACGTAGGGCAGCCTGAGCACCCACGCCCAGGAGCGGAGTAGTTTGGTCGTGGATGCTCAGCGAGGGATTCTCCAGGGGTGCTGGTGGGTAGTCTTCTGTTTAATTCCGCTACCATGTTGATAGGGGGGGGGGGGGGGGATTGGGCCTCCGGCCACCTGCACTCACCAAGCGGAACGCAGAGGTAAACCTCTACTTCACGCTGGTATTCTGTGAAGTCATGGTACCACCCCGGTTCGTGCCGACCCATCTGTGCGACGGCAAAAGCTGCCGCGTGGCTCTACCACTGTGAAAGTTTAATTTTGTTTTGTTTATTTATAATATATTATTTTTTCGGCTAAGACATAATGAAATTTTCGGTGTTTTAGCAGCCTTGTAATAATTTATTTTACTAGACTGCCTCACACACTCACTTCGACGGCAACCACCATCATGACTGGATACTGTATCGGTTGTTTGCAGCGGCTCAAAGAGATTGCTGTACAAATACAAAACATTCGAAAAACCAAATTTCATACATAGTACTTGATTATTATAATACTCGTAATCAAAGATTTTTATTACAATATTTTAAAAGCACAAAATAAATAATGGGGTACTAAAAGTAAGTAGGATGTATATGTTTAAGTATATTTATACTAAAATACGTCTTGGACTTTATGGAGTGACCTGAATAATGATATGATGATCATATGAGCATTATGAGTTGGGCACTTATGGATTTTCTAAACTTTTCTTAAATTGAAGTTTGACATAAAATTATTGGAAAAAAAAACGTATGATCATGTTATAAGTAATTTTTTTAAAGCGCTTAGGGCATGCTCAATTGGATTTACCATTAGTTTTTTTCTTAGTATTTCGTTTCCGTTTTTTCTAAAATTTTAAAGAAAATGTTTGCATGGGTATCACTGGGTATTTACTATCAGGTAGACTGTCACTAGAAAGATTGTACAACCAGTGCGTACTGCCTGTGATGAAATATGCATCTGAGACGTCCTTCGTGGTATGAGGAAGTTCAAGGTCACTCATCATACTATGAAGAGAGCTATGCTCGGGGTTTCTCGTAATAGATTTAGAAATGAGGATATCTGAAGTGGAACCAGAGTAACCGACATAACCCAACGGATTAGTAAGCTGAAGTGGCAATGGGCCGAACATATAGCTCGACAAACAGACAACCGATTGGGAGAAAAGGTTCTCGAATGGGAATGTCGCATCGGTAAGCGAAGTGTAGGGCGGCCCACACTAGATAGAGTGACGACCTGGTAAGATATGCAGGAAGTCGATGGATGCACGTGGCTCTGGACCATGCTTTGTAGCATTGCTTGGCGGGAGGCCTATGTTCAGCAGTGGACTTGTGAAGCGCTGTAATGATGACGATGATGATTATTTACTTCGTCATGTTTTAATAAAGTGTCATCAGCAAATAATACTATATTATGGTTATCCCCTACTATGTAAATCATTAATATATACAAGAAACAGAAAGGGGCCGAGAATTGAGCCTTGAGGGACGCCCATTTGTACTACCAGTACATTTGTTGATCACCCTTTAAAAGTTCACCCCTAGACATATTGCACTCCCGTTGTAGGGACGATTTGCCTTAAACGTCACATCGCTGACTTACCTAGTCCTTTTAAGACCTTTTACTTCTGGCATAAACGAGATGGGTAGAACGTCATCTGTCGGAAGCCAAAGAACTTTTCAGCCAATTTCCATAGTCGCTTCTTACGACAATCACGGAGGCAACGGGGTCATAGGTTCTCCTACGCCGCCACCACACACAATTTTTTTTATAGAATAATTGTGACAAACGAGCACACAGTCCACCTGATGGTAAGTGAATGCTGTGACCCATAGTCATCTACATTATCCTCAATTAAGAATCAAAATTCAGATGCATTGTCACTCCTAAGGACTAAATGGAAAGCCGCGTTTCCTATGAAAAGGGTCTCCGTTCTCTACACTCACCATCATAAAGCAGCATTAAGCTGCTATTTTACGCTGGCATTCTGTGAGAGCGTGGTCCTTCCCTGTCCGAGCCGACCCACATGTGCTACAACCTTAATATAGATGCAGCGTGGCTATACCACGTTTAATTAGCTTAGAAATAATTGTTCACACCTATTAGTGATGCAGAATGAGCTGGTAGTCGGGCATAGTGGTGGCGCTTTGGTTTCATCTCCTCGTCGTACGGGGAGCCAAAGTTGTATTTAAAGGATGGTGATATTATATGGATGACAGGTATCGTTGGGTGTAAAGATACAGCGGCGTAGCCGATAGGTTCAAATTCCGCCACGAAGTTGCTGGCGTAGACACCTCGATTGCTGCGTTCCTCAATTGTGTCGTGTAACGATTCACTGCGGACTCCCGCACTCAGATACAGCAGAAGTATGCTCACCTGGAAAGAATTTCTTCTTAAATTAACGTAATACGAGTAAGCACAGTTTTTTTAAAGTATTTTCTTATGTTTATGATGTGGTTTATCGTCCCGTGGGTGTCGTAAGAGATGGCAGAGGGAAACAAGCCAGGGGATGGGCAGCAGCGTCTTTCTAATGTCAAAAAATTGAAAATAAAACTACGGTTGCCAAACCTCCTGTCAAGTATGGCAACTATGGCAAATATGGCAAATATTTCCCATATGAGGCAATCTATGGGGAGACAATTAATGATGATGTTGATGTTAATGATGTGCTTTTTTCTATTTATATTATTTACATTTGGCGCTGTATGCTTTAATTGAGATGAACGTGTATTCTTTCGATGGCAGCAAAGTAAAAACGGACATCTACAAAATCGCAATTTTACAGGAGAGCAGATTTAGTAAAAGATTGTGGTCATTTTGAGAGTTATGGATCGATTAACATGAAATTTTCTATGAAGCATTAAAATAGCATTCTTTATGAATTATGTAATAGTTTTTATCGCTATGTTGTTGTTTTACTAAAATAATTTAGATGTCTTTTTTTACTCTAAAAACTTTGACGTAGAAGAAGACATATGTCTGATATCCGTTTATACATTGTGATAAAAAAGCGTCCATTTCATTTAAAATATGTAATAAACTAAGATAATAATCTCCATTAATACTTTTAAGGATATTTAAAGAAAATCTAAGCAACATGCAAACAGTATTCCCCTTTTTTTGACGAAATTTTGCAGATGTCTTTATTTACTTTGCATTTAATATTTTATAGATTATTAATTAATGAGTTACCTACTAGGCGGACAAATTCAAATGTCCATTTCTACTGCGTTTTTTTTTAAATCGAGGGTAGATGTCTTCATTTACGTGCCAGATTTTCTTCATTATTTTGAAATTTGAAATAATTTTAACTTGTAGATAGGGTTGGTTTAAGCTCATTTTTGTAAAAAATGTATTTTCATAAAAATGTAGATGTCCGTTTCTACTTTGCTGCTATCGCTTTCTTTTAAATAACTTAAAAGAGGGACGTTCCACTTTACAGTGCTAGGTTCAAATAAATGTTTTATATAGTTGAAAAAATACTTTAATAACACCAATATTTTGGTAACTTATGAATGTTAATGAAGCAATATATTATGAAGCTGATTATAGACGCTTTTACATAAAATAAATATTATATTAGATTTATATACACAATATCGTTGAGCGTTTAAACATAATATATACTATTTCTCGTAATTGCTTCTTGTTTCTTGTAATAGTAGCAACAATAAATTATGCATTTTCCTTTTACATTGCTATCATAATCTACTTATTAAGGGATACTTGTAAACATAATAATATATATGGATAAGCTAATTATTGTAATAAACTAAGAATTAGGAGGGAAACTAGCTACTGAAATACAGGTAGGTATACTCGTAATATCCTAGTTTAAAAGGGATGTTGACCACTGTACATTTCCGCAAATGTTATGTTTATCAATAAAGGTTATAATATATTATATCTTATGTTATTAGATCAATATGCCGTTGCGATATTTCTAATAACCTAAGAATAATTAAACTTTAAAAAATCCACTTCAAGGAATAAAATAAGTATCGAAATTGGTTAATCGATATTTGCTATGTCGTGGAGATAGATACCTTTGCAAGTTGAAGGGTTTGATGATTTTATCTTGTCTCTTCATATCTCTCATAGGATCTTGACCATTATGGAATTATCTCTGAAAAACCCCTTTTTAATAAAAATAACCTTGAAACGGATAACGTGGTAAACAATTGTCGATGAACATACATTAAAAAATATTCCAACAAATTGCGAATTTCTATGCAATTAAAAAAATTAAGTTTTCGAATTTCATTTGTTTTTATGTAATTATTGCGTTCTTTCATGTTGCGAAAAATTTTGCCAACTTTTGAATTTGAGTTTAAATTTGGGTTTCGTCTAAATTTTGCCTTGACCGCCTGAAAGAGAGAATGCTAGATATAAACTTTTATTTATAGGAGAGGGGGCAAACGCGCATGCGGCTCACCTGATGGTAAGTGACTACCGCCACCCATGAACAACTGCAACACCAGGGGAATCGCTGATGCGTTGCCGGCCTTTTAAAAAGGAGTAGGTTTTTTTCTTGAAGGTCCCTAAGTCGTATCGGTCCGGAAAAATCGCTGGTGGTAATCGAATCCACAAGGAAGTTGTGCGAGGGAGAAAACTTTTTCTAAAACGTACAGTGGTGGACCGCCAATCATCCAGATGATATGGATGGTATCGCAAGTTTTGTCGCGATGTGCGATGGTGAAATTGAGCGGCTGGAAATAGTCCGAACAATTCCTCAGAGCACTCCCCATGATAGATGCGATAAAATACGCAAAGAGATGCCACATCTCTATGCAGTGCCAGTGAGTCAAGCCGATCTGAAAGAACTCGGTTGTCGACGATTCGAACCGCTCTGCGCTGGATGCGGTCAAGTGGAAGGAGCTGGCACTGGGTAACAGTATTCCATGTGAGGCCGAACCTGCGCCATGTAAAGTTGCAAGCGATGTACCCGCATGAAATACCGTCCCGCTCTGCGGAGCACACCAAGCTTTTTAGAGGCCAATTCGGCCTTCTCTTCCAAGTGACCATGAAACTGCACGTCACTCGATATGTCGATACCGAGGATACCGATACTGGCTGAGGCAACAAGGAGTGCCTTGAAACTGAGGAGATACGACAAAGGGGTTCTTTTTAGCGGTAAACGCGCAAACTTGTGTCTTCAGGGAATTGAACTGGACCAGATTTAGTCGCCCCCAGTCTGAGACTTTGTTCAGCAAAGTCTTGACTTCAGACACAAGTTTGTTCCGGTACTCGGCGACGTTTTCCCGAAAAATATTGGCACGGCCGGTGTGTAAAGCATCACGAGTGCTGTCGTCTGCATAGCAATGAATGCTACCGGCTTGCAACATATAATTGATATGCAGAAGAAACAGCGTTGGTGATAGCACGCAGCCTTGTGGAATATCCATCGTTAATGGGCTTGTAATTGGAGCATGCACCGTCTACTACGACCTTGATGCTCCGATCTGCAAGAAAACTGGTGATCCTATTGCACAATTTCTCGGGAAACCCATAGGAAGGCAGCTTCGAAAGAAGCGCTTTGTGTCAAACACGAAAGCCTTCGCTATTTCCAAACTAACGGCCAACGCGACTCCCACTTGGGCTCCACTGCCTCCGCCCATCTATGAGTTAGGTAACCTAGAAGATCACCAGCTGAGCAACCTCGACGGAAACCGTACTGGCGATCACTAATCAGCTGGTGATCCTCAAGGTACCGCATGAGCTGGCTGTTAATAATGGTTTCTATTACTTTGGATAACAAGGAGGTGATAGCGATAGGCCTGTAGTTGGACGGATCTGAGCGGTCGCCTTTTTTAGGGATTGGGTGCACCAAAGCTGTCTTCCATGAGTTCGGGACTACGCCTAGGGAGTAGGAGTACCGAAAAAGACGCGTTAAAACCGTTGTCAACTCCGGAGCACACGTCTTCAGCATAATAGGCGGGACTCCATCAGGCCCACTCGACTTGTTGACGTCCAGGGAGAGGAGTGCTTTACGCACCGAGCGCTGTGTAAACAGCCCTTCCCGCATGGAGCACTCACACCGCGGGATGGTCGGCAGCGTGTTCGCCACGTCATCTTCAGAGTCGAGTTGGAAGCAAAAAGAGAGCCTAGCAGATCGGCTTTCTCCTTTGCGTCATGGGCCAGTGAGTCATCCACCCTGTGCAGAGATGGCAGAGATGGCTGACAGAAGTTCCCTTGGACAGCCTTGGCAAGAGACCAATTGAAACATGTGGCCCAAACATTACTGGTATCAAAATCTGTGGAACACCGAGTTGTCCAAGAGGTATCGGCAGACCGGACAGTAGGTATAGGGAACTCGCAGGACAGGATTGGAAAAGAGGCATATAGTTGAAGGTCAGCTATGATATGGGGAGTTATTTGTATGGAGGCATGTACGGAACACGGCGACATTGAGATTGGGTCACTAACAGCGGCACGATGTGTAACTGAGATTTTGGAAGAAATTATAGATAGATATGTTTTTATGCATGACAATGCAAGCCTCCACACAGCGGCCATAGTTATTGAATAAGTTCGAGACTTTGAAATCAATGCTATGGGATAGCCAGAACACTTCCCCGACTTAAGCCCCACAGAACATCTTGTATGAAATAAGCTTGGAAGACAAATTAAGAAAAGAAATCCTGCCTCCGAGGGGGCAACACTGTACACAACATGTACTGATTAAAGCCCACGTTGCGGCCTTTCATAAGCATTTATGAAAAAAATTAAAATGTTAAGTATAAACATTGTCTTTTTTTCTTAAATTGGTAAATTTTTATCATTTGATTGTTTGGTTTTTCGTTTAATTGTCACAAATATCCATGATATTTTGTTTTATACACACTTTGAAGTGAAAACTCCTTTACAATCGTAGTCATTTGAAACGCGATGAAACCAAAAATCGACACTAAAAAGAGACAAACATATCCATCTATAGGAGGGAATGAGATAGAATACAGTGTAGAACGCAAACTCCAAAGGTTGTGACTACTGTCTTTTTTAAATATTTTTTTTATTTAACAAATTAAGGAATTTTATAAATAAATAAAATTAACCATACTAAATATAATTATCTGGATATACCAATCCATTTATACTAATCCACGATTTCATAATTTCAGTCTATACATCGTCTATTTTACGTTCCACCCTGAGAGTCAATCAATGTTTGTTCGATAAAATGACTTAATTTTGATTAATTACATTTAAATTAAGTCTAAAAAAGGATTGTACCATTTATTTGCTATAAAATTAAACTTTTATCTTATACTTATTTTATGTTGCACTTGCGGTTTTAAATGATCATATTAAATAAATCATTTGCCGTGACATATTTTTATTTTATATTTCAAGATTTTTTAACTACGATCACGTGTAAACTGCACACTTTTTTTTGCGTTCCTCTAAATTTGTCCACGAGTATACATCTAATTAAATAGTTATATATACATTTTCGGAGCTATTAAAATGGTAGGGGTAAACTATATGTTTACTATTAATTGTTAAAAATACTTATCTCGTAAGTATCAAAAGTGTCTAAAAGTATCAAACTCTACAACTTTTTTAATAGCTCCGACTTCCGATTCGAGTGTACACACGAGTCACTTGGCTAAAAAATGTCGATGTGCTTTATTTACTTATGAAGGCATTTTGTTTCTCATGTCGCAAATCTCAAAACTATTGGTATTTTAATGGTAATGAAATCATTAAAAACCTGATACAGTCGGCTCCATAAAACCAGAACGTGGCAGATGGTAGTAAATGTAGGAAGACCACACCATTAATTATACTTTTAAAGAGTATTATAAAAATATGTTAAAAAAGTGATACGTAACTCACAAGCAAATCCATTTTGGTGACCGTGCCGCGCAAGGTAGCCCATCCGTCTGCGCTACTGCGTTTGCACACGAGCTTCGTTTTTCCGTTGTACCTACATTGTTGCGAAATCTACATAGAGCTGTTAATTTAATTTTCTTTAGATAGTTTAGTAGCGCTCAACGTAATAAATTACGTATCTTTATCTTTTTATTCATCAGAAAATTTAAGTCCATTGCTGAAAAAGGTCTTCTCTCTTTTTAGGGAGGTTTTCATGCACCTTTGATAGGCGGATTGACGATTATCGAACAGCTGCCGCTTGTCTGAAATTTTTGCGTCTGGTCAAACGAAATAACTTTACTGTCATGATTTTTTTATAGGATAAGGGTGACAAACGAGCACACAGTCCACCTGATGGTAAGTGGTTGCTGTGGCCCATAGACATCTACTTCTATCCTCAATAAAGACTCAAGATGCAGATGCGTTCTCATCCGTGAGGACTAAGATGGAATGCCCCTTTTCCAGTAAAAAGCGTCTCCGGTTCTCTACACTCACCATACGAAACACAGCAGCATTAAGCTGCTACTTTACGCTGGTATTCTGTGAGAGCGTGGTCCTTTCCCGGTCGAGACGACCCATTCATGCTACAACTATACTACTAATATAGCTGCAGCATGGCTCTACCACGTATAAAATTTAATGAATGTATAATGTATCTGAATGCATAAATTTTTTCTGACATTTCATATTTTATGTGGTAGAGTTATGCTGCAGCTATATTATGGTTGTAGCACGAATGGGTCGACTTGACGGGGGAAGGACCACTCACAGAAAACTAGCGTAAAATAGCAACGCATTGCTGCTCTGTTTCGTATGGTGAGTATAGAGAACTCGAGACCCTTTTTACAGGGATGAAAACGCATCTGCATTTTGATTTTTAATTGAGGATAAATGAATGTGTCTATGGGCCACAACATCCAATTACCATCAGGTGGATTGTGTGTTCGTTTGTCATTCTTATTCTATAAAATACATAGTTATCTCTCACGACATCCGCGGGATGAAATAGGTTAATTGTTAGTCTGCGGGGCGAATAGCGGCAAATATACGTATATCATTTGACTCAAGACATTTTAGTAGTTGTTCGCGCCAAACGCTAATTTCAAGAATTAACGCGAGACGGCGCTCGGTGCGGTGCATTCATACCAGTTTGACTTTCGGTCGTGGTAGAACGCGCAAGCGCAGCAGTCGTCTGTCAGCGGTGCTAACGTCAGTATTATGCTAGTCAGGATATAGAAATACTTTTGTTTCGCTGCTGTAAATCATGCAATGTAATACAAAACGGTATTAATATGTTCACGCGAAGTGATTAAATTAAAGACAATATAAATTATATAAGTTCTAAATGCAAAACAAAAATAGTGTATATTAATAAGTTTGAAGTGAACCTCCTTCTCACAATTGCGTATTTTATTATTGCCGTCACTAAGCCGCAATATCACACCAACCTCTACACTAGAAAATATGATACACCACCGTAACCGTAAAATAAATAATACATTTCATTACATACATAATTAAATAAATAAATGCTAACATCTAATTAATTTTCTGATCATGCTCCTTTAACAATTTAATTCATTGAATTGTAATTCTAATAATACCTTAGTATATGTATATCCAAGTAAAGATATGCCACGCCATTATCATTGTAGAGTGTCGTGTTAGGTCTCATTAATCTATATTATAGTATAAAATAAAGTCGCTTCCCGCAGTCTGTACGTTTAGATCTTTTAAATTATGCAACGGATTTTGATGCGGTGCCTTCATTAAGAGGAAGGTTTATATAATATGTATAATACATGCATATTATATACATATTATATAGTTCTTCTGTCCGTGTGTATGTGATTGAACTCTTCCTAAGAGCACTGATCAAAATAAAGCATTTCTCGCGCAAAAAAATGCATTAGACCGATATGTGGGCTAAAACCCAATGAATCGTGTCAACCAGTGTTTAAAAAACTTGACTTATTACTACTACAATCACTTTATATCTATGAAGTATGTATGTTTGTACAGAAGCACAAAAAGTTGTTTACAACGGTAGATGATGTAAATCCCCGCAGTCGTCGAGATCCATATAGACTTGTATTAAACGATCATCCTAGAATAAGAAAATATAATAAAAGTTGTTTATTTATGTGTGTTCACTTATATAATAAGATACCTAATTAATTAAAAATATTAAATACAAAATCATTTAAATTAAAACTATATCAGTGGCTAAATGATTGCAATTTCTATAGTGTTAAGGATTTTTGTAGCCAAAAATATTAATGTAAAAAATTTGCACGCTATGAATAACCGTAGCAAAAGATGTTGATCTGAAACGTTCTGCAAAATCTACTATATACCATGTTTTATGCAAATAAAATATTATTATTATTATATTATTATTATAAACGGCTGGACCAATTTTGATGAAATTTTGTGTGTGTTCTTAAGTATATTAGAAAATGGTTTAGATTTACAATTGGCCCTAGTAGATGGCGTTGTTGTCGAAATCCAGTAATCAACTGTGCGAAGCCGGGCCGGATCGCTAGTTACTAATAAGATCATGACATTATGTAGTAGATTCTGGTAATAAATAAAATTGAACTAATTTAATCACTGAATAAATGAAAACATTGTTGTGTTGTGGTTACTCTATAGTGCGTGCTAGCGAGCACTTCTAAAGCAATTACTAGTGACAACCGTGCAGAGCCGGCTTGGCGCCTTCCTTCCGTGTGCGTTTTGCACGCTAATTGTTCGTAGTATTGTTGTTGTTACATTAATTGGTTGTTTTTAATGTATAAACATTTTTTTTATAATAGTAGTTCGGGCGAACGAGCATGCGGCTCACCACATTGTAATCGGATGGATAGACAGATGCTGGCAACTTATTCCACTCGCACTACGCATGACGAACGATATAGTTAACCATTTGGTTCGAATGAGAAGGTGGAGACTGGCCGAACGTCTGGTTGTCTGAGAGTGGAAGGAATTATATCGGCGTAAGACACATAAATTTTATTTTTAAGACCGTCGTAAAAATTAAAAGGATGTTTTGAGAGTTTTGAGAGCACGCCCCGCCCTCCCATTGATTGTGATCTAAATAAATCAATAATAATACGTAACATAATGATAAAATTTACGGGCATGTAGGGAGTCCATCTGTGTGGGTTTCTTTCTGGACAGGTACAACATTCTTAACTATTTCTGTCTCCAAATCTCTGTCTGTCGCCAAATAGTAGTGCTACCATTGCTGTGTTCCGGTCTACATTGTGCAGATAGTCAGGCTGTGACTCATGTTATCTTAATCCTCAGAGATGATAACGCATCTAAACCATTTTTGTGCGATGTTGGCTGCTAGTGTCCATGGACTGCAGCAGCCACTTACCATCTGGTTCGTATGTTCAGCTGTAGGTTCTTTCGTTTATTTTATAAATTCTGTTTTATATGTGTGTACATTTTATGTGTGTGTTGCATGTATATATTTGAACTGAATTATGTCATGACAACTTAACTGCCCAAACTCACTCTCTGTTGAGTAGAGTTGAGTTTTGGGTAGACCAAGGTTAGCTGGTAGAGAATGCCATATAGCATTAAGCTCGCCTTTTGTACAAATATTTGGTGGAATAAAGTATAAATAAATAAATAAATGCGTGGAATATCTACAACAAAGGCCTAGAGATCCGCCGACTGTGTGGTTGTTTGATGGTGGAAAGTAGAAGTAAGGATTAATATCACATAATTCCTGCACCCATCCTACGGAATGTATCCTATAAGAACAACTAGACGCGCTCTTTCTGCTCTAGTGCTCTTTTTATCGCCAACTTTATGTTATTTGGCGGTGAAAAAAAAAACTATCGTCAAAAAACTTGCATGTTTTATTTTATAAATAACTAGCTGGTACCCGGCGCGCTGCCGCCGCAGAAGAAAGAACTGTAGAAATATCGTTTTAAATTTGGAAGAGTTATATTGTATAACTAGCTGTTCCGCGCGACTTTGCCTGCGTGTAATTTATTACGATTGGATTTTATATGTTTTAATTTTATTTTGCACGGAAGCATAATTCTTTTTCTAAAATAAAAGTAGTCTAAGTTACTCCTTATAACATCAGCTATCTGTCAGTGAAAGTCCCGTCAAAATCGGTTCAGCCATTTTGGAGATTAGCCGGAACAAACAGACAGACAGACAGACAAAAATTTTAAAAATTGTGTTTTTGTTGTAAGTACCGTATACACTTTCATATGCGTATGCGACACTTCAATTTGATTTATTTGTATAGATTAGGAATGATAATACATTCATTGGAGTTGTTGGTACATTACGCGCGCCACCTACTGTAAGCTTAACATTGGTAGAGTACTGTAAGATTAACAGTGGTAGAGCTAAGCGGTAGCTTTTGCTGTCGCACGGATGGGCCAGCTCGAACCGGGGTGGTACCACGATCTCACAGAATACCAGCGTGAAGTAGAGGTTTACCTCTACGTTGCGCTTGGTGACTTCAGGTGGCCGGAGGCTCAATCCCCCCCCCCCCCATCAACATGGTAGTGGAATTAAATAAAAGACTACCCCAGGAGGGTACCAGCACCCCTGGAGAATCTCTCGCTGAGCACCCACGATCAAACTACTTCACTCCTGAGCGTGGGGGCTCAGGCTGCCCCGCGTATTCTGGGGGGGGGGGGGCAAAATTCCGCTCGCGACTAATGCTGCTCGGGGCAAGCGGAGCAATACAACCAAGGCGACCCCTGTCACGCTGTCCGTGAATTTTTGCAACATCAGGGGACTTCATTCTAACCTTAACGCTGTCCATTACCACCTAGAGACGGCGAAGCCGGCCTTGCTCTTTTTAACCGAGACTCAGGTGTCCTCTCCGGCCGATACTTCATATCTCTCCTACCCATTAGAAATTACTACAAATTAGAAAGTAGTGTAATTGTACCACTTCTAGACCACCTGAGTCAGACGTGGTTTAACGACGTTCGTCGACACCCGATCCTAAAAAAAAAAAAAAAAGGTTTTGGCATACTCTGATCACGAATTCGCGGTCCATTTTTGTGTAGAATGCACGGTTCCGGAGATGTGTAGATCAATTAGCTAATATCTAATTGATATCCGGTAAGGGCCTCCACCGTCATTAGCGTCCCATTGTTGTTCCTATTTCTATTGTTCTATTGTTCATTAATCACCTTCATTGCAGCGTGTGCGTCGACTATATCAGTGCTATTGTGTTATAGTTCTTTGTTCCTAATTATACAACGCTAATCTGAATCATCAATAAAACACATTACATAATTTTGTTACAATTTTTTTTATAAAATACAAAATCTTATTAATTATTATCTATAAAATAGGAGCGAAACATCTCATCCACTAAAATATCGTTGTACAATGTGTTCCTTGTAAATATACTCGTAAAACTATGTATTGAACATCCTTGAAACTTATATAGTAAATACATTAAGCAATATTCGCCACAAACTGAAGTCCACTCATTCTGAATCCTATCAACATTCCAGTTCCATCTTTTACAATTCCTTTTTAAAAACTCTAGATGATATTGTACAGGTGATCGTCCATATGAATCAAAATATTGACCGACGTCATTCGTATCGATATATAAAGCTACCCAATGTGACCCTGGTTTATCATCTGTATCCAAATTACATATTATATACGTTGGTACGTGGGTATACATAGGCAGTCTATTAGCTGCATAAACATTATTTTCTAGACTGGGGTGAATCTTTTTCAGATGTTGTTGTACATCTAGTGTATCCATGATATTACTGCTATTAGTAGATTATTACAGTACCTAGCTACTCAATGAATAACATAGGAATGGTCAATTATAGTGATTTCTACATATTAAATTGCATTTTTGTGATATACAAATCGTACTTGAATCATTGATCACCAAACAAAACACAATACGAAGAAATGTTGAGATAGGCAACGGAAATGTGAGATAAACTGATATGTTTCTAAATATTAAATTGCATTTTTGTGTTATACAAATCGTACTTGAGTCATTGATCACCAAACAAAACACAATACGAAGAAATGTTGAGATAGGCAACGGAAATGTGAGATAAACTGGTTGACGCATAAAGTAATTATCAACTCATTACGGAAATACTTTAGATTAGAATTTTTACGTACTGGTGGTATATAAGACCAACAAACGCAGTCATCGAGTTAGTGTACGGTCGTTTGGCTACAGTGGATCTATCAATAGTACATTTGTGTTACTTCAATACACCAAAGGCTATGGATGTAAGTGTTTATTCTATTGACTAAATTACTTTTTTTTCTGTTATTTTCATGTGTGTGTATTATTTTATTTAAATATTGTGTATGTATATGATTAAGCCGTGGTAACTCAGATGGTTAGCGCTAGCTGTAAATTTCACAGTACGCAACCCGGGTTCGATCCCCGCCAGCACCAATTAAATTGTTAATAGCAATTTTAAGTGCTTATTACCACGTGCTTGGTGGTGAAGGAAAACATCGTGAGGAAACCTGCATGTCTGAGAAAATTTCGAAGGCATGTGAAGTTCGCCAACACACATTGAGGGAGCGCGGCGGACATTTCCTTGCTCTAAAACCCTCTCAGAAATGAAAGGAGGCCTATGTTCAGCAGTGGACTTTAATAGGCTGTAACTTTAACTTTTTTAACTTTTATGATTAAGTGTTAACAAATTGATATTAACATGATAACTGTGTTGTTGCAGAAATCATTGAGCTTCGATGAAGATACCTATAAACAGTATTACTACTCGCCACTCTCCCCTCAAGAAGAGAGTGATAACCTCGTCATTAATAATAACACATGCGATGGTGGAAAAAGAAAATCGCAATCGATTGATCATTTTTTTGAAGCTGAATCAAAAATAAAAAAGAGGAAGCTGTTATCATCAACCGTAGCACGAGCCGCTAGAGATGGTGTATCATACATTTCTACTAATTCTGACGACGGAGACCAAGCGACGCATCTCATCAAAATTGAAATGTACGATATGAAGAAGCTATCCAAGATTCCAACTACTGATCATTGGAAACATGCTTCCACTAGAATTAAATATTACGTAAAGACTAATAAGGATAGCATCTACGACAACACAAACGCCCTCGTATACAATATAACAAAGACCCTAAGTGTAAATTAGCAGGACACTTTCCAAAATTTCTCTCTAGGAGATTTTTATTTGGTTCATAACCTAGCTGTAAACTTAATTTGGGTGATAATGTTACGGATGTTATATTTTTATCCAATACCGAAATAGACACAAATTTTGTTATTTCATCATAGCGAAATTTCAAGTTCTCTCCGATACCATTTAACACTCTTAAAATATGCTCAACGTTATCATAGTTGGTAGCTGGAATATGTTTTTTGTAGTACACTGTGGATGGCTTATCTTCATTAGGCATTAACATAGATTTTGTAATGTATATAACATTTTCATGGTCTTGAACAGTAAACATGGTACATGGATATTGAAACTCGACAACTCCAACCGACCATTCACCTTCTAATTTTATAGCTTTTGGTAATTTCGTTGAAAAATTTGTGGTCTTGTTATCAGGAAAGTATTCCATTGAACTATTGCTGAGCAAAGTTAAATAGAAACTTTCTTTATTCATATTTCTTTTAAACTAGAAGCTAAAATCCAACTGTTAAATTTATCTGGATAACCTTTCCACTTCACTAATACTTCTTTTCTGTTACTTGAATAACGAGTGTCAATTATTTTATCTATTTTATGTTGTGAGGTGGGGTTGTAAGTGATTTTCTGTAATTCTCTTTCATAAAAAGTACCAATTATTGGTTCATTTTGTAAATCTGTTATTGTATAAACAACCCATGGAGATCTATCAATTATTGAAGATATAATAAATATTTCATCACTCCAATTTGATTCATATCCTTTTTGGAATACATGTTTATATTTAGTTATTCGAACATAATCACCCACATTGAAATTTGGTTTAGGATTTTCTAAAGAAAGTTTTTTTGACCGTCTATCATAAAGATTAGTCCAAACTGTCATAATATTGTTGGAATTTACATCACATGGGCACATCTTAATACTAGAGTGAAAGCTGTGATTATAAGAGTATATTAAATCTTGTAAAACATCTATATATCTATAAGTATTATTATGAGTGAAATAACGCCACATTTTCATTTTTAGTGTTCTTTGAAATCGTTCAACAATACTGGCCTTAATGTCAGGATTGTTAGTGGTATAGTAATTAATCTTTTTGGATTTAAAGTATTTTTGTACATCTTTTGAAACAAATTCTGTACCTTTATCGGATTGTATGTGAGTAGGTGTTAAATTACTTTCAGTAAATATACTTTCAAAACATTCTTTAGTTGTTTCTGAGTTTTTCTTTTTCATTGGTCTTGCAAAAGCATATTTACTAAATACATCAATAATACAAAGTATATACTTGAAACCATCATTATATTGAGAATAAGTTCTCATATCACTTAAATCAGCTTGCCACAGTTCATTAATATTTGATAGAATGTACCTATTACGCGGGAATTTTTTTCGAATGGGTTTATGTAATGTGTATGTTTCTTGTGATTTTAACCATTCCTTTACTTGCTTTTTATTCATTTTACCCTTCATGGCTTTTGATAATTTATCAATACTACCAAAACCAGCGGGATTAGATGGATCATAATAAATCCTGTTAATTTCTTCTAGTACGGAGTCCATTTTTCCCACTCAAGTCCTTTACGTATTTTAGTTGTAGACTTTTTATCTCTACTGCACGGTGTAGAAAACTCTTGAACTTCAATCTCAGAGGGTTTGTTCAGATCTTTTGCTTGAAGTTGGTTAATAAACTCACATCTCCTTGGATTTCCAATATAAGTAAGTGGTACTTTAATATCTTTTAATGCTTCAGCAAATCTAACCCACCCTACCGGATCACTTCTTTTTAGGGGTCTTAGTGAATCATTTATTAAATCAACAATATTACTTCCAGGAATTTTTTCACTATCAATTATGACTGTACCTTCGTTATCCCAATGTATTTTACTTTTACTTGTTTCAACTAAGTTTAATAATAACTGCCCTTTTTTATGATAAGTTTTTGGTATTAAACTGAGTATTTGAGCTGGTGTGTAAAGTGGATTTTCATCATTTTCTTTACTTTTAATGGATCGATTCTCCTCCAGCAAAGATTCAATATCAACTGAAGTTTTTAGATCTCTATCTTTATTTTTAAAACCAATTTTTGACTCATTTGAATCTTCATTAGATGTATCAGAATAAATTGGTAATTTGAGTGGTTGACGATCCTCTTCGGTAAAATGAAGGTATCTTTGCAGTGTTTGTAAATATAATATCCATTTCTTTCGGTCTTCCGTCTTACTATTCATAATATTTTGCATTTCAATATCTAATCGAGATAAATTACTATTAACCTTATTTTCTTGTTTTAATTTTTCAATCAATCCAGGTTCGATAAGTATCATTTTCTTTGCATTTTCCATGTTAACTGGCTAGTCCACTCACTAATCCACTCAATATTGCACCTAATATTGTTGGTAAGAAAGCCCCTCCTTTTTGTATAATTATATTTTTTCTTAGTTTATGTTTACACTTACGTACTAGTTTACGGAGTATGTTTTTATGTTTATTCAATTTTTGTTTATCCTGATCTTTAAGAGGTACTTTTCCTTGTAAAACGTTATGAATACACTCACAAATACAGTTAATTTCTTCTTCATCACACGTTTTAAGTAATGCTCTTTGATATTTTGGTTTAAGCGTATGCAAAGCGGTTAGCAAATGTTTATACGTTGTGAGTCGACGATGCATCATTTAGCAATGATTTCAATTGTTTGATTCTTGGTGTATTTAAACTCTTTTGTGGGGACGTAGACTGTACAGAAACCATTAAATGGAAAGACATTTGTCTTGATACGACAAAAATCATTGGTATTCTGTTTTAAATCTACCATTAAATATCCATGCGCCTCTAGAGTTGCATCCCTGTAGGCATTTTCAATGAATTTTGGGTTATCTGGTGATACTTGTCTTGCTAAATATCTTATTTGAGTTTTATCTCGAGGGTTTTTAAAATATATTATATAACTTGAGTTTAAAGATATGTCTCTTTGTCCTTTACCCTGATGAAATAAATTTTGTGTTAGATAAAATACACTAAGATTCCTGTGATGACTACCTTTTGTAAATATATCCACAATTCTTCCATCGGACTCTCTCATTAGATCATCAATAATAACAAGATGTGGGTTTTCACCATCAAACATATTAAGATTTGGAATTCCTTGATGATAGTTAACATTTGGTAAATTATATAATGGTTGCATTTCATCAAAGCACCATGTGATCTGATTAAAATCACAATTACATATTTCTGTAACTGATTTTATGAAATTTGTTACAAAATTTGACTTCCCACACCCACTTGGTCCTGCCACAATAGCAGTGAACGGATGGATAAAGTGAAACATAACACACGTCTAAAGTTCAAAGGGGTGAAATAAAAAATGAAAGTGTTGGTGTAAACAATTAATATATATTCCAAAAATTATATAAAACAGAATTATCTGTATACTATTTCTAACACAATTAGTACATCATAATTTTACAATTAACTCAACCTCAAATAAATAGAAACAACAATTAGTACATCATAATTTTACAATTAACTCAACCTCAAATAAATAGAAACAACAATTAGTACATCATAATTTTACAATTAACTCAACCTCAAATAAATAGAAACAACAATTAACTTAAATTATTTACAATAAAACAATGTTTAAATATGTAATAAACTACGTCATATTATAGTATTATCATAATTTTACAATCAATATAAATTTTTCTTAAACGCAGACATAAAAGTAAAAACTATCAACACTTAACGCAGTTTATAATGACCCCAAGCTAATGTTTCAATATTATTATCTAAAATATGTCTCTTTGTGTCATTATATGATAAACCTATCTTATTTAATTTTTGTGTGAAAATTGTGTGTTTAATTGATTTAAATCTAAGCATGCTATAATATTGCACTTTTTTATTAAATAGAGAAGACTTATAACTATTCATTGTCATCTTTTTAGTGATACATTTATTTACCCCTTTTGCCTTGGCTATAGTCTTATTCTCTAAGTTAAAAGCGTACATTTTGGATCGTAAACCCACAAATTCTTTCATGATTTTACCATTATTTTCATCTTTAAAAAAACCTAATTTCTTTTTATTTAATTTTGGATATTCAAAAATATTATTTGTATCATAATCTGAGGTATCAAAGTATGATGAAAGGTCAGGTTTTATATCAGTGTAAAAATCATTTGTAAATATATGATATATTAAACTATCCGTATCTGTATACAATAATTTGATTTTACTAAACTTTTTAATCATATATAGTTATAATGAAAATCATACATTAATGTTTTTGAAATATCTAAAATGCAAAACCCTAAATAAATTGGTTTGTTATATATTAACTTCGTTTTTCGCAACTGAACCGCAACTAGGTTTTCCGAAAATATTGAAAGGCTATGAAATTGTGGTTTAGCGATTAGATCTTGAGCACCTAAAGCTTTACCCTGGTTCTCCCAGTGCGTAACTAATTTTATGTTAACCCTTTTTTCAATATTCTCCATAGTCTTACCGAAGACTGAATTATTCATTAATTTATAAAAATCTTTTTCGAAATCTGATTTTGCTAAAGTTCTTAATTTTGTGTTTAGATCTATGTACATCTTCAACCAGGGAGACTGTTTAAATTTTAAAACTCTATGAATTTTAGTTAATTTAACCCCCATTTCTATGCACTGCTTTAAATTTCTGTAATGAATTACATATTTATCTTTATTATTTAAATTTGGGACTAGTTTATTCTCATTAATATTGCCTACACAAATGTTTTCTGGACATAAAGGAAAGTCCGAATGTAAATCATGAAGTTCATCTGGATATTCCAAATCAACTTCTAAAATAAAACCGAAGTCTGATGTCTTAGACACATTAAATTCTGTATTTGGATTTACCCATTCGAATCCACCAGTAGGAAGATATTGAGACATAGCCCAACCATATAAATTGTTGGCATCAAAATATGTGATATATGAATTTGGTTTCCCTGTATCATAATCCTCCATGTATTTGTTATTAGCTCTAGCATAACGATTACTACATTGAGATACACCACCTCTGATACCTGATCTAATAAATGCAATTTTCTCATAATCTGTTAAAAGTTCTAATTCTATTTTTGTATATTTTAACATTGCATCCCAACTTAAACCGGGTGCTGTGTAATAATGGGCAGGGTCTAAATCATATGTATTAATACATAACTTTCTAAAGTTTTCAAATACATCGGATAAAAGTAAAACGTCTGTTTTTAAATATAGGTTTGAATAATCTAGCATATTACAACACCCAAAATGTTCCCAAACATCTTTAGCATGATTGTAATCATCATTTGAAATATGTGAATCTGTGAGTGAACTATAAAAACATTTTTGTTCAGGGAGCGATGTTAGACTTAAACTATCATATTTAGTCATAAGTTCATATGGATAAACACCTTTCCGTTTTAAACGAAAGAAATCTTCATCATTAGGGTAATTTCTACGTAATTCTTGAAATTGATCATTACTGAGATTTTTGGCCAATTCTTCTAATTTACACGATAAAAACTTAAATGAATCTAAGAATCTCAATATAATTTCGTGGTTATTCACTTTTAATTTTTTGGAAAAGGATATATATTTTTCTTTATTTTGAGGGATAACTTCGACTTCACCATCACAAAAGTTTAACGCGTGAACAATAAAATGAGCATCATAGTGACTAAGGTTGTGTAAAAATATAGGTATATAACTAGGTGTTCTGATCTTCGAACAACATGATTCATGAGCAACACCTATAAAACTACCAGTGTACCAATCAAAATCATAAAAATGTTTTGCCAACTCAGTTTCACAAATATGACAAATGGTTGCATTTGAAATTTGGTTTTTGTCTTCATTTGTTAGCGGAAGTGGTGGATATTTTTGAAGTCTATTTATTTCTTTTAGATTATTAGATAAACTTCCCATAAACACTTGTGCACAGTTGGGTCCGCAATATGTTACATATTTTGATAATTTATCATCATATGAACATTTTATATAATATCCAAAACTATGTACTTCATGTTTCTGAATATTATGAGTGAAAGGTTTGGAAGGATCGTTAGAACATGATTCTATTGGTTTTAAAAATGCTTCAAAATCAGCATAAACTACGAATGGTATCTTTAACTTTTTTTCATAACTATCAAATTTAATTTTATCATTTGAAATAGGTTGACCAAACCAATTCTTTTTTTTTAAAGTTTCACTGTTTGGTAATACTGTACAAATGTGAGCACAATCGTATTGTTCATGGTTATTTAACCTTTCCTGAGATGGAAAACGAAGTAGACATGCTTCACAAATGTACATGATGTGACTGTCTTTTGAAATTTGTTTACTAACTAACCGCGATAAATTTTTTATATAGCAATAATGATTTTTTGTATCCTTGGAAAAAAATAATAAATTGATATGTCTATCTTTACGACACTTTGTTAAAAATAATGGACCTACTATAGAATTACATCGTTTTTATTTATTATATTCTAACCCAAAAACATTAATACTAATATCATTTAATTTCTCTACTTTTGCTATGTCAGAAATTTTAACCGGAAAGTAAATACCATCAAATTTAAGTTTATTTGCATGTTTAACGTACGATGATACCCGATCGGTGTGTTTGTTTACAGGATATAACGCCGAGAGTAACGCCCATTTAAAACAAAAATAATCCTTGTTTTTTACATTTATAACAGCCTTTTTTAATTTTATGTCACGAGGAAGATCTATGTATGAAGTACCGCGTAGGGGGTTAAATTTATTAACATTCATGTCTATAGATTTTATGTTTTTTAGACTCCATCCACTATCTTTTTTTTCGAAAGCACTAATTTTAGTAGTAATTGTATCATTTAAAGATGAAAGAAAAATATTTAAGTCATCTCCTTGACAAATAATATAGTTAAGCGTTTGAAAATCGAACGTATCATGAATATCTTTAGTTTGTTGAACAAAATCAGCATGCAATATGAAGTTTACCTTAAAAATTATGTGTTGATGAATACACTCTTGTAATAAAAATAAAATATCATCTTTAATAGAATTTAAAAATAGTTCAGGAGTTTCAAAATTTACCCATGTCGAACGATCTACTCTACTCTTGATTTTATAAGTTAAAATCCTATTTCCAAAAGCAGATTCAATAACACTAACGTTTGATAAAGAATTATGTGAATTTAAAAGATTATTTTTATGAACATTACTTTTAAAATGATTAGCTAAATACCGTTTCTTGATAAATATATGGCACGTTGGACATTCCACTTGATCATCGTTACTGATACTGTTCCCTGCAGAGGTATGCGCTTCTGCTTCCGTTGTTGGTTTTTTGATGATCTTGGATTCTTTGCTGCATGTTCGCTTCGTTCCTCTTCCAAGTTGTAGTGGTTGACTGCTAAAATGTTTAAATTTATTAAAAACTGTATAAGACAATATGTAAATTATGATCGAAATGAATGTTTATTTTACATACTTAAACTGTGTTTCAACCATCGCACAGTGATGATACAACTCATCATCGTATGACGAATCGAACAGTTGACCCCTCTCCATTTCTTCACAAACTTTAGACAACTCCTGATTTAATTCGCTATTGAATAGTTCCGTATTCTCTTCCATGATTGTGGAGAAAAAAGCACTGGTGCACACTTCACTAAAGTTTCCCCTTCCTCTTTTTTATTTTTGATTCAGCTTCAAAAAAATGATCAATCGATTGCGATTTTCTTTTTCCACCATCGCATGTGTTATTATTAATGACGAGGTTATCACTCTCTTCTTGAGGGGAGAGTGGCGAGTAGTAATACTGTTTATAGGTATCTTCATCGAAGCTCAATGATTTCTGCAACAACACAGTTATCATGTTAATATCAATTTGTTAACACTTAATCATAAAAGTTAAAAAAGTTAAAGTTACAGCCTATTAAAGTCCACTGCTGAACATAGGCCTCCTCTCATTTCTGAGAGGGTTTTAGAGCAAGGAAATGTCCGCCGCGCTCCCTCAATGTGTGTTGGCGAACTTCACATGCCTTCGAAATTTTCTCAGACATGCAGGTTTCCTCACGATGTTTTCCTTCACCACCAAGCACGTGGTAATAAGCACTTAAAATTGCTATTAACAATTTAATTGGTGCTGGCGGGGATCGAACCCGGGTCGCGTACTGTGAAATTTACAGCTAGCGCTAACCATCTGAGTTACCACGGCTTAATCATATACATACACAATATTTAAATAAAATAATACACACACACATGAAAATAACAGAAAAAAAGTAATTTAGTCAATAGAATAAACACTTACATCCATAGCCTTTGGTGTATTGAAGTAACACAAATGTACTATTGATAGATCCACTGTAGCCAAACTCGATGACTGCGTTTGTTGGTCTTATATACCACCAGTACGTAAAAATTCTAATCTAAAGTATTTCCGTAATGAGTTGATAATTACTTTATGCGTCAACCAGTTTATCTCACATTTCCGTTGCCTATCTCAACATTTCTTCGTATTGTGTTTTGTTTGGTGATCAATGACTCAAGTACGATTTGTATAACACAAAAATGCAATTTAATATTTAGAAACATATCAGTTTATCTCACATTTCCGTTGCCTATCTCAACATTTCTTCGTATTGTGTTTTGTTTGGTGATCAATGACTCAAGTACGATTTGTATATCACAAAAATGCAATTTAATATGTAGAAATCACTATAATTGACCATTCCTATGTTATTCATTGAGTAGCTAGGTACTGTAATAATCTACTAATAGCAGTAATATCATGGATACACTAGATGTACAACAACATCTGAAAAAGATTCACCCCAGTCTAGAAAATAATGTTTATGCAGCTAATAGACTGCCTATGTATACCCACGTACCAACGTATATAATATGTAATTTGGATACAGATGATAAACCAGGGTCACATTGGGTAGCTTTATATATCGATACGAATGACGTCGGTCAATATTTTGATTCATATGGACGATCACCTGTACAATATCATCTAGAGTTTTTAAAAAGGAATTGTAAAAGATGGAACTGGAATGTTGATAGGATTCAGAATGAGTGGACTTCAGTTTGTGGCGAATATTGCTTAATGTATTTACTATATAAGTTTCAAGGATGTTCAATACATAGTTTTACGAGTATATTTACAAGGAACACATTGTACAACGATATTTTAGTGGATGAGATGTTTCGCTCCTATTTTATAGATAATAATTAATAAGATTTTGTATTTTATAAAAAAAATTGTAACAAAATTATGTAATGTGTTTTATTGATGATTCAGATTCATCATCATCATCATCATTACAGCCCTTCACAAGTCCACTGCTGAACATAGGCCTCCCCCAAAGAATGCCACAAAGCACGGTCCTGAGCCACCTGCATCCATCGACTTCCTGCATGTCTTACCAGGTCGTCACTCCATCTCGTGGGGGGACGCCCTACACTTCGCCTACCGGTACGAGGCTGCCACTCGAGAACCTTTCTTCCCCATCGGTTGTCGGTTCTTCGAGCTATATGGCCGGCCCACTGCCACTTCAGCTTACTAATCCGTTGGGCTATGTCGGTCACTCTGGTTCTACTGCGGATATCCTCATTCCTAAGTTTATCACGCAGAGAAACTCCGAGCATAGCCCTCTCCATAGCTCGCTGAGCGACCTTGAGCTTCCTCATACGGCCAGCAGTGAAGGACCACGTCTCAGTTCCGTAAGTCATCACTGGCAACACGCACTGGTTGTACAATTTCGTTTTAAGGTTTTGAGGTATGTCTGACGAGAAGATGTGTCGTAGCTTCCCGAACGCTGCCCAGCCGAGTTGAATCCGTCGATTGACCTCTCGGTCGAAGTTGGACTTACCTAGTCGGACTATTTGTCCCAGGTAAACATACTCGTCAACAACTTCGAGCTTAGTGCTCCCAACAACTACCGGCATAGGTGTGACATGGACATTAAACATGATCTTTGTTTTGTCCATGTTCATGATTAGCGTTGTATAATTAGGAACAAAGAACTATAACACAATAGCACTGATATAGTCGACGCACACGCTGCAATGAAGGTGATTAATGAACAATAGAACAATAGAAATAGGAACAACAATGGGACGCTAATGACGGTGGAGGCCCTTAACGGATATCAATTAGATATTAGATAATTGATCTACACATCTCCGGAACCGTGCATTCTACACAAAAATGGACCGCGGATTCGTGATCAGAGCATGCCAAAACCTTTTTTTTTTTTTTTAGGATCGGGTGTCGACGAACGTCGTTAAACCACGTCTGACTCAGGTGGTCTAGAAGTGGTACAACTACACTACTTTAGAACACTCCTTTGTGCCCCGGGCTGGAGTTTGCGTATACGTCAGAGAGGACATCTGTTTTCGACGCCTCGGCAGTCTTGAAGGTACGGACCTGTCCATCCTATGGATGCGCGTAGACAGCGACGACCATCCCCGCGTCTATGGGTGCCTCTATAGGTCCCATAGCGGTAAAGCCGACACAGACCGACTCATCGACCACGTTCAAATGGCTGCAGACTCCGTGCTACAACAGGTCCCATCCGCAGAGATCGTGATACTCGGTGATTTTAACGCCCACCACGCTGAATGGATTGGTTCTCGTTTAACCGATCATACGGGTAGATCTGTCTATGACTTTGCTTTGGCATATGGTCTAACACAACTGGTTACTTCGATTACGCGGATCCCAGATGTGGAAGACCATGTACCTTCCCTGTTGGACCTTCTGCTGACCTCTCATCCGGACGGATATTAGGTCTCCGTCGATGCCCCTCTGGGCTCTTCGGACCATTGTCTGATCCGAAGTACGGTGCCACTCACGCTCCAATCGCAGTTGCGATCTGCAGTTTGCCGCCGTATTTGGCACTATAGGTCAGCTGATTGGGACGGGATGTGGTCTTTTTTTGCATCCTGCCCTTGGGGGCGGGTTTGCTTCTCGCTAGAAGATCCTAGCGTTGTTGCCGATTCTGTTGCTGATATGGTACTTCAGGGTGTGGAACTTTTTATTCCATCCTCTGTGGTGCTCAATGGTGGCAGATCCCAGACATGGTTTGGTCGCTCCTGTAAAATAGCATCACGCTATAAGCAGGAGTGCTACCGAGCCTGGGCATCAACGTGTCGGGATGTAAACACCAGCGCACTTAAAAAGAAGTATAACTCCGCCTCCAGGTCTTTCACAAGCGTCATTGCCTAGGCAAGGTGAGCATATCGGCAGAATTGGCGAGAAGCTAGTTCGCCTTCCTTTGGGAACCCGTGCATTCTGGTCTCTCGCCAAGGCTGTCTAAGGGAATTTCTGTAAGCCGTCTCTTCCATCTCTGCACAGAGAGGACGACTCACTGGCCCATGCCGCAAAGGAGAGAGCCGATCTGTTGAGCTCTCTTTTCGCATCCAACTCGACTCTAGATGACGGGGGGAACACACCGCCGACCATCCCGCGATGTGAGTGCTGCATGCCGGATGTGCGGTCTACACAGCGCTCAGTTCGCAAAGCACTCTTCTCCCTGGACGTCAGCAAGTCGAGTGGGCCCGATGGAGTCCCTTCCATTGTGCTGAAGACGTATGTTCCGGAGTTGGCACCGGTTTTAACGCGTCTTTTCCGGTACTCCTACTCCCAAGGCGTAGTCCCGAATTCATGGAAGACAGCTTTGATCCACCCGATCCCTAAAAAAGGCGACCGCTCAGACCCGTCCAACTACAGGCCTATTGCCATCACCTCCTTGTTCTCCAATATAATGGAATCCATTATAAACTGCCAGCTCATGAGGTACCTTGAGGATCACCAGCTGATTAGTGACCGCCAGTACAGTTTTCGTCGAAGTCGATCAGCTGGTGATCTTCTAGTCTATCTGACTCATAAATGGGCGGAGGCAGTAGAGTCCAAGGGGGAGGCATTGGCCGTAAGTTTGGACATAGCGAAGGCCTTCGATCGGGTCTGGCACAAAGCGCTTCTTTCGAAGCTTCCTTCCTATGGGCTTCCCGAGAAATTGTGCAAATAGATCACCAGTTTCCTTGCTGATCGGAGCATCAAGGTCGTAGTAGACGGTGCATGCTCTTATTTCAAGCCTATCAACGCTGGTGTTCCACAAGGCTGCGTGCTATCACCAACGCTGTTTCTCCTGCATATCAATGATATGTTGCTAACTGGTAGCATTCATTGCTATGCAGACGACAGCACTGGTGATGCCTTATATACCGGCTCGATACACTGGCACTGCGTAGAGATGTTGCATCTCTTTGCGTATTTTATCGCATCTATCACGGGGAGTGCTCTGAGGAATTGTTTGGACTAATTCCAGCCGCTCAATTTCACCATCGCACATCGCGACAAAACTCGCGTTACCATCCATACCATCTGGATGATTGGCGGTCCACCACTTTGCAATTTAGAAGAAATTTTCTCCCTCGCACAACTTCCTTGTGGAATCAATTACCACCAGCGAATTTTTCAGACCGATTCGACTTAGGAACCTTCAAGAAAAGAGCTTACACCTTTCTAAAAGGCCGGCAACGCATCTGCAATTCCCCTGGTGTTGCGGTTGTTCATAGGCAGCGGTAGTCACTTACCATCAGGTGAGCCGCATGATCGTTTGCCCCCTCTTCTATAAAAAAAAAGTTATTGGTACTATGGAAGCAATAAGATGACAAAGTTTTAAAGCAATCAGACGAACGTTTTGGCAGTGGATAAAATACGAACAACTTAAAATTAATTTTTATATATTAGATAACGGTTTTTTCTTTTTGTTATTTTTTTTTTCTTAAAAAAAAAACGTTACCCCCACACTAGGATTTTCTCCTGTATCGTGGAGGCAGTTTACAAATGTAAATTGCACAAGGACAAACATCCAGACCCGGAACAATTATTTGTAGGCCATACAAATACTTGTTCCGTGCGGTATTCGAACCAGCGGCCCCCAGCGCAGCAACTAATTGCTAAGCCACTGCGCCACGCAGCCGTCTGTTTTTTTTATAGGATCAGGGTGGCAAACGAACGCACAGCCCACTGTGCGTGTGGATGCTGTGGCCTATAAACACATAATGGATCTATCTTCGATAATGTATTACAATGGAGATGCGTGTTATCCCCGCGGACTAAGATAGAATACCCCGTAACCATATAAAGGATCCCGGTTCTCTACACTAACCATACGAAACACAGCGCTAGTAAGCTGTTATTTTACGCTGGTATTCTGTGAGAGTGTGGTCTTTCTCCAATTGAGCCGACGCATTTGTGCTACTGCCATAATATAACTGCAGCGTGGCTCTGCCACGTTAAAAATGTCTTAAGAATAAATTAATTTGGCGGCTTGTGAAGTCTACCAAAACATACTGGGGCAGCACAGAGACATAATTATTCAATAACCTCTCGTTAGAGAGTAGCAGTACCTTTAAATAAGTACTGCTATTCTATAACAATTTTTTACGAATTTTATAGTATATTAACTAATTTTATATTCCCGACAACGGCTCTCTAGAGAGCCGTGGTAGCTCAGATGGTTAGCGCTCGTTTCACAGTACGCGAGCAACACGGGTTCGATGCCCGCCGGCACGAATGAAATTGTTAATTGCAATTTTAAGTTCTAAATTACCACGTGCTCGGCGGTGAAGGAAAACATCGTGAGGAAACCTGCATGTCTGCGGAATCTATACATATAATAAATCTGTAGAAAAGTCGTGTCTGTAATTCTAATATATTCTTGAAAAAACAAGTCCAGGGGACTAAATAAAGGATTTTGAACCCAAATCAGTGGTTTTTAGAATTTTTGTCTGTCTGTCTGTCTGTCTGTGTATTCCGGATTCACGCAAAAACTACTAGACCGATTTACATGAAATTTTGTATATAGGTAGTTAGTAACCCTTGGCAACTTATAGGCTACTTTTTATCCGATCACGGAACTTCAAAAAAGAAGGTTAAGTATTTTCCTACCTTTAGATGTTGATTTTCTATTATATCTTAGTTATAGATGGGATGACGGGTGTTTTTCAAATAAATACCATATTTATAAATAAAGTATAAAATATAGTTATAAACTTGGTAAAATAATTTGAAATTACACCGATTTAGTTATGAAAACAGCGCCATCTATCATCAAATAGAAAAAGTAGTATATTTTGCCTTCAGTTACTAATAAATTAAATAATATAAGTAACTTACATTTATAATATGTTTAAATAATAAAAAACTGTAACTGTTTCTTTAGTATTTTTGTTATTTTATTTTAAAAGTGTAATAATTTCAATAGAAGATCAATCAAAAATAAGAAAATTGATAAGGTTTTATATCAATTACTAATATCAGTTTACAACTGATTAAGACTGGTCTGTCTGCAATTATTGCAAAATTTTCATTATCATTATAGTTTTATTAAAGAGATTTTTATATATGTCGTGGCCAGATCGTAGAATAGATCATATTAAGTAGTCTATCATTTCGTGAAATGGTGTAGTCATTTTGTGATATTTAACACTGTTTGTTGACCATCTCATGATATAGCTTAACCAAATCAATGAATAGAAATCGTTTGAAGATATTAATAACTAAAAACGTTGTAATTTCATTGACGTTTTGAGTAAACATCTTTTTTTCAATGAAATCCTTAAGAAAATCATAAAGCGTATTATCAAGTTCATTTAATCTTTGTTTTATTGAAATTGGTTAATTCTATCGAAAGTTATGATTATTATTTTGAAATGTAGGTTCGAATTTGTTTAATGGCGCCACAAAATCTCAGAAATAGTAATAAAAAGATTCGTGTGTAAAAAAAACGTTTTATTATAATATATTTCGTATCGTTCTATTATAGTACTTAAAACACAGTAAAAAATATGTTTTCCTTAAATTAAAAAAGGATGTTTTCTCACAAAGAACGTAATAGATGGCGTTGTACAAATTACAACCTTTTCTGAATTGCGGTGTTAAGATTTTTCGCAGGTGAATCGTATTGAGACTCACTGAAATAATTTATGTCTATGAGTCCGACGAAGTTGCAAGCCTGAAAGGTTGTACAGTAATCTATGCCTGCCTGCCTGTAAGAGCCGTGTAGGCTAACAACACAACACAAAAATCATCAGAAACTAAAACCAGAAAAAAGAGATATTGAAATATTCAATTATTCAACAAAACTCGACTAAAAGTAACAAAATTGCAATAAATGTCGTGATAGTGATATTGTTTTATACCCAGAATCCCTCTAATACCAAATAACTTTCCTTTCAGTTTTAAGTAAAGTAAAGTAAAGTTGCAGCCTATTTACGTTCCACTGCTGGACACAGTCCTCCTCTCATTTCTCAGAGGGTTTTAGGGCAAGGAAATGTCCTCCGCGCTGCTCCAATACGTGTTGGTGAACTTCACATGTCATCGAAATATTTTTTTTATTTCTCAGACATGCAGGTTTCCTCGCGATGTTTTCCTTCACCGCCGAGCACTTGGTAAATCAGCACTTAAACAATTTCATTGGTGCCGGCGGGGATCGAACCCGGGTTGCTCGAGTACTGTGAAGCTTACAGCGAGCGCTAACGCTAGCGCTAGCGATAGGGATAATAACATCGATGATGACATCGATGTTGGCATCGATAGCTCAACATCGATGTTCGATGTTTAGGCTACTCAAAACATCGATGTTGACCATTATCGGTGGTTTTTGTATATGTGTAGATATTTACACATTGTTTCAAAATCATGTGGGTATACACAGCAAGGGAAAAGTAACAATTAACTTGAATATCAATTTACGTAGAATAGTTATTATGCGACAACCGACAACGACACTACAAAATAAAGCGAAAGCAGTGACCATTGTGACATTACAGGAGACACTTGACAATTAAGTTTGACTCACCATACTGACATTTTTTTAGGTTAACGATGCGTTCAGAATTTCTGAATTATTCAAAATTTTTAATCTTCAGAGCAGATGCAAGATTTAGTTGATATTGATTTCGCGAGTTCGCATTGTTTGCAAGTTCCCAATTATCGATTATGGGTTCATTGACGTAGATGTTTCGATGTTTGACATATGTCAACATCGATGTTAAAACATCGAATTTTTAATTTTTAACATCGATGATCATCTAACATCCCTATTTTAAGTGTGTTTCCCACTCAGCGTGTGTTATGCGACGATCGTAAATAAAGCGCAAGGTCAAACTTTACGCGTTGCAGGAGTGGACCTCAGTACTGATTGTTTTGCACATGGCCAACTCTATGTTGCTTTTTCCCGCGTTAGTCCCCGTAACCTTTTTCTGTACGCCCCGGCTAAGTCTACTTCTATCGTCGTTTACACAGAAGCTCTATCATAAACGACTTAGAACTTTGAGCATATCGATTTATTTTGTTTCCACTTATTCATACAGTAATGATATAAATCGTTTAATATTCTCTTACCCTAAACGTCAAATTCTTTAAGTAAAACCTATATTCGCGAGCTACGCGGGCACAGCTAGTAAAAAAATATATCTCGAAGACATGTGAAGTTTGCCAACACGCATTAGGGCAGCGCGGCGGACATTTCCTTGCCCTAAAACCTTCTCAGAAATGAGAGGAGGCTTGTGCCCAGCAGTGGGACGTATATAGGCTGCAACTTTATATTCCCGACGTTTCGAGTTCTTTACCGCACCGATGGTCACGAGGGGGACTGAGGTGTTTGACGTCCCAATGTCATACTCAACGCTACCTTCAGTGTTCAGTTGTAGTACCTTGCCCATAACGCTCACAGAAATGTGAAGTGATCAGTGCTTGGCAATGTGACATATTATTTTACTTAAAAGAATTAGAAATAAACTTAAATATTAATTTCAACATGTTTAACGGTTTCATTAAAAACTCGACAGCGTTAAAAATTTACTTACTTTAAAAAAACAATTCCCCTGCCATTTTTTGTATGCCATGCCAATGCAATATAGAAATATTATATAGCCTATGTCACTCCCACACTTAAAACGAACCTAGCGACACCTCATAGGATAAAATCCATCTAGCCGTTTAGGCTACAGAGCGTGGCAAAGAAATAGACATACACATACATACTCTTGAAAACATTAACCTTCTTCTGGGGCAGTCGGGTAATAAAAAGTTAAACTTTGTTGTTCTAGCGTCAAAATGAATAAATTAAGTAAATAATAAGCAGAATAAGTTAAATACTGAAAAGATTTAAAAACGTTACCCCAAATACTACGAATATCTCGTGTATCGTGGATGAAGTTTACATACGTAAATTGCACAAGGACATGCGTCCAGACACGGAGCAATCACTTGTAAGCCATACAAATACTTGTTCCGTACGGGTTTCGAACCCGCGGCTCTTATCTTTGCAACTTTAACCTACTGCACCACGGAGCCGACACCTTGAGTGTCTCGAGGTCACAACATGTTTACAGATTATAAAACTATAATAACATGGTTTAAGTAGGCGAATACGCCAATGGCGCGTACATTGCCGCATGATCTTGGATTGAATGCATAATTTTAGCGATATTATACGATCTCGCAACATAGTATCTCGTTTACTTGCGACATTGTAATCACATGGAGTAAGAAAGTTTAAGTGTAAACATGAGGAACTTTAACATCATAAGCAAATAGTTATGAAAATAGTCGATGTTATCATTTGAAGTGGTTAATTTTTTTTATAGAATCAGGGTGACATGCGAGCACACAGTCCACCTGATGGTACTCGTAAGTGGTTGCTGTGGCCAATAGACATCAACATCTATTCCCGTTTGCGAATCAAAGCGCAGATGCGTGGTCAGCCCTGAGGACTAAGATGGAATGCCTCTTTTTCAGTAAAAGTCCAGTCTCCGTTTCTCTACACTCACCATACGAAACACAGCAACATTAAGCTGCTATTTTACGCTGGTATTCTGTGAGAGCGTGGTCTTTCCCCGGTCGAGCCGACCCATTCGTGTTACAACTATACAATTAATATAGCTGCAGATTGGCTCTACCACGTTAAAAAATTAATATAGCAACATTAAAACATTATTCTTTGGATAAAAATCATTTATAAAAATTGGATAACCTATATTATATTTATTAAAAATTAAAAATAAATTGCTAAGATCCACGTAATAAAATAAAACTATGTGTCTTACCTAGTTTGAAGGGCACATCCCGCCCTTCCCCAGTGTGCACTATCCCTATGCTATGGTAAACATTTTATTTTAATTTAATGATAAGGAGCAGCGCATTCTCTTATGTAAACGTCCTGTGAGTAAGAGACGATAGAGGGAAGCTGAAACATTTAATTATAATTCATTTGATGACGGCTCCGTGGCGCAGTGGCTTAGCAATCAGTTGTTGCGCTGGGGGCCGCGGGTTCGAATCCCGCAAGGAACAAGTATTTGTATGGCCTACAAATAATTGTTCCGGGTCTGTATGTTTGTCCTTGTGCAATTTATGTTTGTAAACTGCCTCCACGACACAGGAGAAAATCCTAGTGTGGGGGTAACGTTTAAAAAAAATTGCATGTCTTTCTTTTTCTTCCTTTATGGCGGTTACGATGAATTCGCCAATGACATGTTACATGCGAAAAGGTTTAATTGGGACACAAACTCTGCTTAAAAAGGAGAAATTGATAATACAAAAAATGGTAAAACGAATATTATGTGAATGATTTTGGTCAACTTACCTGTTGAATTACCTAAAACAAAAGACAGACAATGTTGTTAAAACAATACTAATGTGTTATTATATGACAAACAAATTACAGTTGAATGTTGTAAGAATTAATAAAATCACATAAAATATATACAAAAGAGGTATTTGTGAAGATTAGAAGGGAGTTAGTCTATGGGACGAGGGATGTCAGGGGGCAGATAATCGTAAAGAGATGATGATAGTTTGGTGCAGTTAAAAAAAATATGGTTAGTGGAAATGGAAATATGGTTAATGGAAATATGGTTAGGGGAAATTTATATTTACTTTGGAATTGGTGAGCCAAAATAGCAGATAAAAAGCTCTCAGAATCACTAAAAATCTTCTATCGTTTGTAAGCGTTAGTAGCCTAATAGCAGGGCGTGGACCGCGAACTCGAAAGGTCGTGGGTTCGAATCCGCCATTCGACTACTGTCGATAACCACTTCTAACACAAGCATTTTAAGCTTACCAGAAGTGGTTAAAGGGAATATTAGTAATGTTTAATAGCATTACTAGTATTTTTAATTAAAAAAAATTGGTTAGCGAAAATAGCAGATAAAAAGCTCTTAGAATCACTAAAAATCACTGTCCTGTCTAGGCTATGTGATTCAACATATAGCAGAGCTTCATGGATTGCAATTGTCTCAGCAGTAAAAATGGAACATAATGAAGGGCACTTAAAGCTAAGGATCATTTTAAACCTGGGGATCCAGACGGCTGCACCATTACAGCCATCATCAGTAATTTTGAATGCATCTGTATACATGGTCATCCAATCTTTCCAATTTTTCCCTATGGCTTCTTTTAATTTTAATTCTGCCCCAGGGGAACCTTTTCTGATATCTAGTTCGAGGTGAATGTTAGCTTGATATATAATAGCTTCAAAAGGAGTATTAAAGAGTGGACTTGTATTGAATGAGAAAATGGGCCCAGGAATTTGGAGAAATGTTACTAAGCTATTAATTAAATGTGGACAATCTTTATGGAGCCAGTACCTACTTGAAGATTGGAATTCTGAGAGGAGGTTTAGCCTGGGAATTAGGGGATGAGAAGAGAGTTGACAGACCTTAAAGAAGGATCTATCTGAAAGATATTGTCTTCTTATGTTGAGAGGAGGATCAACATTTATTGCATGTCAAAAAGTTGTTACAATATATTTACAGAGCATGTGACAACCCTGTACGGGCGTAGCATATTAAGACGGAGTTTAAATGTTAAAATCAATTTAAATTACAATATTTACAGTAAATAATCTATACATTATTATTAATTAATTTATTAAATATCAAACTAAATAATACACACATTTATTTTCAAATGAAATGTCAATAAATATTTCATCTCATCTATTGGTAATTTATCATTAATGTAAATAAGATTTTAAATTTTGATGAAATTATTAACAATGTTAAATAAGTAGATCGAAATAATAAATTTTGTCAAAATAATTTAAATATATAATTTTTCATTAAAATATTCATTCAAATTATAATAGCTTTTTACAATAAGCATTTTCTTAAGTTCTATTTCAAATTTACGACGATGTAGGGATTTTATAGTATTGGGTAAATGGTTGTAAATCCTTATAGCCATTTAGTAGGGACCTTTTTGATGTGCGGTAGGAGCAACCAGGTTATAACCATGGTGACGTGCGCCGTATCGATTGGGTCTATCCCTAATTCGTTGAAAATAATAAGGATTTTTCCTAACAAAGCGGCATAATTCAAAAATATATACGCACGTTACAGTTAATAAGTTTTATCTAGGGAACAACTTTCGACATGATCCTCTTGGAGCTACGAATGCAATCAATGTTTTTGGAGCACGGATACCACGTGCCCCTCGGTAGAATTGTCCCAGAATATGATGCCGTATCTGATCCAGGCGGCGGCGTGACTGTGGTACGCAGTAAGCGCACACTGCTCGTATGTGTCCTTACGTAGCTCGCGCAGGGCATAGCAAAAGCTGCTCAACTTACTTCCTACGTTCTCTATATGATTTTTTTATGAGTATAATTACCATCACAGCCTAGCAAAAGTCAAAAACATAGGCTTATCCATAATTTACCAAATTTTTCATAATTACTCATACTTCTATCCTAGTCTTTTACGTTTGTCGCCTCTTACGATATTGGGTAGTGTGTATTCATACACCGCCACTACACGGTTTTTAAATAAGAATACACATACATGGATTTGGTCAATATTTAATTTTTTTCAAAATATTGGTGACAAACGAGCACACAGTCCACTTGATGGTTAGTGAATGCTAAGGTCCGTAGACATATACATCTATCCTCGATTAAGAGTCAAAATGCAGATGCGTTGTCAATCCTGTGAATTAAGATGGAATGCCTCGTCTGCAGTAAAAAGGGTCTCCAGTTCTTTACACTCACCATACGAAACACAGCTGTATCAAGCTGTTATTTTAAGCTGAAATTCTGTGAGAGCGTGGTCCTACCTCGGTTGAGCGACCCATTCGTGCTACAACCATACTCGTAATATAGCTGCAGCGTGGCTCAAGCACGTAAAAACTGTTTTAAGAGTGAATCTTCTAACTTATATACTTACTTATCTTACTTGTAGAAGCGAAAACGATAGAAGATTTTTATTTTTTCAATTACAGGAGGTTAAATAAATAAAATGCAACAGGTAACAAAGAAATAAAAAATTAATATATTAAACTATATGGTACAATACATTTGGTTCTAAGTAGCCTAGAGGACACTGCCTTCACCACCAGCCGGAGGAGTAGTGCACGGGCTCTGACACGATCTTGGACACCTTCACGATATGGGGCACGGATACTACCTTAGGTACAGACACCACTTTGTTGACGGTTATTACCTGAAAATAAAATAAAAAGTTATTTCATATTACGTATTCTACAATTCAAACAAATTTATACGTGGAAGAGCCACACAGCAGCTATATTATGGCTGTAGGATGACCCGACTAAGGGAGGATTACAATTACCATACCATTACAGCTTACAGCTTTTTACTGGAAACGATGCATTTCATTTTAGTCCTTAAGGGTGGCAACACATCTTTATTTTGATGCTTGATCGAGGATGAATGTAGATGTCTATGGGCCAAAGCATCCACTTACCATCAAATGGATTGTGTGCTCGTTTGTCACCCTTATGCTGTAAAAAAAAAAACTGGAATAAAAGACTATTCCAGTCTCACATTGAATTATAGTTTTAGTTTACCTTTGGTACTTCGACAACCTTGTGGACGGACACGATTCTTGCAGGCGCAGACTCGAAGATAGCCCCACCGTGTCCACCAAAACCACCACCGTATCCGCCGAAGCCACCACCGTATCCGCCAATGCTGCCGTATCCACCGTATCCATGGGAGCCTCCGAGCAAGAAACCGCGCTTATCACGCTTGCCTTCAGGGGCTGCGATGGCGATAGCAGCAAGGAGAACGACACACACCTAGACGTGAAGATAAAATGATATATGTTCATTATTGGGAAATTACTTAACCGTTTGTGGCGGCGTTGTCATCATGCCACAAGCAAAACGCACCGAAGCCTAAATCACGCTATCAAAGTTCCGAAAGTACTGCGGTGTGTATAAATAGCTCTGTACTATCATACGGAGTGTTGGTTGCTACCCTGGCCGAGAACGGCCACGGCCAAACACTTATACTGTAGTTCTTCTTCTTCATCACCACTTTGTAAAAGTCCACAGTTGGACATAAGTCTCTCCCCTAGTGGGTAAGATTTGCCACAATCGTCACATTGGCCGGCAGATTGGTGTAAAGTGGTAGGTGTCAAATGAGAAGAGTAGTTTTTTTTTATTGGATAGGTTGACAAACGAGCACACAGTCAACCTGATGGTAAGTGGTTGCTGTGGCCCATAGACATCTAAATTTATCCTCGTATGCGAATCAAAATGCAGATGCGTTGTCACCTGTGAGGACTAAGATGTAATAATAAGATGTAAATAATGCCTTTTCCTGTAAAAAGGGTCTCCGGTTGTCTACACTCGCCATACGAAACACAGCAGTGTTAAGCTGCTATTTTACGCTGGTATTCTGTGAGAGCGTGGTCCTTCCCCTGTCGAGCCGAACCATTCGTGCTACAACTATACTACTAATATAGCTGCAGCATGGCTCTACTACGTGTAAGTTCGTTATATGACTTTAATAGAGTATCGGCGACTACTTTGTAATGACGCGAAATATTTGACAGATTTCATAGCGGGGAAAAGTGTAAAGTTAGGTTTATTTCTGAAATATTAGCTATAATTTAAATTAATTAAATTCGAAATAGATGAATCAAACTAGGGATAAAAGTACAAGAAATATAAAAATTACAATGTGAAGAAAAAAAAAACATTACAGCACTGAGGCATTGTTTTGTAAAATGTATAACATACTAGAAATCAAAAAACTTGTAACCTTTTAATGATGCTGAATCTGTGTGATCACTTACTTAATAAATAAGTTCACCTTAGTCCAAACTAGCGACATCTGATTATTAGCCCTCCTTAGCCCTTCTCTGCGGAGACTAGGCATCTGCGCGGGACTAAAGTATAGTGCACGAGTATGCGCAAGCTCAGGTGCACTCTCTATTCCCTCACTCTAGATCTCACAGATTGATAGAACGGCAATCACACACGACCGGAGAGAAATCAGGAGCATGACAATCGGTTTTACGTGGAGATACGAGGGTAAAATGTCGCCAACTTAAACGATTTTTTTTTGGATTGACGCGAGATTCGTACCAATGCCCGCAACACAATCAGCAGTCACGCTTATGACTACTAGACTAACGAGGCAGTCAATACACAATATTAAAAAAATATTTTTACATTAATATTGGCTTAACTCTAAACAATCCATTGAGTAATCACTCCAAACAAAAGAAAATCATGCAAATTAACGTTGGAAAATAAGACAGCCTGTATACATCCCACAGCTGGGCATGTACGGTTCAACCGTCCATTTCTGCTGGCGTTAACATTTTACGCAAAGCAATCACTACAGTTTGACAATTATAAAAATTGCGTTAGTTCACGTATTACCTTACCTTAACCGCGACGGATGCGAACTCATTAACATAGCATATAACATTTAACATAATTTACCGTATATTAATCTTATATTTTTCACTTGTAGAATTATTATTGAATAATCGTCCAATACCCGAACATTTTTGGTCCTTCGAGCCGGATTTGAAACAGCGACCAGTGGATATACAATCCACTCTTACATCTCATATAGATCAGGTCTATTGAGTAATTATTTCGCCGCATTGTATGGGTGTGTGTTGGAGATCGTCCATGCATATGTCCTTGAAATATTTAATTTCTCAGACATCTAGGTGTTTTTTTTTTACGATTTTTACCTCACTCCTATCATGTGGTAAATTAGCACTTAAACACAATTTTATTGGTGGTTTTATTTTAAGAAACGTTACCTCCATACCAAGATTTTCTCATGTATCTTTGGGGGCTATTTACATAAGGACAAAAATACCGATATGGAACAATTATTTGTAGGCCATACAAATACTTGTCCCGTGCAGGATTCGAACCCGCAGTTCTTAACGCTGCAACTTATTGCTAAGCCAGTGCACCACGCCACGGAATCGTCACCTTGAGTGCCTCGAAATCACAACATGTTTATAGATTATAAAACTATAGTAATATGCTTTAATTAGGCAATTGCGCCACGGAGCCGTTGCTCGCAAATGCTTAGTGCCTGCTACCACATTCTATACACGGCCATAATTGGCCCACTCGGCAGGAGAGTACCAACAGAGTTTTTAATTATTTTGAGTCGTTATAAGGAAGATGAAAAAAAAAAGGAAGATGCCTCTTACGATACACACGAGTGGACATGGGGTAGTGGATATTCTTACACCGCCGCTATATGGTTTATGTGACATATTACGTAATAAATCTAATATACTAGAGTACTGCGCTCGCGTACTAAAGTCAGATGAAGCCAGATTAAGTTGCACTGCTATATTATCTCTATGGTAAGCGTCAATGACTTTAATATAAATGCCGCTTAAATTTTGACACAACAGGTTTGTCTTGAGAAAAAGTTTTGCAATTCAAGTCTTACAAATATGTGCGCTGTGCAATTTACCAACATTAGACTACTTAAGTACTTTATGTTAATGCAACTTGCGGTTATTTAGTACGGGATGGCTAGACTTCTAAAATATTTGTAACGATCGAAGTATAATCAACTTGTAATAACTGAAATTGTTTATTGAAAAAATACAATTATTGCATAAGTCGAGTGATAGGTCTATGTTATTAATGTGGGGAAGTAGAGTCACAGGCCTGGTACTGCGATTGCCAAACAATCTGCCAAGCTTTGCAATTACGGCAAATCCTATCTAAATAGGTGAGGCCAATTTTATTATATTTTTAAAAATTCGCGTTCCTAGCAATATTGTACATAGCTAAGAACGCTAGAAGAGATATTGAAATGATTGTAGTTATGAGTACTGTTTAAATGTAATACAAGAACACCTATCTAAGAACCATCGCTTATAGTCTCAAATCCTTTGCAAAACTTTATCTAAATTGGTCAAACCGTTTTGAAAATAAATTGGAACATTCATTTGCAAGCAAATATCCTTAAATATAAACGTTATCTTCTCCGTTTCTTCGTGGACAATAAAATATTATTAATATTAGACAGTATTTCGATTAATAAATTATTGAAAGAGCAAAATTTGGAGAGTTCTTAGCAAAAACAGGATAAGACTGTGAAGATATCGAATTGGTTGACATTGTGTTTGAGTCAAGGGCACCTTAACAATGAATCAATATATATTCTTCCCTTCCCAGTGGGTAAGTCACCAGAGCGACTGGCAGCCTTAAGAGTTTCATACAGGCTGTATACAGGCTTGGGGGCTACGTTCGGAAGTAATTATTAATATAGATAAATAACAAAGGCTACGAGTGTTTGTGCTGTCTTTTATGTTAAAAGTTTTGTTTTCTGAATATATTTTTATTGAGTAAATGGCGCAATTAGTCTCTGAGAGATGACTACATATTTTTTACTAGCTGTTCCCCGCGACTTCGCCCGCGTGTTATTTGGGGTTTTAATTTTTTTGCGCGGAACCCTAATCCTTTTTCTAAAATAAAGGTAGCTTAATTTACTCCTTGTGATATCAGCTATCTGCCAGTGAAAATCTCATCAAAATGGGTCCCGCCGTTTCGGAGATTAGCCGGAACAAACAGACAGACAGACAAAAACTTTTAAAATTGTATTTTTGTTATTACTACCGTATATACTTTCATATGCATTTAGTTAAAAGCTATAATTTTGACATTACAAACAGACACTCCAATCTTATTTATTTGTATAGATTACCAGTTACTTGAGTCCACAGAGTCAGTAAGTTCATTCTTAGGGCGATGTATATGGTTTTACAACATCCCAGAAAATATCCGAAATCTGACTACCGCTAAATTTAAAAAAAAAATTGAACAAATATTTTATAAAAAGGGTTATTATAATATTAAAGAATTTATGGATGACAATAACCCCAGGCAAGGTATTTCTGATTTGTTCTGTGTTGTTATTTATTATTGTGTAACATATTGAAAGATTGTAAATTGTTCTGTTATTTAAAAAAAAATGTTCCGCTGAGTTTCTTGCTGGTTCTTCCCAGAACAAAAGAGGATTTTTCAGAACCAGTTAAACATAAGAGTGACTTTCAATAAGTATTAAATATAATCTATATTGAATAAAAAAGCTTCTATTTCTATTTATGTCATTTGTAGTAGTAAAGTTTTTAGAAACTGAACCCGCGACTGATCATCGCTGCTGGAAACCAGAGGGGTGGTGTTTTCTTGCTCAAAGGCTCAATTTAGTAATCCTGGAGGAAACGCAGCTAGCGTTTTTGGCACAATATCGCGGGGAGAAGGATAATTAGATCATTTTAGACTTTAGTTTCTTTTTAAAGTCAAAATTAAATTCAAACAATTTTATTCAATTCACGGCAAATGTACTGGTTGACAAAACAAGACCTTCTCTGAGAAGAACCGACAAGACTGTCTGGGGTCGTTTTAATGATACAACTTCTTTTCTTTAGTTGTTTTCATAGTTTATATTCTATACTATTCTATTTTTACGCGGTAGAGCCACGCTGCAATTATATTATGGTTGTAGCACAAATGGGTCGGCTCGACCGGGGAAATACCACGCTCTCACGGAATACCAACGTAAAATAGCAGCTTAATGCTGCTGTGTTTCGCATGGTCAGTGTAAAAGCGGAAACCCTTTTCACTTGAAACGAGGCATTTCATCTTAGTCCTCAGGGGTGACAACGCATCTGCATTTTGATTCCTAATTGAGGATAGATGTAGATGTCTAATGGCCACAGCATTCACTTATCATCAGGTGAACTATATGATCATTTATCACCCTTATTCTATAGAATCTATACTAATAAGTGACCTATTTCTAGTTAGTTTTAATTTTAGATTTTAATAATTAAAAAGAAACTTACGATAGTTTTCATTTTGATGTTTGTTTTTGAAATCTGTGGTGCTGATATGAGGAGACACAAGTGACTGTTGTATCGTCCAGGGAGCCCATGTGTTTTATACATTGCCATAAGACAAGGTCATGGAATTTTGAAAACACGAGCGACGTCGGGCGTTTGCGCAAGCGAGCGGTCTTGTTATAATTAATTGTGCGTATGCGTCGATATATGATTTCAATAAATATCTTGTGATAAATTACATACACAAGTGTATATTAGGTATGTTAGACTTTCGAAATCAGTTACAACTTTTTGTACAAGGACCACGCAGGTTTTTTTAATGTTAGGTCAAGTTGATATTGCAATTTCATTTGTGTGGATTTAAGAATCTGTTGAAGAATATTATTGTTGAAATGAAGCTAAATGTAGGAATAGAATATTTTTATTCAATATACATTACATGTGTAATTCTTATTGAAAGTCATTTTTTACTTTACCACTGGTTCGAAAAAACCCTCTGACCTGGGAAGAACCAGCAAGAAACCCAGCGGGACATTTTTTTTAAATAAATTTTACAATATAAATGATTACGAACTATTTACAAAATTTATTTTAGAAACTGCATGGAAGCGATCACCTCATTCCCAGGGGTTATTATCAACCATGTATTCATTTATACTATAATAACCCTTTTTATACAGTTTCAGCTTAATAAAACATTTAAACTTGGTAATAGAGAGAACCTGTACACTTTCCGGGACCTTGTTGTAATAGCGTATACATTGCCCCAAGAATGAATTACTGACTCTGTGGAGTCGAGAAACTGGTATCACTAGCTTGTGTTTGTTCCTAGTGTTTACAGAATGTATATCACTTCTTTTACTAAAACTATCTTTGTTTTTGTGAACATACATTAAATTTTCGTAAATATACTGAGAGGCCAAAGTTAATATATTAATTTCTTTAAATTTATCTCTAAGGGACTCTCTCGGTTTTAGATTGTAAATAGCTCTAATGGCCCTCTTCTGTAAAACAAAAATAGTTTCTGAATCAGCCGGATTTGCCCATAGCAAAATCCCATAAGACATTATGCTATGAAAATAACTAAAATAAACTAATCTAGCTGTCTCGACACTAGTGAGACCTCTAATCTTTTTTACAGCATAGGCTGCAGAACTTAGTCTGCTTGCTAATTTGGATATATGGGGGCCCCACTGTAGCTTTGCGTCAAGAGTGATGCCAAGTAAAACAGTGGATACAACATGGCTCAATTCCTCCCCATTTACAAACACATTGGTATTAAGATTTTTAACATTCGTTGTTGTAAATTTTACACAATTAGTTTTATTTCCGTTCAAATGCAGATTATTAACGTTAAACCAATGCACTAATTTTGATATAGCATTATTCACTTCGTCACATTTAAATGATTGACGTTTAAGTTTAAAAATCAAGGAAGTATCATCAGCAAATAATACTATATCATGACTATCCCCTACAAGGTGAGGTAAGTCATTAATATACACCAGAAACAGGAATGGGCCGAGAATCGAGCCCTGAGGAACACCCATTAGTACAGGTGACCCGGAAGAACTTTTACCATTGATAATAACCTTCTGTTTTCTATTACTTAAATATGAAATAATAAGTTTAAGCGCTGTGTTCTTGACACCATAGTACTGTAGCTTCCTGATTAATATATCATGGTGAACACAGTCGAAGGCCATGGAAAGGTCACAAAATATACCCAAAGCATCCTCTGAACTCTCCCATGCACAAAAAATATGTTTAATAAGCTCAACTCCAGCGTCAGTTGTCGAGCGACCCCTTGTAAAACCGAATTGATTTTTATGTAGCAATTTATTAATATTGAAGAAACTTAACATCTGATCTAAAATAATTTTTCCAAAAATTTTACTTAATGTTGGTAGTACAGAAATTGGTCTAAAATTGGCGGGGTCTAATGTACTACCAGATTTAAATATAGGTATGACTTTACTATGTTTCATTAAATCAGGAAACACACCAGATTTGACGCTTATATTAAATATAGTGGCTAGATTAGGTGCTAATGTATCTATTATAGATAAAATAACTTTAACGGAAATCCCCCATAAGTCTGCCGTTTTCTTAACATCAATAGTTTTAAAATATTTAACGATATCTTTTGGCAGTACCCTATGGAATTTAAAAGTATTTGAACAAGCCTTTACATTTTGTTTGAGCAATGATTCGGCGACAGTAGGAGAAGAATTTAATGATTTTGTTGTCAAAAAAGGAACATCAGTAAAATGTTTCTCAAAAGCCATAGCAACTTCTTGATCAGATCGCGTTAAATTATTGTTAATATTTAATTGAAAATCCGAGTTGCGCGGTTTGACCTTGCCCGTTTCACTATTTATTATTCTCCAGGTCATTTTAATTTTGTCGGATGCAGATTTAATTTTAGGTTCCTCCACTTCCTTTTAGAGGAGTGCGACGAATGCAGCACCTGACTACAAGTTTGTAGTAACCAGTGGTGCTTGTAGGGGTTTGCTTAAGCTTACAGTTCACTTATATGTTACCTATAGACTCAATGTTCTGTGGGTGATTTAATAACACATCATGTGGGCTTTCAAATTTTGTACTTTTTTTTGTATATGTTATTGTTTTTCTTTAAAGAAGTGAGGTTGACCAACGAGCACACAGTCCATCTGTTGGTAATGGTGTTTGAATATTGTGGTCCACAGACACCTACATCTATTATTGGAGATGTGTCATAATCTCTTGTAAGCTGCCTGGCCGAGTTGGATCCGTCGATTGATCTCGGATTTGTTCTGGATTTGTTCTCATCTTCATACGACCAGCGGTGAAGGACAACGTCTCGGATCCATTTGTCATCACTGGCAAGAGACACAGGTTGTACAATTATGTTATTAAGTTTTAAAGTATACTTAACGAGATGTATCCTAATCTTCCGAAAGTCGTCAATTGAACTCACGGTCGAATGGGACTTAAGGCGGCTACTGACATGCCTGCCGCATGGGCAATCTAGGGTGTAGCAGTGGGGATGATCCTTAATTGCTTCCTTTATTGTGATGTGTGTAGGCAAGCAGGGGCAATTTTTTAAGTCGGGCCTGCGGCAGGGCGGCAGGAGCGCAATACCTTCTTTGCTCCCTAGATCGGCCCTGCCGCTGTCGCGTGTGTAGCGCAATTGGGGCAATTTCAATCAGTTCGTTGCGACTTTCGCGCGGAGCACACGTATGAGTACAAGTCAGAACGGCAGAAAGAACGTTATTTGAACGTTGTAACTTACAAGTAACATTACTGGGATTTGTTACCTAACTTATTTTAAGGGCTAGTATGGGAAAGAAAATATTCCAATAGTATTAAAATTGCTGGAATATAAATAAAATGTCATTAACTAAATAATTAAACAAAAATACATATTTTAGTAATTAAATTTACTAAAAATCATCATTAGAAAACTATCCTGGCTATTTGTAACACTAGTTAAATTATAGTTACAAAGCACTGGTTAGTTAAGTTAAGTTACGACGAGTGAAGTTAGTCATATTTAATTGTCTTTGATAGCCTAAAAATAGCGTGGCAGAGCTATGCTGCAGCTTATAAGCACTATATTATGGTTGTAATTATTAATTAATTAGTTATTTTATTGATAAATGTGGGTGTCTATGGGCCACAGTGTCCACTTACCATCAGGTGTACTGTGCTCATTTGTCCCCTTATTCTATATAAAAAGAGCCAAGGCTATATATACCGATTCATTGATATTTCGATAAAACTGGCGCCATTTTCAATGCGTGCGTGCAGCGAGACGTACACTCTCATACTGAACGGCGGGCGTGTGTGTAGAGACAGCTCCGATATTGCCCCGATCGCTGTGGTCGCTTGGCCCTGCAGCAGCCATGTCAGTAGCCGCCTTTACCTTGTCAAACTATTTGTAGGTAAATATACACGTCAACAAATTCAGGCGTGTTGCCCTTCCAACAACTAACGGTATAGACGTGACATGTACCAGTGTTACACATGATCTTTGTTTTGTCCATGTTCATTTCAAAACCTATCCGCTTCGAGACCCTTAATATAATAAAGGTTTCATTTTATCATTTTTGCCATTTATTGAAGTTAATAAAATAAAATAAATATTCTGTGAAAGAAATACTATCCCAATATAAAGATATTAAAAAATCAATCGAGATAATATCTAAGCAATACGATGATATGAAAATCAAATTTGATTCCCTCGAAAAGCAAAGAAAGGAAGACCGACTTGACATCGTTGAACTTGAAGGAAGAATAAGCTCTCTGGAGTCAACTATTGTGGCATCAAAACTTGAGCTTAGAAACATCCCTGTGAGACCCAGCAACTCCAAAGAAAGTTTGTGCGACATTGTTTTAAAAACTGCTAAGGTCCTAGAAGTGCCTCTTCAACAGCCAGAAATAAAAGACGTGTTCCGCATTAAAAACAAAACTGGTAACGGAAATATTATCGTCGACCTTACAACTACCATAAAGAAAGAAACTTTCTTGAAAAAAGCGCGCAAATTTAATACAAAAAATAGTGCAAATAAATTAAACACAACCCATCTCGCACTGGGTGGGTCACAGAAGCCGATAATTATTTCTGAACATTTAACGCAGAAAGCAAGGCGCCTCAACTACTTAGCCCGAACTTTTTCGCAGGAAAATGGATATAAGTTCTGCTGGATTTCATACGGACAAACATATCTACGTCAAGATGAGGGCAAACCACATATCAGAGTGGACTCTGAGTCAGATTTAGCTAAGCTGCGAGGCCAAAAATGACTGTATGAGATCTCCGGGAGAATTTTGGTTACTACTTACTCTGATTTTATTTATTATATATATATATATGTATATATAACATTGTATATTCTTTACTAAACGGTACGACATACATTCTCATTACTATTTTAACCGTACTGTATATTTTTACAATACATGGTTTTTCTCAAACAATTTGTGGGATGGCTCTCAATATCTATTGTTTAAATCGAAACTATAGATGTGACAATGAATTTTTCCTCTTTAAAAATGCCTGAATTACAGAATCTAATTCTATCAGATATTTATAATATTAGGGTAGCTTCATCTTTTGTGTGTGATGTTTTAAAATGCAATGATATTGTCAGGAAATCCTGTAATTCTTTGAATATTATTGCACAAATATACGCAGTGTCTATAAAAACCTGGATGGCTTTATGGCATATATATCACAACTTTCATTCGAACCGGATATTATAATACTAATAGAATGTCGCCTTGATGTTAATAAGCCTGTTCCTCGGCTTCCAGGTTACAAATGTCATTTCTCAAAAAAATGTTCAATTCAAAATGATGGTAGGTATAACAGTTTATTCTAAACACTCAACTGATTGTATAATAACAGAACCTGATTCAAATGGTGGTAACTATCTTTTAATTAAAATAAATCCAGATATAGTAATATTAGCGGTATATAGATCACCCTCCTATTATTATATTGACAACTTTTTAGATTCTGTAGAAAAAATTATTCGTCCCTTAAAATCTAGTAACATATTTATTATGGGCGATATCAATATAAATATTATTCAAGGCAATAAAGACAAAGACAGTGAACCTTACTTAAATTTAACTAAAGGATTAGGTCTTTTACCAGGTCATACCTATCCCACCCGTATCAATAATTGTTTTGACTATGTTATGGTAAACAGTATTAAACACTCAAATAATGGTACTTGATAGTGTAATCACTGATCACTCCTTAATCTTAACAAATGTTTTTTCGAACCCCAAACGCAAGCCTAATAATATTTTTATTGATAAAATAAATCATGATGATGCCATCAAATCTATAGAGTCTGCTGATTTTTCTTTTATATCTTTAACTTCAAATGCAGACACAGCTGCCGAAAAATTTGTCGATTTACTAACCTCTGCTATAAAGAAAAATACTATTTAAATTAAGACGCCTCGAGCGAAACGAACGCTTAAGGCCTGGATGACGCCTGGACTGATAAGGTGTATCCGTCACCGCGATAAACTTCACCAAAAACTGAAAAAGAATCCTGACAATGAAATACTTCAAATTTCTTATAAGCGTTATAGGAATTATTGCAATTCCTTGTTAAGTAAGCTCAAGCGCCAATATGAAAAAAGTCTTTTGGCAAATGCAAAGAACAGTAAAGAAACTTGGTATGCAATCAAAGCCATCTCCGGATGTGATACTAAAATAATTACGCTGACAATTTGATCAGTAAAAATCCTACAGACTCAGAGGAGAGAGCTAATTACTATTTTTTAACTTTAGGTAGAAATTTAGCTGATAAAATTCTAGCAAACGGTATTAAACCTGCTAATGTTAATACTATGCCCTGGTCACTTAATTCATTTGTGCTCGATTCTCCTGACGAGGTAGAAGTTGAAACAATATTGGTGGGTCTTAGAAATGATTGTGCTATTGGTTGGGATTACATCCCTGCTGTCTTCCTTAAAATGACCAAGGATAAAATACTTCTGCCACTCACAACCCTTTTTAAAATCTGTTTTGAACAAGGATGCTTTCCAAAAGATTTTAAAAGATCTCTCATTACTCCTGTTTACAAAAATGGGGCTCGGGACGTTCTTGAAAATTACAAGCTGATCTCTGTACTACCTGCACTTTCAAAAATCTTAGAAAGGATGCTTAATAATCGTTTGGATAAAATTTCTAAACAAATATAATATCTTATCAAATATGCAGTTCGGATTCAGAGCGGGTGTTAGTACAGAAGATGCTGTTCGTAACTTGACCGAATTTGTAACAAATAAACTGGACCATAGACAGAAGTGTGTAGGGAATTGAATTAGCCAAGGCTTTTGAGACCGTTTCGATACCCATTCTTGTAAACAAACTAGAAAAAATTGGAATAAGAGATTCTGCTCTTTCCATTTTTCAGGATTTTTTATGTGACCGTGTGCAGAGAGTAAAAATAAAAACAATTATTAGCTCAGACGCCTGTGTCACGTTTGGAGTCCCTCAGGGCAGTATCCTAGGACCAAGTCTCTTCTTGGTTTACATTAACGATCTGTGCTCAATGACACTAACTCAAAGCAAGCTATCGACTGGCCTGTTGGTCTAGTGGTTAGTGACCCTGACTGCTACGCCGGAGGTCGTGGGTTCGATTCCCACCCAGGACAAATGTTTGTGTGATGAGCACGATCATTTGTTCTGTGTCTGGGTGTAATTTATCTATAATATTTATGTATTTAGAAATATATAAGTATGTTTATCAGTTGTCTAGTACCCATAACACAAGCTCTGCTTAGCTTGGGACTAGATGGCGTTGTTTGATAGTTGTGGAATATTATTATTATTTACTCATGCTGATGATACAGCCTTAATTTTCTACGGAGATACTTGGCCTGAGGTCCAGGAGTTTGCGATGAGGGGTCTTCAAACTGTGGCAAATTGGCTTGGGAAGAATCTACTGACTCTTAATATATATATATAAGTCCACCTATATGCAGTTCCATATAACCAACACCCAAACTGTTAACGATATACAACTAACAGTACACTCTTGTGGTTTACAGTCGACAGATACTTGCCTTTGCCCTAAAATGACGACATCCAAATCAATTAAATATCTCGGAATAATTATAGACGAAAAACTAAGCTGGCTCCCATACATAGACCTTATTTCATCGCGCACTAGGATACTTATTTGGACATTGAAAAGGCTAAGGCACATCGCTGACTTTGATTTATTAAGAACTGTATACTACGCCTTAGCACAATCAATTATAGGTTATTGTATAGTTGCCTGGGGTGGAGCTTGTAAAACATTTATGATAAAATTAGAAAGAGCTCAAAGATGTCTCCTAAAAACTATGACTTTTAAACCGTTCAGGTATCCTACAAATCTGCTTTACCTAGAATACAAACTATTGACTGCAAGGCAATTGTACATCCTACAATTGATCTTAATGAAACATGCAATAACTCTTTATGACCCTGAGGTCTGTCGTAATAAACGCAGAATACCGGATGTACTGATTATTGGCAGATGTCGAACTGCTTTTTCTAGGCGACAAAGTTCATATCTATCTTCAGTGCTTTATAATAAGCTAAATAGAAATCTAAATTTTTATCCTCTTTCCAGACATGAAGGTAAAGTTAAAGTTCGAGATTGGTTATTGTCACTTGATTATAGTAAAACAGAAAATATCCTGATATAATTTCTAAAAATGTGTGTAAGTAATGTATGTCGTACAATAAAATTATAAAATTTTATTATACTATATATATATAGTATAATTTTATATACTATATATATATATATATATGGAGCGTCTATAAAATATCACTTGGATCGAGGTGGACATGAGGGTATATCGAGAAACTCCCACTTGATTGTGCAGTATAAAGTTCACTGTAGGAGATTCCGCTGAAGTCATTTAACGAGTGTGGTCATTCTACTAGTGCTAAGATAGTGTCGTGGTTCTGTTCGTTATTGTAATTCTTCTAGTGCAGACAAGGAGGATTGGTGTTGCTGAGATGCTGTCCAGTGTTACATTGAGATAAGTAGTGTTGCTGTTGGTTTACATATTTTGGTGTTATCATGTAATTACGTATCTCACGTTACATTGGTGTGTGAATGTGGCGGAGACGTGTTACAGTGTGGTTGAACTGTAATTTCACTATACTGGATGTATAGTGCGTTACGTTGTCTTATTACTGATAATGATTAAACTGCGTAAGCAAGAGAGCAGGTTGAACATCCGCTCTCACACTTTTATTATTTTTAACAATTAACGCTATCCTGATGTATTTCCGAGATCAAAATTGGAATTCTCTGTTGTAATCTCCGACATCAGAAGTAATATCACCTGTTGTCATTTCCGCGATATATATATTACAAATTGCAAACAAATTTTAATGTACCTACGATTATATAAAATATAAATTACTTTTATTAAATAAATATATTTAAATAGCTAAATAGTTACTTAAAAATGTTAAGCTTAGTTATTTAATTAATTGTTAAGACTAAAATACTGTTGTCACAACACTGGGAGAGGCCGCTGATCCCTAAGATACAGACTTGTCTAGTTTGGGGATCAGAGTATTCACTTCATTATTGTACTTTTATTTAAATAAAAGATTATTATTATTATTATGATAGGGAAAACATTTCTGTTTCTTAGCTCTTTGGCTAGTTTTTACTGCACATACGGGCCGAAGCCAAGTAAATGCAGCATGGAGTGAGTATTTATGTAGGTTATGTGTTCTGGGTAACTATTTCATTTTCTTCCAATTGCATGAATTTTCTTACAATTCGACAGGTATTTAAAATTGCGGCTTTTTGGAGTATAATATATGTTGAGTCTTTCAGGTCTATTAATTTGAGGCTATGGTGGAGATGGTTGGGTATAACGCCCGTGGTGGAGACGACTATGGGTACTATATAAACTTTATTTTGTCTCCAAATTCTGGTCACTTCTTCTTTAAGCTCTGCATATTTGCTTATCTTCTCGCCTATTGTTTTTTGTAAGTTATGTGTGTTGGGTATTGCAATATCTATTAGGTAGGTTATTTTACTTACTTTATCGTGTAGTGTTATGTCTGGTCTATTATAGTGAATGGTTCTATCGGTAAGTATTGCGCGGTCGTAGTAGAGTTTGTGTGTAGGATTTTCTAAAACTGTGTGTGGCGTATATTTGTAGTAGGGTGTGTTTGTGTCTTGTATAAGTTTGTTTGAGTGCTAGTTTTTGATGAATGATGTTTGCTACTTGGTTGTGTCTGTGAGTGTAGTCTGTCTGTGTGAGAGTTGTACATGCCCCTGTTATGTGTTGTATTGTCTCTGGTTGGGTGAAGCACTTACGGCATTTGTCGTTGGTTACTGTGGGGTCTTTAATGACATATTTCCTGTAGTTTTTAGTGTTGATGATCTGGTCTTGTATAGCGATGATAAACCCTTCAGTTTCCGGGAATAGGTTGCCAATTTTAAGCCATTTATTTGATGCTACTGAATCTACATGTGGTTGTTCCAGGTCATGTGGGTGTCGTCCGTGTAGGACTTTCTTTTTCCAGTCCTCTATCTTTTGTTTTTGTGGGTCATTAGTGTTATTGTGTTGTGTATCTGTTTGTTCATTTAGGTTAAGTGGAGTGTAGTTAAAATCATTTAGGGCTACGGCTTTATGGATATCACTAGTGTGAGATTTATTGTGAAAGAATGTTTTGAGGCTACTAATTTGTTTCTGCCAAAGGTGATGAATGTCTATTAGGCCTCCCCCTCCATTTTGTCGTTTTATTGTGAGTCTTTCTATTGCGGATTTAGGGTGTAAATTATTGTGTTTTGTAAGTGTGGTGCGTGTGGTTCTTTCTATTTGCTGGATGTCAGTTTTAGACCATTTAATCACTCCAAACGAGTAGGTTAATATTGGGATCGCGTAGCTATTTAATGCTTTAATTAGATGTTTTCCAGCGAGATGTGTTTTGCATACTGCGGTTACTCTCCGTTTATATTCCGTATTCAGTGTGTGTTTAATTGCTGTATGGTCTAGTCCTTTGAGTTGTTTGTATCCTAAATATTTATATAGATCTTTCGGTTCCATAGCAGTGATTGTATCAGTAGTGTTAATTGTATAGTCGCCTGGTTTTATTTTGCCTCTTATTATGTGTAGTGTTTTGCATTTATCTAGTCCAAACTGCATGTTGATGTCTTTACTAAATTCTGTTATAGTGTCTATTAATTTTTTCATTTCTTTTTCTGTTTTTGAGTATAATTTAATGTCATCCATATATATGAGGTGTGAGAAAGTGACATCTTCTGTGGTGTTGTGTTTGAGTCTATATCCGGCTTCGCACTGATGCAGTAGGTGAGATAGAGGGTTCAGTGCGAGGCAGAACCATAGAGGACTCAGGGAGTCACCTTGATAAATACCTTTCCTAATAAATATCTGCCGAGTTCTTACGATATTGTCGTGGTAATTCAATTGGAGTGTAGTTTTCCAGCGGGATATGATATGATGTAAGAAGTCTATTATTTTTGGGTTTATTTTGTATATTCGTAATACTTGAATTAACCAAGAGTGTGGAATACTATCAAAAGCTTTTTTGTAATCTATGTAGGTACAATGAAGGTTTCCATTTTTTGTGGCAGCATGTTTGTGGACTATTGAATCTATAATTAATTGTTCCTTGCACCCCATGTGGCCTCGTCTGCACCCTTTTTGTTCTTCCGCTATTATGTTGTGGTTTTCTATGTGTTCATTGATTTTAGCAGTGATTACTGAGGTTAGGATCTTGTATATTGTCGGTAGGCAAGTAATTGGTCTGTATTGGGACGGTTGTGGAGAGTATTGAGACTTCGGTAACATTATTATAATATAATTATTATTATTATTAATTATTATTATTATTATATATTATAATTATTATTTTTTTTTTCTTTTCTCTTTTTTTTCTCCATGTAGGGTATTATGATGATACGGGCTTTAAGCCAAGTAGTCATCATTTGCTGGTATTATTAATGTATTATCCAGAGCAGTTTCTGGGATTTGTAAAAATTTTCGCACTAAGCGACATGTATTTAAAATAACTGCTTTTTGCATTTTAATATATAAATTTGAGGGTAAATCTAATAACTTAAGGCAGTGATGCAAATATTTTGGTATTAATCCTGTAGCTGAGAGTACAATTGGGACGATGAAAACTTTATTTAATTTCCATATTCTTTTTATTTCTTCGCTCAGTTCGTTATATTTACTAATCTTTTCGGCTATTGTTTTTTGAATATTATGCGTATTTGGTACAGCTATGTCAATTAGAAAGGCTATGTTGTTAAGTTTGTCTTGCAAAACTATATCGGGTCGATTGTAATGGATGGTCTTATCAGTAAGTATGGCTCTATCGAAATATAGTTTATGTGAGGTGTTTTCTAACACAGGGTTTATTTATTAATTATTTTTATTAATTAATTTTATTAATTATTATTATTATTATTATTATTATTATTATTATTATTATTATACTTCTTTTTACGCGTTTGAGAAAAATGATGAGAGTGAATTTTTACGATGCGTGCGCACACGGACACCTAAAAACGACACCATGAAGTTGTTACGATGCGCGCGCACACTGACACCTAAAAACGACACCATGAAGTTGTTACAATGCGCGCGCACACTGACACCTAAAAACGACACCATGAAGTTGTTACGATGCGCGCGCACACTGACACCTCAAAGTGATAACTCCAGTGGGTAACTGTCTCTCTAGTTTTCGTGGGAACTGATAACTATATTTAAGTTAGTTATTTTTGTTTCGTTACGCTAAAGAACTATAACTTCCTACATGCATACATAAGTACACACACACGTTTTTTTAAAGATAAAATTGCAATAGCATAATATAGCTGCAGCATGGCTCTACGTGGTAGAGCCATGCCGCTATATTATGGTTGTAGCACGAATGGGTCGGCTCGACCGGGGAAGGACACGCTCTCACAGAAAACCAGCATAAAATAGCAGTTTAACGCTGCTGTGTTTCGTATGGTGAATATAGAGAACCGGAGAACCTTTTTATTGGCAAAGAGGCATTCCATCTTAGTCCTCACGGGTGACAACGCATCTGCATCTTGAGTCTTTATTGAGGATAGATATAGATGTCTATGGGTCACAGTAACCACTTACCATCAGGTGGACTGTGTGCTCGTTTGTCACCCAATCCTATAAAAAAAAATAGCATGGTACTAGCATGTAGACTGGAAATCAATAAACAGACTTATTGGTAACCGGAGCATATTTTATGATGCACTAAAAAAAAAGGTGGAATTCCCAATTATTGTCAAATGCATACTGCATTTACTACGTACAGATGAGTTAAACATCCGTAACTAATGAGAGATTCAAAACACGAAATGTCATGATGGATTCTTATACGCCGCCGTCACATTATTTCAGTTATAATTTGAAGGATAGCTAATTTTTTTTTACTTGGTATAATTCAGTAGTTGATCACAGTCCCACCTGGTCGTAAATGGTGATGAAGCCCTAGACGGTAATTCGCACTGTCATAGCGTGACAAAAGCATATGCTTTCTTTCCTTGAAGATGTCCAGATTGTAATCCGAAAGAAAAAGAGACGCGGGAAAATTATTCTACTCATTTGCTGTACACATTACGAAAGACAAAGCAAACAGTTTGGTTCTCAATGCGTGGAATATCGACAATAAAGGGGTAAAGACCCGTCGACCGCCTGGTTGTCCGATGGTATGAAGGAGAGGGAGGTATTAAAGCATGTAACTCCTGCGGAAACTCTTGAAAACAGTTGCGAATCGCCTTATAGTAACTTCATCTCACGGCCTCCTCATTCATTATAAAAGTAGGTTACCGGCTTAACAATTTAGAAATTTAATATCATAATAAATTTGTAATCATATGACGACATTTTCTTATAAAAAAATCATTGCCATGACTTCTAAAGGTACGTAACAATTCAGAATGCGCGCGTGTTTATTCACGCATGTCACCCAGAGGGTTAAGAAGAGACTACCGGCTTCTATTTGGAATAATTTTGTCACACCTATCTCACCTCATTTACTTCCATGTACCGGTTAAGGGTACCCTTAATCTGGCCCATCTTCAATATTGGTAGCTCAGTACATGTCCCTCAAAATGGATGCCACTAAAGCCCAGACCGCCATTGTATCTGTGAAAAACCAACTTGACCTGTCCCAAAAGCTACAGAAACTCAAGAACAGTATCGAAGAGTCATCAATTCGGACTCTGGAACCACTTTTGCGGACATGGTCAAAAAAGGTGGCCAAACCCTCATTCGCCCAAACAATCTTAGTACCCTAGCAATTTATCCGAGGGACAAGTCCAAATCTAGTGATGACATGAAGTGCCTCTTACAAAAAATAATATCCCCAGAAGAACTCAAACTACATGTCCGGAGTATGAGGAAGGTAAAAAATGGGGGAGTTATAATTAGCACTGAGGCAAAAGGAGATATCGACAAATTAAAGAAATCCGAGAAGCTTGTATCTTCTGGCCTTACCATGAAAGAGCCGATTAAACGACGTCCAAGGATTGCAATTGTTGGTGTCCCTGTAGCCCTCACGGATAAAGAAGTGTTCGAGTGCATCTTCGAACAAAATATTGCCGATAAATTTCCCAATGCCACGCGTGAGTCCTTCCTGGCAACAGTCAAACTGAGCCATAAATCAGGTAAGAAAAACCTTCCCACCCGTAATTACATTGTCGAAGTGCCACCTAGCATCAGGAAGGCCCTTATCCATCAAGGACGAATTTATATTAATTGGACCTCATGCTCAGTCAGAGACTTTACAATAGTAACAAAATGCTTCAACTGCCAGCAGTTTGGTCATTCAGCCAAATTTTGTCGGGAAAGTAGCCCTACGTGTAACTACTGTGGAGAGCTCGGGCATTCCTTTAAGAAATGTAGTTTATCTTTAAGCTTAAGTATGGCGAATCAATTACTCAATGACCTAGACAACTTTTCTGTGTCTGATGCTAAAACATGTAATGTTGATGACTGTAAACACTTTCTTCCACGTCTTGAAAATAAGTTAATCTTACTTACACGAAATATTTGAAGCATAAATCGGAATATAACCGGGTTTGAAGTTTTGTTGCATAGACTGGATATAAAATGTAATATTATTGTCCTTATAGAACGTTGGCTGTCAAACCTCCCACCCCATCAACCGAATCTAAATAGCTATTCTTTACCCAAAACCGAGAAAAACATTAATCAAAATGACGTTTTAGTAATTTATGTTAAGAATATATTTAAAAGTAACTGTCACAGAACCTACATTCCAGGATAGTAATTGCTTAATCATTCGAATTAATTCCGAGACGATTATTATCGCAATTTACATACGTCCTTCATAAAATATTGATAGATTTCTAGAGTCCCTTGATAATACCTTAAACAAAATTAGCAAACTTAAAAATATAATCCTAAGCGGTGACATAAATATTAACATTACCCCTGGGAAAACAGACGACATTGCACATAACTACCTAAATATTTGCTCTTTTCATGGACTATTACCAACACATTACCACCCTACACATCAAAGCGGCTCTTGTTTAGACCATTTTGTGATTAAATCAAATAAACCTTTTTAAAATTAGTTACTAATTCCTCGCTTACTGATCATCAAGCAATTTTACTAACATTACAATTAGCCTTACCTAGGAAAAACTGCATACACAACTACACTGAAGTCCATACGACGAACCTTGAAAATGACATTCGTAGCATTAATTTTGACTTTGTTTATTGCTCTGACTATGCAAATACGTCCTTGAGTTACTTTATAAATTATTTACAATACGCAATAATGAATAATACATCAACAATAAAACTGTCACGTAAGTATTATAATATTAAACCTTGGCTAACACCTGGTCTCGTCCGCTGTTTGAGAAATAGAGACAAACTTCATTTAAAATCTAAACTTTCTCCTGATAATTTAATACTTTCTGCTACTTAATTTTTTTTTAATTTTTGCAATAAACTATTAAATACCTCAAAATACAATATGATAAAAATGTTTTACAAAAGGCCGGTAAAAACAGTAAACTTGTATGGAAGTTCATTAAAAATAATACCTTCAGTTCAAAAAATTCCGCTTACCTCAGTGATCGCTTTCAATGTGTAAAAATCAGTGAGTATACAAGTACTGAATTACAAAACAGCTCTTATGGAATCCCACAGGGCAGTATCCTGGGGGCTACATTGTTCCTAATTTATATAAATGACTTATGCAATCTTCAACTTCAAAATGGTGTCATATTGTCGTATGCGGATGACACAGCCCTGTTATTCTCAGCTAAATCACGAGATGAGGTTTATAAATACGCTCAGTAAGGCTTGAACATAGTATCTAATTGGCTTTTTAATAATCTCCTACGTTAAAATGCAGATAAAATACAATATATGTTATTTTTAATGAGAAATAATAACATACCTACTCACCTAAATATTTAAGCTCATCATTGTAACTCGTATGATGACACTGCATGTGCATGTCCCGCATTAACAAAAACAGGCAATATACAATATCTAGGTATCACGATTGACACAAATTTAAATTACCGGAAGCACATCGATTTACTTTGTGCTGGAGTTCGTAAATTAATATACATTTTTAAATATCTTCGTAACATCGCTGACTTCAAACTGATAAGACAGATCTATTTAGCTTTGTGTCAATCCATACTCACTTATGGCATTACTTCCTGGGGTGGTACTTCTAAAACAATATTGCTCCCACTAGAACGTGCTCAGAGAGCAGTTCTAAAGGTAGGCACTTTCCGTCCATTCATGTTTCATACACATCAACTTTAATTGGCATGTAGTGTACTAACTGTCCGTCAGTTGTTTATCCTGAACATCATATTAAAACAGCATACCGAACTTCCATTTGACTTAAAATCCATAGACAGGAGAAGAATGGACTTAGTTTGTGTAAACCCTCAAACCAAACACGCATTTGTGAACAAATTTTACATATTTTTAGGACCCTTTCTATTTAACAAGCTCAACAAGTCACTAAAGATATATAGTCTTAGTTATAAGAATTGTAATATAAGTGTAAGGGAATTTCTAAATAAAGTAAATTACGAAGACACAGAGAAGTTGTTAGAAATTCTAAAATAGTTTGTATTAATTGTAGGTAATAATTAATTGTTATTTAGTTATTTTATTTATTATATAATATAGTTTAATTATTTAAATATCTAGTGTCCTAAATTATTAAACCCATTGTGTAAGTGATGTCTGAAACACAGGTACTCAACCTAGTTCAGGCAGGTAGCTAATATTATAAACTTGACTTTTCTATTTTGCTTTTGTAGATTCTACCTTATTAAGCTACACGTAGTTTTCATTTTATCATAGCATGTTATTTTTGTTAGACTTATTGTTACTTTATTTAATTGTAATCATATTTGTTCCTGTATATATACACGTGTAATTGGAAATGAAATAAATATTTATTATTATTATTAATATATCGCCAATTTAGTCGATAAACTTTCCACTAGGGTGTGCTTTCCCCACTCTGCCTTTCACTTCTGCAACTCAGTTTTGCTTTGTCACTCTTTGCTCGTTCATCCTTTCTACATGACGAAACCGTCGAAGCATTTCTTTCTTAATTTTGGTCACAATATTATCTTGCAACATTTACAACCTTGTACCAGTAGGCGAAACATACTTCGTTTACCGGTATAAGGTTACCTAGTACTCGAGAACATTTCCTATCCATCGTTTGTCGGTTCTTCGAGCTATATGGCCGGCCCGTTGCCAAAGTAACCGTTAAATCTTTTGGGATATGTTGGTTACTCTGGTGCTATCATTCTGGTATCTTCATTTTTACGTCTATTACTAAATCCCGAGCATATCCCCCTCCATAGCTCGCTTAACAACCTTGAAATTCCTCATATGGTCAGTAGTGAAAGACCACGTTAATAATAATAAAATAATACATGTCGTGGTACGAGCCGTACTATCTCAGGTGCAAACCGCTCGCTGTAAAACGCGAACAACCCAGGTTTGATCCCTGCCGGCAGCGAAGAAATTATTGACTGCAGTTTTATGTAATGATTTACCACGTGCTGGATGGTAAAGAAATACAACGCGAGAAAACCTGCACGTTGGAGAAACAGGAATAATTGGAATTCGTCCAATTCGATATTTCGACGACCAATAAAGTTCGCCAACACGTATTGTAACAGTGCGGCGGACACTTCCTCGCCCTTAATCTCTCTGACGTATAAAAGCTGTAACCTTACCTTTTCACTTTATAATTTAATTAAATTTTTTATGGTCGAGGTTTCGCAGGTAGAGTTATTTCTATTCGTTTGAATACTGATTCCGATAGCGCACATAACGGAACCACAGGGTTTTGTTACATGTTTTATGAATCAAATTATACATATTATAACATTGTTACACATATAGACAAAAGTATGAGCTCTAATTATAAATTAAATTAAAGGAGACGAGGTAACTCAGGACCTCAGCTTTAGCCACAGTTCCACCGGCACCAATGAAATTGTAAATTACAATTTCGAATGCTGATTTACCACGTGCTCGGCGATGAAGGAAAACATTGTGAGGACACCTGCATGTCTAAAGAAAAAAATATTTCAAGTCCACCAATTTATTAGAATACACTGGAGCAACGGGCTGGACTAATAGCTTTACAATCGTCGCAGAAATAAGAGTAGATCTGTATGCAGCAGTTGGACACCGTTACAGCCTATTAAAGTCCACTGCTGAACATAGGCCTCCCCCTTCGATTGCCTCATAAGAGGGATTTTGGCCATAGTTGCCACGCTTGGAAAGCGGGTTTCCATACGCAGTTTTATATGTTTAGTCGTTATTAAGAAGACGCTGCTGCCCATCTCCTGATTTGTTTCCCTCTGTCGTCTCTTACGACGCCTGCGGGATGATATGGAGTGGTGCACTAAAAGGTAGTGTAGTGGATATTCTTACAGCAGTGGGACATAACGTTATTACTTTACCTGAAACATGTAAAATCATAGTACTTTTTGCAACTTTATGGTAGACGGCGCTGTTAAATAATTGTTGAAGTTGGTCGATCATATGTGTATGTAAAGTGTGCTTGCAAGATATAGGATGCATTTCGGTGAGTGTGCGCAGGAATTACACGCTTTAATTCTTCCCTCTCCTTGCCACCATCGGACAACCAGGCCAGAGATTTGTTGTCGATATTCCACGCATTAGAACCAAACGGTTTGCTTCGTCTTTTGTTATGCGTACAACAAAGAAGTGGAATAATTTGCCGGCGTCTATCTTTCTGTCCGAATACAATCTGGGCGTCTTCAAGGCAAGAGTGAATAGGCTTTTGTTACGCTAAGACAGTGCGATTTACAATCTAAGGCTGCATCACAGACAAGCACTGCCTTATAATAATAATAAAAAAAGATAATATTGTGACCAAAATTAAGAACGGAATGTTTCAGTGGTTTGGTCATGTAGAAAGAATGAACGAGCAAAGAGTCCTCATACCGGTACGAGGTATTTAGGACTGTTAGGACTCCAGACTAGTGAGGGGCGCCCTACTAGGTGGAGTGATGACAATGTAAGACATGCAGGAAGTCGATGGATGCAGGTGACTCAGGACCGTATTTATGGTATTTCTTTGAGGAGGCTTATGTTGATCAGTGGAATTGTGAAGGGGTGATGATGATGATAATTATTATTAAAAAATACTAGGATTTTCTCCTGTATTTTAGAAGCAGTTTATAAACATAAATTGTCCTCTCGAATAAATTCCAGTCACGGCGGCCAGCCTTAACGGACACTAACCATCTGCGCAGGACAGGAATATAGTACACGAGTGTATGCGCAAACATAGGTGCACTCTCTATTCCCTCACTTTCATAGTCCGGTGGGACGGTTATCCGATACGACTGGAGGGACGTCAGGCGCAGGAGCAACGGTTTTACATGCTTTCCGAGGCACGGGGGTGAAACACCGCCAACTCCCTGACTCCGGGCTGCTACCGAAAATTGTTTGACAAAAAAACACAAAACCGATTTTTTGGCCCAACCCGGGATTCAAATCCAGTAGCTCATGATCAACGAGGCAGTCCGATGGACGAAGCACTAATGAATAATGATGTTGATAAACCGTAGTTCATGCGGGTGAAATGCCAAGGAAAATGCTAGTTAGAAATTAACATTTTATCTTTAAATGCAAATAAGTTTTACGGATTTTACCGCATATATTAACTTATTTTGAATTCCCAACGCTTCGAGTACTTTATAGTATTCATGATCACGAGGTCTTTGCCATCCCAACACACGGTTAACCACGGCTACTTTCAGTTTAAAATAATTAATTTTTGGTCCGATTTACGCAGTATGAGCTTATAGTATCTTGAAGTATTGCAGTTGTATGCTTGGGTTGGGGTTTAATTTTATTAATTATAGGATCCCAATCAGATGGTAGCACCAAGCCATCTTTTCTAATGAAATTAGAATGTCTTTTGATTTCAATAACCTCGCGAACCATCTTTGGTAGGAATCAGTGTTCTTTTTTTGAGGATTTGTGGTCTATCAAATCTAATATAGTGACGGGGCCGATCCTGTACATGCTCACACACTACAGACTAATCTGAGCGTCGATTCTTCATATCGAATTAAAATTAATCATTTTAAACTGAAGGTAGCCGTGCTTAACATGGATTTCAAACATATTACATATATGTATATATACAAAAAAATTACCAACAAAAAATAAATTAATCTCAACAACGGATAACCATTAATACTCAATCTATTCATGATAGCAACATTTAGTATTATATAGTCCTAAATATATTAGTTTTAATCATCATACAGTTTACGACGTCTCTACTTATAGTACAATTTGTAATATCAGTCCCTCCATAATCGAGGTTTTGTAATGTTATAACCGTTTCTCAGAACTGGTTTTCATTCCGAGCAGCGGTAAGTTGCACCTCGCTAACCGCTGGTCGGCGTTAATTGTAACCTAGAGATTTGTAAATCAACCAGATGTCCAGTAACTTAATAACATGAAGACATAGTAATATTGAGAGCGCCGCGCCGTTAGGTAATACAACTCGGGACATTTGATACTGTTCGTTTGTGCTCGTGTGCGAGAGGCGGGGGTCGCGAGTAATAGCGGGTTTAGAAATTTATTACTTCATACGTAATGTAATATGTTTAGCACCTGATAAAGACTGTAGTGTGGTATTGGCTGGATAGCATCTCTGTTTTATCTTGAAAATATTTTAAGAATTAACTTGAAAAGTATAAAGATATTCCATTTTGTTTATCATAGCGTGTAACAAAATATTTTTTTAATTCAGTATAAATTATTACATAATAGTAATTAAAAGTCATTTTTTTATTTACCACTGGTTTGGAAAATACCTCCGTCCTGAGAAGAATCAGCAAAAATCCCAGCAGAATTAAATTATTTTATAGATATACCTATATAACTTTACAATAATTTTGTACATTTTTTAAATGAATTATAATAGAACCAGCATGGTAGCTATACTATAAAGCATTACAAGCTTATGTTTTTTTCTAGTATTTAAAGTATGAACTTTATTATTATCGAAGCTATTAATATTTTTATGTACATAAATTACATTCTTATGAATATGTTGTGATGCTAACGTTAAATAAGTTTATTTCTTTAAAATTTTGTCTGCGGGACTCTTTAAAATTTAAGTTATAAATTGCCTGTACAACTCTCTTTTACCATAGTTGAACAATAGTTACTTCGCTTGGCAGGCAGGTGGGCAAACGCAGTTTTTTATTATGTTAAGTTGTTATGAAGAAGATGCTTTTCTTTTTATAAGATTAGAGTGACAAACGACCACACAGTCCACCTGATTGTAAGTGGTTGCTGCAGCCCATAGACATCTACATCTATCTTCGATTACGAATCAAAATGCAGATGAGTTTTCACCCGTAAAGACTAAGATGGTATGCCCCCTTTCCAGTAAAAAGGATCTCGGGTTCCTCTAAACTCACCATATGAAACACAGCAGCGTTACGCTGCTATTTTACGCTGGTATTATGTGAGAGCTTGGTCCTTCCCCGGTCGACCTATTCATGCTACAACTATACTAATATAGCTCAGCATGGCTGTATCACGTAAATATATGTAAATATGCTGTTGCCCATCTGTTTGATTCCCCCATGTCCACTATTACGAGACCCACGGATATGAAGTAGTGGATTCTTTTATCCCACCCATACACGGTAAAATAAATATATAAATAGTCTTTAGTCGAGTCGAAATTGTGGTTGCCCACCCACTAAGCGTGGAAACTATGGCAATAATCTCCTATGAGGGAGGCCTATGTTTAACAGTGGATTTCTGATAGGCTAGAACAGTAATGATTAATCGAACCATACTTGAAAGGGTCCCCGACTACCTGGAAAGTAACCTTAATGGGAATGGACTGTATCAAGATTTCCTGAGTATGAAGTTTAGCTAGACTTTTTTGTAGAGGTTCTGTAAAGCTCTCTTCGAGAATTTAAATAAACCATCACTTTGTGATATAAATTAAAAAATTAGCAAAATCTTGTAAACGAAATAATAACACAATACCTAGGCGTTACATTTTCTGCTTTGGAGTCTGGATAAGTACTAAGCTCTTAACGTAAAGAAATGGCAGACCTCATTTCAGGTATTCTATCTTAGTACTCAGAAGAGGCAACTCGGCGGCAGCCTTCCTTGTTCGAAGTTGGACGCAGGCGCCACTCTTAACAGAAGGACGCCGTCATTAATTAATTACTGCATCATATGAATAGAATCATAGAAATTTACTGCGTTTAGTAGTGTCTTACAACTTGGTCAATTTCCCATTTTGTTTTCTTTTTAAGTTAAAGTAGATTTATAGTTTTTAATAATATACCATTATGATAATTATTTAACTCTCAAAAACTATGACGTCATTACACTATATTCTCACTTTCTATAAAAAAAATATTTTGACAGCTTGTGAAAAGTATTTTCTGAAGTAATCATATATAGTATGCAAGTATTTCAAGGACAAGAGTGACAAATTGATCCAATTTGATGCCATGCAACGAAATCTCTTACAAAAATTAACAAATCTCACTTAAGATTAATGAGCATCATAAGACCCGCTCCGCGTATTAATCCGCTGATACCTTGCCCACGCACCGAGCGCGATATAGTGAGCAATAAAGAGCGCATGTAATCCGCGGAACTAGTTGTTTTTATCGTACGCGTTTTATTCGTCAGCGCTTGCAAAAGTTACGTCAGAAATATATCGCAGAATCCAGCGTCATGACCTTCACCGTTTAGTCCATAATGGGCAGTTATAGCTGCAAGACACAAGTATATTTTTATCTTTTATTTAAGATTGCAAAAATAATGGTTATGACAATTTCTTTTATGGACATCTAAGAGAAAAAAAGCTTGTGACTTTTGATGGTAAAAGTATGTGCTTAAATATTTTGCAATTAAAACAAAAGTCTTCTTTATCTATTACATATAAATACAATTGAAGTGTCCGGCTGTAATATCAAAATAATGTCTTTCATAGTTGAGGTGGTTATTTGTTTGCCATTAAGATTTGGGCGTGGAACGAAAAGGGGAGATCTCCCGCCAGGCAAGGTGTTCTGCCCAGGGAGTGACCAACACTCCGTGAGTTATTTCGGATGAATAACATAAATAACTTATTTTAATTTTGTCTGTCTGTCTGTCTATCTGTTCGGGTTACTCTTCGGAATGGCTGAACCGATTGTAATGAAAGTTCACGAACAGATAGACAGCAATAAGTGATCTATGCTGTATTTAGTCCGAAAAGATTGGAGATTTTTTTTTGAGAAATCGAAATATTGATAAAACAAATGGTCGTTGAATCGATGACACAGATGACATTCATAAATACCGTCCAGGTCGGAGCCGGGCGGGTCGCTTTTTTCATATAAAAAATTAAAATTTCGTTTTAAAAATAATTAAGTTTTTTAATTTCAAAGAGCAAAAAAGAAACAATAAAAGACACTTCACAGATATCCTGTTAGTAGATAACTATATAATAACATGCTTGAATAGAATAATTTTTAACCGTTTGTCTGTCATTCCGGATGGAATTTCGTAACTGCTTTTAAACTAACTTCCCGATAAACTGAGAACTTGAAATTTTAAATATAGCTCAAATTTGGATTTCAATGTAAGAATATGATAAAAAATGGTATTTTTTTTAACATTTCATTTGTTATTATTCAATATAGACTACAAGCATACTTATTGAAAGTCATCAAGGAAATGTATACAAAAGTTAAAAACGTAGTAGCCTCTATACGTGCTCCCGCAGGTCTTGACGTTGTCTCTTCCGAGAAGGTTAGGGAGTGATTTCCACGCTACTCTGATCCAATGCGTTTTGGGGTCTTCACATGTTTTCGGAATATTTTATCCCTCAGGCGTGCAGGCGAAAAACGAACTTATAGTTCACCTGATACGAGTACTTCGTCCTGAGATCACAGTTAGCCTTAAGCAAAGAAGGAATGTTTCACTGCTTGTAACCGTACTGGCTTTTTAATTCTTCAGACCGAAACACAGGAGTGCAAGCAGTGTTATTTGGCTGCAGAAATAGGTAAGAGGAGGCACCTACTCACCCTCTTACACATCTTTTTGATGTGGTAGAGTCACGCTGCAGCTATATTATAGTTGTAGCACGAGTAGGTCGGCTCGACCGGGGAAAGACCACGCTCTCACAGAATACAGAGTGTGCAGAACCGGAGACACCTTTTTGCTGACAGCGTGGCGTTCCATCATAGTCTTCAGGGATGATAACTAATTTTGCATATAATCAGTGTAGTATTTGAAGTGAGTCAGTTAGTACTTAAAACAATTGGAAAATTAGAAGTTTTCACTTCTATCGTGTTAATGACTACACATTTATGATCACATAGCCATTAAAAAAAAAAGCTAAAACTTCATAAAAGTAATGTTCTTTGAATATCGTAAATCTAAACAATGCCACATTAATAGATTTTATCCAGCCGTAGCCGGGGCAGGTCGCTAGTTTATGTATAATCGTTAGTGCGTCTGTTAGTAATCGCGAAATTTCTGAATGAAAAGACCGATTGAGGGATATTCACAAAATGTGTATGTTTTGTTGAGACAATGGTTCGTAGCTATGTTAGGATCCAATAGATGGCGCTGTAATCAAGTTATTATTAAATTCTACATTTATGGATTGAAATTACTCATATTCACAATATTTAGTGTCAACTTAGTGTTAAAAAAGGAAATAACAATATCTGTAGATACTTGGATTGTAAAACCTCCGGACTGAAATTGAACTGAAATTCATTGCGCCACCTGCCAAAAAGGGCAAAATATCATTAGTCAAGTCAGTACTAATAATATTGTAATATTTATATTTTATCACATAAATCTTCTGTACGTATTTGTCGCTAAATTCCTCCGACCGATTTTTCTGGATGGTTGATTCTGGATTGATCTTGGAGAATTTTTTGTGTTTGAGTGGGTCCTTGAATGGTCTAGAATCTAGATTCACAATTAGACCGGGCACGTGGAGAAATTGTCGAGATCCAGAAATCACGCTTGCGAAGCCGCGGGAAAGCACTGGTAGGTATCTAAAAATTAAAAGAAAACGTTTGTACTCAACATCTATTCTGTTTCAATTATTTTAAACGATTTTTCTGTAAAAAAAAAAATATTAGAGTTGACGTCTTACATTCTCTGTAATAGTCTTTCTTAATCCACTGTTGAGTATAGATCTCTGTAAGGATAACTGAAAGCCGCACCTAAATGATTTGCCAATTCGCAACGTGGGCAGGCGGGTCATTGAACGCACAGATAATGACTAGTCTGTAAGGAATCTGTTCGGTATTTTTGAAAGGATATACAGTATTTCATTGTTGGCCATTACGTCGCTTCTAATGCTTGATTCAGTAAACTTTTCGTTCTACGTAACTATCCGTTTTAATATATATGAGATGCATTTTTTTTTTATAGAATAAGGGTGACCAACGAGAACACAGTCCATCTGATGCTAAGTAGATATTGTGGCCCATAGACATTGACATTTACCTCCCACTACAATTTAAAATGCAGATGCAGAATGCAGCACAACTCTTGAGGACTAAGATTGAATGATTCGTATCACTAAAAAGGGTTTCCGGTTCTCTAAACTCACCATACGATACTACTCGTATATTCCGTGGGAACGTGGTCCCACTTTGGTCAAGCCGACCCATTCGTACTACAACCTGAATATATTTGCAGCGTGACTCTACAACGTTGAAAATAGTTGATTTTACAAATTATGCATTCATCAACTTCGGATGACTTAAATAATTCAACTGGTACGTGTATATTGTTTTAAAAGAAGGGTTTTCATGTACTTCATTTACTGCAAAATGGTTTGTAAAAGTAAAGGAAATATTTTTAATTATAGAAACCCGGCATTAATCAGCAGAGTTCATCGCGTTCGACATTTAGACAAGTTTCTAAATTTCCTTTTCATGCCGAATCTTCTCTTTTTCATTTGCTACACAATTTGTACACAATGGCTTAAAAAGGGTCTGCAAACATCATACTTATATAAGAAGGACCAAACGAGCATGTAGCTCATCTGATGGTAAGTGACTACCGGCGCCCGTGAACAACTGCAACAAAAATGCAAAACAAAAAAGAGTAGGATATTTTCTTAAAGGTTCCTAAAGTTATACTGCAGGTTGTAAACTTCTTGTCATCTTGGTGTAGTTAACGAACTTAGTTTTTATACGTAACGTTATCTATAATGATATTCGATTGTAAAATAGATAAACTTTTTTTAAACGTATCCCACACTAAGATTTTCTCATTTATCGTGGAGCTTATATAAATTAATTTCACAAGGACAAACATCCAGACCCGGAACAATTATTTGTGGGCCATACAAATACTTGTTCCGCGCTGGATTCGAGTCCGCGGGCGTTAGCGCTGAAACTCATTGATAAGCCACTGCGTCACAGTAGTGAAATAAGGTATTAAGGCTTCAGCGTAAATATCTATGAGAAAAAAGGTTTTTATACTACGGGTTGCAATAATAATGATCAATAGAGCTATTAAGTGTCTACAAACTATGTTCCAATTCATTACAATTACATTAATGACAGCCTATAAAAGTTCAAAGCTGAACATAGGCCTCCCACATAGACCATATTATAGCGGGGATTTTGCCGTAGTTGCCATACTTGGCAAGCGGGTTGGCAACCGCAGCTTTTTGTTACTTTGAGTTGTTATGAGGAAGATGCTACTGTCCATCTCCTGTTTCACTTTTGCTCTGTCGCCTCTTACGACACACACGAGTGGACATGGGGTAGTGGATATTCTTACACCGCCACTATACGGTAGTGGTAATAGTAGGGTGGTGTTTCAATAAAATATCTTTATTTAACATAAGAAATTAAAGTTTTCAAACGCCATTTTTAATTTATCACTCTTTCAAAATGAGATTAATCTGACCAGAAAAAAATACAGCATAAAAACTCCTGTTCCTCCGTTACTATGGGTGCTGTAAATTACTGGAAACGTCGGGATTTAAAAAAAATAAATTTACTGCAATCAAACCCGTTAAACTTCAATGCGTAATATTCGTGTAAATATAATAAATCGTTAAAAATTCAATGCGTAATATTCGTGTAAATATAATAAATCATTATTCAAATTAGGATTTTTTTACTACCTTTTCTCTTAATACAAAACACGCAGTGGAATAAATTTAAATTGCATTAAATAACATCGGCACTGGCAGCGGAAATTGAAAGTAATGGCTTGGATTATAAATAACAGAAACGCACTTCAAATTTACGTTTCATCGTTTTATCTAAAGCTAATCTAATTTTAGAGCTACCTAAATTCTAAAGTCATGCGCAATGACTTGCGAAAGAACACTGTTTTAGGTTGTATGTAATATTGTTGCTATAATGTAATGTCATTAAGTATGATCTTATAATTTTCTGTTGGTGTTCAGAACCATACTAGACAAGAAAGTAAAAAAAAATGATTTCTTATGTATACACATGTGAATGATCTTTTACGGACTTTGTCGCGTATATTAACTTATTTTATATTCACGACCTTTCGTCTACTTTACACAGCACCCATGGTTTCTTTTTATAGGACAAGCTTGACACACGCGCACAGAGGGGATCTGATGTTAAGTGGTTAAAAGTAAAGTAAAGTAAAGTTGCAGCCTATTTACGTCCCACTACTGGGCACAGGCCTCCTCTTATTTTTGAGAGGGTTTTAGGGCAAGGAAGTGTCCGCCGTGCTGCCCCAATGCGTGTTGACGAACTTCACGTGTCTTCGAGTTATTCTTTTTTCTTATTTCTCAGACATGCAGGTTTCCTCACGATGTTTTCCTTCACCGCCGAGCACGTGGTAAATCAGCACTTAAAATTGCAATTAACAATTTCATTGGTGCCGGCGGGGATCGAACCCGAGCTGCCCGAGCACTGTTAAGCTTACAGCGAGCGCTAACCGTCTGAGCTACCACAGTTAAGTGGTTGCTGAGGACTATATACATCTACATCTATCCTCCATTACGAATCAAAATGCAGATGCGTTGTCACCCGTGAGGACTAAGATGGAATGTCTCGTTTCCAGTAAAACGGGTCTCCGGTTCTCTACACTCACCATACGAAGCACAGCAGCGTTAATCTGCTATTTTACGCTGGTATTCTGTGAGATCGTTGTCCTACCCCAGTTAGCTGATCCATTCGAGCTGCTACCTAATATTATAGCTGAAACATGGTAACTGTAGCAAATGTATAAAAATAGGTTAGCTCTAGTTGGCACGCTTGGCACGCGGGCAACCCTTGGGTTTTTATTTTGAAATGTTGTCAGGTGGATGCTGCTGCCCGTCTCCCGTTTCATTTTCCTCGGTCGCCTCCTGCTCCTGCGCCACTACGGTATACTGTATATTCATCGCCACTATACGGCATATGTTTTGTTTAGGTATAAATAATTAAATAGCATAGGTATGGACAGCAAAAGCAACATTCGAATTCTTACTTCATACATTTGTTATGAGCAAGTTAAGCCTTAGTATATTTTATTATTTTTTATACTTAATCTGGTCGGTATTTATCGGTCATAAATAAAAATTAAGCCGCATGTCGTAACAAAGTTACAAGCAAAATATGAATTTCGCAATACGATGAGACCTACTGTGACGTTATTTATTGAAATATTCATGACTTTGTTTCCTTGATTGGTAATTTGCTTATAATATACATCGAAGGGTGCGTCTGATCAGATGACCTGCTTTTAACTAGGTCTAGGTTGACTAATAGAATGGTATTATGAGGAATATAGATGAGGAATAAGGAATTGCTCGGATTAATTCTAGCCGCCAAATTTCATCAAAGCACGTCGCGACAAAACTCACGATACCATGCATACATTCAATCAAAAAAGTATCGGGAATGGATGGTTTGTTTATGATTCCAAATTCAATTTTTTTTGTTGTTGTTAGATTGGCACAACTGTTTTCCATTTTGCCGCGGAGTTTGAGTTACATCTGTATGTAGAGCTGTATGTAGATAGTGCTGTTTTTAGTTATATCATATCTAGTGTGTATTGCAAATTTCACAATCGACTAAAACATTGTACAAAGAGTTTGTCTTAAATTTTGCAACGCCAATGGAATTTCGTGTTCGGAGTCACTGAAAATGTTACAGGAGGCTTACGGTGAATCGAATTTATCAAAAACACATGAGTGGTACAAAGTGTTCAAAAGCGGTCGAGGTGTGATGTAAGATGTGCCTCGCTCTGGTAGTCCATCAACGTTTGTAACTGAAGTTAACATCGCAAAAGTGAAGGAAATAGTGACTGAAAATCTTCATTCAAGTTTGAGAGAGATAGTCGCCTAACTTTCTGTGTCTCACGAGTGGATTCGTACCATTTTAAATAATCACTTGGGTATGAAACATGTTGCCGCTCGGTTAGTCCCAAAAGACCTGAATTTTCTCCAAAAACTCAATCGCATAAGAGCCGCTGAGGTCATGCTAGAACAAGTCGATTCCGACCCAACATTCATAAAACGCATTGTTACTGGCGACGATTGTGTGGATTTACGAGTTTCACATGCAAACAAGTCAACAAGCTTCGGAGTTGCACCTTCCAACTGAACCGAAACCGAAAAAACTACGCTCAAAACTAAAGTCGATCAAAAGTCAAAGTTATGGTTTGGGAATTACCGACAATTTCAAAGTTTCGGGACACGGGACAGCCTTTAATCAAAGTCCCGGGAATTCCCGGGACTTCGAGACTTTTAAGAAAAAACTTTTTTGTTTTTTTTTTAAGATGGGTAAGCCTTTTTTGAAGAATTTTAATTGAGTTAATTTCTGGTGAAACGTATTAAAAAGAGGCAATTTTTTGTAAAAATCAACATTTATTAAACAATTAAACAGAAAATTAAATAACTTTAACATTAATTTCAGTGTTAATATTTTTTTTTACTTACTATAAGCCAGTGCTGGAGCACAGCACCACAATCCCACCTGGTAGTAAGTGTTGATGTAGCCTTAGATGGTAAATCGCACTGTCTTATCGTAACAAAAGCCTATTCACACTTGCCTTGAAGACGCCCAGACAATTAACAGTGGTAGAGCCACGTAGCGGCTTTTGCTGTCGCATGGATGGGCCAGCTCGAACCAGGATTGTACCACGACCTCACAGAAAACCAGCGTGAAGTAGAGGCTTACCTCTGCGTTTCGCTTGGTGAGTGCAGGTGGCCGGAGGTCCTTTTTACTGGAAATGAGGCATTCCATCTTAGTCCTCACTGGTGACAACGCATCTGCATTTTGATTTGTAATAGAGGATAGATGTAGATGTCTATGGGCCGCAGCAACCACTTACCATCAGGTGGACTGTGTGCTCGTTTGTCACCCTTATCCTATATAAAAAAAAGATTGTATTCGGACGGATAGATAGACACCGGCAAATTATTCCACTCCTTTGTTGTACGCATAACAAAAGACGAAGCAAACTGTTTGATTCTAATGCGTGGAATATCGACAACAAAGGGTAAAGACCCGACGACCTACGACGTCCTATGGTGGAAAGAAGAGGGAGGAATTAAAGCGTGTAATTCCTGCGCACACTCACCGAAGTGCATCCAATAGAATGCTGAGAGACTGGCTACTCTGCGCCTGTGCTCGAGGCTGACAATATTGGTTTCAACCAAACCAAGGTCACCAATGAGCCTCCTAGTACGTCTCTCCACTGCAGACCACCGGCCCTCAAAAAGAGAACACCGGCGGTAGTTGCCATAGTATTGGATGAGCAGCCATCAACGACGACCCGGAGAGATCGTTCACTCAGAAAGTCCTTCACCCAGACAATCAGGCCAGGGTATAAGCCGTACGATGAAACCTTACCCAGTAGACTAGCGTGGCAAACCCTGTCAAAGGCCTTCGAAACATCGAGGGAAACAGCAAGTGCTTCACAACACGTACTGATGATCACTGAGGAGATCATTTTGCTCTAGGTATACCATGAGGTGGGCGTTCAATATACACTCCATAATCTTGCAGAGTATGGAGGTAATTGAAATTGGCCGATAGTTGGCAGGGTCGGTACGGATACCTTTTTTGGCACTGGCTGCATATTGGCTGCTTCCAAGATTTGGGCACTATTCCAGTCCTGAATAAGAGGCGGAACAAGCGTGTCAACACAGGAGATAATTCAGGTGCACAGACCTTTAGAACTATAGTTGGTATACCATCAGGTCCACTAATTTGCTTTTGCCACACCAATTGCTTTGTTTAATACTTTTAGTCACACACAGATGCACTTCTAAACAGTTAAATCTTATAGTTATGAAACGAACTTAGTTAAAAATCATACTAATTCTTAATAACTTTACTATTATCTAGTATCTAATCATTGTTCATAATGTCATTGTTTATTCTCATAATCATCTATTTGTTTAATTTATTGTGTTGCATACTCAGTCGTTACGTAGTAGATCAAGTAGTTATTCATTAAACTAACACATGGCGCTAGGCTCCTTCAATTATTTGAAAATAAAAATGATTACATAACAATTTCGACAATCTTGTGTCGTCTCGAGTCTTGACCTGAAAGTCCCGGGATTTGAGACCACTAAAATTACGAAAAGTCCCGGGACTTCGAGACACGAGACGTCCTGGGACCTAGACAAAGGCATGTTGACTGTTTTCTTTGACTATCGCGGTATTTTGCATTCGGAATTCTTGCCGGGAGATCAAACGGTAAATAAAGAATATTATTTGAGCGTTATGCGGTGTTTAAGAGAGCAAATTAGATGAAAAAGGCCAGATTTGTGGAAAGAAAATTATTGGATTTGGCACCACGATAATGCGCCTTCGCACAAGGCCATCATTGTGAACAAAGTTTTGACCAAAAACTCAACATATACCATCGAGCAACCATAAGGTGGTTGCTCGATGGTATTCACCAGTTATGGCTCCAACCGACTTCTTTCTTTTTCCTAAACTCAAATTACCACTTCGTGGCACCTGTTTTCATTCGGTAGAAGACATAAAGGAGAATTCGCAGTGAGAACTGAACTCAGTTTGAACAAAAACAAAATGTTTTGATGATTGGATTATTCGTTGGAGAAAATGTATCGTTAAGGAGTACACTTTGAAGGTGATAAAATAAACTTGGATAAATAACTAGCATTATGTGTATTATTAATCTTTTCCTGGTACTTCCTTGACAGAGTAATATTATCTGGATGCTTGGCGGTCTACCACTGTGCGTTTTAATAGTGGCTTTCTTTCTCGTACGATCTCTTTTTCATGAAACGATTTCACGTTTATAACTAGCGGTTTTTTACGATACGATACGCCAGAAACATTCAAGAAAAAAGCTTACTTCTTTCTAAAATGGTCGAAAACGCTGTAATACCCTTGGTGTTGCAGTTGTTCATGGGCGGCGGTAGTGACTTACCATCAGGTGAGGTACATGCTCGTTTGCCCCCTCTCCTATAAAAATATGTTCTTTGGTTAAATCTAAATAGATAAAGATAAGGAGGTTAATTATTAAGAGCTGCGGTAGTTCTGAGACTCAGCACTCACTGTTAACAATACGCGATTAACCCAATGAGATTGGGTTAATTGCAATTTAATGCCGATTTACTACGTGCTCGGCGGTGAAGGAAAACATGATAAGCTGTAATTTTACTTTTTAAAGGAGGATAATTAAAGTAAGATAATTATGTGGCTCTTTCTTTTTTTATTCTTCTTTTTTGTTTCTTCATTGTTATTTCTTTTTTGGCTTTTTTTCAAAAGCATATGAGCAATGTATAACTTCACGAGATTCACGACTCGCTATGCTACAACATTTTCAAGGAGACTTTCTTTTTCATATAGTCTTTTTTATTCAATTTTATTCAAATTCAATAATTCGTTATACTTTTGACGGTTTGAGTACGCTATATATTTTTGACAGTAGCCTAATAGCAAGGTGCGAACCGTGAACTTAAAAGGTCATGGGCTCGAATCCGCCATTTGACTACTGTCGTGATCCACTTCTAACAGAATCATGTTAAGCTTACCGAGAGTGGTTAAAGGGAATATTAGTAATGTTAATAGCATAGGTAGTATTTTTTTATAAAATAAAAAAAGAAAAATTCAAATATATTTAATAACTATTGAACTGCCTCTTGTATAGAGTTGAGGTGATATCCTAGAGCAGGGGTCGAAAACGTTATCCAGTCTAAGGTCTCATTCTAAAATAATTTACTCCTGAAGGGCGCATGAATTGTTAACACAAATGAAGTATATTTACACAAATATAATTACACAAAGGCAAAACTATATGCACGATTACATAAAGCAAAGTTTATGTAATCGTGCATATAGTTTTGCCTTTTTTTAGATTACAAAAAGTCAAATACACAAGTTACTAGTTATTACAAGAATTAGTCACCAATTATTGGTGTGATCCTTGGCTTTGCATTTCTCCCGAAGACTTGATGAAATCCGGCTCATAATTTGAAGTACTAGTCCTCATACAATGGTCCGAATTTACATTTGTCATTCTGTTTCTATATTTTGATTTTAAGTACTTCAAAGTTTAAAATATGGATTAGCGTGCGTACGTTGCTGCACTATAAGCGTGTATTTTTCAGCCTACTAATTCTTTGGGCTATGTCGGTAACTCTGGTTCTACTGCGGATATCCTCATTTCTAAGTCTATCATGCAGAAAACCCCGCGCATAGCCCTCTCTAGAGCTAGGTCAGAGACCTTGAGTTTCTTTATAAAACAGTTTAAAATAATAACGTAATGTAAAATAACAAATGATATTATTATTATTATTAAAATCAAAGAACTCAACTGGAGTGATTTACAGTAACATAAACAAAAAATATGTAGAGATCCAACACAACTTTCTGATTGTGGAATTTTAAAAACGGAGCTTATGGCTATAAATGGAATTATCATCTTGATTTTAAAATACTTATTTAGTGATGTAGTACTTATTATGGTACGCAATTTTTTCATCTCTATCACCATTTTATACTTTACGGCCGCCATTTAATTTTATAAAAATCCAGCTTGTCGCTAGCGCAGGATGCTTCGAAGCTAATAAGTCTTTATTTACATTGTTAAAACATAGTATGAAATTAAATGTAACTGAAAGGTTACACAAAATATTAAAAAAAAACTTTTATAAACAAAAACTAAAAATTTAAATTGTCATACAGTGCTACTCCTCGTGAAAAAAAATCCATGGACCCCAAACTCGTCAACGCTGCTACCAGAGGGACATTGTTGAGGTTGACAGATTGCCGTCTTTTAAGTATTCCTTAAACATACTCAGATGCGTGAAAAACATAACCCTGTCTTTGCTGATGCAGTCGGCAACTAAAATATTATACCATGGCGAGGGTTTACGGTCAGCCATGAACTGTTTACGAGCTACAGCTTGATATATTATACATACATGTTTTAATTTTTTTTTCATAATAGAACGTTAGCCTCTCACTAGGATTATCCTGTGTATCTCAGAAGCTCAAAGCATTAATTTTTTTTAAAAACGTTACCCTCACACCTAAAAATTTCTTCTGCATAATGGAAGCAATTAACAAACATAAATTGTATAAGAACAAATATTCAGATCTGGAATAACTATTTGTAGGTTATACAAATATTTGTACCATGCGGGATTGGAAATCGCGGCTCCCTGCGCTACAACTCATTGCTAAGCTACTGCGTTGCGGAGCGTTATACATTTATACATTGAAAGAAAGAAAGAAAAAAAATTTTTTTCTACACATATTCACAACGTCATATTGTATATAGTGCGAATATTTCCCATTTTAAATACTATTAAATAGTACTAGATGTTGCCGAACGTGACGAGAGAAGGTCGCACTCGGGATCTGGCGTGGTGAACCACATCCGCTGTTTTTCATTATTGAAATGAAAAACATCCAAACCAGAAACAACTATCAATGGGCCATAAAAAACTGGTTCCGTGCGTGATTTAAACCCGCGGCTCTGCAACGTCGCAGCCAATAGACACTGCGCTATCGAATCGTTAAATCCCTTAAATCCTCATTTATTAATGTATAACATCAAAATGTCAACAAATTACTTGCTAATTTAACTAACTTGCCATGTTTTATACATGGTAGAGCCTTGCTGCAGCTATAATATGGCTGCAACACGAATGGATCTGCTCAACCGGGGAAGGACCACGCCCTCACAGAATACCAGCGTAAAGTAGCAGTTTAATGCTACCGTGCTTGGTGATTGGTCTCATATATTTGCCATTGTAACAACCGCAGTTTTTATTTTTAGTCGTTATTAGGTAGACGATGTTGCCCATCTCCAGACTTGTTTCTTTCTGCCACCTCTTACGACACCCACGGTATCTCTGTCACCCTTATTATAAAAAAACCGTAGTAGCAGCGTAAGATACTCCACTGCCTCATATTATCCCGTAGGTATCGTAAGAGACGACAGAGTAAAACTAAAATGAGAATAGGCAGCATTAGATATGAGCAGCGTGACCAAAAATTTACGCGAACGGCTGATAAAAATGTTACAGTAGTGTTAAGTGTTAATTAGTCAGTGTTAAGTAATTACAAAACGACAATAATATGCATGTTGACATATTATGATGGACGTAATTGATACGTGTATCACTAATTTTATAACATTCTAATGACATCATGACATGCACATTAAATTTATGATTTTATAAAATTTAAATTATGACAGACTGAATTAGTCGGTTGCTTAAGACTTTTAAGGTTAATAGGTTTTTAAGTAATTTATTTTTACTGTAACAACATAATACTCGTACTTACCCTATTTATTAGGCGGCTCCGTGGCGCAGTGACTTAGCAATCAGTTGTTGCGCTGGGGGCCGCGGGTTCGAATCCCGCACGGAGCAAGTATTTGTATGGCCTACAAATAATTGTTCCGGGTCTGGATGTTTGTCCTTATGCAATTTATGTTTGTAAACTGCCTCCACGACACAGGAGAAAAGCCTAGTGTGGGGGTAACGTTTATATAATTATAAAATTTTTTAGATAATCAAAAGTCTATTTCAACATGTTAAATACATATGTTCTTATTACAAATACTACGATATTTTTAAATAGAAGCAAAGTCGTTACGTTACAATTACAGCTGTTGAGAAAAGTTTCCGTTTATGAAACCTTCAGACAGGAGATTGTGCTCTAATTATTGCGACCAGTGCGACTGCTGCGAACCGCTCAGATGTCTTCACACGGCGATATGATTTCATAAAAATCTCGGTCAATTATGAATAGACATCATATCCCGATTGAAAGTTTGATTGACCTTGTATAAAATGTATTATAATTGGACTACACTTAAAATTGTCATTGTCCATATTTTTCAATAGTTCCTAATCTGGAATTTTTAAACAATTTTGCTGTTTTTTTTTTTGGTATAATACCTCAAGTTATATTTCTGACTTTACCGACTATCTGCTAGCTTAAGCTGCCGTTAAAATCTTCGAAAAATATTGCAATGAAGAATTTTGGAAAATTTGTTAACATATGAATATTTTTCGTAATGTACTAGGCAATCTGATGTATCATTTGTAAAAAAAAAGCAGCCTTATCTACTCCTGGATACAGGCCATTTTATGAATGCGCTAACTGGCATGCTTTTTTTTTAAAAAAATATTAGTAATGCGATTAAACATTACTAATATTCCCTTTAACCACTTCTGGTAAGCTTAAAATGCTTGTGTTAGAAGTGGTTCACGACAGTAGTCGAATGGCGGATTCGAACCCACGACCTTTCGAGTTCGCGGTCCGTGCCCTGCCATTAGGCTACTGACGCTTGAAACATTTGCTCACACTCACTACAGTGGGCAGGTGGTGTGGGTGGTGAGTGCAAGCAGAGGGTGTTTTCCTTACATTTTTATAAATTATAGTTACTAGGTTACAATCGAATACACAATTCACCTGATGGTAAGTGGATATTGTGGCCCCATAGACATCTACATCTATCCTCAGTTAAGAATCAAAATGCAGATGCGTTGTCACCCCTGAGGACTAAGATAGAATGCTTTATTTTTAGTAAAATGGGTCTCCAGTTTTCCACACTCGTCATACGCAACACAGTAGCATTCAGCTGCTATTTTACGCTGGTATTCTGTGAGCATGCGGCTCACGTATGGCTAAGTGGCTATCGTCACCCATGAACAACTGCAACACCAGGAGATTCGCTGGCGCTTTGGCAACCTTTTATAAAATCTTTTCAAAGGAGTTATCTATTTTCTTGAATGGCCCTAATCGGTCCAAAAATACACGGCTGGTATTAGCCGATTTCACTTAGTTGTGCTTGGAAGAAAACTCCTTATAAATCGCAGGCTGGTGGATTCCTAAGCATAAGTGGTATCAATAATACAAATCATTTAAAAAACAACATGTGATATTATTACTCTTACTCGTTGGTTTATTACTATTCTCATTTCCATATAATATTATTTCAATTTTTACTTTTTATACAGTTTTTGATTAAGCGCGTACAGAGCCTCCGTTTCAACAGAACGATTTTAACTGATTGCTTATCAGCGTTCAGTAATTGTCGAAACAGAGCAAAACAAATGTATGCATGTAGTTCCAGTCCAATTGTGATGGATGACCGGGTCTTTCTCGAATTAAAAATGTTGTATGCGCCAAAACTATTTTAATTGAATATCTAAATTGTAGCAAAATTTGAAACATCTTTAGTGACATCACACAATCAGTTGTAATTAATCATATACATCTAATTTTTGTCCCTATAATCTGCACCGTATTGAGAACAGAAGTAAAATAGCTTCGCACATCTGAGACTTTGACTCTCTATTCCACTTCACCGTTTTGATTCTTTTTCTTCTTTTCAATTCCTCTATTTTCACTGTCCAAGCCGCGTGTCTCTGGAATGGGCTGCATGATAAATTAAGACATCCTACCAGCAAATACACATTTAAGTAAAAAAATCGGTCTCATCTCTTAGTTAATTTTCAAAATCGCTGATTTGTCACCTTCATCATCATCATTATAGTTCTTTTTTTATTCTTATTTTAGACCATATATCACACATACTATATACTTTGTATATATTTATTTCATCTATTAATACGTTAAGTATGTAGTGTGTTATGAATATTTATTTTTACATTTTTTTTCTGTAACCGTCCTCGACGTCATATCACTGCCTTAAGATTGATTGACAGGGAATGCTTATAACATAAAGTTTACCTCATGTTCCGATACACTGAGTAAGTTTCAATAAAGAATAAATAAATAAAAAAATAAGTGAAAAATAAAGGTATTACTATTGTACTGTATTACTTTTTCTATCGAGAAAATATAATACTAATAATTATGCGAAAAATTTCAGCTTTTATAATTCATTCATTTATTATTGCCTATCAAAAGTCTACCACTTAACATGGGCCTCCCCCACAGATTGCCTCATAGTGGAAAAATTTGCCACCGTAGCCAGGAAAAGGTTCTTGAGTGGCAGCCTCGTACCGGTAGGCGAAGTGTAGGGCGACCCCCCACTAGATGGAGTGACGATCTGGTAAGACATGCAGGAAGTCGATGAATGCAGGTGGCTCAGGACCGTGCTTTGTGGTATTCCTTGGGGGAGGCCTATGTTCAGCAGTGGACTTGTGAAGGGCTGTAATGCTGATGATGGTGAGGAGATATTTGCCATAGTTATTATTTTGAGTTCGTGCCAGGAAGATGGTGCTGCTACTATTTGATTTCCCTCTATCGCCTCTTAGGACACACACGGGATGATATGGCGTAGTGAATTCTCTTTCTTAAACTATCACTAAACGACACTTACGATGTCAAATTTTAGAAATTGAAAACAAAATCCTTCGAACTGTTTTTTACATATTATAAGCCGGTGCTCGACTACAATCCCACCAGATGGTAAGTATTGACAAAGCCCTAGATGGTAAATCGCGCTGCCTTAACGTAACAAAAGCCTATTTACTCTTTCCTTGAAGACACACAGATTGTAATCGGACGGAAAGACAGACGCCGGCAAAATATTCCACTCCTTTGCGGTATGCGTTACGAAATGCGAAGCAAACATTTTTTATCAAATGCGTGGAATATTCGCCATAAAAGGGCAAATGTTCGCCGACCGCCTGGTGGTAACTCCTTCGTACGTTCTCCGAAATGCATCCTATAGAATACCGAGGATATTGCCATATATATGCCGTATAGTGACGGTGTAAGAATATCCCCTACCTCATATCGTCCCGTGGGTGTCGTAAGAGGCGACACAGTCTGACTGAAACAGGTAATGGGCAGCATCATCTCCCTGACAACAACGCAAAACAGTGAAAAATTTACGGTTGACAACCAGACAATGAGGCAATCTATAGGAGAGGCCTATGTTCGGCAGAGGACTTTCATAGGCTATAATGGATAATGAATGGATGGACTAGTTTGCACCTGTGCTCACAGCTGTCCACATTGATTTAAAATAATTTTGACTTGACTTGCTTTAGTATTATACAAATTTCAACTTAGCGTAAACTTGCTCTGTAAGTAGCCTGCCTTACTAGAATTTTATAACTCATATTATTGAATGAATTACTGACTGTAGAGTCAAGTAACTAGTTAGCTAGTAAGCTTTCGTTCTTTCTTAGTACATACAGAATGTATATAGTAATTTCAATGAACTATAATAATGTTTTTTGTTTATACATTTTAGTAAATACAATGAGATGCCAAGATTATTTTTTTAATTTATTTACTATTTTCCTAGAGCCTTTTGAGAAACCTTATTAGATTGTCATTTAATCCAATAGTAAAATTTGATAACCATTTTATATTTTTTGGATGGCCAATTACGGAAAGGACCTTTATGGATCAGTCCATTTTAGTCTCTAAGGCTGATATACACTTAACACATCTGCATTTTTATACTTAATCGATGGTAGATGTACATACGTATCTATGGGCCACCGTATTCATTTACCATAAGGTAGATTATGCCTTTTTGTCACTCTTATTATATCATCATCATCATCATTACAGCCCTTCACAAGTCGATTGCTAAACTTTATTGTATAAAAAAGGTAAATTTATAGAAATATTACGTATAGAATACAAGTACGCGCACCAAAAGTGAAGCAAGTAAAACTAACGCGAAACCTCGTAAGTTCACTCAGCGACGCGTCAGTGCGCAACGTCACTTCTTACGGAGAAGAGCTCGCGAAAAATTGTAAAAATGATCGTTTCTGTTGTAAAATATTGTCACAACAGTGATGATAAATATAAAAAAAGTGATTTTATTACATTTCACATACAAGTTCATATATATAATTCATAAGACTAAAAAATACTTACCTAAGCTATCATAATACAAATATTGCTAGTTGTGGGGAAAAAAATCACAATTTTCTTTTAAAAATATTTATTTTCTATTTGTGTTTAAAACGTTTAATCGCAACGCTCTGTGTAAAACTCAAACGTTTATATATAGATGCCTACTTCTCTACGTATTAATATAATATTAGCAATGGGTGCCTATTTAAAACTGATACGGGATGATCAGCTGATTACCATCCGTCGACGTCATTTTAACGCAACTATTTTATATTAATTAATAATAATAATAATAATAATATGATATAATAATATTCCACAACTATCAAACAACGCCATCTAGTCCCAAGCTAAGCAGAGCTTGTGTTATGGGTACTAGACAACTGATAAACATATTTATATATTTGTAAATACATAAATATTATAGATAAATTACACCCAGACACAGAACAAATGATCGTGCTCATCACACAAACATTTGTCCTGGGTGGGAATCGAACCCACGACCTCCGGCGTAGCAGTCAGGGTCACTAACCACTAGACCAACAGGCCAGTCAGTGCTTTGTTTATTGACTAAGTCGACGTTTTAGAGTATAGAATAAAAACTTTTTTTATTTACAACATCGAGAGATTATTAATAACAACGCCTTTACTAACCAGATGTCATTTTACACCCAAACATTAACCCGATGTCACTTTACACCCAAATGTAGACTATTTTTAACCGACTCCCAAAAGGGAGTGGTTATCAATTATGTAGGTATGTACACTGATTTCTAAGACGATTCTAGATCAATTCGTATATACATGCTGACATTTTAGTGGTTGTTTTCCCGCAGCCAAATTATACTGTCTCGATAGTAGAGTCAATTTATTAAAATAAAATATATTACAATTAAAAAAGGGCAGATTTACAATAGTAATACCTTAAGGACTGGTCAGGCGTCCAGACTACGCTCGAGAGTTCATGCTCTGAACATTAATTAGTAGCGCGAGCGATAGACGTAACACTGCGTTGCGTACTTACTTACTTATCTTCACGCACAATCCCTGACGGGGTAGCCAGAGAGAACAGATCGCCAAGTGTCACGATCCTTACATACCTCTTTCGCTTCTTTCAGATTAATTATCTTCTTCATACATGCACGTCTAGGTATCCGAGTACTCTTGACCCTCCCCTCTTCGAGCAATTTGCTCACATGATCTTCGAAAGTTAGTCTCGGTCTACCTCGACACCTTTTAATATTTACTTTCGCGCTATATATTTTCTTCACCATTCGGTCTTCACTCATTCGCTCAACGTGCACAAACCATCGAAGCACGCCCTTATCAATTGTTGTGATAAGGTCATCTTTCAAACCTGCCATATTGCGAATCTCTTCGTTTCGCTTTCGGTCGGCCATGGTAACGCCGCACATTTTACGAAGAGATCGCATCTCCACTGCATTCAACTTGCTTTTATGCTTCTTCTGGCATACCCAGGTTTCGCTGCCATATAAAAAAGTCGGTACCAACACTGCGTTATGTATTGTAAGGCGTACACTCTTCATTACGCCTTGCCTTTTGACTAACGCAGTCAGGGCACCATTGACTTTGTTCCCGGCAGCGACACGCCTGTCCACATCTAAATCACATCTTCCATCCCGGCTAAAAGCACTCCCCAAGTATACAATTGCATTTACCTGTTCTAGACATTCTTGATTTACCCATATTTCACACTTCGTTCTCTCTTCGTCCCTTTCAAATACCAGAACCTTAGTTTTATTAGCATTCAAACGGAGACCTTTAATTTCACATTCCTCATTTATACACGTGACTAATGCCGGCAGTTCTGCCTCTGATGGTGCAATAAACACTGCATCATCAGCATATAGCAGACAATTTACTTTTATTTCACCCAATTTCACACCCAAACAGCTATCTTTCAGCTTCTGTAAACAGCTCTCGAGATACAGTATGAACAGCCAGGAAGACATGACACAACCCTGTTTTACGCCCGTTTGGACGCTAAACATGGGTGACAGGTCATGCCCTACCCGCACACAGGCTTTACAGTCACAGTAAAGTGACTGCACAGCCCTTAGCAATCGACCATCCACACCATACCCCGGCAACAGTTCCCACATTTTCTTCCTTATAACCTTATCAAATGCTTTCTCAAGATCCACAAAAGCACAGAAAATCTTCTGGTTAGCAGCCAGAAGCTTTTTCGTGATCATGCGGAGAGAAAACATTTGATCCGTGCATCCTCTTCCATCTTCAGGAAGCGGATACTAGGGACAAATATCATGCGAGGGTAGCCGAAAAGCTTGACACCATCGATGGCAGAAAAGAATGTGTGGAAAGAACATGGCAGAACCTTAGGGATGGAATGGTAAGTGCAGCAGAAGGAGTGTGTGGAACAATAAAAAGAGGCAGTAGTAAAAGAAGAGATGCATGGTGGAATGATGAAGTGAAAGAAGCTGTAAAGAAGAAGAAGAAAGCATGGTTAGACTACTTGGCCTCTAGTAATGATAAGGATATGAGAGAGAAGATGAAAGAAAGATATAAGCTGCAGAAAGTTCACACGAAAGCATTGATTGAGGAAGTGCGTGAAAGGTGTAGAATGAGGTTGGAAGGATCCGAAGTGGTGCGATAAAATCGTCCAGCGAATAAATTTTTTTTCAAACTTTATTATAGTAATACTGCATAAACTAGCCTGCACGCCCGACCTACTTGCGAGATATTGTTATTGATTTGAGATCGCATTCGAGTTTTGTTTTTCTCGATTGTAAATCTGCCATTTTTGCATCCTAATAATTTTTACTTTAATAAATCTATTTTACTACCAAGACAAAATCATTTTACTTCGGGAAACATCAATTTAAAATTGCAGCGTGTATATTGGATTAATCTGTGTGTATATCCTTTCAAATACCATTTTTTAAATCGGTTTAGAAATTATAGAATTCTAAGTTAAAAAAAATACACTAAATTGAGAACCTCTTCCTTTTTTGAAGTCGGCTAAAATTAAACATTATACGATGTGCTTATTGTATTCGAACAAATTAATTGTGTTTAATAATATTCTTAAATTTTATTACTTCTGCATTTTTGTACCATTAAAATATGTATAATAAAGTTATATTACCGCTGGGTTTCTTGCTGGTTCTTCCCAGGACAGAGGTATTTTCCGAACCAGTGGTAAATAAAATAATGACTTTCAATAAGTATTATGTAATAATCCATATTGAATAAAAATCATTCTATTCTATTCTATTCTATTCTATTAGTATCATCATTATGGTGTTTATTTTATTCCATTTTATATTCTCATAAAATACGTCTTCGTACGTAAAACGTAATATTTACTATATCGACGATTTAAAATTAATCAATAAAATAGAGATTTGCACAATTTGATTGCAAATGTCAGAAACTGGTATCACTGAATGGCGTGTATGTGTGCGTGTGACGAGCGTAGGCACATTCGACACTAACATAATGACCTTGCGTCACTTTAACGCTTGTGTTTTGTACTAGACTGCGTTTATACTGGGTAATAATTCTATGGTTACTGCATTTGTTTAAAGTTAATAATCTACATTTAAACAGAGATAAAACTAATTGTGTTAAATTTACAACAACGAATGTTAAAAATCTGAATACCAATGTGTTTTTAAATGGCGAAGAACTGAGCCCTATTGTATCCACTGTTTTTCTTGGCATCACTCTCGATGCAAAGCATCAGTGGGGCCCCATATATCCAAATTAGCAAGCAGACTAAGTTCTGCAGACTATGCTGTAAACAAGATTAGAGGTCACTAGTGTCGAGACAGCTAGATTAGTTTATTTCAGTTATTTCTATAGCATAATATCTTATGGGGTATTGCTATGGGTAAATCCGGCTGATTCAGAAACTATTTTTATTTTACAGAAGAGGGCCTTTAGAGCTATTTTCAATCTAAAACCGAGAAAGTCTCTTAGAGATAAATTTAAAGAAATAAATATATTAACTTTGGCCTCTCAGTATTTTTACGAAAATTTAATGTGCGTTCATAAAAACAAAGGTAGTTTTAGTAAAAAGTGATATACATTCTGTAAACACTAGGAACAAACACAAGCTTGTGATTCCAGTTTCTCGACTCCACAGAGTCAGTAATTCATTCTTGAGGCAATGTATACTCTATTACAACAAGGTCCCGGAAAGTATACAGGCTCTCTCTATTACCAAGTTTAAATGGTTTGTTAAGCTGAAACTGTATAAAAAGGGTTATTATAGTATAAATTAATACATGGTTGATAATAACCCCTGGGAATGAGGTGGTCGCTTTCAAGCAGTTTCTAAAATAAATTTTGTAAATAGTTTGTAATTAATTATATTGTAAAACTAGCTGTTGCTCGCGACTTCGCCCGCGTTTTAATTGGGGTTTTAGGTTTTTTGCGCGGAACCCTAATTATTTTTCTAAATTACAAAGTTAGCCTAAGTTACTCCTTATGACATCAGCTATCTGCCAGCGAAAGTCCCGTCAAAATCGGTCCAGCCGCTTCCGAGATTAGCCGGAACAAACAGACAGACAGACAGACAGACCGACAGACAGACAAAAATTTTAAAAAATGTAAGTATCGTATATACTTTTATATGCATTTAGTAAAAAGCCGTAATTTTAACATTACAAACAGCCACTTCAATTTTATTTATTTGTATAGATTTATTTAAAAAAAGTCCCGCTGGATTTTTTGCTGGTTCTTCCCAGGACAGAGAGTTTTTTTCGAACCAATGGTAAAGTAAAAAATGACTTTCAATAAGAATTACACATGTAATTTTTATATTGAATAAAAAATTATTCTATTATATTCTATTCTATGGGTAAATTACACCGCGTTAAGAAAGAAACATATTTATTTCATTAAAATCTTGTATCATTTTGATTTAATACGTATATAAGTGCGAGGAAATGCTAGTGCGTGGAGACCTTGAGATGATATTGCAAAAATCTTGCTTTGACCTTTCCTTGAGATTGTGAATCGTAGGCTTCGGTTCTTTTGTTCTTACATTTGAATCTCATGCACGAGTATTATTTTGTTAAATTGGCATAATTATTGTTGCTAGATTATGTTGCAAACAAGACGCAACGGTTTATTACAGATTGTAAAAAAAAATTATAATGCTGATCCAGTTGAAATTCAAATGTTGTTTTTTTTTTTAATCAAATTCAGCCTAACAGCTCTATTTTAAGAGAAAAACATTTGAAAATGGAAATAAATTAGTTTTTTAATTTACTACAATATTAGGAAAGCTATATATCATGTATTAATATATCAAAGCCCGTAAAAATTCACTAATGAAGCTATTAATGTAGATAACATTAATAGCTTCATGCCTATTATTTCACATGTTGTAGCACAAATGGATCAGCTCGACTGGGGTAGTACTACGCCCTCACAGAATACCAGCGTAAAATAGCAGCTAAATGCAGCTGTGTCCCGTATGTTGAGTGTAGAGAATAGGAGACCCTTTTTACTATAAACAAGCCATTCCATCATAGTTCTCAGGGAAAACAACGCACGTGCACTTTGAGTCTTAATCGATGACAAATGTAGAGGTCTATGGCCAACAGCATCCACTTACTATCAGGTGGACTGTGTGCTCATTTGTCATCTCTATTCTATAAAAAATCCCCGAGGTGTTAAGCAGATTCCAAAGAGCAGCGAACTAATCAATCTACATTTAGACAAAAAATATATATCCCGTATTATATTATTCCATAACATTTTAATAAAAAAACATTGTGGAAGAAGTGATAGGTCGCTAATTAGTTGCCTTTTACGATTTGTAATGCTTTACGAAATGGCAACTAAATGTTGGAATAATATTCCACCACCTCTTCACATAATTAGCTTCAAGCTCTACTTAAAACAGGGTTGGCTGATTAAATTCAAACTGATTTAAATCATGATTTAAATAGCTGGATTTTGATTAAAAATCATTGATTTAAATCAACATGTATAAATTAATGTAATAGACAGAAAATGAAATAAAACTGGTTTAAATAAGGTAAAATATATTATTGCTTTATGTTATTCTTATTACTCTTCTACAATAATCTCATAAACTTTCTAATTCAACAAAGACTGTAGCGATGAGGTCTGTCAGTCCCATAAACTTAGTAAAAATCAACCGAAGAATTTTTTAGAAATTCACACTTAAGATATGAACTGTAATTAATACTGTATTGATGATTTTACTCTTAATCAGTCTCATATTTCTACATATCTCATACTCACACACACTCTTACACACACTCATGCATTAAACATATTATGCACAAAGAGATACATTTTAATACACATTTTAACAATTTTCTTTTTATATAAAATACATTTTGTTAAGATTAATTTTCACATTTTATTTTTTGTATACCATCTATTTAAATTATACTACTTTTAGTTTGTTAATATGTAATAAGGAAGAGCACTGTGATCTGAAATACAGATATATATTTATCTAGTTCAGACACAGATGTTCCATCATTCTTTGTAAACTAAGTATAGACCATATTATAGTTATTTATAAATGTGATAGTTATCTAAGTGGTGAAAATAAACTATTATTATTATTATACATATTTATATACTTTTAATCCTACTATCTCAAAAAGTGTTACCAACTTGTGAAATTCAAAATTTAAAAAAAAAATAATTAAAAAAGACATGATTTTTCCATCCCTGCCTAAAAATGCGGTATAAACACCGACCTCTATTATACAAGTAGGCTGGACTAGTACACCGTGACATAATGAGGCGATTTAATTTTTACTATTACTTGTGGAATGTTACCACATTTCCCTCCTCGTACCGAAATTTACGCTATCATTCTTACTAAAATACTTTTTATTATATTACTAACATGAAACATAATCGAACTACACAACAAACACCTTTATTTTCGTGTAAAACTTTAAAATACTCTTAAATGTTTCGAGCAAAACAACGACCATTTGCAAATTATATCAAATATAGTTTCCGGAACACTTCAAATTGGTACAAACGTTTTGTAGGGTAAAGCTAGTCCAGCGAAATTACACGTATATATGGAATTCACTGGGTATAAAAAATATATTTCAATAACAAAGTAGTAGCTGACTAAAAATTCTATTAGATGACGTGTCAATTCGAGGTATAACTAAAGGGGGATATAATAAACCATACCCATTTTCAATGCTCAAAACGTTTTCATAGTCGACATAGTTAATTAGTTGCATAATATTATAATATTATTATTTTTATTAGTATTAATTTAATTTTTTATTGTTGAAAGGACATCAAACAACGTAATATTAACGTAGACGAAAACGAATATTACACTACACAGAATCAGAATCCTGAATTAAGGGTGGGTGTGGCCCCTAATTAAAGACGTTATTTATTACACTATACTGATTTTACGCCTCAGACAGAGAACGAATTTTGGACTGGCTGGACGTCATGCCACCTATATTTTTTTTTACAGAATATGAGTGACAAACTAGTACACAGTCAACTTGATTGTAGGTGGATGCTGTTAACCATAGATTTATCTTCGACTCATTCGTAGTACAACCATAACATAGCTGCAGTATGGCTCTACAGCGCAAAAATATATTATCAAAAAAAGAAAAAAATCGCTATTGCTATGGCTGTCACATTTATACATTTCAAAACCTTCACTTCTTATGTCCTTATTCATATAGTCTTTGTGGCCCTTCTTCTATAAATAAGGTGTACAAATCTATTATAGATAAGAACACTCCTTTTTCTTTGGTGGATATGGCAGCGCGCCAAAACAGAAATACAAAAAAAAAACACAACCGCTGTCCGTGCTCGTCGCACATCGTATAAGTACCCTAACTGCTCTAATTATTATTACACTACCGTGTAAGCGCACCGAGGAAGTAAGGTGGACTAGGTCCACTTTGACGCCCTAATTGAGGACGCTTACTTCCTTCCTCTGATTACAGCTCTCCACCTGGTATTAGTAAAAGTGGTTAAAAAAGGTTAGTAGTAACGGAAACTAATTTAGATATAGCATTTTTAGCTTTGTCATATTTTAATTAAATAGAGTAAGTTAGCTACTTTAATGTACAATAAATATTGGATTTAATGTTAACTTTGATTAAGTTTTTAATGTTTATAGCGCGAGTTGATTTATGTGACTCCGACAGAATATAATCATAACCAGTGGCATTTTTGTTGTTGTAATCCATTTTATTAAATATTTAGTTAAGTTTTTTTTGTCTGTAAAATTCATGTTCAGCAAGTTGCAGTAATAAATACATATTATGTTATTTCCTTCTTTTTTTACATGTTAGCCAAGTAACTCATTTTGATGTTTTTTTTTTTGTTTTAAGTTCCACATTAATAGAGATACTTCAATTTCTAGGCCAACATGGGACAATACTTTTTTAAAGTCGTGTGAAAATTAATTTTCGCCTAATGTATTGTATCAAACAAGCTGAAGAAGATTGTTATCGACAATATGTAAATGGCTTAGAAGCATGTATTGTTGCATTTCTTGGGAGAGGGCAAAATTCAGCCGTGAACTTGTGAACGATTTCTCGCGTACGATTTAATTTTAGTCAATAATCTTACGCAGACAGTGCTTAAAAAGCATTATTTGTGTAAGTTTACAAGTTCCAGTCTGAGGTTCTTCTTTTGTTCTTGATTTGATTGCAAACTGAAAGCTTCTTGTAAAAGACATCAACGCGTTTATGATAACGATCGCTATTATTTATTTTTCGATCGATTAACGATCGCTATTTTTTACGTGGTAGAGCCATACTGCAGCTATATTAGTAGTATAGTTGTAGCACGAATGGGTCGGCTCGACCAGGGAAGAACCACACTCTCACAGAATACCAGCGTAAAATAGCGCCTTAATGCTGCTGTGTTTCGTATGGTGAGTGTAGATTACCGGAAACCCATTTTACTGGAAAAAGAGGCATTCCGTCTTAGTGCTCACGGCTGACCAACGCTTCTGAATTTTAATCCGCAAACGAAGATAGATGTAGATGTCTTTGGCCCACAGCAACCACGTATCATCTTACTGACTGTGTGCTCATTTGTCACACTTACCGTATAAAAAATTTTAAAAATAATAATTTAAATACTGTTATTTTTTGTTACAAATGATTTATAACTATAATAATAATATATTTATTGACCCTCACAATTTAAGTTTACAAGGGTTATAAACAAAGTAGACTATGGGCTGAGAGTCTGGTGTCTGTACTAGGCGGAAGCCTGTGTTACGGATCACCAGGGTCGGGTTGTTATAAAAGGGTTTAATAACATTTATTATAAAAGGATTGTTATAAACAATAAAAAATTTAAGATTAAATCCTTTGTTTCATAAAAACTGTATAAAACGGGAAAAAAGTTATAGCAATAGGGTAACGTAATGATAAAAACCCCTGTGTGTTGTTGAGATCTGTGATATGAGGTTTTATTAGTCCGCTTTATAAAATTCTTCAATAAAGCGGTAAATTTTATTAAAAAGACAGTTTCGCTGGTTTTCTTGTTGGTTTTTCTCAGAAGGCAGGAAAGAGGACATAATTTTTTGGATCACTTGTAACAAAACACTTTTGTAACTTTATTGCTTCATCTCAATACTTGTTATATGTTTATGGGCTAAAGAAGAAGAATTATGACTTATTACATGATAATCTATTATCATAATTACAACCCTTCACAAGTCCACTGCTGAACATAGGCTTCTCCCAAGGAATACCAAGCACATTATCTAGTGGATGGCCACCTCACACTTCAGTTACTGGTACGAGGCTTTTCAAAAAGATCGAGAAATTTTCAACCCCATAGGTTGCCGGTTCTACGAGCTATATGGCCGGGCCATTGCCACTTCTGCTTAATAATTATATATTAATAATCTATACTGAATAAGAAATAGTCCATTCTACTCTGTTCTCAGAAAAAAAAGAAACATATATTTTTGACAACAGAAAGGAGTAATGTATAGTATTGGTGTGGGAATATCCCATCACCATGTTATCCTTTGGGTGTCATAAGAGCACGACAGATGTAAGCAAACGAGGTGATGGGTGATATCTTGGTAATAATAACCAAATTTAATAAAAAAACTGCAGCTGGCAGCCCACCGGCCGAGTGTGACAATTATGCCAAAATCCATAGAAGGTGCAACAGTGGACATTTGATAGGCAATAATGAATGAATGAATGAAGTAAGAAAGGTTGTAATGAATGAGTGAATATATAGACGAGTTTGGTGATCCATCCATTTTTCCCGCATGTATCATCAGAGTCAATTAAAAAAGGAGCCAGCTCATCTTGGCTCCTTCAATATATATCATTGGAATTCACCAACCGCCTCCAGTTGCTGAGGTTTGAGGTTTATTTAAACCTGAACTTAGACCGGTTTATTGAATTAAGGACTAAGCAGCTGCAAGGAAGTTAGGTGTCCTTGTAAACGATATGGCAATACTTCACGCTGCGACACTTGTTTACACTATAAATAGCTCAAGTCCGCTCGTGCATGGAGTGCTCTCGCGCCTCCGCTGTCCTGCTCGCGCTGTACAGCGTCGACGCCTTGGTGAGTCATTTCTGCTATCAGTTCTTGCCCCCCTGTCCTCGGGCGGGGAGGTTTGACTGACCTCCGCTTGTTAATTGTTATATTTTTTTGTTATTTTTGTTAACTATTTCTATTTTTGTTTTCGTTATTTATTTGTATAACGTGTACGTGTATACTGTTTCTAGGGAGTTACTTGCTCTTTTCAGAGCAAGGCCCTGCTCTTTTAAGAGTAAGGGCATTACTCCTTGAATAAAGAACGTCCCGTTCTTCTGAGAACGGTGATCCCGCCCTTACTGCTTAGGTTCAGAACGTCTCTGTTCTTTTCAGAACAGCATCCCCCCAGTCCAATTCATTTCTCAGCATCATGTCCAAACAAGACCTTATAGGGTCCATCGTGTCAGGCCTTAATAGGCTGGATAATTCGGCTCTCGCCGCAATCGTGGCAACTATTGCCTCATATGCCCCTCAGGCAACTCAACCGCCGCCCGTTATAGCGGCCTACCTAGAGTCCAAGAACTCTTTCGCCCCTCTAGACATGGAGTACGCATGCTCCGAATCTGAGTCCACTGCATCGGCCCCCCGGAAGAGGCCCGCCACCTATTCTGGCACCGATTCATCGGAGTCCTGTGACTCCGACGGAACCGGTGACTCATCCTTCACGACTGTCTCCTCAAAACGCGGCGGTAAACGCACCGCAAAAAACCGCACACCTCCCGTCTCAGCGGCCCCTGCCGCTCCTTCAACCTCCGCAGCCCCCGTTGCTGCCTCAAACCCCGCAGCTCCCGCTGCCGTCTCTGCCCCCGCAGCCCCCGCTGCTGCTACGGCTCCCCTAATGTCAATGGACATCGCCCCACCATCAAAGCCAGCTTCCCGCTGTGTCCCAATCCTTGCAAAGAAGCAAGTCCCGCCCCCTGTCTTCCTAAGAGACAAGGCATTATTCACCAAGCTGTCGAAATCCTTATACGACACAGGCATTAAACATGACCATGCGATTAACCTCGGGGAGACTATTAAAATCATTCCCAACTCGATCGATGCCTTCCGTAGTATCACCAGGCTATTCACAGCCGAAAAAGTCTCCTACCATACTTACGCTCTTTCGGAAGAGCGTAAAGTCAGGGCCGTCATCCGCGGCGTGCCATTCGAATTTTCCAACGAGGAAATCCTTGAGAACCTTAAGTCCCAAGGTTTCCCTGTAGAAGCCGTGCACAAGATGCACAGTAGAACGGGCCAGAGGTTCAACCTGGTCCTAGTCATCTTAACTAACGTGCCGGAGGCAAAAGCCATCTTCCGGCAGGTACACACAGTGTGTGGCCTGTCGAGAGTGAAGGTTGAGCCCCCACATAGGCGCGGGTTCCCGGCGCAGTGCCACCGCTGCCAGCTATATGGTCATGCGGCGGCCAACTGCTCTGCCCCACCCAGGTGCGTTAAGTGCCTTGAACCCCATAACACTAAAGATTGTCCTCGGCCCAAAGACGCCGAATCCCCACCCGCGTGCGTCCTGTGTAAGCAAACAGGCCACCCGGCTAACTACAGAGGCTGCCCTTGCGCACCTCATCCTCGAGACACTAGACGATCTAGGATCCGACCACCGACCGGTCTCTCTCATTCTTGGCCATCAGCCACCACTCCCAACACCCTCTACTAAAACCTTCACAAATTGGAAGGGCTTCAAGGAGTCCCTAGCGAAAACTCTGGACTCACAGAACTCTCCCATCTCCCTATCGTCTGACTTAGACAGTCCCGAAAAAATCGACACCGCGGTCGATTCACTCTCCACCCTTATTAAAACCTCCCTTAAGGAGAATGAAAAGGAAGTCCCGGTTGCTAAGAATAGTGGGCTTCCCCTACATATTAGCAACCTATTAAAAGCCAAGAAAGCTGCTTTCCGGAGAGCAGCAAAATATCCCACGCCCGAATATAGGCGCACGGCCAATCGTCTTCAACGAGAACTCCGTTTCCGCCTCTCTGAATTTCGAGACCTCGAAAAGAGTAAACTCATGGAGAATATATCTCCCTCTCATACAGCGTACTATCAGATGGCTAGAGCCCTCCGTATAGACGCTATAACCCACACTCCCCCTCTCTCCCGCCCCGACGGTTCGGTTGCCTTCGAGGACGAGGAAAAGGCTGAGTGCTTTGCAGACAGTATTGCCGCTCAATGCTCTCTTAGCTCTCAACCCGTCGACCCTTCACACGTCCAGGCAGTGGAGGATGAGGTCCGCCGCCGGAACTCACCCCCTACGGCCTCCGAACCTATCTCTGTGTCCAATGATGAGATTTCATCCCTCATTAAAGGACTTAAACCTAAAAAGGCTCCGGGCGCGGATGGCATATCCAACCAAGCCCTTAAAAACTTTCCCGAGCAGGTGTTAACCCTTTTATCTATTATCTTCAACGCCTGCTTCAACCTTAGTTACTTTCCCACTACGTGGAAAGAGGCAACTGTGATTGGTATTCCCAAGCCAGGCAAGCCTCTCAACCTCCCCTCCAGTCATCGCCCCATTAGCCTCCTCAAGGCCATGGGCAAGCTCTTTGAAAGAGTCATCCAAAATCGCATGAGGCGCCATCTGTTTCCCACAGACGGTGACCCTCTTATCATTCCCCATCAATTCGGTTTCCGAGCGAAACACTCCTGCCCCCAACAAGTTCACCGTATTGTGGAATATATCCTCAGCGGTTTTTATCCCCGTCGTCATAAGATTATCGCGGTCTTTTTCGACATCGCTAAAGCCTTCGATAGAGTCTGGCATACAGGCCTTATCTACAAACTATACAAAATAGATCTCCCCAATCGTCTAGTACGTCTCGTGGCCTCTTATCTTAATCATCGTACCTTTCGTTTTAGACACGAAGGCACGCTATCTTCACAGCGCTTCATCAAAGCTGGTGTCCCTCAGGGCTCAGTTCTTGCTCCTCTGCTGTACATACTGTTCACCAACGACATTCCCATTCCGCCGAAAGGTGTTCAGCTCTCCCTCTTCGCAGACGACACTGCTCTCTACTGTAAAGGTATCTCGCTACCTTTCATACGGAACAAGGTCCAAAAGTCAGTTGATGACCTAGGAGCTTGGTTCAAAAAATGGCGCATCGATGTGAACCCGGAGAAGAGCTCCGCCGTTCACTTCGATTATAAACGACGCCGTCTCAAAAACACTCCACCAATACGTATGCTAGGGACCCCTGTCCCCTGGCATACGTCTGCCAAATATTTAGGTGTCACTCTAGACACAGGGCTAACTTTCAGGCCCCACGTCAAAAGAGTAACCCGTCACGCACGTTTTTACCTGAATAGGCTCAACAGTATGTTGGGCCGACACAGTAAAATGTCCCTCAGAAACAAGCGTACCCTTTATAAGGTCTGTATACGACCAGTCATCTCCTACGCGGGCCCCATTTTCGCCCACTCTAACCCTAAAATTATTAATGAACTCCAAGTAGTTCAAAACCTTTTCTGTCGTCGAGCTGCGAACGCACCTTGGTACGTCCGCAATGCCGACCTTCATCGGGACCTAGAGTTCCCTACAATTCAACAATTCCTTAAAAAACTCTCTGAGAACTTCTTCAAAGCCTCAGAGTCGCATTCCAATCATTTTATTCGTGAGGCTGCTAATTATGCAGCCCCACTCCCCTCCCGCTATAGCGTCCGCAGGCCGAGGAACTCCCTCTCGGACCCGCCTAATAAACTTTCAAACGACCTGAACTGCCTCCTGGCGGCTCAGGCCAACTTTAATTAAGTTATTCATAATTAATTTGCCTTCGTAGGCACTCCCTCAGCGGCTAATAGCCGCCTGTCGCTTCCGATACGGCATAAGAAGCTTTAAACAGCTAGTTGCCAGTCCCCAAAGGCGGTTTTAGTGGGTATCACTTAGGTTCCCCAGTAGGTAGTCACAGTGAGTCCCACATAACCACGATAGACCGGCTGTCGTGGTATGCGTAATGCATTTCCGCCTCCCTTCGGGGTAGCCCTTTTCCAATTGCTTCGGGCGCAAAAAAAAAACGTGCATGGAGTATTGAGGCTATACATAGGCTGGTGCTGAAAAATGACAACTAGTGGCTTTGGACATAATAAAAGGCGTAAAGAGGCTGAATGGTGAGGCCAATATGGCTATAACTAATCTTAATAGTTTTGAAAACAGGGAAAACTAAGGCCTTTTGGTGTTTTATAGGATACATTTCGGAAAGTGTGCGCAGGAATCATATAAAATAATTCTGACCTCTCCATTCAATCATCAGACCACTAGATGTTAGTCTAGTCTTCATCTATTTGTTGCAGACATACCGCACATCAGGTAAAATTCACCGTCTTTGGCTGCCTCACAACTTACCATCAGGTGGCATCGTAGTGAAGCATTTTTATATATTTTTATAAGGTAAAAAAGGAATGCCAGGAAGAACTCTTAAATATCATAAAACTATAAAAGTATAGTATTAAGACTATCGAATATAGATATGTCGTTTGAATTTCATCGCCAAATAGCAGTAGCAGTATTACTGGTATAGGGAGGATATAATCACAGGCTGGAGGCATTCCATCGTAGTCCTCTGAGGTGACAACGCATCCGTAGTCTTATTTATTTGGAGTTGGTTGCAGGTGTCCACGGCTTGCAAAAGCCACGTATAATTAAGTGAACTGGAAGTTCATTTGTACTTCAATGTTATAAAAAAAAAGATCATTGTAAAGTATTTAGACCAGCGACTCTGAAAAGAACAATGTACTGGATCGAAGGAAGACTAAGTAGGGTTTTAAAACACACTAACATAGTTTGTTCAAGAAAATATAGGGAGCGAATTGTTATATTCTTTTCGAATATAGACACAACAATAGCACTAAGATAGAGAAAAACAGTTTTTTTATTATTATGTAAATGCAAGTATAAACATTCCTCGTTTATATAAGAGTACATATGATGCATAAAAGTGCACTAATATACCTTTCAGGTATTTACCAGTCCACCTAATGGTAAGTGAATTCTACATCTAATAGATATCTGCAACCAAATTCATACAAAAACGCTACAGAGGCGTTGTCACTAAGATGGAATGCAGTCTTTTCTTCCTATTTAAAAAAAATGTAATATCTACACTAGAAATTTTTCTTATGTTGTCGGGGCCAGTTTATATACATAAACTTCACAAGGACAACAATCCAGACTCGAAACAAATACTTGTAGGCAAATATAAAACAACTTGTTCCGTACGGGATTAAAACCCGCGGCACTCAGCGCTGCAACTCATTGCTAAGCCAACACGCCACAGTTCCGCCTAAAATTATACTCTCTACACCCTACATAACAGAATTAAGCAGTGCACGTATTACTGCTTAGTTGCAAGAATAATACTTTACTTTTTTCAACTTTGATTGAAAAACTATCTCTTTCTCGACCCAAAATTTACACTAAAAGCAATCGAGGATTTGTCTGCTATGCACTTACTTATAAAAGGCAGCGGTAAATATTTTTTTTAAATTAAGCTCCAGTTTGTACATTTATTCATATGATTATTTCAGATGTTCGATTTTGGTTTAGTTCTGTATGTGTATATTGACATCAATGTCATCGACTTCAGATCTAATTCCGGTCACGGCGGCCAGTCTTAACAGAGACTAGCCATTTGACCGGATGCACGGGTGTACTCTATTCCCTCACTTTCATAGTCCGATGGAACAGTAATACAGTACGACCGGGGAGAGGTGCTTTCCGAGGTGCGGGTGTGAAACATGACCAACTTCCTGACTCCGGGCTGCTACTGAGAATTTCTAGAGAGAAAAACCCGATAGTTGATATTGGTCTGACCTGGGATCCAAAACCAGGATTTAATGATCAGCAACCACGTTCAAGAACACGAGGAAGTCATAGTATTAAATAATATATTAATATTTTGGATAAAATATAAAACGGGATATAATGAAATTATAAGTAATTAATAGTATTATATTTAATTTTTACAATTAATAAATACTGAAATCCCACAAGAACTTATCCAAATCGCCTAATTACCAGCCGCTAGAGTAACCACCGTGTCCACTTCCAAATCCGCCACTGTATCCGCCACTGTAACCGCTACTGTAACCGCCGCTGTGTCCGCCACCGAGTCCGCTTCCGAATCCACCGCTGTATCCGCCGCCGGAGGACACTAATCTGTTCTCAGTTACAACTTGGGGCACGGAGACGACCTTGTTTACGTTGACTACTTGGGGTACGCTCACAACTTTAGGGACATTCACAACTTTGTTGACGGTGACGAGCTGAGCTGACGGCGCGGAGTAGCCGCCGTGGCCGGAGTAATCACCGCCAAGCGACAAGCCGCCTCCAAGGCCACCAGAGTGCAGTCCTCCGAGGTAGCCGCGCTTCTCGCGCAAGCTAGCACCAGTCGCACACGCCACCAGGCACAGCACTGCAATCTGAAAATAATGATTTATTTTATAGAATATGAGTGACAAACGTGTACACAGTCTACGTGATGGTAAGTGGATGCTGTGGCATCTACATAAGCAACTACATTTATCCTCAATTGAGAATCAAAATACAGCAGTTTTTATTTTACGCTGGTATTCTGTGAAAGTATAGTCCTACCCCAGTCGAGCCGACCTATTTGTCCTACAACCATAATATATCTGCAGCGAGGCAATAAAAGTAGTTATAGTGACAACAATATCTAAAAACATATCTTAATTTTATCGTCGGACAGACATTTATTCAGTCATTGGTATTCAAAAAGTCCTATCCAAAGAGTCCACCGCTGAAAATAATTTCGCTAAAGAAAAAATACTTGAAAAGCATGTCGGCAACCGCAAGTTTCGTAGTTTTTAGTTGTTATCAGAGAAATCCTCCTGCCCATGTCCTATTTAATCTCCCTGGTCATTTCTTATGATACCCACGGGATAGTATGGGGTAGAAGATTCTCTTCTATAAGCTGCTGCGTCGCTTATAAGCGTACAAGAACTTGTGACGACTGCCTCCTTGGTCTAGTGGTCATAGGCGCGTTTGCTTACTATGTGGATTCGTATCCCAGGTCGGCCAAAAACAGTTATCGGGTTTGTCTGTCAAGATATTCGCAGTAGAAGCCCAAAGTCAAGGTAATGGTGGCGATTTGGCACCGTCCCTCAGAAAGCCACAAAAATCTGTAACCATCTGTACGTATATAGGAGGCTGTATCTTTACTTCTACTTTATTTTCTTATAATCATATATAGGACTAGCGATACGCCCCGGCTTCGCACAGGTGATTTCTGGATCTTGATAATTGCACTACCTTCTGGGTTCAGTTGTAAATTTAAACTATTCAGGAACCTCAAACACACGCAAAAAATTAATCAAATTTATCCTTATAGTTAGTTTAGTGACAAAAATATGTACAGAAGAATTACATTCATATATATATATGAATGTAATTCTTAAAAATGAAATAAACATTTGTAGGGGTGTCAGACAGGGAGATCCCTTATCAGCAACAATATTTATCACCGTGCTTCAAAGTATCATTAAGAAACTTAACTCGTCCAAAAAAGGCATAAATATACAAGGAAAATACTTTAGTAACTTAAGATTTGCTGACGATATATTCTTATTTTCAGAAACAGCATCACACCTAGAAGAAATGATAAAACAACTTCATTCTGTCAGTCACGCTATTGGTTTGGAATTAAGCACAGATAAAACTTAAATATTGTCCAACAACTAGGAAGGCCCATTGAAGTAAACAACCAAACATTGGAGTATGTTAAAAAATATGTATATCTAGGTAAAGAGGTATCTTTCAAGAAATCTAGACACCGTGATGAACTTAACAGACGTGTGAATTTGACCTGGGCAAAATTCTGGAGTTACAAAGAAATCTTAAAGTCGAACTTTCCTCAAAAACTTAAAAAGAAAGTTTTAGATTCATGTATTTTACCTTGTCTGTATCTGTCCTATGGAAGCCAAACTTGGATATACAACACCTACACAAAAAGAAAAATTTAAACATGCCAGAGAGCTATGGAACGAAGCTTACTTAATCTGAAACGTAATGACAAGAAACGAAATACTGAAATTAGAAAAAGAACAAATGTTATAGATAATCTATCTCATTGTAAGAAACTTAAATGGAAATGGGCGGGGCATATTGCACGTACGGAAGATAAAAGATGGACTAAGAAGGTCACTACATGGGCTGGCCCTACTGGAAATCGAAAAAGAGGTAGACCTCTAGAAAGATGGACGGATGAAATTGAAAAGTTTGCTGGAGATGATTGGATTTCAGTGGCCAAGGATAGGGAAAAGTGGAAAAATCTGGAGGAGGCCTATACTCGTAGAGAGATCCTTAACAATAATTAGATAAATAAATAAAAAAGTAAATTAAAAATTATTGATTTTAACGATAATTTTATCTTATTTAAATGTATTTTATTTCATGATCTGATTATGTTATAGTTTTGTTTCTAATTTTAAATTATTTAATGAAATTAATAATTAATGAAATGTATTTTAATAATTTTGTTAAGGGAATAAATGGCTTTATAAATATAATTATATATATATATATATATATATATATATATATATATATATATATATATATATATATATATATATATATATAATGGACCATAGGGGAATAAAATATTTTTGCACTGGATAAAATTCGCTTCAATTTTGAGTTGTTTCTGTTGATATTAGGTAATGTTTTAGTGAACTTATTTAAGATTGTATTACTAGTAATAGTTACTTACGAAGGATTTCATGATGCTTTTAGAGCGGTTGGTTTCTCTGGAGAGCGGAAGTAAAATGATATTCAGATAGCTTTCCGCGCCGATATATATATCTCTCCAGTGCTCGATATTTCGCAAGGCGTTCTCGCTGAGCAAACTCCAGTTACAATTTTGCACTTATGACATTGTATTATGTATATTATTTGTTAATATTAAATTGTCAGCGAATTTTATATCACATTTGTTTTATAGACCCTTTGTCTTTCTAACATCTTAAAGATGCATAATATTGAAAATTTCCCATTTAGACGACAGAGGGAAACTAAAAGTAGATCTGCCCATCTATTTTTAGTTTCTTTCAGTCGATAATAAAAACTGTGGTTGCCAACCCGCCTGCCAAGTGTTTATGACACTTGTCATAGTTGTCCTATGGGAAATGTCGTCGTTAAATTGAATTAATCAAGCGAGCATTCAAGTTCCAGGCAGAGATTGTTCTGATGTTCTTCATTTCATGACTCAACTGAATGCTTCTTGTAAAAGACATCAACGCGTATAACGTAAGCGATCGATATTAAAAATGGTAACATTTAAGTTACCATTTTTAATGTGTGTGTAATGTTAATTTTTCACATTCGATTTATAACTATTGTTATAAACAATAAATGATTTATTTTAAAGTGATACAAGGTAATTATATAAAATGGGTTATTACAACATTTTAGGGATACGTGAATAATAAATACTCATGTGTGTTAGTGTCGCCAAGCTGGTTCTAAAATACTTAGAAAATAAAAATAAAAAAAATATAAAGATATGTACGATTTTATTGTACTGTTATTAAAACTTCCGCTGGGTTGATAGTTATAGATAGCACAGCGTTTCTTGGTTCAGTGGTAAATAAAAGAAACATGTGTGCAGTTCACCTGTGGTAGATGTGAAATCTCCAAATAAAATGAAATATAAAACAATAATATTTCACAGCAATTGATTTATTTAATTTAAAAATTTACAACCATAAAATGCATAAAGATACATAAAATATAAAATAATTTTTTTATTTTATAGCAAATAAATGTTACAAACCTTACTTTTAGAAATGTAGAGCCTAAATTTTAGTGTATTAAATCAAAAGAGTATTTTCTTTCGACTAAAATTGCTTTGTAATAGCGACGTCTACTTTATTTCATAAGTAAAATCATTTTCTCGAACAAAAATTAGATAGCCTATACACGACTAATATACCAATGAACTATATTATAAATCGGTAACATACAAGTATTATGAAATTGTGAATTGTTAAGAATGGTTTGGATATGAAAATTTTATTTAAAATAATTAACTTCATTTATTAAAAAAGAAATTATAGTTATTTTTATTTTCAGTTTTCATAATTTTTTATACCATGGGTCCAAATAACATGATATAAAGAGCAAAGTTTACCATAATAAAATTATCTTGATGATTAAGCAACTTTTGATCGTAATGATATGTCATGCCTAATAATAAAGCTCACAAATCACTTTATATTTTCAATTTTTTTTGTTACAAAATATCTTTTTGTGGCTTATGTATAATATATAGACTTACGTTATCTCGGATTTTTCTTAGATGGAGGAAAGATCTATATTTTGTACCACACAGTATTTACGTATCATTAACCATTATTAGTACAGATTCTATCTCATTCTATCTAATAGAGCAGTATTTTTCAACCTTTTTGCATTCTCGGCCTCTTTACAAATAACAATAAATTGGTCGCAATGGGTCCATAGTGAAACTATGTCAGTGATTTACAAAAACGACGTACTGTTTAATTTTCCTGTGGTAGCTCATTGACTAAGAGCTCGTTGTTAATTTCACAGTACGCGAGCAACCCGGGTGTGATCTCCGCCGGCATCAATGAAATTCTTAGTTGCAATTTCAAATGATGATTTACAACGTGCTCGGCGGTGATTAAATAGATAGTAAAGAAACCTGCTTGTCTGAGAAATTAGAAAAAAATTGACGATTGCTGCAGACGTTGCCATGCCCTAAACCCTCTCAGAAATGAGAGGAGGCCTGTGCTCAGTAGTGAGACGTATATAGGCTCAAATTTTATACAGTAATATATATGGTAGTTAGTTTTCCTTCTATTGAGACTCTACTTACCATTGATCGAGAAATCAACCTAAATATTTTAAAAAAGAGCTAGACACAGAAGAGAAAACATTCTAACGGACAAGGATAAAATCATCGGATTCCTAGCAAAACTTTGTTTGTGTTCAATATCTTCACAAAATATGGTGTCTCATATACTTTCTTTTTCTTTCCCTTGCATTCAGAATGTTGTTGAAGAAATTGCCACGGTCCAGACGTTGTTAGTAAGTTCCTACATTCCTTGCATGATACAGAGCTTGCATAATTTGAAAATAAAACTAATAAGTTACTTTCCATAAACTGGGTTTTGCAGCTGATAATGGGCATAGATGGATACTTAATCTTTTTTGGATATGTCAATACAACTGGCTGATCTAACTATCAAGATGACAGAACATCTTATAAATTTTGCTGTTGACGGCATGCTCAAACTGGAATTTAATTTGCAAACGATTGACATCGTCTGTTTGAAGAGAAAGGAAGGAAATCCAGAGCTGGCAAGAGATTTGGAGTTATCCCGTGGATGTCGTAAAAGCACGACGCTGGAAGCAAAACAAGAGATGAGCTTCTAACTTCTTCATGCATAGCAACTATGATCAAATAATAGGCCTGTGTTCATGAACATTTGATAGGTTGTTATAGATGAATGAACAGAGAGTCAATGTTAATATATAGACAAGTTTAGCAAGTTTGGCAATCCATTCATTTCCCGCAATTTTCAGAGACGGTGCCAGTTCACCTTGGCTACTTTTCGAAATGTATCATGGGGAATCCCCAACCAGCTTCAGTTGCTTGGGTTTGAGGTTTTCTTGAAACTGGATTTTGGGTGGTTCGTTGAAAGAGGCTGCCAGAAAGTTAGGTGTCAGGTGGGATAGTAGTCAACCACAGGCTTATAACTGTTAAATAAAGAAATACCAGGAACAACTTTTAAATTTCGATAAGAGTTTATAATCATTTACCGTGTAGTGGCGATGTAAGGATATCCACTAACCCTATATAATCCCGTGGGTGTCACGGGAGGCGACAGAGAGAAACAAATCAGGAGATGGGTAGCAGCGTCTTCCTAATAACGACTAAAACCACTTGCGAAGCGTGGCAACTATGGCAAATATTCAGCAGTGGACTTTAACAGGTTGTAACGGTAACGTTATATAACCATCTCACGGTAGAGATTTATATATTTATATGCCGTTTGTATTTTTGCCGCCAAATAGCTGTGCGTGCACTTCTGTGTTTGGGGTCTAAAGTGTATAGAGAAGCAGATAGAATCGCACGCTGTGAGGCATTCCATGTTAGTCCTCTGAGGTGACAACGCATTCGTAGTCTTATTTGTTTGGAGTTGGTTGTAAGTATTCAGACCAGCGACCATGAAAAGTGTAAACTACTAGGTTGAGTGAAGAGTAATGTTTGAAACACACTAATAAAGTTTGGGTCCCTTGTGATATCTTCAAGACAATATAGGGAGCCAATTGATGTATTCTGTTCGAATATTGACACAACAATAGCATTAAGATAAAGATAAACAGATTTTTCTTCCGACTACAAAAAGAAGGAGGTACTCAATTCGACTGTATATTCTTCTCTTATGTGTGTTACCTCATAACGTTTTTCTACATGCACCGATCGATGATCCTTTTTTTATTTGAAAGCTGGTGCATCTAATGTGGTCCCATATAAGTTTGATAAAAGTCTGAATTATACTTTTTGAGTTATCCATGATTTTTTTTTGAAGTCGGTTGTACAACATTTTTAATTTTAAAGAATTTGATAATTATGTTAATTGTAATATAATATTGGTGTAAAGATATTTCCTTTATTATAATGCATCAAAGTGCACTGCTCTTTTATGTCACGAATACTTACAGTACATCTGATGGCAAGTGCCTACTGCATCCAATAGGCGACTGCAACCAACTTCATGCAAAGAAGGCTACCGGTGATTAGTTACTAAGATGGGATACAGGCTTTTCTTCCTTTTCCTTTTTTCTTGTTTAAGAAACGGTACCTCTACACTAGGAATTTCTCCTGTATCGTGGGGGCAGTTTACATACATACATTTTTTTTTATAGGATCGAGTGACAAACAAGCACACAGTCCACCTGATGGTAAGTGGTTGCTGTGGCCCATAGACATCTACATTTATCCTCGTATGCGAATCAAAATGCAGATGCGTTGTCACCCGTGAGGACTAAGATGGAATTCCTCTTTTCCAGTAAAAAGGGTCTTCGGTTCTCTACACTCACCATACGAAACACAGCAGTGTTAAACTGCTATTTGACGCTGGTATTCTGTAAGAGCGGGGTCCTTCCCCGGTCGAGCCGACCCATTCGTGCTACAACTATACTACTAATATAGCTGTAGCGTGGCTCTACCACGTATAAAACATAAAACAATTCACAAGGACAATCATACAGACCCGGAAAAATTATTTGAAGGCCATACAAATACTTGTTCCGTTCGGGATTTGAACCCGCGGCCCTTAGCGCTGCAAATCATTGCTAAGCCATTGCGCCACGGAGCCGCTTGTTATTATACTCTCTACACCGTATAGACCAGTAGTGACGCACTGCTGGTTACTGACAGAAATAATACTTTACTTTTTTCAACTTTGATTGCAAATTTACCTCTTTCTCGACCCCAAATTTGAACTAAAAGCAATCAAGGATTTGTCTGTTCTATGCATTTACTTATAAAAGTTAGCGGTGAATAAGATTTTTTTAAAAATTACATTAACATCAATGTCATTGTAAGATTGTAAAAATTCACTTCCACATATGTGTAATTTATAAAAATGTCCTCCAGACCAAATTTCGGTCACAGTGGCTAGTGTCGACGGAGACTAGCCATTTGCGCAGGACCCGATGATAACCGTGATGCATAGCTGTACTCTCTAATCCCACACTTTCATAGTCAGTAGGACGGTAATACAGCACGATAGATGAGATATCGGGCACAGGACCTACGGCATTATTTCCAAGGCAAAGAGGTGAAAACACCACCAACTTCCTGACTCCGGACTATTACTGAGAATTTTTTGAGAGGGAAACCCATAACTGATTTTGGTCCGACCAGGGTCTCAATACCAAGATTTTATGACCAGCAAACGCGTTTACTACCACGAGTCAGTCATTATATTAAAGATTTTTAGATAAAACATAAAACGGTAACGGGACATAATAAAATTAATTTATAACATGTGAAAATATATATTATATTTAGTTATTACAATTAATAAATACTACAATTCCACAAAAAATCAATTAAAATCGCCTAATTACCAGCCGCTAGAGTAACCACCGTGTCCACTTCCGAATCCGCCACTGTAACCGCCACTGTGTCCGCCGCCGAGTCCGCTTCCGAAACCACCGCTGTATCCGCCACCGGAGGACACTAATCTGTTTTCAGTTACAACTTGGGGCACGGAGACGACCTTGTTTACGTTGATGACTTGGGGTACGCTCACAACTTTAGGGACGTTCACGACTTTGTTGACGGTGACGAGCTGAGCTGACGGCGCCGAGTAGCCGCTGTGGCCGGAGTATCCGCCGACGAGCGACAAACCGCCTCCGAGGCCGCCAGAGTGCAGCCCTCCGAGGTAGCCGCGCTTCTCGCGCAAGCTAGCACCGGTCGCACACGCCACCAGGCACAGTACTGCAATCTGAAAATAATGTTTTGTTTTTTACAGAATAAGAGTAACAAACGTGCACACATTCACTAAACGGTCTGTGGATGCTGTGGCATCTACATAGACATCTACATTTATAATCTTCTTCTTCTTTCTTAGTTTTATGGCCGCTCTTTTTAGAATTCTGCCAATGTTAAGTCAGTTACATTTATAATCAATTGAGAATCAAAATACAGCAGTTTCTATTTTACGCTGGTATTCTGTGAGAGTGTGGCCCTACCTTTATAGAGATACAAATAAAAATAAAATAATAATTCTTCACTTTATCGTTGAACATAATAATTTATTGGTTACAGCTTCATAAAAGTCCACTGCTGAAAACAGGTTTTGCCAAAGAAAAATTATCATTGTGATAGATTTCTATAGACACCAAGTTTGAAAAACCGGTCTGCAAACGCAATTTTCGTAGTTTTTATTTGTTATCAGAAAAATCCTGCTTCCCATGTCCTCAAATCAAACGATTTCAACTGTATCAATTCTTATGACACCCACGGGATGTTATGGGGTAGAAGATTCTCAAGAAATTGTGACGACTGACTCCTTGGTCTAGCGGTCTTAAGCGCATTTGCTTGTTATGTGGATTCGAATCCCGGGTCGGGAAAAAACCAGTTAGCGGGTTTTTCTGTCAAGAAATTTGCAGTAGAAGCCCAAAGTCAAGATGATGGCGGCGGTTCAACACCGTGCCTCAGAAAGCCAGATTTCTTCCGGTCATGTTGGATTGCCGCCCTATCCGACTATGGGTGTGAGAGAATAGAGAGTGTGTTTGGGTGTGCCCTATACACGTACACTATAATCCTGTCTTGCGCTGTGGCTAATTAAAAAAAAAATTAAATAGATTTACTTATAATCGATAAAGCTTATTTCATAAATAAATACATTTACGATTGCAAAACTAGTCATATTCTTCTGTTACAAAACGAAATAGAAATAAAACATTTAACATTATAACAATAATGGTGCAAGAAATAAATTGTTAGAATATTTTGAACTTTTCTATGAGTCACAAAAATCTGTTACCGTCTCTGTACGTATAGAAATGTATTTGTATTTCCATCCGTATTTGTGTCCAGCGGTGGAATGTATATTGCCGTAACTTAACTTTTTCTTCATTTTCTTATAAACATATCTATATATAGACTAGTGATCCACCCCGGCTTCGAACGAGTGATTTTTGGATCGTGACAACTGCGCCACTTACCGGGTTCTCAATTATCACTCAATTTAAACTATTCAAACTCAAACATACATATTACTCATTAAATCAGTTCAGCCGCCTAGGAGGATATCAGGGACAAAAATGCGCACAGGATAATTACATATATAAAAATGGAACATACGGGGATAAAATATTTTTGCACTGGATAAAATTCGCTTTAATTTAGGATTTGTTTCTGTTCATATTAGTTAATGTTTTAGTGAACTTATTTAAGATTGTATTACTAATAATATTTACTTACGAAGGATTTCATGATGCTTTTAGAGCGGTTGGTTTCTCTGGAGAGCGGAAGTAAAATGATATTCAGATAGCTTTCCGCGCCGATATATATATCTCTCCAGTGCTCGATATTTCGCAAGGCGTTCTCGCTGAGCAAACTCCAGTTACAATTTTGCACTTATGACATTGTAGTATGTTTATTATTTGTTAATATTAAATTGTCAGCAAATTCGATATCCTATTTGTTTTATAGCCAGTTTGTCTCTGTAACATCTTAAGGATGCATAGTATTGTATATTTCCTGTTTCATGCCGTGTGTCTCCTAAGACGAGGGGGGGGGGGAAATTAAAGGTAGATAATAAAAACTGTGGTTGCCAACCCGCCTGCCAAGTGTGACAACTATGGCAAATGTCGTCTGTATGGGGCAATATGTGGGTGGCATATTGTCAGTAGTAAACTTTGATAGGCCGTAATGATGACGACGATGATGAAATAAATGTTAGAACTCCTTCTTTTTCATAAGAGTTTTCACTTTTTTATTTTCACTGCAAAGCAGCCGTGTATTTATTGCCAACTAAACATTTAAATAAAACTAGTTTTATGGATTTTATCGCGTGTATTAACTGATTTTATATTTCCGATGTTTCGAGTACTTTACAGCACCCATGATCATTATGTTGAGGCGTATGACGTCCCAATGTCATAGTTAACCACGGCTACCTCCAGATTTTTTTTTTTTTTTTTTTTTTATAGGAGAGGGGGCAAACGAGCATGCGGCTCACCTGATGGTAAGTGACTACCGCCGCCCATGAACAACCGCAACACCAGGGGAATTGCAGATGCGTTGCCGGCCTTTTAAAAAGGAGTAGGCTCTTTTCTTGAAGGTCCCTAAGTCATATCGGTCCGGAAAAATCGCTGATGGTAATCGATTCCACAAGGAAGTCGTGCGAGGAAGAAAACATCTTCTAAATCGCACAGTGGTGGACCGCCAATCATCCAGATGGTGTGGATGGTATCGGGAGTTCTGCCGCGATGTACGTTCATGAAATTTGGCGGCTGGGATTAATCCGAACAATTCCTCAGAGCACTCCCCATGGTAGATGCGAAAGAAAATGCAAAGAGATGCAACATCTCTTCGCAGTGCCAATGAATCGAGCCGATCGGAAAGGGCTCGGTCGTCGACGATTCGAGCCGCTCTGCGCTGGATGCGGTCAAGTGGAAGGAGCTGGCACTGGGGAGCCCCTGCCCAGAGATGGGAACAGTATTCCATGTGAGGCCGAACCTGCGCCTTGTAAAGTTGCAGGCGGTGTGCCGGCATGAAATACTGTCCCGCTCTGCTGAGCACGCCAAGCTTTTTAGAGGCCAATTTGGCCTTCTCTTCCAAGTGGCCACGAAACTGCACGTCACTCGATATCAGATTAAAAATTGTTCCGAGCTACGCAGTATGAACTTACAGTATCTTGAAATATTGCAGTTGTATGTTTGGGTTGGGATTTAATTTTTATAATTATGAAATCCCAAGCATCTGCTTAGCACCTAGTCATCTTCTCTATTGAAATTAGGATGTTTTTTTATTTTAATAGCCTCGCGAATCATCCTTGGAAGGAATCGGTGTTCTTTAGCGAGGATTTGTTTTCTATCAAATCTAATGTAGTGACGGGGGCGATCCTGTATGTGTTCACAGACTGCAGACTTCCCGGAGCGTCAATTCTTCACGTGCTCTTTAACGCTGGTTTTTATGGATCTTTTAGTTTGTCCTATATAAGAGAGACCGCATTTACAATCAAACTTATACACTCCTGCATCTTGCAGGGGGACATTACACTTGACTGATGGTAAAAACTGACTAGTCTTCTTCGGCGGCTTTAAGTATGTTTTAATGGAAGCACGCTTCAAGATGTAGCCAATCTTGACACCTCCTACATATGGCAGTAAAGCAGGCACTCGCTAGACTGTGGCCGGCTTCACTCGTTCACTGTGACGTAGGCGCGGAACTCGAAGCTTATTGTCGTACAAAACTTGCTTGAGGCGTTGGAGGTCGGCGACCAGGTGTTTACTGCCACAGATCTTTTTTCACATTCAGATTGACGGCTCCGTGGCGCAGTAGCTTAGCAATGAGTTGCTGCGCTAAGGGCCGCGGGTTCGAATCCCGAACGGAACAAGTATTTGTATGGCCAACAAATAAATGTTCCGGGTCTGGATGTTTGTCCTAGTGAAATTTATGTATGGAAACTGCCCCCACGATACAGGAGAAAACCCTAGTATGGAGGTAACGTTTTTTTTAAAAAAAGAAAAGAAAGATCCCTCGTGCTCTATGAAACAAAGATTTACCCACGGTAACTAACTGTGAAGGATGTATGGGTCTTCTTTCTATACACAGTCTTGCTCAAAGTGTTATTAAAGTACTTGAAACATTGAGTTATATGTACTACGTACTAGAGAAGCCATTCCAAACAAAAATTGTGTCCTACTCTATGTCTTCGCTCATGCGCGGGAGTAGTAGTCGCGCATGCGCGAAAACTTTAATTTGATATAAAATCAGATATTAATATAAAATAAATATAAGAATTTAATATAAAATATCTTAATTTAATCTAAACAAACATATTTCTAAATAAAATGTAATAATTATTATTTTATGGAATTCACAAATCTTAAATTTACGCAATATTTATTGTAGTTTGTTACGGATACGAATACGGATTGCAGTACAGTTCAGTTGAACATAGTCAATGTTCGGAATGGCTTCTCTAGTACATAGTACATATAACTCAATGACTTGAAACGTCGGGAATGTAAAATAAGTTAATATACGCGATAAAATCCGTAAAGCTATTTTATTTGAATGTGTAGTGTTCGCGTAAATATAAGAAATCATCATCTTAAGGTTGTGAGGAATTTTATATAGGACTTAAGGGACAATAGCACTCTGTCTGTTAACTTTGTGTGGGGATGTATGCAGGCATTCAAGGATTGTAATTGTCACTTACTATCAGCCAGACTATTAATTAGTAAACAAAGTGAATTATATAAAGCAAAAGAATGAAATTACATTGACGACTTGGTAACTCAATGGCTAAATGATAGTTAAATTATTAATAATTATAATAATAATAATTTAATTAAATTAAAGCTGGTGGTTGCGGGTTCGAATCCCACATACAACAAGTATTTGTATAGGCAAAAAGTAATTTCTTCCAGTATCAATGTCGTCTAAATGAAATTTATGTAAAAAGCCTTAACGATATAGGAGAAATTTCTGGTGTTTTTTTATCGTGTAAGGACAAACTAACATACAAGTAAGTGGGTGAGTGGATGCTATGGCCTATATATACCTCCATCCATCTTCAATTAAGAATCAAAATCTATATTTAGTAGTACCTTGGGGACTAAGTTAGAATGCCTTATTACCAGTTAAAAGTATCGCCGATTCTCTCGCATTATACGAAACGCAGCTGCTTTTTTGAAAAGTTGCAAGTGTGCTGGCATGAAATACTGTCCCGCTGGCCAATTTAGCCTTCCCTTCCAAGTTTCCATGAGTTTATACTACATGCTTGTATTTTGTGAGAAATAGTGACCCATTCGTGATACAACCATAATATAACTGCAGGAGGCTCTGCCCCGTTAATAGTAATGTGGGTGGAAAGTCTTTTAACATAGTATATTAATATACATTTGACATTGTATTGATTTTATTAAAATTGACATTGCATTGAATTTTATTTTAAGATGTAGGTAGATGACATTGTATCACCGTATCACAAACGCCTAGAGTTAATTTGCCGGTTCCTTTCAGAGATGGTCTTGTTTTAAGCTGGTGTAGAAGCTTACAATCATGATGTTACACAAATTAACAACACAACAAATTAGAAATAGCTTGGTAGCGATCACCTCATTTCCAGGGGTTATTATCATCCATAAATTCCTTAATATTATAATAACCCTTTTTATACAAACTTAGTTTAATAAAGTTTTTGAACTTTGAGCAGGTCAAACTTTGCATATTTTCGGGAATTTTGTTGTAAAAGCGTATACATCGCCCCAAGAATGAATTACTGACTCGATGGAGTCGAGTAACTGGTACTACTAGCTTGTGTCTGTTCCTAGTATTTACAGAATGAATATCACTTATTTTTGTAAAACTACTTTTATTTTTGTGTACGTACATTACATTTTCATAAATGTATTGAGAGGCCAAAGTTAATATATTAATTTCCTTAAATTTTTGACGCAGCGACTCTTTAGGCTTTAAATCATAAATTGCTCTTATGGCCCTCTTCTGTAAAACAAATATAATTTCAGTGTCAGCTGCGTGTCCCCATAGCAAAATACCATACGACATTATGCTATGGAAATAGCTAAAGTAAACTAGTCTAGCTGTTTCAACACTGGTTAGACTTCTAATCTTTTTTACAGCATATGCTGCAGAACTAAGTCTGCTTGCTAGTTTTGATATATGGGGGCTCCATTGAAGCTTCGCGTCTAGTGTGATTCCAAGAAAAATGGTGGTATCTACAAGACTCAGTTTCTCCCCATTTAAAATTACATTAGTAGTTAATTGTTTGACATTTGGAGTCATGAATTTCATACATTTCGTTTTAGTGCAAGTAAATCTATGAAGTAAACACCACAACACAAGAAATGAATTATTAAAACTAGTCCGCGATTGGATATGAGCCTTTAATACCTGTTTATTTGAAAAAGAAGGTAATCAGTATTTACCTATTAAGCTATCTATCTATACATATTTATCTGATTTATTTAAATATGTATATATTTTTATAAACTGTTGTTAGGCAAATATCTTGAACGTTCATAGAATAAAAATATGGTCTACCAGTACTTATTAGGTTTTTTTTATATAGTTATCTCCACACTAGGATTTTCTCCTGTATCGCGGGGGTAGTTTACATAGATATATTTCACAAGGACAAACACTTGTTGGATTTGTATTTACGAGTAAGTTAATATTTTTCTTACTAAATAAATTTTTGAAATTTTCAAAACGCGTTTTTTATTATTTTTATTTTATGTTTAATTAAAATATATTTATGTACCTATATTATGTCCGGTTGTTCGTGGAGTCAAGTTCCTGACTGAAAATCAGTGCTGTAGTGTTCCATACATAATTACTAAGGCGGGCTCTTTTTTGACACCACACAACTTCCTTTATGATGTACAATTTTTTTATTTTAATGTATAATGTTTGCAAATTAAAAACTTTACTTTTTTCCTTTTTTATTAAAAAATGTGGCATCTGGCATATATCGCTTGGAAGATTTGACACACTTAGCACACTGAGCAGACGGGCTGATGAGTGCTAATACAATGTAAAAATCTTGTGTTCTTAAGATATGACAGACACAAGTAAAGTAACAGCCTATACACACCCTACTGCTGGGCGCAGGCTTCCTCTTAATTCTGAGAAGGTTACGTCAGAGAAGGAAATATCAGCTGCGCTGCGCTAATGCGTGTTGGCGGACTTTACATGTCTTCGAAACATATTTTATTATTATTTTGCTACCATGTTTTCCTTTGCCATCGAGCACGTGGTAAAACAGCACTTAAAACACGTGAACGTGTATACTCTCATAGTGTGATGAGACATCACGGGGGTAAAATGCCGCCATCTTCCTCCGGGCTGCTACTGAAATTTTCTTAACAGAAAAAATAACAGGTTTTGGCGCGACCCGGGATTTGAACCCTCATGATCAGTTTCAGTTACTTGAAACTGTTCAGAGATGTACCGGTTAATTATAAGCTCTTTGGTTTCCAGTTTCAAGGCACGTAACACGTCCAGTGTCCGATTGTAAATGTTTACTCATTAAATTTTAGAAAGAGATTGTCAGGATTATATAGGAGATTGTGATCGGTTTCGTATAAAATAAGCATTATAAACTTTAGATACCTAGTCACTTGTCAGAACTCAAGTCCACCGACTGAAAACTATTTTGTATCAAACATAATACGTGAGATTATATCGCGGATGGGTTGCTTAGTGAAATTTGTTCATGACAACCCTTAATAAAAAAATATTTTTTAAAGAAATTGTGATAAATATTTTCAGATGTGATATTTTTTTGGACCATGTAGAGGCGGCGTAAGAATAACCACTACCCCATATCATCCCGTGGGTGCTACATGAAAAAGGCGACAGAGGGTAATAAATCAGGAGATGGGCAGCAGTGTCTTCCTAATAAAGTCTAAAAAAAACTTCGGTTGCCAACCCACTTGCCAATCGTGGTTAGACTAGTTTACTTTAGCTATTTCCATAGCATAATGTCGTATGGTATTTTGTTATGGGGACACGCGACTGACACCCAAATTATGTTTGTTTTACAGAAGAGGACCATAAGAGCAATCTATGGTTTAAAACACAAAAGGTCGCTTAGACAAGAAATAAAGAAATTAATATATTAACTTTGGCCTCTCAATACATTTATAAAATGTAATGTATGTACATAAAAATAAAAGTAGTTTTAAAAAAATAAGTATTCATTCTGTAAATACTAGGAACAGACACAAGCTTTCATTCTTGGGGTGATTTATAGTCTATTGCAACACAATCCCAGAAAATATACAAAGTTCATAAACTTTATTAAACAAAGTTTGTATAAAAAGGTTATTATAATATTAAGAAACTTATGGATATGGATTTTAACAGTAGTAGAGCCACGCGGCAGTGCAGGGCAGTGTCGCACGGATGGGCCGGCTCGAACCGGGGTGGTATCACGACCTCACAGAAAACCAGCGTGAAGTAGAGGTTTACCTCTGCGTTTCGCTTGGTGAGTGCAGGTGACCGGAGGTTCTTTTTGCTGGAAATGAGGCATTCCATCTTAGTTCTCACGGGTGACAACGCATCTACATTTTGATTTGTAATAGGTGATAGATGTAGATGTCTATGGGCCGCAGTAACCACTTACCATCAGGTGGACTGTGTGCTCGTTTGTCACCCTTATCCTATAAAAAAAAGCCGGCCAAGTGCGAGTCGGACTCGCGCACCAAGGGTTCCGAACAAATCCGTAGGTTAAAATTATTAAAAATATTTTTATTATATGATGTAACTAAAAATTTATGCGTTTCGCAATTTTTCCTTTATCTGTGCTGTAATACGTTGCTTCGTACCAAATTTTAAGATTCTGAGTTCACGGGAAGTACCCTGTAGGTTTTGATTCCCTTGCGGCATAATATTTGCGGCATAAACGGCTGTATCTTTTAATTGCGTTGGCTTAGAAGTTTGATTTTTTCACAACTCCAAGGGACAGCAGACTTGAGTATTCGATATGAATTTCAGCTTGATACCTCCACGCGTTCCTGAGAAAAAGGGTCTTGACAGACAGACAGACAGACAGACAGACGGACAACAAAGTGATCCTATAAGGGTTCCGTTTTTTCCTTTTGAGGTACGGAACCCTAAAAATGCCAACATTTCTTGGGAATTATGTGATCGCTAACAAGCTATTTCTAATTTGTTTTGTGTTGTTATTGGTATATATGTTAACATTCGAAACATTTTTTTTTTCAAAGAAAAGTCTCGCTTTGTTTCTTGCTAGTTCTTCCCAGGACAGGGGTTTTTTCCAAACCAGTGCTAAATTAAACAAAAGAGTAACTATCAATAAGTATCATTTATAATCTACATTCAATAAAAAAGTTTCTGTTTGTCTTTCTATTAATAATAATTATGTATAATTCTATTCTGTGACTTGTATGTGAATTATTCGTTACGTTTTTAGCTTTTGTTAAAATTAATCCAATTAATTTTTATATTTATATTTTAAATATTACATGGTCGATAAGAGATTTGTGTTGTGGAGTAAAATTTTTATATTTCAATTTAATTTTACCACTTTTATCAATAATAGTACTCAAGATGAATTAATGTAAATGCAAATATAAATAAAAATATACATCTTTATTTTTTAGTCTATATAAATTTATATTTACAAAAAAAAATATTTAGCAATTTACTAATTTGACATAACATCGCTTAATTCCAGCCTTTGGAGTAGCCACCAGAGTAACCACCGTGTCCACTGCCAAATCCACCACTGTATCCGCCGCTGTATCCACCGCTGTGTCCGCCACCAAGTCCGCTTCCGAATCCACCGCTGTATCCACCGCTGGAGGACACTAATCTCTTCTCAGATATAATTTGGGGTACGGAAACGACCTTCTTTATGTTGACTATTCGGGGTACGCTCACAACTTTAGGGACGTTCACAATTTTGCTGACGGTGACGAGCTGAGCTGAGGGCGCAGAGTAGCCCCCGTGGCCGGAGTAATCACCGCCGAGCGACAAGCCGCCTCCAAGGCCGCCGGAGTGCAGTCCTCCGAGGTAGCCACGCTTCTCGCGTGCGTTTTCTTCCGCTGCCACACATGCCACTAGGCACAGTACTGCGACCTGAATTAAAAAAATGTAACTACGTTAATATCGAGGGATATAATGTTTTAATTTATAGATATACTTGCGATTGTTGTCACTTGGTGAAATTCCAGGTTCATTTTTGTGATCTGGGTATACTCTTTATTGTGAAACTAATATAAATGCTTATCCAAATCACAAAAAATATAAGCTATAATAAATTTTTTGAAAACTCACGTCCAGTTATTCGAATTCAACGTCAATTTTTTTATAGAATAAGGGTGACAAACGAGCACACAGTCCACCTAATGATAAGTGGTTGCTGTGGCCCATAGACATCTAGATCTATTTTCGTTTGCGAATTAAAATGCAGATGCGTTGTCAGCAGTGAGGACTAAGATAGAATGCCTCTTTTCCAGTAAAATAGGTCTTCGGTTCTCTACACTCACCATACGAAACACAGTGTGTGAGAGCGCGGTCTATCCCCGGTCGAGCTGACCCATTTGTGCTACAACTATACTATTACTATAGCTGTAGCATGGCTCTACCACGGAAATAAAGAAGTTAGAATAGAATTTTATTTAGTTAATACATTGTGATTTTAAATAATTAAAAATCATAGTTATATCTATAAAAAACGAAGGCATTTGAAAAATGGTATAAATCTTAGTGTTGAATAGCTACTTACGAAAGATTTCATGATTCTGTAAGGTGGTTAGGTTCTCTGGAGAATGAATTCAACTTGTGTTCGGACAGTCTTTCGCGCCGGTATATATATATATCGCCGCTGCCCGATATTTCACAACGCGTCCTCGCTGAAAGTATGCTGCGTAAAATTTTGCACTTAATTACATTATAATTGTTCGTTTTGATTTAATTACAAATAAAAATTATAATTAGGACTTGGTAGCTAAGGGTTCAGCTGCTGCACTGCAGAGCATAGGTTCGATTCTTTAATAAAACAAGTATAAAAACGACACTACCGGAGAGAGATCAGGTACAGAACTAACAGCTTTACGTACTTTCTGTGGTCCGGATATGAAATGCAGCTGATTTTCCTGAGTCCGTGTTGCTACAGAAAATATCCTGACAGAAAAATAGCTAAGTTTTGGCCTGACCCGGGATTTGAACCCTCAAGATCAGGAGTTACGTTTTCACCACAAGACCAACGGAGCAGTCAAAGTTACCTAATACTCTAAAAGCGTTGTAGGTCTCAGCATACGTCGAACCCACTGGCTTCACGTGTAAAAGATTTAAATGAATTTCGGATTAAAAACGGTTAAACTGGTTAGTACATCCTGCAAGACCACAGGTGAGTAAAATACGTTGGACCGCCAACGGCCAGCACTCGATACCAACGTTTTGGTCGACTGTGAGGTTCTCCGTCAGCATATGCTGCAGATTAAACATCAAAAATGTACCAAGTAATTACATACTCTTTGGTTTCCAGTTTCAAAAAACAAGATATCCAGTGCCCGAATGTAAATATTTACTCATAATTTAAGATAGAGATTCGTAGAAAATACTCATCATAGACATCTACATTTATCCTCAATTAAGGATAAAAATGTGTTGTCACCGCTGTGAAGTAAGGTGGAATGCCTCATTTCCAGTGCAAAGTATCTCCGGTTCTCTACACTCACCACAGCAGCATTAAGCTGTTATTTTACACTGGTACTCTGTGAGAACGTGGTCCTACCTCGGTTGAGCAGACTCATATGTGCTACAACCATAATATAATTGCAGCGTGGCTCTACCACTTTGATGGATAGTATATTATTAATTCAAAATAAATATTATGAAACAATCACAAGTGTTTATCCAAATACCTAGTACAAGATCTGATCTAAATTCATCCTTCACACATCTGCTCACCGAATGAAAAATATTTTGTATCAAACATGAATTAATACCGTTATTAAGTCCCACATGAAACTAGTGTTATAGCCTACAAATAATTGTTCCGGGTCTGGATGTTTCTTCTTGCGCAATTTATGTATGTATGCTGATTCCACGGTACAGGAGAAAATCCTAGTTATGCAAACAATAAAAAAAAAAAGATTAATGCAACATCGTGTTTACAGTCTAATAAATCAAGCGTTTGTTGATAATAATCGAACAATTTTAATTAATTCATCAAACATAACCTTCGTTTCATTTTTCATATTTCCTTCACTTACCAAATAAATTTAAAATCAATCGTAAGTACAAAACAGATTTCGTAATCGTAAGTACAAGACAGATTAGATTGTCTGCTTTATTCTATTTTCTATTACCGAGTTGCCAGGTCAATGGCATAATATGTGGTACATTGATCGGTACTTTAACCCCCATTAATAAATTCTCTTTTGTTAACATTGTACTTAAATCCAAACGATTTTCCATAGGCCTAACTCTTATTAATTGTTTTATTGCCCCAATCGAGAACTCAGAATAATTAATTAAATTAATAAATATATTTACTTTTTTATATAGGGTAACGGTGACAAAAGAGCACACAGTTCACCTGAGGGTAAGAAGTGTGGCTTAAGCAGTGGACTATCATAGGCTGATAAAAAAGAACAAGTTAAAATTGAATTAAGCAAACGTCACTATAGAAATAACTTTGGCCTCGAAATCAACTTGAAAGTCCGTACAAACCACAAAACAACAGCGCTTCTAATTAGTTAAATGTCATCATCATCATTATCATTACAGCCTATCGAATATGAACATAGACCGTCTGCCTTACATTAGGATATTTGCTAAAGTTGCCACGATTGGCGGACGGGTAGGCAACCGCCGTTTATCTGGGGGCACGGCCGTGCTCCCGCAAGTCGAGCAAAAAGGCGGCACGGCCGTACCATCCGTTTCTCGAAGCAGTTCAGGCCATTTTTGAAACCCTATAACTTCGTTGTAAATAAAACTAGAAGCCTGAATTTTTATTAACCATGTAGACATTGTATAAACTCAGTATATTCCAAATTTCATTAAATTTGAACCAGTCGTTTAAGAATTATAACTAGTGAAAATTTCTTAATTTTGTCACTCACTGATTAATCGATCATCAAAACTCTAAGGCACTTCTAGCAAATATAGAAGCTTCAAACTTGGAATACAATTATTGTTTAGTATATAAATCAAGGAAAAATTGAAATATTTTGCAATTTCGGTACAGTTTTAGAGATACACCAACTGCATAAATAACTTTGTAATCCCATACGAATATATAGGACTACAAAGTTACATTTGCAGTGAATGAATCAGTGTACCTATATAATTAATTAGATTAATGTGTTTTCAGATTAAAAAGTCAACAAGACAAGAGAGTTAAGTGACTTACACCCCGTAATATAAGTATTAAATTGTACATAAAATAGAAGTCAACAGGCCTAAGCCACATAACTTTAAAACCATGCTATTTTGGTATTTTTTAATTATAGCACTCAATGGTAACACGTTTTAATAATCTGGGGTAAAAATTTGAACTCTCTAGTAAAATTTGACGTTGATTTATGTTAAAGTAACTGTTTTCACTCGCGTCATTTATTTTTTAAACGTCCATAACTCAGAAGTGCAGTTCTGTGGAATAGCTCCATTACCCTCCAAGGCAACGATATGTATAATATAATGGAATAAAACGGTGTTGATAGGTACCTAGATATAACTTTCTACAAAAAGAAATGAGATACCATCAAAAAATAACTTGTAAAAAAAAACCAAGTCTCGCAACTCAGTTCTTCTACCGTAAAAAGTTGTGAGATCCATGTAATGCCAAGTCGGTTAATTTATTCAGTCCCTACTTAAGGGTCCTTCTGTCTTAAGTTATTACGTAATTAGCTAACCTAACAACATCTTATAGTGACCATATCAATATTAAAAATCTTTTATGTTTCATATAAATAAATTGTCTTGGCAATCGCACTAAACAATCTAATTTAATATAATATGTATTACTTGAGAGATACATTGTGTATTCATGCGATGGCCAAGTCAATCTATTTATTTAAAATATAAAAGACTTTTAGTATTAATGTAGTCACTATAAGATGTTGTTAGGTTAGCTAATTACGTAATAACTTAAGACCGAAGGACGCTTAGTAGAGACTGAATATATTAACCGACTTGGTATTACATGGATCTCCCAATTTTTTCCGGTAGAAGAACTGAGTTGCGAGACTTGGATTTTTTTACAAGTTATGTTTTTGATGGCATATAATTTTGTGTTGTTATCAGGAAGATGCTGCTGCACATTTCCTATCTCAGTTTTTCTCTGTCACCTCTTACGACACTCACGAGACGATAGGTGGTAGTAGATTTTCCCAACCTATTTACTTCCCACAATAACACAGCTACAACTGCGGTAACATCAACGGCGAGATACATGCCCCTACAATTATGTCCCTAAAATTTTAAACATTTTCTTCGCTTTTTAAAATATCTGATATTACGTCAAGAATATACATTTATGATAGATTTTGTAAAAAGTAAACGAGAAATATTGATTTCTATTTATAAAAATGCATTATAAATTTTATATTTCAATTTAAAGAATATTTGTTGTGTACTAACTAGCTAATTTCGAAATTTTTCAAGTTATCATTACGATTGTTGACTTTCATTCCGAATTTTATTGAAAAACCATCATGGAAGACGGATTCGTAAAAGCGAGTTTATTACTTCGCTTTTAGCACTAATGTTATAGATATTATAATATAAGTTGAGGTGAGAAAAACTGTTTGTTATATTTTTTGTTCAAACCCTCAGACGAAATAAAAAGTCACTTTTTTATTTGGTCTGAGTACAAACCATGTCTTTATTCCCATATAATAAAAGAAAACAGGAATTAAGTAAAACACTGCACTGCACTTGCAAGGGCTATCAAAATGGCCCACCAAGGGCGGGACAGACGAGCTATTAGCCTAATCTATTACAAAATTTGACTTGCAATAGGTACCTATCATGTCATGATGTTTTGTTTTGTTTAATCGTTAGTTAAATATAAGTCATACTTACATCAAAGTGATCTTCATAGAAGTATATTTTAGAATTTGTCGACAATGCCTTCGGGTCTCTTCATGCCAGTTTTAACCAAGTATTTCTCATATTTAAATCAGTTGGCACTTTAATCCATAACTTCCCCGCCGTTCTTATGCTCGTATTTTTGCAATCAGGCACAACACAACAATGATATAAATGATAACTCATTATTAAACATCCAAAAGTATCTTATTCCTTTGCAAAATTGTCAAAAATCTACGACAGTGACGTCACGAGTTGAACAGTATGGCGGCTAGCGTTTTCACGCGAAAATTTAAAACGATAGATTAAAAGTAATTTTTATGTAACTATTAGGTTTTAAAAAAATTATATAAAATTATAGTGGTTCATTATCACTCTAGGATTCATTTAAAACACTTTTTGAAAATGGGTGTAATACCCTATTGTTGGCGTGACGTGTATATTTTTTGTGGTAAATCATCTTCAAATACACAGCAATCACATCCATACTTACGCGTGCTTTCGCACTGCATCCATAATTTTCTTGACACCATTATTCTTAAAAATTATTTATATGTTAAAATAGTTTGATTGATGTGTAACTGTGTAGTGACGGTGTAAGAAGAATAGTATATATTACTAGCTTTATATGTGACAGATTAAAAATAAAACAGGATAATAAGTTGGGATAGTAGTCAACTTAAAAGTAGCTGGCTTGATTATTTATACGCTTAGGTAGTCAATGTGTAGCAGCATCTTCTTGATATCAATACAAAATAATTAAAAACTGCTGCTGAACCCGCCTGCCACGCGTGGCAACTATGGCAAAATTCCTCTTATATATCTATGGCGGAGGTGTATGATCAGCAGTAGAATTTTAATGGTTGTAATGTATGATAAAAATTATATCAACAAATGTTTATATGTTATAACAAATTGTATAAACAAGCCTATTAAACGTTCAAAAGATAAGTTGATAAAATTTGTTATCGAGGTTTCTATGTGTTCCTACATTGCGGACTATCTTAAGTAACCATCTCGTTAGTAGAAATAAAAGATATTAGTATCTTTTTATTCTTTGTTTACTAGGCAATAGCGTCTAATGAATAGCAACCATAAAAAAATTGCGCTTGCCAAGCCGTTTTCCAAGCGTGGCAACTATGGCAATATCAGCCTATGAGACAATCTTCGGGGAAGGCTTACGTTGAACAGTGCCTTCTTTGATAAGCTGTAATGAATAAATGAAGTCATTGTTTTTATATTCGTTACTTAAGCATGTCGTTTGAGTTAAGCCTGACTATACTTAGCTTAGTTGGTTAACGCTATTGACTGATATTTTTGTTAATTTTAATTTAACTTTGTAGAAGTTAGTTATAAATATAGTCAGTCCTAAATTCAGTGTTACCAATCCTAATATTATAATAATCTTTTTAAGCTTACTTTTAACAGTTGATGGCAATATTATTATGTATATTAATACAACATTAGTTAATTATGTATTAACATCTTTTCTGTAGCTTGTATGTGAAGTAATGGTTACGTTTTAATTTTAGATTTTGTTTAAATGAGCCGAATATAATTTTATATGTATACTAGCTGGTAGCCGGCGCGATGAAATACAATAAACTTCTGCCTCAGAAGAAATAATTGCGGAAATATATTGTTTAATTAGGAATGATTAAACATTCAATGAAATTTAATGATATATAATTTTAAAATTTTGTCTGTACGATACCGGCGCCACCTAGGATAACTTAATTTTTATTATTATTTTTTGTTTAAAAAAAACACTAGTAATGGTGTTTAACATACCTAATATTCCCTTTAACCACTTCTGGTAAGCTTAAAATGCTTGTGTTAGAAGTGGTTCACGACAGTAGTCGAATGGCGGACTCGAACCCACGACCTTTCGAGTTCGCGGTCCGCGCCCTGCCATTAGGCTACTGACGCTTCAATTTTTATCATACTATGTTATTTATTAATAAAATATTTATTAATAATTATTATACTATGCCTATAACATTCGCGCAAGTGCAAGCAATATGTTGAATAAGTTTTACCGCAATCTGATGAACGGTATGGCAGCGCATAAAATATGAAAAAAAATATATTAATTTTTATATATTAGATTTTAATTGATAGGTGGTCGAGAAGGGATTTGTGTTGTAGACTCAAATTTTGATACTTCAATTTAATGTTTCCCACTTTTGTCTATGGTAAATGGTTAATTAATTAAAATGTAAAAATAAATAAAAATATACTCATTTATTTTTCAGTCAAATTAAATATACATTTTACAAAAAAATATTTGAGCAATTTACTAATTTGACATAACATCGCTCAATTCCAGCCTTTAGAGTAACCGCCGTGTCCACTTCCGAATCCGCCACTGTAACCGCCGCTGAATCCACCGCTGTGTCCGCCGCCGAATCCGCTTCCGAATCCACCGCTGTATCCGCCACCGGAGGACACTAATCTGTTCTCAGTTACAACTTGGGGCACGGAGACGACCTTGTTTACGTTGATGACTTGGGGTACGCTCACAACTTTAGGGACGTTCACAACTTTGTTGACGGTGACGAGCTGAGCTGAAGGCGCGGAGTGGCCACCTAGGCCAGAGTAGCCACTTAAGCCAGAGTAGCCTCCGTGGCCAGAGTAACCACCGCCGAGCGACAAGCCGCCTCCGAGGCCGCCGGAGTGCAGTCCTCCGAGGTAGCCGCGCTTTTCGCGTACTTTTTCTTCAGCTGCCACACATGCCACTAGGCACAGTACTGCGACCTGAATGAAAATAACGAAAGTACGTTAATATCGAGGGAAAAATATTGTACGTATAGATATAGATACACTTGCGATTGCTGTCACTTGGTGAAATTCCAGATTGAGTTTTGTGATTTGGCAGTTTATTGTGAAACTTGTACAAGTGTTTATCCAAATCACAAAAATATTACCAGCTATAGTAACTTTTTTGAAAACGAACGTCCAATTATTCGAATTCAACGTTAGAATTTTGTTAATACATTGTGATTATAAATAATTATAAAACATAGTCAAAACTATAAAGAAACGAAGAAACATTTACTGTTGAAACTTACGAAAGATTTCATGATTCTGTAAGGCGGTTAGGTTCTCTGGAGAGTGTTAGTCGAGTTGTGTTCGGACAGTCTTTCGCGCCGATATATATATCGCCGTTGCCCGATATTTCACAACGCGTCCTCGTTGAACGAATGCCGGGTAGGATCTTGCACTAATAACTTTATAATTGTACGTTTTACTATAATAACAAACAAAAATTAATAATGACGACTCGGTAGCTAAGGGCTTACCTGCTGCACTGCAGATCATGGGTTAGATGACCTCACAAAAAATATGAAAACGACACGAACGGAAAGAGATCAGGCGCAGGACTTTACGAGCTTTCCGTGGCCCGGAGATGAAATACAGCGATCTTCCTCCAGGCTGTTACAGAAAATTACTTATTATTACTTATTAGCTGCACGACCACCCAGCAGCCCCTCGCATCCATTGGTCACCCCTGCCGAGGGCTTCCATCTGGTTGGCTTTTTATTTATTTACGTATTATTTATGTATTTATTTCACTATATTAATATATTTATATTTTTATGTATATTTATCATTTTCATTTATACATTTGTGCAGCCCAGCCACATGAGAAAACTATTTAAATACGAGGGGTATTCAAATAGTTTTCTCATCTTTCTGGGCTATTATATAATAATAATAAATTTATTTATTGAATAAAACCATATTGATACTACAAAGTTGAAGCGCTGACTCTCAAACTAGCCATAGCTGTGTGTCGGGATTCAGTTTGTCATATCCACAAAGCTACAATTACAAAATGACTTATCACAAATCACAACAAGGTAACAAAATATATATTTTTTTATGAAAAAAAGAAAAAGTGTGTGTTTGTGTATGTGGGTGTAAGTGTGTTTTAATTTTACTCGATAAGAAATATCTCGTACTATTGAGTTATTGTATTTAATGATGATGATGATGACAATGAATATATTTCATTTAGCAAACTATACACGATATGTTTGTTAACATATTGTGTTTCATACAAAATACGTTTCACTTGGAGAGCAGATGGGTGAAGGACGATTTTAGTTTTGATTTTGTACTTGGTATTTAAAGTATATATGCGTAATGTGTATTTTATACGAAACCGATCATACCTGACAATTTCTTTCTAAAATTAAATGAGTAAATTGTTACAATTGGGCACATTGTTTGATGAAACAGGAAACCCAACAACATTTAATTACTCTTTGCTCCTCTGAACAGTGTAACGGTGCGTATGCTGTCGATGAACCTCCCAGTCGACCAGGACATAGAAAATCAGTGCAGACGATTGGCGGTCCAGCGTACATTGCTCACCCTTAGAATTACACGATGCATAAACCAGTTTAACTGACTTAAATAAAAGATTCTTTCAAGTATTTACACGTGCAGCACAGGTCAGATACACGCAGTGGCCTACAACGGTTACAGAGTATAACTTTGAGTGCCTCATTGGTCTAGTGGTCGTCATCGCAGCTGCTAATCACGAAGGTTCGAATCCTGGGTCGGGCCAAAAGAATTTTTTTTTGCAAGTAACTTTCTGTAGCAGCCTGGAGGAAGATCGCTGTATTTCATCTCCGGGCCACGGAAAGCACGTAAAGTTCTGCGCCTGATCTCTTTCCGCTCGTGTCGTTTTCATATTTTTTGTGAGGTCATCTAACCCGTGATCTGCAGTGCAGCAGGTAAGCCCTTAGCTACCGAGTCGTCATTATTAATTTTTGTTTGTTATTATAGTAAAACGTACCATTATAAAGTTATTAGTGCAAGATCCTACCCGGCATTCGTTCAGCGAGGACGCGTTGTGAAATATCGGGCAACGGCGATATATATATCGGCGCGGAAGACTGTCCGAACACAACTCGACTAACACTCTCCAGAGAACCTAACCGCCTTACAGAATCATGAAATCTTTCGTAAGTGTCAGGAGTAAATGTTTATATATATATATATATATATATATATATATATATATATATATATATATATATATATATATATATATATATATATCAATTACCTTCGATTCTTTATAGTTTTGACTATGTTTTATAATTATTTATAATCACAATGTATTAACTAAATTCTAACATTGAATTCGAATAATTGGACGTTCGTTTTCAAAAAATTTACTATAGCTGGTAATATTTTTGTGATTTGGATAAACACTTGTACAAGTTTCACAATAAATAGCCAAATCACAAAAATCAATCTGGAATTTCACCAAATGACAGCAATCGCAAGTGTATCTATATCTATACGTACAATATTTTTCCCTCGATATTAACGTACTTTCATTATTTTAATTCAGGTCGCAGTACTGTGCCTAGTGGCATGTGTGGCAGCTGAAGAAAACGCACGCGAAAAGCGCGGCTACCTCGGAGGACTGCACTCCGGCGGCCTCGGAGGCGGCTTGTCGCTCGGCGGTGGTTACTCTGGCCACGGAGGCTACTCTGGCTCAAGTGGCTACTCTGGCCTAGGTGGCTACTCCGCGCCCTCAGCTCAGCTCGTCACCGTCAACAAAGTTGTGAACGTCCCTAAAGTTGTGAGCGTACCCCAAGTCATCAACGTAAACAAGGTCGTCTCCGTGCCCCAAGTTGTAACTGAGAACAGATTAGTGTCCTCCGGCGGCGGATACAGCGGTGGATTCGGAAGCGGATTCGGCGGCGGACACAGCGGTGGATACAGCGGCGGCTACAGTGGCGGATTCGGAAGTGGACACGGCGGTTACTCTAAAGGCTGGAATTGAGCGATGTTATGTCAAATTAGTAAATTGCTCAAATATTTTTTTGTAAAATGTATATTTAATTTGACTGAAAAATAAATGAGTATATTTTTATTTATTTTTACATTTTAATTAATTAACCATTTACTATCGACAAAAGTGGGAAATATTAAATTGAAGTATCGAAATTTGACTCTACAACACAAATCCCTTCGCGACCACCTACCTATTAAAATCTAATATATAAAAATTATTTTCTTTTTCACATTTTATGCGCTGCCATACCGTTCATCAGATTGCGGTAAAACTTATTCAACAGATTGCTAGCACTTGCGCGAATGTTATAGACATAGTATAATAATTATTAATAAATATTTTATTAATAAATAACATAGTATAATAAAAATTGAAGCGTCAGTAGCTTAATGGCAGGGCGCGGACCGCGAACTCGAAAGGTCGTGGGTTCGAGTCCGCCATTCGACTACTGTCGTGAACCACTTCTAACGCAAGCATTTTAAGCTTACCAGAAGTGGTTAAAGGGAATATTAGTAATGTTAAACACCATTACTAGTATTTTTTAAACAAAAAATAATAATAAAATTTCACTTACCCCAGGGTGGCGGCCGTATCATACAGACAAAATGTTAAAATTATATATCATTAAATTTCATTGAACGTTTTATCATTCCTAATTAAACAATATATTTCCACAATTATTTCTTCTGAGGCCGAGGTTTATTGTATTTCTAGCTAGTACACATATAAAAATATATTCAGCTCATTTAAACAAAATCTAAAATTAAAACGTAACCATTACTTCACATACAAGCTACTGAAAAGATTAATACATAATTAACTGATGTTGTATTAATATACATAATTTTATTGCTCTAACCGTAAAGGATACGGTTAGAGCAATAAAAAATACGTAGGTAATGCCAGTTAGCATTCTCTGCCAGTTAAGCTATGAGATGATATGCGTGGTGAGAAATTAGTGGCAGGTGACTTAAATAACTAAATACAATAACCGGAATTAGATATAACATTTATTAAAATAAGTCTTATAAATAACACAAATACATATGAATACAAACAAATACATAATAGTCCATATATACAAATTATCATTAACACATATACATACATATATACACATAAACACATATATACATACATACATCTGAATAAAGGTAACAATACTAATTCATGTTATATAGATGAAGTTGTTTGTGAAAGATATTCGCGAACCAATCTATTGAAGGCTGCCATATTTGGTGCTTTCCTTATGTAATATATCGATAACTACACACCACCACACCATAATACGTAAAAACTACAAACTCAGATAAAGAAACAAAAGCTAATGCAGTAACTGATAGTTATAAATTTAATAGGTATTTTTTTACTTGAGCGAGCAGCTATGCAGGTCTACAAAGACCAGTATCACTGCGACCTATAAGATCTATTATGATCGCTGCTATAGCTATATGTCACTGCTAAGCCCTACGTCTTCCATGACTTGAGTTGCTTAGCTGTGAGTGTGTTACATAATCATGTAATAAAAATATTTATAAAGTAAATGTTTACTTAATTAAAAAATATCCCCGGATAAATAAATTTCCGGATGAACCTATCGGCGCTAAAGGTTGCTTGAATCGAAATAACATGTAATTAATAATATTAATATACATACATACACATACACTTGCGCCTGTTACCCACAACATAGCTTGGGTCCAAATTGTGTACTGTTGGAGCCCTTCCGTGCAAGCTTGTCAGCAAGTTCATTGGCTACAATACCCGCGTGACCTGCAACCCATCTGAAAACGACTCTATTTTTACATTCCAGGGCGTTTAAACGATTCACGCAGTCTCCAACTAACTTAGAGTTCAATGTTTGATCTCAGCGCTAGCAGTGCTGCTTAACTATCAGTTTTTATATAGATACTCGCAATATGGTTGACGTAGTGTATTTATTGATTTCTGCGCACTAAAGTATGGCGAAAATTTCTGCCTGGAAGATAAATAAAAAATAATAATAAAATATTTATTTGCATAAAACATGGTACATTTTTAGGTCTTATAATATAGTGTGAACATGCATGTTTTACCGATTTATCAGTGTGCAAATATTAAGTCGACATGCAATAATTGAATAATTAAAATTACAAAATTACAATAATGTTTCATATCAAAATTTAATAAAGCAATATAATGTCAATAAATTTATTATGTAAAAAGAGAAAAAAAAAAAAATATACAGGCATGGTCATGTCATAATGCATAATGTCAAACTAGTATAATGTCAATCTTACAAATTCTAATTCATTTGTCAATTTAAAATTTCAAATAACAACAATTCGCTTGAGGTGACCGTCACGGCAGAATTTAATAAATTCAGTTACGTCATAAAAACAGTTTTCAATGAGAGTCCCTTAAATAACTTTTTTAAAAAGATTAAATGTCAAGTTTTGAATATGTTTCGGAAGTAAATTAAATAATCGAACGCACATGCTATAACTATTTCTAGTAAAACAAGTTGTGGCTGCCTGGGGTACAGATAACTTCCACGGGTACCTTCTCATACCACCACAATTATTATGTTGTTTTGTGAAGTGGTTAGCATTTTTTTGGTCAATATTAAAATTTCATATATATATATATATATATATGAAATTTTAATATTTATATATATGAAATTCCATTACCTTCCCTATATATATATATATATATATATATATATATATATATATATATATATATATATATAGGGAAGGTAATGGAAGAATTTTTAACTTCTTAAAGAAAGGTCTACATGATTCCATTTGACCGACATCGCATATAGATCGTATACATTTCTTCTGTAGTATAAAGACACGAGAAATGTGTGTCGAATTTCCCCACAGAATCAGTCCATACCTCAGTATAGAACCAACGTATCCATGGTATGCTATCAGAGCTGTCTTAATGTTAGCTAATTTTGACAGACGATACAGAGCGAACACAAACCTATTAATCCTCTGGCATACAGTTTCAACGTGGTTCTGCCATGTGAGTTCAGAATCAATCATAATACCGAGAAAGTTCGCTGATGCGGTCATAGCAATGGGATCGTTACCATGGTGTATCGATAGTTGTTGGGGTTTACCATTTTTGTTGTAAAATTGTATACACTTTGTTTTACTTGTATTAATTTTCAAATCATTATATTTTAGCCAGTTCGTTATATTTCTTATTTCATTATTTATTTCATCATTATAGTTATTGTTACGGTTTTTATGTATAGTTATAGAAATATCGTCAGCATAGAGTGTAACAGGATATTGCGTACACTTTGGAAGGTCATTGATGTACAGAATGAAGAGTAGTGGTCCTAATATACTGCCCTGTGGGACACCTGAGTTATTCGCCCTAATCTCCGATCTGTACGTCACACTCTGACACCCATCATCCAGCCTCGGTACTTCCACAAACTGAGTCCTTTCACTGATATAGCTCCTTATCCAATCATAGGCCGGTCCTCGCACAACATAACGCTCAAGCTTATTAGGAAGAGTGCTATGATTGACAAAGTCAAAGGCCTTACTCATATCGAAAAGGATGGTGGATACTGGAACCCTATTGCTCATATGAATCGATATTTTCTTAATAAGGGAGTAACAGGCCAGTGCTGTTGACCTTTCCTTGCGAAACCCAAATTGTTCCTTCCTAAGTATGCAGTGTATTGTGAAAAAAGAAATTAATCTGAACTGCATGATTTTTTCGAATATTTTTGACAAAACTGGGATAAGTGCAATGGGTAGTTGTTTAAATTATGCCTCTCTCCGTGTTTAAATAGTGTCCTGACAATGGACATCTTAAGAGTGCTCGGAAATTTACCCTCTTCAAAGCAACAATTCACAAAATGTGCCAGCAAAGGTGACAACTCACTTGCACAAGCCTTAACTATCTTCGTACATATCGCATCATGACCTGAGGAATTTGTATTGTTCAGAGTGCTTATCATTTTGATTATTTCATTTTCGTCGGTAGGGTTTAAAAATATAGATGCGGAAGTAGTTTCGATGAACTTCAGCTTACTTAAATTATTTTGATAGTCATCAGGTACATTTGTCGAGTCTATAAAGTGATTATTAAATGCGTTTGCAATATCTGATGGATTATCTATAATTTTGTCATTTATTTTTAGGTATTCAATATTATGTTTGTCATTTACTTCGTCTTTGTTATTAATTATATTTCAAGTGGCTTTGCATTTATTCCTGGCTGTATTAACATATTTCTCATTAGTAATTTTTGGGACAGTAGTATACTTTTCCTAAGTATTTTAGAGTACTCTCGGTATTTATTTTTAGTATTATATGTGTGTTTTTTATAATAAGACAAACGTAACTTTCTTTTAATTTGACATGATATTTTCAAGCCCTCGGTTAGCCAATTTGATTTTGTGTTAACTTTATTAAAAATTCTAATTTTGTATTTAAGAAAACATAAATTATATAAGAGAATAAGTTCATTATGAAATAGTCTGAAATCATCATCTACATTTTCGAAGTCAATAAGGTTTCGCCATGGGTAGCTCGTCAAAACATATTTGAATTTGTTCAAGTTGTCAATACTATAATCACGTCTTATTTCAAACCAAGTTTTAAGCGGTGCTTTACGTAATTTAACCGGTACAGACAATAGTTGAGCTGTATTATGGTCTGATAAGCACACAGCTTTAGTATATCCGACTGTTTCCTTTATATTGCTCGCGAAATGATCTATACAAGATTCACATCGTGTAGGTGTTTTAATATGCAAGTCTTGATTGTAGCTAGTTAGTATTTCTATTAATTCGTCCGAGGTATTACTTTTTTTAGGGTGTCAATATTCCAGTCCCCTGTAATAATTATCTGTTTTTTAAATGAATTTAATTTGTCTAGAAGAAGATGTAGTTTATTAAAAAACATTTTTACGTTCGCTGTTGGAGTACGGTAAATACACACAAGGATTATCTTATATTCTACTATTTCTAATCCACAACATTCGAAAGTGATTTATGATGCCAATTTCTGTAGAAAAGGTAGTTCTTTAGTCGTTATTGAATTACAGTGTAAAATACAAGAACCACCACGCCTTTGATGAGACCTGCAAAATGAAGCGCTTAATTTGTACCCTTTGAGGTTTATGTTTAACTCACAATGTTTCCTGACAAACGTTTCAGTTAGACAAATTAGATCTGGGATTTCATTATTATCCGACATTTCATTAAGTGTTATTTCTATTAACTCCTTTTTACTAAAGAAACCAGCTATGTTCTGGTGCATGATACAAACTGATTCATTCTTTATAAAAAAGGAAGTGTCTGTGATCTCCGGTTTGGTGTTTGATGAAATTCTCCTAGTACGGTGAGACATGATTCTGATTTTGGTGAACAAGGTGAATCTAAGTCGTTCATTACACCTCCATGACCTTGTATGTTAACCGAAAATGGTTTATATTTGAGATGGGATACATGTATAATTTCTCGAAATATACCAAAGCACAAGTCTGTCAAGAAGTATTTAGAGCCTAGGCGAGATCTATTATAATTAAGTCTTACAAAAGTACAATGGGTGAAGCCCTTACATATAAGTTCTATTTCCCTATTAAGAGAGATATTAAAATTAGCATTAGATGGTAGACCACAAATAACAATATTTGTGTGACATGTCAAATTTAGCCACTTTAAAAGTGTGATTTTTAGGTTTAAATGGTTATTTTCATTCATGCTCCCTATAACTACGACAAAGTCAGGTGACGTGAGACTACACAGTTCTGTATTGCAGGTGTTAAGAACTTCCTGAAGGCATGTACCATCCTTCCAAAAGCATGTTACCATATAGTTTGTATCTAGTAATCGTTGTAAAGCTTTTTGTACGCCTTGTCCCTGTTGGTCAGCTATTACCACAACTTTAATTTTTCTTGGAGCTGGGTTTTCTGTTGTGTGATCAGTTTCTTCCTTCTCTGTTGTGTTTATACACTTTTCATCAGCATGATGATTTTGCAGGCTATGATATAGTTTTTGCTTCGCTTTATCCTTCTCTTCGCATTACCTATTATTTTTCTTTTTCTTTTTCTTTTTATTGCTGGTTGTAGTTGAACCTATGGTTAATAGGTTTCTAATTTTTTGATCTTGTTCTTTTATTTTTATAGCCATGGATTTATTTTCTAACATTAAATTGTCTATTTCATTCTCAGTAGCTTCAAGTTTTAACTTTAAATCTAAAATTTTATTTTTCATAATTTCTAATTCTTGATTTTGAAGTGTCGATAGATCTGGTAAACTCTTAGTTGCCAGGCTACCAGATTTGGACTGTGATAGGGAAGAATCTGTACTTTCAATAATTGGCAGTGACATTTCATGTGAGTTTCTTTTCCTTCGTTGAGTCACATAAATGGAACAGTCAGGTACCCGGTGTGATGATACTTCATGATCAGTGCAGACGTCCGCTATAGATGTTCCATCCGGAGAGGCCAATTCTAGGTTAGTTGGTAGCATAGGTGATGGCTGCTGGCAAAGAGATGTGTTTTGCGATGAAATCGGTGATAGTGATGATTTTATGCTGATAGCAGGCTCTTGCTCAACGTTTGTTTTATTTTTACTCGTAGCGACCGTCACTGATCTCCGGTTAGTAGAATTTTTCTTTGTAGTTGGTGTAGTAGTTACTTTATGTGGATGTGATCTAATAATTGGTGTACTAGTTGTGGGTTTATTTTTTCTGTTAATACACTTTTCACATGTCCACAGTGATTTACCTGACCGATCCATAAGATTAAACTGTTTTTCCGATACACTCGCACATTCGATATCAAATGTTTTTTTGCATAATGTACTATTTATGAAAAGTCGGTCTTGGATTTTTCGTGCGCATTTGGCACATACATTGCATTTTGAAGACATTTTTCAAACAAAAAAGAGAAAAAAAATGATTCAATAATACACAAAACAAGTAACAAAGTATAGACAGTACAACTTGCACGAAACGACGCTTGAACGAAGCACAGCGGCTATCAGTCAGTCTAAACGCTGCACGGGCCGGCCGCTCTCTGCTCGTGACGGACGGCGATCGGTGTCAATGAGTACCAATGAGTACGGTGACTCATCGGCACCGCGCTTGTTGTTGATGCTGCCGGCGATGTTGGTGGCCGTTTTTTTAAAAATAATTAAAATTTATTCAGCTATTTCTCCGAATCTACATTAAATAATGATAAACGGTTTTCACCAATCAACGAGCCACTTCCCTGGCTGTATGTTAGTTATAAATTAAACGTTTAATAATCATTTTTTACTACAACTTTGATTTAAAATCCGCGGAGAAATGAAATATAGGTGTTACTTGAACAATTACCGCACGACGAATACGATACTACGATAGAGGTGAATATATTCAAATTCATACTAAGTTTGAACTTAGAGTGTTCCCCATGAATTCCAAAGCTTACGTAGAGGCCATATAAGACTCCTAGCCTCACAGATAACCTGTACATTATGCCACTCTTTAGTAGTTCAAATATATACTTTTTTATTAAAAGTGTATAGTGGACGCATGATATCTGAGATCATGTATAAGACCGGTGTTTCCTTAATTGAGTCGAGCGTGGATCTCAATCTATAGGAAAACAAGCTCAAAACGCCCTGGGCGTTGATCCCATGCAAACTAGCCCTCGTCTCTTTGTCTAAATAAAAATCAAGGGGAGTCAGGCATAGAAGTGCATTAAGACCCGCTGCAGGCGATGATCGCATCGCTCCAGTTGCCATTAATTAGGCAGTATTTTGTAGACTATTTTAGTCTGTTCAAAGTAGTCTTTTCGCTGGTCTTGTTACACCAGACAATAGAGGGGTAGGTAAGAATAGACCTCACTATGCTACTGTACAGCCATAGGATCATACTAGGACGCAAACCCCATTTGTTCCTAACCATATGACTGCACGTTCCTAAATCATGCTGTAAATTTAACTTTGTAAACTCTAACTTCTTAGCTTAGCTTAGTTGGTTAACGCTATTGACTGATATTTTTGTTAATTTAATAGCAGTGGACTTGTAAAATGCTGTAATGATAAATAATAATAATAATAAGGCGTAGGGAAGTGACGACCCCATCGCCCGCTGACGTAACGGTTATGTGACAAAACTGATACTTCAACCCAGTCAGTCAGCACCTTGAGGTGTTAGCGCCGTGCCTTGGCAAAATTGAATGTTACATGGATGATGGAATTGAGGAATACGCGCAATGGGCCGCTGCCTGAAGGTCGCCAGGGCGCATCTAGAGCTGGCGCTGGACGCGACAGCATGCAAACCGCCAGCCGAGCACGAGGAGCTGCACGACCACCCAGCAGCCCCTCGCATCCATTGGTCAACCCTGCCGAGGGCTTCCATCTGGTTGGCTTTTTATTTATTTACGTATTCTTTATGTATTTATTTCACTATATTAATATATTTATATTTTTATGTATATTTATCATTTACATTTATATATTTGTGCAGCGCAGCCAGATGAGAAAACTATATAAATACGAGGGGTATTCAAATAGTTTTCTCATCTTTCTGGGTTATTATATAATAATAAATTTATTTACTGAATAAAACCATTTTGATATTACAAAGTTGAAGCGCTGACTCTCAAACTAGCAATAGCTGTGTGTCGGGATTCAGTTTGTCATATCCACAAAGCTACAATTACAAAATGGCTTATCACAAATCACAACAAGGTAACAAAATATATATTTTTTTATGAAAAAAAGAAAAAGTGTGAGTTTGTGTATGCGGGTGTAAGTGTGTTTTAATTTTACTCGATAAGAAATATCTCGTACTATTGAATTATTTTACTTAATGATGATGATGATGATAATGAATATATTTCATTGAGCAAACTATACACGATATGTTTGTTAACATATTGTGTTTCATACAAAATACGTTTCATATGGAGAGCAGATGGGTGAAGGACGATTTTAGTTCTGGTTTTGTACTTGGTATTTAAAGTATATAATGTGTATTTTATACGAAACCGATCATACCTGACAATTTCTTTCTAAAATTAAATGAGTAAATTGTTACAATTGGGCACATTAAGTGTTTGATGAAACAGGAAACCCAACAACATTTAATTACTCTTTGCTCCTCTGAACAGTGTAACGGTGCGTATGCTGTCGATGAACCTCCCAGTCGACCAGGACATAGAAAATCAGTGCAGATGCGAGGGGCTGCTGGGTGGTCGTGCAGCTAATAAGTAATAATAAGTAATTTTCTGTAACAGCCTGGAGGAAGATCGCTGTATTTCATCTCCGGGCCACGGAAAGCACGTAAAGTCCTGCGCCTGATCTCTTTCCGTTCGGGTCGTTTTCATATTTTTTGTGAGGTCATCTAACCCATGATCTGCAGTGCAGCAGGTAAGCCCTTAGCTACCGAGTCGTCATTATTAATTTTTGTTTGTTATTATAGTAAAACGTACAATTATAAAGTTATTAGTGCAAGATCCTACCCGGCATTCGTTCAGCGAGGACGCGTTGTGAAATATCGGGCAACGGCGATATATATACTGGCGCGGAAGACTGTCCGAACACAACTCGACTAACACTCTCCAGAGAACCTAACCGCCTTACAGAATCATGAAATCTTTCGTAAGTTTCAACAGTAAATGTTTCTTCGTTTCTTTATAGTTTTGACTATGTTTTATAATTATTTATAATCACAATGTATTAACTAAATTCTAACATTGAATTCGAATAATTGGACGTTCGTTTTCAAAAAATTTACTATAGCTGGTAATATTTTTGTGATTTGGATAAACACTTGTACAAGTTTCACAATAAATAGCCAAATCACAAAAATCAATCTGGAATTTCACCAAGTGACAGCAATCGCAAGTGTATCTATATCTATACGTACAATATTTTTCCCTCGATATTAACGTACTTTCATTATTTTAATTCAGGTCGCAGTACTGTGCCTAGTGGCATGTGTGGCAGCTGAAGAAAACGCACGCGAAAAGCGCGGCTACCTCGGAGGACTGCACTCCGGCGGCCTCGGAGGCGGCTTGTCGCTCGGCGGTGGTTACTCTGGCCACGGAGGCTACTCTGGCTCAAGTGGCTACTCTGGCCTAGGTGGCTACTCCGCGCCCTCAGCTCAGCTCGTCACCGTCAACAAAGTTGTGAACGTCCCTAAAGTTGTGAGCGTACCCCAAGTCATCAACGTAAACAAGGTCGTCTCCGTGCCCCAAGTTGTAACTGAGAACAGATTAGTGTCCTCCGGCGGCGGATACAGCGGTGGATTCGGAAGCGGATTCGGCGGCGGACACAGCGGTGGATACAGCGGCGGCTACAGTGGCGGATTCGGAAGTGGACACGGTGGTTACTCTAAAGGCTGGAATTGAGCGATGTTATGTCAAATTAGTAAATTGCTCAAATATTTTTTTGTAAAATGTATATTTAATTTGACTGAAAAATAAATGAGTATATTTTTATTTATTTTTACTTTTTAATTAATTAACCATTTACTATCGACAAAAGTGGGAAATATTAAATTGAAGTATCGAAATTTGACTCTACAACACAAATCCCTTCGCGACCACCTACCTATTAAAATCTAATATATAAAAATTATTTTCTTTTTCACATTTTATGCGCTGCCATACCGTTCATCAGATTGCGGTAAAACTTATTCAACAGATTGCTAGCACTTGCGCGAATGTTATAGGCATAGTATAATAATTATTAATAAATATTTTATTAATAAATAACAGTATAATAAAAATTGAAGCGTCAGTAGCCTAATGGCAGGGCGCGGACCGCGAACTCGAAAGGTCGTGGGTTCGAATCCTCCATTCGACTACTGTCGTGAACCACTTCTAACACAAGCATTTTAAGCTTACCAGAAGTGGTTAAAGGGAATATTAGTAATGTTAAACACCATTACTAGTATTTTTTTAAACAAAAAATAATAATAAAAATTAACGTACCCTAGGTGGCGCCCGTATCGTACAGACAAAATTTTAAAATTATATATCATTAAATTTCATTGAACGTTATATCATTCCTAATTAAACAATATATTTCCACAATTACTTCTTCTGAGGCAGAGGTTTATTGTATTTCATCGCGCCGGCCACCAGCTAGTATACATATAAAATTATATTTGGCTCATTTAAACAAAATCTAAAATTAAAACGTTACCATTACTTCACACATACAAGCTACAGAAACCATTAATACATAATTAACTAATGTTGTATTAATATACAAAATTTTATTGCTCTAACCGTAAAGGATACGGTTAGAGCAATGAAAAATACGTAGGTAATGCCAGTTAGCATTCTCTGCCAGTTAAGCTATGAGATGATATGCGTGGCGAGAAATTAGTGGCAGGTGACTTAAATAACTAAATACAATAACCAGAAATAGATATAACATTTATTAAAATAAGTCTTATAAATAACACAAATACATATGAATACAAACAAATACATAATAGTCCATATATACAAATTATCATTAACACATATACATACATATATACACATAAACACATATATACATACATACATCTGAATAAAGGTAACAATACTAATTCATGTTATATAGATGAAGTTGTTTTTGAAAGATGTTCGCGAACCAATCTTTTGAAGGCTTCCATATTTGGTGCTTTCCTTATGTAATATACGATAACTACACACCACCACACCATAATACGTAAAAACTACAAACTCAGATAAAGAAACAAAAACTAATGCAGTAACTGATAGTTATAAATTAAATAGGTATTTTTTTACTTGAGCCAGCAGCTATGCAGGTCTAGAAAGACCAGTATCACTGCGACCTATAAGATCTATTATGATCGCTGCTATAGCTATATGTCACTGCTAAGCCCTATGTCTTCCATGACTTGAGTTGCTTATCTGTGAGCAATTTCACTTCTTCTGGGCAAATCAAATAGTTTCCCAGATGAGTGTTACGTTTGCACATTAAGAGTCCACAATTAGTTGGGATGTGCAGAGGCGTATCTTCCGTTAAGGAATAGAACCGGCACATCCTTGAGTTGCTTAGTCCCAGGATGGATATGTGCTTTTCAAGACAACAGTAGCCAGTCAGGGCCAGAATTCGCAGTTTATGTATGAATAAGCCAAATCTCACGGCTTCTGAAGTGAACTTACGAATGTAAGCCTGATTAAGATTTTTGAATGTTTTAGCCTGGTGTATCAGACCAGATCTTAAGTAATTTATTGTGATAAAGTGTTTGAAGGGTCAATCGGGCTAGGCCTTTTGAGATTCCACAAAATAGCTTGGGTCCAAATTGTGTACTGTTGGAGCCCTTCCGTGCAAGCTTGTCAGCAAGTTCATTGGCTACAATACCCGCGTGACCTGCAACCCATCTGAAAACGACTCTATTTTTACATTCCAGGTCGTTTAAACGATTCACGCAGTCTCCAACTAACTTCGAGTTCACTGTTTGATCTCAGCGCTAGCAGTGCTGCTTAACTATCAGTTTTTATATAGATACTCGCAATATGGTTGACGTAGTGTAATTATTGATTTCTGCGCACTAAAGTATGGCGAAAATTTCTGCCTGGAAGATAGAGGTGAATATATCCAAATTCATACTAAGTTTGAACTTAGAGTGTTCCACATAAATTCCAAAGCTTACGTAGAGGCTATATAAGACTCCTAACCTCACAGATAACCTGTACATTATGCCACTCTTTAGTAGTTCAAATATATACTTTTTTATTAAAAGTGTATAGTGGACGCATGATATCTGAGATCATGCATAAGACCGGTGTTTCCTTAATTGAGTCGAGCATGGATCTCAATCTATAGGAAAGCAAGCTCAGAACGCCCTGGGCGTTGATCCCATGCAAACTAGCCCTCGACTCTTTGTCTAAATAAAAATCAAGGGGAGTCAGACATAGAAGTGCATTAAGACCCGCTGCATGTGATGATCGCATCGCTCCAGTTGCCATTAATTAGGCAGTATTTTGTAGACTATTTTAGTCTGTTCAAAGAAGTCTTTTCGCTGGCCTTGTTACACCAGACAATGGAGGGGTAGGTAAGAATAGACCTCACTATGCTATAGGATCATACTAGGACGTAAACCCCAGTTGTTCCTATCCATATGACTGCACGTTCCTAAATCATGCTGTAAATTTAACTTTGTAGAAGTTAGTAATAAATATAGTCAGTTCCAAATTTAATGTTACCTACCACTCCAAATATTATAATGCTTTTCAGCTTACTTGTAATAGTTGATGGGAATATCATTATGTATTTAGGTTAATTATGTATTATTATATTCTGTAGCTTGTATGTAAGTAATTCGTTAGCTTTTGTTCAACTTAGCCTAATTAATTTTTAAATTTATATTTTAATTTATACATGGTCAAGAAGGGATTTTTGTTGTAGAGTCAAATTTTTATATACTAACTAGCTTTTTACCCGCGGCTTCACTCGCGTGTGCTTGAATTTAGGAACATCATTAAATGCCTCGCGCCGTGCCAAATTTAGCGAAATTGACTGTCAAATATATTTTTTTTAATTCTAAAAGACTATTAGACGTAGATGATTGGTATTTGGCATAGATATAATATGCTACAGGAACACGTGAATACATATGTCTAGAAACACCTACTATTTTTTATGTCGGGCGTGTCTTCCGATGTATCCATAAGAAAGGTAAATTGTCTTGGAATCAAAGTTTATTATTATTATTTTCATTTTACTCTGTACATTCTTATGACCATTCATAATTAAAGTTAATTTAGTTTTAACAAAATAATGATGAATTTCATGTGTAGTGTGGTATAGCCCCCACGACTATATATATAGATATATGTATTAGAGTTAAGTTAAGAATAGAGAACAGTCTAATTAAAGTTATAGAAGCATCAACACGCCTCTTCTCATTGACACACTTCCTATATCACATGGCGACCCTGCCAGGCGGTGCGCTGCTACATTGCACGCGCACCGCCGAGCCTGCACAAAGAGAAAAAAATTTTTACAAAAAAAAATGGAAATCATCATGGATTGACCATTTAAAAAAGAAAATTATAATATAACAGAATGGACACAATTATGTACCCGGACTTCACGGAATATATAGCCGGATGTGACGAAAAAATAACTTAATATGAATACAAGAAGAGGCCTTAACAATAATTTTACAGAAGGTGACAGAAAAATTAAAAAGTATAATGTATAATATGAAGTAGTACTATGAAGTCAACAAAGAGGAAAATAAAAAGTGATTTGTTATATAATGAGCAAAATTCAAGAAACAGCAGATTAATTTTAAAAGGAAAGAAACAGTACTTTTGCCAGCTTCGTCCAGAAGAATATGAAAATTGAGTTAAAAAGAACAAAGAAGAAATTAAGAGGTAACTTCGCACCTGTGTGATTTTAATTCCATTTAAAACTTTATTTATCAATGTGAGATTGATTTATATTATTTTTGCTATTATATATTATATATTTTTTATTTTTTTAAAGTTATGTATTAAATAATCTGTATTTAATATGTTACCTATGTTTAAATTGAAAGTAATTATCAGATAGTTTATGATTCAATTGATTTTTTAATATTTTCATTACTGTATCTTAAAAAATTATCAAAACGCAATAATTATAAATTAAGTTATGTATGCACTTCTGTGGCATATTTTTATTAAGGTAAAAGACGATTTTATATTCACTTTTATTCAGTTATGGTTTTATATTATTTTTATTACTGTGTCATGCAAAAATGATTGAAATGATATAGTGGATTACAGTTTTACGTAATTAAATTTACCATGACAATGAATTTTTCATATTTTGTAGTTGTAACACATCAGTAATAGATTCCCTTGTTTTTTTTTTTTTGGTAACAAATTTCATTTAAATGTATACAAGTACATATGACAAAGGATATAAACAATTAGCTATTATTATAAGTTTTTTTTTTACTTTTCTAAGAACAATAAATCTTAAAGTTGTATATAAACCCTATTTAAAAATGAAAATTGTTTTTTTTTCATACACAATTAAATTATGGTTTTGTTATATAAACTTGATAGTAGTTGTAGTGATTTTTTAATAATATTGTCTATACAATAAAATAAACACCATATTTCTAGCAAAAATAATTAAAAAAAAATGCATTTTTCGATGTGAAACAAATAAAACTATTCACGATGCAATTATCTTAACTTCTGTAAAAATTTATAAAATATTTAAAACGATCACTTTAAGGTACACTTTATTTTACTTGCATTCATATTATCTATAACATATTATACAAGTTATCTTAAAATTAGCTGTGAATAACACCATGTGATCATAGTTCGATGTATTCGAAAACGTTTCCATATACGTAAAGGTGTCTCAAATGGCTTGCGTTGCTAAGATTACAGTTTGTATTTTGATCTGTCTTTTATTATGTTATTGTTATTGAAAATGATTACGTTGCTTAACATTGACTTCTTTGTTCTGTTCATCTTAATATGAAATGTAATAATTTGTTTTCGGTTTTATGTTGTTTGAACTTTTAAATCGTAAACTTTTAAACTATTATAATTTATTATTTTCTCGGAAAATAGTGCGTACTTGTGTGGATCATGAAAATATTTACTTCGCTTAATACGATTTTGAAACTCATTATGTTATGTAGACAATTAAGTAATTAATTTAAAATTTGTTGTGCCCATATTGTGAGCCTCAATCCCTGACTGACAATGATGTAACTAAATATTATACGAGACAATATGACATAACTTATAAAAGACGTAAGTAAATGTATGGATAAGTTACGGAAATTATCATTATGAATGAAAAATATTGATAGAAATATAAGTAGAAAGTGTGGCATAGGTAAAGAATATATCGGAGGTTAGCATATCCACATACAATCGGCCCGATCAGCTGAGTTTGGAAAACCTAATAACCGATTAATCTTTAAAGTTCTTCGGATTCGATGAAATACGGAATGATTTTTAATGAATTGTTTAAAGAAATGTGACTTTATTAAGAACTGTATGGGAAGATTGTTCATTATCTTGATCATGTATGTACGCGAGTCGTGTACGTGAAAGTTATGGTACAATTAATTAATAAATTATATGAGCTGAAATGCTATAAATGTAAAGAGTTGAATAAAGTGATATTGGTATTGAATGAATATGTAGCAAAAATGCTGAGAAGTAGAATGAAAAATAAATAATTGTTAAACAAGAATGAAGTAAATACATGAAGTAAAAAAGAGAACAAAGAGAAGTATTGAAGTGTGAAAAGATATATTATTAGAGTATTATAAATATCCGGATTAGATGACATGTTCTGATGAATACGAATAAATAATATTGCAAATGTTTGCGAAAGTCGAAACATAATATTATGTTATACATAATTATGCCTGACTATGTCATATAATACTTCTGTGAATACACGATTTTTACTACCGAGAGAGCGTTGCCAAACGCCCTGCTCAATCTCGGTATACATTAGATTGTAGTATTTATAACACTTAGACTTAATTTCCACTAAATTTTAATTAAGATTATTCATCAATTATGCTTAGAATAGTTTTGAGGTTGGATAAAAAATAGATAACTTTATTTTTTATTTTTTGATGGTGGGAGGTGTAGTGTGGTATAGCCCCCACGGCTATATATATATGTGTATTAGAGTTAAGTTAAGAATAGATAACAGTCTAATTAATGTTATAGAAGCATCAACAGTCAACACGCCTCTTCTCATTGACACACTTCCTATATCACACATGGTCTTCTATCAATTTATAGTATAATGTTTATTTGAGATATTTTATTCGTATCATTGGTCCTATTTAATATTGATTGGCACCATAAAATAGATATATATATATATATATATATATATATATATATATATATATATATATATATATATATATTACGTTCGAGTAGACTTCAAAATTTCATAAATACAGTTCTATAATGATGTAATAAAATCAGTAATATTAGTTTTATTCTATGTGTATTAACAAATGGAATAAAACTAATAATGCTGATTTTATTACGTTTAATGTTAACTTTTTTACGTGCGGTCGTTTTTACGCATCTTTGAATGAAAATTCCATAAAAACCCGCGTAAAACAACATATTATAGTTGATGTAAAGCACCGACGCTCCGGGAAGTCTAAAGTATGTCAACATGATTATTCATGATCCCAAATATTATATCGGATCTGATAGACAACAAATCCTTGCAATAGATCACGGATTCCTACCAATGATGATTCTCGAGGCTATTGCAATTTAAAAAAATATCCTAATTTTAATAGGGAAGATGGCCGAGTAAATACCCCATAATTAATAAAATTAAATTTGAACCCAAGCATACTACTACTGCATTTATTCTTTTAAATTCTTATTCTATTCCATTCTAACTATGACATTAGGTCGTCAAACACCTCAGTCCTCCCTGTAAAGTGCCTAAAACATCGGGACTTAAAAAAGTTAAAACTAAACACGATAAAATCCTTAAAATTAGTTTTATTAATTATAAATTTTATTCACAGTGAAGGTAGGAAGCACTACACTCATCAACGGGAGTAGAAAAATTTTCACCTTGTTTTGGCGGTGAAAGAGAATCGGCCACCTCATATCATCCTGTCATAAGAGGCGACATAGGAAAACAAACAGGAGATGGGCAGCATCATCTTCCTGACAACAGATCAAAATAACAATAGCTGCGGCTGCCAACCCGCCTACCAAGCGTGGCAACTATAGCAAATATCCAGCTCCTTGAAAGCTGATGAGAGAGGCTTATATTCATTTCAGTGGACTTTTGATAGGCTTTGAGTTCTACTCATCTTTGCAACCCTTAATATTTACGGTAGAGTGAAAACAAAAAAGTAGCATATAGAAAAATACGTCCAACAATGCCACGAACGAATTTTCAATTATTTTCATCGTATATTCGGTAGCATTATATTATTTAACTTTATCAGTGACTTACCTTCTAGTTTATTTATAAGTAAGTAGATGGCGCTATTATTAGATGAAATAATGAAAGCCAAAACTATAATATCTAGTAATATCAGCGATAGAAGCGAACATTTATTTATTAAATCTAAATCAATAAGGTATAAAGTGATGTCAATTATATTAAAAGTTCTGTTTTTGTTAAAAATACGCTATCAGCGCCGCTAGCGGTGAAAAACGATTTAGTGATATCTTCATATGACCATATCATGAAATAGCAACGTTGTGTTTAGTTATTAATATCTTGAAACAATTTCTATTCATATATTTGGTCAAGCTATATCATGACATGGTCATCAAACAGTGTTAAATATCATGAAATGATAAACTACTTTTTGATATATGATTATATAAAAATCTCTTTAATAAAACTATAATTATAATGAAAATTTTTAAATAAAATAACAAAAATACTAAAACGTTAAACGTTAGAATATTCAAATAATTATAAAAATCTTATTATTTAAACATATCAATGTAGGTTATTTATATTGTTTAATTTATTAGTTACTGAAGCCAAAATCTACTACTTTTACCATATGATGATAGATGGCGCTGTTTTGATAACTAAATCGGTGTAGTTTTAAATTATTATACCAAGGTTATAATTATATTTTAAGCTTTGTTTATAAATATGGTATTAATTTGAAAACCCCGTCCGTCCCGTTATCCCGCCTATAACTAAGATATAATAGAAAATTAATATCTTAAGGAAGGAAAATACTTAACTTTCGTTTTTTGAAGTTCCTTAATGGGATAAAAAGTAGCCTATAAGTTGCCCCGGGTTACAAACTACCTACATACGAACTTCCATGAGAATAGGTCCAGTAGTTTTTGCGTGAGTCCGTAATACACAGACAGACAGACATACAAAAATTCTAAAACAACTAATTTAGCTTCAGAATCCTTTATTTAGTCCCCTGGACTTGTTTTTGCAAGAATATATTAGAATTAGAGACACGACGTTTCTACAGATTTATTATATGTATAGATTATATTTTTCCACTTTTATCAATAGTAGTATTGATGGTGATTTAAATAAAATGCAAACATAAACAAAAATATACATATTTATTTTTCAGTCTAATTAAATACAGATATATACAAAAAAAAAAAACAATTGAGTAATTTACTAATTTGACATAATATCGCTCAATTACCAGCCGCTGGAGTGGCCACCAGAGAAACCACCGTGTCCACTTCCAAATCCGCCACTGTATCCGCCGCTGTATCCGCCGCTGTGTCCACCGCCAAGTCCGCTTCCGAATCCGCCGCTGGACACTAATCTCTTCTCAGATATAACTTGGGGTACGGAGATGACCTTGTTTACGTTGACGACTTGGGGAACGCTCACAACTTTAGGGACGTTCACAACTTTGCTCACAGAGACTATTTGAGCTGAGGGCGCGGAGTAGCCGCTTGAGCCAGAGTATCCGCCTAAGCCAGAGTAGCCGCTTGAACCAGAGTAGCCTCCGTGGCCGGAGTAACCACCGCCAAGCGACAAGCCGCCTCCGAGGCCGCCGGAGTGCAGTCCTCCGAGGTAGCCACGCTTCTCGCGTGTGTTTTCTTCAGCTGCCACACATGCCACTAGGCACAGTACTGCAATCTAAATAAAAAAAAAATCGTAAATACATTAATATCTAGTGGAACATATTGTTTTAATTTATACTTGCAATTGTTGTCACTTGGTGAAATTCTAGATTCATTTTTGTTATATGGGTAAACTCTTTATTGTGAAACTAGTACAAGTTTTTACCCAAATCACAAAAATATTATGAACTGTAGTTAATTCTACGTCTAATTTTGGTATTCAGCGTTTCAATAGAACTTTATTTAGTTAATACATTTTGATTTGAAATAATTACAATATTGTGAAATCTAAGAACCGAAGGTATTGAAAAATTGATGTTGAATACTTACGAATGATTTCATGATTCTGTAAGGCAGTTAGATTCTCTGGAGAATGTAAGTCGACTTGTGTTCGGACAGTCTTCCGCGCCGGTATATATATCGCCGTTGCTCGATATTTCATAACGCGTCCTCACTGAACGTATGCTGGGTAGAATTTTGCACTAATAACTTTATAATTGTCCGTTTTACTATAATCACAAATAAATATTAGTAATTACGACACGGTGGTAGAGTAACTAAGGGGTATCTCCAGCACTGACCACAAGGTTCGATTCTCTCACAAAACAAGTATGATAAGTCCACAAAAAATTTTCGGGCGTAAGTTGACTGTGCGAAATGTATGTGTGTGGATTAATCGTCCCTGATGTGGAATTAATGCTATAGAATACTGAAATAACTAAACTGGTGAGAAATTTTCAATTATTTGAGTTCATCATTTATTTTTTATTATTACAGACCTTTCCATAGAATATAATTTAAAATAAAAAAATTGTGCCACCGACTTCAATATAAATTATTAAGAATAACTCAAAAACTATGAGTCAGACCTTGATTAAATTTATATAAGACCACATGAGAAGCACCAGCTTTCAAACAAAAAAAAAATTCAAAATCGGTTCACCCAGTAAAAAGTTATAAGGTAACACACATAAAAAAAGATAATACAGTCGAATTGAGTACCTCATACTTTTTCAAGTTGGTAGAAAATAAAATAGAACAAAAATGCTTTGTCACTACTGAGGACGAAGACTCACCATACAGCGGCATTAAGCTGTTATTTTACGCTGATATTCAGTGAGAACGTGGTACTTCCCCGGTCATATATATATATATATATATATATATATATATATTAAAAAAATTGTCCTATATTATCATAGGCCTCATAGCGGGGATATCTGCTTGCTTATTCCTCCTATCAATCCGTAAACTTTGCTTGTGGACATGGACCTTTGCCACAGCATAGAGTATATTAAGAAATAGCTGAATAAGTCGACAGCCACAAATATTATTCAAACATGAATTAAAAACCCAAGCTTAAATAATTTTTGTAAGTAGTTTGTACAACCTGTGTTTTTATTGTATAATTTTATTTTGAAAAAGAAAATTTCGCTAGGTTTCTTTCTGGTTCTTCCGAGGACAAATTTTTTTTCGAACCTGTACTAAAAGTAATAAATTTACTTTCAATAAGAATTCCTTGTAATTTCTATTGAACAAAAAATATTTTATTCCATTCTACGAATATCTATATCGCCATGAATTGGGGGCAAGTTTTTGTAACTCAGTCGGGTTGTCGTTTGCCATAATTGCTAAGCTAACTGGGTGGTAATGCAACCGTGCTTTTATTTGATACTAGCAGTGCCCCGCGGATTCAGCCACGTATACCTCGCGTCTGAGCCACGCAACATGACATATCTCGCTCATATAGTTCAATCATTTTAGTTTAAAAATAGGGCAAAACTTCATGGTGTTTCCGCGCAATCTGCCTAGAAATTTGAAATTTTTTTATCCAACATGACATATCTCGCTCATATAGTTCAATCATTTTAGTTTAAAAATAGGGCAAAACTTCATGGTGTTTCCGCGCAATCTGCCTAGAAATTTGAAATTTTTTTATCATTTAATGATTTTTTTTGCTCAAAGTTAAGTTTTCTCAAAAATTTCCCTAGCCTAGATATATATATAACTAAAGTAAAGAATCCAATATGATTTTAAAAAAGGAGGTATAATTTATATCTCCACTCCATTAGTTTTGCCAATTTTTAGCTAAAATACAAATTATTATATTTCACTCAATGGCTAAATGAATTAAATTTTTAAAATAGCATAGCTATGTGAAATGAGTTTATAAATTAATTACACCTCTTTATAAAGAGCATATTGTAATACTTAATATAGTCATACATATCTTGGCGGTAAAGTTGGCAATTCTTAAAATTTAATTTTAAGCAAATAAATCGATAGATTATAAAATGGTGTAGTTTTCTTTGAAAGTGGAAAAAACCGCACTTCGTGACCATATCTTGGGCGCGGGGGGATTTTATTACATAACGTACGAACGTACATATGCCGATAGATAAAAGTACACCATTAATTTTGCCAATTTTTTCCATACATTGCTATCTAGGATGTTCGAATGAAGAAACGGGGTTGTCATAAACTAATTTGCTTAATTCCGCGTTAAGAAAGAAAATGATGTGTCCTGCTCAGTTATAAGGGGACCTCCCAACCTCCCTCAATCGAGCGCACTATACCCGTCGCCGTTAATCCCAGTACTACCACCCCCAGCACCACCACACTAGCCACGACACACCACTCTCGAAAATACGACACGTGTTTCGCCTCTACACGAGGCATCCTCAGGTGAAGTAGAGTCCCCTTATAACTGGGCAGGACACATCATTTTCTTTCTTCACGCGGAATTAAGCAAATTAGTTTATAACAACCCCATTATAATAGATTTGCGCAAAGTTACGCCTGATTCTATCAATTATCTAATGAAGAAACGTTCAATTCTGGTTTCTCTCGGTTCTAATCAGGCGGCTAGTGTTTATGCGTCGTTTGTGCACCGAACCAAGTGTTGAATTATTCTATTTTTTTATTATCTCTTAAACTATGCGCCTTAATCATATGCTATAAAGAGCAAAATTTATTTTCAAAAAATGTCTTGATAATGAAGTATCTATCTTTAAACCAATACGCCAGCCTAGGCGGTTAATTTGTTTCGGGAGCGCTTTATCTCCTCACATGCTTAACTAAGAAACAATATTTAAGGCTAGCTGTTCGGTGTAGCTTAATCCTAGATAGCCTATACTATGTATCATGAATCTGGCTATAATATACAAAAGAATTTCAAATGGGACTGCTAGTTCCAGCGGTTAGGGTGTTTAAACAAACAAAAAAACAAAATAATTCTTCCGCATTATTATATTAATAGTGAGTATAGATTTGGTATCATATCAATGGCCTTAATAAAATGGGCTTTATTAAAATGGCTAAGAAGATGGAAATCAGTGACAGGATAAATTAAAAGCGAAGGGGATACTATAGCACATGTGAGGAAAAGGCTGTATCAGAGCACTCCTGGCCTGGAAGGATTAGGTAGTTAGTTATATTTCGGAATTCCCACCATGGGTTTGCGAACCCGTGTACTAGTACATACGCCGACTACTGAACAAGTAATTAGTATCTGTATGGCTGACAGCTAATATAAATATAGGAAATACGCTTTACGCTTTATACGTGGTCTACGACGTATAAAGCCAAAATTTATAATACTATTGCTTCAGCTATATTATAGTTATAGCACGAATGTACCAGCTCGACCGTGGAAGGACCACATTCTCACAGAATACCAGCGTAAAATAGTAGCTCAATGCTGCTGTGTTTCTTATGGTGAGTGTAGAACACCGGAGACCCTTTTTACTGGATACGAGGCAGTCCATCTCAGTCCTCAAGGGTGACAACGCGTTTGCGTTTTAATTCTTAAGCGATGATAGATGTAGATGTCTATGAGCCACAGCATCCACTTACCATCAGGTGGACTGTGTGCTCGATTGTCACCCTTAATCTATAAAAAAAGGCTTATAGTGTTGTAAACAAATATTTAGCTAGTAAGTGTACTGTTTCTCCCTATCTTCAAAATAGAGCACAACAACTGCTGAGCAAGACATATATGAAATATTAATCCTATTCAGATGAACTTCTAGGCAGAAAAGTAGTTATACCATCACCACCTACCATCAGGTGGTATAATAGCACTGTCTTATAACAGTAAAAAAAAAACAAGTTATTCCATTTACACTATTTTGAGAATAGAAATACCGTGCAGTGGCGGTGTAATTATATCCACTACCCCATATCGTTCCGTGGGTGTCGTAAAAGGCGACAGAGGGAAACAAACCAGAAGATAGGCACGTCATCTTAATAACGACTAAAATTAAAATGTTGTGGTTGCCAACCCACTTGCCATGCGAGGAAACTATGACAAATATCCCAGTAGTGGATTTTAATAGGATGTAGCGGTGTAACCGAGGATAGATGAAGGTGTCTATGCGTCAGAGTGTCCACTTACCATTAGATGAACAGTATACTTGTTTAGTAGTTACGTTACCCTCACCTGTAAGTCAACGTCAAGGTCAAACTTTTATTCTTAAATTTTAGGGTTCCGTACCTCAAAAGGAAAAAACTGAATCTTATAGGATCACTTTGTTGCCCGTCTGTCTGTCTGACAAGACCCTTTTGATTCTATTTAAGCTTGTTTACACTTATGACGATGAAGGTTTTATTTTGCGAATCGCGTTCGCATAATTAAGGCCCTATCAGAGAAGAACCGGCAAGGATATCTGGAGTCTTTAATTTTTTCTAAATGCCTTGTTACAATTTTATAATAAGACATCTTACAATAAAATCAATAGAATGTTAAATATATAATTAATATTTTTGAAATGTCAGTTTTAACAATAAATCGGTAGCCGAGGGTTATTGTACTAAATATATTGATCTATTATACGGTAAACTTATTTAATAAGATTTCCTTAACATAACTTTTTTTTACTTGTATTTAGTATAGTAGCAAGAGTGACAAACGAGCACACCTACTCCTCCATTCCACCAGGTTTTTTTTAGTTCTTTATTTTTTAGGAAATAAAGTTAAGTGACTGCTTTTAATCATAGACACTATCACACTATCCTCGATAAATTATCAAAATGCAGATGAAATGTAATGTCTCGTCACTTGACATACGTATAACGGTAGCATCGTCAGCACAATGCTCCTATTCTAGTGTTTTGTGCGTGGTCCTTTCTAGGCCAAGCTGAGCCATAATTTAATTGACATATAACACACACTGAAAATTCCAACCTCGCTTGGACACGAAGCGCGCTGTCAATTAGTAAAAACCTCTGTCGACCGACTGATGGTAGAACAATTGACGCACAGCAGCATTATAAGTTGCGCGGAGATGTCTCCAACACGATGAGTATTGGCAATTCTTTCAAGTCATACATTCCCAGTGTATGACTCCCAGAAACGTGTTTCTCCAGCAGTGGCCTTAAAAGAGCTTTATATATACCACATGGGCCCAGATAAGTGGATAATATTATATAATATTTCAACCCGTAATGTGCTATTTGATATGACATGGAAGCCATAATTTGGTTTTTAATTTAAAATGGCACTAAAACAAAAATTCATAGATTTATGTTTTTTCCATGATGTTGTGATTGCTTCCTAGTCTCTGATGCTATCTTCCTCTGACCTTATGTAATGCTGGCTACTAATAGGTGGGTCACTATGGAATTTGATAAGCATGGCCAACGTATGATATGCAAGGAAACTCGTGTATATTTTTTAAATATAGATTATTTTAGACTTATTAACCGACTACGACAAATGAGGAGGAGGTTCTCAATTCGAGGGAATCTTTTTTATGTATGTTCACCGATTACTCGAAGTCGCCTGAACCGATTTGGAAAATTCTGTTTTTGTTTCAATGGGTTCAGTGGTATACTTTCCAGTGAACCCATTGAAATTTTATCGAAATCGATCGAGCGATTTAAAACAAATCAACAATAAATTATTTAATTTATATTAAAGTAGAAAATTTATTATTTATCCCCTTGTTTATAGTTATCGATATATCCATTGTTGCTCAACTTCAGTAAATGTACCAATATGTGGACAGGTTTATTGTATATAATAAGAAGATAATATAATTAAAGCAATTTTTTTAAAACTATATTTTCTAAATTATTTTCTGCTTTTTGTTCTACAGATAGTTTTTTCCCTTTCTCTAATTTCAATTCCAGCCTCTTTTTTGTCTACGTAACGTACTTGATATCACCGGTATCTATTGGGGTCACTTACTCTCGTAATAATTATAATCTAAATTTTTACTATTATTTATTTAATATTGACAAAAAGGGATAGCCTTTAGAAAAAAGAGGAATGTTAAAAACTACATGCAATCATCATCATCATCATTACAGCCCTTCACAAGTCCACTGCTGAACATAGGCCTCCCCCAAAGAATGCCACAAAGCACGGTCCTGAGCCACCTGCATCCATCGACTTCCTGCATGTCTTACCAGGTCGTCACTCCATCTCGTGGGGGGACGCCCTACACTTCGCCTACCGGTACGAGGCTGCCACTCGAGAACCTTTCTTCCCCATCGGTTGTCGGTTCTTCGAGCTATATGGCTGGCCCACTGCCACTTCAGCTTACTAATCCGTTGGGCTATGTCGGTCACTCTAGTTCTACTGCGGATATCCTCATTCCTAAGTTTATCACGCAGAGAAACTCCGAGCATAGCCCTCTCCATAGCTCGCTGAGCGACCTTGAGCTTCCTCATACGGCCAGCAGTGAAGGACCACGTCTCAGTTCCGTAAGTCATCACTGGCAACACGCACTGGTTGTACAATTTCGTTTTAAGGTTTTGAGGTATGTCTGACGAGAAGATGTGTCGTAGCTTCCCGAACGCTGCCCAGCCGAGTTGAATCCGTCGATTGACCTCTCGGTCGAAGTTGGACTTACCTAGTCGGACTATTTGTCCCAGGTAAACATACTCGTCAACAACTTCGATCTTAGTGCTCCCAACAACTACCGGCATAGGTGTCACATGGACATTAATCATGCAATAATAAGGTAATATGTACAATCGCATGGGGATATAAAGGATTAGTGCTATATTTATAAAATTGAGTGAAAAGAAAATTTATTTAAAGCTTAAGAGACTTATTTATAGAATTGATAGTATAATATTTGTTAAGCGTATTTTACTTAATGATTTCTTATTTTTACGCGAAGACTACACATAAAATGAAACTAATTATACGGATTTTATCGCGTTTAAATTAACTTTAATTACCGACGTTTCGGTAACAATCCCAAAAAAATATCCCAAAACCCCCGTGCTGCGGGACTGAGGTTTTTGACGTCCTGATGTCATATTTAGCCAGGCTACCTTCAGTTTTTGAATATAATTTTTTTTGCTCCGATCTACGCAGAATGAGCTTACAGTATCGTGAAGGCTATCCAAGGGGATTTCTGTAAGCCATCACTACCATCTCTGCACAGGAAGGATGACTCACTGGCCCAAGCCGCAAAAGACAAAGACGACCTTTTCAGCTCCCTTTTTGCGTCCAACTCGACTCTTGATGACGGGGGGAAAACACCGCCGACCATCCCGCGGTGTGAGTGCTCCATGCCGGATGTGCTGTTCTCACAGCGCTCGGTTCGCAAAGTACTCCTCTCCCTGGACATCCAGAAGTCGAGTGGGCCTGACGGAATCCCCCCAATTGTGCTGAGGACGTGTGCTCCAGAGTTGGCACCGTTCCTAACGCGTCTTTTCCGGTACTGCTACTCCCAAGGCGTAGTCCCGAATTCATGGAAGACAGCTTTTGTTCACCCGATCCCTAAAAAAGGCGACCGCTCAGACCCGATCACCTCCTTGTTCTCCAAAATAATGGAATCCATTATTAACTGCCAGCTCATGCGGTACCTTAAGGATCACCAGTAATCTGTAGTGACCGCCAATACGGTTTTCGTCGGGGTCGATCAGCAGGTGATTTTCTGGTCTACCTGACTCATAGATGGGCGGAGGCAGTAGAATTTAAGGGGGAGGCGTTGGCCGTTAGTTTGGATATTGCGAAGGCCTTCTCATGTAATAGCGGGGTCGATCTAGAACATGTTCACACACTGCAGACTTCCCGGAACGTCGATGCTTCAAGTCAGCTATATGTTCTTTCACGCGGATTTTAATAGATCTTTTTGTTTATCCTATGTAAGAGAGACCTTATTCCAGCTTGTACACTTCTGTATCTTGTAGAGGGATATGACACTTGACGGATGGTAAAAATTGACTAATCTTCTTCAGCGGCTTGAAGTATGTTTTAATAGAAGCTCGCTTCAAAATGTAGCCCACCTTGTCTGTGACTCCTCTGACATAGGGTAGTACTGCAGGCACACGCTCTACTGTGGCCGGCTTGTTATCTTGCAATACTTGCTCAACGTGCTGAAGCTCGGCGGCCAGATATTTTCTATCACAGATCCCTCGTACTCTCTGAAATAAAGATTTTCCCTCGGTAGCTAACTGTGATGGATGATGGTGCGATTCACCATTTAAATATCGGTTGGTATGGGTCTTTTTCCTATACACAGTGTAACCAATAGTGTTATCAGAATTTCGGATGAATATAGCAACAATGACATCTAGGAAAGCTAAAGGATTGTTTGCCTCTAACTCCATTGTGAATTGTATTTTATAGTTTATGGAATTAAGGTGGTCTAAAAATGCAGTTACTTTATCAGATGGTAAAATTGTGAAAATATTGTCCACGTACTGCTTTTAGAATCTTGGATTTACAGAAACAGTAAGAAGGGCTTTCTCCTCGAAGTCCTCCATGAAAATGTCGGCGACTACGGGAGATACAGGCGAGCCCATCGCCACACCATATACTTCCTTGTAGAATTCTTCCTTCCACAATAGCCAGATGTAAGGCAGTGTTTGAGTAATACTGCATATTCTGTAGGCATGTTGTCTACCACTGCAAGACTTCAATATATTGTAAGTTCATTCTGTGTAGATCGGACCAAAAAAAATTAATATTTAAAAACTGAAGGTAGCCGGGCTAACTATGACATCAGGACGTCAAACACCTCCGCCCCCCCACCTCCGTAACCATGGGTGCAGAAACGTCGGGAGTTAAAAAGTTAAATAAACGCGATAAAATCCGTAAAAATTAGTTTCAATTAACGTATTTTACTTACCAAGTTTAGGTTTCGACGTGAAAGAAAAGACATCAACGCGTAAAGTTACTGAGATAAGCAATGAAAGTGAAAACACTTCTTTATGAACATGTTTTTTTTTATCATCATCATTTTAGCCTACTACAAATCATCTGCTGAAAAATAATATCTCCTAAATACGATTTTTCCTTGTGGGTTGACGATTGTCTAATCCGTCCTGCAGCTTACTAATCCGTTGAGTACGAGTATATAGCTTACTCTGGTTCTACTGTGTTTATCTCATATATTGAAATGAACCATGAAGATGTTAAGTTGTATCTTAAGTAAGTAGCAGATACCTAAGTGAGAGACAAATAATCGGAATGAAAACAAATAATTATTTATTCAAATAGATTAATGTATTTCAGTTCGATGAAACATTTCAGTGTACCATTTGTTGAGGAAGTCATTGATTCTGTTTTGCATATACAACATGTAACAAAAACCCTGTGGTTCCCGTTAAGTACGTTATCAGGATCAGTATTCAAAACTATAGAAAAAACTTTTTTTTAAAAACTCTACCATATTTTTTATATTTTATTTAAAATAAAAATCTTATTTTAAGTGGTTTTATTACCTCTTATTGACACTAGCCGATGCTAAAGCTGAGTAAAGCGGGGTCTTTGACAATCTTCTTACTCCCCAGACAATGCAGAGGTAATAAAACCACATACAATTTGCATACAATAATTTCTTTTTAATAAAATAAAATAAATATTGTTCGAGTTTTAAAAAAAAGTTATTTCTATAGGTTTGAATAAAGATCCTGATAACGTACTTAACGGGAACCACAGGTTTTTTGTTACATATTGTATAACTGAAAATTGTTAATTATAGATGAAATCTACAAATGACAACTATTAAAAGTTTGGTCCTATAGCATAGGTAATTTTTATCAGGTATTGTTATTAGAAACTCCTTGAAACGAGGTTTATGTTCGATGGATGAATTAAAATTGGTCAATTATTATGAAGAAACGCTGTCTTTAATGGACTGTAAACACGATGTTGCAATAATAATTTTAGTGTGTACCTATGTATTACTACCAGAGGGGCAATGGTCTTGCCATATACTGAATATCCGACAACCGATGGGGAAGTAATGTCTCCGAGGGATAGTCTCGTACCTGTAAGCGAAATGTAGGGCCCCTTACTAGTTGGAGTGAGGACTTGGAAAGAGATTCAGGAAGTCAATGAATACAGGTGGCTCAGGGCCGTGTCTTACGAAAATCCTAGGGACCGCGGACTGTAATGATGACGATGATGTTGGATACTCACTTTGTAAAATTCAGAATTTATCTGCTGAGAGATTGTAAATTACTATGCAGACAGTTTTTTTGCACCGATATCACTACAGCTATATATTTCGCAACGTGTCCTTGCCAAACAAAAACAGTTTATGTTTACACTACAAATATAACGCGTCTGATTTCCCAATTTAAAGTACAAATCATCAAACGTAATATGCATGTACTGTGTTCGTTGTATCAACACATTTAAAATGAATGTTATGCCTAAACAACCCATCATCCTATTTTCTACCGATTTCAAAAAGGAGGCGGTACTCAATTGGACTGTATGTTTTTTTTCTGTGTTCACTTATTATTCACTATATAATTTTCTTCTAGGTGAACCGATTTCGATGATTTTTTTTTAATTTGAAAGCTGGTGCTTCTCATATGGTCCCAATTTTTCTTAAAATTAAATTTAAATTGATCAAGGTCTGACCTAAATCGTTTTCGAGTTATTCTTAATAACTTATATTGAAGTCGGTTGTATAAAATTTTAAATTATGTGATATCTTATGTTTCGATCTTGGTTTCATAAGAGGGCGACTAAGGCACATACCAGAAAGATCTAATAAAACTAAATTTATGGAAAAAAAAAGCCGTTAAGAGATAATGAAATGCGTATTACACTACATTTTTTATCTTTTTTTATTAGCATGTTGGCTCACCGCACTGCTTTTAGGTTGAAGGTTTCTAATTTCTGAGGCATGTAGGTTTTATCTCGATGTTAAAATTCATTTTTACAGTAATATGAGCCAGTGACCTGCGTAAAATACAATAATTCTGCTAATACATAATTGTCATATTGTTAGTGACAAGGATGGAGACTATTTTACTGGTAAGTAGTAGCATTCCGTTTAAATCCACAGGTGGTTAACGTATCTGTATTTTAATTTTAATTTAAGGATAGATGAGGTACAGTACCCTCTTACATCCGCATCCATCACAGTTTAGCATCTAAATTAGTTAATAAATAAATTAAAATGTAAGTTATAGAAAATCTACAGCCTGTTTAAAAAAATGTTAGATGACATGTATGAGAAAAATGGTTCATTCTCTGACGTTGTGTAAACAAAGCGTTTACTCTGTATTAGGACCTCTTTTCTGCCAAACCTTTCGCCTGGATAGGTATCACCCGCTTACCTATTTTTGCTGCCAATATTAGTGCTTGCACTGCTGTGTACCGGTGTGAAGGGTGTAAAGAGCCGGTATAGTTTCAGACTGTGAGGCATTTCATCAAAGTACTCAGGGGTGACAACCTGTCTGCATTTTGATTCTTAATCGAGGATAAATGTAGATGTCTATGTACCACTTACCATCAGGTCAGCATCAACTATGTGTTTGTTTGTCATCTATTTATAAAAAAATCTTACTTATAATAATATATTTCCAAAATTATATAAGGAGTATGCTTCGGTGGTTTGGTGATATAGAAATAATAATGTCCTCCTGACCGTATTTCGGTCACGACAACCAGCTGCAACGGAGACTAGCCATCGGTGCAGGACAGGATTATAGTGTCCCGAGTGTATGCGCAAGCACAGGCGCACTCTCTATTCCCTCACTCTCTTAGTCCGGACGGTAAACCAACACGACCGAAGATCAGGCGCAGGACCAATGGCTGGATTTTGAGTACCCATAACCGACGAGCATGCATAGGGATACCCGTCTGGATGACATGCATGAGTGTTTACGTTATGTTTATGTTTTAAAAATACATTTATTTTTATTTTCACCGTCTTTTTTTTAATTGTGCTACAAAACTAAACATTCAATAAATTATACAGATGTCAGAAAGGCCCTATAATATTACCTCCATTATAGGGGCATTCTACGTAATAATTGTAACATTCACAAGTCAACAAGGGGTATTTGTAACTAGACACGACGCCTGCGTTTGATCCTTTCTAATTATATTCGTAAGGTAATAACGTTACTTAATTGTTGCTTAAATATTACTTCGCGGATACGTCCCTGCTGTTCTGATTGTGGACCAGCCCTCTTTTCCCTGTTCGACTTTCACTTTTAGTGTTGAAATTGTCTATGCAACTTACTTTGGCGAGTTTACACGTCAAAAACAAAAGCTATACAGTTTCCTTGATTTGAAATAATAGAGCCTCGAAGGGTGGCATAAATGTGTTGAGAATGAAAAGTTATGAGATTACTTTATTTATTTTTATTATATATAATTTTTAAATGAACTAACTAAAGTGTTTCGTATGGTGAGTGTAGAGAACCGGAGACCCTTTTTACTGGAAATGAGGCATTCCATCTTAGTCCTCACGGGTGACAACGCATCTGCATTTTGATTCGGAAACGAGAATATATGTAGATGTCTATCGGCCACAGCAACCACTTACCATCAAGTGGACTGTGTGCTCGTTTGTCACCCTATCCTATAAAAAAGTGGCAACGAATTTACAGTCATTTGAAGGTAAGGAGCTACTGCAATCCATGGACATCTGCTTAAAGCTTATCACTATGCTGGCACTCTACACCCGTCATACCTGAACACAACAGTGCACGCACTGCTTTTTTGGTGACAGAAATAGGTATGATGATGTTACCTACCCATGCGGACTCCTAAACAGAAAAAGAGTCCAACTACCTATTAAATATATATAGTAATTTTAAAAAGTGGTCATAAATACATGAGATGCTTTGTTATTATTTCACATATACAACTACGTACTTAGACTATCTTACATCACCGAACGCGGTCAGCGCGGCCGTTGTCTGAGTCATATCCTTTCTTACTCCAGTCTAAACATAATGATTGTGCAACGCACAAATAATTGGTTTTCTGGACTTCCTTTTTCTTTTTATACTGTATACATTAACGATGTTTCATTTCGTTGCACTTTTTTAAAAGATAATTACCCGAATGCGGTGGAGCGCAAAAGGAGTGTAATTATATTTTTGGCTGATACATATGTAAATCTCTATCTAGGTATGTCGATTATTGCGGTGGTAACATAGCCTATAATATGACGTCATTTTTGAATAAATATGAGGACATCATCATCATTGCAGCCTACTACAAGTTCACTGCCGAACATAGGTCTCCTTCAAGTGATGCCGCAAAGCACGTTTACTTCCTGTATCTCTTACTCAGGTCATCACTTCATCTGGTTGGGGCCACTCATGCTTACCAGTGCGAGGCTGCCACTCGAATAACCTTTTTCACCATCGGTTTTTGGACCACCCAGTTTTCAGAGTATCTGCAGCAGAACCAAAGTAACCAACATAATTCAACGAAAGAAAGCAGAAGTGGCAATAGCGTATATAGCTCGAAAAATCGAAAACCGATGGTGAACAAGGGTTTTGAAGTGGCAGCTCCGTACTGGTAAGCATAGAGCGGTCCCAACCAGATGAAGTGATCCGCAGCAGAAATATTATATTAACCAAAAATATTAATGAGTACATTTCAAATTTAAACAATTTGTATTTATATCATAAACATTATATTTAACTTATTTAAAATAGTCTATTAACACATCTGAAATTATGTGCACAATACTAGAGTTAAATATCATTAGTTTAAATGCAGACCATTTTACTACCACTGATATTATCTCGTAAACTTTACACTGGATACTTAGAGCCTATATTAGTGCCAGTGATTCAATATAGTTATGTAATCTGCACGGTAGATACCTAACCTGCTTTTGTAACTCATAAGAAGTCACCGCGTTTGAAATATGTAGGTGTAACAGCTTTGTAAGTCCATATCGTGTATTATTTTTAATAAAAATAAGTTTACGGATTTCATCGCGTTTAATTTAACTTATTTCACTTATTTTCATATTATAAGTGACAGTAGGTTAATCGCAGGGTACGAATCGCGAATTCAAAAAGGTCGTGTGTTCGAATCCGCCATTCGACTAATGTCATAAAGCATTATTAACACAAACATTTTAAGCTTACGAGGAGTTTTAAAAGGAATATTAATATAGGAAGAGCTATATATTAATATTAATAATTGTATATAATTAATAATAATAAATTACACTCCTCCACTCAATTTGCATCTCAGCGCCAGTGAGTCTAGCCGATCAGGAAGAGCTTGGTCGCCGACGATTCGGACCGCTATGCACTGGATGCGATCAAGTGGAAGGAGCTGGCACTGGGGTTTTCCGGCCTAGAGATGAGAACACTTATTTCATGTGAGACCGAACTTGTCTGTAAAGTTGCAAGATGTGTGGCGGCAAAAAGTACTGTCCTGCTCTATATTTGAGCCTCCGTCCACTTGCACTAACCAAGTGAAACGCAGAAACAAAGCTTCTAATTCATTAAATAAAAGTATTTTATCGATTAGCTTACAATTATTAGCGCATTTTTTTATGTACCAGCCAAATTTAATGTTTATGTATTTCTTGTTTTTATTTCTTTTTTAAACCTTACCCTCACACTAGGATATATTGTGCGTGAGAATTAATATACCTACATTTCTCTAAGGCAAATCCATACCGGAGGAACATTATTTATAGCCTATACAAATACTTGTTTCGTGCGGGATTTAAACCCGGCGCTCTGTTATATTACGCGATATCTTCGTCAATTGTGAAACGATCTTAATGATTAATTTTTTATTAAGAGATTAGAGTTAATTCACGGGTGATCTCATTTCAATTTATGATGCATTTAGTATGTATTTCTAAGGTAACTTTTTAGACCACCACTTTTTTGTCACCCTTATTCTATAAAAAAAGACGATATTCAAACTCTTTAGTTCACTCAAAAGGTTAAAATATTTGACTTTTATTAAAAAGTACTCCTTTTGAGTCAGTATAATCTTAAAGGAAAATTTGATTTCATGGGCGCAGATAAAGATCATTCCGGAATAGCTGATAAACTTATATTGCGTAAAACTCAACATTTTTTCATTCCTCCTTTTGTGTCAAAGCAATCAAATCATGGAACTCGCTTCCTTTAACAATTAAGAAAGCCCAAAGCATTGAGTTTTTCAAAAATATGGTTAAATATTATTATTTAAATATGTGTTCTACTTAATATATTTTATTGTCATATCTACTTTTCTTGATAAGGTTTATGTATATTTTGCACTCATATTTAACAAAGTTATGAAGGCATGCGACATAAGAGATTGCTCAACGAATACAGCTAGTAAGAAAATACGAAATTGGTTGTTAAGCTTAATTATGAACAAACAGAGAAGCTGCTCCAAACATTGTCATAGTAGTTATATGCCCAATATTGATATTTGATTGATATTGATATTGTTATTATAGTAGTGATTCAAAATACTGTAATATTAACAAAGTGTATATATATATATATATATATATATATATATATATATATATATATATATATATATATATATATATAGAACCTTTCACGGTAAATGTTGCTCCAGTGAGAAGTTAGAACAAATATTGATCCACCTATTTTACGTATATACTCAGTTCTGCGTCGCGCAAAATAATATACTTTGATCAATCCTTGATGCGCGTGTGACGTCGGTGGATCTGTGGTTACTAATTTTCAACATACTCGTCAGCGATTTGACCAATATTTGTTGGTCCATCAACGGTCGAAAAAATCATACTGAATACGATTTCTTACATCCAGAATATATTTAACTTATATGCGACATTTACCTAAGCTAAGTGGATCCAGAGCCTAAACTGACATATGGGTACGCAAACACAAAGCGGCAACGTCGCGTTCTGCGTGTGACAGAGAACTATTTCGTTAGAGTAAGAAGGTAAGAAATATGCGTTAGCTGATACGTTGCGTTTGAGGATCAAACTGGCAAATTTGATTGCGGCAAGACGTTTTCGCGGGTTTTTGTTATCGTGTGAGTGGAGTAAATTTTCCAATCAGAAGATGATGGTGAGTATTTTATTATCTATATTTGATTATCTATTTAGAAACTCGATATTATGTAGGTATTATATTAATGAGTTATCCGGATGTGATCCCGGCTCAAATGAAGGGGGGCGGAGTAAAGACCGCCTCAGTGGAAACGCACCCCCTCATCTATGATCGACACGTATGATAATAAATAGGTATTCACATAATAATACCTAAGGACTTACCTAACTACCTAGTACCTACCTACCTACCTACCAGTTTTTTTACCATCAAAAGAGTTGTGATTGTGTTTAGGTAGGTTAAATAACTGTGCTGCCTGCCAGAAGCCGAATCAGAATAATAAAAGTAGATAACCAATAACTATTTAACTGACCTTTTCGCTCTGTGGTTAGTAGCTCTGGATGCGGATCCTGAGGTCGTGGGTTCGATGTCCAAACATGCCAAACATTTGTGTGACGAACACTGATGTTTGCTCTGTGTCTAGGTGTTAAATAACTACCTACTTATCTATGTATTTCTCAGGCCTCCATACCTAGTACAGTAGGTTTCACAGAACACTAAGGGAGATCAGGGACTACTTATTTGTGAAATGTCCAGGATATTTATTTATTTTATTTAAGTACGTAAAAAGACTAAACATAGGTACCATATTTACAAAATTTCAGAAGTTTTGTTTAATGACGTCGCAGCATAAGATGGCGTCTTTGTCCGTCTTTCTGTCCGTCCGTCCGTCTGCCTGTCAAGACCCTTTATCTCGGGAAAGCGTGTAGGTATCGAATTAGAATTAAAATCATATACTCAGGTATACTTACGGCCGTGCATGTTGGTTTTATATGTAAAAATTAATTATAGGGTGGGTGCCCCTAATCCCAGCTATGCCACTAATTCCAGCTTTTTCGCCTTTTTACTTCGTAAATAAGATTTCTAGTAGTCTTAACTATAAATATTGTCACCTAAAAAATTCTCTTACAACTTAAAATACTTTTTTAAGTTGTAGTACGAATGGGTCGGCTGCTCGACCGGGGAAGGACCACGCTCTCACAGAATACCAGCGTAAAATAGCAGCTTAACGCTGCTGTGTTTCGTATGGTGAGTGTAGAGAACCGGAGACCCTTTTTACTGGAAATGAGGCATTCCATCTTAGTCCTCACGGGTGACAACGCATCTTTATTTTGTTTGATGTAGACGTCTATGGGCCGCAGCAACCACTTACCATGAGGAGGATTGTGTGCTCGTTTGTCACCCTTATCCTATAAAAAAATTGTTTGAACGTATAAAACTTAATTTCCATCTTATGAACATAAGCCCCTAGTATTTATGGTCGCATCAAATTTAGACAACAAAAGAACAAGTAATTATGCGCTTTTACATATTTCATTACACAAGGTTGTGTAATTTGTAAAATTATAATTTCGTTCGTCTTATGAATTTTAATTATCACTGATTAGGAAGGACTTCGGCGTGCCTTGCAATCAATGCGTTGCCGTGAGAACTATAATGTACATATTACAATATCTCAAGAGTTACAACATGTTTCGAATTTCTTCTTGTCTCCGTTATTACCTCGTTTTTTCGAGTCATCCTTGCCACTCCAATCAATGCATTGTTCGGCGGCGACTTTGTAGGGCATAGATATATGCCCTACAAAGAAAACTATATGGTAACCCATCAGACAACATTTTGGACTGTTATAGACTATTTTTGTAAATTTATACGAAACTATGTCATAGGCTGATTATAGTATTTGTTAATAACTGAACTAATTTACTGTATTCCTCAATTTAAAAAAATAAATAAATAGTATAATGTAGAAGTGTTTCGTCTTTTGGACGTTAACATTAAATGGTATGAGATATTAAGAAAGAATTACTTAGAAATGGATTTCGAATAATTTGGCATCATAGATGTTTATATAAGTGCTAAATTATGAGAAGTAAAATCAATTAAAGTAAGTTTTAAAAAAATATTAATCAATCAACCTATGGGGAAGCCCGAAGTAAGTTGCAAGATTAAATTAATTGGCATCTTTCGTTTGCATTGTGCAAACGAAAGATGCCAACGCATGCCAATGCATGTCTTAGCACTGATTACAGAAGCTGTTCTGTGGAAGTTATTTTATTCGGTTTTTAATATTTACTAAACGTTAATGTTTTGCTCTTTTAAATGTTTTAAGTAAAAGTTACAGCCTATATACGCATACGTCCCACTGCTGGGCACAGGCCTCCTCTTATTTCTGAGAGGATTTTAGGGCTAGGAAATGTCCGCCGCGCTGCCCCAATACGTGTTCGAAATATGTTTTCTTATTTCTCAGACATGCAGGTTTCCTCAACATGTTTTCCTTCACCGCCGAGCACGTGGTAAATCAGCACTCACAATTGCAATTAAAATTTTAATTGGCGCCGGCGGAGAACGAACCCGGGTTGCTCGCGTACTGTGAAATTTACAGCGAGCGCTTAGCCCCTGAGCTACAACGGCTTTGTGGTTTAAATAATACCTTAAATCTTTAAATTTAGAAAAACACATGAAATATATTCCATTTAAAATAAAAAGATCATTTTAATGGGTTCAGGAGTTTCCAAGAAATCAGTGGATATACATAAAAAAACATGCGCGTCGATTGTCGTGTTTGAAACTCTGCTAAAAAGAATGAAATCAATTTTATTATATAAAATATGCGATATTAAACATTTTGTTGTAATCCTTGTAAAATTATGCTTTTTTTTAAGATAAGGGTGACAAAAATGCAGATGCGTTGTCACTCGCGAGGATAAAGATGGAATACCTCGTTTCCAGTAAAAAGGGTCTCCGGTTCTCTACACTCACCATACGAAACACAGCAGCGTTAAGCTGCTATTTTAGTTGTAGCACGAATGGGTCGGTCAAGCGAGTATACCAGTAATACAGCTGCAGCATGGCTATACCACGTTAAAAACGCATACTTTACATTATCTCATATATAGGCTTTTTGATTTGTATGAATATGACTATGACATAGTAATGCAGTTATTTTTGTTTAAATTTACAAGTTATTTATTTTCTTTTAGCGGAAATTAATGGGGCTGTAACTAGATATACGAAATGTATGGAGTGCACAATGTCAGCCGTCAGGCTGTTATTTATTTATTATTTGTATATGCTGTTATTATTTGGTGTAATGTACCTAATAAGAAGTATGTGCCTAATTTCAGCGGCGTAATATAAATCAGGGCTGTCATAAACTGGAATAAATACCATTAATTAGATCATAACTTATTTTATACCTAAGGGAGTTATGATCAATTCGGCTGTTTTAAAATTGGTTTTAGATTTTAAAGTTTAGCAAAAGATGTACTAGCTATTCTCTCTGACATTCGATGTATATTAAGAACACCTTATGTAATTATTCAATTATTTTTTGAGAAAGTAGAAAAAACAAGCAATAAATATAGTATATACAAGCAAAAACCATAACTTAGTAATACTAATTATAACTTGAAAATAGATGAAAAACTCATGACAAGGAATGTGGTTTAGGACCAGGCTTTGCGGCAGTCTATCTAGGAGGATGTTCAATAGTGGACTTGTGTAAGATTGTAATGACGATGATGATTAGAAAACTTGGATGATTAAACTATTAGAAATCGATGTACTACATAATATTTTATCATAATTTTTAACTAAGTAGAATACGATGATTTTTAACTAAGTAGAATACGATTACATTGCTGTGTTCCGCGCCCGCTCAGCGATGAGCTCCGCCTGTACATAAATGAGCCCTAAGGTATGATCTAGACCGGAATGACCGCATGGAATCGCACAGAACAATTACAAAAGGAGATTCAAACATGTCAATACGAATTAACCCTACCCGGTTACCATAATACTTTATAGTTCATAAATCAAATGCTGAAATGAAACTTATTAAGTAGTGAGTTGTGACATAAAAGTACCTATAAGTCAAGTTGCAACAAGGTTGCAATGTTATTATGTTTTTATAATTAATATTTTTTTTAATTTTATTTGTGGTTATTGTTTTGATTATTTAATTGTGAGGACTAAGTAAATCAGGTTGAAATGTTATTGATTATGTTTCTTTAAAGTATATTTTTGAATCTTGTTTGAGATTATTGTTTTTTTATAAGATAAGGGTGACAAACGAGCACACAGTCCACCTGATGGTAAACGGTTGCTGTGGCCCATAGACATATACATCTAAATCAAAATGCAGATGCGTTGTCACCCGTGAGGACTAAGATGGAATGCCTCGTTTACAGCGTTAAGGTGCTATTTTAAGCTGGTATTTTGTGAGTGTGTGGTCCTTCCCCGGTCGAGCCGACCCATTCGTGCTACAATTATACAATTAATATAGCTGCAGTATGGCTCTACAATGTAAAAATTTGGTTTATTATGTTTTTATTCTGTTTTTAAATGTGTGTTTTGTTTTTGTATTTAATTGTTTAATTCTAGTGACTAGCGACTTAATAAGTAGTTCAGGTTGCAATGTTATCAATTATTATGTTTTTTATATATATTTTTAGTTTTGTTTGTGATTATTATTTTGATATAGTGAAACAGTGTTTTTTGTTTTTAAAGTGCTTTAAATTAAAAAAAAATTAAAACACTTCGAAATAATTTACACAGATTTTTATTATTTAAAGTTTATAATCTAAATGCCGATTTTCATATGTCTAACTTCAAAAATATAGGACTCATATAACCTTTCAAACCGCATTTCACCCCCTTATATTTATATACACAACATCTAACGTAAATAACGCACATCCTCAGACACCCCAATAGTATATTATGTTATAATCATAATACATACACTGAATTCTTAGTTAAACATGTTTATGTATTGATTATTTATTATTATTAACAATTTCATTGGTGCCGGCGGGGATCTAACCAGGGTGTGCATGTCTGAGAAATTAAAAAAAATATATATTTAGTAATGCCGGGTTTCCATGCTTGCCAAGCCTCGGCAAACGTCTTCAAGCCCCAAGCGTCCACAAATCTCGTTTGGCGTTTGGAAGTCGTTTCCATGCTTGTGAATGCGTCAGTGTGCTACGTAAACCCAAGCATGGCGGAAACCGAACTTGTGTCGGTTATTGCGTTTAGTTTAACATACTTTTATTTGAAATACAAGCAAAGTAATACAAAAACAAGGAATTTTTGGCTTTTAATTCTTTTACTGGCTTTCCCGTTAACTCGGCAAGACGACTCCAAGCATTTGCAACTTTCTTTTTATTTTTATGATTAGTCTGGTAATATTCCAGAAACGATAAACTCTCTTCGTTCGACCAGTCACTCATTTTAAACAAAGAACTAAACATGCGCTTGTCGCGAAATCACAATTTCTACTAAACGCGCACCAACGTGTGAATGCGTTGCAAGCGCTTGCCGCAAGCGCCCTTTGATCTGTGTCCAAAAACCGACACTAGCCCGGATCGGTGACAAGCGTCCACAAGCTCACGCAAGCCAAGCCAAACGCCCTCTTTACACACTTGTGCTTGTGGATGCTTGCCGAGACTTGGCAAGCGTGGAAACCCGGCATAAAGTTCACCAACACCATTGGGGCAGCACGGCGGACATTTCCTTGCCTTAAAACCCTCTCAGAAATTAGAGGAGGCCTGTGCCCAGTAGTGGGACGTATATAGACTTTACTTTCTTTTACTTTTATAATTATATTATATTACAGACGAAATTTTAAATAAAAATAAAAAATAAGCAACCGACAACTTCCTAGGTTGACCTGCGAGATGTCAGTCTAACAAAACAAAACAGCCCAGAAAAACAGACTTTCCAACTGATATCTAAGAACAAAAAGTTTGTTTCGTTACCTATAGTAGGTACTGTTTTCTCGCAAATGTGTTGAAAAACGTTGTATGACACACATGCGTAAATTGGGATTAGATTCGTCTACGAGTTTGTAAAAACCAACTTTCCACATAGCATCATAAGTACCTAACTATTTTTCTGTGTATTAGGAATAATTTATTTTGAGCTATAGAGGCGGTAATTACAAACCGCAGACGTAAAAGGAAACAATGTCAGTAATTGTGTAATTAATTCAGTAATAAAATTTAATTACAAAACTTATATTTTCATTTTTAAACGTATTTATAAAAATAATTAAAATGTGATAAATAAATTGCACCAATTTCATTGGTGCCGGCGGGGATCGAACTCGGGTTCATCGCGTACTGTGATACTTACAGCGAGCGCTAAACATCTGAACTACCACGGCTCTCAATGATCATCTTATAAATAAATAAATAATCAATAAAGATTTACAAAACAGTTTAATTATTTATTCGATGACTTTTGCGGCGGACAAACTAGGTATATTATGTAGGATTATCATAGATACCTACTGTTACTTTACCTACAACCTACAATACAACAAACTGTCACAAATCATTGCTGCGTCGTGGACACTAAAATGTAAACTTTAGGTAGGTACGTCGGTACTAAGAAAACAATCTTGATGGGTCACTTGTCTTGATAAAAACCTGTGTTTACGTTTAGTGATATTGAGTATACAACACAAACACACACAAACACTCACGCCTGTCACCCAGAGGGGTAGGCAGAGACTACGGACTTCCATTTGGCGCAATCCTGACACACCTCTCTCGCCTCCTTTACATCCATATAGCTACCCATACACGCTCGTCGGTTAAAGGTACTCCTAATCTGGCCCATTTTCAATGTATCGCCGATTTGGTCGATAAATCTTCGTCTAGGGCGTCCCTTCCCGACTCTGCCGTTCACTTCTGAAACATAAATTTACTTTGTCACTCTTTCCTCATTCATTCTTTCTACATGACCAAACCACCGAAGCATTCCTTCTTTAATCTTGGTCACAACGTCATCTTGCAAACCACACTTTTCTCTTATCATACTATTTCTCACCCTGTCATTCAGATTCAGCCCTAGCATACTCCTTAATGACCGCATTTCTACAGCATTTATTCTATTCTCATGCTTCTTCTGCCAGACCCAACTTTCACTACCATACATTAAAGTAGGGACTAACACAGCACTATGAATTGCCATACGTACCTTCTTTGACACATTCTGACAACACGTAACATAATTAACGCACTTTGTGAAAGTAGTTTGTTCAGAATCGTTTACTGAATCGGTTTCTATCATTTTTAATATAGGTAATTTTTTTATCCCAAAAATAATTGAAACTACGTAATTTACAGTCACGCCTAAACCTGTACAGTCAAAACAAACTGAAATGGACCGTAACTCAAGGCAATAAGACTTTTAAAAGTGAGTTTTACTTGTATTAATACAAATTCCGTCATTCAATACAAAATAAAGAAAATTGAAACTTATTTCAAGTATGTTAAAGTCTTTACAAATACAGAGTTTGGAGTGCCTTATAAAGGTCGCGGCGGCCAGGCCACTGACTTCCCAGATCAGCTGATTTGACGCCTCTTGACTTTTTTTATGGGGATGTATTAAATCATTAGTTTACTTTAGTGAGCCAACAAGTGCCGAGGACCTTTTTGTGACGATTTTAGAATAGTGAAAAATGACACTGAATTGCTTTCTAAATTATTTTCTTTCTTTTTTAAAACGTAACCTCCACACTAGGATTTTCTCTTGTATTGTGGGGGCAGTGTACAAACATAAATTGCACAAGGTCAAACATCCAGACCCGGATAAATTATTTGTAGGCCATACAAATATTGTTCCGTGCGGGATTCGAGCCCGCGGTCCTTAGCGCTGCAACTCAATAGCTAAGCCACTGCGCCACGGAGCCGTTGTGGTTTAAATACAACGTTGCATGAGAGTTTAGGCTATCAGTAAGTTAAATATTTGATTCTTAAAATTATTGTAATCTTGATTCACATCTTTTAAACACGCCGTCTTTGAATTATGTTAGTTTTAGCAGTTCATTATTATTTACAAATACAATTAAAATGTTATGCAAATTCAAAAAAAAAAAACTAGCAAGTACCTACACCTAGCGTTCGTGGTTTTGTACGGTGACCACAACATTCTTCCGGAATTAGTATAACTAATTTAATAAATAATCAATGCATAAACATGTTTTAGTAAGAATATAATAATAATTAAAAATAATGTATTATGATTATAACATAATATACTAATTGGGGTGTCTGAGGATGCGCGTTAATTACGTTAGATTTTGTACATAAAAAAAGTAAGAACACAGGTTAGTAAGTATTTTAGAAAACAATTTATAGATAGGCTGAATTAATTATAATTATTATCTAAACATTATAAATGCGAAAGTTTGGATGTTTGGATGGATGGATGAATGGATGTACGTTACTCAATCATGCCAGAACGGTTGAAGGGATCTGGATGATATTTTGCTCAGAGATAGGTTTATATAACACATATGATACCGTTTATTCAGGTATTTCGTTTCTGTTGCATAATTTTGGAGTTACATGCGTTCGAAGCCGCTGGCAACAGCTAGTACGGACATAAACTGCGATGACTGTTCAAGTTCATGTGTCGGCGTCGTGAACTCTTGAGTGATCGCTGCATGAACATCCGGGGAAAACTCAACTTCCCTCTCCAATGAGTCATATATGACTCACAGGAACGTATTAGAATAAGTTCATGAGTCACAGGTGACTCATTTCTCAATACAACTTAAGGCACATTTGTTGGTATGAACGTGACGTGATATTGTTTTAAATCATACGTGGACGTATAGTAAAAAACCTATTGTTTATAATAATAAAAGAAAACTTCGCAATTTTTTTTAAAGTTGTCATTTAATAACTACAATAAACTTGCTATAAATAAAACTCAAATACTGAAGGTGAGGATTTTATTCAAAGAAAATATTATAAAATCAAGCATGTTTCTCATTATAACATTCTAAACTGAATGCCTTTTCACACCTTTTGCACTCAGTGTGTACTTGCTTAGCGTTTCTAGCCAATAATCCTTCATTTTTCAATTTGACATAGCAGTGCATCTATTTCGTACGAGTATATTGTCGGCCTTTCGTGGTATTTCTTCCAGAGAATGTCCAGAATTGCTTGAAGAAGCAATTGAAAATCTTGGAAAGCTACAGGAGATTGAAGATCTTTGAGGAAGATTACTTTCTGTGGTTGATGCTGCAGGTCCAAGGAAATGTCGAACTAGATGTTCTTGGACTTGTAAAATTATTATATAAAATTATTATAATAAATTATATAATAGTTCGATTCTATAACTATCAATTTTGCAAATGTATCCTTAATTCTAGTGACTAGCGACTAATAAGTAAGTCAGGTTGCAATGTTATTGATTACTCTATGTTTCTTTGATAGATATTTTAGTTTTGTTTGTGATTATTATTTTGATATAGTGAAGCAGTGTTTTTGTTTTTCAAGTCCACCTTAGACAATATCGTCGCTGCCACCGCCAAAGAAACGAAACGGCAACGTCGCGGAATTTTTCAGCCAATCCGATCGTTTGATGTGCTCTGATTGGCTCATTTAAATCGGATCAAAATTTTGCGTAACTATCGCAAGGTGGATTTGTATATCAGATCAACTTCGGGGAACGCTAGTAAGTAGTCCCGTGAGTGTAGATGTTGATCCTGTCGGAGCAACATTAGTTACCAGAGATGCATATTGGATCAAGAAAAGGCGTCGGATCAACATACATTTTCGGATCAACAAAGTGCTCGCGTGAAGTCGCGTCTGATCAACATTTACCGTGAAGAGATCTCTATATATATATATGTGTGTGTGTATGTGTTTTTGCGTATGTATATGTATATATGTATGTATGTATGTTTGTGTATATATGTATATATGGATGGATATATGTATATATGTGTGTATAAGTGTGTATATGTGTTTAAGTATATATTTATGTGTACAGACTATAAATAAAATGAGGAAGACATTTAAAGTAAGGAAAGCTTTGTAAAGTCAGCCGTGCACTAATTCTGTTTTTGTTAATATGTGTATATGGCTCTCATGATGCAGGTCTGCGTGCCTAGTGTGAGAACCACAGTTAAATTATTTGTAAAGGTGCTAACTGTCAAATAAAGTATTTTTCATTTTTCATTTTCATATATGGTACATAGTTATAATGTATTACAAAAATATTTATAAATATGTATGTATTCTATGATGTATATGTAGGTACGTGTATATGTATGTGTGTATGTATATATGTATTTGTGTTTGTATTATGCTTGTACTATTAATATATACTTGTTTATCTACTATTTATGCACACTTCTATATATTTAAATGAAAATTATCTCCTTCACCAAGGTTTGCCTGGAAGAGATCGTTGTTTAGCGATAAGGACCTAATTGTACATTAATTTATAAATTTAAGTTTGCTGTGTTATGTAGTATTTTGTGTGCAATAAACAGTATAAATAAAATAAAATAAATAAATACAATTACAGGCTGTGAGACATTCCATATCAGTGCTCAGGATGTCGATGAGAGATGTGGGTGTCTATGGGCCACAACATCCACTTACTAGAAGATGGACTGTCTGCTTTTCATATGGTTTCGATTAAGCTCAGAGAATAAATTAATGCTAATAAAACATAAAAAATATATCTTTAAAAAGCCTGTCCGTCCGGGATAATCTTCGGCATGCTTGAACCAATTGTGATGAAAGTTAACGAGCAGATAGCCTAATGGCAGTCAAAGCGTCAGTAGCCTAATGGCACGGCGCGGACCGCGAACTCGAAAGGTCGTGGGTTCGAATCCGCCATTCGACTACTGTCGTGGACCACTTCTAACACAAGCATTTTAAGCTTACCAGAAGTGGTTAAAGGGAATATTAGGTATGTTTAATAGCATTACTAGTATTTTAATAAAAAAAAAGTTAGAGCTCAGCGGAATGCCGGAAGAGATATAGGCTATATTTTGTTCGAAAAAAAATGACAAATTTATTAAAGATATGGTCTTATATTATTTTAAATCTAAATAACGCTATATTAAATATATCCTATCCCGGTAAAGTCACGGGGAGGGTGAAAGGGGCTAGTTCTATAATAAAAAAGCCTAATATTCTGAATTTAGTGTTATTTATTTGAAAGTCAAAATGTAGTTTATTGTCGAGTAGTATTTTTGGTGTATTTGAAAATTTAAAATTTCAAGGACAAGGGACGGACTTCAGCTCTACTCCATAGCATTGTCTTATAAAAAATGAAAGGTGGCTTGTGCATTGTAGTGAGAATCATAAGACATTACTCAAGAAATGGCAGCGGGTTTTTTAACAATTGTGAAATTATGCATTTGTTAAGAGACGAGTTAGGTAAAGGTCCAACACATTTCGTAGCTTTCGATAGATGGTAGAGTAACTATTGCGTTTTTATATCATACATTAAAACCAACCTAACGTTGAGGATCGAAAGGTTGGAGTTGCACCATATATTATTTTTATAGAATAAATGTGACAAACGAGCACACCGTACACCTGATTGTAGATGAATGCTGTGGCACAAAGACATCTAAATTAATCCCTACCCACCCTTGAGGAATTAGATGTAATGCCTCGTTTACAGTGAAAAGGGTCTCCGGTTCTCTACACTTACCATACGTAAACAGCATTAATTGGTCTTACCCTCGTCGAGCCGGCCCATTCGTACTATAAACATAATATAGCTACAGCTACTCTTATTCTATAAAAAAAAAAGAACTATACTCCTGTCATTCGTAGATGGCAGGTCTCCGTTAAGACTGTCCGCCGTGAAAGAAATTAGATTAGGAAGACATTATGTATCGTTCGGCTCCAAACACGACAAATTGTGTCCTTCATGGAGGAAGAATTTTGTATGAAGGGGGACCTACGCTTTCGCGGAAAATTACATGATACCATACAGCAACACAATATGTGTACAATAGTGGTAGTGCTTAGTATTAGGAGATAGATATGTTTAATTATTGTTAAATTGTATTACCAAAAATAAAAATTTCATAATTAGTAAATTAAAATCATTGTCAAGCACTGAACACTGGAAAGCAGCAGCCTAGTGACCGCGATACCAAAACTCACGCCACTAGTAGTTGTCGCTGACTAATCTTAGCGCATAATGTAAAATTTATTTCTATTAAGTTGTATAAATTTTATAAACTGTATAAAATATTAAATGGATACAGGTGGCTCAGGACCGTGTTTTGTGGCATTCCTTGAGGGGGGCCTATGTTCAGCAGTGGACTTGTGAAGAGCTGTAATGATGATTTATAAATTTTAACAAATTGTACATAAAGCTCTCTTGCAATGCTGGACCACAACTTTGTTATTATCTTCCTCTCACTGCATCCGATACACCTTTTGCTGTCAGAATCTCTGATCAGTTTTGTGAGTCAAGCGGCAGTGAGAAAATCCCATCAATTTAACCATGACATCCTGTCTCTGTTCATCTGTTACCTTAGGTATAATGATGCAGGCATCCCGCACTTATCTAATTTATTTATGTATATCCATATGGTAGGGCTAGAACTAGGGTATCAGGTACAGCTACTCGTAGTTATGGTCTGTGCAACTAGTTCAAATGCAAACCCAACTACTGCAATATTTCAAGGGCATGTAAGCCCTTCTGCGTAGATAGGACATTAACAATCAGCAAAAGTTATTCTTGTTATAAAATACTACAAAGTATTTTTTTTCTCTAACTCAGTAGACTAGCCGTATATCAGAGATTTTTGTAATTTGAGCAGTTTTACTCATCGTATAATCGGAAGTTTGACATCAAAAAATTTATTTCACATAGCAGGCACGGAAAAAAGCATCGATAGTGCGCGGCGTCTTTTTTATTTTGTTATATTTGAAAATTTATCGATAAAAATATCAAGTCATACATGTAAAAAATTATTTGAGAATGAAGGCCAATTACGAGTTTTCACAGATAGAACAAAAAATAAAAAGTTGATGTTAAATAATAATAACAATAATAATAAATATACGCACATTTTAGGAATCAAGTTATAGAAGTTAAGTTAAGAGAAACGAATATTGGTGTTAAATAAATCTATATCTAAATGTTGTGCCAAAGTATTTAAGTTTTGTATGCCCTTATTAAAAATCAATTTTGTTAATACATAGTTTTATTTCAAGGGACGTATATAAGATTATGTTTTCTTAGTGTTACTCATGGCGTGCGCAGCCTTATTTTGTAAAGCAACTGTGGACAGTCAACAGTGTCACTAAAATATTTAAAATATAGCACTGATATGCTCCATTTTTTCGTTCGTATAGAGGAAGTATATGAAATTTATTACAGCTCGTATAGTAATCGGGTACGTAAGTGTTAGAACGGAATCGTCTTATCTTTTTTGTACAGTTTCAATTCTTCGTTATAGTTGGGATTCCCAAACTTGCGAGGCGTACTCTAGATGACTTCGGGCGAATGTACAATAGAGTATTTTTAACATTTTATGCTCTTGAACTCTGGCGACATTCTCAAAATAAATCCGAGTGCACGAGATGCTTTATTAACCGTTTTAGAGATGTGCATATCGAAAAGTAGTTTTGAGTCGATCTCAATCGATATTCAAGAGATTGTAATTGTATATGATAGGGCTAGGTTTACGAGTACAAGAGTAAACAAAACACTTCGTAACAATGATATCTAATTATTGCTTAACACAGTAAGCTTGAAAAAGATCACGATCTTGTTGAATGTTTTGAAATACACATCTTATATGGGATTTAGAATCTTCATATCATCTGCATACATATTTTACAATGGTAAAAACAAGTGGAAATATCGTTTATAAAAACTGAAAACAGCAACGGGCCGAATAAAGGTCCCTGCGGAATGCCAGAAGGTATAAACACAGTTTTTCAGGAATAGCCATTGAGAACAACGGTTTGGCATTTGTTTTCAATGTAGCAAGAAAGCCCCCTGTAAAGATTACCCCTTCTTCCTACAGCCATAAGTTTGTACAGAAGTATAACATGATCTATTCTATCAAATGTCTTGCTATAGTCTGTGTATATGACAAAATCCGTTAGATAATCACTACAGACAATAAGATTCGATGCGGTGAAACGCCCCTTTAAGAACCCATGTTTTAATGAGGCATATAATTGTCTTATACTGCGAATGACGTTTGCCTTACCAAGCGCTTTGCTTATGGTACACAAGCCATACTCAACAGTAACAGAACTGAAGTAGAGAAGAAAAGGAGGATATAGAATTACCGTTACCATTACAGCCTATTAAAGTCCACTACTAAACATAGGCTTCACCTATAGATCGACTCTTCATATTTGCCATAGTTGCCACGCTTGGCAAGCGTGTTGGTAAAAATGCTGCTGCTCATCTCCTGATTTAGTTCTCTCTGTCGCCTCTTACGACACCTACGAGATGATGTGAGGTAGTGCATATTCTTACACCACCACTACACGGTTGCAAATACATACTATTACAGTAATATAATCTTTCATGGTAGAGTCACACTGCAGTGTATCTGATTACAGTATAAGCCGACCTTTATCGAGGAGGGGCCACGCTGAATTAGCAGCATACTGCTTCTGTATTACGTATGGTGAGGGGCAAGAAAAGGCGAGCATTTCTAATGACAACGGTGAAAGTAACAACGCATCCGCTCTTGATTACTATTTATCTAGGTTGGAATATTTGTCACAGAAGTCACATCTGGTAAGTGACTGCTGTGACACAGCGGGACTTTGTCCTCTTTTGTCAATCTTATATTAAAAAATTTGAGCCATTACTTTTGTGGATTGAAAAAATTTAACATAATCACATATTATTATTTTTATAGGATAAGGGTGACAAGCGAGCACACAGTCCACCTGATGGTAAGTGGTTGCTGTGGCCCATAGACATCTGCATCAATCCTCGATTATGAATCAAAATGCAAATGCGTTGTCACCCGTGAGGACTAAGATGGATTGCCTCTTTTCCAGTAAAAAGGGTCTCCGGTTCTCTACACTCACCATACGAAACACAGCAGCATTTAGCTGCTATTTTACGCTGGTATTCTGTGAGAGCGTGGTCCTTCCCCGGTCGACCCATTCGTGCTACAACTATACTAGTAATATAGCTGCAGCATGGCTCTACCGCGTATAAAACGTTAGACAACAGAGTTAGCAATGACACTCAGGTACGGTCAACAAGTTTTTATAGCTCCTTTTTTAGAGCTCCGTGGTAGAGCCATGCTGCAGCTATATTATGGTTGTAGCACGAATGCGTCGGCTCGACCGGGGAAGGACCACGCTCTCACAGAAAACCAGCGTAAAATAACAGCTTAACGCTGCTGTGTTTCGTATGGTGAGTGTAGAGAACCGGAGACCCTTTTTACTGGCAAAGAGGCATTCCATCTTAGTCCTCACGGGTGACAACGCATCTGCATCTTGAGTCTTTATTGAGGATAGTTGTAGATGTCTATGCGTCACAGTAACCACTTACCATCAGGTGGACTGTGAGCTCGTTTGTCACCCGATTCTATAAAAAAAAATGTTTCGATACAAATTGAAAAAAAATGTAATTGAATTCATCTATCTGTTGTTATGGTATGAAATAAATGTATTTTTAATAGTAAAAATAGTGGTGAAGTCATTGCGATTTCATGGCTAATTTACGCGTATTTACAACACAAGCTCACTCTTTCTTATGATTTCTTTATTTTAATTAAAACTTTTATCTTTTTACGTGAACAAAGGCTGTGAACTTTCTGTGATATTATTGCAACAAGATGTAAACTACACCCATTGAAACTCGTGAGAATAGGATTAATATTATAAATAATTATGTAATAAACAAACTCGTTTTATCTTTTAAAAAGGCTTTCATTAGCTTGACCTGTATGTGTGTGAACTGACGGTGAGCGGCAGCATCATCCTAATAATTATTAAAATATTGCGGTTGTCAACCCGCCTTCCAAACATGGCAACTATGGAAAATATCAAAGGTGGCAAACTTTGTTCAGCAGGGGATTCTTGATAGGTTGTGATAAAAATGATTTAATGTACATACATTGTACTTATGTATAAATGTAATAGAATTTTTTACTTCAGTTTTAACCCACTTCCGAAAGTCATTATGAAGAATCGATGACAATATGTATTGCTTTAATCAATTGTTCATCAATTCAATCGACAAATGATTGAATTGATGGCATCCACGATTTTTTTGCTACCAGGGCGGCACCCCTTTGGGATGAGTTGAAATATTTCATAGATTTCATAGCGGGGAAGTAATTTTTTAGAAAAATGTAAGGGGTAATGTGTATTTATGGTAATATTATTTATATTTTATACTTGTCAAACTTCGCACGGGTGATTTTTGGATCTCAACAACAGTGCCATCTATCGGGTCCCATTGTGAATCTATACCATGTTGGGACCCACTCAAATACATACAATTTTTATTAAAAATCAGTGCAGCCACTTTGGAGTTTTTGTGAGACTAACGGACAGCAATTGATTTTTATTTATAGAGATTAATTAGATTAGAAATAAATACACCAAGCTATGCATATAAATAAAATTTAAAAATTTAAGAATGAGTTATAAAAGTGCAATAAATTAGGGCAAACCACTGAGGCGTAGTTTTGTGTATTAATCTATAGAAAATGATATACTTTTATTTAAAAATAACTTCTCTATGGAATGAAATTGTGTGAGAAAACACTTCTTCTCAGTCCCAACTAGCGACATCTAGTGAGGGAAAGATTGGCCTTAATTTTTGTCTTAGTTTTCTTTTTAACTTTAATTACTTTTATTTCTCTTAGAACCAAATTTATTTATATTATTATGTTGAGCGATATATTTTACATAAACAAATCTATTTTAAAAATGCTCAGACTTATAATTTTTTCGTCATTATCATCACGACAGCCCTTAAAAAGTCCACTGTTAAACATAGTCTTCCCCAAAAATACGCACCGTAAAGCAAGATATTAAGCCACATGTGTTCATCGACTTCCAGCATCTCTAATCAAGCTGTCTCTACATCTAGTCCATTTTTATACGCACTCAAATTTGCCCTCAATTAAGAATCGTAATAATGTATATGAATCTTTACCCTTGAGGACTAAGTTCTGCAATTAGAGTTCCTTAACTAATGTAAAGACATGCTGGGGCTCTATTAATATTGGATCTTGGTCTAATACTTCCAAGGTAAACCGTGTTGTAAATGGTGTACTTGGTTTGAAGTAAAATACAGAAATAAATTTAAAAAAATATATTTTCACTGTACAGTTATTAACTATTATCTTAAAATAATCACGTAACAAAACTCATCACCAGCCACTGGAGTAGCCACCAGAGTAACCACCGTGCCCGCTTCCGAAACCACCGCTGTAACCACCGCTGTATCCACCGCTGTATCCACCGTTGTATCCGCTGCTGTATCCAGAGGAGAAGCTCGGAGCGGCTACTACTTTGTTAACGGACACAACTTGGGGCACGGAGACGACCTTGTTGACGCTGACTACTTGTGGGACGCTCACAACCTTGGGCACGTTCACAACTTTGTTGACGGTGACGAGCTGAGCTGATGGCGCGGAGTAGCCACCTAAGCCAGAGTAGCCACTGTATCCGGAGTAGCCGCCTAAGCCAGAGTAGCCACTGTAGCCAGAGTAGCCACCAATGCCTCCAGAGTGTAGCCCACTGAGGAAGCCGCGCTTCTCACGTACATTTTCTGCAGCGGCGCACGCCACCAGGCAGAGTACTGCGATCTATTTGGAAAATAGTTGAACGTTAACTGGCTATCTAATACATTGATGTTATAATAAAATCATTTTTTATAGAATAAGGGTGACAAACGAGCACACAGTCCACCTGATGGCAAGTGGATGCTGTGGCCCACAAATATCTACCACGGATATTTATCCTCGATTATGAATCAAAATGAAGATGCGCTGTCACCCCTGAAAACTAAGATAGAATATCTCGTTTTCAGTAAAGTAGGTCTCCGGTTTTCTAAACTCACTATACGAAACACAGTAGCATTAAGCTCTTATTTTACACTGGTATTCTGTGAGAGCGTAGTCCTTCCCCGGTCGAGCCGATCCGTTCGTGCTACAACCATAATATAGTTGCAGCGTGGCTTTACTAAGTATAATCAATAATTTTAAAATGAAATAAATAGTTAATTTGCTAAAATCTGTATGCAATAAAAGTTTAAATTATGTTATGAAATGTTAAGACGTTTGCGTCTTTCATTTTATTTTATTAAAAAAAATTAATATCCCCATAGTCTGTAGAAAGTCTAGCGCTGGAAATAGGTCCACCCCAACTATAGTTGTAGGTTGAAATAACAAAATGAATTGAAAGTTTAACGGCTCCATGGTAGGTTTGAACCCTACACGGAGTAAGTATTTGTATGGCCTACAAATAATTGTTCCGGGTCTGGATGTTTGTCCGTGTGAAATTAATGTAAGTAAACTGCCCCCATGATACAAAGAGAACATTCTAGTAAAGAGTTAACGTTTTTTGAATAAAAAAATTACATTTACATGTACAATTAATAAAAATTAATATTGCCCCATATTTTTTCATTAAGGATGTAAATTATGTTGATACTTACGAAGGATTTCATGTTTCTGTAATGTGGTTTGTTTAACTGGTGAGTGGATGTCGTGTTATGTACGGACAGTTTTCTGCGCCGATATATATATCACCGCTGCTCGATATTTCGCAATGCGTCCTCGTTGACCGAGTGACGAGTAAAATTTTGCACAGCATACGTCTTAGGAATATTCGTTCTTGCGACGGTGCTTGTCCTTCAATTTAAGGAAAGAGTTGGTTGCGTTCCGCAATTTTTATATTTGATTCTTGTTTATTATATTTGTTTTTGAATGGTAATAAAACTTTTTTTTCTTCTATAGACCAAGATTAACAAACGAGCACAGATTCCACCTGATAGTAAGTGGATGCTGTGGCCCATAGAAATCTATAACTATCCTCAATTACGAATCGTATCCAGAAAATTTCTCCGGTTCTTTACACTCACTATACGAAATACAGCACCATAAAGGTGTTATTTTACGCTAGTATTCTGTGACAGTGTAATCTTTCCCCGTTCAAGGTAACCCATCAGCGCTAATACTATAATATAGCTACGGCATGGATCTGCCACGTAAATGTATAAATAGAGGTGGAGAAAAAGAACACATCAATCAATTTCTTCTCAAGAATGTCGTAAAAGGCGACAATGTGATATGTCAGAATTTTTTTACATTTGCCTATATCTATCGGATATCTATCTGGCGTAAGCGACAGTTATAGTGCAATCTGGCAGTATGATTATCGTTTACGCCAGACGCAAAATACGCAGGAAACGTTGATATTTACTGGCACGTAAAGTTTACGCCTTTTCAACAAAGCCCCGGAAAACACAACAAAGTCCCAGATAGTCTAAAAATAATTAAAATGTTTTATTAAGCAACAATTATTAAATAGGATTTCTATAATATTATATAGAATATAAAATTGATAACGCTTGGTTATCAATTTTATATTCTATAAAACACACATTGTAATTAAATAAACCAAAGGTTATTTTGCCTTTGAATTAGAATTTATGAAAATATAATTTATCTGTAAACAACTCATCATGTTTTGCTTTTGTAGATAAGTGATAATACATAAGTGTTAGAACGGAATCGCAGATATCTTTTTTGTACAGCTTCAATTCTGTTAATGTAAATTTTATAGTTGGGATTCCAAACTTGCGAGGCGTACTCTAGATGACTTCAGACAAATGTACAATAAGGTACTTTTAACATTTTTATGCTCTTGGACACTGGTGATATTCTCAAAACAAATCGGAGAGCACGAGACGCATATCAAAAAGTAGTTTTGAGTCGAACTCAATCCATATTCAAGAGATGGTAATTGTATATGACAGGGCTAGGTTTACGAGTACAAGTATAAGAGTAAACAAAACACTTATATCTAATTATTGCTTAGCACAGTAAGCTTGAAAAAAATTGAGATCTTTTTGAATGTTTTGAAATCCACAATAATCTTATAAGGGACTTAGAATCTTCATGTCATCTGCATACATAAGAATTTTACAGTGGTAAAAACAAGTGAAAATATTGTTTATAAAAATCGAAAACAGAAACGGTCCGAACAAAGGTCCCTGCGGAATGCCAGAAGGTATAAACACGGTTTTCCAGGAATAGCCATTGAGAACAACGGTTTGGCATTTGTTTTTAACGTAAGAAGAAAACCCCTCTGTAAAGAGTACCTCTTCTTTCTACAGCCATAAGTTTGTACAGTAGTATGACATGATCTATTCTATCAAATGTCTTGCTGTAGTCTGTGTATATGACATTAACTTGCAAACGTTGCGACAAAAATCCGATAGACAATAAGATTCAATGCGGTGAAACGCCCCTTTAAGAAACCATGTTGGTCTTCACTAAATATATGTATGTTTTAATGAGGCATATAATTATCTTATAATGCGAATAACATTTGGCTTACCAAGCGCCTTTGCTTATGGTAGATAAGCCATACCAAACAGTAACTGTTACGGCTTGAATGTTTCACAATGTGTTTCGTAGGGTGGTTTTGGGAACCAGAGAACAACCAGACCAAGGGCTGGCTAACCCGATGATCCCAATCAGGAAGTAAATGAAAATAGCTTTAGAACTGGGTAGATAAGGCAAGGATACTCACAAGACTGGAGCACTCTTCGTGGTTATGGTGAAGTCTAAATATTTAGGCTGAAGTTCTCGTGTATACACAGACACCACACTGCACTTCGAATGTATATGGACACGAGCAATTGCACGATAGTCTTACAACTTATTTATTGAGTATTTATAAACGAGCAGTAACGAACATGTTTTATGCGTGCGCGGCCATCTTGCTTCTTCTTTTTCTTGACGATTAGGTGGCGCACCATTTTGAGTAGTGCGTATATGGGGGAGGCGGGAGGATAGGAAATACTTAGGAAAAGGATATTATATCGGGACTGTTCCGAAGCCACAACATTCCCTCCCACCTGAAATCACCTAGGGATTTCACAAGACAACCATCGACCCGGCAGCTCTCCAGGTCCCCAGTTGCTCATAGAATATAAATTAATATAAACCAAATAGATATTTGAGCCAAGTTGTGCATTGATAACCTTAACTAAACTACAAAACAAAATCAAACTTAGTTAATTTAATTGTAAAATTAGAACTTATAATCTAGCTTAATAAAACAATAAAAATAAGATTCAATCAAGAGGAAGAGGGCAGACTTTGACTACTGGTCTTGTAAGTAAGCCTCTTTTAGTCTTTAAGGTCACAACCCGGATAATATTGTCCTTTCCGGGGTGGATTTGGACTACTCGACCTAGGCGCCATTCGTTAGGTGGTAGATTAGGTTCAATGATTGAAACGAGTTGACCAATATTAGGATGTTTGTGATCATCCTTAAACCACTTAACTTTTTGTTGGAGCGTATGTAAATAATCATTTTGCCAAATACGCCAAAAACTTTGAGAGAGCTTTTGAAGTGACTGCCAGCGTGTTCTAGGATTCATATCTTCAACAGACGGTTCTGGTAGAGCGACTAAAGGACGTCCTACAATAAAATGACCGGCCGTGAGAACATCAACTTCGCCAGGATCAGACGATAACTGACAAATCGGTCTTGAGTTCAGCATCGCTTCAACTTTAGTTAAAACTGTAGTTAGTTCTTCAAACGTCAGGAGTTGTGAGCCTATGACCCTCTTGAGATAATATTTAGTACATTTTATATCACTTTCAAAAATGCCTCCAAAGTGAGGTCAGGCGAGACGTTAATTGATCAGAAATATCCTGTTTTTTATCTATCAATAATTTAACCATTTCCTCAAGATATCTTTTAGCGCCTACAAAGTTAGTGCCACAATCTGTCACAATATGTTGACATATTCCACGTCGAGACACGAATCTGTCTAGGGCGGCTAGAAACGCTTCTGTAGACAGTTCAGATACGAGTTCTAAATGAACTGCTTTTACAGATAAGCAGATGAACAAGCATATGTAAGCCTTACTGACCCGTGCTGGTCGTCTGTTTTCTTTTATAAGAAAAGGACCGCCAAAGTCGATCCCTATCTGTTGAAAACAGTAACCTTGTTGAGATCTACAAGGTGGCAGGTTGCCCATAGATGGCTGATAGGGTACAGGTTTAACCCGAAAGCAAGTCACACACTTTGTTAAAATAGAACGAATAAGATTTCTAATTCCTAAAATCCAGAACTTGCGAACAATTAGAGATTGTAACGTGCGAGGTCCACAGTGCAAATACCGTTTATGATAATAGCTAATAATTAATTGAGATAAAATAGATTGTTTCGGTAACAAATATGGATGTTTTGTGTGCTCAGGTAAATTGAAATTAGTAAGTCGTCCACCCACTCGCATGAGTCCTAGGTTATCAATAAACGGAGACAACTTTTGTAAGTATTTAGGTAGAGGCTTATGCGATTTTAATTTAGACATCTCTTGATTGAAGCTGCCCCATTGGACATATTTAATAAGGCTAAGCAGAGAGCACTTTACCTCATTCGTAGTAATGCGACCTTTCTCGCGTTGGCTTTGTTTTTTGCGCGAATTAGAAATGAAGCGAAAGACCCATGCCAATACTCGTTGTAGTCGCGATAAGGATGAATACCGATTTAATACATAACATAAATACATAAACACTCACGCCTGTCACCCAGAGGGGTAGGCAGAGATTATGGACTTCCATTTGGCACGATCCTGACACACCTCTCTCGCTTCCTCCACATCCATATACCTACGCATACACGCTCGTCGGTTAAAGGTACTCTTGATTTGGCCCATTTTTAATATATCGCCAATTTGGTCGATAAACTTTCGCCTAGGGCGACCCTTCCCGACTATGCCGTTCACCTCTGCAACATAAATTTGCTTTGTCACTCTTTCCTCATTCATTCTTTCTACATGGCCAAACCACCGAAGCATTCCTTTCTTAATCCTGGTCACAACATCATCTTGCAAACCACACTCTTCTCTTATTAAACAATTTCTCACTCTGTCATTCAGCTTCATCCCTAACATACTCCTTAATGACCGCATTTCTACAGCATTTATTCTACTCTCATGCTTCTTCTGCCACACCCAACTTTCACTACCATACATTAAAGTAGGTACTAACACAGCATTGTGAATTGCCATACGTGCCTTTTTGGACACATTCTGACTTTTCACAATAGAGTGTAGAGCCCCATTCACTCTATTTCCTGCATTCACTCGTCGTTCTATATCCTTATCATATCTACCATCCCTGCTAAACACACATCCCAAATATACAAACTCATCTACTTGCTCTACCAACTCCCCTTCTATTCTTATTTCACATATCGTTTTACTTTCTTCTCTTTCAAAAACCATAACTTTCGTCTTACTTGCGTTCACTTTCATTCCCTTTTCTTTTAATGTCCTGTTCATTAATGTAACCATCATTTGCAACTCGGCTGCCGACGACGCAAGTATGACTTGATCATCGGCGTACAAAAGGCATTTGACGGTTAACTCACCCATTCTTAACCCGCATTCTTCTACTTTCAAATTTTCCAAACAACTGTCCATAAACAGGTTGAACAACCACGGGGAAGCCACACAGCCCTGTCTGACACCTTTATGGATGTCAAACCAGTCCGAGTAGGCCCCGTTGATCCTGACACAAGCACTAGAGTCCCTATATAGAGACTTCAATGCCTGTATCAGACCAGCGCTCAACCCAAATGAGTTCAGTGTTTGCCATAACACATCCCTGTCCACTCTGTCATAAGCCTTCTCCAAGTCCATGAACGCACAAAAAACTTTTTGGTTTTTGGCCAAAAACTTCTCGGCGATCATGCGCATGGAAAAGACCTGATCCGTACATCCCATTCCCTTTCTAAATCCCGCTTGCACATCCCAAATTTTTCCGTCAGTTTCTTTCATAACTCTTTCAATTAGTACCTTAGCATACAGTTTTCCCACAATGCTAAGAAGGCTGATACCACGGTAGTTTTTACAGTCCTGCTGTGATCCTTTTCCCTTATATATTGGGACTATCACGGCTTTGCACCAGTCTCCCGGTACCCGCTTAAGTTCCCAACATAAATTAAACAAGGTGTACAGCAGGTCTGCCACCACTCCTTCTCCAGCCCTTAGCATTTCGAGAGATACTCTATCATAACCAGCTGCCTTACCTACATTCATACTTTTCATTGCTTTCATTATTTCATCTATACTTATATCTCTATCTATTTCCTCTTCTTTCGGAATTTCTATTTCATTTAATTCAAACGTCTCATCACTCATAAACACGCTTTCAAAGTATTCCTTCCATCTCCTTAAACTCAAAACTTCGTCATTCAGAATACAGCCATTCTGGTCTCGTATAGCATTCATTCTAGGCTGTTGTGAATGTCCCCTGGTAGTTCTTACGAGTTTCCAGAACATTTTAATGTTTTCCTGGAAGTTATCCGATATTCTTCTATCATTCTTATCCGTTCTTTCTTGCTTTTTCCTTTCAACTATTTCTTTTACTCTCTTATTTAGGTGTCTAAAAACCGCCTTTTTCCTTTCAATATCATCATTCATACTGCTAGAATTACTAGCCTTGGTTGCTAGTAAATCTAGCCATGCTTTCTTCTTTGCTTCAACTTCCATCCGTACCTCATCATCCCACCATAACGTGTTATTTTTCCTTTCATTTGTTCTCTTGCTTACACCACATACTTCGGTAGCTGCATCCACTAAACCTTTCTTGACATTATACCACACAGTCTCCAAGTCTAAATCATTCATACACAATTCAGCCATACCACTTATATTTTCTCTCAATCTACATTTGAACTTCTCTTTCACACCTTCATCTTGTAGCCTCTCTGTTTTTATACGCTGTAACGCTGTGGTAGACACAGATGTCCGATGCCTCCAACGTCTGAAAAGACCATTAATTCGGCATAAGACCAAGTAATGATCCGTCCCTACGTTAGAGCCCCGGTAAACCCTTGTATCTACCACCGCGCTCCTCATTCTTTCATCAACAATTATGAAATCTATCATACTTCTATCATCACCTCTTTCCCATGTATACGTGTGAATCTTCCTATGACGAAACAAAGTGTTCGTCACAACAAGATTCTTTTCCACGCATACGGCGAGAAGGCTTTCACCATTCTCATTTATACTTTCATCACCAAACGTTCCCAATATCCTTTCATAACCAAGCCTCCTCACCCCAACCCTTCCATTAAAATCGCCTAATATCACAATATTTTCATTAACCTTGCATTTCATTAGCACCATCCTTACCAACTCCCAAAACTGCTCTCGGATATAAGTGGGCTTAGACATGTCTGGGGCGTAGACCCCTAAAACAAACAACTTCTTTAAGCCCACTTTCATTCGTATCCATAGCAGTCTCGGGCTTACACATTCATACTCTTTTACACACTGACCCATTCTTTCTGAAAGGATGATACCGACTCCCTGGCATGCCCGCTCGGTCTCGTCTACACCAGACCAGTACGCGGTATACATGCCATGTGTAGTGGCATCCTTTCCCTTCCGTTTCGTCTCATTCACACATAACACGTCTATTCCTCTATCATACATCATATCGCATACTTCATCCATCTTATCATTCATTCCTCCACATACGTTCAATGTAGCCAGACGGGCTTCCGCAATCCACTTTTCGCCCCTCCGGGGGACAGAACGTGACGGGTGGCGAACCTCGTCGCCGGTTTTCCTCCCGGAGATTCTTCGCATCCCTGCCCCATTAAAGGGGCGCCGGGAACTCGGGGCCATTTCTTTAATATTTTGCCTCATGGTGCGAAAGTAAGTTGTGGTATTTTTTTTTTACGCCGCTACCACACGGCGAGGAGCCGAGTCAGTTCTTTCGGCTTTGTCGCTCGTTTAGCACCACCCGGGGGACACGTGTAGGGTGGGCCTAGGATTAGGTGGTCGAAGCCTACGGACGCGAGCGACTCACCCCGATTTAATAACACTTTCATAATGTCTTTATCAGATTCCCGAGATAGAGCAATCAGAGTGCGTGTTCTCAACTCTGGCAACACATCTTGGGCCTCACACCGACTTTGAGCTGGCCAGTGATCTGGACCACTAAGCATCCAATCTGGTCCTGACCAAGATCGCGTACAATTGACCAATTCTGCACACGAGAGACCTCGGCTAGGAAAGTCAGCAGGATTGTCCTGAGTCGAGACATGCCTCCAGTTAGAAGGTTCAAATGCGTCAGTTATTTTAACTACTCGATGCGCAACAAAATGTTTCAGTTTGTAAGGCTCGGTATTGATCCAAGCTAATACAGTTGAGCTATCAGTGTAGGCAACAATATGAGATATATTTATTTTCGAAATAAGTAAAGTTTGCATGTGTTTGAGAGTACGTGATAACAAGAGCGCACCGCACAACTCCAAACGATTAACTGTTAGAGGCTTAATCGGAGCCACTTTAGATTTAGAAATCAAAAGAGAAACTTGTCGAAGATAGACACAGCACCCATATGCTTTGGTTGATCCATCGCAAAACCCAATCAGCTGGTGTGTAGCTGCTAAGTCAATCACGGGTTTACGAGGGATTTTTATCGATGGTATATTATAGACAAGTCAGACACAAATGAAACCCAATCGTCACACAGATTGGCGGGAATGATTTCATCCCAAGACAATCCAATACGCCATAAGTTTTGAAGAAGTAGTTTAGCTAAAAGAATAAAAGGTGAAAGCCAACCCAACGGATCATAAATACTAGCTACGTGGGACAGGATTGAACGTTTCGTAAACTCCACTTTCACAGGAGAGACGGAGTAAGTGAAATAGTCTTCCTCAGGATCCCATTGAACTCCCAAAACTTTAAGCTTTATTGAACTATCATCAGAGAATGTCTTCGGACACTGACAATGTTCCATGGGTAACGATCGAAGAAATAAAGGGCTGTTACTGCTCCACTTACGCAAATCTAGCTGAGCACAATTAAGGAGATTGATTAAATCTTCTTTAAGCTGAGAGGCTGCTTCGACTGAGGAAGCACCTGTAGTAATATCGTCTATATAAGTATGATGCCGAAGAGCTTCAGCAGCATGAGGAAACTGATCACCGTGATCTGTAGCTAATTGATGTAATGTTCGTATCGCTAAGTACGGCGAGCTTTTGACTCCGTATGTGACCGTACGAAGTTCAAATTTTTGAACAGGCAAGGAAGGGGATTCACGCCATAGTACGTGTTGCCACACTCGATCCTCAGGCCTTATCAAGATTTGCCTGTACATCTTAGATATGTCACATGTAAACACTACATTATGGACCCGAAATCCAGTAATAATGTCAACCAAATCAGCCTGTAACTTCGGTCCAGTGTAAACAATATCATTTAAAGATAGTCCATTTGTCGTCTTGTGACTCGCATTGAATACGACGCGAAGTTTGGTCGTTATGCTTTCTGAACGAATCACACAATGGTGAGGAATGAAATATCTACCAGGTGTAGTATCCTTTCCCACTGGTTGCATATGGTTAAGCTGCTCATAATCACGCATAAAATCGTTATAGAGTGATTTAAGTTCTGGTTGTCGGCAAAGTTTTTTCTCAAGATTTATAAACTGCGACAAAGAACTATTATATGAGCCTCCCATATAGACAGACGACTGCTTCAATAAGATAGGAACTACATATCGACCGTCCGATTCCCTATAAGTTTGAGTGGAATACAGGCGTTCGACCTCCTCATCTTCTGGAGCAGGTATATGTTGATGAGGCGGTTCCTCGACTTCCCAAAATCGTTTCATCATCGTCTCCAATGAATTGGTTAAAGTAATCAACGAAGTGCCAACCGATTTTACCGGACTCTCCACGTTGGTGGGTCCTGAGAGCACCCAACCAAAGACGCTATGTAAAGCAGCAGGATAGCCGGGCTCTGGGTGAATGACACGGCCGTCATAGATGTGATGAAATACTTCCGCACCTAGCAATAAATCAACATCAGACGGTTTGTCAAAGTCACGGTCCGCTAATACTAAGTGTTTGTAACAGTCTCGAACCGCTAGAGGAATATCAGTGGTTGGCATTTTAGAAGTAATGCTATCGATGACTATAGGATTAATATCAAATTGCGGGCCATTCGAATCACACGGGCGTATAGAGCATTGAGTCACTCCCTTGACTTGACACACAGACTGTTGTCCAACTCCAGCCACAGTTGTGGTACATCGACGCAATTGAAAACCAAGTCTCTTTGCGCATTTCATAGTGATGAAGCAGTCCTGAGCGCCGCAATCGATCAGCGCTCTAACTTGATGGAACGTGCCACTAGAGTCCTGCACACGCACCATACACGTCCCGAGCAGCACCACGCATGGGCCACGAGCCTCTCCCACGAACGCACTCGTGTTAGTGTGGGCGCTACTCGAACCGGTGGTCACCGCGGTCGGTGATCGAACTTGGTTGTCGATGTGTACCAGAGTGTGATGATTACCACTACATATAAAACATCTCATTTTTGAGACGCATTTATCAAGAGAATGTTTTCGTAAACAGTTAATGCATAAATTATTTTGTTTGACAATATTTATTCTAGCACTGGTGTCTAAAGATTGAAACGTGGGGCACTTATAGATACTGTGCGCTGCGCCACAATAATAGCACGCTAGTGAAGCCAGCTGCTTCGAACTAGTAGGCTTAGACTGAGTAGTGAGCACGGAACATTTCAGGTTCGATGCCCGCGGTGAAACATTCTTGATCTGTTTACCGCCTAAAACTTGAGAAGATCGTGCCTTAATGTCAACATTAGCATTTATTTCTAAAACTTTTACATAGTTTTGAAGAAACTGCATAAGACTTTGAAAAGAAGGAATTTCCGATTTATTTTCAGATTCGAAGCGGTGGCGCGTATCTGAGTCCAGTGCGCGGAACGCTGCGTTAAATAAAATAAAATCGCCTAAGTCATCTAGCTCTAAGGCCTTAAGGGCATTGACTGACTCACAAAGAATATTAGTATATGTTTGTAAATCATTGAAATTAGGAGTTTTTAAATAAGGATGGCTATTTATTTGATCTAAATACGCCACGGCTAAAGTGCGCTTATTTTGATAACGCTTAATAAGTTCATTGAATACAAGCTCATAATTATCGGAAGTTAATTTTACCTTCTTTGCGATCCCTAAGGTGGATCCCGATAAACAAGAAATGAGATAGTGAAATTTAGTAATATTCGCGATTGATTTATTATTATGAATTAAGGTTACGAAAGTGTCGTAAAATGTTTGCCAATTCTCAATTTTTCCGTCGAACTTCAGAAGCTCAATTTGTGGCAGTCTAGCTTGTATCTTTTCCGCGTCGGCCGTAAAGGTGTAGTTAACGTCAGCGGACGTTGGGCTGCTGCTTCGTTTGCGCTCCGGTAGGGACATCTCTGCGGCAAAACTTAGGACTTCATAGTACATATCATCAAATGCAGACAACGCTTGCATATCTATTTTTTCTTTAGGAAACAGTGTCAGTTTTAACGAATTAATTTTTTCCGTAAGCAACACATATTCATCACGAATGTTCTCAATTTTAAGAAATCTAGATTTAAATTGGCTAACTTTAGATGAACTGGAGTCTTCCCGTATTTGAATGGATAAATCGAAAAGAGTTTGAATAGAACGAAAAACATACTCTCGCTGTGACGTATAAAGTTTAAGTTTCATTTCTTCTTGCGACATGATTATAAAATAACAGCGAAATATTAAATATAAATGTTAAGTATAATTATTAACGACAGATATTTAAATCAATATTTAAGTTTGTCAAAACTAAATTAACACTCTAACACTGAATTTTAATGTTAACGCTTTTTAACTGTTTGAATTCGATAACAATTAACAAACGACCTAACATTCAAAAATATACAAGTATTTATACTTAAGTGCTATTATTCCAAGACCAAATTAATCATTTCCATAAACTGATTTAGTAATTCTTTCCAACAATAATTATAAAATACCCTCAAATTATAATAATTTTCAAAGCGTAAGACTATCAATGCACATTCGAAATAAACTTAGCAATTATAACGCAATCAAATAAGATAAGTCTGCAAAGTCTGAGCAATACGAAACACTTCACGAGCATTCAAGTCTAGCAGGATTATAATTGAAATAAATTAGTTACTTTCAATTATAAGAAAAGTAGATTAAATAACAAAGTTTTCCTTAGAAATTGAACTTGATATTATATTAATAAGGAGCAGACTGTATAAAAATAGAAATCCATAGGTACCCGGATCGTATGGACCAGAAATTATGTTACGGCTTGAATGTTTCACAATGTGTTTCGTAGGGTGGTTTTGGGAACCAGAGAACAACCAGACCAAGGGCTGGCTAACCCGATGATCCCAATCAGGAAGTAAATGAAAATAGCTTTAGAACTGGGTAGATAAGGCAAGGATACTCACAAGACTGGAGCACTCCTCGTGGTTATGGTGAAGTCTAAATATTTAGGCTGAAGCTCTCGTGTATACACAGACACCACACTGCACTTCGAATGTATATGGACACGAGCAATTGCACGATAGTCTTACAACTTATTTATTGAGTATTTTTAAACGAGCAGTAACGAACACGTTTTATGCGTGCGCGGCCATCTTGCTTCTTCTTTTTCTTGACGATAGGTGGCGCACCATTTTGAGTAGTGCGTATATGGGGGAGGCGGGAGGATAGGAAATACTTAGGAAAAGGATATTATATCGGGACTGTTCCGAAGCCACAACAGTAACAGAACTGAAGTGGAGAAGAAAAGGAGGATATAGAATAACCGCTACCGTTACAGCCTATTAAAGTCCACTACTAAACATAGGCCTCACCTATAGATTGACTGATTGGCACCATATTTGCCATAGTTGCCACGCTTGGCAAGCGTGTTGGCAAAAATGCTGTTGCTCATCTCCTGATTTGGTTCTCTCTGTCGCCTCTTACGACACCTACGAGATGATGTGAGATAATGCATATTCTTTCACCACCACTACACGGTTGCAATTACATACAACTACACTAATATAATCTTTCATGGTAGAGTGACACTGCAGTGTATCTGATTACAGTATAAGCCGACCTTTATCGAGGAGGGGCCACGCTGAATTAGCAGCATACTGCTTCTGTATTACGTATGGTGAGGGATAAGAAAAGGCGAGCATTTCTAATGACAACGGTGAAAGTTGTCAATTTGGTTGGAATATTTGTCACAGCAGTCACTTCTTTTAAGTGACTGCTGTGACACGGGGGACTTTGTCCTCTTTAGTCAATCTTATATTTAAATATTTGAGCCATTATTTTTGTGGATTGAAAACATTTAACATAATCACATATTATTATTTTTATAGGATAAGAGTGACAAGCGAGCACACAGTCCACCCGATGGTAAGTGGTTGTTGTGCCCCATAGACATCTTCATCTATCCTCGATTACGAATAAAAATACAGATGCGTTGTTTCCCGATAGGACAAAGATACCTTGATTCTAGTAAAAAGAAGCAAGTTTTAAGTTTGATTTTTGGGATTCCTCTGTCATATGAGGAAACTCTTATGAGTTCGTTGTTAAGAAAAATATTAGTATCGGTAAGTTAAGAAAATATTTTTTTCTTAATTATTTAATAATATTTCAAAGCGTTAAGGCATCGCGGCGGTTGTATCTATATCCTTAAACCCTACCAGAAATGAGAGCCGACCTGTGACCAGTTTATGATTATTAATGTGAGTCTTGAATGTAAACAGGGAATGGATTTTTTTCCAACTTTCTTTGAATTTTAATTAAACTGGTGAAGTGCTAGTTGGTTCACTCTCCATTATGGTTTCGTACATATTATGACCAATTAACTTTATTTTTCTAAAAAAAATTATGTTCGTTTATTTTGTTCACAGTCTACGAGCTGCTTTGTGAATCGGTGTTTTTAGTATTTGTTGTTGAAATCAAAATGAAATCTTTATATAAAGAAATTTCATATTCCTAACTAGTTTCCTTTTTGCGATACATCCCGTAATAAAGACGGTCTAAATTGACAATTTTTATTTCTTTACTTTTGAAGATAAACAGAACAGAATATACATTTATTTATACTCAATAATCTCTAGGAACTATTTCTTACTTAAAACACTAGCTTATAATAAATAAAATAACTTGGCTACAAGTTCCAAGTGGTAGAGACGCCGTAGATGGTATAAGCATTGTCTTAGGTTTTTTTTTTAAAGAATTAGGGTGACAAACGAGCACACAGTCCACCTGATGGTAAGTGGTTGCTGTGGCCCATAGACATCTGCATCTATCCTCGATTATGAATCAAAATGCAAATGCGTTGTCACCCGTGAGGACTAAGACGGAATGCCTCTTTTCCAGTAAAAAGGGTCTCCGGTTCTCTACACTCACCATACGAAACATAGCAGCATTTAGCTGCTATTTTACACTGGTATTCTGTGAGAGCGTGGTCATTCCCCGGTCGAGCCGACCCATTCGTGCTACAACTATACTATTAATATAGCTGCAGCATGGCTCTACCACGTATAAAACGTTAGACAACAGAGTTAGCAATGACACTCAGGTACGGTCAACAAGTTTTTATTGCTCCTCTTTTTTATGTTTCCAACAATTTGAAAAAAAAAGTTTTTATAGCTCCTTTTTTATGTTTCCATACAAATTTAAGAAAAATGTAATTGAACTCATCTATCTATTGTTATGGTATGAAATAAATGTATGTTTAATAGTAAAAATAGTGGTGAAGTGATTGCGATTTCATGGCTAGTTTACGCGTATTTACAACACAAGCTTACTCTTTCTTATGATTTCTTTGTTTTAATTAAAACTTTTATCTTTTCACGTGAACAAAGGCTGTGAACTTTCTGTGATATTATTGCAACAAGATGTAAACTACACCCATTGAAACTCGTGAGAATAGGATTAATATTATAAATAATTATGTAATAAACAGAGTCGTTTTATCTTTTCAAAAGGCTTTCATTAGCTTGACCTGTATGTGTGTGAACTGAAGGTGAGCGGCAGCATCATCCTAATAATTACTCAAAATATTAAAATATTGCGGTTGTCAACCCGCCTTCCAAACATGGCAACTATGGAAAATAGCAAAGGTGGTAAACTTTGTTCAGCAGGGGATTTTTGATAGGTTGTGATAAAAATGATTTAATACATTGTACTTATGTATAAATGTAATAGAATTTTGTACTTCAGTTTTAACCCACTTCCGAAAGTCATGATGAAGAATCGATGACAATATGTATTGCTTTAATCAATTGTTCATCAATTCAATCGACAAATGATTGAATTGATGGCATCCACGATTTTTTTGCTACCAGGGCGGCACCCCTTTGGGATGAGTTGAAATATTTCATAGATTTCATAGCGGGGAAGTAATTTTTTAGAAAAATGTAAGGGGTAATGTTTATTTATGGTAATATTATTTATATTTTATACTTGTCAAACTTCGCACGGGTGATTTTTGGATCTCAACAACAGTGCCATCTATCGGGTCCCATTGTGAATCTATACCATGTTGGGACCCACTCAAATACATACAATTTTTATTAAAAATCAGTGCAGCCACTTTGGAGTTTTTGTGAGACTAACGGACAGCAATTGATTTTTATTTATAGAGATTAATTAGATTAGAAATAAATACACCAAGCTATGCATATAAATAAAATTTAAAAATTTAAGAATGAGTTATAAAAGTGCAATAAATTAGGGCAAACCACTGAGGCGTAGTTTTGTGTATTAATCTATAGAAAATGATATACTTTTATTTAAAAATAACTTCTCTATGGAATGAAATTGTGTGAGAAAACACTTCTTCTCAGTCCCAACTAGCGACATCTAGTGAGGGAAAGATTGGCCTTAATTTTTGTCTTAGTTTTCTTTTTAACTTTAATTACTTTTATTTCTCTTAGAACCAAATTTATTTATATTATTATGTTGAGCGATATATTTTACATAAACAAATCTATTTTAAAAATGCTCAGACTTATAATTTTTTCGTCATTATCATCACGACAGCCCTTAAAAAGTCCACTGTTAAACATAGTCTTCCCCAAAAATACGCACCGTAAAGCAAGATATTAAGCCACATGTGTTCATCGACTTCCAGCATCTCTAATCAAGCTGTCTCTACATCTAGTCCATTTTTATACGCACTCAAATTTGCCCTCAATTAAGAATCGTAATAATGTATATGAATCTTTACCCTTGAGGACTAAGTTCTGCAATTAGAGTTCCTTAACTAATGTAAAGACATGCTGGGGCTCTATTAATATTGGATCTTGGTCTAATACTTCCAAGGTAAACCGTGTTGTAAATGGTGTACTTGGTTTGAAGTAAAATACAGAAATAAATTTAAAAAAATATATTTTCACTGTACAGTTATTAACTATTATCTTAAAATAATCACGTAACAAAACTCATCACCAGCCACTGGAGTAGCCACCAGAGTAACCACCGTGCCCGCTTCCGAAACCACCGCTGTAACCACCGCTGTATCCACCGCTGTATCCACCGTTGTATCCGCTGCTGTATCCAGAGGAGAAGCTCGGAGCGGCTACTACTTTGTTAACGGACACAACTTGGGGCACGGAGACGACCTTGTTGACGCTGACTACTTGTGGGACGCTCACAACCTTGGGCACGTTCACAACTTTGTTGACGGTGACGAGCTGAGCTGATGGCGCGGAGTAGCCACCTAAGCCAGAGTAGCCACTGTATCCGGAGTAGCCGCCTAAGCCAGAGTAGCCACTGTAGCCAGAGTAGCCACCAATGCCTCCAGAGTGTAGCCCACTGAGGAAGCCGCGCTTCTCACGTACATTTTCTGCAGCGGCGCACGCCACCAGGCAGAGTACTGCGATCTATTTGGAAAATAGTTGAACGTTAACTGGCTATCTAATACATTGATGTTATAATAAAATCATTTTTTATAGAATAAGGGTGACAAACGAGCACACAGTCCACCTGATGGCAAGTGGATGCTGTGGCCCACAAATATCTACCACGGATATTTATCCTCGATTATGAATCAAAATGAAGATGCGCTGTCACCCCTGAAAACTAAGATAGAATATCTCGTTTTCAGTAAAGTAGGTCTCCGGTTTTCTAAACTCACTATACGAAACACAGTAGCATTAAGCTCTTATTTTACACTGGTATTCTGTGAGAGCGTAGTCCTTCCCCGGTCGAGCCGATCCGTTCGTGCTACAACCATAATATAGTTGCAGCGTGGCTTTACTAAGTATAATCAATAATTTTAAAATGAAATAAATAGTTAATTTGCTAAAATCTGTATGCAATAAAAGTTTAAATTATGTTATGAAATGTTAAGACGTTTGCGTCTTTCATTTTATTTTATTAAAAAAAATTAATATCCCCATAGTCTGTAGAAAGTCTAGCGCTGGAAATAGGTCCACCCCAACTATAGTTGTAGGTTGAAATAACAAAATGAATTGAAAGTTTAACGGCTCCATGGTAGGTTTGAACCCTACACGGAGTAAGTATTTGTATGGCCTACAAATAATTGTTCCGGGTCTGGATGTTTGTCCGTGTGAAATTAATGTAAGTAAACTGCCCCCATGATACAAAGAGAACATTCTAGTAAAGAGTTAACGTTTTTTGAATAAAAAAATTACATTTACATGTACAATTAATAAAAATTAATATTGCCCCATATTTTTTCATTAAGGATGTAAATTATGTTGATACTTACGAAGGATTTCATGTTTCTGTAATGTGGTTTGTTTAACTGGTGAGTGGATGTCGTGTTATGTACGGACAGTTTTCTGCGCCGATATATATATCACCGCTGCTCGATATTTCGCAATGCGTCCTCGTTGACCGAGTGACGAGTAAAATTTTGCACAGCATACGTCTTAGGAATATTCGTTCTTGCGACGGTGCTTGTCCTTCAATTTAAGGAAAGAGTTGGTTGCGTTCCGCAATTTTTATATTTGATTCTTGTTTATTATATTTGTTTTTGAATGGTAATAAAACTTTTTTTTCTTCTATAGACCAAGATTAACAAACGAGCACAGATTCCACCTGATAGTAAGTGGATGCTGTGGCCCATAGAAATCTATAACTATCCTCAATTACGAATCGTATCCAGAAAATTTCTCCGGTTCTTTACACTCACTATACGAAATACAGCACCATAAAGGTGTTATTTTACGCTAGTATTCTGTGACAGTGTAATCTTTCCCCGTTCAAGGTAACCCATCAGCGCTAATACTATAATATAGCTACGGCATGGATCTGCCACGTAAATGTATAAATAGAGGTGGAGAAAAAGAACACATCAATCAATTTCTTCTCAAGAATGTCGTAAAAGGCGACAATGTGATATGTCAGAATTTTTTTACATTTGCCTATATCTATCGGATATCTATCTGGCGTAAGCGACAGTTATAGTGCAATCTGGCAGTATGATTATCGTTTACGCCAGACGCAAAATACGCAGGAAACGTTGATATTTACTGGCACGTAAAGTTTACGCCTTTTCAACAAAGCCCCGGAAAACACAACAAAGTCCCAGATAGTCTAAAAATAATTAAAATGTTTTATTAAGCAACAATTATTAAATAGGATTTCTATAATATTATATAGAATATAAAATTGATAACGCTTGGTTATCAATTTTATATTCTATAAAACACACATTGTAATTAAATAAACCAAAGGTTATTTTGCCTTTGAATTAGAATTTATGAAAATATAATTTATCTGTAAACAACTCATCATGTTTTGCTTTTGTAGATAAGTGATAATACATAAGTGTTAGAACGGAATCGCAGATATCTTTTTTGTACAGCTTCAATTCTGTTAATGTAAATTTTATAGTTGGGATTCCAAACTTGCGAGGCGTACTCTAGATGACTTCAGACAAATGTACAATAAGGTACTTTTAACATTTTTATGCTCTTGGACACTGGTGATATTCTCAAAACAAATCGGAGAGCACGAGACGCATATCAAAAAGTAGTTTTGAGTCGAACTCAATCCATATTCAAGAGATGGTAATTGTATATGACAGGGCTAGGTTTACGAGTACAAGTATAAGAGTAAACAAAACACTTATATCTAATTATTGCTTAGCACAGTAAGCTTGAAAAAAATTGAGATCTTTTTGAATGTTTTGAAATCCACAATAATCTTATAAGGGACTTAGAATCTTCATGTCATCTGCATACATAAGAATTTTACAGTGGTAAAAACAAGTGAAAATATTGTTTATAAAAATCGAAAACAGAAACGGTCCGAACAAAGGTCCCTGCGGAATGCCAGAAGGTATAAACACGGTTTTCCAGGAATAGCCATTGAGAACAACGGTTTGGCATTTGTTTTTAACGTAAGAAGAAAACCCCTCTGTAAAGAGTACCTCTTCTTTCTACAGCCATAAGTTTGTACAGTAGTATGACATGATCTATTCTATCAAATGTCTTGCTGTAGTCTGTGTATATGACATTAACTTGCAAACGTTGCGACAAAAATCCGATAGACAATAAGATTCAATGCGGTGAAACGCCCCTTTAAGAAACCATGTTGGTCTTCACTAAATATATGTATGTTTTAATGAGGCATATAATTATCTTATAATGCGAATAACATTTGGCTTACCAAGCGCCTTTGCTTATGGTAGATAAGCCATACCAAACAGTAACTGTTACGGCTTGAATGTTTCACAATGTGTTTCGTAGGGTGGTTTTGGGAACCAGAGAACAACCAGACCAAGGGCTGGCTAACCCGATGATCCCAATCAGGAAGTAAATGAAAATAGCTTTAGAACTGGGTAGATAAGGCAAGGATACTCACAAGACTGGAGCACTCTTCGTGGTTATGGTGAAGTCTAAATATTTAGGCTGAAGTTCTCGTGTATACACAGACACCACACTGCACTTCGAATGTATATGGACACGAGCAATTGCACGATAGTCTTACAACTTATTTATTGAGTATTTATAAACGAGCAGTAACGAACATGTTTTATGCGTGCGCGGCCATCTTGCTTCTTCTTTTTCTTGACGATTAGGTGGCGCACCATTTTGAGTAGTGCGTATATGGGGGAGGCGGGAGGATAGGAAATACTTAGGAAAAGGATATTATATCGGGACTGTTCCGAAGCCACAACATTCCCTCCCACCTGAAATCACCTAGGGATTTCACAAGACAACCATCGACCCGGCAGCTCTCCAGGTCCCCAGTTGCTCATAGAATATAAATTAATATAAACCAAATAGATATTTGAGCCAAGTTGTGCATTGATAACCTTAACTAAACTACAAAACAAAATCAAACTTAGTTAATTTAATTGTAAAATTAGAACTTATAATCTAGCTTAATAAAACAATAAAAATAAGATTCAATCAAGAGGAAGAGGGCAGACTTTGACTACTGGTCTTGTAAGTAAGCCTCTTTTAGTCTTTAAGGTCACAACCCGGATAATATTGTCCTTTCCGGGGTGGATTTGGACTACTCGACCTAGGCGCCATTCGTTAGGTGGTAGATTAGGTTCAATGATTGAAACGAGTTGACCAATATTAGGATGTTTGTGATCATCCTTAAACCACTTAACTTTTTGTTGGAGCGTATGTAAATAATCATTTTGCCAAATACGCCAAAAACTTTGAGAGAGCTTTTGAAGTGACTGCCAGCGTGTTCTAGGATTCATATCTTCAACAGACGGTTCTGGTACAGCGACTAAAGGACGTCCCACAATAAAATGACCGGCCGTGAGAACATCAACTTCGCCAGGATCAGACGATAACTGACAAATCGGTCTTGAGTTCAGCATCGCTTCAACTTTAGTTAAAACTGTAGTTAGTTCTTCAAACGTCAGGAGTTGTGAGCCTATGACCCTCTTGAGATAATATTTAGTACATTTTATATCACTTTCAAAAATGCCTCCAAAGTGAGGTCAGGCGAGACGTTAATTGATCAGAAATATCCTGTTTTTTATCTATCAATAATTTAACCATTTCCTCAAGATATCTTTTAGCGCCTACAAAGTTAGTGCCACAATCTGTCACAATATGTTGACATATTCCACGTCGAGACACGAATCTGTCTAGGGCGGCTAGAAACGCTTCTGTAGACAGTTCAGATACGAGTTCTAAATGAACTGCTTTTACAGATAAGCAGATGAACAAGCATATGTAAGCCTTACTGACCCGTGCTGGTCGTCTGTTTTCTTTTATAAGAAAAGGACCGCCAAAGTCGATCCCTATCTGTTGAAAACAGTAACCTTGTTGAGATCTACAAGGTGGCAGGTTGCCCATAGATGGCTGATAGGGTACAGGTTTAACCCGAAAGCAAGTCACACACTTTGTTAAAATAGAACGAATAAGATTTCTAATTCCTAAAATCCAGAACTTGCGAACAATTAGAGATTGTAACGTGCGAGGTCCACAGTGCAAATACCGTTTATGATAATAGCTAATAATTAATTGAGATAAAATAGATTGTTTCGGTAACAAATATGGATGTTTTGTGTGCTCAGGTAAATTGAAATTAGTAAGTCGTCCACCCACTCGCATGAGTCCTAGGTTATCATTAAACGGAGACAACTTTTGTAAGTATTTAGGTAGAGGCTTATGCGATTTTAATTTAGACATCTCTTGATTGAAGCTGCCCCATTGGACATATTTAATAAGGCTAAGCAGAGAGCACTTTACCTCATTCGTAGTAATGCGACCTTTCTCGCGTTGGCTTTGTTTTTTGCGCGAATTAGAAATGAAGCGAAAGACCCATGCCAATACTCGTTGTAGTCGCGATAAGGATGAATACCGATTTAATAACACTTTCATAATGTCTTTATCAGATTCCCGAGATAGAGCAATCAGAGTGCGTGTTCTCAACTCTGGCAACACATCTTGGGCCTCACACCGACTTTGAGCTGGCCAGTGATCTGGACCACTAAGCATCCAATCTGGTCCTGACCAAGATCGCGTACAATTGACCAATTCTGCACACGAGAGACCTCGGCTAGGAAAGTCAGCAGGATTGTCCTGAGTCGAGACATGCCTCCAGTTAGAAGGTTCAAATGCGTCAGTTATTTTAACTACTCGATGCGCAACAAAATGTTTCAGTTTGTAAGGCTCGGTATTGATCCAAGCTAATACAGTTGAGCTATCAGTGTAGGCAACAATATGAGATATATTTATTTTCGAAATAAGTAAAGTTTGCATGTGTTTGAGAGTACGTGATAACAAGAGCGCACCGCACAACTCCAAACGATTAACTGTTAGAGGCTTAATCGGAGCCACTTTAGATTTAGAAATCAAAAGAGAAACTTGTCGAAGATAGACACAGCACCCATATGCTTTGGTTGATCCATCGCAAAACCCAATCAGCTGGTGTGTAGCTGCTAAGTCAATCACGGGTTTACGAGGGATTTTTATCGATGGTATATTATAGACAAGTCAGACACAAATGAAACCCAATCGTCACACAGATTGGCGGGAATGATTTCATCCCAAGACAATCCAATACGCCATAAGTTTTGAAGAAGTAGTTTAGCTAAAAGAATAAAAGGTGAAAGCCAACCCAACGGATCATAAATACTAGCTACGTGGGACAGGATTGAACGTTTCGTAAACTCCACTTTCACAGGAGAGACGGAGTAAGTGAAATAGTCTTCCTCAGGATCCCATTGAACTCCCAAAACTTTAAGCTTTATTGAACTATCATCAGAGAATGTCTTCGGACACTGACAATGTTCCATGGGTAACGATCGAAGAAATAAAGGGCTGTTACTGCTCCACTTACGCAAATCTAGCTGAGCACAATTAAGGAGATTGATTAAATCTTCTTTAAGCTGAGAGGCTGCTTCGACTGAGGAAGCACCTGTAGTAATATCGTCTATATAAGTATGATGCCGAAGAGCTTCAGCAGCATGAGGAAACTGATCACCGTGATCTGTAGCTAATTGATGTAATGTTCGTATCGCTAAGTACGGCGAGCTTTTGACTCCGTATGTGACCGTACGAAGTTCAAATTTTTGAACAGGCAAGGAAGGGGATTCACGCCATAGTACGTGTTGCCACACTCGATCCTCAGGCCTTATCAAGATTTGCCTGTACATCTTAGATATGTCACATGTAAACACTACATTATGGACCCGAAATCCAGTAATAATGTCAACCAAATCAGCCTGTAACTTCGGTCCAGTGTAAACAATATCATTTAAAGATAGTCCATTTGTCGTCTTGTGACTCGCATTGAATACGACGCGAAGTTTGGTCGTTATGCTTTCTGAACGAATCACACAATGGTGAGGAATGAAATATCTACCAGGTGTAGTATCCTTTCCCACTGGTTGCATATGGTTAAGCTGCTCATAATCACGCATAAAATCGTTATAGAGTGATTTAAGTTCTGGTTGTCGGCAAAGTTTTTTCTCAAGATTTATAAACTGCGACAAAGAACTATTATATGAGCCTCCCATATAGACAGACGACTGCTTCAATAAGATAGGAACTACATATCGACCGTCCGATTCCCTATAAGTTTGAGTGGAATACAGGCGTTCGACCTCCTCATCTTCTGGAGCAGGTATATGTTGATGAGGCGGTTCCTCGACTTCCCAAAATCGTTTCATCATCGTCTCCAATGAATTGGTTAAAGTAATCAACGAAGTGCCAACCGATTTTACCGGACTCTCCACGTTGGTGGGTCCTGAGAGCACCCAACCAAAGACGCTATGTAAAGCAGCAGGATAGCCGGGCTCTGGGTGAATGACACGGCCGTCATAGATGTGATGAAATACTTCCGCACCTAGCAATAAATCAACATCAGACGGTTTGTCAAAGTCACGGTCCGCTAATACTAAGTGTTTGTAACAGTCTCGAACCGCTAGAGGAATATCAGTGGTTGGCATTTTAGAAGTAATGCTATCGATGACTATAGGATTAATATCAAATTGCGGGCCATTCGAATCACACGGGCGTATAGAGCATTGAGTCACTCCCTTGACTTGACACACAGACTGTTGTCCAACTCCAGCCACAGTTGTGGTACATCGACGCAATTGAAAACCAAGTCTCTTTGCGCATTTCATAGTGATGAAGCAGTCCTGAGCGCCGCAATCGATCAGCGCTCTAACTTGATGGAACGTGCCACTAGAGTCCTGCACACGCACCATACACGTCCCGAGCAGCACCACGCATGGGCCACGAGCCTCTCCCACGAACGCACTCGTGTTAGTGTGGGCGCTACTCGAACCGGTGGTCACCGCGGTCGGTGATCGAACTTGGTTGTCGATGTGTACCAGAGTGTGATGATTACCACTACATATAAAACATCTCATTTTTGAGACGCATTTATCAAGAGAATGTTTTCGTAAACAGTTAATGCATAAATTATTTTGTTTGACAATATTTATTCTAGCACTGGTGTCTAAAGATTGAAACGTGGGGCACTTATAGATACTGTGCGCTGCGCCACAATAATAGCACGCTAGTGAAGCCAGCTGCTTCGAACTAGTAGGCTTAGACTGAGTAGTGAGCACGGAACATTTCAGGTTCGATGCCCGCGGTGAAACATTCTTGATCTGTTTACCGCCTAAAACTTGAGAAGATCGTGCCCTAATGTCAACATTAGCATTTATTTCTAAAACTTTTACATAGTTTTGAAGAAACTGCATAAGACTTTGAAAAGAAGGAATTTCCGATTTATTTTCAGATTCGAAGCGGTGGCGCGTATCTGAGTCCAGTGCGCGAAACGCTGCGTTAAATAAAATAAAATCGCCTAAGTCATCTAGCTCTAAGGCCTTAAGGGCATTGACTGACTCACAAAGAATATTAGTATATGTTTGTAAATCATTGAAATTAGGAGTTTTTAAATAAGGATGGCTATTTATTTGATCTAAATACGCCACGGCTAAAGTGCGCTTATTTTGATAACGCTTAATAAGTTCATTGAATACAAGCTCATAATTATCGGAAGTTAATTTTACCTTCTTTGCGATCCCTAAGGTGGATCCCGATAAACAAGAAATGAGATAGTGAAATTTAGTAATATTCGCGATTGATTTATTATTATGAATTAAGGTTACGAAAGTGTCGTAAAATGTTTGCCAATTCTCAATTTTTCCGTCGAACTTCAGAAGCTCAATTTGTGGCAGTCTAGCTTGTATCTTTTCCGCGTCGGCCGTAAAGGTGTAGTTAACGTCAGCGGACGTTGGGCTGCTGCTTCGTTTGCGCTCCGGTAGGGACATCTCTGCGGCAAAACTTAGGACTTCATAGTACATATCATCAAATGCAGACAACGCTTGCATATCTATTTTTTCTTTAGGAAACAGTGTCAGTTTTAACGAATTAATTTTTTCCGTAAGCAACACATATTCATCACGAATGTTCTCAATTTTAAGAAATCTAGATTTAAATTGGCTAACTTTAGATGAACTGGAGTCTTCCCGTATTTGAATGGATAAATCGAAAAGAGTTTGAATAGAACGAAAAACATACTCTCGCTGTGACGTATAAAGTTTAAGTTTCATTTCTTCTTGCGACATGATTATAAAATAACAGCGAAATATTAAATATAAATGTTAAGTATAATTATTAACGACAGATATTTAAATCAATATTTAAGTTTGTCAAAACTAAATTAACACTCTAACACTGAATTTTAATGTTAACGCTTTTTAACTGTTTGAATTCGATAACAATTAACAAACGACCTAACATTCAAAAATATACAAGTATTTATACTTAAGTGCTATTATTCCAAGACCAAATTAATCATTTCCATAAACTGATTTAGTAATTCTTTCCAACAATAATTATAAAATACCCTCAAATTATAATAATTTTCAAAGCGTAAGACTATCAATGCACATTCGAAATAAACTTAGCAATTATAACGCAATCAAATAAGATAAGTCTGCAAAGTCTGAGCAATACGAAACACTTCACGAGCATTCAAGTCTAGCAGGATTATAATTGAAATAAATTAGTTACTTTCAATTATAAGAAAAGTAGATTAAATAACAAAGTTTTCCTTAGAAATTGAACTTGATATTATATTAATAAGGAGCAGACTGTATAAAAATAGAAATCCATAGGTACCCGGATCGTATGGACCAGAAATTATGTTACGGCTTGAATGTTTCACAATGTGTTTCGTAGGGTGGTTTTGGGAACCAGAGAACAACCAGACCAAGGGCTGGCTAACCCGATGATCCCAATCAGGAAGTAAATGAAAATAGCTTTAGAACTGGGTAGATAAGGCAAGGATACTCACAAGACTGGAGCACTCCTCGTGGTTATGGTGAAGTCTAAATATTTAGGCTGAAGCTCTCGTGTATACACAGACACCACACTGCACTTCGAATGTATATGGACACGAGCAATTGCACGATAGTCTTACAACTTATTTATTGAGTATTTTTAAACGAGCAGTAACGAACACGTTTTATGCGTGCGCGGCCATCTTGCTTCTTCTTTTTCTTGACGATAGGTGGCGCACCATTTTGAGTAGTGCGTATATGGGGGAGGCGGGAGGATAGGAAATACTTAGGAAAAGGATATTATATCGGGACTGTTCCGAAGCCACAACAGTAACAGAACTGAAGTGGAGAAGAAAAGGAGGATATAGAATAACCGCTACCGTTACAGCCTATTAAAGTCCACTACTAAACATAGGCCTCACCTATAGATTGACTGATTGGCACCATATTTGCCATAGTTGCCACGCTTGGCAAGCGTGTTGGCAAAAATGCTGCTGCTCATCTCCTGATTTGGTTCTCTCTGTCGCCTCTTACGACACCTACGAGATGATGTGAGGTAATGCATATTCTTTCACCACCACTACACGGTTGCAATTACATACAACTACACTAATATAATCTTTCATGGTAGAGTGACACTGCAGTGTATCTGATTACAGTATAAGCCGACCTTTATCGAGGAGGGGCCACGCTGAATTAGCAGCATACTGCTTCTGTATTACGTATGGTGAGGGATAAGAAAAGGCGAGCATTTCTAATGACAACGGTGAAAGTTGTCAATTTGGTTGGAATATTTGTCACAGCAGTCACTTCTTTTAAGTGACTGCTGTGACACGGGGGACTTTGTCCTCTTTAGTCAATCTTATATTTAAATATTTGAGCCATTATTTTTGTGGATTGAAAACATTTAACATAATCACATATTATTATTTTTATAGGATAAGAGTGACAAGCGAGCACACAGTCCACCCGATGGTAAGTGGTTGTTGTGCCCCATAGACATCTTCATCTATCCTCGATTACGAATAAAAATACAGATGCGTTGTTTCCCGATAGGACAAAGATACCTTGATTCTAGTAAAAAGAAGCAAGTTTTAAGTTTGATTTTTGGGATTCCTCTGTCATATGAGGAAACTCTTATGAGTTCGTTGTTAAGAAAAATATTAGTATCGGTAAGTTAAGAAAATATTTTTTTCTTAATTATTTAATAATATTTCAAAGCGTTAAGGCATCGCGGCGGTTGTATCTATATCCTTAAACCCTACCAGAAATGAGAGCCGGCCTGTGACCAGTTTATGATTATTAATGTGAGTCTTGAATGTAAACAGGGAATGGATTTTTTTCCAACTTTCTTTGAATTTTAATTAAACTGGTGAAGTGCTAGTTGGTTCACTCTCCATTATGGTTTCGTACATATTATGACCAATTAACTTTATTTTTCTAAAAAAAATTATGTTCGTTTATTTTGTTCACAGTCTACGAGCTGCTTTGTGAATCGGTGTTTTTAGTATTTGTTGTTGAAATCAAAATGAAATCTTTATATAAAGAAATTTCATATTCCTAACTAGTTTCCTTTTTGCGATACATCCCGTAATAAAGACGGTCTAAATTGACAATTTTTATTTCTTTACTTTTGAAGATAAACAGAACAGAATATACATTTATTTATACTCAATAATCTCTAGGAACTATTTCTTACTTAAAACACTAGCTTATAATAAATAAAATAACTTGGCTACAAGTTCCAAGTGGTAGAGACGCCGTAGATGGTATAAGCATTGTCTTAGGTTTTTTTTTTAAAGAATTAGGGTGACAAACGAGCACACAGTCCACCTGATGGTAAGTGGTTGCTGTGGCCCATAGACATCTGCATCTATCCTCGATTATGAATCAAAATGCAAATGCGTTGTCACCCGTGAGGACTAAGACGGAATGCCTCTTTTCCAGTAAAAAGGGTCTCCGGTTCTCTACACTCACCATACGAAACATAGCAGCATTTAGCTGCTATTTTACACTGGTATTCTGTGAGAGCGTGGTCATTCCCCGGTCGAGCCGACCCATTCGTGCTACAACTATACTATTAATATAGCTGCAGCATGGCTCTACCACGTATAAAACGTTAGACAACAGAGTTAGCAATGACACTCAGGTACGGTCAACAAGTTTTTATTGCTCCTCTTTTTTATGTTTCCAACAATTTGAAAAAAAAAGTTTTTATAGCTCCTTTTTTATGTTTCCATACAAATTTAAGAAAAATGTAATTGAACTCATCTATCTATTGTTATGGTATGAAATAAATGTATGTTTAATAGTAAAAATAGTGGTGAAGTGATTGCGATTTCATGGCTAGTTTACGCGTATTTACAACACAAGCTTACTCTTTCTTATGATTTCTTTGTTTTAATTAAAACTTTTATCTTTTCACGTGAACAAAGGCTGTGAACTTTCTGTGATATTATTGCAACAAGATGTAAACTACACCCATTGAAACTCGTGAGAATAGGATTAATATTATAAATAATTATGTAATAAACAGAGTCGTTTTATCTTTTCAAAAGGCTTTCATTAGCTTGACCTGTATGTGTGTGAACTGAAGGTGAGCGGCAGCATCATCCTAATAATTACTCAAAATATTAAAATATTGCGGTTGTCAACCCGCCTTCCAAACATGGCAACTATGGAAAATAGCAAAGGTGGTAAACTTTGTTCAGCAGGGGATTTTTGATAGGTTGTGATAAAAATGATTTAATACATTGTACTTATGTATAAATGTAATAGAATTTTGTACTTCAGTTTTAACCCACTTCCGAAAGTCATGATGAAGAATCGATGACAATATGTATTGCTTTAATCAATTGTTCATCAATTCAATCGACAAATGATTGAATTGATGGCATCCACGATTTTTTTGCTACCAGGGCGGCACCCCTTTGGGATGAGTTGAAATATTTCATAGATTTCATAGCGGGGAAGTAATTTTTTAGAAAAATGTAAGGGGTAATGTTTATTTATGGTAATATTATTTATATTTTATACTTGTCAAACTTCGCACGGGTGATTTTTGGATCTCAACAACAGTGCCATCTATCGGGTCCCATTGTGAATCTATACCATGTTGGGACCCACTCAAATACATACAATTTTTATTAAAAATCAGTGCAGCCACTTTGGAGTTTTTGTGAGACTAACGGACAGCAATTGATTTTTATTTATAGAGATTAATTAGATTAGAAATAAATACACCAAGCTATGCATATAAATAAAATTTAAAAATTTAAGAATGAGTTATAAAAGTGCAATAAATTAGGGCAAACCACTGAGGCGTAGTTTTGTGTATTAATCTATAGAAAATGATATACTTTTATTTAAAAATAACTTCTCTATGGAATGAAATTGTGTGAGAAAACACTTCTTCTCAGTCCCAACTAGCGACATCTAGTGAGGGAAAGATTGGCCTTAATTTTTGTCTTAGTTTTCTTTTTAACTTTAATTACTTTTATTTCTCTTAGAACCAAATTTATTTATATTATTATGTTGAGCGATATATTTTACATAAACAAATCTATTTTAAAAATGCTCAGACTTATAATTTTTTCGTCATTATCATCACGACAGCCCTTAAAAAGTCCACTGTTAAACATAGTCTTCCCCAAAAATACGCACCGTAAAGCAAGATATTAAGCCACATGTGTTCATCGACTTCCAGCATCTCTAATCAAGCTGTCTCTACATCTAGTCCATTTTTATACGCACTCAAATTTGCCCTCAATTAAGAATCGTAATAATGTATATGAATCTTTACCCTTGAGGACTAAGTTCTGCAATTAGAGTTCCTTAACTAATGTAAAGACATGCTGGGGCTCTATTAATATTGGATCTTGGTCTAATACTTCCAAGGTAAACCGTGTTGTAAATGGTGTACTTGGTTTGAAGTAAAATACAGAAATAAATTTAAAAAAATATATTTTCACTGTACAGTTATTAACTATTATCTTAAAATAATCACGTAACAAAACTCATCACCAGCCACTGGAGTAGCCACCAGAGTAACCACCGTGCCCGCTTCCGAAACCACCGCTGTAACCACCGCTGTATCCACCGCTGTATCCACCGTTGTATCCGCTGCTGTATCCAGAGGAGAAGCTCGGAGCGGCTACTACTTTGTTAACGGACACAACTTGGGGCACGGAGACGACCTTGTTGACGCTGACTACTTGTGGGACGCTCACAACCTTGGGCACGTTCACAACTTTGTTGACGGTGACGAGCTGAGCTGATGGCGCGGAGTAGCCACCTAAGCCAGAGTAGCCACTGTATCCGGAGTAGCCGCCTAAGCCAGAGTAGCCACTGTAGCCAGAGTAGCCACCAATGCCTCCAGAGTGTAGCCCACTGAGGAAGCCGCGCTTCTCACGTACATTTTCTGCAGCGGCGCACGCCACCAGGCAGAGTACTGCGATCTATTTGGAAAATAGTTGAACGTTAACTGGCTATCTAATACATTGATGTTATAATAAAATCATTTTTTATAGAATAAGGGTGACAAACGAGCACACAGTCCACCTGATGGCAAGTGGATGCTGTGGCCCACAAATATCTACCACGGATATTTATCCTCGATTATGAATCAAAATGAAGATGCGCTGTCACCCCTGAAAACTAAGATAGAATATCTCGTTTTCAGTAAAGTAGGTCTCCGGTTTTCTAAACTCACTATACGAAACACAGTAGCATTAAGCTCTTATTTTACACTGGTATTCTGTGAGAGCGTAGTCCTTCCCCGGTCGAGCCGATCCGTTCGTGCTACAACCATAATATAGTTGCAGCGTGGCTTTACTAAGTATAATCAATAATTTTAAAATGAAATAAATAGTTAATTTGCTAAAATCTGTATGCAATAAAAGTTTAAATTATGTTATGAAATGTTAAGACGTTTGCGTCTTTCATTTTATTTTATTAAAAAAAATTAATATCCCCATAGTCTGTAGAAAGTCTAGCGCTGGAAATAGGTCCACCCCAACTATAGTTGTAGGTTGAAATAACAAAATGAATTGAAAGTTTAACGGCTCCATGGTAGGTTTGAACCCTACACGGAGTAAGTATTTGTATGGCCTACAAATAATTGTTCCGGGTCTGGATGTTTGTCCGTGTGAAATTAATGTAAGTAAACTGCCCCCATGATACAAAGAGAACATTCTAGTAAAGAGTTAACGTTTTTTGAATAAAAAAATTACATTTACATGTACAATTAATAAAAATTAATATTGCCCCATATTTTTTCATTAAGGATGTAAATTATGTTGATACTTACGAAGGATTTCATGTTTCTGTAATGTGGTTTGTTTAACTGGTGAGTGGATGTCGTGTTATGTACGGACAGTTTTCTGCGCCGATATATATATCACCGCTGCTCGATATTTCGCAATGCGTCCTCGTTGACCGAGTGACGAGTAAAATTTTGCACAGCATACGTCTTAGGAATATTCGTTCTTGCGACGGTGCTTGTCCTTCAATTTAAGGAAAGAGTTGGTTGCGTTCCGCAATTTTTATATTTGATTCTTGTTTATTATATTTGTTTTTGAATGGTAATAAAACTTTTTTTTCTTCTATAGACCAAGATTAACAAACGAGCACAGATTCCACCTGATAGTAAGTGGATGCTGTGGCCCATAGAAATCTATAACTATCCTCAATTACGAATCGTATCCAGAAAATTTCTCCGGTTCTTTACACTCACTATACGAAATACAGCACCATAAAGGTGTTATTTTACGCTAGTATTCTGTGACAGTGTAATCTTTCCCCGTTCAAGGTAACCCATCAGCGCTAATACTATAATATAGCTACGGCATGGATCTGCCACGTAAATGTATAAATAGAGGTGGAGAAAAAGAACACATCAATCAATTTCTTCTCAAGAATGTCGTAAAAGGCGACAATGTGATATGTCAGAATTTTTTTACATTTGCCTATATCTATCGGATATCTATCTGGCGTAAGCGACAGTTATAGTGCAATCTGGCAGTATGATTATCGTTTACGCCAGACGCAAAATACGCAGGAAACGTTGATATTTACTGGCACGTAAAGTTTACGCCTTTTCAACAAAGCCCCGGAAAACACAACAAAGTCCCAGATAGTCTAAAAATAATTAAAATGTTTTATTAAGCAACAATTATTAAATAGGATTTCTATAATATTATATAGAATATAAAATTGATAACGCTTGGTTATCAATTTTATATTCTATAAAACACACATTGTAATTAAATAAACCAAAGGTTATTTTGCCTTTGAATTAGAATTTATGAAAATATAATTTATCTGTAAACAACTCATCATGTTTTGCTTTTGTAGATAAGTGATAATACATAAGTGTTAGAACGGAATCGCAGATATCTTTTTTGTACAGCTTCAATTCTGTTAATGTAAATTTTATAGTTGGGATTCCAAACTTGCGAGGCGTACTCTAGATGACTTCAGACAAATGTACAATAAGGTACTTTTAACATTTTTATGCTCTTGGACACTGGTGATATTCTCAAAACAAATCGGAGAGCACGAGACGCATATCAAAAAGTAGTTTTGAGTCGAACTCAATCCATATTCAAGAGATGGTAATTGTATATGACAGGGCTAGGTTTACGAGTACAAGTATAAGAGTAAACAAAACACTTATATCTAATTATTGCTTAGCACAGTAAGCTTGAAAAAAATTGAGATCTTTTTGAATGTTTTGAAATCCACAATAATCTTATAAGGGACTTAGAATCTTCATGTCATCTGCATACATAAGAATTTTACAGTGGTAAAAACAAGTGAAAATATTGTTTATAAAAATCGAAAACAGAAACGGTCCGAACAAAGGTCCCTGCGGAATGCCAGAAGGTATAAACACGGTTTTCCAGGAATAGCCATTGAGAACAACGGTTTGGCATTTGTTTTTAACGTAAGAAGAAAACCCCTCTGTAAAGAGTACCTCTTCTTTCTACAGCCATAAGTTTGTACAGTAGTATGACATGATCTATTCTATCAAATGTCTTGCTGTAGTCTGTGTATATGACATTAACTTGCAAACGTTGCGACAAAAATCCGATAGACAATAAGATTCAATGCGGTGAAACGCCCCTTTAAGAAACCATGTTGGTCTTCACTAAATATATGTATGTTTTAATGAGGCATATAATTATCTTATAATGCGAATAACATTTGGCTTACCAAGCGCCTTTGCTTATGGTAGATAAGCCATACCAAACAGTAACTGTTACGGCTTGAATGTTTCACAATGTGTTTCGTAGGGTGGTTTTGGGAACCAGAGAACAACCAGACCAAGGGCTGGCTAACCCGATGATCCCAATCAGGAAGTAAATGAAAATAGCTTTAGAACTGGGTAGATAAGGCAAGGATACTCACAAGACTGGAGCACTCTTCGTGGTTATGGTGAAGTCTAAATATTTAGGCTGAAGTTCTCGTGTATACACAGACACCACACTGCACTTCGAATGTATATGGACACGAGCAATTGCACGATAGTCTTACAACTTATTTATTGAGTATTTATAAACGAGCAGTAACGAACATGTTTTATGCGTGCGCGGCCATCTTGCTTCTTCTTTTTCTTGACGATTAGGTGGCGCACCATTTTGAGTAGTGCGTATATGGGGGAGGCGGGAGGATAGGAAATACTTAGGAAAAGGATATTATATCGGGACTGTTCCGAAGCCACAACATTCCCTCCCACCTGAAATCACCTAGGGATTTCACAAGACAACCATCGACCCGGCAGCTCTCCAGGTCCCCAGTTGCTCATAGAATATAAATTAATATAAACCAAATAGATATTTGAGCCAAGTTGTGCATTGATAACCTTAACTAAACTACAAAACAAAATCAAACTTAGTTAATTTAATTGTAAAATTAGAACTTATAATCTAGCTTAATAAAACAATAAAAATAAGATTCAATCAAGAGGAAGAGGGCAGACTTTGACTACTGGTCTTGTAAGTAAGCCTCTTTTAGTCTTTAAGGTCACAACCCGGATAATATTGTCCTTTCCGGGGTGGATTTGGACTACTCGACCTAGGCGCCATTCGTTAGGTGGTAGATTAGGTTCAATGATTGAAACGAGTTGACCAATATTAGGATGTTTGTGATCATCCTTAAACCACTTAACTTTTTGTTGGAGCGTATGTAAATAATCATTTTGCCAAATACGCCAAAAACTTTGAGAGAGCTTTTGAAGTGACTGCCAGCGTGTTCTAGGATTCATATCTTCAACAGACGGTTCTGGTAGAGCGACTAAAGGACGTCCTACAATAAAATGACCGGCCGTGAGAACATCAACTTCGCCAGGATCAGACGATAACTGACAAATCGGTCTTGAGTTCAGCATCGCTTCAACTTTAGTTAAAACTGTAGTTAGTTCTTCAAACGTCAGGAGTTGTGAGCCTATGACCCTCTTGAGATAATATTTAGTACATTTTATATCACTTTCAAAAATGCCTCCAAAGTGAGGTCAGGCGAGACGTTAATTGATCAGAAATATCCTGTTTTTTATCTATCAATAATTTAACCATTTCCTCAAGATATCTTTTAGCGCCTACAAAGTTAGTGCCACAATCTGTCACAATATGTTGACATATTCCACGTCGAGACACGAATCTGTCTAGGGCGGCTAGAAACGCTTCTGTAGACAGTTCAGATACGAGTTCTAAATGAACTGCTTTTACAGATAAGCAGATGAACAAGCATATGTAAGCCTTACTGACCCGTGCTGGTCGTCTGTTTTCTTTTATAAGAAAAGGACCGCCAAAGTCGATCCCTATCTGTTGAAAACAGTAACCTTGTTGAGATCTACAAGGTGGCAGGTTGCCCATAGATGGCTGATAGGGTACAGGTTTAACCCGAAAGCAAGTCACACACTTTGTTAAAATAGAACGAATAAGATTTCTAATTCCTAAAATCCAGAACTTGCGAACAATTAGAGATTGTAACGTGCGAGGTCCACAGTGCAAATACCGTTTATGATAATAGCTAATAATTAATTGAGATAAAATAGATTGTTTCGGTAACAAATATGGATGTTTTGTGTGCTCAGGTAAATTGAAATTAGTAAGTCGTCCACCCACTCGCATGAGTCCTAGGTTATCAATAAACGGAGACAACTTTTGTAAGTATTTAGGTAGAGGCTTATGCGATTTTAATTTAGACATCTCTTGATTGAAGCTGCCCCATTGGACATATTTAATAAGGCTAAGCAGAGAGCACTTTACCTCATTCGTAGTAATGCGACCTTTCTCGCGTTGGCTTTGTTTTTTGCGCGAATTAGAAATGAAGCGAAAGACCCATGCCAATACTCGTTGTAGTCGCGATAAGGATGAATACCGATTTAATAACACTTTCATAATGTCTTTATCAGATTCCCGAGATAGAGCAATCAGAGTGCGTGTTCTCAACTCTGGCAACACATCTTGGGCCTCACACCGACTTTGAGCTGGCCAGTGATCTGGACCACTAAGCATCCAATCTGGTCCTGACCAAGATCGCGTACAATTGACCAATTCTGCACACGAGAGACCTCGGCTAGGAAAGTCAGCAGGATTGTCCTGAGTCGAGACATGCCTCCAGTTAGAAGGTTCAAATGCGTCAGTTATTTTAACTACTCGATGCGCAACAAAATGTTTCAGTTTGTAAGGCTCGGTATTGATCCAAGCTAATACAGTTGAGCTATCAGTGTAGGCAACAATATGAGATATATTTATTTTCGAAATAAGTAAAGTTTGCATGTGTTTGAGAGTACGTGATAACAAGAGCGCACCGCACAACTCCAAACGATTAACTGTTAGAGGCTTAATCGGAGCCACTTTAGATTTAGAAATCAAAAGAGAAACTTGTCGAAGATAGACACAGCACCCATATGCTTTGGTTGATCCATCGCAAAACCCAATCAGCTGGTGTGTAGCTGCTAAGTCAATCACGGGTTTACGAGGGATTTTTATCGATGGTATATTATAGACAAGTCAGACACAAATGAAACCCAATCGTCACACAGATTGGCGGGAATGATTTCATCCCAAGACAATCCAATACGCCATAAGTTTTGAAGAAGTAGTTTAGCTAAAAGAATAAAAGGTGAAAGCCAACCCAACGGATCATAAATACTAGCTACGTGGGACAGGATTGAACGTTTCGTAAACTCCACTTTCACAGGAGAGACGGAGTAAGTGAAATAGTCTTCCTCAGGATCCCATTGAACTCCCAAAACTTTAAGCTTTATTGAACTATCATCAGAGAATGTCTTCGGACACTGACAATGTTCCATGGGTAACGATCGAAGAAATAAAGGGCTGTTACTGCTCCACTTACGCAAATCTAGCTGAGCACAATTAAGGAGATTGATTAAATCTTCTTTAAGCTGAGAGGCTGCTTCGACTGAGGAAGCACCTGTAGTAATATCGTCTATATAAGTATGATGCCGAAGAGCTTCAGCAGCATGAGGAAACTGATCACCGTGATCTGTAGCTAATTGATGTAATGTTCGTATCGCTAAGTACGGCGAGCTTTTGACTCCGTATGTGACCGTACGAAGTTCAAATTTTTGAACAGGCAAGGAAGGGGATTCACGCCATAGTACGTGTTGCCACACTCGATCCTCAGGCCTTATCAAGATTTGCCTGTACATCTTAGATATGTCACATGTAAACACTACATTATGGACCCGAAATCCAGTAATAATGTCAACCAAATCAGCCTGTAACTTCGGTCCAGTGTAAACAATATCATTTAAAGATAGTCCATTTGTCGTCTTGTGACTCGCATTGAATACGACGCGAAGTTTGGTCGTTATGCTTTCTGAACGAATCACACAATGGTGAGGAATGAAATATCTACCAGGTGTAGTATCCTTTCCCACTGGTTGCATATGGTTAAGCTGCTCATAATCACGCATAAAATCGTTATAGAGTGATTTAAGTTCTGGTTGTCGGCAAAGTTTTTTCTCAAGATTTATAAACTGCGACAAAGAACTATTATATGAGCCTCCCATATAGACAGACGACTGCTTCAATAAGATAGGAACTACATATCGACCGTCCGATTCCCTATAAGTTTGAGTGGAATACAGGCGTTCGACCTCCTCATCTTCTGGAGCAGGTATATGTTGATGAGGCGGTTCCTCGACTTCCCAAAATCGTTTCATCATCGTCTCCAATGAATTGGTTAAAGTAATCAACGAAGTGCCAACCGATTTTACCGGACTCTCCACGTTGGTGGGTCCTGAGAGCACCCAACCAAAGACGCTATGTAAAGCAGCAGGATAGCCGGGCTCTGGGTGAATGACACGGCCGTCATAGATGTGATGAAATACTTCCGCACCTAGCAATAAATCAACATCAGACGGTTTGTCAAAGTCACGGTCCGCTAATACTAAGTGTTTGTAACAGTCTCGAACCGCTAGAGGAATATCAGTGGTTGGCATTTTAGAAGTAATGCTATCGATGACTATAGGATTAATATCAAATTGCGGGCCATTCGAATCACACGGGCGTATAGAGCATTGAGTCACTCCCTTGACTTGACACACAGACTGTTGTCCAACTCCAGCCACAGTTGTGGTACATCGACGCAATTGAAAACCAAGTCTCTTTGCGCATTTCATAGTGATGAAGCAGTCCTGAGCGCCGCAATCGATCAGCGCTCTAACTTGATGGAACGTGCCACTAGAGTCCTGCACACGCACCATACACGTCCCGAGCAGCACCACGCATGGGCCACGAGCCTCTCCCACGAACGCACTCGTGTTAGTGTGGGCGCTACTCGAACCGGTGGTCACCGCGGTCGGTGATCGAACTTGGTTGTCGATGTGTACCAGAGTGTGATGATTACCACTACATATAAAACATCTCATTTTTGAGACGCATTTATCAAGAGAATGTTTTCGTAAACAGTTAATGCATAAATTATTTTGTTTGACAATATTTATTCTAGCACTGGTGTCTAAAGATTGAAACGTGGGGCACTTATAGATACTGTGCGCTGCGCCACAATAATAGCACGCTAGTGAAGCCAGCTGCTTCGAACTAGTAGGCTTAGACTGAGTAGTGAGCACGGAACATTTCAGGTTCGATGCCCGCGGTGAAACATTCTTGATCTGTTTACCGCCTAAAACTTGAGAAGATCGTGCCCTAATGTCAACATTAGCATTTATTTCTAAAACTTTTACATAGTTTTGAAGAAACTGCATAAGACTTTGAAAAGAAGGAATTTCCGATTTATTTTCAGATTCGAAGCGGTGGCGCGTATCTGAGTCCAGTGCGCGAAACGCTGCGTTAAATAAAATAAAATCGCCTAAGTCATCTAGCTCTAAGGCCTTAAGGGCATTGACTGACTCACAAAGAATATTAGTATATGTTTGTAAATCATTGAAATTAGGAGTTTTTAAATAAGGATGGCTATTTATTTGATCTAAATACGCCACGGCTAAAGTGCGCTTATTTTGATAACGCTTAATAAGTTCATTGAATACAAGCTCATAATTATCGGAAGTTAATTTTACCTTCTTTGCGATCCCTAAGGTGGATCCCGATAAACAAGAAATGAGATAGTGAAATTTAGTAATATTCGCGATTGATTTATTATTATGAATTAAGGTTACGAAAGTGTCGTAAAATGTTTGCCAATTCTCAATTTTTCCGTCGAACTTCAGAAGCTCAATTTGTGGCAGTCTAGCTTGTATCTTTTCCGCGTCGGCCGTAAAGGTGTAGTTAACGTCAGCGGACGTTGGGCTGCTGCTTCGTTTGCGCTCCGGTAGGGACATCTCTGCGGCAAAACTTAGGACTTCATAGTACATATCATCAAATGCAGACAACGCTTGCATATCTATTTTTTCTTTAGGAAACAGTGTCAGTTTTAACGAATTAATTTTTTCCGTAAGCAACACATATTCATCACGAATGTTCTCAATTTTAAGAAATCTAGATTTAAATTGGCTAACTTTAGATGAACTGGAGTCTTCCCGTATTTGAATGGATAAATCGAAAAGAGTTTGAATAGAACGAAAAACATACTCTCGCTGTGACGTATAAAGTTTAAGTTTCATTTCTTCTTGCGACATGATTATAAAATAACAGCGAAATATTAAATATAAATGTTAAGTATAATTATTAACGACAGATATTTAAATCAATATTTAAGTTTGTCAAAACTAAATTAACACTCTAACACTGAATTTTAATGTTAACGCTTTTTAACTGTTTGAATTCGATAACAATTAACAAACGACCTAACATTCAAAAATATACAAGTATTTATACTTAAGTGCTATTATTCCAAGACCAAATTAATCATTTCCATAAACTGATTTAGTAATTCTTTCCAACAATAATTATAAAATACCCTCAAATTATAATAATTTTCAAAGCGTAAGACTATCAATGCACATTCGAAATAAACTTAGCAATTATAACGCAATCAAATAAGATAAGTCTGCAAAGTCTGAGCAATACGAAACACTTCACGAGCATTCAAGTCTAGCAGGATTATAATTGAAATAAATTAGTTACTTTCAATTATAAGAAAAGTAGATTAAATAACAAAGTTTTCCTTAGAAATTGAACTTGATATTATATTAATAAGGAGCAGACTGTATAAAAATAGAAATCCATAGGTACCCGGATCGTATGGACCAGAAATTATGTTACGGCTTGAATGTTTCACAATGTGTTTCGTAGGGTGGTTTTGGGAACCAGAGAACAACCAGACCAAGGGCTGGCTAACCCGATGATCCCAATCAGGAAGTAAATGAAAATAGCTTTAGAACTGGGTAGATAAGGCAAGGATACTCACAAGACTGGAGCACTCCTCGTGGTTATGGTGAAGTCTAAATATTTAGGCTGAAGCTCTCGTGTATACACAGACACCACACTGCACTTCGAATGTATATGGACACGAGCAATTGCACGATAGTCTTACAACTTATTTATTGAGTATTTTTAAACGAGCAGTAACGAACACGTTTTATGCGTGCGCGGCCATCTTGCTTCTTCTTTTTCTTGACGATAGGTGGCGCACCATTTTGAGTAGTGCGTATATGGGGGAGGCGGGAGGATAGGAAATACTTAGGAAAAGGATATTATATCGGGACTGTTCCGAAGCCACAACAGTAACAGAACTGAAGTGGAGAAGAAAAGGAGGATATAGAATAACCGCTACCGTTACAGCCTATTAAAGTCCACTACTAAACATAGGCCTCACCTATAGATTGACTGATTGGCACCATATTTGCCATAGTTGCCACGCTTGGCAAGCGTGTTGGCAAAAATGCTGCTGCTCATCTCCTGATTTGGTTCTCTCTGTCGCCTCTTACGACACCTACGAGATGATGTGAGGTAATGCATATTCTTTCACCACCACTACACGGTTGCAATTACATACAACTACACTAATATAATCTTTCATGGTAGAGTGACACTGCAGTGTATCTGATTACAGTATAAGCCGACCTTTATCGAGGAGGGGCCACGCTGAATTAGCAGCATACTGCTTCTGTATTACGTATGGTGAGGGATAAGAAAAGGCGAGCATTTCTAATGACAACGGTGAAAGTTGTCAATTTGGTTGGAATATTTGTCACAGCAGTCACTTCTTTTAAGTGACTGCTGTGACACGGGGGACTTTGTCCTCTTTAGTCAATCTTATATTTAAATATTTGAGCCATTATTTTTGTGGATTGAAAACATTTAACATAATCACATATTATTATTTTTATAGGATAAGAGTGACAAGCGAGCACACAGTCCACCCGATGGTAAGTGGTTGTTGTGCCCCATAGACATCTTCATCTATCCTCGATTACGAATAAAAATACAGATGCGTTGTTTCCCGATAGGACAAAGATACCTTGATTCTAGTAAAAAGAAGCAAGTTTTAAGTTTGATTTTTGGGATTCCTCTGTCATATGAGGAAACTCTTATGAGTTCGTTGTTAAGAAAAATATTAGTATCGGTAAGTTAAGAAAATATTTTTTTCTTAATTATTTAATAATATTTCAAAGCGTTAAGGCATCGCGGCGGTTGTATCTATATCCTTAAACCCTACCAGAAATGAGAGCCGGCCTGTGACCAGTTTATGATTATTAATGTGAGTCTTGAATGTAAACAGGGAATGGATTTTTTTCCAACTTTCTTTGAATTTTAATTAAACTGGTGAAGTGCTAGTTGGTTCACTCTCCATTATGGTTTCGTACATATTATGACCAATTAACTTTATTTTTCTAAAAAAAATTATGTTCGTTTATTTTGTTCACAGTCTACGAGCTGCTTTGTGAATCGGTGTTTTTAGTATTTGTTGTTGAAATCAAAATGAAATCTTTATATAAAGAAATTTCATATTCCTAACTAGTTTCCTTTTTGCGATACATCCCGTAATAAAGACGGTCTAAATTGACAATTTTTATTTCTTTACTTTTGAAGATAAAAAGAACAGAATATACATTTATTTATACTCAATAATCTTTAGGAACCATTTTTTACTTAATACACTAGCTTATAATAAATAAAACAACTTGGCTACAAGTTCCAAGTGGTAGAGACGCCGTAGATGGTATAAGCATTGTCTTAAGTTTTTTTTATAGAATTAGGGTGACAAACGAGCACACAGTCCACCTGATGGTAAGTGGTTGCTGTGGCCCATAGACATCTTCATCTATCCTAGATTATGAATCAAAATGCAGATGCGTTGTCACCCGTGAGGACTAAGATGGAAGGCCTCTTTTCCAGTAAAAAGGGTTTCCGGTTCTCTACACTCACCATACGAAACATAGCAGCATTTAGCTGCTATTTTACGCTGGTATTCTGTGAGAGCGTGGTCCTTCCCCGGTCGAGCCGACCCATTCGTGCTACAACTATACTACTAATATAGCTGCAGCATGGCTCTACCACGTATAAAACGTTAGACATCAGAGTTAGCAATGACACTCAGGTACGGTCAACAAGTTTTTATAGCTCCTTTTTTGTTTCCATTCAAATTGAAAAAAAATGTAATTGAATTCATCTATCTGCTGTTATGGTATGAAATAAATGTATTTTTAATAATAAAAATAGTGGTGAAGTGATTGCGATTTCATGGCTAGTTTACGCGTATTTACAACACAAGCTTACTCCTTCTTATGATTTCTTTGTTTTAATTAAAACTTTTATCGTTTTACGTGAACAAAGGCTGTGAACTTTCTGTGATATTATTGCAACAAGATGTAAACTACACCCATTGAAACTCGTGAGAATAGGATTAATATTATAAACAATTATGTAATAAACAGAGTCGTTTTATCTTTTAAAAAGGCTTTCATTAGCTTGACCTGTATGTGTGTGAACTGAAGGTGAGCGGCAGCATCATCCTAATAATTACTCAAAATATTAAAATATTGCGGTTGTCAACCCGCCCAAACATGGCAACTATGGAAAATATCAAAGGTGGCAAATTTTGTTCAGCAGGGGATTTTTGATAGTTTGTGATAAAAATGATTTAATACATTGTACTTATGTATAAATGTAATAGAATTTTGTACTTCAGTTTTAACCTATTTCCGAAAGTCATGATGAAGAATCGATGACAATATGTATTGCTTTAATCAATTGTTTATCAATTCAATTGACAAATGATTGAATTGATGGCATCCACGATTTTTTTGCTACCAGGGCGGCACCCCTTTGGGATGAGTTGAAATATTTCATAGATTTCATAGCGACGAAGTAATTTTTTAGAAAAATGTAAGGGGTAATGTTTATTTATGGTAATATTATTTATATTTTATACTTGTCCAACTTCGCACGGGTGAGTTTTGGATCTCAACAACAGTGCCATCTATCGGGCACCATTGTGAATCTATACCATGTTGGGACCCACTCAAATACATACAATTTTTATTAAAAATCAGTGCAGCCACTTTGGAGTTTTTGCGAGACTAACGGACAGCAATTGATTTTTATTTATAGAGATTAATTAGATTAGAAATAAATACACCAAGCTATGCATAAAAATAAAATTTAAAAATTTAAGATAGAGAATTTTATAAAAGTGCAATAAATTAGGGCAAACCACTGAGGCGTTGTTTTGTGTATTAATCTATAGAAAATGATATACTTTTATTTAAAACTAACTTCTCTATGGAATGAAATTGTGTGAGAAAACACTTCTCCTCAGTCCCAACTAGCGACATCTAGTGAGGGAAAGATTGGCCGTAATTTTTGTCTTAGTTTTCTTTTTAACTTTAATTACTTTTATTTCTCTTAGAACCAAATTTATTTATATTATTATGTTGAGCGATATATTTTACATAAACGAATCTATTTTAAAAATGCTCAGACTTATAATTTTTTCGTCATTATTATCACGACAGCCCTTAAAAAGTCCACTGTTAAACATAGTCTTCCCCAAAAATACGCACCGTAAAGCAAGATATTAAGCCACATGTGTTCATCGACTTCCAGCATCTCTAATCAAGCTGTCTCTACATTTAGTCCATTTTTATACGCACTCAAATTTGCCCTCAATTAAGAATCGTAATAATGTATATGAATCTTTACCCTTGAGGACTAGGTTCTGCAATTAGAGTTCCTTAACTAATGTAAAGACACGCTGGGGCTCTATTAATATTGGATCTTGGTCTAATACTTCCAAGATAAACCGTGTTGTAAATGGTGTACTTGGTTTGAAGTAAAATACAGAAATAAATTTAAAAAAATATATTTTCACTGTACAGTTATTAACTATTATCTTAAAATAATCACGCAACAAAACTCATCACCAGCCACTGGAGTAGCCACCAGAGTAACCACCGTGCCCGCTTCCGAAACCACCGCTGTAACCACCGCTGTATCCACCGTTGTATCCGCTGCTGTATCCAGAGGAGAAGCTCGGAGCGGCTACTACTTTGTTAACGGACACAACTTGGGGCACGGAGACGACCTTGTTGACGCTGACTACTTGTGGGACGCTCACAACCTTGGGCACGTTCACAACTTTGTTGACGGTGACGAGCTGAGCTGATGGCGCGGAGTAGCCACCTAAGCCAGAGTAGCCACTGTATCCGGAGTAGCCGCCTAAGCCAGAGTAGCCACTGTAGCCAGAGTAGCCACCAATGCCTCCAGAGTGTAGCCCACTGAGGAAGCCGCGCTTCTCACGTACATTTTCTGCAGCGGCGCACGCCACCAGGCAGAGTACTGCGATCTGTTTGGAAAATAGTTGAACGTTAACTGGCTATCTAATACATTGATGTTATAATAAAATCATTTTTTATAGAATAAGGGTGACAAACGAGCACACAGTCCACCTGATGGCAAGTGGATGCTGTGGCCCACAAATATCTACCACGGATATTTATCCTCGATTATGAATCAAAATGAAGATGCGCTGTCACCCCTGAAAACTAAGATAGAATATCTCGTTTTCAGTAAAATAGGTCTCCGGTTTTCTAAACTCACTATACGAAACAGTAGCATTAAGCTCTTATTTTACACTGGTATTCTGTGAGAGCGTGGTCCTTCCCCGGTCGAGCCGATCCGTTCGTGCTACAACCATAATATAGTTGCAGCGTGGCTTTACTAAGTATAATCAATAATTTTAAAATGAAATAAATAATTAATTTGCTAAAATCTGTATGCAATAAAAGTTTAAATTATGTTATGACATGTTAAGACGTTTGCGTCTTTCATTTTATTTTATTAAAAAAAATTTAATATCCTCATAGTCTGTAGAAAGTCTAGCGCTGGAAATAGGTCCACCCCAACTATAGTTGTAGGTTGAAACAACAAAATGAATTGAAAGTTTAACGGCTCCATGGTAGGTTTGAACCCTACACGGAGTAAGTATTTGTATGGCCTACAAATAATTGTTCCGGGTCTGGATGTTTGTCCGTGTGAAATTAATGTAAGTAAACTGCCATGATACAAAGAGAACATTCTAGTAAAGAGTTAACGTTTTTTGAAAAAAAATTACATTTACATATACAATTAATAAAAATTAATATTGCCCCATATTTTTTCATTAAGGATGTAAATTATGTTGATACTTACGAAGTATTTCATGTTTCTGTAATGTGGTTTGTTTCACTGGTGAGTGGATGTCGTGTTATGTACGGACAGTTTTCTGCGCCAATATATATATCACCGCTGCTCGATATTTCGCAATGCGTCCTCGCTGACCGAATGACGAGTAAAATTTTGCACAGCATACGTCTTAGGGATATTCGTTCTTGCGACGGTGCTTGTTCTTCAATTTAAGGAAAGAGTTGCTTGATTCTTGTTTATTATATTTGTTTTTGAATGGTAATAAAACTTTTTTTTCTTCTATGGACCAAGGTTAACAAACGTGCACAGATTCCACCTGATAGTAAGTGGATGCTGTGGCCCATAGAAATCTATAACTATCCTCAATTACGAATCGTATCCAGAAAATTTCTCCGGTTCTTTACACTCACTGTACGAAATACAGCACCATAAAGGTGTTATTTTACGCTAGTATTCTGTGACAGTGTCATCTTTCCTCGTTCAATGTAACCCATCAGCGCTAATACTACTATAATATAGCTACGGCATGGATCTGCCACGTAAAATGTATAGAGATGGAGAAAAAGAACACATCAATCAATTTCTTCTCAAGTATGTCGTAAGAGGCGACAATGTGATATGTCAGAATTTTTTTACATTTGCCTATATCTATCGGATATCTATCTGGCGTAAGCGACAGTTATAGTGCAATCTGGCGGTATAATTATCGTTAACGCCAGACGTAAAATACGCAGGAAACGTTGACATTTACTGGCACGTAAAGTTTACGCCTTTACAACAAATGCCCAGAAAACACAACAAAGTCCCAGATAGTCCATAAATAATTGGAAAGTTTTATCAAGCCACAATTATTAAATAGGGTTTTTATAATATTATATACAATATAAAATTGATAACGCCTGGTAATAAAACACACGTTGTAATTAATTCAGCCAAAGGTTATTTTGCCTTTGAATTAAAATTTATAAAAATATAATTTTTGTGTAAAGAACTCATCATGATTGTGTTTGTAGATACTAATTTCTTAAATAAATAAACAAAATTATATTGAAAAAATATAACATTTTAAATAAAATGTAAAAAATGACTTAAAACAACTATAAAAAAAACTTGTGTGAGTGTCGTGGATCACCCGGTTGGAACGAAGTTCCTTTCATAATATATTGTTATTGATAAACGTATTATATTATTGATTAAGAAATACAAATAAATAAATTACTAGCGTCTATTAAAATTAAGCGTCATTAACAAGAGAATAATATTTATTTCATGGCAAGATAACAAATAGTGCGAGGGAGATGGCTATTATTCAATCTCGCTTCCTTATAGCCGTCAAGGCCGTCTACAGGGGTCGTGATGGAAAAATCTTACACTTTTTCTCGCCTAGCCGCCATCCGCTAAATTCGTACCGTTCGCTAAGGAACTTCGTTCCAATAACAAAAAAAATATCCACATAACATCTTCAGATGTGGATGGTGAGACATAACGTAACGAAGAATCCCCGATTTTATAGGCTAATATCTTGAAATTATTTTCTTCTTTTTGTTCTTTGAAGACGGTTTCAACTTTTGATTAAAAGATTAATGTTTTTGATCCTTTTGAGTGGACTAAGAAATATCACAAGTTCAAATTTGCAACAAGAAGCGAGAGAGCTAAACAGTTGAATTGAACTTCATCCCTTCAGTTCAATTTTTTTCAAATTTAATTGGGATTACACCTTGAAGATATAACCTATTGAATAAAAAAAATAATCAAGTCAGTTTACAATTGATGAAAATATAGCCTTACTTACATTTAAATTTCATACGTGGTAGAACCATGCTGCAGCAATATTATGGTTGTAGCACGAATGGGTCGGCTCGACCGGGGAAGGATCACGCTCTCACAGAATACCAGCATGTTATTAGATTATTATCACCATAGAAAACACAGCTTAATGTTGCTGTGTTTCCTATGTTGAATGTTGAGAACAGGAGACCCTTTCAACGTTTTATCTTAGTTCTCTGGGACAACTCATCTGCATTTTGATTCTCAATCTACACACAGCATCCACTTACTATCAAGCGGACTGTGTGCTCATTTGTCACACTTATTCTATAAAAAAAATACAAAAATATACAGTCGAATTTAAAACGTCCTCCTCTCTAAAGTCACATATTCATTGTTACAAATAGAAATAGATTAAAAGATTACAAAATCTGTTTAACTTACACAATTTTCAACTAGTGTCTAAACTAGTTCCAATGAATGTTTTAAAAACTTCTATTTGGATAATTGCTTAATATATCCGCGACTGCCTCGTTGGCCTAGTGATTGTAAACATGACTGCAGATCATGACGTCCCGGGTTTGAATTCTTGGTCGGGCCAACAAAAGTCAGTTATTGAGTTTTCTGTCAAGAAATTCTCAATAGCCCGGAGTCAGGAAGATGGTGTCGTGTCACCCCCGTGCCTCGGAAAGCACGAAAAGCCGTCGGTCTTGCGCCTGATATCTCTTCAGTCGTGTCGGCTTGCCGTTCTGTCGGACTATGAGAGTGAGGGAATAGAGATTGTACTTGGGCTTGCGCAAGCAGAGACATTGACTCAAACACTATAATTCTGTCCTGCGCAGATGTCTAGTCTCTATTGAGGCTGGTCGCCGTGACCGAAGTCACTCTAGAAGTATATATATATATATATATATATATATATATATATATTATTGCTAAACTCCTGAGATTAGCAATAAAAAAATTGAGGGTCACTTATCGGGATAGAAACTATCCTATTTCTAAAGTTGGACTAAACTATTCATTCAAAAATTTCATTGAAATCAGTTCAGTAGTTTAGGAGTCCATCGCGGACAAAAAATGCGACACGTAATTTTTATATATAAAGATATATATATAATATTTTCCAGGAAAGGATATATATATATATATATATATATATATATATATATATATATATATATATATATATATATATATATATCTATATATATATACATATATCCTTTTCTAATATAAGAACAATATTTATATTATATTTGTTTGTTTGTTAGTAATCGTGTTCTCGAAAACATGCTTAAGGATTTCGATTTAATATACAATAAAGAAGTTTACGGGGGCGAGAAATCGATTTAGCTAGGATAATTCGTTTTTACCGTGTTTTCATGCTTAAAATAATAAACTTGACTTGCCCACACAATATGATTGGTGATTTATTCGTTCGATCGTCTTTTTAATAGCCCAATAACTAAGATTTAGGTCTAACAGGCTGGAGTTTGCGAGTTCGCATTCGGTCAGATTCTGTAAGTTTTTTTTTCCTATAGTATTCTAGCCCATACGACGCACACATCTGCGCAACAATAAATTATTTTAGACTAATATAATGTTTGGATGGATGAGTAATGTACATTTTTATGGTGCTATGCGTGCTTTTTAACTATGAGATCAAAGTTTTAGTCAGAAAATGTTAGATTAAAGTTAAAAATCATTGTTTTATGTTAATATAATAAAACCTATTTCTTAATATTTTGAATGATTAAAATAAAGAAGGAAAATTAATAGTATATGTAGAGATATCTCTATGTAACTGGTTTCTTGGAAACGGCTCTGTCGGGTGTTTTACGTCGTAGTGTCACACTGCAGCTTTGGTTGAAGCACGAATCACACGCTCTCACAGAATACCAGCGTAAAATAGCAGCTCGATGCTGTTGTGTTTCGTATCGTGAGTGTGGAGAGCCGGAGATTCTTTTTACTGGAAACGAGGCATTCCATTTTAGTGCTCGAGGGTGGCAAAGCATCTGCATTTTGATTCTTAATCGAGGATACATGTAGATGTCAATGGGTCACAGCATCCACTTACCATCAGGTGGACAGTGTGCTCGTTTATCACCCTTATTCTAGAAATAAATTAATAAATTTGAATGAAATTTTGTAATTAGATAATGTTTTACTTAACAATTTTTTCTAGATAGGTATACTCGCTAGTTTTTTTTCGCACAGATACTAACAGTAACTTAAAACCTAGTTTCAATTATCCTCAGCACCATTAAAATTTAAAACATGATAGAGACATGCTACAGCTATATTATGGTTGTACAAATGGGTTGGTTAGACCGTGGAAGGACCACGCTCTCATAGAATACCAGCGTAAAATAGCAGCTTAATGCTCCTGTGTTTCATATAGTGGTATAGAGAATCAGAGACTCTTTTTAGTGTATTCGAGGAATTCCATCTTAGTCCTCAAAGGTGACAACGCATCAGCATTTTGAATTGCAATGGAAGAAAGATGTCTATGGGCTACAGTATCCACTTACCATCAGGTCGACTGTGTGCTCCCTTGTCACTCTTATTCAATATAAAAACAACGAAATTGTTAAGTGCTGATTTAACACGTGCTCGTCGAGAAAAACATGGTAAGGGAACGTACATATCGGCGCATCGCGGTGGACTAATTCAGAAGAACACTATTACTTTTAGTAATTGCTCCAGAGTCTTTTCAAAATAAAATGAGAGGAGAACTTTGCCGCGAAAGAGGGATACATAAAGGCTGTTTTACAACCGCAATATAGGGGTTATTATGCGACCGCCCTAAATCTCAACTTAAAAAGTTTATATTGCGTAAAATTGTAATATTTATAAAAAGTAAATATACAGTACTACACCATACGGTGGCGGTGTGGGAATACACACCCCATATCATGCCATGGGTGCCGAAAGAGGCAACAGATATAAGCAAGGAGGTGGCCAGTAGCGTACCAGTTCCTAATAACAACCAGAAAATAAAAAAACTGCGGTTGCCAACCCGCCTGCCAACGATGGCAGGCCTTACAAACAATATTTTTGGAAGTGGACCTTGATAGTCTGTAAAGATGAAAGATGAAAGTGACAGTTGTGTCTTTCTGCAGGATGCAGATCTCCTATTTTTGAAAGGATATTGGCATGGGGAAGACCTCGTCGCGTTGCCCTAATGCTAATGGCGAATTTCACATGTTCTCGAAATATTTTTAATTTTCCAAACTTGCATGTTGTCTCGCGACGGCAACCTTCACTGTCTAGCACACGGTGAACGCACACCACCGCAACTACCACATCAACATCATCATCATCACTACAGCCCTTAGCAAGTCCAATGCTGTTCATAGGTCTCCCTCAAGGAATGCCAGGTCGTCACTACGTACTACAACATATACAATAAGAATATGACGATACACAATGACTAATAACTCATAGTTGTAAATAACTGAATACCATATTAACGTATTTATCGTATTTTTTTAAATAATACGTTTTACGTGGTAGAGCCATGCTGCAGCTATATTACTGGTATAGTTGTAGCACAAATGGTTCTGTTCGACCGTTATAATGTTGATGTGTAAGTTGATAATAATGGTGCTGTGTATTGAATTTTTTGAGAACTGGATAGCATTAAGGTTTATGTAAAAAAGATGCAATCTGCCTACGTTTTAATAATCAGATAAATATATTAACAGTTTTATGAATAAAATTCTTCATTTATTTCTATGGCGCAATCTATGGGTGGCTTTGATGAGCAAAGGAAATTGAAAAGCTGTGATGATGATGTTGAATGTATTACTCTGATTTGTCTTTCGTATCTTTTTCTTACTTTTAATGATTATTGTTTTCCGAATCATGTATACGAATGTGTAAAATAATAATGCAAAAGTAAATAAAAATATATTATATTTTAAACAAAAAAAAACAAACATTATATTTTACTTTACAATAAACATTAACAACTTTGAAACATCACTTGGTACAATTGACTAGAAAAAGACCATCCGCGACGATCACCACCAGCCACTGGAGTAACCACCGGCGGAGTAGCCGTACCCACTTCCTAACCCACCGCCGTATACGCTGCCGTATCCGCCGCCGTACCCGCCGTTGTATCCGTTGCTGTAGACAGAGTAGCTGGGCGCAGCCACTACTTTGTTAACGGACACAACTTGGGGCACGGAAACAACCTTGTTAACCCTGACTACTTGTGGGACGCTGACAACCTTGGGAACGTTGACGACCTTGTTGACGGAGACTACTTGAGCCGCGGGTGCAGCGTAGCCCTCAGAGATGCCGCCTAAGGCAGAGATGCCACCGTAACCAGTGTAGCCGCCGCCGCCGGAGTACAGCCCGCCGAGGAAGCCGCGCTTCTCGCGCACGCTCCCGCCCGCCGCACAAGCCACCAAGCACAACACTGCGATCTGTATAGGATTTTTTTTAATTAGGTTAATAATAACATTAAATTTGTAGCTCTTACTGTATCTAACGTGGCAGATTCACGTTGCAGCTATATTATGGTGTTTCACAAATGGGACTGCTCAACCGAATAAGCATCACTCCCCAAGAATACCAGATTAAAAAAGCAGGCTTAATGCTGTTGTGTTTCCGATGACGAGTGTAACGAACCGAAACCCCTTTTTACTGGTAACGAAGATCGCTTCGTGTTTAAAATCTTGGTATTTAAAGTTGACAACGCGACTACATTTTAAGAATATATAGATGTAGATGTCATGATTAATTGTTATGAAAGGAATGAAGACGATTCATTTAAATATAAAATACTTTATAAATAAGTGGATACAATTAACATTGATCTAAATCTTGAACTCTAGTAACTTAACTAATTGTTATGTAAATTCTATTAATTAAAAACTTTTTCTATAACTCCAAAAATAGAATACTCACGAAGGCTCTCATGGTTGTGTTCGACGATTGGATGTACTGGAGAATGATATCAAGCTGTGCACGGTCAGTCTTCTGCGCCAATATATATATACATCAACGCTACTCGGTGTTTCGTAACTCGTCCTCGCTCATCGAATGTCGCATAAAATTTTGGTCGTGTGACGTTCAATTCATAACTTTATTAATAAATTATGTCGTCAAATATTGCAATTTTTTTTTAGCAAGCCAATTTTAATTTAAAATACCATTAGCTATAAATGATAATACTAGGTGATATAGGCTGTTGGCACCCTTCTGTCTGTTTCTGCCGCCATTCAGATTGCACCTTTTTTACATATATATATATTGATGTAAGTGAAATAAACGAGCACACAGTACACATGATAATAAGTGGATATCTTAGTTCGTAGACAGCTTTTTTTCCAGGGGATATGCATACGCATACCCGCTTCGAGGTGGGGCGGGGGACAAAGACAGGTTATGTCGGACTCGCCCAACTAAAACCCCATGGTATTCCATCCTCGCTGCAAATTGGCAGTACCAGTGAAACGCTTTCTTATATATCCGCGACTCCACAGACGTCGGTCACCTCATGGCAGCCCCTTGTCGAGAGAGGCCCCAGCACCTTTTCCTTCTTTCACTCAGGCAATGCGCACCAGAATACATACGGAGCCCATGGGACTAGGAAAAACAAGCTCTCCGGAGCACTAGATTTCCTGATCCAGCGGCCGATCTTATCTGTGGCTCCGTTGGCGCCGCCAACTAAGATTTGGCCGCGGAATTCAGGGATAGCGGTGGCTCACAATACCATCACTCCCCTCCTCTTGCGGCCCTACTACCGCAACAACTTTGAGGCCCCGCCAGAGTCGCGGAGTATAAGGCGAGTGGCGCATCACCATACTAACGCGACTCCACCTCGGCTGCGGAGGGTAAGAAGAGAGGACACTTCTCTCGCTACAATCCACCAACGTGCATCCGGAGTGAGCTGGGCCCTTTTGGAGTGGCCACCTCGAGGCAGCCCCACATCTTAGGCCAGCTAAGTGGGTTCCACTTTGTTAATCATGGTTGACCAATCTACATCTACTAAGCCTTCCCGCCACAGCTGGAAGAATTGAATTTCGTGTTACCTAGGGCTGTATTTTTATTGAAAGTTATATAGTCTTTAGAGTATGATTAAGCTTAAAATGGAAATTACGAGGGCAAACCAAACAACAACAAAAATACTGCTAACTTAACATCAAACTTTATTGCTTAAAGTAACAAAATCAATTAATCGATTTTCTCAAACACCTCTTCCATGACCTGTTGAAATGTTGCTTGTGCATTTTCCGGCGAAAATTCAAACTGAACTGAAATTTTGCAAACTGTATACTTTCAGCTGGTTTTTATTATAATAAAAAGAAGTCACGTGATGCTAAACCAGTGTTATATGGAGGGTATTCGAAAAGCGATTTCGTTAGTGGTTGAGCCACGTTGTAGCTATATTATTGTTGTAGCACGAATGAGTCAGCTCGACCGGGGTAAAACCACGCTCTCATAGAATACTAGCGTGAAATAGCAGCTTAATGTTGCTGTGTATCGTATGATGCGTGTAAAGAACCGGAGACTGGAAAGAGTATTTCATCTTAGTCCTCAGCGAGGACAACGAATTTGCAATTTGACTCCTTTTTTTATAGGCTAAGGGAGACAAACGACAACACAGTCCATCTGATGGTAAGTGGTTGCTGCGGCCCATAGACATCTACATTTATCCTCGATTACAAATCAAAATGCAGATGCGTTGTCACCCCTGAGGACTAAGATGGAATGCCTGGTTTCCAGTAAAAAGGATCTCCGGTTCTCTATACTCACCATACGAAACACAACAACGTTAAGCTGCTATTTTACGTTGGTATTCTGTGAGAGCGTGGTCCTTCCCCGGCAGAGCCGACCCATTCGTACAACTATACTACTAATATAGCTGCAGCATGGCTCTACCACAAGAAGAATTTTTATAACAACAATAATCTCCTAATTGAGAATAAATGTAGATGTCTATGAGCCGCAGTGACTACTTACCATCGGGTGAACTGTGTGCTCGTTTGTCGCTCTTATGCTATAATAAAAGCTGAACGAAGTCCCTCAAGTTGAGCGCTGAGTTTGTAAACACGTTATCATGGTCAGGCAATAGACCGCGGAGCGGTATTCGGTCACTTGTTGTTCATAGTAGTGAAAACTTCTGGCACGAATTAGGAAGAACCCCACTCGGCATTGACGCTACTTCAAATTCTTCCTCCAACAAGTGGTAAAATTAAAAATTTTGTACAACCGACTTCAATATAAATGATTAAGAATAACTCCAAAACTACTGGTCAGACCTTAATCAAATTTATATGTGACCACATCACAAGCACCAGCTTTAAAAAAATTTTTTTTCCAAATCGGTTCAGGCGTCTTTGACTAATCGGTGAACATATATAAAAAAAATCCGACGAACTCAGAACCTCGGTTGAAAAGAATTAAGAACAAATACCCAGTCAATGTAAAAAAATAGCAACCAAAGTCTTTCCTGCACTTATCAATCGATATCGATTTAATTTTTTAGGCTTTGTTTTTTTTTCGAACAGAGAAACAATTTCTTAGCGCTTTGTTTCTGGAGCATACTGATAAATCTAAGATTCATCACCTGTAATAATGTCATAAACATGCCGAGACAAGTGCGTTTCAAATTTAGTCATCATATCACGACACCAATCCACACGGGCCTGCTTCTGAGCATCGTTGAGTTTGTGTCGGCACCTGACGCGAAGCAATCCTCTTTACGTGAACGTGTTCGTTTACAATCTTGTGAAAACTTCTCCATCCAATTTGCAATATCTGCTAAATCTCTCCAAACATAATTTGCAAATTCTCTTCAGTAAAATTTTTCACTGCTAGCATGTTTTTTCTTTTTCAGACGTGAAAGAGCAAGACACATCTTTCTTCATCTCACAGTTGACCGTGCTGAAATTTGTTATACCAGCGATACACAGTTGAGTTAGAAGAGCCTTTATTCCTCAATACCATTTAAAGTCTAGAAAAAGATTCTTCAGACGTTTGGAATCGTAAAAAATCATCACGTGAAAGTGTTCGATTCATTCTTGTTTTTATTTTATTAAATCCATTTCATCAATGAAACAAGGCATTTCAATTCAGCTCGTATAAATATGTAGAAGGAAGCTTAAATTAATTTAAAAATTCATTATTAATTTGAAAATTCACTGCTTTAACATAAAAATAATCTTGTTTAAAAAAATCTTCTGGCTAGTATCTTACAAAAATAAAAATACATTTTTCGCAAATCATTCTACATGGCCTATGGTAATGTAATAGTTCGAAATCTATTGCTAATTATTTGTTGCTCGAAAACAGTGTCAAAAAAAGGAGGTGGATTTGATCCCGACTGGCCTGCATAGCCATAGAAACCGCGAATGAGCAGATAATTTATGTGCAGCAGGAAGAGAGTGCGGAGAGAACGGACACTTCTCGCGTTTGTCGCAATACGATATTTTTTGTTTTTGTGTACATACATTTAATTTCGTAAATATACTGAGAGGCCAAAGTTAATATGTTTATTTCTGTAAATTTATCTCTACGGACCTAGTTTAAAATTGCTTTTATTTCTAATAAAATACTCTTCTGCAAAACAAAAATAGTTTCAATGTTAGTTACATTACCACATGGAAAAATTCCATACGAAATTATGCTATGGAAATAACTAAAATAAATTAATCTAACTGTTTCAACATATGAAAGGCCTCTAATATTTTATACAGCATGTGCTCCAGAACTAAGTTAGCTACCTAGTTTAAATATATGGGAGCTGCCTTTAAGCTTTGCGTCAACTATAATTCCAGGAATAATAGTGAATTCAACAAGAATCTCCTCCCCATTTAAAAGCACACTAGTAATCACCTGGTTAACATTTGGCGTTGATTTAATACATTTCGTTTTATTAACGTTTAAAAGCAAATTATTGACGTTATACCAGTGTATTACTTTTGGTAAAGCATTATTCACTACGTTTTATTTTAATAATTGCTGTTTAGGTCGGAAAATGAACGAAGTATTATCAGTAAATAAAACCATATCATGTACCCTTTTTTTTTTTTTTTTTACATGGGGAAATGCTTACGCATACCCGCCTCGCGGGGGCAAGGACGGGTTATGTCGGACTCGCACCGACTAAAACCCCATGGTGTTCCACCCTTGTCGCATATTGGCAGGGCCACGGGAACACTTTCGCACACTTCCGCGGCCCCACCTGCGCTGGCCACCCCATGGCGGCCCCTCCTCGGGAGAGGACCACTCCTCCCCATCTCCTTCTCCGGTAAGGCGCACCAGAACACATGGCGCGCCCTCCTCCTCGGCCTCCAATTTCATATGCGCAACGAACGCCCCCGTGTCCGATGCGCGAAGGCCATGGGGCCAGGAAAAACTAGCTCTCAGACGCACCAGCCTTCCTGACCCCAGCGGCGGATCTGGTCTATGGCTCCGCCGCCAACCAAGATTCGGCTGCGGATGGTAGGGAGAGCGGCGCCTCGCAATACCGACACTCCTCTCCCCCCGCAGCCCCACCACCACCGCATCATTAACGGTGCGACCCCGTCTGAGTCGCGGAGGATAGGGCGAGTGGCGCATCGCCATACCAGCACTCCTCTTCCTCCGCGACTCCACCTCGGCTGCAGCGGTAGAGGGAGCGGACACCCCTCTATCCGCAGCCCACCAACACACATCCGAAGCGGGCTCGTCAAGCCCGGGGGGGGATATCATGTACCCTACCAAATGAGTAAAGTCAACTATATAAATTAAGAACAAGAAAGGTCCAAGAATTGAGCCCTGGGAAACATCTAGCGACCCGGAAGAACTACTTCCACGAATATAATAAGTTTAAGCGCTATGTTTTTTGCATCATAATATTGTAACTTCCTGATTAATGTTTCACGGTGAACATAGTCGAAAGCCTTAGAAAAATCACGAAATATACCCAAAGCATCCTCTGGATTCTCCCATGCACAGAGAATATGTTTAATCAGCTCAACACCAGAGTCAGTTGTCTAGGTATGGAGCAATTAATTTACATGGAAAACTTAATATTTGATCTAGAATAATATTTCAAAAATTTTATTTAGTCTTGGCTGTACAAAAATATGTCTAAAATTAGTAGAGTCTTATGTATTACCAGATTTAAATAAGAGTATGACTTTACTTGATAGCAAGTTGGGGTGCGATTGCGTCTATTTTAGATGTAATAACTTCAATTGATATCCGCCATAGATCTGATGTTTTCTTAGTATTATAAATTTCAATATTTTACAATATTATAGTAAGAATATTTTATCAAATACAAATTTATTTACTTAAAGACTTACAATTTTAAATAATGATCTATTTAAACAGTCAATATTGTTTTTGTATGGAAGAAATCGAAGCTTTTTCATTATAATTTTTTGGAACAAGCACAATTTTCTCGCGTGAAATAATAATGCAAAAGTAAATAAAAATATATTATATTTTACTTTAAAATAAACATTAACAACATTGAAGCTTAACTTTGTACAATTGACTAGACAACAATCGTCCGCGCCGATCACCACCAGCCACTGGAGTAACCACCGGCGGAGTAGCCGTACCCGCTTCCGAACCCACCGCCGTATCCACCGCCGTAGCCGCCGTTGTATCCGTTGCTGTAAACAGAGTAGCTGGGCGCAGCCACTACTTTGTTAACAGACACAACTTGGGGCACGGAGACGACCTTGTTGACGCTGACTACTTGCGGGACGCTCACAACCTTGGGCACGTTGACGACCTTGTTGACGGAGACCACTTGAGCTGCGGGCACGGAGTAGCCGCCAGAGATGCCGCCTAAGGCAGAGATGCCGCCACTGTAGCCGGAGTATCCGCCGCCGCCGGAGTACAGCCCGCCGAGGAAGCCACGCTTCTCGCGCACGCTACCGCCCGCCGCACAAGCCACGAGGCACAACACTGCGATCTGTATAGATATTCAAAAACAAGCCAGGTAAGAAATTGATAATAACTTTAGATAGTAAATTATAGCGGCTATACATTAAAATCACCCCTAAGGGTAGTAAAATAGTAAAAATGAACACGTCATTCGACATATAATAGCAACACCGCGTTATGTAATATAGAAAGAAATGCCAAGAATACAATAAAAAGTCTAAAGGCTCATGATATACGCGGTACAATCTTATTGATACTCAATTGCTTACCAGCCCAGTATGACAACAAAAATGGGTAATGTTTGGGTAAATTAACAAATAATTAATCTTAAGCTTGAATTCTACCAGCTTTACTAACTTGTTATGTATTCTAAATTAAATTAACAATTTTTCTATAACTCCAAACAACGAATACTCACAAAGGCTTTCATGGTTGTGTATGACGATTAGATGTACTGGAGAGTGATATCGAGCTATGCATAGTCAGTCTTCCGCACCAATATATATATCAACGATGCTTGGTGTTTCGCAACGTGTCCTCGCTAATCGAATGCCGCATAAAATTTTGCTCGTGTGACGTTGTATTCATAATTTTATCAATGAATTATTATTCATAATTTAACCAACTAATGCCTGCAAAAATTTTGTTTCTCGATGATATAAGTGGGTTTTGTTTGTTTCTGCTGCCAAAAAGAGAGAACCCATTTTTGAGAATAGACGTAAATGAGACAAACGTGCAAACATTATACCTGATGGTAAGTGGACACCAAAATTCATAAACGCCTACATCGGCAGTAGAAAAATGAAAATGAGCAAAATCGCAAAATTAGAGAGAAACCTACGTTAGAGAAGCGTCAGCTCTTTCGAGGTAATTGTGAAAAGTCATCAGAACTAAATTTGCATGGGAATTTGTGGCTAAATAGTCACTAATTTGTTACTAAAATTATGGCTAAGTGCGTTTCGGGACACGCACAATGTAGAAGTAGGGTCCCGTAGTTACTCGTCACAATACGTAAAAACTTAAAGGGGCCCTTTTTGATACTATGACCATATACTAAGTGATATTCAAAAAAGATTAAAAACTTTTCGAAAATAACAACAAATCATTCACATGCCAAGTCCTTATAAAAATTGTATGTTTTTTTTATCCATCTATTAGTTCCCAGTATGCAACTCTAGGATATACATGATCGCAACGAACCTTCCCGCCCGCGTAATCCAAGAGTGTCACGAATGAAACTGTAGGCTTACAATAAGTAGTAACACTAAGAGATAGTGGTATGTCAGCATTGTTCTCTTGGCGATGAATCCTCTCTGCCTTACCCGCAAAGAAAAACGTAGAGCTATAGTAGTAACGCATAAGTCGTTAAAAAAACTTTTTAAAGTTTACATACAATAACTTTACAAAGTCATATTGTAGCGGCTTTCTCTGGAAATGTAACGAAATGTTTAATTATCCGCCTTATAAGTTGGTCGACTGTTACTCGTTAAGCCTTCTTAGCTGTGATTTTTTCCTTTTAATTTCATTATATTATATACCACTATTTTGCATACATTTCACATTTCTAAAATCAACGGTTTAGTTATAAACACCCCACACTATGGAATAGACGGGTAAAAAAAAATCACCTCTACTCGTACGGGAGGTACCAAAATGTAAAACGAAAATGTTTTTCAAGATTTCCTTTTACCAATTTGTAGGTGTAATTAATATCTATAATGCTAAATTACAGCCTTGCAGCACCTAGGGTCTCAGAGTAAAACCGCGGACGGACAGATGGAAGGACATGGCGAAACTACATGGGTTCCTTGTTGTTTAATTACGGAACTCTAAAACCGATTTTGTAGCTCAAACCAGTTCTACTAAAAACAAGTTACGGCTATCTTTACATCAAGCTTTACTGCTTAAAGTAATGAAATCAATGTTTAATTGAGTCAAATCGAAAGATTTGTAAAACTATTTTTTTTTATATTTTTTTTATTTTATAGGATGAGGCTGATAAACGAGCACACAGTCCACCTGATGGTAAGTGGTTGCTGCGGCCCATAGACATCTACATCTATCCTCTATTACAAATCAAAATGTAGATGCGTTGTCACCCGTGAGGACTAAGATGGAATGCCTCATTTCCAGTAAAAAGGGCCTCCGGCCACCTGCACTCACCAAGCGAAACGCAGAGGTAAACCTCTACTTCACGCTGGTTTTCTGTGAGGTCGTGGTACCACCCCGGTTTGAGCCGGCACATCCGTGCGACAGCAAAAGCTGCCGCGTGGCTCTACCACTGTTGAAAAACTAAAAATAACCTATAATAATAATATAATAAAAAGCAAATAAGTTAAGGTTTGCCGTGTAAGTAAGAAGAATATCCATTACCCCTTATCATCCCGTGAGTGTCGTCGAGTAAGTCTTATCCGACACTATTTCGATGATATCCCGGACGTCAGTCTGAGCGAGATTAGAATGGCTCTCCAGCACATTAAAAGCGGTAAGGTCACGGGCGAGGATGGAATTCCAGCAGACCTCTTGAAAACTGGTGGAAAACCAGCACTTGAGGTACTTCAGAAGCTTTTTAATTCCTCCTACATGGTGGCACTACGGCGAAGGCGTGGAGCAGCAAGCGATGGTGAGCTTGAACAACTACAGACCGATTTTCCTTCTGAGACGGGTCTACTTGCTGTTTTAGAGAGTCATTACGAATCGCCTCGCACGCAGACTCAACGAATTCCAGCCTCCCGAACAAGCAGGTTTCCGAAAAGGCTTTAGCACCATAGACCACGTACTTTTCAGCAGATTGTACAGCAGATCGAAGAGTACAATCTACCACTTTGTCTTGCTTGTGTGGACTATGAGAAAGCCTTTGATTCCGTCGAAATTTGGGTAGTGATAAAGTCCCTTCAACGTTGCCAAGTTGACTGTCGGCGTATCGAAGTGCTGAAGTGTTTGTACAGTAGGGTTACGATGGCTATCCGAGTACAGAACCAGACTACGAATCCTAACCAAACGTAGAGAGGTGTAATACAGGGTGACTTTATATACCCGAAACTCTTCACAGCTGCATTGGAAGACGATTGCAAGCTACTAGTCTGGAAAGGAAACGGTATTAATATAATAATATCATAATATATACATGTGTTCGCGCTAAACGCTAATTTCAAGAACGAACGCGAGAGGGCGCGCGGCTCAGTGTCATACCGGTTTGACATTTGGTCGTGCGTAAAACGCCCAAGGGCAGTGAGTCGTCTGTAAGCGGTGCTGACGTGAGCACGCGGTCAATTTTGTTAGGGAACTCGGAATAATTAGGAGCGGCCCGTAAATATACGGTCTAGGATTTGTGACGCGTATTCCTAGCTGGAGAGCTTCCCAGGGACTTATTGGGTCCGACTCAGAATCTGTATAAGTGCATTCGGCAATATTAGCTAGTGCGGCCTGATATTCTAGAACTAACTGTTCCTACGCGAAACGGTAGTGACCTTTGATCTGTAAACTCCGTGTGCGTTTTGTGAGTTAACCTTATACCCAGCGATAGTTAGTGGCTTCTGTAAGTTAGTTAATCGTACGATAGAGTTAATTGACTGTCATCGTGACGAAAGAGGAAAGTGACTGTGGACAACCCCCTCAAGTTGGAGCGGTGTCGACGCTCGGGCTGCTGCCGACGGTCAAGGTCTAGGTTCAATCACCATCAGTCACACCCAGATACACACCACATCACTTTATTTCCCTTGCACTACACAACCACATGCGACCTGACCGACTCCGGAGGGACCAGTCGCCTTGGATATAGTTAAGTAATCTTCGCCTAATTCCTCTGCCGGTTGACTGGCCGTAGTATAGAACGCTCCCCCATATATTTAGTGTAATTAGAGAGATTCCACGTGGCCACATTGAGGCTCGACCTACGTCTGCTCGGGAAGTCTTCAGCTCATGGGCCCCTGAGGATTTGACCCTTTAAGGGAGCAGCCGTAGGCCGTAACAACATGTATAATATCAATGGGTATCTGCCTGGTTTATTTATTATCTGTTATTTTTTTTAAATATTACCCCTACACTACGATTTTCTTCTGTATCGTGGAGGCGGTTTACTAATATTAATTGCACAAGGACTAACATCCAGATCCGGAACAATTATTTGTTGGCTATACAAATATTTGTTCCGTGCAGGATTCGAACACGCGACCCCTAGCGCAACAACTCATTGCTCAAGCCACTGCGCCACGGAGTACATCACTCACCTTTGGTTTTCCGTCGATATAGTCCTTAAGACAAAATCGCTGGAACAGCTGGCGCTATGCTCACATACCCTCAATAGTGTTTTCCAAAGGATCAGTCTTAAAATGAACATGGACAAAACAAAGATCACGTGTAACATCCATTTCACATCTATGCCAGTTGTTATTGGCAGCACTAAGCTTAAAATTGTTGACGAGTATGTTAACCTAGGACAAATAGTCCGTCTAGGTAATTCCAACTTAGTCTGAGAGGTTAATCGACACATACAACTGGATAGCGTTCGAGATATCAAGACACATTTTCTAGTCAGATATACCGCAAAATCTGAAAACAAGATTGTACAACCAGTCTGTGTTGCCAGTGATGATCCATAAGGATCTGAGATGTGGTCCTCCACTGCTTGCCGTATGAGGAAACTCAATGTCGCTTGGCGAGCTATGGAAAGTGCTATGCTCAGGGTTTATCTGCGTGATAGACTTAAAAACGAGGATATCCGTAGCAAAACCAAAGTAACCGACATATCCCAATGGATTAGTAAGCTGAAGTGGCAATTGACCGGCCGTATAGCTCGAAGAACCGACAACCGATGGGAAAAAAGGCTCTCAAGTGGCAGCCTCGTACCGGTAAGTGAAGTGACAACCTGGTAAGACATGCAGGAAATCGATGGTTGCAGGTGGCTCAGGACCTTGCTTCACGTTATTCCTTGGGGGAGGCCTATTTTCAGCAGTGGTTTTGAGAAGGACTGTAATGATGATGATGATGATGATGGATAAAAAGTTAATATAATTATTAGAATCAGGCATTACAAAATTAAAGATATTCGTATACCTCCTAAATTTGTTGTCTTTAGACGTTGATAGTCTTTTCATAAATGTCCCATCCCCTATTGCATATACCCGCAGATCTCTTTGATAAACGTCGTCTCCATCCTGGGGAAACAAATGATCTTCTTAACTTAACCTCTCTCTGTATGAAATAAAACTATTTTCGGTTTAATAACCGTTTCTATCTACAAAAAGTAGGGTTAGCTATGGGGTCCCCTCTAAGTCGACATTATGTCCGACATTTTCATGGATAATTTCGAAAATGAACAAATAGTTTACACATAAAATATCTTATATTACTATCGATATGTAGACGACATAATTATTTGTTGGACTAGTACAAGGACACAACTGAATGTTTTCCTTAATAAAATAAATAGAGCCCACGACAAAATTAAATTTAAACTTGAATTGGAACAAGACTGTTCCCTTACTTTCCTCGACTTAAAAATAACAAGAAAATAGTCGTCATATGGTTTCCAAATTTATCGAAAGCCAACTCATACCGACACGGTTATCCCCGGGTCATCGTGTCATCCATGGCAACATAAATTAGCTGATTTTTATTGTTATATTGATCGTTTGTTCACGTAAGACACATTATTTTATTTTATCGAGCGGATGTACTTAAGGTAATTTTTTACCAACTTTAAAAAAGCTAAGAGTTAAAGTTGCAGCCTATTTACGTCCCACTGCTGGGCACAGGCCTCCTCTCATTTCTGAGAGGGTTTTAGGGCAAGAAAGTCTCCGCCGAGTTGCAAAAATGCGTGTTGGCGAATTCGAATTTCACATGTCTTCGAAACTTTTTTTCTTCTTGTTTCTCAGACATGCAGTTTTCTTTACGATGTTTTCCTTCACTGTCAAGCGATGACGAATTAGTAAAAGATTTATTACTTATTTAACAATATTTATATATGATATTATTCAACTTATATATATATATATATATATATATATATATATTTAAATACTAGCTTCTATCCGCGGCTTCGCTCGCGTGAGCTTGAATTTAGGAACATCATTAAATGCTGTCCCGTGCCAAACTTAGGAAAATTCGATCACATTTAGAGTCATCTCGGTGTCTGTGTCTCTATGTCTGTCAAAGATTTTTTTTGAATTCTAAAAAACTAAAACACGTAGATGATTGGTACCTAACATCCTACAGGAACACGTGAATATTTATGTCTAGAAATACCTACTATTTTTTATATCGGGCGTATCTTCCGATGTATCCATAAGAAAATAGTAAATAGTCTTGGAATCAAAATTTATTATTTTTGTTTACATTTAACTCTTTTAATTTATTCATAATTGAAGTTAATTTAGTTTTAACAAAATAATATAACGTTTATTTGAGATATTTTATTGATATCATTGGTCCTATTTAATATTGATTGGCACCATAAAATAGATGTAGATATTTTTTTTTTACTTCGAGTAGACCTCAAAATTTCCTAAATATATAAAAATATTTTTTTATAAATATATAAAAATAAATTTCCTAAATGTATAGAAATTTTATATATAAATATATAAAATTTTCTAAATATATATTCTATAATAATGAATACTACACATGGACTAAAACCAATGGCTCGGGTTTTTTTACGCATCTTGGATTAAAGTTCCGAGTAAGAGAAAATATTGTTGATGTGAAGCACCGATGCTCCGGAAAGTCTAAAGTATATCAACATGTTTAGTATCGTTCCAACCATTATATCGGATCTGATAGACAACAAATCCTTGCAATAGAGCACCAATCCCTACCAATATGATTCGCGATGCTATTGAAATTCAATATATCCTAATTTTAATATGGGAAAGGGCTGAGTGCTACCATCTGCTAAGGACCCCATAATTAATAAAATTAAATTCAAACCCAAGCATACTACTACATTCATTCTACTCTATTCTATTCTATTATAGCTATGACATCAGGTCGTCAAACACCTCAGTTCTTCCGTGACCATGGGTGCTATAAAGTGCCCAAAAGTCCTTAAAATTATTTCACCCAAAGATGATCATATCGTAAGAGGCGGCATAGAAAAACAAACAGGAGATGGGCTGCATCATCTTCCTGACAACAGATCAAAATAATAATAGCTGTGGTTGCCAACCCGCCTACCGCAACCACATCTATAGCAAATATTCAGCTACTTGACAATTTATGGGGAGGCCTATGTTCATTTCAGTGGACTTTTGATAGGCTGACTATTATGAGTTCTACTCATTCTTGCAATCTTTAATATTAACGGTAGAGTGAAAACAAAAAAGTAACATACCCGAAAATATAAATGTAATTAAAACTGCATATATTGCTCCATAACAAGTAAAAAAGTAGTAGCTTACATACTCGTACATGTTACTACTGGGCACAGGCCGCAGAGTTTTTGGCCAAAAAAGTATTCGCTGCGCTGATTCCAACGCGGGATGAATGTAATGTAAATGGTTCAATTATTTAAATCGTGTATTCTGTAGTATTGTGTTATTTCATTTTATCAGTGACTTGCCATTTTAGTTTATTTAGAAGTAATTAGATGGTGCTATTATTAGATGAACTAATGAAAGCCAAAACTATACTATCAAGTAATATCAGCGATAGAAGCGAACATTTATTTATTATATCAATAACGCATAAAGTGATGTCAATTCTCTTAAAAATTCTGTTTCTGTTAAAGAATACGCTATCAGCGCCGCTAGCGGTGAAAAACGATTTAATGATATCATCATATCATGACCATATCATGAAATAGCAACGTTATGTTTAGTTATTAATGTCTTCAAATGATTTCCATTCATTGATTTGGTCAAGCTATATCATGACATGGTCAATAAAGAGTGTTAAATATCATGAAATGTCCACACCATTTCACGAAATGATGAATACTTTATGATATATGATCAATTCTACGATCTGGCCGCGACATACATAAAAATTTCTTTAATAAAACTAAAATGATAATGAAAATTTTGCAACAAATGCAGACACACCAGTTTTAATCACTTTACATATATATTAGTAATTCAAATATAAACCTTATCAATTTTCATATTTTTGATAGACTCACTATCATCTATTGAAATTATTACACTTTTAAAATAAAATAACAAAAATACTAAAAAAAACTAAACGTTAGAATTTTTTAATAATTTTAAATATCTAATCATTTAATAATATAAATGTAAGTTATTTATATTATTTAACTTATTAGTAACTGAAGGCAAAATATACTACTTTAGCCATTTGATGACAGATGGCGCTGTTTTGATAACTAAAGTGGTGTAGTTTCAAATTATTTTACCAAGGTTATAACTATATTTTAAACTTTATTTATAAATATGGTATTTATTTGGAAAACACCCGTCATCCTATATAACTAAGATATAATAGAAAATTAACATCTAAAGGAAATAAAATACTTAACCTTCTTTTTTGAAGTTCCGTAATCGGATAGAAAGTAGCCTACAAGTTGTCCGGGGTTACTGACTACATACATACAAAATTTAATGTAAATCAGTTCAGTAGTTTTTGCGTGAATCCGGAATACACAGACAGACAGACAGACAGAAAGAAAGACAGACAGACAGAAAGACAGACAGACAGACAGACAGACAAATATTCTAAAAACCACTAATTTGTCTTCAGAACTCTATTTAGTCCCCTAGACTTGTTTTTTCAAGAATATATTAGGATTACAGACACGACTTTTCTACAGATTTATTATATGTATAGATTTAGATTTTAATAATAATTTTGGGGGACGAGGCTGCTCGCGTCCGTAGGACATACTTAAATTCTGACACCCTACACGTGTCCCCCGGGTTGTGCTAAACGAGTAGCACCGATTCCGGTGGTAGGTTTCGGCCGCTGGCTTTTCGGTTACCACCCACCAATGCAAATTCTTATCGCCAAATGACGTTGTCGTGTTCCGGCATTTTGCTTGGTGAAGCCATATGGAGAATGTGTCTGAACAGTAGCGTTGTGTATGTAAACTGGGTATGAAGAGTCAGTTGTTGCTATTTCGGGTGCTTGGTCGTGGAGGATAGCGGGATCCAAAGCATGGTGTTCCGCTGTTCGACCGCAGGTAGTTGGGGGCCCAATTAGTGAATTAGCTACTCATGAAAGGCTGCCCCGCCAACTAGCGAAAAATCCCAGGGTGGCCCCATCGTGCCGGTTAGCGACCAGGCAAGCGGACCCAATGGCGATCTTTGGGGGGGGGGGGGGTTCGGGCATCCCCGCAGTCTCCAGATCATGTTCCCGTGGGCACAGTAACTCTGATAGTATGGTTTGGTTGCTAATGCAACGCCTCGTTCAACTGCCACTCCCCATCCTTATTCACTCTCAAAACTTAACATATACATTAAAAAGAAAAGTAGTGTTAAACAGTGGTTGCACGTCATCTCACTAAAAGTGCACCTCACTAATATTCGAGTCTTGCACTCTAATCTCAGAGCAGTCCATCACCATCTTGAGACTGAGAAGCCGCACCTACTTTTCTTGACGGAGACGCAAATTGGATGTCCATAGAGTGCGGCGTACCTTGACTATCCTGGATTCTCCCTGTAGCAGAAATTCCATCTACGTGCCGGAGTACATGTGTCCGTCCACAATGACATCTGCTTCCAGCGTCACCTTTAAGACCCCACTTTTTCGACAATCTGGGTAATGATAGATACAGGTATTGATAAAATCCTTTATGCCTTTGTCTATTGATCGCACAGCGGTGATCAGGAGACAAGACGATTCTTTGATCACTTTAGTGAGGCTGCTGACGTGGCTCTAAATCGATATCCTACTGCACAGTTGGTTTTTCGGGGAGAATTTAACGCTTGTCACCAAGACTCGCTGTTCCTATACCAGAAGGCCGACCATGCTGGAAGAGAAACGTGGAATTTTGCTTTGACGCTAGGTCTCTCTCAGGTGGTAAAAGTAAGGACTAAGGTACCCGATGTCACACAGCAAATTGCTTGGATCTTCTGCTGACTGCAGAACCAGACAGATATGAAGTATACCTCTCCTTTGGATACATCTGACCACTGTCTGGTGAAATCTGTATCGTCATATTCTTCACCTGATTACGAGTCCTAAGTTGTTCGACGAATATGGCGGTATAAGTCAGCTAATTGGGATGAGATGCGACACTTTTTTGCATCTTATCCTTGGAGGTCTGTTTCTCCTCTGCGGATCCGTCGAGCTGCGCGGTTGCGATAACGGATGTGTTGCGTCAAGATTTGGGGTATTTTATCCCCTTCTCTGACGCTCCCACCGGTAGCAAAGCTCACCTATGGCTTAACGATGAATGCGCCCAAGCTAAAAAGCGCAAGCATTTAGCGTATCTATCCTGGGTTGACCTTCGAAACCGCAAAGCTCTGGATATTAGCTCCAACAAGAGACCTTTCAAACAGACCGTCAAGTCCTACAAAAAAGCATTACGGAAAGCTAGTCTCGATCACATTAAACATACTGGCGCAAAACTCTCTACCAGACCATCCGGCACTAGAGCTTTTTGGTCTCTCGCCAAAAGGGTCGAGATAAATTTCTGTCGGCCTACACTGCCTCCGTTGGTAAAACCGGATGGCATACTGGCGCATACGGCTACAGAGAAAGCGGACCTGTTCGCGTCTCTCTTTGCCTAAAATTCACTTCTGGACAGTGGCAACAACGTTCCACCTAAATAACCTCACTGCGGGACCTCTATGTCGGTGGTTCGTATAACAAATAAAGAGGTTCTTAAAACCTTGCAGTGTCTAGACGTGAATACAGCTAGTGGACCAGATGGTATACCAGCTATAGTTCTAAAGGCTTGTGCACCTGAATTGTCTCCTGTGCTGACACGCTTTTTCCGCCTCTCATTTAGGACTGGAATAGTGCCAAAATCCTGGAAGCTGCCCAACGTGCAGCCTGTTCCAAAAAAAGGTAGCCGTGCCGAGCCAGTCTCAATTACCTCCTTACTCTGCAAGGTTATGGAGCGTATATTGAACGCCCGCTTAGTGGCATACTTAGAACAGAATGACCTTTTTAGTGACAGGCATTATGGGTTTTGCCGAAATCGGTCAGCTGGGTACTTTATAGCATATGCCACACACGTATGAGGCGAGCCCCTCGAGAAAAATAGGGAAGCACTTGTTGTTTCACTTGATGTCTCGAAGACCTTGGACATAGTTTGGCACACAAGCCTTTTGGGTAAGGTTCCAGCGTACGGCTTATCGTCTGGTCTGGTTGAAAGGGTAAAGGACTTTCTGAGTGAACGTCGTCTCCGGGTCATCGTCGATTGCTGCTCATCTGATGGCGACTATGGCGACTAACGCCGGTGTTCCTCAAGGGTCCGTTCTCTCCGAAATTCTCTTCCTGCTGCATATTAATATCTGTTTATGCCCAGTATCTATGGGTATGCAGACGATAGCACAGTTGTGGAGAGATACCAATCAAGTCCTCGGGCCAGTTGGAAACAAATCTAGTCCGAAAGAGAAGCTATGGTAGAGCGTGTGAATCTCACACTACAGGCAGTCTCCGAATGGGGCGATGTCAATTTTGTGAAATTCAACGCCTCCAAAACATAAGCGTGTCTCTTTTTTGCAAAGAGCCAGCTCACCTTGGCTCCTTCTTTCCGAAATGTATCACTAAAATATACCGACCGCCTTCAGTTGTTCATGTTTGAGATATCCTCAAATCTGAACTTCGGGCGGTTCATTGAGTCCAAGGCCAAGGCAAGGCAAGGAAGCTGGGAGTCCTTGCAAAGGTGCGGCGATACTTCACGCCGGGACAGCTGCATACTTTATATAAAGCGCTAGTCCGGTCTGTACATGGAGTATTGCTGCCATAAATGGGCTGTTGCTGCAAAATGACACCTAGCAGCTATGGACTCAATGGATAGGTATGCTAAGAGGCTTATTGGTGACCCGAATTTGGTTAAAACCAATCTTACCAGCCTCGAACACAGACGTAAAGTAGCCAGCCTTTCGGTTTTCTACAGGTTGCATTTCGGAGAGTGTGCGCAGGAATTACATAATTTAATTCAACCTTCTCCCTTCCACCATCGGACAACCAGACGTTCGATCAGTCTCCACCCGTTCGTTGTTGACTTACGTACTATGCGTACAGCAAAGGAGTGGAATAAGTTGCCAGCATCTGTCTTTCCATCCGATTACAGTGTGGGTGTCTTCAAGGCAAGAGTGAATAGGCTTTTGTTAAGTCAGTGCGCTTCACCATCTTAGGCTACATCACCACTTACTATCAGGTGGGATCGTAAATAAGCGCTGACTTAGTAGAATATAAAAAAATATTTTCAAAGCACTCTCCACCAGCACCTATACAAAGTTTCGTACATATAACATAGTCCTGATGGAACGCTTCTTGCGCTTCTTCTGGCGATGCAAACTGTATTCCTCTCAGTTGATCTTTATTTTAGGGAATAATAAGAAGTCACGTGGCACCAAATAAGTTCTGTAAGGAGGGTAATATAAAAGTGATTGCAATGCTTCTAAAAAGAGTATCACCCGATCGATCTGACTGTTTCGTTCGTCTACTGGTCGTAAACGCGATTACTGATCAGTTATTAGGTTTTTCTATTAAAACTACTCAGTAGCAACCTGGCATCAGGAAGTTGGCGGTCTTTGTACACCGCGCCTCAGAAAGCAAGTGCAGCCTGCGGTTGATCTATCTCCGTTCGTGTCAGCTTACCGTTCCATCGGACTATAAGAGTGAGGGAATAGATAGTGCACCAGTGCTTGCGTATACCCAGCAACACTATAAACCTGTCCTGTACAAATGGATTATCTCGACTTTACACGTCTGGCCGCCGTGAACAAAATTTAGTGTGGAGGACACATTATGATTCGATTATTTCTTTCATGTTTTATTTTATTTATGCTCAAAAATGTTTTCCAATTTTTATATAGTTTTGTTTACTTTTTTATCGAGTAGAATAAAGGTACTTTTAGTTCTTACTTTTATTTTTTTTACTAATTCTTATCTTACTGTTAAGAAATGTAATATCTTTCTTTTCTTATTTAAAAAAAAATGTTATAAAGTGATAAAATCATGTGTTCAATAATTAGAGATTAAACATCAGAACATTCATTATCCATGTGTTAAAAACTTATTTTGAAGAGTACCTCACATTCTTTCCACAATCGCATGCACTAAAACTGTACCACTTCTATCTATTTCTGCCACAGTTGGCGGTACTTTGTGTACTCCAGTCTGAAGGCATGACAGTGAGAGCTAGTATACTGGTAACAACAGTCTGCGAGACTTTCCATCTGATGCCACAGAGGTGACAACGCATCTGAAGCCTTCTTTGTTTGAAGTTGACTTCAGGTATCCGTGGTCTGCGGTAACTACTTCATCATCAAGTGGACTGTAAATTCATTTGTCACTTCAGTTGTATACAAAGAAACAACATTTTAGCCTAAAACTACTCTTACTAAAGTAGAAAAGAGGCACCACCGTTAATATTACGTGTTCCGTGTCTAAATGAAGCATTATTATATGTAGTATTTCTCCTGATTGCGGTTAATTAAGCGGTGCTTTCTAGTTTATTGAATTTACGCAAGATAAAACCATTATTACAATAGCATAATTATGTGCGTGTGAGTAGTTCTTTGAATAATAAATTAATTTGAATTACAAGTTTAATTTTTATGTTTACTTAATTTAGTTATTATAAAATGATCTATAGGTTCTAACAAAATATACTCGTAGTTTTAATGAATAATGAATAATATTTATTATAAAATTTGTTTTAATTATATTTTTAATGACTCTTTATTTAAAGATAGTTAAAACGAATAAAGTTTATTTAAACAAGTCGATCTTATCTTGCTGACTTACATTTATAAGAAATGTTATCAGCTAAGGTGCTATAAATTACTTTGGTTTTGTCTGACAATTAAGATTCTCAAATGATAAATGTATTATGAATAAAGTACAGGAATATATCAAATAATACTGTAAAATAAATAAAAATATATATTTCATAATAAACATTAACAACTTTAAATCATTACTTTGTACAATTGACTAGACGATAATCATCCGCAACGATCACCACCATCCACTGGAGTAACCACCGGCGGAGTAGCCGTACCCACTTCCGAACCCACCACCGTATACGCCGCCGTAGCCGCCTCCATATACGCCACCGTTGCTGTAAACAGAGTAGCTGGGGGCAGCCACTACATTGTTAACGGACACAACTTGTGGCACGGTGACGACCTTGTTGACCCTTACTACTTGTGGGACACTCACAACCTTGGGCACGTTGACGACCTTGTTGACGGAGACCACTTGAGCTGCGGGCGCGGCGTAGCCGCCAGAGATGCCGCCTAAGGCAGGGATGCCGCCGTAGCCGGAGTATCCACCGCCGGAGTACAGCCCGCCGAGGAAGCCGCGCTTCTCGCGCACGCTACCGCCCGCCGCACAAGCCACGAGGCACAACACTGCGATCTGTATAGATATTCAAGAACAAGCTAGGTAAGGAATTGATAATAACATTAGATAGTAAATTATAGTGGCTATCCATTAAAAACATCACCCCTAAAATAGTAAAAATTAACATGTCATTCGACATGTAATATCAACAACGCGTAATACAACAGAAGGAAATGCCAAGAATACGTAAAAGAAGTCGCATGGCTTCCGACATACGCGGTAAAAACTTCTTAAAGTCTGACTCAGAATAAGCAGACCGGTGAAATTGATACTCAATTGCTTACCAGCCCAGTATGACAACGAAAATGGGTAATTTTCAGATAAATTAACAAATAATTGATCTAAAGCTTGAATTCTACAAGCTTTACTAATTTGTTATGTATTCTAAATTAAATTAACAATTTTTCTATAACTCCAAACAACGAATACTCACGAAGGCTTTCATGGTTGTGTATGACGATTAGATGTACTGGAGAGTGATATCGAGCTATGCACGGTCAGTCTTCCGCGCCAATATATATACCAACGATGCTCGGTGTTTTGCAACGTGTCCTCGCTCATCAAATATCACGTAAAATTTGGCTCATGTGCCGTTGTTTTCATAATTTAATCAATAAATTATGGGTGTGTTTCGATATACACTATGACTACTATAAGATTTTTTTTTATAGGATAAGGGTGACAAACGAGCACACCTGATGGTAAGTGGTTGCTGCGGCCCATAGACATCTACATCTATCCTCTGTTACAAATCAAAATGTAGATGCGTTGTCACCCGTGAGGACTAAGATGGAATGCCTCATTTCCAGTAAAAAGGATCTCCAGTTCTCTACACTCACCATACGAAACACAGCAGCGTTAAGCTGCTATTTTACGCTGGTATTCTGTGAGAGCGTGTTCCTTCCCCGGTCGAGCCTGATAGTAAGTGGACGCTGTAGCGTAGACAGCCATGCAAGCTTCAGGGGGCAAGGACGATTTAGACTAAAATCCCATGGTACCCCATACCCCATGATATCCCATCCACCTTATCTGCATATTGGCAGGGCCCCGGAAACGCTTTCTCAAACATCCGCGACCCCACTGGTATCGGCCGACCAATGGCGGCCCGTTCTCGGGAGAAGTCCTTGCACTTCTGCCTACTCTTTCCCAAGCAAGGCGCACCAGAACAACGGCATTATTCCGCGGCTACAAACTTCACATAAGGAGACCATGAGACCAGGAAAACGAGCACTCTGGCATTCACTTGCTTTCCTGCCCCAGCGGCGGATCTGATTTATGGCTTCGCCGCCAAGTAACATCCGGCCGTGAAGGCTAGGGAGAGCGGCGGCACACAATACAGATACTCTTCTCCTGCGTAGCCTCAACGCTACCGCAACAATCGTGAGGCCCCACCATTCACCGCGAAGGATAGGGTGAGTGACGCATCGCCATAATAACACACTTCCCTCCTCCTCCTCTGCGATTCCACCTCGGCTGTAGCGGGAAGGAAGAGAAGAAGAGTGGCCACTCCGATTGAACTAGGCAAGCCCACTCGGAGCGGCTACTTCGGGCCATCTCCACATTGGGCTATTGCTTTCGGGCTGTATTTTAATTCCTAATCGACGATAAAATGTAGATATCTATGGGTTGCAGCGTCCACTTGTCATCAAGTGGACTGTGGCTCATTTGTCACCCTTATTCTATTAAAAAAGTTTAACCGGTGTGCTGTCCAGAAAATCCCTCGATTTTACTCGCGCTGACTTTGTGAGCGCATTGTCACGGTCAAGAAGTAATTCGCGGAGCGCAATAATAATCGATCACTTGTTGCTCACAGCAGTGAATACTTCTGGCACAAATTTGGTAGAATAGTGGTCAGCATTGACGCTATTTCGATGTCGGACAATTGATGCCACTGTGAAAAAATAGTAATCAAAATCTTTCCTGCACCTTTCAATCAATTCACTTTGGTAGTTCAGTTCATTTTAGAATATCGAAACCATGGCCTAGTGGTTCGTTTCTGGATCGTGTTGATAAATCTTAGTTTCATCACCTGTGATAATGCCTTAAATATAACAAGCCTGCTTCAAATTTATTCATCATGTCAAGACACCTAAAAGTACCCTTAACCGACAAGAATGTGAGCGTATGTATGAGCATGTAAAGGAGGGAAGAAAAGTGTGTCCAAATGGAAGTCCTTTGTCTCTGCTTACCCCTCTGGACGTGAGTGTGTTTGTATGTATGTACGAGTATATGTCATGACACCATTCCACTAGGACCTGCTTGTTGGTTGTGCCACACCCATCGAAAACTATCCTCTTCACGCAAAGATGTTCGTATAAAATCTCTTGAACACTTCTCAGTCCAAACTACATTATGTGCTGAATCTCTTCATATAAAATTCGCCTATTCTCTTCAATTTATTTTGTCACTGCTAGCACGTTACTTTTTTAGACGTTGAAGGTTAAATCACATCTTTCTCTATCTATTTATTTAAAGTCAACTAGCTACAGCTACAACTAGCTACCGTGACCAAATTTCCATCTGGATGATAAGTTTATGCGTTTAGCTTTTTAAATATTTTATTTAAAATGTACTTAAAAATATTTTTCCTATTTTCAAATAGTTTTATTTACGTCTTTATCTAGTAGAATAAAGGCATCTTTTTGTCTTATTTAAAAAAAATGTTTAAAAAGTGATAAAATAAAATTAACATGCATTAGAAAATTTAGAATCCGTTAAAATCCGCGTGAAAAACTTTGTTTGAACAACACCGCACATTCCTCCCCTAATCACATGCTCACTGAATCATTTTCATTTATTTTTCACGAAGTGAAAGTAACAGAAACCATTTTATTTAATAAAGATTACAAATAATGCTAATTAAAAGTCACTCTTTTCTTTAATTACCACTGGTTCGAAAAAGAAAACCTCTGTTCTGGGAAGAACCAGCAAGAAACCCAGCGGAACTTTTTTAAATAACAGCTTACAAACATTAACAACACAACATACACAATTAACTACACAACAAATTAGAAATATCTTGGTAGCAATCACCTCATTCCCAGCAGCGGTTATAATCATCCATAAATTCCTTAATATTATAATTACCCCTTTTTCTACAAAGTTAGTTAAAGTAAAGTTTTTGAACTTTGAGTAAAGTCAAATTTTGTATATTTTCTGGGATTTTGTTGTAAAATCGTATACATCGCTCCAAGAATGAATTACTGACTCGGTGGAGTCGAGTTACTGATACTACCAGCTTGTGTCTGTTCCTAGTATTTACAGAATGAATATCACTTATTTTTGTAAAACTAATTTTATTTTTGTGTACATACATTAAATTTTCGTAAATGTATTGCCAAAATTAATATATTAATTTCCTTAAATTTTTGTCGTAGCGACTCTTTTGGTTTTAAATCATAAATAGGTCTTGTGGCCCTCTTCTGTAAAACAAATATAATTTAAGTTTCAGCCGCGTGTCCCGATAGCAAAATACTATATGACATCATGTAAATAGCTAAAGTAGACTAGTGTAGCTGTTTCAACACTGGTAAGATTTCTAATCTTTTTACAGCATATGCTGCAGAACTAAGTCTGCTAGTTTTGATATATCGGGGTTCCATTAAAGATTCACGTCTAGTGTGATTCCAAGAAAAATGGTGGTATCGCCAAGACTCAATTCCTCCTCATTCAAAATTACATTAGTATTTAATTGTTCGACATTTGGATTCACGAATTTCATACATTTCATTTAAGTACCATTTAAATGCAAATTATTAACATTGAACCAATTTACTAAATTAAAATATAGCACTTTTTACTTCGTAATATTTTAGTAATTGTCGTTATAATTTGAAAATTAAAGGAGTGTCATCAGCAAATAATACTATATTATGGTTATCTCCTGTTATGTAAGTTAAGTCATGAATGTATACAAGAAACAGAAAGGGGCTGAGAATTGATACTTGAGGTACGCCCATTTGTACTACCGACCCGGAAGAGCTCATACTGTTAATAACAACTTCTTGCGTTCTGTTAATTAAATATGAAAAAATTAATTTAAGAGCATACACTTCTTACACCTAAGTGTTGAAGTTTCCTGATTAATGTTTCATGGTGAATACAATCGAAGGCCTTGGATAGGTCAACTCAACACCGGCGTCAGATGTCGAGCGACCGTCGATTATTATGAAGTAAATTATAATTGATGAAGAAAATTACATTTGATGAAGAATAATTTTTTCAAAAATCTTACTAAGTGTTGGTAGTACAGAAATAGGTCTAAAATTAGCGGGGTCTATTGTAATACCAGATTTAAATAAAGGTATTACTTTACTATGCTTCATTAAATCAGGAAACACACAAGATTCGATACTAGTATTAAAAATAATGGCTAGTTGAGGTATGATTGTACCTATTACGAGTATAGATGCAATAACTTTAACGGAAATCCTCAAAGATCTGCAGTTTTATTAATATCAATAGTTTTAAAGTATTTATCATTATCTTTTTATGATACTTTATGAAATGTAAAATTTTTCGTACATGCATTTATATTTTATTTAAGTAATGATTCGGTGACGGCAGGAGAAGAATTCAGTGACTTAGTGGTTAAGATCGAAATATCAGTAAAAATCATTGCAACGTCCTGCTATGTTAGTACTTGCTGTGTTTTAATTTGATGGTTATAGAAAAAGAAATACACTGTTAATAATAGGCTGCAAGATTTTCCATCTGATTCTGCAGAGGTGACAACGTATCTGAAGCCTTTTTTATAGGAGAATGGAGCAAACGAGCATACGGCTCACTTGATAGCAAATGATCACCGCTGCTCATGAACAACTGCAAATCCAGGGGAATTGCAGATGCGTTGTCGGCCTTTTAAAAAAGATTACGATCTTTTCTTGAAGGTCCCTAAGTCGTATCAGTCCGGAAAAATCTCTATTGGTAGTCGATTCCACAAGGAAGTCGTGCGAGGAAGAAAACTTCTTTTAAGTCGCACAGTGGTGGACCGCCAGTCATACAGATATGGATGGTTTCACGAGTTTTGTCGCGATGTCTGATGGTAAAATTGTGCGGCTGGCACTATTACAAACAATTCCTCAGAACACTACCCGTAGTAAATGCGATAAAATACGCAAAAAGATGCAACATCTCTTCGCAGTGCCAGTGAGTCAAGCTGATCGGAAAGAGTTTGGTCGCCGACGATTCGAACAGCTCTGCGCTGGATGCGATCAAATGGAAGGAGCTGACATTGGGGAGCCCCATCTCAGAGATAGGATCAGTGTTTCATGTGCAGCCGAACCTGTGCCTTGTAAAGTTGCAGGCGGTGCGCCGGCATGAAATACTGTCCCGCTCTGCTGAGCACGCCAAGCATTTTAGAAGCCAATTTGACCTTCTCCTCCAAATGACCACGGAACTGCACGTCACTCGATATGTTGACGCCGAGGATTCCGATACTGGCTGAGGAAACAAGGGGAATGCTTTGAAACTGAAGAGATACGACAAAGGGGTTCTTTTTAGCCGTAAACGCATAAAATGTTGTCTTCTGGGGATTAAATTGAACTACATTTAGTCGCCCCCAGTCCAAAAATTTGTTCAATAAAGTCTCGAATTCAGACACAAGTTTGTCCCGGTACTAGGTTTTTCCCCGAGAAATATTGGCACGGCCAGTGTATAAAGCATCACCAGTGCTGTCGTTCGCATAGAAATGAATGTTATCGGTTTGCAACATGTTGTGGCCGTGGAAGAAAAAGGGGAGATCACCCGCCGGGCAAGATATTCTGCCCGGGGAGCGGCCAACGCTCCGAGTGGTAGTTTGGAGCTATTCTATATAACTATTTGTTAGCGCGATTTAGGCTTCGATGTGTTTACGCTTGTGGCATTACGACAGCATCGCCACATCACCCCCACCGATAATCGGACTACACTATCGACCTTTGGTCTGAGTACTACTATAACTATAAGCCAGCTTTGTCCTTTGTCCGTCCATCCTTTTGATCGCCAGTGAGTCATCCTCCCCGTGCAGAGATAGGAGAGATGGCTGACAGAAGTTCCCTTGGACGGTCTTTGCGAGGGACCAGAATGCACGTGTTTCCGAAGGAAGACGAACTAGTTTCTCGCCAATTCTGCCGATGCGGTTTGACCTCGTCTTAACAATGACACTTTTGAAGGACCTGGAGGTAGAATTATACTTCTTTTAAAAGCGCTGGTATTTGAATCCTGAGACGTTGATGCGTGAGCCCAGGCCTGGTAGCACTCTTGCTTATGGCGTAATGCAATTTTGCAGGAGCAACCAAACCATGGCTGGGTTCTGCCTCCGATAGGTACCACAGATGATGGAATAAAAAGTTCCATTCCCTGTAGCACCATAGCAGCGACAAAATCAGCTTCAGCGCTTAGCTCATCCGGCGGGAAGTAAAACCTGCCCCCAAGGATAGGATGCAAAGAAAGACCGCATCCCAGCCTAATCGCCCGACCTACTATAGTGTTAAATACGGCGACAGCCTTGCAGATCGCAATCGCAATAGGAACGTGAGTGGCACCGTACTCCGGATCAGACAATGGTCCGAGGAGCCAAGAGGGGCATCGACGGAGACCTGATATCCATCCGGATGAGAGGTCATCAGAAGGTCCAACAGGGAAGGTACATGATCTTCCACATCTGGGATCCACGTAGGCGAAGTAACCAGTTTTGTCAGACCATATGCCAAAGCAAAGTCATAAACAGATCTACTCACATTATCGGCTAAACGAGAACCAAGCCATTAAGCGTGGTGGGCGTTAAAATCACCAAGCATCACGATCTCTGCGGATGAAACCTGTTGAAGCACGGAGTCTGCGGCCGTTTGGACGTGGTCGATGAATTAATTTGTGTCGGCATTGCCGCTATGGAACCTATAGAGGTACCCGTAGACGCAAGGATGGTCGTCGCTGTCTACGCGCAGCCATTAGATGGGCAGGTCCGTACCTTCAAGGCTGCCGAGGCGTCGAAAACAGATGTCCCCTCTGACTAACACGCAAACTCCAGCCCGGGGCACAACGGAGTGTTCTAATTTGTTACCCGGGTAGGAGAGATACGAAGTATAAGTCGGAGAGGACACCTGTGTCTTGGTTAGAAAGAGCAAGGTCGGCTTCACCGTTATCACGTGGTAGTGGACGGCGTTAAGATTTGAATGAAGTCCCCTCATATTGCAGAAATTCACGGATAGCGTGGCTGGGGCGCCTTTGAATTATTGCGCCGTTTACCCCGAGCAGGCTTAGTCTCGAGTGAAATTTCATCCGTCCCCCAGAACACGCGGGGCAGCCTGAGCACCCACGCTCAGGAAGAGTAGGGTAGCTTGAGCGTGGTTGCTCTGATGTGATGCATTCTTTGTTTAAGGTTGGCTGCGGGTATCTATGGTCTGTCACTTATCATCAATTGGTCAGTATAATCGTTTGCCACTTCAGTTGTATAAAGAAAAACAAAATCTTTACCTAAGACTACGCTTACCTCTACATTAGGAAATACACACCACCGTTCTTATAACGTTTCCTCCAAAAAAGGCATCATTATATGTTATCTCCTGATTATTAATTTTCTTATCTCTTGTTAAATGGATCTACGAAATATAAAGCCATTTTTAAAACTGTATAATGTGAATTGTTCTTTGATTAATAAGTTAAAATTACAAGCTAAATTAATTTGTTTCTTTAATAAATTTATTAGAAAATACCCTAAATAATTTTAATAAAATTTACTTCTTTACAGTTTAATGAATTTGTAATAACATGTATGATAAAATTTGTTTAAACAGTATTTGTAAAGAGAGTTTAAACAAGTCGATCTTAGATTGCCTTCTTACACTACTTAATGTTTTCAGCGAAATTGTTTAATTTAAACAATTTCGGCGAAAACATTAATTAATGTAAGAACTTTGTTTTTAACGGACAATTAAGATCCTCAAGTAAGTAACGTATAATTAATAAAGTACAGAAGTCTATAGAATAAAATGAAATAGGATCATTTTTATTCAATACTAGCTGATACCCGCGATTTCATCCGCGTTGATAGTTGATATATTAACAAAGTTTCCGTATGTACTTCAAAAAATTACTGATGAAACTATGGGAAACTACGGGGGCAACTGATCGAGGTACAACTGAACAGCATCAGGTCGCTCGTGCAAACAATGCGCGGCTGGCTTTAACTTTATCATGAGGCAGAGGTACAAGAGACTTCTCCTCTCCCCTACGCATGCGCGCTACACCACTTGCCCCGCTTTTCCGCGGCAAGAAAACGCACATCGCTAAACACGTAGTACTTATAAAAATCTTTGTTTCTGAAAACGTTAATAACTTTGTATTTAATTAAGATATCGCTATATTTTTTTTAACATAAAGGCCAAGTGTCTAAGAAATAAAACTTAAAAAACCTAATTGAAATCTATCCAGTAGTTTTTCCGTGATGCGACCACAACTGTAAACCTCTATTATTTTATTTACATATACAAGATAGGTTACAAGAATACTTATTAAAAGTCACATAAGCATTATCATTAGTTCGAAAAAAAACTTCTGTCCTCGGAAGAACCAGCAAAAAACCCAGCGGGAATATTCTTTTAAAATTAACTTACAAATATAATATTTTCTATACAATTAAGTAACGTTTTTAGATTTAGAAACAGGATGGTAGCGATCACCTCACTCCTAGTGGGTTATTATCAATTACGTATCTTCAGTGTTTTCTGTTTAAGAAAAATTTTAATCTTTTTGATAGATAAATCCCATTAAGGAATTATTGACTCTAGTAACTGGTATAACTTGTGCTTGTTCCTAGTATTTACAGAATGTTAAAAGTTATAGTTAAAGATACAGCCTATATACGTCCCACTGCTGGGCACAGGTCTCCTCTCACTTCTGATTTCTGAGAGGGTTTTAGGGCAAGGAAATGCTCGCCGCACTACCCCAATGCGTGTTGGCGAACTTTACATGTTTTCGATATTTTTTCCCTGACATGCAGATTTCCTCATGAAGTTTTCCTTCAGCGTCGGGTACGTAGTCAATTAATTAACTTAAAATTGCTATTAATAATTTCATTGGCGCCGGCGGGGATTGAACCCGGGTTGCTCCAGTACTGTGAAATTTACAGCGAGCGCTAACCATGTGAGCTACCCCTTGATGGAGCCTTCTCCATTTACAGAATGTATATCACTATTTTTAATAAAACTATTTTTGTTATTGTGTAAATATACTGTGAGGCCAAAGTTAAGGGACTCCTTCGAACATATAGGTTATAAATTTTATCGCTCTCTTTTGCAAAACAAAGATAATTTCAATGTCAATCTCATTACCCCATTGCAAGATTCCATATGACATTATACTACGGAAATAACTAATACAAACTAATCTAGCTGATTCAACACATGTGAGTGCCTCTAATTTTTTTACAGCATATGCCGCAGAACTAACTTTGGTAACTAGTTTAAATATACATATGGAGGTCTCGTTTGAAGCATCGCGTCAACTGTAACTCCGAGAAAACACTGAATTTAACAAGGTTCAGCTCCTCTCCCTTTAAAATCCCACTGGTCATGTTGTGTATATTTCATTTTATTACCATTTAAAAGCAAATTGTTATCAATTCTGAAATAACATTATTCACTTCGTCATATTTTTAATAATTGTCGCTTAAGTCGTAAAATCTACGAAGTATTTATTTTTATTTATTTATTCTTTATTGCATTCCTTAATCTAAAAGAATACAAAGGGCGGACTTAATGCCTTGTGGCATTCTCTACCAGTCAACCCATGGAGTATTGCCAGCAAATAAAACTATTTCATGTTTATTCCCTACCAAGTAGGGTAAGTCATTAACATAAACAAAGAACAGGTTGGGGCCAAGAATTGAGCCTTGAGAAACACCCATAGATACTACCGACCTGGAAGAACTACTCCCATTAATCACAACTGTTTGTGTTCTTTTATTTAAATATGATGTAATAAGTTGTGCTAAGTTTTTTACACCATAATGATGTAGCTTCCTGATTAATGTCTCATGGTGAAAAAAGTCGAAAGCATAAGAACGATTACAAAATATATTGAAATCATCCTATGAATTCTTCCATGCATAGAAAATATGTTTAATCAGCTCAACACCGGCGTCAGTTATAGAGCGATCCCTTGTAAAACAAAACTGATTTTTGTGGAGGCATTTATTTACATGAAAATGCTTAACACATGATCTAGAATAACTTTTTCAAAAGTTGTTGAGTGTTGGGAGTATAGAAATAGGTCTAAAATTTATAAGGTCCAATGTACTACCAGATTTGAATAAAGGTATGACTTTACTATGTCTATACTGAATCAGGAAACACACCAGTATTAAAAATAATAGCAAGTTGGGGTAGATCGTCTCTATTTTAGACGGAACAACTTTAACTAATATTCCCCATAGATGTGCTGAATTCTTAATATTAATAGTTTTTAAACAATCTGCAATATCTCTTGATAATATTTTATAAAAACAAATTTATTAAATTCAAGAATTATAATTTTTAATACTTATCTATTTAAATATTCAGTATTGTTTTTATATGGAAGAAATTGAAGCTTTTTTCCTATACTGCTTCTAAATCTCTCTAAGCTATGTTCAGTTTTTGGAACAAACACAACTTTCTTGTGTAAATTCAAATAAAAAGCAAAAGAAAATAAAAATATATTATATTTTACTTTACAATTAACATTAACATTTTTGAAACATTACTTTGTACAATTGACTAGACAACATTCGTCCGCGACGATCACCACCAGCCATTGGAACCACCGGCGGAGTAGCCGTACCCGCTTCCGAACCCACCGCCGTATACGCCGCCGTATCCGCCGCTGTATCCGCCGTTGTAACCGGTGCTGTATACAGAGTAGCTGGGGGCGGCCACTACTTTGTTAACGGATACAACTTGGGGCACGGAGACGACCTTGTTGACCCTGACTACTTGTGGGACGCTCACAACCTTGGGAACGTTGACGACCTTGTTGACGGAGACCACTTGAGCTGCGGGCACGGAGTAGCCGCCAGAGATGCCGCCTAAGGCAGAGATGCCGCCATCGTAGCCGGAGTATCCGCCGCCGCCGGAGTACAGCCCGCCGAGGAAGCCGCGCTTCTCGCGCACACTGCCGCCCGCTGCACAAGCCACCAGGCACAACACTGCGATCTGTATCCAAATTCAAATTTACATTAATTAAATAATAATATTAAGTTTATAGCTCTTACTGTATCTAACGTGGCATAGTCACATTGCAGCTATATTATTATTGTTGCAGCACAATTGGGTCACCGGGCTACTACTACAAAATCCTAAAAAGTCATTACCGTTGGCGAGTTCTTTGAAAGGATAATGATAATTTGGAGGTAAACAGTTTTATAATAAACATATCGGCTGTGATACAAGACGAGATCTAGAGTTTAAGATGTAAGAAAATTTGTACTACATCATTGTTTACCAGCTCAGTATGTCAAAAACAATTGGTATATAAAAAAAATATTTGGGAATTAAATGTCAGTCAAATTTCGAAGGATATAAGGAAACGGCAAGGAGACATTAAAAGTCACATGGTTTTCGATTTATGCGGTGTAATCTTTTTTAATACAGGTAGACCGGTGAAGGAATGTAAGGTGCGAGGAAATTGATACTACACAATATAATTGCTTATCAGCGAACGAGGGTTAATAATTTTACGCTCACCAGATGTCGTTAGTTGGGTCCAAGGTGAACTTATTTGTTACACAGTTTCATAATAATTGAAAAGTTACGATTAAATTATAAGGTTTCGGATTTTGAAACAATGCCTCGGTACTGTATTATTTAATTTTTTACACATTTATTTTTAAATTCTGATGCATTTGGGAATATCCGTAGTTTTGTTTATCAATTTTTAATCTAATTAATATAACATATAAATTATATTTCAGAAAGTACCATTAACTTCCATACTTATATAACAAATTAATTTCCCCCGCTATGAGATCTGTTGAATATTTCTATGAAGTCTGCCAGGACAATGTCGTGGCAACAACAACGAGTAAATTTGGCACTGTCTGCAGACCTCAGTCGTTTATATCGGCGCAATTTACACGATTGTATTAACTTTCTAAAGTGAAATAAATGAAAAAAATAATAATTTAACGGATATGAAAGCGTTGAAGATGATTTACTTAAATACTAGCTTTTGCCCGCGACTTCGTCCGCGTAGATATTGTACTTAAAACCAATTATACTTTACAGTTTTTGCACCGCACGCCAAAATAGCTCGCAGTTGACAGATTTTTTCTGACTTACTTAACACTTATCATTATATTTTGGCCAATTTACACAATATCTTTATTAATTATATATAGCCTATGTGTTGTTCTGATGTATGAGCTGTATTATTGTAAAGTTTCATTAAAATACATTCAGTAGTTTTTGCGTAGAAGAGTAATAAACATCCATACATCCATACATTCTCATAAACTTTAAAGATTATAATATTTGTAGGATTAATTACTTTATAAACATATGGGTACCATTGGAATTGGTCTAAGTCTAAGGCTTGAACTCTATCAAGTGAACTAATTGTTATGTAAACTAAAACACTTTTCTATAACTACAAAAAACGAATACTCACGAAGGCTTTCATGGTTGTGTATGACGATAAGATATGCTGGACAGTGATATCGAGCTATGCACGGTCAGTCTTCCGCGCCAATATATATATCAACGATGTTCGGTTGTTTCGCAACTCGTCCTCGCCGACGAAAGCCGCACAATATTTTGCTCGTGTGACATTGTATTCATAATTTTATCAATTAATTATGTGATCAATTGCAGCCATCTTATAGTAGTATATAAAGTAGCAAAAATTTATAGTAATAGCCGTAAGGGCTTTTTTCTACCAAATGGCACAACAAGGTTGGTGCCACTCTATTCTCACTTTGATTCTGTTTGGATAAGAGCCACATTCTTACTTGTTTTTGTTGAGAAATAGCAGTGGTTTCATTGCTGTTTTTTTTTATAGAATAATTAAAAACAGAAACTTTTTTTTGATTCAATATAGATTATAAATAATACTTATTGAAAGTCACTCTTCTGTTTAATTACCACTGGTTCAAAAAAAAAAACAGAACCAGCAAGAAACCCAGCGGGACTTTTGTTTAAAATAACAGCTTACAATGATGTATCACGATATAATTAATGGCGATCACCTCATTCCCAGGGGTTATTATGATCCATAAAAAGTGAATAAGGGTGACAACACAGTGACGCTATCCTCACTTAGCGGACAGCCTCCGCAGAGTCTACTTCAAAGTAGAGTGTAGATGCGAAACACGTCGTATTTTTGAGATTGGTGTGTGGTGCCTAGTGTGCTGGTGCTGGTGCTGGGAGTGGTAGTGCTGGGATTGACGGTGACGGATATAGTGCGCGCGATTGAGGGAGGGTGGGAGGTCCCCTTAAAACTGGGCAGGACACATCATTTTATTTCTTTACGCGGAATTAAGCAAATTAGTTTATAACAACCCCATTATAATGGATTTCCGCAAAGTAACGCCTGATTCTATCAATTAATATCTATAATTGACAGTACTAGGTGGTACAGCTTCTTTCCTGTCCAAGAAGTAAGTCTGGGTGCTGCTTATGCCTGTCAACAAACAGACTGCACCCATTTCATTTATAGAAGCTAGGGTCCCGAAATGGGCCCACAGTCTACCTGACGGTAAGTGGATACCATCTCCCGTAGACAACTACATCTATCCTCAATTAAGAATCAACATTTGTATTAATTATAAATTTTAGAGTATAATTATATATTTTATATTTGCGATTGTAGTCAATTAGTGAAACTCCAGCGTCATTTTTGTGATTTGGATAAATACTTGTACTTCATTATTAGCTAGTATGCTCTAATAATGCTCTCATAATTAAATTATTTCACTAATTATCAAATTTTACCTAACTATAACTCTACATGCGTAATGCTTCGATCAATAGTAGGATAGCGTTCTAACCATCGGTATATATGTACTACGCACTAGATTTCGCATTCCAAACATTGACTATGTTCAACTGAACTGTACTGCAATCCGTACAAACTAAATATTGCGTAAATTGAAGATTTGTGAATTCCATAAAATAATTATTATTACATTTTATTTAGAAATATTATGTTTGTTTAGATTAAAATAAGAGTATTTTATATTAATATTTTATTTTATATTAAATTAAAGTCTTCGCGCATGCGCGACTCTACTATCCCCCGCGCATGCGCGAATACATAGAGTAGCGCACAATTTTTGTTTGGAATAGCTTATCTAGTACGTAGTAAACTCAATGGTTCTAACCAATTTTGATCGAGGTGATATGTGGAAGCTTTGAACTCCACACGGTATAATATTTAAAAAAAACCAGATAGTACAAGTACACAGTAGGGTTTTGTTTTCTGTACCGCACCACTATAATTTGATCGTTGACTAAGCTCCAAACCCGGAACAATAACATGAAGAACATAAAGACTAATTACATGCGGGAATGGAACCCGCGACTTTCCAGCAAATACTTAGCCACTTCGCTGCCGAGATAAAGTTAAAATCACAGAGGAATTCATTCTTACTTAATGTGTGATGTGATGCTTACCAATTGTTTAATAAATAGATCAATGTATATTAGGTTATTCATTTACATATAAATTATCATATAATTTGATTAATTAATAATTAATTATTGCTTAGAGATAGGCATGTATTGGAGAATAAAGTCTAGAGATGACATGGACAATACAAGTCATGTACAATGTCCATGTCACACCAGCACTGCGCTCGAATTTGTTGTGTGTATGTGTACATACATAAATGTAGACATTTGGTTTAATTTTTTTTAAATATAGCGAACTGCCCGCCCCTGGTTCGCCTGGTTAGGATTTAATAATGTCGTGTAATTTAGATTTAAGATAATCCAAGACCATGTACTCGTATTTCAACAATTTTTTGTTTGTTTTTTTTTTAAAATCCTTCAAGTTTTCCGGATAAAATATAGCTTCTTTCTGACATTGATCTCGATCTATTCATAAAGTTTCTGCACAATAGGTTTAGCCATTCCGAAGATTAGCCCGTACAGATAGACAGAAAGACAGACAGACAGATAGAAAAGTGTTGTTTATGTCTTGATAGTATGCAAATAGGCGTTTGAGTTAATTTTGCCAATTATTTTAATAGAATAGAATGATTTTTATTAACCGTGTAGTGGCGGTTAAGAATATCCACTACCCCATATCTTCCCGTGGGTGTCGTAAAAGGCGACAAAGGGAAACAGGCAGGAGATGGGCAGCAGCATCTTCCTGGGAACGGCAAAAATACAATAAAAAACTGCGGTTGCCAACCCGCTCGCCAAGCGTGGCAACTATGGCAATATACCCCCCATAATGAAAGTTACGATGAGACGGCCCCCAGTCCCCGGCGGCCCCGCTATTCCTGGCTACGGTGGCGACCATGGTAACGGCGGGGCAGGGGGTGCTAAGAATCTCCGGTGGAGGTTCGGTTGCCACCTACAACGACTCGACCTGGCAACATACAACGCACGCACCCTGAGGACTGACGAGAAGATTGTGGAGCTGGAAGAAGAGATAGACAAGTTACGCTGGCATATTATAGGATTATCCGAAGTCCGAAGAGAGGGGGAGGACACGGTAATCCTCGAATCCGGCAACTTGCTCTATCACCGGGAGGGCGACCATCTGTCCCAAGGAGGTGTCGGATTTATCGTCCACAAGTCTCTCGTTAACAACGTTGTAAAGATTGAGAGTGTGTCGACGAGGGTTGCGTACCTTATACTCAGAATCACCAAACGGTATTCGCTGAAGGTCATACAGGTTTACGCACCAACCTCGGCACACCCCGATCAGGAGGTGGAGGAAATGTATGAGGATATCTCTAGAGCCATGCATTCCTCCAAAACCCAATATCGGTGTTAATGGGAGACTTCAATGCAAAACTAGGCACAAGAGAGAACGGTGAGCTGAAAGTGGGGAAATTTGGAATAGGGCAACGGAACCCAAGGGGCCAGCAGTTGGCCGACTTCATGGAGAAAGAGGGACTCTTTATGATGAACTCTTTCTTCCAGAAGCGGCCCCACAGGAAGTGGACCTAGTCGAGCCCCGACGGTTCGACAAAAAATGAGATTGACTTCATTATGACGACCAGACGACAACTGTTCAGTGATGTCTCAGTGATCGCGAGGGTGAAAACCGGCAGCGATCACCGAATGGTTAGAGGCACACTGAACCTAAACGTTAAGTTGGAGAGGTCTCGTCTAATGAAGTCAACGCTCCGTCCCCCTCGTGCTCTAATCCAAAGTCCCGAAACCTTTCAGCTCGAGTTGCAAAACCGTTTTCAGTGCCTAGAAGACTGCAATGAAGTGGACGATTTGAATGACAAGCTCGTGGAAACTGTCCATGCGGTCGGAGCTAAGTTCTGCAAGACCCGCCGCAGAAGAACACAAAAACTCTCCGATCACACTCTTAATCTCATGGCTGTTAGACGGGAGATGAAGCTACATTCTTCAACAGATTTGACAGCATACAGGCAACTGAACAGACAGATCTCCAAATGCATGCGGCGGGACTTAGGCAACTTCAATACAGCTCGTATTGAAGAAGCGATCGAGCGGAACCAAGGCTCCAAAGTCTTTGCCAGAGATCTGTCTGCCAGAAAGAGCCAACTGTCAAAGCTGAAGACCGAATGTGGCAGCATCGTTTCCGGGGCACCTGAGATTTTGAGTGAGATTGAGAGGTTCTATGGGCAGCTGTACACGTCATCGTTGGAGCCACACGCATGTGTGAGTAACGATCCAAGAGCGAGTCTTATCCGACATTATTCCGATGATATCCCGGACGTCAGTCTGAGCGAGATTAGAATGGCTCTCCAGCACCTTAAAAACGGCAAGGCCCCAGGCCAGGATGGAATTACAGCGGAGCTTCTGAAAGCGGGTGGAAAACCGGTACTTGAAGTCCTTCAGAAGCTCTTTAATTCCGTCCTCCATGGTGGCATTATACCGGAGGCGTGGAGCAGAAGTGCGGTGGTCTTGTTCTTCAAGAAAGGCGACAACGCTCTCTTGAGGTGTAAGACAGGGTGACGTCATATCCCCGAAACTCTTCACCGCTGCATTGGAAGACGTTTTCAAGCTTCTGGACTGGAAAGGATACGGTATCAACATCAATGGCGAGTACATCACTCAACTTCGATTTGCCGACGATATAGTCCTTATGGCAGAATCGCTGGAGGACCTAAGCACTATGCTCAATGACCTCAATTGTGTTTCCCAACGGATAAGTCTTAAGATGAACATGGACAAAACTAAGATCATGTTTAATGTCCATGTCACACCTATGCCGGTAGTTGTTGGGAACACTAAGCTCGAAGTTGTTGACGGGTATGTTTACCTGAGACAAATAGTCCGACTAGGTAAGTCCAACTTCGACCGAGAGGTCAATCGACGGATTCAACTCGGTTGGGCAGCGTTCGGGAAATTACGGCACATCTTCTCGTCAGGTATACCTCAAAACTTGAAAACGAGACTGTACACCCAGTGCGTGTTGCCAGTGATGACATACGGAACTGAGACGTGGTCCTTCACTGCTGGCCGGATGAGGAAGCTCAAGGTCGCTCAGCGAGCTATGGAGAGGGCTATGCTCGGAGTTTCTCTACGTGATAAACTCAGAAATGAGGATATCCGCAGTAGAACCAGAGTGACCGACGTAGCCCAACGGATTAGTAAGCTGAAGTGGCAATGGGCCGGCCATATATCTCGAAGAACCGACAACCGATGGGGAAGAAAGGTTCTCGAGTGGCAGCCTCGTACCGGCAGGCGAAGTGTAGGGCGTCCCCTCACTAGATGGAGTGACGACCTGGTAAGATATGCAGGAAGTCGATGGATGCAGGTGGCTCAGGACCGTGCTTTGTGGCATTCTTTGGGGGAGGCCTATGTTCAGCAGTGGACTTGTGAAGGGCTGTAATGATGATGATGATGATGATGATTTTTATTCAATATGGGTTATTACGTAATACTTATTGAAAGTCATTATTTTATTTACCACTGGTTCGGAAAATACCTCTGTCCTGGGAAGAACCTGCAAGAAACCCAGCGGGACATTTTTTTAAACATAATTTCACTTAACAATAATTTTGTTTATACAATTTTAAATGAATTTTCATAGAAACAGCATGGTGGCGATCACCTTATTCCCAGGGGTTATTTTCATTCATGTATTCATTGATATTATAATAACCCTTTTTGTACAGTTTTTCTTTAATAAAACTTTTAAACTTGTTTATTGACAAACTTTGAACATGTTCTGGGATTTTGTTGTAAAAGCGTATACATTGCCCCATAAATGAATTACTAATTCTGTGGAGTCTAGTAAGTGGCATTACAAGCTTATGTTTGTTCCTAGTGTTTAAGGTATGAACATCCTTATTCTTATTAAAATTATTTATGTTTTATGTACATACATTACATTTTCATAAATATATTGCGATGCCAAAGTTAATATGTTTATTTCTTTAAATTTTTCTCTGAGGGACTCTTTACAATTTAGATTATAAATCGCCCGTACGGCTCTCTTTTGCAAAACAAACATAGCTTCAATATCAGTCGCATTACTCCATAGCAAAATTCCATAAGACATTACGCTATGAAAGTAACTAAAATACACTAACCTAGCTGTCTCAACATCTGTGAGACTTCTAATCTTTCTTACAGCATATGCTGCAGAACTAAGTCTGCTTGCTAATTTAGATATATGGGGGCCCCATTGAAGTTTCGCGTAGTACCGAGAAAAACAGTGGTATCCACAAGGCTCAACTCCTCCCCATTTAAGAGCACATTGGTATTCGAATGTTTTACATTAGGTATTGTAAATTTAATACATTTTGTCTTATTGCCGTTTAAGAGCAAATTGTTGGCGTTAAACCAATGTACTAGTTTCGATAGAGCATTATTTACATCGTCATATTTAATTGACTGCCGTTTCAGTTTGAAAATTAAAGAGGTATCGTCAGCAAATAATACTATATCGTGATTGTCCCCTATAAGATAAGGTAAGTCATTAATATAGATTAAGAACAGGAATGGGCCAAGAGTCGAGCCCTGAGGAACGCCCATTGATACTACCGATCCGGAGGAACATTTACCATTGATGACGACTTTTTGAGTTCTGTTACTTAAATATGAAGTAATAAGTCTAAGCGCCAAATTTTTTACACCGTAATGTTGTAGTTTCCTGATTAATGTATCATGATGAACACAATCGAAAGCCTTGGAAAGGTCAAAGAAAATACCTAAGGCATCTTGTGAAATCTCCCAGGCATTAAAAATATATTTCATAAGCTCAACACCGGCGTCAGACGTCGAGCGACCCTTTGTAAAACCAAATTGATTTTTATGAAGTAATTTATTTGTATTAAAAAAAATTAACAATTGATCCAAAATTATGTTTTCAAAAATTTTACTGAGAGTTGGTAGTACAGAAATAGGTCTATAATTAGCGGTCTCCAATGTACTACCAGATTTAAATAAAGGCATTACTTTACTTTATTTCATTAAATCAGGAAACACACCTGAATCGATACAAGTATTAAAAATAATAGCAAGATGAGGTGCAATTAAATCTATTATGGACGCAATCACTGTAACGGAAATCCCCCACAAATCTGCGGTTTTCTTTACATCAATGGTTTTGAAGTATTTTACAATATTATGCGGTATTACTTTTCAAATCTAAATTCTTTTAAACAGGTATTAACATTCTGTTTAAGTAATGACTCAGCAACAGTTGGAGAAGTATTCAATGACTCTGTTGTCAAGATAGGAACATCAGTAAAATATTTCTCAAACACCGCTGCAACTTCTTGATTTGATTTAGTCAATTCATTATTAATTTTTAATTGATAGTTTGAGTTACGAGGTTTCTCTTTACCGGTTTCGCTGTTAATTATACTCCCCGTCATTTTCATTTTATTCTTAGCCGTCTTAATTTTGTTACTAATATGTAATGATTTGGCTGTGGAGCAAACTCTTTTAAACATTTTAGAATAATTTTTTACATATTCTTTAAAAGCATCGGAAAGATTATACGATCTTTCATGGTAAAGGTCATATAACCTTCGTCTGCTTTTATGAATTCCTACTGTCGCCCACTCATTAAATGCCTTGCGACTGTTTCTGGAGAATGTTTTAGAAGTGAATGATGGATGGAAGGTTTTTTACCATATTACTTCTAAATCTCTCCAGGCGTTTTGCATTAATAGGCACAAACACAATTTTCTCAATTACCTGTTTTTTGTGCATATAAGGTAACGAAACCAGTTGTCCACAGTGATCTGAACTAAGTTTTTGAATTATTGATTTGTTGATTGGTACAACACCTGTAAAAATATTATCAATACAAGTTGCACTACACCCTGCAATACGTGTAGCTTCAAAGAATAAATTATTAAGATTATAGGATTTGAACAAAGAACAAAATTTCTGATGGAAGAAGTTTCCAGGAGATTGATATTATAGTCTCCACACACTACAAGAGATTTATTCTGTTTATTAAGCTTAACTAAAACTTCTTCCATAATTTTTTCAAAAGTATCATAACTTGAACATGGGGGTCTGTAAACACTGATAACAATAAGGTGCTCAAGCTCAACACATGCCATTTCTACAGTACGCTCAACAGAGAGGCTCACAATGTCTTTACGTTCTTTACATGATAAGGACTTATTAGCTAATATTAAGGAGCCACCACGTAATTTAGTATCTCTATTGAATGAACTGACCACCTCGTGATTACTGAAATTAAATATGTAGTTGCAATCTTTCAACCAATGTTCTGTAATACATAAAATATGTATACTGTTACTATTTAAAAATAATTCAATTTCTAATTCTTTGCCTAACATACCTTGTATATTTTGATGCACCAGGTTGATACAGTTTTTATTATTGTTATTTTGTAAAATTGCATAATTATGTACTGGTAAGTTGCATTGTAAGCTATTTAAATTATCTTTGCTAGAGATTACCTCTATTGTCTTATTATCTAATTTAAATTACTTGGAACTGGTTCCAAATCAAATGTAAAATTATTTTGTTGCTCAAAAGAAGCAGGTGTCAAGGTAGCCAAATCATTGGCTGAGTTAAAATATAAATAATGAGATAGCGTATTTGCTACCAGTCTTAAACTATACTTTGATAGGTAATACCTATCTCTTGTCAAAAAATTCTTAGTTAAATTATTAATATCAATTAAATGAAATTTATCATTATTATTCTTACAATTAAATGTCAAATTTAAGTTATTGTTACATGTCAAGTTATGCATCATTAAATTTAAATTATGTCTTAGTTTATTTTCCTGTGGCCGCCCCTCTATGTAAGGCAATGTAAACAAGATAACTTTAACCACATTTATGTTATTGAGATATTCAATATATTTTAATAATTGATTCTTGTTCATATTGCCTCTTCTCCCAACAAAAATTATTAATATACTATTAGGGTTAAATTTACTAGTTAAAATTTTATTCATAATATCACTGAACGATGCTCCAGGCATGCAGTAATTACTTATCTGTTGCCTTTTTAAACAGTTATTCAATGATATACCCAAGTTTTTGCCTATGTCATCACTATACACAATTTTTTTTTCATTATATGAATTACATTTTAAATTTATCTGCTTTGTTATGGTACTATCATAGAGTGTAGGTAAAGAAAATGAAGTATATACTATAATATTACAGACAGACACTTCGATTTTATTTATATGCTTACATAAGAACCGAATCTTGAATTTAGAATCTTAAAACACATTTGGAGGAGCTTAGATAATTTTAGAGTGACCATGCATGCTAAACACTCCACTGAAGCCGTACCCTTATGGTTTAGAAATATACTACTCATCAGCAGCAAGTGTGTGCTAGGATAACAACAAACTAACAATAAAAAAAAAACTGCGGTTGCCAACCCGCTCGCCAAGCGTGGCAACTATGGCAAATACCCCCCTATGAATGACAGTAACAAAGAAACGGCCCCCAGTCCCCGGCGGCCCCGCTATTCCTGGCTACGGTGGCGACCATGGTAACGGCGGGGCATGGGGTGCTAAGAATCTCCGGTGGAGGTTCGGTTGCCACCTTAGACGACTCGACCTGGCAACGTACAACGCACGCACCCTGAGGACTGACGAGAAGATCGTGGAGCTGGAAGAAGAGATGGACAAGTTGCGCTGGCATATTATAGGATTATCCGAAGTCCGAAGAGAGGGGGAGGACACGGTAATCATCGAATCCGGCAACTTGCTCTATCACCGGGAGGGCGACCATCTGTCCCAAGAAGGTGTCGGATTTATCGTCCACAAGTCTCTCGTTAACAACGTTGTAAAGATCGACAGTGTGTCGACGAGGGTTGCGTACCTTATACTCAGAATCACCAAACGGTATTCGCTGAAGGTCATACAGGTTTACGCACCAACCTCGGCACACCCCGATGAGGAGGTGGAGGAAATGTATGAGGATATCTCTAGAGCCAAGAGCCATGCATTCCTCCAAAACCCAATATACGGTGTTAATGGAAGACTTTAATGCAAAACTAGGCACAAGAGAGAACGGTGAGCTGAAAGTAGGGAAATTTGGAATAGGGCAACGGAACCCAAGGGGCCAGCAGCTGGCCGACTTCATGGAGAAAGAGGGACTCTTTATGATGAACTCTTATTTCCAGAAGCGGCCCCACAGGAAGTGGACCTGGTCGAGCCCCGACGGTTCGACAAAAAATGAGATTGACTTCATTATGACGACCAGACGACAACTGTTCAGTGATGTCTCCGTGATCGCGAGGGTGAAAACTGGTAGCGATCACCGAATGGTTAGAGGCACACTGAACCTAAACGTTAAGTTGGAGAGGTCTCGTCTAATAAAGTCAACGCTCCGTCCCCCTCGTGCTCTAATCCAAAGTCCCGAAACCTTTCAGCTCGAGTTACAAAACCGTTTTCAGTGCCTAGAAGACTGCAATGAAGTGGACGATATGAATGACAAGCTCGTGGAAACTGTCCATGCGGTCGGAGCTAAGTTCTGCAAGACCCGCCGCAGAAGAACACAAAAACTCTCCGATCACACTCTTAATCTCATGGCTGTTAGACGGGAGATGAAGCTACATTCTTCAACAGACTTGACAGCATACAGGCATCTGAACAGACAGATCTCCAAATGCATGCGGCGGGACTTACGCAACTTCAATACAGCTCGTATTGAAGAAGCGATCGAGCGGAACCAAGGCTCCAAAGTCTTTGCCAGAGATCTGTCTGCCAGAAAGAGCCAACTGTCAAAGCTGAAGACAGAGTGTGGCAGCATCGTTTCCGGGACACCTGAGATTTTGAGTGAGATTGAGAGGTTCTATGGGCAGTTGTACACGTCATCGTTGGTGCCACACGCAAGTGTGAGTAACGATCCAAGAGCGAGTCTCATCCGACACTATTCCGAAGATATCCCGGACGTCAGTTTGAGCGAGATTAGAATGGCTCTCCAGCACCTTAAAAACGGCAAGGCCCCAGGCCAGGATGGAATTACAGCGGAGCTTCTGAAAGCGGGTGGAAAACCGGTACTTGAAGTCCTTCAGAAGCTCTTTAATTCCGTCCTCCATGGTGGCATTACACCGGAGGCGTGGAGCAGAAGTGCGGTGGTCTTGTTCTTCAAGAAAGGCGACAACACTCTCTTGAAGAACTACAGACCGATTTCCCTTCTGAGCCGCGTCTACGTGCTGTTTTCGAGAGTCATTACGAATCGTCTCGCGCGCAGACTTGACGACTTCCAGCCTCCCGAACAAGCCGGTTTCCGAAAAGGCTTTAGCACCATAGACCACATACATACCCTTCGGCAAATTGTACAGAAGTCCGAAGAGTACAATTTGCCACTATGTCTGGTGTATGTGGACTATGAGAAAGCCTTTGATTCCGTCGAAATTTGGGCGGTGCTGCAGTCCCTTCAGCGATGCCAAGTTGACTGTCGGTATATCGAAGTGTTGAAGTGCTTGTACAGTAGGGCTACGATGGCTATCCGAGTACAGAACCAGAGTACGAAACCTATCTAATTGCAGAGAGGTGTAAGACAGGGTGACGTCATATCCCCGAAACTCTTCACTGCTGCATTGGAAGACGTTTTCAAGCTTCTGGACTGGAAAGGATACGGTATCAACATCAATGGCGAGTACATAACTCACCTTCGATTTGCCGACGATATAGTCCTTATAGCAGAATCGCTGGAGGACCTAAGCACTATGCTCAATGACCTCAATAGTGTTTTCCAACGGATAGGTCTTAAGATGAACATGGACAAAACAAAGATCATGTTTAATGTCCATGTCATACCTATGCCGGTAGTTGTTGGGAACACTAAGCTCGAAGTTGTTGACGAGTATGTTTACCTGGGACAAATAGTCCGACTAGGTAAGTCCAACTTCGACCGAGAGGTCAATCGACGGATTCAACTCGGTTGGGCAGCGTTCGGGAAATTACGGCACATCTTCTCGTCAGGTATACCTCAAACCTTGAAAACGAGACTGTACACCCAGTGCGTGTTGCCAGTGATGACATACGGAACTGAGACGTGGTCCTTCACTGCTGGCCGGATGAGGAAGCTCAAGGTCGCTCAGCGAGCTATGGAGAGGGCTATGCTCGGAGTTTCTCTGCGTGATAAACTTAGGAATGGGGATATCCGCAGTAGAACCAGAGTAACCGACATAGCCCAACGGATTAGTAAGCTGAAGTGGCAATGGGCCGGCCATATAGCTCGAAGACCCGACAACCGATGGGGAAGAAATGTTTTCGAGTGGCAGCCTCGTACCGGTAGGTGAAGTGTAGGGCGTCCCCCCACGAGATGGAGTGACGACCTGGTAAGACATGCAGGAAGTCGATGGATGCAGGTGGCTCGGGACCGTACTTTGTGGCATTCTTTGGGGGAGGCCTATGTTCAGCAGTGGACTTGTGAAGGGCTGTAATGATGATGATGATGATGAAGTGTGTGCTAAATAAGTACGAATGTTATCAAAATGGCGTCAATTAGCACAAAAAACAAATGAAAAAACCAATGCTCATTTTCTGTGAAACCAATTTTCAAATTAAAAATGCAATTTCAAATAATTCAAGTGGTTTTTAGATATGAATATTGTGGACAGTGTAAGTATGAGCCGGTTTCAATGTGATTATAACAATGCTTATGCCAAATTATGCTTAATGATATTCAGTCACTAAAGCGAAACAGATCTCTTTTCAGATAGTCCCAACATTTACGTGGCAGAGCCATGCTGCAGCTATATTAGTAGTATAGTTGTAGCACGCATGAGTCGGCTCGATCGGGGAAGGACCACGCTCTTACACAAAACCAACGTAAAATAGCGCTCGATGCTGCTGTGTTTCGTATAGTGAATGTAGAGAACCGGAGACCTTTTTACTGGAAAAGAGGCATTCCAAATTATTCCTCACGGGTAACAACGCCATCTGCATTTTGATTCTTTATTGAGGATAGATGTGGATGCCTATGGGTCACAGCAACCACTTACCATCAAGTGGACTGTGTGTTCTTTTGTCACCCTATCCTATAAAAATGTAGGAAAACATTTATATACATAAGTAATTTAAATTACATTTTAATTTAAATTATAACGAAATGAACATCTGTTAATATATTAATATTTATATTTTGAAAATTGTTCATGCTTTAATAGTTATCTTTTAAATAAAAATGTACATTTTCAGAATGAATTAATTTTCAGATTGTTTTAAGCTAGGAAATTGTTTTTACCGCCAAAATGCTGCCACCCGAAATCTGCCTCCCTGAATCCCGATACCACCGATACCTACGCTCTTGTCCTCCTATCCAATTGCTCCCCTGCCACCCTACTGCGTCACTGCTTCTGAATTATTATAATCTCGTTGAATGATTTCAGAATTTCGCAAGTTTACAACTGCAAAGAAGTTACGGGTCCTTGCTGAGTTGCGGCGGTATTTCACGCGGAGCAGCTGCTTACTCTGTCTGCTTAATCTATATATCAAACGCAAATTTGGCCGTGGTCGTGCATAAATTATTGCCGTCGTGTATAGGTTGGTGCTGCTAAGTACCACCTAGTAGCTTCGTACTTAATCGAAAGGTGTACAAGGAAGCTGACTGTTGACGCAAGCACCAGTCGCAGTCGGTAGAGGTAGTTGAAGAATGAATAGGCTTTTATTGAGCTAAGTCAGTTTGTTTACCATCTTCGGCTGCATCACCACTTACCATTGGGTGGGATAGTAGTCACGCATCTGCTAAAGATAGTTAAAAAAACAAGACTTTTCATCTTACCTTTTTTATAGAATAAGGGTGTCACCCTGTCACCCACCTGATGGTGGATGCTGTTGCTTATAGACATACAACCTCGATTAAGAATCATAATGCAGATAGATGCGTTATAACCCTTGAATACTAAGATGGAATGCCTCGTTTCTAGTAAAAAGGGTCTCCGGTTATCGACACTCACCATACGAAACACAGAAGCATTAGCTGCTATCTGGTATTCTGCAAGAGCGTAGTCCTACTTTAGTCGATCCGACCCATTCGGGCCACAACCATTATAACATAATTGATAGAATCAGGCGTTACTTTGCGGAAATCCACTATAATGGGGTTGTTATAAACTAATTTGCTTAATTCCGCGTAAAGAAAGAAAATGATGTGTCCTGCCCAGTTTTAAGGGGACCTCCCACCCTCCCTCAATCGCGCGCACTATGCCCGTCGCTGTTAATCCCAGCACTACCACCCCCAGCACCAGCACACTAGGCACGACACACCACTCTCGAATATACGACACGTGTTTCGCTCTACACGAGGCATCCTCAGGTGAAGTAGACTCTGCGGAGGCTGGCCGCTAAGTACTTTTTTGACTTGCTGGGATTAACGGCTACGGGTATAGTGCACGCGATTGAGGGAGGGTGGGGGGACCCTTAAACTGGGCAGGACACATCATTTTCCTTCTTTACGCGGAATTAAGCAAATTAGTTTATAACAAACCCATTATAACATAGCTGTGGCGTGGCTCTAGCACGTACAAAATGCTCTTAATTGGAATAAAACAAATTTTAAGGATTTTATCGCATTTAATTTATATTTTTTTTTCTTTAATTCTCGACGTTTTGGGCATTTAATAGCATCCATGGTCACGCTGGGGATTGAAATGTTTGACGTCTTAATATCACAGGTAGCCTTCGTTAACTACTGAACTACATATCTCAAATTAAAACTAATTACTTAACTATTAACTATATAAAATTGCATGTATAAATATTCGCGTAAATATAAGAAATCATTATTCTCTCATAATTCCCTTCATTTCCGTACATTCACATTAAAGCACGCAAAGTTTCAACGTGTGCTCCTCTATGTACATCAGTTAATTCATTAGGCATCCATTTCCCGAGTTTTTTATTTTATTAATCTGCTGCAAATAAGTCGCTATTTAATTACTATTTGAGTAGCAAGCCATTATAGCTCAGAAGCCAAAAAGGTCAAGAAAATATCTATAAAATATAATGCGTGTTGGTGCACTCCACAAGTCTACGAAATATATTTGTTTAATTCCTCAGACATACAGGTTTCCTCACGAAGTAAACCCACACCACCGAGCACGTGGTAAATCAGCAGTTAAGGTTGCAATGAACAATGTCATTGGTGCCGGCGGGGATTGAACTCGGGTTGCTCGCGTACGGCGTGCATAGACACGCTACTTTTGAACTTTTTTTAACTTTTTAAGATTGACAGAAGTAGATATTTAAATATAATTATTGTGACAAACAAAATAATGTTATAAAAATTGAACATTCGTGAAAACAGAAACACGAATCATATTAATTGTCTCGATTAAAAAAGAACCGGCCAAGTGCGAGTCGAACTCTCCCGCCGAGGGTTCCGAACTAATCCGTAGGTATATAAGTTTAAAATTATTAAAAATATTTTTATTATAATATGATGATATATTATTATATTATAATATGTAACTAAAAATTAATGCTTTTCGCAATTTTTCCTTTATCTGTGCTATAAAACGTTGCTTCGTACCAAATTTCAAGATTCTTCTAAGTTTCTTCTTAGAAGAAGATTCTAAGTCCACGGGAAGTACCCTGTAGGTTTTATTCCTTTGCGAATGTCGATTTGCGGCATAAACGGCTGTATCTTTTGATTGCGTTGGCTTAGAAGTTTGATATTTTCACAGCTCCAAGGGACAGTAGACTTGAGTATTTGATATGAATTTCAGCTTGATATCTCCACGCGTTCCAGAGAAAAAGGGTCTTGACAGACAGACAGACGGACAACAAAGTGATACTATATGGGTTCCGTTTTTTCCTTTTGAGGTGCGGAACCCTAAAAACATGAACTTTCGATAATGAAACCGTGTAGACTTACTATTTTCACACCGGCTAGTGCCCGCCACAGAGTACGTGCCCGGTGAGACATCTTTTAAATTCTCTTCGCTTTAGTACTAATAGGCGCGGCAATTGCGGGACTGAGGTAACGGTTTCATACAACGTATTACAAGAAGGACTTAAAATATTTTCATAAAATAAAGCTAAAGTATATATAAACCTTTGAGGTGGAACCTGATTAAAGAATAATTGAAATAAAGAATACAAATATTAAGTAAAAAAATATATATTTGTGTTTCTTCTCAATAATAACATAATAGTAACGAAAACCTCAAATATACTTCAAAATCACATTTAAGTAAGTTGACTAGACTCATCACCAGCTGTTTCCGTAGCCATTCCCGTATCCGTTTCTATTTCCGTATCCGTATCCGTTTCCATTTCCGTATCCGTATCCGTTTCCATTTCCGTATCCGTTTCCATTTCCGTATCCGTTGTAGCCGGTGGATAAGGTAGGACCAGACACTACTCTGTTCACTGACACCACTTGAGGACGAGACACTACTCTGTTCACTGACACCACTTGAGGAACAGACACTACTCTTCGCACGTTCACAACTTGGGGAACGCTCACAACCCTAGGTACGTTGACAACTCTGTTCACGGATACAACTTGCGGAGCGGGAGCGGAGTAGCTGATGGCTGGACCGGCAGAGTAACCGACGGCTGGACTAGTTTCGTAGCTGACAGCATTACCGGAATAGCCGATAGCAGGAGAGGAGTAGCCGATGGCAGGAGAGGAATAGCTGATGGCAGGTGAGGAGTAGCCGATGGCAGGAGAGGAGTAGCTGATGGCAGGTGAGGAGTAGCCGATACCAGGAGAAGAGTAATCGCCGTAGCTGGAGCCATACGACAAGCCTTCAGCGGAGTGCAAGCCACTGAGGAAACCGCGCTTCTCACGAACTTTTCCAGCGGAAGCGCACACCACCAAGCACAATACTGCGACCTGTAACAAACAATACAAGTATGTCTATTTAAAACATATACAACACAGTTCAGTTCACATATAATATCAATTTTTAAATTAACCATTACAGCCTATAAAAGTCCACTTCTGAATATGGTATAGCTTCCATTTTTTTATAGGAATTGGGTGACAAACGAGCACACAGTTCACCTGACGGACGTAAGTGGACGATGTGGCCCATAGACATCTACATTTATCCTCAATTGAGAATCAAAATGTAGATGTGCGACATTAAGTTGCTATTTTACGCTGGTATTCGACCTATTCGACCCATTCGTGCTACTACCATAATATAGCTGCAGCGTGGCTCTATCACGTAAGCCATGTTTGGCAGGCGGGTCGGCAATCGAAGGTTTTAATAATTTTGGGTCGTTGTCTGGAAGACGTTGCTACACATTCCTGTACAAAATATGTAATAGTATTCTCCGGTTTCAGTTTCCCGTAATCGCCTCTTACGATGTCCACGGGACGATGTGGGATAGTGGATATTCTTACTCCTTCACTACACGGTGAATATAATATCAATGGTAACCATTAAATATCAAATAAATATTATATAAATCCAAAAAGTAAAAAAAAATATAATTGGGTTGAATGACATTAATCTGTTACTACCGTATGTAACAGATTATATCATTCAATTCACTTTTTTTTTAAATTAACTGTTGTATGAATTACCAAGTTCAAAGCGATCGTTAAATGTTGTTACTGCATAATGATACAATAATTTAAACTTTTCTGAAATATTAAACAGTAATTTGGGTTATACCAATTTCCTGACTCCGGGCTACTATTGAGGATTTCTTGACAGGAAAACGCAACAACGGCTTTTAACCCAACCCGGGTTCGAGCCTGGGACATCATGCTCAGTAGCCGCTACTAGATCAAGGCAGTCTTGCACTTATACTATGTACCAAGCTCGATGGTAAATTGCTGAGCGAGCTAAACAATTAATTTAAAATAAGAAGATAATTTAGAATAAGATGGATACTCACAAAGGATTTCATGGTGCTCTTAGGCGGTTAGTTTCACTGGAGAGAAGATGTCGAGTGATGTATGGATAGTCTGCCATGCTACTGTATATATATATCTTATTAGGGCGACATTTCGTAACGCGTCCTCGTCGGCTGTGGTCATCTTTGATTCATTAATTAGGTTCCATGGCTAATTTATGGCTATTGACTGTAGTTTATTCTATACCGCGAACATTCGTCTCATCATTATTAGCATAATCGATATTCGTTTTTTATTTTAATATGAAAAGGTGGTTCCTTTGCCCTGTGAAATTCTGTTGGCACACAACAGACCGCCAGCAATTGTAAGTGCTAATTTACCAGGTGTTCGTAGGAAAACATCGTGAGGTACCTACACGTTTGAAGACTTAAATATTTCGATGGAATGCGAAGTCTAACTGATACATAATTCTCATAAAAGGAGCATATATTCTAAAGCTGAGGATATATGAATGTAATTTCACATCAACACGCCTATTCATCTTTAATACTATATCACTGAATTGCAACTGCAATACGTCTTAAATAGTTAATTCCGTATTAATAATCAGATCAGAGCATGTCAACGACGCTTTTGCTTCCTGCTAAATAAAGTTTCTTACAGTGTATCAAAAGTCTACTGCTGAACAGAGGCCTAGCATAGACTGCCTCATTGGGCAAATTGTTCCCATAGTTGGAACGATTTTCAAGCGGGCTTGCGACCGTAGTTTTTAATATTTTAAGTTGTTATTGAGAAGGTGCTGCTGCCCAACACCTGTTGAATTTCCCTTTGATGCCTCTTGAAACACCCACGGCATGATATGTATTTTTTTTAATAAATTTAAAAGTTTAATTAAAAAGAAAAAAATGTGTCACTATTTATTTATAATTAAAATATTGCATAGTTATTATATAATAATGCAATGTAATAGATTTGCATAGTCATTATTCAATTTTTTAATGACGTAATTATATTTCCGACAGGCTTTTTTTTTTAATTCTGAATTCACTAATGTATTGTTTATTTTGCACTCGCATTTGATACAGTTATTTTTAGGTACCGTTTATTTGATAAGTCAAAAGTGTTTTGTACTTTGTATGCCCATAGATAAACTTTATTGTACATGTAGCTGACTTAAGGGTGGACCGTCTGGTACTGTGCACCGCCTGCTAAGCGTGGCGATTTTAACGGGTGATACCGACGTCCCGCAGTGGACACCAATGGGCTGACGAAGAAGAAGTACAAGAAGAATAAATCCTGGTTATAACCGATTCTTAAAATACAATTTTTCTTAGGTGAATTTGATTAAGTCTTCCAGATCGATTTTGGCCCTCCATCCAGGAAACCATCAAACGTGAAGGAGATGATTTTATACGTAGTAGAGCCACCCTTCAGCTATATTATGATTGTAGCACAAGTGAGTCAGCTAAACCGTTGTGGGACCACGCTCTCACAGAATATGTATATTTATATGTAATTTGATTTGTAATAGAGCATAGATGGATTTTACGTTGTAGAGCCATGCTGCAGCTATATTAATAGTATAGTTGTAGCACGAATGGGTCGGCTGGACCGGGGAGGGACTCTCACAGAATACTTGCGTAAAATAGCAGCTTGATGCTGCTGTGTTTCGCATGGTGAGTGTAGAGAACCGGAGACCCATTTTACTGGAAAAGATGCCTTCTGTTTTAGTCCTCACGGCTGACAACGCATCTGCATTTTAATTCGCAAACGAAGATTGATGCAGATGTCTATGGGCCACAGCAACCACTTACCATCAGGTGGACTGTGTGCTCGTTTGTCACCCTTATTCTATAAAAATAAAAAAATATAAATACATACGGGGGGGGGGGGGCTCCCTATGAGACAATCTATGGGGTGATCTAAGTTCCAGCAGCGGAACGGTAATGGTATAATGTATACGCGAGTGCATGTTTCAAAAAGTTGAACATGGTTTCGGCTCGGTTTTGGCGTCACTTGAGTGGGATACATTGAAAGTATTGCGTGACAATTTATATGTAAACTAACATATTTATTCCTTTTCAAAGTATTCTTTATTAATTAGGTTTTCATTCGTTGAAACCGTTTTTAGAAACATAAGGACCATTGGTTTGAGGGCATGCTTTTCACGTGCCGGTTGAAAGCTGTCACGGCCTCTTCCCGCTCCGTAAATGTCAAAACTCTCATAAAATCTTTGTTTTTTGTGAAAATAAAGAAATTGCATGATGAGAGATCTGGATTATGTGCGGGATGGTTCACGAGCTCTACCTTTTCAAAAGCCAAAAATAACTTTAGCTTGTTCACGGTATGCGCCGAAGCATTGTCATGGTCATGTCATAGGTTTAGACTTCTTGATAATTTTTCCCTAACTTTTTCAACAGCCACTTGCCAAATAAATGGTAATATAACACTCAGCATTAACAGACTTTCACTCATCAACTGGGATCGTGCAAACAGGTCCCGTTTGGGATAAAATATGGCCAATTTTTTTGCCCAAGCTTCTTCCCTGCATCAATTTTATTAGTTTAATGTCACCTTCGAGCACACCTACAAAAGAATGTTGTTTTCTTTTTGGAATGTAAAAATATAGAAGTGTGAGTGAATTTTTTAAATCTTAAAGAATCATCGCCCTAAAATCTTTTCTCGTGTAATAAAAAACAATTGACACCTGACTTCACGTCAAAAATATTTTAATTAGTATATGAGTTTATTATGTTTTAAAAAATATAACATTCGAAATTCAAACATTCAAGGAGGAGCGCAGTATCTTTAGTGTGCCCTATGTATTATCCAATTTTAGGGATTTTTGTTGGAACTATACCGCCGGCGAATTTCTGCTCCTGTATTAAAATTATATTATGGTTTTAAATAGGATTTAGATTTGTAAATGTCTGCGCATATGAACTATTAATGGAAACGACGAAAGTTCTCCGATCACGATACAACCAAGTTGTTGTTCGCTTAGGCGTCTATTATTTATAAGACTTATCATTAGGTCTCGAGGTCCCAGGCCAAATCAGTAATTGGGTTTTTTTCTGACAAGAAATTTTCAGTAGCAGCCTGGAGTCAGGAAGTTGATGATGTTTTGCCCCTGTGCTGTGAAAATCACTTAAAGCTGTTGATCCTGCGCCTGGTTTCTCTCCGGTTGTGTCGCATTACCGTCCTATCGAACTATGAGAGTGAGGGCATAGAGAGTGCATCGGGCACTATAATCCCGACCTGCGTAGATGGATAGTCCCCGTTAAAGTCCCCACTAAATAAATTACAATAAAAAACTCAAATAAAATTTAAAATGATTCAAATAATTTAATAAAAATTCAACTGTGCTAATTACACCAATTATAATAATACCTTAAATATCAAAATCAATTCATTAATAAATTATAACAATTAAAATAACCGTATTTAAAATTTATTGTGTGTATGTTTAAATAATAGAATAAATGTTAATATTAAATAATTATTTAAAAATAGCAATAATTATAATAATAAATGTTCCTCCTTCATAATATTGCTGTGCCCATCAGGGCCCATGGAGATACCATAAAACTATGTAACACCTTTTGTAACCTATGGAATGCAATAAAGTTATTGAGTATTGAGTATTGAGTATTGAGTATTGAGTATTGAGTATTGAGACTGGCCGCCGTGACCGAAATTCGGTCTGGAGGACATTATTGTATACTAGCTGTGCCCGCGGCGTAGCTCGCGTATATAGATTTTACATAAAGAATTTGTCGTTTAGGTAAGAGAATATTAAACGATTTATATCACTACTGTATCAATAAGTGGTAACAAATAAATCATTATCATCAAAGTTCTAAGTAGTTTATGATAGAGCTTCGGTGTAAACGACGTTAGAAGTAGACTTAGACGGGGTGTACACAAAAAGGTTACGGGGGCTACTAACGCGGGAAAAAGCAACATAGAGTTGGCCATGTGCAAAACAGTCAGTACTGAGGTCCACTCTTACAACGCGTAAATTTTGACCTTGCACTTTATTTACGGTCATCGCATAACACACGCTGACTGTAACTGGGAACTGAACGCGCTTAAAACTGAAAGGAAAGTTACTTCTTAATAGAGGGTTTTTTGGCAGTGCTGCCAGATCAAAAAAACTCATTCAGCGCTAGGACAACACAAAAAGCGCTAGATTTCATGAAAACAGCGCTTTAAAAAAGCCCTAGATTTCGCGCTAAATTAACTACAAACAAAGTTTGTGTTTTTTATTATAATTTATAATTCAAGAAATAATCATAATAAAGAAAACAACATTAAGTTTTTTTCTGGCAATATTTTTTGATGTATCAATACTTCGCAGGACATCGACTTATAATTATGGCAATTGCTGTCAACAGTAGTTAGTACTACTCTAAGTAACTTTTAACTTAACTGTGCTCTAAACAACTGACTAAAGCTCGCCACATACATACGGAATTCCGTTTCGAGATTCCGTTTCGGAATTCCGAACGGATCGGCCACACACATACGGAATCCCGTTTTGTCCGCAAAATTTCGAACGGAAAACTACCGTACGTGTGTGACGGGCCATAGATTTTATATGGATTTGTTGCGTTCGGGATTCCGAATCGGAATATCGAAACGGAATCCCGAAACGGAATTCCGTATGTATGTGGCCGGCCTAAAACTGAATAAAGCAAAATAAATGCGTTGCCAAAACCATGAACGAAAACTTTAATGAAGGGGATTTCCCCGCTTACAGTCGTCGATAAAAAAAATCAAGTTGATCCTAAAGGGGAAGCCGGGAGATCCATAGCACAGGGTATCCTAGTTTGGACTCGTCTCCCATGCTCTTTGTTTTGTGGAAAAAATATGTTTGAAAAAGATAAACTGCAATGTACTATTTGTGGAAAAAAATAATAAAGGTCATTATTATTATTATCGGTAATGTGGACTAACAGTGCTGCTATAAAAGAGTTAATAACCCGCTAGTCGCTACAATTTTGAAATGTGTGCTAAATACACCAAAAAGCGCTGGATTAAGTGCTAGGTGCTAAAATTTCGAAATGCGCGCTATACATTCCAAAAAAGCGCTAAATCTAGTTCCCAAAGCGCTAAAATGGCAGTACTGATTTTGCGTATATTATAAATACAATATCACGACATTTCGTTGCAATTTTGTTATTTTTGTTCGGGTTCCGTTGTATGGCTTCGATAGATACAAATTTCTTCAGTAAGTCTCAATACGATTCATCGGCGAAAAATCTCAACACAGCAAATCAGAAAAGTTTGTAATTTATACAACTCCATCTATTACGTCCTTTGTGTGAGAAAACATCCTTTTTTAAATCTCTTTTTATGTTTTAAGTATAAATATATTAATTATTATGGAACGTTTTTTTACACACAAATCTTTTTATTACTATTTCTGAGATTTTTATGGCGCCATTGAACAAATTCGAACCTACATTTTAAAATAATAATCATTACTTTCGATAGAATTAACCAATTTTAATAAAACAAAGATTAAATGTAACTTGAAGATACGCTTTATGATTTTCTTAGCGATTTCTTTGAAAAAAAAAGATGTTTACTTTAGACGTGATGCATTCATATAAAAACAGACAAACAGACAGACAGACAATTCTAAAAATTATAAAAATGTACTTATTTAATTATTTTTAGTTCCCCATAATGATTTTAGTCACCAAAATAAATATACAATGTACAGAAAGAGACACAACATGTTATCATCATTTTTATTATATGTATATATTTAATTGAAGAGAGATGGCGCTGCTAACATCAACTTGATGACTCAAACAAAGCCACCGTTGAGCAAATTCCCCACCCGTACTTCAGAATATTTATCATAACTTTTGATGGAATGAACCGATTTTAATGAAATAAAGACTAAATGTAACCCGAAGATACACTTTATAATTTCCTTAACAATTCTTATGATATAAATTAGTACTTTAAACGTGATACGTTAACAAACAAACAGACAGACAGACAGACAGACAGACAGACAGAAAATTCTAAAAATGGTAGAAATGTATTTAATTATTTATTTTTAGTACCCCTCAATCACTTTTATTACAAAAATATAAAATGTACAGACATCTGCTATTTACAGTTTTATTATATGTATAGATAAAGTGGCAGATTAAGCCAGTCATCGACTGCACCTATGCTATGTCTTTAAAAATTGCTTAAAAATGCCTCTATTTGACGCAAGATTAATTTAAACGTCATGTTAAAACTTAAGTATTGTAACAGCCTATGTATGTGCTACAGATTGCTGTCATAACAACATGACTACGTGGCAGGTACTGATCGGCGATGTCCCAATGCGTGTTCGCAGACTTTAAATGTCAGTGAACTATTTGTAAGTAGGTACTACGAAATTTTAAGCGTGAATATCAACGCTGCAGCTATATTATACTTGCTGCACGAATGAGTCGGCTCGACTGGGGAACAACTACGCTCTCACCATACGTACACTCACCATATGAAACACTGCTGTGTTTCGTATGGTGAGTGTACAGAACCGGAGACCCTTTTTACTGGAAACGAAGCATTCTATCTTAGTTCTCACGGGTGACAACACATCTGCATTTTATTCTTAATCGAGGCTAGATGTAGATGTCTATATTGGCCACAGCAAACACTAACCATCGGGTGGACTGTGTGCTCTTTGTAAACCTTTTTTCCAAACCAAATATAACGATATTTTAAACAATATTAACGATATTTTAAATAAAGATTGAAAAAAAATGGAAAATAATCAGTTAAAAATTTGTATTTTCTTTTTAATGAAGGCTAGGACATAATTAGCATGCAAAGTATGGTTTAGCTAATGACATGAAGACACAGATCACATATGTTAATTTAACTCGACCCACCCATGAACCTTGGTCTTTCAATACATCCAAACGAAGTAAACAGACCTCCGATTGAACCGGAGTCCTTAAACTAAACAATTTTAAAGGGCGTATTTTACTGTTGTGTTTATGATGTCAATATATTTTCATATTTATTGTTTTACCCTCAACAACTTTATGAGTTTCGCCTTCGTTTTAAGAGGCTCCAGTTTGTGCATAACTACTGTTACACACCTTTTTTTAAATCGATTAAAAACTTGTTTATTTTAAGGTCAATCAGTATTTGACATAGTTATAGAGTTTTGACAGCTCACGGGTTAAAATCGAGTGAATTAGTTGTAAAAATTTAATAAAATTTAATCAAGCTTTTAAATAACGCCCAATTTGACTGTTAATTACTTCTGCTGTTCATCATTCCACTAGATTTATTATCAGTATTTTTATTTTTTCTTTAAAAAAAACGTTACCCTCACATTAGGATTTTCTTCTGTATCGTGGTGGCAGTTTACACACATAATTGAACAAGAACAAACATCCAGGCTTGGAATAATTACTTGTAAGCCATACCTACAAATATTTGTTCCGTGGGGGATTCGAATCCGCGGTCCTCAACGTAACTCATTGCTAAGCCACTGCGCCACAGAGTCGTCATATTATTTTTAAAGCTTTGAGATATAAGCGAAATTTATATAATTTATATGTATTTGGTTTGTTTCCTCTGAACGACTCTTTTTCTCAAATCTGGATAAACTAGTTATCTAGTACCGGCACACCGCTTGCAACTTTACAAGGCACAGGTTCGGCATCACATGGAATACTGTTCCCATCCCTGGGCTGGGGCTCCCTAGTGCCATCTAGCGCAGATCGGTTCGAATCGTCGACGACCAAGCTCTTTCTGATCAGATCGACTCACTGGCACTGCGAAGAGATGTTGCAACTCTTTGCGTATTTTATCACATCTACCACGAGGAGTGCTTTGAGAAATTGTTCGAACTAAGACCAGCCACTCAATTTTACCATCACACAACGAATCGACGAAACTCGCGATACCATCCATACTATCTGCATTATTGTCGGTCCACCACTGCGCGATTTACAATAATTTTTCTTGATCGCACAACTTCATTATGGAATCGACTATCACCAGCGATATTTCCGGACCGATACGATTTAGGGACCTTCGAGAAAAGAGTCTACTCTTTTTAAAAAGGCCGGCAACGCACCTGCGATTCCCCTGGTATTGCATTTGTTCTTGGGCGCCGGTCGACACTTACCATCAGGTGAGTCGCATGCCCGTTTGCCCCCACTTCTATAAAAAAAGAAAATTTAAATACAAGTATACAATAACCAATAATTTGGACGGAATATTTTTAAAATAAACTTAGACCTACAACGAATGAAGTCGAAGCGCTGCGCTTCAAGTGACGCAAAAACCAAGCCAAAACTATGGTTTTATCATACAATAACATATCCATCTTAAATCATTTGAAACTAAAAGATGGTTAAAGATGTATATGTGTGCGTCCAGCAATGAATTATTACCGATAAAGAATGAAAAAGAAATATGTGTGCTATGTAAATAAGTTTAGCATCATTACGGCATCACTTAAAATGTACGCAGTGCTTCGTTTTTCTTTCTTTGTTGGTCTAGTTAAATAAATTAAGAACTAAAAGATATTGGATGATAGGTCTAGAAATACATTTTTACATGGTAGAGTCATATAGTAACTTGATTGTAACTAAAGATGTTAAAAATTCACTAGTTGAGATCCGCGTACTAAAATTAAATTATGTATCTCACCTATTTTGAAGAGCACCTTCCGCCCTTCCTCAATTGCGTGCACTATCGCCGTCACCACTAACACGCTAAGTGAATAATTTTAGCGGTAACCTACCGCAGAGTCTATTTCACCTTACGATGCCTCGTGTCGAGGCAAAACACGTGATTTTATTTTATTTATTTAAACCCTATCACAAAAATAAAATTAAATAACAAGACTAACAGATCCACAGAAAATAACTAATGTTTTTAATAATTATTTTACTGAAAAAGTTATCTCAATATTAAACTGAGGAAATAGGGCTACCTAATAAATTACAAATAGTTTAAAATCATTTTTCATGCCCCCTTGTCTGCCACAACAGCGTGGGTTCTGACGGAATGTCTATGAAAATTCTTGCATCTGTTTCTGTAGAAATATGTATACATTTAACTCACCTCATTTTTTAACCATATGCACTGGAATTTTTCAAGATGCCTTAAAAATTCGATCATATAACCCGTGTTTCAAAAAGAGAATAGAGAATCTATGGAATGCTACAGACCAATTATGCTTATTAGTAATATCTCCAAAATTTATGAAAAATATATCTACAAGAAATTATATAAGTACCTTAAAAAAAATAATATACTTGTTAACGAGCAAAAAAGATTCAGAGAAAACCGAACTATAAACATGGCAATCTCTGATTTCTTATATAAAGCTATAATTAATGTTGATAAAACCAACCCTTTCCGTACAGTTTTTTGTGACATGACCAAGGCATTCGATTATGTCCGACACGATATTTTGTTGGATAAACTGGTGGCCTATGGGTTTCGAGGTAAAACGTGCTAAAACTAATACAATCATATTAATACGGCAGAAAGGAAATCACTGAAATAGCCTCAATAAATATAAAAACTAAATATAAAGAAATATTTCAATCGCATGAAGGAGTAGTTAAGTATGGAGTACCAGAGGGAAGTGTGTTAGGCTTCCTACTATTCTTGTTGTACATAAACGACTTATCTAAATCCGTTGATCAACCAGTAACACTCTTTGCTGATGACAGCACCATAACAATTCAATGCAATTATAACGATAGCTATAAAAACGACATCAATGGCTCTCTTATATCAATTATAAAATGGTTAAATAATAATAACTTAAAAATAAATCTGAATAAAACTTGTGTAATGCATTTCAGTCAACGTTTACCAACTCCAAATAATCTTAAGGTCCAATATAATAATAAAATAATTGAAGAAGTCAACACTGCCAAATTCCTGGAGGTGACGATCGACAAGAAATCGAACTGGAAGGAACACGCAGAAATTCTTTGTATAAAAATAAATAGCTATGCTAATTATATGCTATGTACAAATGTGTTAAAGTGCTTAACATTAATGCGATGCTTACAGCGTACCATGGCTTAGTTTCGTCGCACTTAAGATACGTGATTATCTTCTGGGGCAATTCAACTTACAAGGAATTACCTCTCAAAGCACAAAAACTACATATTACGATCATGTTTAAACTGGAGCCAACGGATAGCTGGTGAACCCTATTTTATAAAATATAAAATACTGACATTACCATCTCTATCATCATCATTACAGCCTTTCATAAGTCCACTGCTGAACATAGGCCTCCCCCAAGGAATGCCACAAAGCACGGTCCTGAGCCACATGCATCCATCGACTTCCTGCATGTCTTACCAGGTCGTCGCTCCATCTCTTGGGGGTTCGCCCTACACTTCGCTTACCGGTACGAGGCCGCCACTCGAGAACCTTTCTTCCCCATCGGTTGTCGGTTCTTCGAGCTATATGACCGGCCCACTGCCACTTCAGCTTACTAATCCGTTGGGCTATGTCGGTTACTCTGGTTCTACTGCGGATATACTCATTTCTAAGATTATCACGCAGAGAAACTCCGAGCATAGCCCTCTCCATAGCTCGCTGAGCGACCTTGAGCTTCCTCATACGGCCAGCAGTGAAGGACCACGTCTCAGTTCCGTAAGTCATCACTGGCAACACGAACTGGTTGTACAATTTCGTTTTAAGGTTTTGAGGTATGTCTGACGACTAGATGTGTCGTAGCTTCCCGAACGCTGCCCAGCCGAGTTGAATCCGTCGATTGACCTCTCGGTCGAAGTTGGACTTACCTAGTCGGACTATTTGTCCTAGGTAAACATACTCGTCAACAACTTCGAGCTTAGTGCTCCCAACAACTACCGGAATAGGTGTGACATGGACATTAAACATAATCTTTGTTTTGTCCATGTTCATCTTAAGACCTATCCGTTGGGAGACACTATTGAGGTCATTGAGCATAGTGCTTAGGTCCTCCAGCGATTCTGCCATAAGGACTATATCGTCGGCAAATCGAAGGTGAGTGATGTACTCGCCATTGATGTTAATACCGTATCCTTTCCGGTCCAGAAGTTTGAAAACGTCTTCCAATGCAGCGGTGAAGAGTTTCGGGGATATAACATCACCCTGTCTTACACCTCTCTGCAATTGGATAGGTTCTCCATCTCTATACATTTTAGAAATTGCCATGTTTGTTAAAAGTAATCGGCACACAGTTACAACAGGCGTGATGATACTATTCTCTGTTTGCATAGCTCAAAAACTACACTGAAGCGAAAAAGTGTTTTTCGCATGGCCCCTTTAATATATAATAAGCTTCAGAAATGTTGAAAGGAGCTGAATGCCCGTTTGTTTAAAAATAAGTTGAATTATATTTAGAAGGCAAAGCATACTATAGCATATTAGAATTGTTGAATAATTAAAATTAAATCTTAGGTAACAAGCAATTGTTTTACTGACATTGTATAAAGCAGATAAAATATTAGTAGCTTCACAGCAAATAATATTACCAGACATTTAATTTTAATTTATTACTTAGATTTATTTATATTTATTTTGATAAAATTGTTAAAATTTGTTTTTATAATTTAAATTTAATTCGATAGTGTTAATAACAATTTAATTTTCAATTGTAATATATTTATAATATTTTCACAAAGGCCAAACACGACAGATCCTATTAATGTATGTATCTGAACAACCTGCATGCTTTGTATGTATACTCATGTTTCGACAAATAAATATCTTGTATCTTGCATTTTATTACGCAACACATCATTTTATTTTATTGTGCCGGTCTTACCCTTATTAACGTCCAAAGATGTTAAAAATTATATTAAAATATATTTTAATTTTTCTCCGTAGTAACGCCGGATTCTATTAATTTTATTGTGGCTGCAGCACGAATGGGTCCATAGGCCTGGACTACATCTCTACCAGTATATTTTATCCTTGATATTTCACTACTAGGTATGGACCTCTCCTATAAGAAGGATTTGCATTACAGTACCAGCCATCTCGTACCTTTAATGCTGCTCACCGTCACCGGTCGTGGCATAATACATCTGGCATATACGAAATAGCATAATACCATCAATCGAAGGCCATGAGATCTAACTGACCTTTTCTGTAGTCGCCTCTTGTCAATGGGACGAAATGTGATTTTAGATGTTCTATAATGTAGTCCCGATATTTTTTGGGGTGAGCATATTTTCTCATGTTGGTATTTTCTTATTAAAAATATACTTTATTTTATTTTATTAATTACAAGATTCCAATCAGAAAGTATAAGCCTCCTTCTCTATTGAAATTAGGATATTTTTAATTCAATAACCTCTTTAATTCATTAATCCTCGTTAGCTATCGATGTTTTTTCGCAAGGATTTGTGATCTTTCAAATCTTATGTAATGGCCATCTGGAACATGAACACAGACTGCAGACTTTGGGAAAATGCTCCGGTTTCTAGGCGGCCCACGACATTACATCAGATTTGATAGATCACAAATGTTGAAACATGGATGTATGTATGTGAGCGCGTCCGTGTGTGTGTGTTGCATACATACATAGAGATGTATTGATAATATTATTAATTCCAAGCCAATATCGTGCGATGTGTCGCATTAGCATAATGAACATCAATCATTTATTCAAGAGATTGAACATTTTTTTTTAAATAAAATATGGAAAAGATTATTATACGAGTTTACAAATATTCTCTAATTTTACCTGGTCTCCAGTCTCTATGGGCACAACTAACTTGCAAGTGCAACTCACAAAAGAGAACAGCTAATAGTGTGATCAGACCGAATGGTGAATTTTTCACGTCAGTTTTTTGTAATTAGAATCCAGCAGTTATTAAAACTACGGTTTGTATGTGAAATTTTTATGCTTTAAGACAATAAAACTGGGAGTTTAAATCTAACAAGTAGTGATTGCAGTTCTGTGTAAAATAGTTTTAAAAATACCGGCAGCTTTGAGAATCGTCAAAATGCATCGAATAGTTCAAACTCTGAATGTCAATGAATTCATAATGTTGGCTAATATTATAATTTGACCAATGATTAACGGCCGCCGCGCGACAGACTCGGCGGCGGATGAGGCGAGGTCGTTTAGAACACAAATTTGTATCATGGTTACTGCGGCCGTCCCGAGGATTAAAGATAAACACGCTTTTCATTTTTAATATAGATTATAAATAATACTTATTGAAATTCATTATTACGTGTAGAGCTACGTTGCAGCTATTTTATGGTTGTAGTACGAATGGGTCAGCTCGCCCGGGATAAGACCACGTTCTCACAGAATAGCAGCGTAAAATAGCAGTCTAATGCTGCTGTGTTTCGTATGATGAGTGTAGGGAACCGGCGACAACGCATCTGCATTTTGATTCTTAATCGAGGATAAATGTAGATGTCTATGGGACACAACATCCACTTACCATCAGGTGGCCGAGTGCTCGTTGCATTCTATAAAAAAAAATCTTATATTTAACTTGCCACTGGTTCAGAAAATACCTCTGTCCTGTGGAAGGACCAGCAAGAAGAATTCTTTTTACGAGCTGTGAGTGAATCGCCAAGCCGACGGAAATATATTCATGGTGCAAGATATTATTTATGAGTCTCACGCTCTACATTACGTACGTTGTTTCTGGTAAATTTCACATTAAAAATAAAAAAGTAGAAGTTGCACAAGATGCGGTCTATTACTTCGTATGTCCCCCTCTCAATTATGACACGGTTGTGGACATAGGCGGAAATAGGTGGAAGTAGGAATATTTTTAGAGAGGTGTCATCTTCATCTATGATAAACTAACGAGATATAATTTATAACAACGTATCCTTTATAGACTTAATTACATACAGATATATAAAAATTCACGAATCAGTAAGCTGAAGTGGTAATGGGCCAACCATATAACTCGAAGAACCGACAACCGACTAGGAATATTCTCAAGTGGCAGTCTGTTAACGGTAAGGAAAGTGTAGGGTGAGTCTCCGCAGACCTGGTAATAGATGTAGAAAGTCTATGGATACAGGTAGCTCAAGATCATAGTAAATAAGGTTATTTTAAATACTGCCTCATTGGTATATTGGTTCGAATCCCGGGTCAGAACAAAAAAAATAAGTTATTGAGTTTCTTGCCAAGAAAAAATCAATAGCAACCCGGATTCAGGAAGTTGGCGGTGCGTAGTCCTTCCTGTTCGAGCCGACCCATTGGTGCTACAACCATAATGTTATAGCTGCAGCGGGCTCCTACCACATAAGTAAGAACATTAACCAAATACATACATAGTTTTTCGCGTATTTTGCTATGATCACGTGATAAATTCTATCATAATATAGGCTATGAACAAGAGAAACATCTTCCTACATAGCGTCCGTACGTAGTGTCAACTAAATTCATGCATTTTTATTTTAAAAAAAATACCCTTCTTTTTTTTAAGACCTCTAAATAGGGTTTGCAATTGAACAATCTCGCAACGATTTCAAAATCAGTCGGATATATTTAAGCCGTAGTTCAGAGGCTAAACTGTCGCCATAGATTTCATGGTTAACGATCGCTACTAACCTGGTTTTAATTCCCGCCCGCACCAACGAAATTGTTAATTGCAACTTTAATTGCTGCGTGCTCGGTAGTTAGCAAATTTGCATGTCTCAGGAATTAAATATACCGAGTATATGTGAAGTCCGTTTACACTTGAGTAGTAAGAAGGACTGATTTCTCCTAAACCATTCCAGAAAACATGAGGGGAGGCCTGCGTCCAACAGTGGATCATATATAGTCTAGAACTTTACTTTTTTGAATTAAAGTGTTAATAACTTAAATTTTATTCGTGGTGGAGCCACGCTGCAGCTATTTTATGTTTGAAGCACGAATGGGTCGACTCGACCGGGGCAAGACCACGCTCTCAGAGAATACCATCAGGTGGGCTGTGTGTTCGTTTGTCACATTTATTCTATAAAAAATATAAATTAACAAGTGTGTAACGTCTAACAGATTTTGAGAATTAACGAAAATCACTAACAGTAAATATTTGCTTAACTTTTAAAATTAACATGAAGGTTATTTATTTGAATTATAATAAAAATGCATTTATTTATGAATTATTAACAAATGACGTCGATATTTCTGTAAAAAATACCGGATTGTCCATAAAACCTTGATAATTACAAATTTATAGTATTGCCTAATACAAGGTCACAATTATATAATGTTTTAACATGGGCGATAGTCAGTAAATGTCCTCACCAAATCTAGGTTTCAGGTTTAAAATAAAAGTTTACACCTTTGACTCCTACATCTCTTAATATGTAGTGCAGTGTTTGTAATAATTGTCGAGTCGTAAATGTAGTCGTTATTGCTTAAATTTAAAAATGTTTTTTGCATCGCGAGGCTAGTGCTGCTGCATCTAGTGCGTTGATCTGAGTGACACTGTCTATTTCGTAATTGAAATAGAACTAGTGACTAAACGAGTAGCTTGGTTCAGTTCTCAATTATTTTCTGGCAAAGCTGACGACCCCGAACATCATTTGCACCGAATTTGTCCCGCTTTAATATTTATACATATTATATTATTTTTATTTATTGGTGAGATGGGACCTACTATTCTGTCTTTTTGATGTTGCATGCGGTAATCGAAACTGCGGTGTAACGCTCTTTACTCATGTGACAGCGCCGTAGCTGTGTTTTGTGGCATCCCTTGGTAGAGGTCTATGTTCAACAGTGGACATTTAAAGGATGTTAATAATGACGACGATGTTACAAATTAATAATTTACTTTTAAAAAGTATATTATTTTTTATTTGAGCCTTTAACAGACACATGATATTTATTTATTTAAACTTTTATGCACAAAAATCGTACATATGGCTGACTTAACGCCTTAAGGCATTCTCTCCATTAGACTAAGCGAGATAAATATTTATTAGGTAGTGCAGCAAACAAAAAAAAACTAATAATGAAAAAAAAATGTTTACGAACTATGGATAAACCAGAATATACGCATTTGTAAAAGATATTCTATACATATATCATACAGTGTACTTACATATAATATAAATATTATAATATATTAATACAAAAGTAACAAATTATACATATACACATATATATATATATGCCATAGGAAAAAGCGTTAATTCACACTTGCAATGCATATATAAGTATGATATGTTAATATATAGCAGTTTGGACATTCTCAGAAATATACAGTAAGATGAGCTGCCTCGTTGGCTGGTCGTAAGGTCGACTGCTGATCATGAAGTTTTGTGTTCGAATCCCGGGCTGAACCCTACCAAGTTATTGATGTTTTCTGTCAGAAAATTCTCAGTAACAACCCGGAGTCAGGAAGTTGGTGATGTTTCACCCCCCTGAAAGCACAAAAAGTGGAGAACGACGTCCTGTCCCTGATTTCCTCCGGTCTTGTCGGTTTTCTGTCCCTTCGGACTATGAAGTAAGGAAATAGAGAGCGCGCCTGGGTTTGCGCACACACTTATGCACTATAACCTTGCTCTGCGTATAGTACGTTGGGGTAAGATCGGTGATGGGGCAAGACCGTAGGATTCAAATTCCCGGCGAATTATGCTATATTTTGAAAAGCTAACAATATGTTACACGACGCCATTTCATCCTGCCCCGACCCTCAGTTCGCGCCAGTCACTCCGGCAAGTGGGACCTGTGCTGCGTAGCATTTTATAAAACAATGTAATTTTTGTATTATTTTTGTCCATCCGATCTTTCCCTATCACTTTTATTTACGATTTTTAGCGAGAATATGGCTTCTTTTGTTATTATTTTGTGTGAATACTAAGTTTTATGAAGTTATAGCTAAATAAAGCTGGTCCATGCAGGGGTAAGATCGCTGTAGGCCGAGATCCGATGTTTCCCCTCGTGAGTGAAGATCGGATGAATATTATCCGATCTTTGCCTGTTACAAATATGGCAGTGGTTGTTAAACTTTCATTGGTCGTGTATATTTTTTCGTTGATTACTCAAGTGACTATGGGACTCAGTCTCGTTAGCAAGTCTGTATATTTAAAAGTAATAAAACAATACGATGGTTTTATTACTTTTAAGTACACATTAAAATACATTTTTTTTTTATAGGATAAGGGTGACAAAGGAGCACACAGTCCACCTGATGTTAAGTGATTGCTGCGGCCCATAGACATCTATCCTCTATTACAAATCAAAATGTAATTTATAATAATTATTTAAAAAATAATTTATAATAATAAATGCCGCTTTGTTAAAATATTTATATCTTCCTTAACTCCTGCATTATCCCAGGGCATTTCGCCAGTCCTTACTGTTATTTTTTTTCCCATATAAAATCAAATGCATCCAATCTTTCTTTTATATTGAGTAATTCCATCTTATGTCATAACAAAGTTTGAGAAACATAAAATTACAATTTCTTTATATCAGGGATAAGATCGGATGGCAAGAAACAAAAAAAGAGAAAATCGTTTGGAACATTTATGTTTCTAGTAATTTATAGATCATATTGAAATATGTTTTTGAGGGTTAAATATAGGACAAATCTTTTTTATAAACTTTTTTCTCTAAGCAGTAGAAGTGGTTTTAAATTTAAGTCCGGTCTTACCCCTTAATGGCCAATTTTTCATTATGCATATAAAAAAGTATGTCTAGTTTTCGCACACCTTTAAAGCAGAAACCGTTGAGTTTACACAAGCAAAAGATTCTCAGAGCTAAACTACGTTTAACGATTAACGGTTTGCTCCATGTTCCATAAATCTGACGTATACGAATGTCGAGAAATTAAAGTTTTTGGCAGACTCTTCCAACTATTCGAAAATCCGTCCGGTATTACCCCAACATACCTTAGCTAGTCTCCGTGAAAACTGGTTACAGTCACTGAAATTCGATATGGATGATATCATAGTGGGATACTACATTATATAGTAGGGTCAAAAGAAGTCCTCTTTACTGCTTAGGAGAACGTCTGGATAAGTATCACCACATTACTTATTTTTGCCGCTAAATAGCAGTACCTACTTGCGCTACTGTGTTCCGGAGAGTGATCCAGTATAATTAGTTACAGGCATTCCATAATGACTAAATAGTACTCAGAGGTGACATACCATCATGGTATAAGTGGCTCGTTTGTCACATCAATTTATAAAAAAACAGAGGATGTTTTTAAAAATTTAAATGACGAGTAGTATTTTAACGACGGCATTTGTTATAAGGCGATTACATTTACTTACATATTAGGTACTTTTGATATAAGCGCCCTCTAACGGTGGCTAATGTAACTACTTGGTAAAGATTGTATCGAAAAAGTGCCAATTTGTAACACAAGAGTATAATAAATATTAAAAAGTGTTATAAAGTACGCTTGATATCTATACGATAAAATCTCGTATTTTAAAAAAGGTTTTTTATTGCTTTGCTAAAACGTAAGAAAACTGTCACCCAATATCGTTGATGTTGTATGGGTGATTAGCGAGGATGTGAAGATCTCATGGCGTGTGATAGATGGCGGTGTAAGCAACTCATAAAGGTATAACACTAGATGTAAAATATCCTGGCATGCGGCTCATCCCGATGACTTTTGATTACTGATCGTAAGTGTCAACAGCTACACATGAACAATTGTAATACCAGGGGAATTGCAAGTGTTTTGCCAGCCTTGTAACGTTTCTAATAATCTTTCTACTAAGCGTAGTATTAAATGTCAAAACCAAGCCCACTCCTCCAAACTATGGAAGACCCATGCTGTGGACTGTTACGGGCTGTTAAGAAAGAACAAGATAAAAAATGTTTAGTTAAGAAACAAAGTTAATTCACTAAAATATTTTGTGTAAATATGTCAATAAAATTTATTTTTTAAGTAAAAAACATCGACAATAATTTTATTACGATGACTAAGTTTTAAGTTGATTTTCGTTCGTAATTCAGAAAATCTCTTATGGAATAACTTGGCGACACGACGGGGTTCCAGCGAACGGTACGTATCACAAAGAGGTATAAAAAGAAAGAGGTATGTAAGGATCGTGACACTTGGCGATCTGTTCTCTCTGGCTACCCCGTCAGGGATTGTGCGTGAAGATACGAAGAAGAAGAAGGTACGTATCACAAACAAAACTTATCCACTTCTTACCTCAAAACAAAACTTACTTCAAAAGTGATCCAATTATATAACATTTTTTCTGTTTCTCATACATTCTTAACTCTACCATTGAATCCCAAATGAATGACTCCCAACATATCAGCCAAGCAGTCCTTAATAAGTACTTTATAAGTTTCTGCCTTTTTTCACACCTTATTAGAAAATAAATAGTCCCTGAAAATAAACGATATATTATATTTCTTTTGTGTAACTCATTAAATGCATTAGGTTGGTTACAAAAAATGCATTTTTATTATGTTATTGATCATAGCATTACTTTATTACAGAGATGATGACATAATCACCAGACGCTGTAAAAAGTGTGTCATGTAATGAGCATTCAATTTTATATTTCTAAGTTTTGTTAGCATTGTAGCGGCGACTTTTATAGAATAAGAGTGACAAACGAGCACACAGTCCACTTGATGGTAAGTGGATGCTGCGGTCCACATACATCTACATTCATCCTTAATTACGAATCAAAATGCAGGTGCGTTGTCACCCCTGAGGACTGAGATGGAATGCCTCGTTTCCAGTAAAAACGCTCATTACACTCTCTATGCTCACCATCCGAAATACAGCATTAAGCTGCTATTTTACGATGGTATTCAGTGAGAGCGTGGTCCTACCCCGGTTGAGCAGAGCCATTCGTGCTACAAACACAATATAGCTGCAGCGTGGCTCTACCGCGTGGAGAAATATCAGTTTATACTAACTGTATGACCTTTATTCACTACCCTCTAACAACTGACTGGTGACTGTAGTAAAGGGCGACAGAGGAAAAGAAAGCATAAGATGAACATACATTCATGAAAACAACTGAAAACAACAAAATGCTGCGGTTATCAACCCGTCTACAAAGCGTGGTTTGTGTGGCGCAACGCAATATCTGTGCTATGAAACAATCTATGGGGTATGTCTATGTCACAAAAAGCTTTGTATTTATTATAACGAAAAAAGAGTTTTATGACACGCAAATAATCAATTTGTGTTACGTAATTAATTGAAACATTTAAAATGGCTTTGCTTTCGTGACGTTTATTTGCCCAAAATGGGATTTCTGTGTAGAGCGAGCTCTAGAATGAAGTTTTTCAAAATAAAGTGAGCCAGCAGTGTTACCAGGGCTTTGCTTTGTGACAAGTGGAAGTCACAGACTTAATAGAGCTCCAGCTAGGAAATTATGTAGAAAGCATATTAGTTACCTGTTCAAGTTCGTGAAACCAGTTACGATAGGTGAAATGAGATAAAAAAACCTCCTTACTTATCATTTAACCTTTAATATTTTACATTATTATTCATTCTATAATATAATATATATTATATGACATATATATCACCTAAATAAAATGTTACACTTATAGTTTTGAAATATTAGTGAACAACGTGACATTTGCACAATTGGGCTTTGAGCGACGGACAAACTGTTGCAATAAGTACGTTTCTAAGGTACAAATATAGTTGTAACTAGTATGGCCATAAGTTTTGTTATAATTTAAACAGTCCTTTTTTCATTATTTGGTTTTAAGCTTGGAATGTGTTTATTAAAGCAGAAAATTCGCCACTTTTACGGATGTTTCACTTATATCATTTTTACTAAAAAAAATCATTTAAAAATTGTATAAACATTACATTTTTTAAATGATTTTTTTTAACATAGTTTTACTATAATTTCGTGTCACATTTTATTTCCCCTGTCCAGAATACCTTTTTTATTTATTTATTTAGATACTTTAAAATACCAAGGCGGCACCGTGCTGTTAGGAGTGGTTAGGACCGATGAAACGTGAATCCTGAACGCTATCAAATGCCTGATTTTTTTTCTCTTTATTTAGTCTGCAAATCTGAACACAATTTCTACATGCTGACGGTATTATATATAAAACAAACATTTCAAAAATTGTATTCTACACAGCTTGCACAAAATCTATCTGTAATAATTAACAGTAACCTTTGGTACGTACTTAAAGTTATATTATAAGTATTATGTATTAAGGGGCTACTCCATGCGAACGACCTTGAGCATTTGGTGTGCCGCGCCGACTCGCTACAATATAATATCACGTAAGAAATATGTAAGGCGCCACCTACTGTAAGAACGTAGTATTTTTTCAACATCAATAAACTATTTTATGGAAATACACATAGCGTACAAAGATAAATGTATTTTAATTTTTTTATTCTGTATATATTAGTTGCATTATATTAGAATTATGTATTTTCATATATTATCTAATTATGAAATTTTATAATTAATTATATATTAAAACTGAAGCATTGAAAATTGTGAGTTTAAAAGATACCTATTCATTATAGGTAAATAAATAGATAGCTCGGCTTTTGTACAAATATTTGGTGCAATAAAAAATAAATAAATAAATAGGATGTTTCGCATATGTGTTTTTGATTATTGTTAATTTTTACGTGTCACGTATTGAAAAGTTACCTACTAATTTTTGAACTTATGCTGGCAGATATTATCCTCACCCCAATGATTGATGAGGATGAAAATCAATTTTATTTCTACATACGTAATTATATTTATTTATACATAAGGGTAACTTTAATAAAGGTAATACAAAAATCAACAAGAAGTATAAGGGTTCAATCTTTCAATTTCAGTTGTAAAAAAACGTTACCCCCACACTAGGATTTTCTCCTGTGTCGTGGAGGCAGTTTACAAACATAAATTGCACAAAGACAAACATCCAGACCCGGAACAATTATTTGTAGGCCATACAAATACTTGTTCCATGCGGGATTCGAACCCGCGGCCCCCAGCGCAACAACTGATTGCTAAGCCACTGCGCCACCATGAAGCTAATACAAAGACTAACTTTGTATTTGCTTCATGGTCGCCGGGTTATAGCTAAAGTGACCATACGTCCCGTTTTGAACGGGACTGTCCCTTTTCTCGGTCTCCTGTCCCATTGTCCCCAAACAAAGCTCCGGGACACAAAATTGTCCTGTAACTCGTTGGATGGAAGTATTCAAAGTCAACAATCTTCAACATAATTTTTTTTAATCGAATATATTTTATGTCTACCTGGTACGAATGCTCCGGTAGAAAGAGTATTTTTTTATTTTGCATAAATTGTGGACGTCTGAAAGAAACACTTACGGCTCCAGAGTTCTAAAGGCGATGTTGTTAACAAAGATAACAATAAAAAACTTGAGCAGAATTTTATTCTTATTTAAAATCATCACCAACTTTATTAAAGCAAATTTAATCCACTGACAAATGTAATTAATAATTTAAAAAAATATGTTGCATTTAATAATTACCGTCTATACGGAATATAATTTTACAGTGAACACTAATTGTATAAAGTTATAGTTTTTAGAGTATAAATAAACCCATGTCCTGTTATGAGTTAAAAAATAAATGGTCAGTTTAGTCTTTTTAGTTAAATTTAGTTTTAAAAATTTTTAGTTTATAGTAAAAAGTAGGTATATTAGTACTTTTTACCGAATTATAAGTATAGAACACCTTATGTACTCAATTATTTTTTGAAAAAGAAGAAAAAACAAGCAATAAATAATATAAAATATTTTAGCAAAAAACTATAACTTAGTAATACTAATTATAACTTAGAACATAAATGAAAAACTCATAACTGACTTTTTGGCCCGACCCAGGATTCGAACCCGGGACCTCATGATCAGCAGTCGCACTACTACAACCACTAGACCAACGAGGCAGTACTATACCTGATAAGATATTGTGGTTGGGTAATAATATTGAATTAGCCTTTTATAGTGTAAATTATAATATTTGTCGAAATTTTAATTATAGATTCGAACCTTACATGCTAATGGTGCTTCATTTTTTTATTTGCATTTACTTCAAAGAAAATACACGCAAAAAGCTTCATCGCGCAGTAAAAAACACAACAAATATATGTATAACTAATACGAAAAATTATACCCAAAACAAACAAATAATACTACCTATAAATAACCTAATAAGTAATAATATTATCGACTCATATGACGTGGCGTATGCGTTGGTCGACGCTCTAACAACACGAGCTTCACGCCGAAGAGCTCAGCGCTCACTGACTTCAGCAAGCCCGTGAGCAGTAAATATGCCCAGATTTTAAAATAATTTCTTAATAAAATCAAATTTTGGTCTTTTGAAAAAAAATTTACTATAGAAATGTTCATTAATAAATTGCCTATCCATTGGTGTAAATCGCAAAATAAAATAATACTTACTTTACGAGGAGATGCATGTTATCAATAATAATTTCACATTTATGTGGTTTCGTTGTGAGGAGATTATATTAATATTTATTCCTTAAAAAAAAATTGGATATAGCTTTTATGGAATCAAGATTATGTAGAAATATAATGTGTTTTTTATTTGTTGATATATCTTTTAAATAAAAAGTAGATAGCTTCTAAAAACCGCCCAAATAAGGACTAGCGCGACATTTTGCTCAACCTGCGCCTTAATGGTACATACTTGGAATAGAGATACTGTACTTACCATACTGTTGATTTTGTGGAGGCCACTTGACCCATGAAAACATCCACTTCAAATTCAAAAATGTCACTGGATGAACACATGCAGTATATTGACGAAATGTTAAATTCAGAAACAAAACAAAAATATAATACGCATGAAATAAAAATTCTCTTGGACTTAATCACCAATTACTAAGTAAGACCTGAAGCTACGTGCTGAGTGTCGATACATTAGTAGTTTTTAAGGACATCATGTACTTATGTAAAGTAAAAAAGAAAATGTATTTAAAAAAAGTTTTAAAAACGATTTGGTAGAACGAGCCGCTGTGATAGTCTAGGCGCTAGTCTTCTTGATTTAGATTGGCTTAAATTAGAAAGTCTTTTTAGAGTAAATACATAAAATCATATGATTAAATTTCTTATTTTTAGAAATTTTATTGTAAGTGGTAGTTAAGTGGTTTTATACGCGGTAGAGCCACGCTGCAGCTATATTAGTAGTATAGTTGAGCACGAATGGGTCGGCTCGACTGGGGAAGAACCACGCTCTCACAGAATACGAGCGTAAAATAGCAGCTTAACACTTCTGTGTTTCGTATCGTGAGTGTAGAGAACCGGAGACCCTTTTTACTGGAAAAGAGGCATTCCATCTTGGTCCTCGTGGGTGACAGCGCATCTGCATTTTGATTTGCGAACGAGGATAGATGTAGATGTCTATGGGCCACGGCAACCACTTACCATCAGTGGTAAGTGGTGGACTGTGTGCTCGTTGGTCACCCTATCCTACAAAAAAAAGTGTAACAATCGAAGAACAAAAAAAAAAGTTGTTTGTTTTTCGATTGTTGCTGTTGTGGAAAAGTCTACTATAACATAGATCAACATGTTGGGGTTATTGATAAGATTGTCTGGAAATAACTCTAACTCTGCACTTGCAAGTCCCTTGGCTACTGATATTACTATGTTTTAAATGTGTTACAAACCTTTGACAATGTATTATGTTATTATCAGCTGTAGGTGTAAATGGAATCGCAAAATAGCTTAAAACACGACTTTCGTGCCGCTTCTTCTCTGAGAATCTTGTCTTTGCGGATCGGTGTAGATTTTGACGCTGTTAAGAGTTTGAAAGTCTAAATTGAATAAAATGTTTTTACCTTAACTTTGACTGACACACATAAATTTAATTAATAATAAACAGATAAAATAAATTGTTCATATTGTTTATATATTGTATTATGTATACTGTTTACAATTAATACGTAAGCATAAGTTAGCCTTAGCCAACCTTCAGATATATACAGATAATACACAGGCTTTGGGTAAGTTGTATAACAATATATATATTTTTTTAAATGAAATTGAAAGTCTATGTATTAATTTTATTTAAAAAAAGTCTTTGTCTTATTAATTAACACTTATAGTTTTATTGTAGAATGGCTTTTAATAAAAAAAAAAACTTTAAGAGATAGAAGGTGAAAATTCCAAACCAAAAAAGTTTTGTTTGAAATTTATTTCTATCTCTTATGGCTTATGAGATAATCAACAAAAAATATTGACAGTGAAATATCAACAGTTTTTCGATTTCATGGAATTTCCTATGATGTTAGATCACTTCGGGCACTGCTTTCTATCAGATCATAAAGTTTTATCACAATTGGTTCAGTCATTCTAAAGATCAGTTTAGACAGACAGAAAGACGGACAGTAAGACAGATAGATAAACATTTAAAAATGGTTATTTATGTCTTAGTAGCATGCAAATAAGCCTATGAGCCTAATTATTTCGATATTACGGTCAGACGATTACATTTTATTTACATATGTATAGATTTTTTATGCATTTTATTGTGTAACGGAACTTATCTGTTCTTTTTGATCCGTCCGTAAATGCAGTTCGATATTTTGTTTCTGTAATTGGTCGAAATCTCAAATTCATCTTTGTACAAAAATCTTTTTTACCAAAAGATAATAATTTTAATAACAGAAAAGATGGCACCTGAGAAAAAATAAACCCAAGCGCTTTGCAAGGAATTGTTACTTCACCGAACTGTCAGACTATTAGAATTGGATTATACTGTAAAATAGAAATTAAACACATATCGCCATTACAAACAATGATCTATTTTCTCTTTCGACACACTTATATAGTTACAATTATCTATCTCGCTTGCACAGCATTTAAACTTCTTTATTTTTATCTTACTCTGTCGTATCCATATTGTTACCATACTTCCGTCACCTTTCACATTAAAATTTACGTTCCGTTTTAACTTTTATTTTATTATCTGTTATTTATCATCTATTACCCTTACAATACATTTAGATATACACCAAAAGAAAAGATATACATATCATGTAATGGTATTAAGATCCCTCCTCTCTTGTAATTGAATTAAGAGAAGTAGCACTACACATAATTATGGTCATACTAGTGATCTATCAACAACAGCCGCGCCTTTCTCGCTGACTCAGTGGATATATGTAGTTACATGGTATTTATCCAAATGGGGATAACATAAACGTTAACTTAAAGATTACTTCGTCATTGATGAATAAGTTAGGCTTGTGTTGAAAGTCCCCCTCATGGTAAACGACTACTGCAGTCCACAGACATCTGGAGCCAACTTAAAACTCAAGGCTGCAGATGCAGCTGCTGTTTGAAATAAAATAAATTTATTGCCCATAAAAATTGGTAAATTGTTTAAGCAATAAATTTATTTTTGAAAACTAAGAATAAGCGTATAATTATTAACATGGTGCAGCGGAGCGTTTTATGTGTTTCAAAAATACGCGCTGTTGCGCAAAAAAACAAGGAAACCAACAGTGATCTAACTTATATATTGAATATATTACACATACGAGTATCATAAATATTCAAAAAACAAAAATAAAATAAAAGAAATCATACAGTCCTACTCCCATAGTGTAGTGGCAAGAACGCTGGCTGTGTATCCTCGCTGAGAGGCTGTACGTTCGATCGAGAAAAGAGCCAGCTCTCTTATCACCCGCAGTGAGGTCGACGAGTGACGATGTTTTTTACTGGAAACGAGGCATCGTATTTTAGTCTTAAAAGGTGACACAGCTTCTGCATTTTGATTCTCAATCGACGACAGATGTACTGTCTATGGACCACAGCATTCACTTACTATGGCCTATGTGTTTGTTTATCACCCTTATTTAATAGAAAAATACACGACACATTTGCTTCTTAATTTTTAATATGTGGTAAATACATTGAAAAGATCTGGTTTAAGAAATTTATTTCTCATAAGAATAAAACATTCATTTGTCTGAGAAATACAAGATTGACTTAAAATAGATACGTATGTTTACATCTGAACAAATGCTGGAGCGACATAATTTTATCATTGAGTGATCATTATTGTAAGATTGTAAGAACATTGGCAATTACATTTTAAATTCAGATTAACATAAAATAAAAACAAAAATGTGGGTAAGTTAAAAACAATTACATCGACAAATTCAAAACATTGCACACTTTATAATAGGTATTGTTAAACAATCGATCTCGATCAACAAAATTAAAAGATCGATTAAAAGATCGATACTAGTAATAAATAATAGAACATATATTGTAATTTATAAGTATCTAGTTTTTTTTTGGCGTGAACCTCGAGGTGACAATTCAAAGGAATAATAATGATACGATGCGTCTTATTTCGTCTTGGTACGAGGTGACCCTAATGATACAGGTTCGCCTTGTGTGTGGTCTATTCCAATATAATAAAACCTAACATCTGCCACTACAGTGGTGGTGTAAGAATAACCACTACCCCATATCGTCCCGTGGGTGTCGTAAAAGGCAACAGAAGGAAACAAACTAAAAGATGTGCGAAAACATCTTCCTAATAACAACTAAAAATAAGAAAAAGTGCAGGTTCTACCCGCCTGCTAAGTGTGGCAACTATCGCAAATATCCCTCCTATTAGACAATAGAATAGAATAGAATGATTTTTATTCAATATGGATTATTACATAATACTTATTGAAAGTCATTATTTTATTTACCACTGGTTCCGAAAATACGTCTGTCCTGGGAAGAACCAGCAAGAAACCAAGCGGGACTTTTTTTTAAACATAAATTCACTTAACAATAATTTTGTTTATACAATTTTAAATGAAATTTCATAGAACCAGCATGGTAGCGATCACCTTATTCCCAGGGGTTATTTTCATTCGTGAATTCCTTGATATTATAATAACCCAATCTATGATTGAGGCCTGTATTCAGCAGTGGATTTTTGATACGCTGTGGTAACGTTAAAAACCTAACACTCATATACTGTTAGTATCGCGACCAAAAGTGGGGCGTAGTAATTTATTATATACTTCAAATTGAACACTATTTTAAGGGATCTCAATCGTGCCGTGTTGTGAGAGATTCCACTGATCTATTTTATCCCGTGGATGTCGTAAGATGCAACAGAGGAAAACTAAACCAGAACATGTACAGCAGTGTTATACCGATGGGAACTTAACAATTAAAAAAAAACTGCAGTTACCAACTATAGAACGGTCAAAACGGACAAAAGAAACGATCCCCAGTCTCGGACAGCCCCAATATCCCTGGCCACGGAACAGCTATGGGGAAGAAATGTTCGAGCCTGACAGCTTCGTACTGGCAAGCGGTGTTTAGGACGGCCCCAACTAGATGGCGTGACGACATAATAACACATGCAGAAAGTTAATGGAAACAAGTTGGAGATTTGTTCAGCAGAGGGCTATTCTGAGACGCTGGAATGATGATGATATTTATGATGATCTCAATCGCAATAACTCGTCAAATGATATAAATATCTGGGGCATTCTCATTAATTTAAGAAATTTTATGACGTAAAATTCTCATTTACAGCATTTGATTAAATGGAACAGCTAATAATTAAGTATTTCGAATATGAAAAGCATTTTTATTGTGTTTATGTTTAATATCGTAAATAATCAATGTACGTAAACATTGATTATTTACGATATTAAACATAAACATATAATAACGCCACCTATTGGTCCGTTTAGTAAACAATATAAATTCGTTGGACTGCAAGCGACATCATTCCAAAACAAATCAATAGCATACGCTTTTTTAAAGCTTGGCGTCAACAAAGTGTACGTTTAAAATTTAAATCATCCTTAATCTATAACATATAATCTATAACATACAATATAAGACATACTTTAGACATCTTTAAGATAGGCGTTTAAGTAAAAAGACTACTGAGGTCGTTGAACATAGTGTTAAGGTACTCCAAGCATTCTGCCAGTCATTATGGCGGATGCTTGAAAACTTCTTCCAATACAGCGGTGAAGAGTTACAGAGATATAATATTACATTATACATTAGATATAACACCTCTCTGCAGTTGGATAGGTTTCGTGATCTGGTTATATATTATAAAAAAAAAGAACTATAGAAGTAATTCAAAACCTCGTATACTTATCACTGGCACTGCTGAAGGGATTGTTGACTTCAGATGATCATGTAAAATTTAAGTGCAATATTCTCATCTGCTATGCTCGGAGTTTCTCTGGTGGATAAGATTCGTAACGAAGAAATCCGCCGGAGATCCAAAGTCACCGACGTAGCTTTCTGTATTTGCAGGTTGAAGTGGCAATGGGCTGGTCACATTTGTCGCAGAAACTATAACCGTTGGAGTAGGCGTGTCATAGAGTGGAGACCGCGTTTAGGCAAAAGTAGTGTGGGATGCCCCCTCGCTGATAGAGTGACGATTTGCGCAAGGCGGCTGACAGCAGCTGGATGCGTGTAGCCCAAAATCGGGCTAAGTGGCGCGCCTTGGGGGAGGCCTATGTCCAGCAGTGGACTGCCGCAGGCTGATTATGATGATGGTGATTCTCTTGTGATGTTTTTGTGTTATATTATGTTGTCAGGTCCAATCATTATTGGTGGCAACAACCAAACAACCAAAACACCAGCGAAGGTTTGCGCCCGTATTATACGTACTGCCTTCAAAATCAAGAACAGCAAGGGCCGTCAAGGTCTATGGTTTATTATTTCTAACTCTCATAGAGGGGATAAAAATTTTAAAAGTTATTTTATGGATTACATCACAGAACATACTTCAGTTACCACGGATGGGTGTGTTATCGCTTTCCATTCTGTATAATATATGCTATGCTATGTATGTTTACAATCTACACAATGCTGTTAAAGTGTGACTCATCATCATCATCATCATCATCATTACAGCCCTTCACAAGTCCACTGCTGAACATAGGCCTCCCCCAAAGAATGCCACAAAACACGGTCCTGAGCCACATGCATCCATCGACTTCCTGCATGTCTTACCAGGTCGTCACTCCATCTCGTGGGGGGACGCCCTACACTTCGCCTACCGGTACGAGGCTGCCACTCGAGAACCTTTCTTCCCCATCGGTTGTCGGTTCTTCGAGCTATATGGCCGGCCCACTGCCACTTCAGCTTACTAATCCGTTGGGCTATGTCGGTCACTCTGGTTCTACTGCGGATATCCTCATTCCTAAGTTTATCACGCAGAGAAACTCCGAGCATAGCCCTCTCCATAGCTCGCTGAGCGACCTTGAGCTTCCTCATACGGCCAGCAGTGAAGGACCACGTCTCAGTTCCGTAAGTCATCACTGGCAACACGCACTGGTTGTACAATTTCGTTTTAAGGTTTTGAGGTATGTCTGACGAGAAGATGTGTCGTAGCTTCCCGAACGCTGCCCAGCCGAGTTGAATCCGTCGATTGACCTCTCGGTCGAAGTTGGACTTACCCAGTCGGACTATTTGTCCCAGGTAAACATACTCGTCAACAACTTCGAGCTTAGTGCTCCCAACAACTACCGGCATAGGTGTGACATGGACATTAAACATGATCTTTGTTTTGTCCATGTTCATCTTAAGACCTATCCGTTGAGAAACACTATTGAGGTCATTGAGCATAGTGCTTAGGTCCTCCAGGGATTCTGCCATAAGGACTATATCGTCGGCAAATCGAAGGTGAGTGACGGAATCATAGGCTTTCTCATAGTCCACATACACCAGACATATTGGCAAATTGTACTCCTCGGACTTCTGTACGATTTGCCGAAGGGTATGTATGTGGTCTATGGTGCTAAAGCCTTTTCGGAAACCGGCTTGTTCGGGAGGCTGGAAGTCGTCAAGTCTGCGCGCGAGACGATTCGTAATGACTCTCGAAAACAGCACGTAGACGCGGCTCAGAAGGGAAATCGGTCTGTAGTTCTTCAAGAGAGCGTTGTCGCCTTTCTTGAAGAACAAGACCACCGCACTTTTGCTCCACGCCTTCGGTGTAATGCCACCACGGAGGACGGAATTAAAGAGCTTCTGAAGGACTTCAAGTACCGGTTTTCCACCCGCTTTCAGAAGCTCCGCTGTAATTCCATCCTCGCCTGGGGCCTTGCCGTTTTTAAGGTGCTGGAGAGCCATTCTTATCTCGCTCAGTCTGACGTCCGGGGTATCATCGGAATAATATCGGATAAGATTCGCTCTTGGATCGTTACTCACACTTGCGTGCGGCTCCAACGATGACGTGTACAGCTGCCCATAGAACCTCTCAATCTCACTCAAAATCTCAGGTGCCCCGGAAACGATGCTGCCACATTCGGTCTTCAGCTCTGACAGTTGGCTCTTTCTGGCAGACAGATCTCTGGCAAAGACTTTGGAGCCTTGGTTCCGCTCGATCGCTTCTTCAATACGAGATGTATTGAAGTTGCGTAAGTCCTGCCGCATGCATTTGGAGATCTGTCTGTTCAGTTGCCTGTATGCTGTCAAATCTGTTGAAGAATGTAGCTTCATCTCCCGTCTAACAGCCATGAGATTAAGAGTGTGATCGGAGAGTTTTTGTATACTTCTGCGGCGGGTCTTGCAGAACTTAGCTCCGACCGCATGGACAGTTTCCACGAGCTTGTCATTCAAATCGTCCACTTCATTGCAGTCTTCTAGGCACTGAAAACGGTTTTGTAACTTGAGCTGAAAGGTTTCGGGACTTTGGATTAGAGCACAAGGGGGACGGAGCGTTGACTTCATTAGACGAGACCTCTCCAACTTAACGTTTAGGTTCAGTGTGCCTTCAACCATTCGGTGATCGCTGCCGGTTTTCACCCTCGCGATCACTGAGACATCATTGAACAGCTGTCGTCTGGTCGTCATAATGAAGTCAATCTCATTTTTTGTCGAACCGTCGGGGCTCGACCAGGTGCACTTCCTGTGGGGCCGCTTCTGGAAGAAAGAGTTCATCATAAAGAGTCCCTCTTTCTCCATGAAGTCGGCCAGCTGCTGGCCCCTTGGGTTCCGTTGCCCTATTCCAAATTTCCCCACTTTCAGCTCACCGTTCTCTCTTGTGCCTAGTTTTGCATTGAAGTCTCCCATTAACACCGTATATTGGGTTTTGGAGGAATGCATGGCTCTAGAGATATCCTCATACATTTCCTCCACCTCCTGATCGGGGTGCGCCGAGGTTGGTGCGTAAACCTGTATGACCTTCAGCGAATACCGTTTGGTGATTCTGAGTATAAGGTACGCAACCCTCGTCGACACACTCTCAATCTTTACAACGTTGTTAACGAGAGACTTGTGGACGATAAATCCGACACCTCCTTGGGACAGATGGTCGCCCTCCCGGTAATAGAGCAAGTTGCCGGATTCGAGGATTACCGTGTCCTCCCCCTCTCTTCGGACTTCGGATAATCCTATAATATGCCAGCGTAACTTGTCTATCTCTTCTTCCAGCTCCACAATCTTCTCGTCAGTCCTCAGGGTGCGTGCGTTGTATGTTGCCAGGTCGAGTCGTCGTAGATGGCAACCGAACCTCCACCGGAGATTCTTAGCACCCTCTGCCCCGCCGTTACCATGGTCGCCACCGTAGCCAGGAATAGCGGGGCCGCCGGGGACTGGGGGCCGTCTCTTCGTAACTTTCATCATGGGGGTATAATGCCATAGTTGCCACGCTTGGCGAGCGGGTTGGCAACCGCAATTTTTTTATTGTATTTTTGCCGTTACCAGGAAGATGCTGCTGCCCATCTCCTGCCTGTTTCCCTTTGTCGCCTTTTACGACACTCACGGGAAGATATGGGGTAGTGGATATTCTTAACCGCCACTACACGGCAAGAGTGTGGCAATACTGCTACAGTATTATAGTCAGTCGAATGCTTGCTGCACCTACATACAAAATATTATGGAAATCCGTCTAGTAGTTTATTCGTGAATTGTAAATGCACAGACAGACAGACGGTCAAAATTCTAAAAACCATTGTTTTCATATTCTTTATTTAGTCCCTCGGACTTGTTTTATCCAGGAAATGTTAGAATGACTAAAACTATTTAACAATAGTAATTTAATTCAAATAATATAAATTAAACGCTAGATTTTTTATAATTATTTTTTAGTAATTAATTAAACAACCGCTGTAGCTCAGTGCGTGAGCTTTCGATCCTTGCCTGCATCATTTAATTGCTATCATAAGTAGTAATATACCAAGCGCTCAGCATTGAAGGAAAATATTGTGAAAACCTACATGTCCGTTATCCTCACAGAAATGAGAGGTGGCCTAGCAGTGGGACGTGCCGGCTGAGATCGAACCCGAAATGCTTTTATTTATAGAATAAAGGTGGCAAATCAATTCACCCTTCTTCTATTACAAACAATCAATTGGCGGAATAAATATGCAATGAAATAGTGTTGTGTTGGTCTTTATTTTATTATAATAAGGGTGGCAAACAAGCACACAGTCGACCTGATGGTAAGTGGATTCTGTAGCCCATAGACATCTACATCTATCCTCGGTTAAGAATCAAAATACACATGTCTTGTCATCCCTGAGGACTAAGATGGAATGCCTCGTTTCCAGTCAAAAGGGTCTTCGGTTCTCTACACTTCCATTTGAAACACTGTCATTAAGCTGTTATTATACGTTGTAGCCCGTGAGAATATCAGTGTAAAATAAACCTAGCAAGCTAACAGCATAGTAAAGTGGCGAAGAAATCAGCTTTGTAGCGGTTTCTAACGGTTGCCGTTGAGCAATCAGTTTCGAAATAGGAGGTTCAGATGCCTGGGTGATCAGTAATCGATTGCTGAAAACAGAATTTGAAAATTCAAAACCGTTCTCGAGATAATCGTGGGACAGACGGACAGACGGACAGACGGACAGACGGACAGACGGACAGACATCGTGAAATCAATAAGTGACTTCGCAAGCTTCGCCACTTAATAATGTGGAATTCGCGAATGTGAAATTTACAACGAGCGTTTAGCCCACTGAGCCTGTTATCTATGTAATACTAGCTTACTGGGTACTTCGGTACTTCGTCTGGATTATGGGGCAGTACCACTACCTTACAGAATACCAACGTAGAAGCTTTGCTTCTGCGTTTCGCTTTTTTAGTGCAGGTGCCCGGAGGCCCCCCCCCCATAACATGATCGCGGAATTCAAAAAGAAAAGACTACCCCAGGGGGGTACCAGCACCTTTACCTATTGTCAGAGTTCTTTCTTATTTTTTATTTTATTTTATTACTTTGGCAAAGGCATCTTAATCCATACTGCTTAGTCTGACGTTTACAGTTTCAAAATGTCTTACAATTTATTGGCGTCAGACTGCAAGTTTTTGGTAATTTTTATATTAAACGGATTGTTTTATATCTTTAAGTTGTTGTTTTGTTATATGCTTTCTCTTTCATGCTGCTGGTGGTTGTAATAGTATAGGTACCTTTCGATCTTTATTTATATATTTTTTTAAGTGTATATAAGAATTTATTTTATATTTTAATTTAATATTTATGACCTCCTCAAACATTTGTAACGATAGTGATTTGTTTCTATCGTTGTCTTCGGACGATGAGACATTTAGTGATGATAGTTATCACAGTACAACTGCTTCTCCTTCACTCAATATCACCATAAATTCTTTTTTCTCAGACTGTGTGAATAACTTTAATGCTATTCATATTAACGCCCAAAGCATTCCGGCTCATTATCCTGACATGCTTGCGTCATTTGAATCCCAAAATATTCACGCCATTTTAGTTTCAGAATCCAGGCTAAAACCCTGTCTGCCTTCCACTTCTTATTCTTTGCCTGGGTTTCATCTAATTAGAAATGACCGCACTAATAGGGGTGGTGGGGGCGTGGCGATCTATCTAATATCTTACCTTCCATTTAAAATTGTTAGTTCGTCAAGTCAACCACCTCCTGTTGATTCTGCTGAGCATTTGCTGGTTGAGGTCTCCCTGTCTCAGAATAAAATCCTACTTGGAGTTTTCTACAGTCCCTCCCTTTCTATAAATTATTTTACTTCTTTCGAATCTCTTTTAGAATCACTAGTTCCTACGTATAGTCACACTATTATGATGGGTGACTTTAACACCTGTTTGCTTAAAGGCGACAATCGATCTATAAAACTTGAAGCTATAACTGAAGCGTGTAATATGCAAATCCTACTCCTTTCTGCTACTCATAACTTTCCTAACAGTACTCCTTCCCTTCTTGACTTAATAATGGTGTCATCTTCCAATTTAGTTTTCAAGCACGGACAGTGTCCTGCTGATGCATTCCACGATTTAATTTTTCTTTCGTATAAACTACGCCCTCCTAAAATCAAACCTAAATTAGTTCTGCGACGTAATTTTGGAGGAATGGATATTGAACAACTTTGTGAAGATGCTTATAATATTGACTGGTCAGTGATCGAGAGAGCTCCGTGCATTGACGATAAAGTGAAACTGTTCTGTTCTCTTCTCACTCAGCTTTATGACGTTCACGCGCCAATGCATTATGTGAGACTTAAACACCTACCTGCTCCATGGCTCTCTGATGATTTGAAGAAGCTTATTTTGCAGAAGAATGCGGCATTGTCAAAGCTTAAGAGGAATAAAACAGAGGAAAACGTAAGGAAATACGCCAAAATCAGGAATCGATGCAACATATTATGTAGAGATGCGCAACGACGCCATATTCATACATCAGTCGAGAACGGCGACTCATCTAGGGTGTGGAAGTTTCTCAAAACAGTTGGAGTTGGTAGAACATCCCTAAATGCTTCACCTCCTAGTGTTGATTTTGAACTATTAAATCAACATTTTTCTAATCCTTCTAACTCTTTTGATAGCGAACATAAACTGCAAACGCTTCGTTCGCTTTCTGTAACTCCGACTCCTAATTATCCTCCGTTCGTTTTTAGTCAGTTTATTGAATGTGATGTTAAGAAGACCATACTATCCATCTCCTCAAATGCTGCCGGTAACGACAACATTAGCCGTAATATGATTGTTCCTCTTCTTGATGTTATTACTCCCATTATCACTTATTTACTCAATGCTTGTGTCTCTTCCTCTAAATTCCCTCAAGCCTGGAAGAGTGCTCATATTATACCCCTTCCAAAGAAATCTAATCCCGTCAACCTCTCTGATTTCCGTCCCATCTCGATCTTACCTTTCCTTTCTAAAGTCCTTGAAAAACTTATGTGCCAACAGCTGACCCTTTTCCTTAATAAGCACAATTTATTGAATTCCTTACAATCCGGTTTCCGTCCTGGTCATAGTACGGCTACTGCCTTAATCAAAGTTACTGATGACATACGGTGGGGTATGGATAATAAACAACTCACAGTCATGACCTTGCTGGATTTCAGTAATGCGTTCAATACTGTTGACTTGGATATACTGTTGAGTCTGTTGTGTTCCCTTAACATATCTCCATCAGTAATTGACTGGTTTCAAAGTTATCTCTGTGACCGTCGGCAGTGTATTCGTGTCGATGAAACTCACTCATCTTGGTGTGATATTACTGCAGGCGTGCCGCAGGGCGGCGTGTTGTCACCTTTACTCTTTTCCATTTTCTGCCGACTTCCAAAAAGGAGCCGGTACTCAATTCGACTGTATTTTTTTTTTTCGTTTTTTTTTTATGTGTGTTACATCAGAACTTTTTTCTGGGTGAACCGATTTCGATGATTCTTTTTTTATTTGAAAGCTGGTACTTCTCGTGTGGTCCCATATGAATTTGATCAAGGTCAGACCAATAGTTTTTAAGTTATTCTTAAATAACTTATATTGAAGTCGGCTGTACAAAATTTTTAATTTTAAATTATCATTAAATCAATCACTCATAAAATATCTTCTCTCTACCACATGTATGCGGATGATGTCCAGATTTACACCCAGTCAACTCTTGAGAATTTGCCGAATGCAATCGCTACATTAAATAAGGATCTAAATTTTATACATGAGTGGAGTAAATCATATGGCCTAAATGACTATCCTAAAAAGTCTCAGGCTATCATTATTGGTAGCCAGAGCTTTATCTCAAGAATTGACTGGTTCTCTGTACCGCCTATCGTATTCGATGGAGTTGTTATCCCTTACTCTGACAATGTCAAAAATCTTGGTATTTATATTGATAATTCCTTAAATTAGATACGCCAACTGAATGAGGTAAGTAAGAAAACTTTTGTCGCTCTTTGTTCACTGCGTCGCCTTCGATCATTTCTTCCCATTCCTACAAAAATTATGCTCGCACAGTCTCATCTCCTTCCGATTCTCGACTATGCTGACGCAAGCTATGTAGACATAACTGAGGACCAGCTAAATAAGCTTGAGAGACTTCAAAATACTAGTATTCGGTTCATATTTGGATTGCGCAAATTTGACCATATTTCCCAATTTCGCTCACGTCTCAAGTGGTTACCTATCCGACTTCGCCGTAACATGCATATACTTTCTATTCTGTACTGTGTATTATTTCACCATTCTACTCCTCCCTATCTAAAGGAGAAGTTTAATTTTGTGGGGCTTCCGGGGGAACATTTGCGCTCTTCTAGAAAATTCATTTTAAGTGTGCCAACTCACAATACATCATTTTTCAATAAATCTTTTACTGTCCAGTCTATTAAGCTCTGGAATGCCCTACCTTTGCATATACGTGAGGCACAAACTATTGTTATATTTAAGCGATTACTTAAAGAGCATTACTTGTCTCAATCGTTCGGACACCGTTAGGATAGATTGTGTGATTATGTATTTATTGTATCTATCAGCTTTATATTATTGTTTGAGGAATTTTGTATATATATGTATATTGATATATATGTGTTGTGTGTGTATTTATGTATATATGTTTATTTATATGTGTATATGTATGTATATATATATATATATATATATATATATGATGAAATCCCGCTCTATACTAACACTGCACGGGGCAAACAGAGCGATAAAACCATGGCAGGGGTGCCACGCTATCCGTGGACTTCTGCAACAGCAGGGGACTTCACTCGAACCTTAACGCCGTTACTTCGCTCCCCTCACGGTTGCATTCTGCAGGCTGCCGCCGTGTTTGGCATTACAGGTCGGCGGATTGGGACGGAATGCGGTCTTTCTTTGCATCCAACCCATGCGGACAGGTTTGCTACCCGCCAGATGATCCCAGCGCTGTTGCTGATGTGCTGGTACAGGGAATGGAACTATTTATTCCAACATTTGTGGTACCCTTTGGAGGCAGATCTCAACCTTGATTTGGTCGCTCCTGTAAAACTGCATTACTCAATAAGCAGGAATGTTATCAGGCCTGGGTTAAGGCTTCGGCGACTCGGGACGTAAACACCAGCATGCTTAAAAAGAAGCATAACTTCGCCTCCAGGTCCTTCAAACGAGCCAAGACAAAGTATGAGCACATTGGCAGAATTGGCGAGAAACTAGTTCGCCTTCATTCGGAAACCCGTGCATTCTGGTCTCTAGCCAAGGCTGTTCAAGGGAATGTCTGTAAGCCAACACTACCATCTCTGCACAGAGAGGACGACTCACTAGCCTACGCCGCAAAAGAGAAAGCTGACTTTTTAGGCTCCCTTTTTGCGCTCAACTCGACTCTCGATGACGGGGTGGAACACACCGCCGACCATCCCGCAGTGTGAATGCACTGTGCCTGATGTGCGATTCATACAGTGCTCAGTACGCAAAGCACTCCTCTCCCTGGACATCCACAAGTCGAGTCCTGCCAATTGTACTGAGGACGTGCGCTCCAGAGTTGGCACCGGTTCTAACGCGTCCTTTCCGGTACTCCTACTCCCGAGGCATCGTCCCGAATTCATGGAAGACGGCTTTCGTGCATCTGATCCCTAAAAAAAGGTAAGCGCTCTGATCCGTCCAACTACAGTCCTATCGCCATCACCTCCTTGTTCTTGAAAATAATGGAGTACATTATAAACTGCCAGCTTATGCATTACCTTGAGGAGCACCAGCTGATCAGTGACCGCCAGTACGGCTTTCGTCGGGGTCGCTCAGCTGTGATCTTCTTGTTTACCTAACACATAGATGGGCGCAGGCGATCGAGTCCAAGAGGAAGACATTAGCCGTTAGTTTGGATACAGCGAAAGCCTTCGAAGCTTTCGAAGCTTTCTTCCTATGGACTTGGACCAGTTTTCTGGCTGATCAGAGCATCAAGGTCGTTGTAGACGGTGCATGCTCCGACTACAAGCCTATTAACGCTGGTGTTCCACAAGGCTGCGTGCTATCACCAACACTTTTTCTTCTGCATATCGATGATATGTTGCAAACCGGTAGCATTCATTGCTATGCGGATGACAGCACTGGTGATGCTCTATACACCGGCCGTGCCAATATTTCTCGGTAAAACGTCACCGAGTACCGGAACAAACTTGTGTCTGAAGTCGAGTCTTTACTGAACAAAGTCTCGGATTGGGGGCGACAAAATCCAGTCCAGTTTAATCCTCAGAAGACACAAGTCTGCACGTTTAGCGCTAAAAAGAACCCCTTTGTCGTATCTCCTCAGTTTCAAAGCACTCCCCTTGTTGCCTCAGCCAGTATCGGAATCCTCGGCATCGACATATTGAGTGACATGCAGTTTCGTGGTCACTTAGAATAGAAGACCAAATTGGCCTCTAAAAAGCTCTGCTGAGTCTTCAACTTTACAAGGCGCAGGTTCGGACTCACATGGAATACTGTTTCCATCTCTGGGCTGGGGCTCCCCAGTGCCAGCTCCTTCTACTTGACCGCATCCAGCGCAGAGTAGCTTGAATAGTCAACGACCGAGTCTTTTCCAATCGGCTCGATTCACTGGCGCTGCGAAGAGATGTTGCATCCCTTTGCATTTTCTTTTGCGTCTACCATGGGGAGTGCTCTGAGGAATTATTCGGATTAATCCCAGCCGCCAAATTTCACGAACGTACATCGCAGCAAAATTTCCGATACCATTCACACCATCTGGATGCTTGGCGGTCCAACACAGTACGTTTCACTAGGATTTTTATTCCACGTACGACCTCTAAGTGGAATAGCTTACCACCGGCGATTTTTCCGGACTGACACGGCTTAGGGACCTTCAATAAAAGAGCTAACTCCTTTCTAAAAGGCCGGCAACGCATCTGCAATTTCCCTGGTGTTTCAGTTGTATATGGGCTGCGGTAGCCACCTACCATCAGGTGATCCGTATGCTCGTTTGCCCCTTCTCCTATAAAGAAAAAACTTAGACTACCGACGGTGATCAGTGAACTGATGAGAGACTTCTGAACTTGTTATTGCGGATTTTATTTTTACGTAAAAACTATGATAACATATATTTTTTATGTTCATAGGTAGCTGTGGTTAACTATGACATTGGAACGTTGAACACCTCAGCTATATTTCTGGTATGGTTGTACGAATGGGTCGGCTCAACCGGTGATAGATAGATGTTTATGGGCCACAGTAACTACTTACCATCAGGTGGAGTGTGTGCTTGTTTGTCACCCATATACGCGATAAAATCCGTAAAAACTAGTTTTATTTAAATTTGTAGTGTTCGCGTAAACATAAAAAATCATTAGGACAGAAGTTTTTTCTGAACCAGTGGTAAAGCTGAAAGACGTTCTCTAAGTATTCTTGTAAGTTATATTGAATAAAAATTATTCTATTTTATTCCGCTCTATGTCCTGCAGCAAACCCGTAGGGTTGATGAATGGTGATATTTTCTTAGTCTTAATATTCACAACGCGTTTGTTAACTATTTTATATCACTAGGTTATATAACACTCTTTCTAATTAGGAGTCCGTCTGGGTAAGAACCACCCTTTTTCCTTTATCTGCCGCCAAATGCCAATGCGTACATTTTTTTAATGGAATATGGGTGACAAACGTGCACAAAGTTCACCTGATGGTAAGTGGATGCTGAGGTCCATACCTAAGTAGCACACAAATGGGATAATAAAGCGCTACCGCAGCCGCTTAACAGGTATAAGTAATGGCTTTACCTTTCTAACATTGGTAGGGCCACGCAGCAGCTTTTGCTGTCGCACGGATGGGCCGGCTCGAACCAGGGTAGTACCACGACCTCACAGAAAACCAGCGTGAAGTAGAGATTTACCTCTGCGTTTCGCTTGGTGAGTGCAGGTGGCCGGAGGCCCTTTTTATTGGAAATGAGGCATTCCATCTTAGTCCTCACAGGTGACAACGCATCTGCATTTTGATTCGCAAACGATGGTAAATGTAGATGTCTATCGGCCGCAGCAACCACTTACCATCAGGTGGACTGTGTGCTCGTTTGTCACCCTATCCCATAAAAAAAAGATTCGTTTTACGTGCTTGACACCAATACACAAACTGACAGTATTTATACTGATTTCCGGAAAGTAATTGGCACTGTTGACCATAAAATACTATTGGAGACGATTGCTTTTAATGGTGCACGCGGTAATCTCAGGCGGTGGTTTAAGTCGTATATATCTAATCGAACGCAGAGGGTTGTTATTATAGGTCCAAAGTCCGATGTTGCTAATGTCACTTCTGGCGTCCCACAGGGCTCTATTTTGGGTCCTCTCTTGTTTGTGATCTTCATAAATGATGTTAAGAATTGCTTTAAAAATAGTCGGTTCCTTTTATATGCTGATGATCTCAAAATATATCAATGTATCGATAGGATGGAGGATCACTATTTGTTTCAAGAAGAACTTGACACTGTGCTCTTAATAATTTACAACTCAATTTAAATAAATGTAAAATAAACACTTTCACAAAAAAAAAACGGAATATAAGCTACTTCAACTATTCTCTTAACGGTACAGATATTTTAAGGGTGTAAGGAATTTGGGAGTGACTTTTGATAGCAAATTACATTTGATATTCATATATAAAACATAACCAGTAAAGCTTTTCAAATGTACGAACTTTTTATGCGTTCTTCTACTGAATTTGGAAACCCCGTAATTTTAATCTATCTTTTCAAATCTCTGGTCAGGCCTCAATTGGAGTACGGAGTGCCTGTATGGAACCCACTTTATAAAAAATATAATCATAGCATTGAAATGGTACAAAAAAAACTTGCGTCGTGTTAATTTCAAGAAATATCACCATAAGCGTTTAAATGACAAATATTGTTTAAAATTTTTCGTGATGTGTTATTTTTTTTAATTTATTTAGAAAATCACAAACAAGTTTATAATATATCTTCTACTAAAGCTTATGTTCTGTTACAATTACTTATCATAAACTCAACGACGTTGGTGACACTGGTACTCTATGAGTATGAAATATAGAATAATTATGTGAGAGACCTAATTTTGTAAAAAAAATACCTTAATTTCCACAATATTATTTTAACATGTATTAGAGGTTACAGTTTTGTGTGTTTGTGTGTTAGCATGTGCGCGCGCTCATGCTCGTGTGTGTGTCTATGCATGCACATATATAGACATTGCTTAGATAATTTATGGTTAGTGTTAGTAGTTAATGTGTTCAAGACATTAAAAGAGACATTAAGAGTTTAACAACAAGTTAACTAGCTTTATGTTCTGGTACTGCAAGAAAATAAATCTACCGAATTAAATTTTTTGTTGTATGTGTCAACCATACGATGAAGGGGCGATTGGATACTGGCATTTGTCCGAGATCACAGCAAAGAGTGACTGAGGACGCAAAGAACGCATACGTGCGCGAGGTGGTACGGAGTAACTAATACGATTAATTATATCTGTGCAATCATACTTGTTATTGCACAGATCATAAAGTAATCTTGCCTCAAGTTGAGTGCGTCTAGACCCTAAGTATAAAAGTTTATATTTTGTTAAAAGGAGCACATACGATAAACGCTTATGGTGATATTTCTTGAAATTAACACGACGCAAGTTTTTTTTGTACCATTTCAATGCTATGATTATATTTTTTATAAAGTGGGTTCCATACAGGCACTCCGTACTCCAATTGAGGCCTGTTCGCGACGTCTTGTTAAGAAGAGAGGAAGACCTCGCACCGTGCGTGCGCCCGCACATTTGAGACGTCCTATGCCTTGAACGTCGCTTTGACCGCTGGCGAGATCTGCGTGAGCTCCGGGGGCGTCACTCAATATCGAACACTGGCGTAAACGAACGTTTCCCGTACCTTCTATTATTCTTTGCCTCAATACGTTAATTTCTACATATTATGTAAATTGGAATCGAATAAACCTATAAGTACTACAGTCTACTCATGTATCAATCAACAACAAGGCCTGACCAGAGATATAAAAGATAGATTAAAATTACGGGGTTTCCAAATTCAGTGGAAGAACGCACCATCAGAGGCAGAACTGCAGGCATTAGTCACGTGTATGAAAGAGGAATGTGAAATTAAAGGTCTCCGTTTGAATGCTAATAAAACTAAGGTTCTGGTATTTGAAAGGGACGAAGAGAGAACGAAGTGTGAAATATGGGTAAATCAGGAATGTCTAGAACAGGTAAATGAAATTGTATACTTGGGGAGTGCTTTTAGCCGGGATGGAAGATGTGATTTAGATGTGGACAGGCGTGTCGCTGCCGGGAACAAAGTCAATGGTGCCCTGACTGCGTTAGTCAAAAGGCAAGGCGTAGCGAAGAGTGCACGCCTTGCAATACATAACGCAGTGTTGGTACCGACTTTGTTATATGGCAGCGAAACCTGGGTATGCCAGAAGAAGCATAAAAGTAAGTTGAATGCAGTGGAGATGCGATCTCTTCGTAAAATGTGCGGCGTTACTATGGCCGACCGAAAGCGAAACGAAGAGATTCGCAATATGGCAGGTTTGAAAGATGACCTTATCACAAAAATTGATAAGGGCGTGCTTCGGTGGTTTGGGCACGTTGAGCGAATGAGTGAAGACCGAATGGTGAAGAAAATATATAGCGCGAAAGTTAATATTAAAAGGTGTCGAGGTAGACCGAGACTAACTTTCGAAGACCATGTGAGCAAATTGCTCGAAGAGGGTAGGGTCAAGAGTACTCGGATACCTAGACGTGCATGTATGAAGAAGATAATGAATCTGAAAGAAGCGAAAGAGATATGTAAGGATCGTGACACTTGGCGATCTGTTCTCTCTGGCTACCCCGTCAGGGATTGTGCGTGAAGATAAGTAAGTAAGTGGAAGAACGCATAAAAGTTCGTACATTTTAAAAGCTTTACTGGTTATGTTTTGTATATGAATATCAAATGTAATTTGCTATAGAAAATCACTCCCAAATTCCTTACACCCTTAAAATATCTGTACCGTTAAGAGAATAGTTGAAGTAGCTTATATTCCGTTTTTTTTGTGAAAGTGTTTATTTTACATTTATTTAAATTGAGTTGTAAATTATTAAGAGCACAGTGTCAAGTTCTTCTTGAAACGAATAGTGATCCTCCATCCTATCGATACATTGATATATTTTGAGATCATCAGCATATAAAAGGAACCGACTATTTTTAAAACAATTCTTAAAATCATTTATGAAGATCACAAACAAGAGAGGACTCAAAATAGAGCCCTGTGGGACGCCAGAAGTGACATTAGCAACATCGGACTTCGGACCTATAATAACAACCCTCTGCGTTCGATTAGATATATACGACTTAAACCACCGCCTGAGATTACCGCGTGCACCATTAAAAGCAATCTTCTCCAATAGTATTTTATGGTCAACAGTGCCAATTACTTTCCGGAAATCAGTATAAATACTGTCAGTTTGTGTATTGGTGTCCAGTACGTAAAACGAATCTTTTTTTTATGGGATAGGGTGACAAACGAGCACACAGTCCACCTGATGGTAAATGGTTGCTGTGGCCCATAGACATCTACATTTACTATCGTTTGCGAATCAAAATGCAGATGCGTTGTCACCTGTGAGGACGAAGATGGAATGCCTCTTTACCAGTTAAAAGGGTCTCCGGTTCTCTACACTCACCGTATGAAACACAGCAGTATTAAGCTGCTATTTTACGCTGGTATTCTGTGAGAGCGTGGTCCTTCCCCGGTCGAGCCGACCCATTCGTGCTACAACTATACTACTTAAAATAGCTGCAGCATGGCTCTACCACGTAAAAAAAATCTAATGTATAAGTGATAAGATTAGTTATAGTGGATCGCCGTTTGACAAAACCGTGTTGTTTATCTAAGATAACTTAGAAAATTAAACGCTGAAAGACTTTAGGAAGAATGGGCAGTATAGATATTGGTCGATAATTAATAACTTCACTTTTTGATCCATTCTTGAAAACTGGGATTATTCTTACACTTTTCCAAGTGTCAGGAAATATTTCATCGGATAAGCATTTATTGTAAAGATAACATAAAGGAAGAGCGATTACAGATGCAGTTTACTTGAAGAAAACATCTTGTATGTTAGTAAATATTTAAAATGTTGATTTCTCTTGTTTACGTAGAATATTAGTACGAGCATCAGTTTTATGTAAAAATATGCATTCATTCATCTAAATCTTTCCTGCGCACGCGAAACCTGTGAAATATGCTGTAATTTATCTTACTTGAAGTGCATTAAAATTTTAAGATTAATTTTGCAGTTTCTTTTTGATTGAGTTATTCGAACTCGTGGTCATTTTATTATTTCTCGATTCGGGATTATTTATTGTGAAAACATGCTCTCTTACATAAAAAAAAACTGATTGTTTTATTGACATAAATAATTCATCAAATACTGCCATGTAATGTCGACTTTTATAAAAGTCTTAGATGTCCACTATATCAATTATAATTATTTTAGAAGTAGTGCGGCGCCAGTGATAATAATTTTACTGATTTAATATCTACAATAACCGAACCATGAAGTATTTTTACTAATTTTGAGGTACAAAGCACTTGGGAACCTTTTTAGTAACGAAAAATACGAGTATTAGGATCCGTTTGTATTGTGAATTGTCCGTTTTAATTTTATTAACACATGCAAAACGAAATAGTAATTCGTGAAATTATTAAAGTTCTTGTACAGACTACTGTATTAATGGTAATACAGGATAGATTATTTTTTTTATAGCCGTAAAAAATATCTTTAGCATGTCTATGCAGACAGTTACTATATTAATACATAATATTTAATAAATACCGCTTTTTATGCTTCTGTTGAGCTATGATTCGACATTACGATAAAAGTGATTTTTAAGATTTGCATAGATCTATTGTAAAATTGTAGACTACATATTACTACATAGTATTATCTTGAGTTATTTTGTTTTTATTATCGGGTTTTTAGACTACGTAAAAGCAGTCGACTCTATATCACGTGACAGTATATGGAACGCTCACAAACAGGAAAAAATACCTCAAAAATATATAGCTATCATAAAAAATATCTATGAACAAAGCACAAGCCGCCTTAAACTTCATTGTATAGGACCTGAGATCAAAATACATAGAGGAGAAAAAAAAGGTGATCCTCTTTCACCTAAACTTTTTATAGCATTACTACAATACATTATGAAAGACCTAAACAACCTTCGCTTCGCCGATGATATTGTTATCTTCTCCGATTCACATAAAAATCTTGTAACCATGATACAAGAAATTAACAATGTATGCACAAAAAAAGACCTAAAATTAAACACCGAAAAAACGTAGGTATCCACAAATAGCACAAAACACCCTGTAAAAGTAGATGAAATAGAGCTTGAATATGTAGACCACTAGAACTATTTACCAAACAAACATCTTTTAAAATGTCAAGAAATTGAGACGAAATGAATTTTGAAAACATTTTGAAAATCAAAGCAACGTGTATGTAAATTTAAAAAATAATCTCGTGGATTGCTGCATACTTCCCTGTCTCGCATATGGCTGCCAAACATGGATCTACAATAGACAAACAAGAAATAAAATAAGTAAGAAGTACCCTATGACTAAAAGATAAATACAAAAAAATGACATTCGCAAGCAAACTGGAGTGATAGACGTATTATATTACTCTCAAAAACTGAAGTGGAAGTGGGCAGGTCGTGTATATACAAAATGGTCAAAACGGGCAACCATGTGGACAGGACTAACAGGCAAACGCAAACAAGAAAGACCGAAAGAAAGATGGGTCGATAAGATTGAAAAGACAGCAGGAAAATTTGGTTAACAATAGCACAGAACCAAAAAGTGTGGGAAAAGATAGAAGAGGCTGTTACGGCCCTCAGTTGCCCCGACAGAAGTCGACTGGACCAGGGCCCATGAGTGATCCACTCGACGGGCAACCAGAGGGTTCGGGCCCAAATGGCCTTATGGACAATTGACCTACCCGATCGAGATAAGACTAGGAAAATTAATACGACTTACCTGGTTCAGAAAAGGAGACTGATCATAAGGCTCGGTCAGGCGGTAGGTGTAGTGCATGTAAGTGGTGTTTGTTAGTGTGTAAAAATGTGGGGCCTGACTTAACCCTTTTAGTCGGCAGCAACCCTGACTTCGGCACCGCCCCACGGTGTAGTATTCTCCAGCGGCGTCACAAATGGACAATTTCTTTTACTTCACTATGTCAGTCTATCAACTTTATTGTACATTTAACTAACTTCGAAACTCAACTAAATCCCGTTAATTATAATCAAAAAACGTAACACGCGGCACGACTGATGAACTGTGGGTCAAAGTTCACTTCCGTTCACGCAGCAACAAATTATTTCGAGAACTGAACGCGACCTTCACAGGCACTTAACGCAACGGTACAATTAAACATTCACTTCCAAACAATAAATCAACTATATAATAAATAAGTCCTGTTACTGGACAGAAGTCCGACGACCTCTTTCAAACACCTATCTGTGCCCCTATGATTCGTTCCGCAATCCGACCAGATCAGGTCTGCAAACAGCGACGCGATACGAAGCGGCCCAGCGTGACCACCTAAGCTTCAGTGCAGAGGGCACCTACAAGTTCCACATGAACGGCGTCTGTGGAGAGGCAAACGAAACGCACAGTTAGTCCTTAGTATTATTTTCCAAGCAAGTAGGCATAACCAAGCCATCTACCATATAATCATTTACTCAATTGTGCGGCAGCTGATTTCAATATGATAAATCTCCCAACTAGCTAGCCCTTTTAGACATGTAGTCCTATGCTCATATTTCAAACAAGTTTCAAAAGCATCAATGTTCAACTACTGAATTAATTCAAACAAATTAATTTACCGATGCGCATAGATCAAACAGAAAAATTAAACAAAACGATAAACGTAAGAGACAGCCCTATTTCTCCTTCCAAATAAATATCTTCGACAGTGCCAACAAAAATGTGAAAACAAAGAGAGGAATGATTCTTATTCTCTTCGGCACAAATAGGGTTATTCAATTTCAATTTTCTTTTCAACAAAGCAAACACAGTGATCAAATACATCTACAAAAACATATGCACATGCATACAAAGAGCACATCATTCAATTTGCCTTTTTACTAACAACCGCTACAACTATGAAACATTTCGCGGAAAACCCAAAGCATTTTTATTTTTAATTTAAACCATTATTAATTAAGTACTCGACCTAACCAAATCCAATAGTCCTTGACAGCGTAATTCAACGCTCCCGAGGAGCCCTAATCTTCTCACCAATCAAGTAGAGGCCACACAGCGTTGTGAACCCGAATTCAATAGAGCGCGAGCCGCTAACAGTCACTCGGGTTGTACGCCTTCACTGAGGCCGTCGGCAACAGAACAGTTTGACAAGTGGACTGTTGACGGCTCAAAGGCTCAGTGGAGGCGGCCGTGGTGGGAGCTAGGGCGGCAGCTAGCTAGGGCTTCCTCCATCAAAGGGGGGACGGCGGTACCCCAGCCGCGGCCACTCAGCTAACGGGGGTAAGATGGGTCTAGCAGACCGCTGAGTAGCCGTGAGATTCCTATTGACACGCTGAGGGGGGCGACGACTCCCCCGCCCCTGGAGGAACGGCCCCCCGACTGGTCGGGGGAGGGGCCCCTTTCAAACCCAGGGGCACGGAGGTCGGTAGGCGAGCGACGAGCATCGCCCAACAGAGGGCGTGGCTGGGCGCCCCCGCCCGTGGGAGCCGATGACCCGACAGAGCCCCTAGAGGAGCAGCCGTTTGCACCCAGGCACAAAACTGCATGGTGATTGCCCTGGCAATGCGGACAGGGCCGCTGGTGCGGGCAGTCTCGCTGTAGGTGCCTTTTCAAACAAGAGTAGCACCAGCGGCGCTCCTTGGCGATAGTTCGCCTCGCCGGAACCGGCTTACTCTATAACTTCGGGCACGACGTCACCCGATGATCGGATGCTCGACAACAGGAGCAGGGGGCGCCTCCCTGGCCGCTAGGCCACTGTAAGATGGTAGGGAGCGACGCCCTCCCGTGGAAGTTCCGATCGGTCTTAGGGGGGTTGCCGACGACTTGCCCGGTGGATTCCGCCTCTCACTGGGCACGGCTCGTAAGTCGTTAACGGTGCTCTCCGCGTTATTAATCTGCTGGCACTGCTCCTACAAGAACCTCAGCAGATCACTAAAGGGCGGAATATAGGAGGAGCTGTCCCCGCCATACTTCTCCTCAAAATGTATCCTAAGGTCGAGAGGCAGGCGGGACAGCACGATGTGGAGCAACAAGTAGGACCATTCATCCACCGATAAATCCAGCCGCCTCAACGCATTACAGGCCACCAAGACTGGATTCACGATGTCCGGGCGAAGTCTGGCACGATACCTAAGCAGTGGGAGGCTTAGAAGCTGCCTGACGTATTCGTCCGCAATTCACCGGACGTTGGCGCATTTTCCGGCGAGGAGGTTCCGAGCAGTCTGGTAGGCGTCGTCCGATAATCTCAAATGCCCGACGACGCCCAGGGTCCTCCAGTGAGGCTAAGAGGTACGCCATCTTCTGGCTTGGTTTTAAATCCCTCCGGGCGTCCACTAGGCTATCAAAAAGCCCTACAAAGGTCATCCAGTCGGAGAGGACCCCGGAGAACCTTGGCAGGTCCAGAGTTGGGAGTCATCCCAACAGCTCCGGCTGAGTAGGGTGCGTCCTAGAGGGCTCGGCCAGGCCACTCATGAGAGCATCATTAGCATACTTGGCCCCAGCCTCGATCAAGTCGTCCGTGCGAAAAGAACTTCTTGTAGTCCGCGAGGCAGGAGTCCAGGACTCCCTTTTCCACATCCGAGTCCTCGAGCTCCGCGTAAGCCTATAGACACTATCCGGTCGATCTATCGAAGCATGGGCGCTAGCGGCCCAGCGCAGCTCCGCCATCAAGCGACGAATCGGTAGCTTGTGCGATGGCATCACTACTAAATGCAAATTACTACGCGGCTCAAATACAAATCAATTAACAAATAACAAATACAGTTCCTATAAAATCAAGTTAAATAAAAATTATACAAATACAAATTACTATTTATTAAATAAAATACAAATTACACTACACGGCAAGTACACACCACAGTCGATCAGAAAAGATGCCTCGCTCAGACAACCGACCCTTCGACAATTAATCTACTATGATTATACGACAACGATAATTATCCGATTACGTGATAACCTTATCTACCTACTCAAAATACCTGACGCATACCTAGCCCTAAGCTACAATCCTGCTTGCGCAACCTAACGGGCGTGGTTCCTAAATGTACCCGCTGACAAACAAAAAAATATGTAATTTTAATTACGTACTATTTTTATCTATATTACGGCTGGGCGATTGGAGAACCAATCAACCACGCTCTGCTACCAACAATGTTACGGCCCTCACTTGCCCAGACAGAAGTTGACTGGACCAGGGCCCATGAGTGCTCCACTCGACGGGCAACCAGAGGGTTCGGGCCCAAATGGCCTTATGGACAATTGACCTACCCGATCGAGATAAGGCTAGGAAAATTAATACGACTTACCTGGTTCAGAAGCGGAGACTGGTCACAAGGCTTGGTCAGGCGGTAGGTGTAGTGCATGTAAGTGGTGTTTGTTAGTGTGTAAAAATGTGGGGCCTAACTTAACCCTTTTAGTCAGCAGCAAGCCTGACTCCGGCACCGCCCCACGGTGTGGTATTCTCCAGCGCAGTCACCAATGGACAATTTCTTTCTTCAATTCACTATGTCAGTCTATCAACTTTATTGTATATTTAACTAACTTCGAAACTCAACTAAATCCCGTTAGTTATAATCAAAAGACGTAACACGCGGCACGACTGATGAACGGTGGGTCAAAAATCACTTCCGTTTACTTAGCAACAAATTATTTCGAGAACTGAACGCGACCTTCACAGGCACTTAACGCAACGGTACAATTAAACATTAACTTCCAAACAATAAACCAACCCGGCGTCTAATTTTCTAGACTCCACAACTTCTCGTCATTGCATAAATTTGCTAACAAAATCGACACAATCAGAGGTTATTATGTACGTGACCATGCGGCCCGAGTACACTCACTGCAATACACTTAGACAACCTAATCCGAGGCGGTCTTCACGAAACCATAATTTAAGTAGCGAAGTAACGCGCATAAATACTAAAAATCTACACCATAAAACCAAAACTGGTCGCACGAAATCACTGCCACGGTCACCACAAAATACGCTAACGTTACGAAGGCGCCGCTGCACTCAAGCTACTGTCATACTACGACCCGCCGCCGCTAGCAACAAAAAACTGCCTGATCTCCCACGCGTCCGGCGCGTGCGGGGAGGCGCGCACGAGCCGCGTACCAGCTGGTGTGTACAAAAGCTCTACAAACCCTTTTTTATCTCCAAAGCCATTATCGTTACTTACGGCTTTTTCTTTTTTTATAGAGTAAGCACACATCCCACCTGATTGTAAGTGGTTGCTGTGGCCCATAGACATCTACATCTATCTTCGTTTGCGAATTAAAATGCAAATGCTTTGTCAGCCGTGAGGGCTAAGATGGAATGCCTCTTTTCCAGTAAAACACGCTTACGGCTGCTTTATCACTCTGATTTTAAAGAAATATAAGTATCTGTTATATACAGGTTAAGAAAGATACAAACTTCCTTAAACAGCTGTTATACAGCAAGAGAGCGATACAGTGTCCGCTTATATTGCTTGTGTGCTACTTGGGTAGGCATCTACATTTATCCCTGATTAAGAATCAAAATGCAGAATCGTTGCCACCCTTGAGGAATAAGATGGAATGCCTCTTTTCCAGTAAAAAGGGTCTCCGGTCCTCTACACTCACCATCCGAAGCACAGCAGCATTAAGTTGCTATTTTACGCTGGTATTCTAAGAGAACGTGGTCCTACCCCGGTCGAGCCAAGCGAATCGTGCTACAACCTTAATATAGTTGCAGCGTGGCTCTACCACTAAGAAATACGAGTATTATGTGTTCCGGTCTAAAAGTTATAGAGAGGCAGTATAATTACACGCTGTAAGGCATTCCACCTTAATTCTAAGAGGTGATAACGCATATGTAGCCATCTTTGTTTTAAAATTGGCTGCAGGTGTCCATGGACTGCAATATCCACTTACCATCGGTAGATTCTATGTTCGTTTGTTCTATTTTGTTTTTCTTTCCGTTTGATAAGTCAGTTTTCATAAAGCTATTGTAAAAATATGTAGCTATGATGTTTGATATTTAATTTGGTCGAAAGGACCTGTATTCGTGACTGGTCGTCGTTGCTGGTGATAAGAGGGCTGGTTCTTTTCTCGCTCAAATACTAAATATAGTTATTCAGCGGGGAAACGCAGCTAGCGTTCTTGACACAATACCACGGGGAGTAGGACTGTATGATAATTTAAGTTTTTAGTTCTAGTTTTTGTTATTATAGTTTTTTTTTAATATTGTATATATTTAAATGTTAAATAAATAAATATATATATTGAAAGTTTGATTTCGTCGTTAGTTTTTGATATTGTTTACATGTTATTTTTGCATTTGTCTTATTTATAAATGTACACACAGATACATTTATAAATATGATTGAAAAATACAAACAGCCAAAAAGTACGTATGCCTTATGGCTCTTGAGTTTTGCCCAAGGTGCCAGAAGATTAACATTGCTACGCTACGGTGATTTTGCTGTAGCTTATGCTAAGTCTGTGAACATTTCCTAGCCACGGCCCAATATAATTTTATTCCTTTTATATTTTTTGTGTTGAATGTATTATGGCGGATCTTGTGCTATAAATATTATTTCTTTCTATTACTTTATATGTTTATATCGTGACTCAACACATTTGTGGTAAACCATAAGCATAATTATATCATAAACACTCACGCCTGTCACCCTGAGTGATATACGTAGAAACCCAGCGGGACTTTTTTATAAACATAATTTACAATATAATGTTTTATAAGTACAATTAATATGAAATTGTTTAGAAACAGCATTCGTCTAGTGTGTCCCGAATCTGCTGTTCACTTCTGCAACATAAATTTTCTTTGTCACTCTTTCCTCGTTCATTCTTTCTACATGACCAAACCACCGAAGCATTCCTTTCTTAATCCACAACGTCATCTTGCAAACCACACTTTCCTCTTATCACAAAATTTCACACCCTGTCATTCAGATTCAGCGGCAACGGTAAACCAAAGCAATGCAAATGAAATATCACGTGTGTACTAATATAAAATTTATTAAGTTCGTGTCAAATTTAAGAGTTTATTTACAGTTTACAGTGCAGTGAGTTAACTTTGAAGGAGTAGTACAAAATTACTTGAACAGATGTTTATAAACAGTATGATACAGTAAAAAAAGTACTCTTTCATAATAGTTTTAAAATATCACGTTAATATGTATGGCAAATCGTACGATTATCATAGATAGCCATTTTATTTTATTTTGAATTAGACTTAATCATTTTTTTCCAATTTCAGATATAGTTGCGTTTATCCTTAATCATAATGCCTGTATTGTATATTCATTTGGCCCACTGATTTCTCCTTTTTACCAAGCGTTGTAGCCCAAGTTGTGGCCCCAGCCGTTGTTACCCCAGCCGTTGTTACCCCATCCAGAATAACCAGAGTAGCTATTGTAGTAGGGGCTACCCCAGCCTCTCGAGTACACAAGTGGTGCAGAGTAACCATAGGAAGGCGCAGACCAGCCTGAGCCGATGTAGCCGGCTGACGCGGCAGCGATGATGGCGAAAAGTAAGATGCAAACCTGTAAATTAAAAGTAAATGTAAAAAACTGTTCCTGTGCATCTATATATATATATCTATAACCCTGTTAGAAATGAGAAGAGACCTTTGCCTAGCAGTGGGACTCTACTTTTTGCTCTTGAAAGGTTTTTCCACTATAGAATAGAATATGAAAATGTTACTTGGTAAGATTCGCGTCCACAAATCACGCGACAAAAAGTTCTCGAAACGATTTTCATAGGTAATGTAGAACAACACTACCATCCGCCGTATTCGCTGTCGTAGGAATATCCACAAAGTCCCATATGTGTCGTAAGAAGCGACAGAGTGAAATTAAACACAACATGGGCAATAGAATTTTCTAGATAACAGCCCAAAATGATAAAAAAAACTTGCTAACCGGTCTTCCAAGCGTGACAACCATGACTAAAATTCCCTATATGAAGCAATCTATCGGGGAGGCCAATGTTCAGAGTTTTATATGGTGGATAAGCTGTAATTTTTATTGATAATGACAACGCGAGGGTATCGGATCTGCACTTTCCAATTGACGGAATAGACAAATATTTTAAGATTTGAGGGAGTTTTTCAAAGGTCTTTATACAACAGTGGATTAAGAGAGGATGTTGAAGAAAAAATATCTCAACATATTCAATTTCAAACAATCAATATCTATAAAATAATATAGATAAAGACTATTTTGAAGTCTTGCCGACTTCGATGAACATTGTGTTAGACAATTTGTCGTAGCAGTGCATTTTTTTTTATAGGATAAAGTTGACAAACGAACACACAGTCCACTTGAAGGTAAGTGGTTGCTGTGGCCCATAGACATCTGCATCTATCCTCGATGACGAATCAAAATGCTGATGCGTTGTCACCCATGAGGACTAAGATGGAATGCCTCGTTTCCAGTAAAAAGGGTCTCCGGTTCTCTACACTCACCATACGAAACACAGCAGCGTTAAGCTGATATTTTACGCTGGTATTCTGTGAGAGCGTGGTCCTTCCCCGGTTGAGCCGACCCATTCGTGCTACAACTATACCAGTAATATAGCTGCAGCATGGATCTACCACGAAAACATATTCCGCTATTATTACAATGTCTCCGAAAATTGGCAAGATTTTTTGGTATTTCCGTAAGTGAGCATACCACATTCATCTCGTTCTTGTACAATATATTCGTAGCATACAGCTATTGAATTTTTTTTTGTCGAGATAGGAAGTTGGCGGTGTCTCCTACGGGCAAAAAAGAAGGGTACGCATTTGAAAGCACTTAAAGCCGTTTGTCGCCTGATCTCTCTCCGGTGGTGTTGAAATGGAGTCTCATCGGACTACGAGTGAGGAAATAGAGAGTGTACCTGTGCTTACGCACACACTCGTGTGCTGGTCTCCGTGAGATTGGCCGCCGTGGCCGAAATTCGGTATGGAGGATTTTAATGTAAACAACATATTAGATGGAATCAGAGATGCGAAAAATTCATAAAGTATAACCTAATCAGAGAAGACTTAATTAAGAATACAATCATTCGCACATTTATCACATTATAACAAAATATCTGATAGTAAAAACATTAAACACTTACGAAGTATTTCATTGTGAGTGCTGTACTGTATGCTGCTGTGCTGACGATTGGAGTGAGTATGACATTTAAAGCGCGTCTTCAACTTTATATATCAGTGTATGTACGCGTCACGGAACTGATGGCTAGACCTGTTTGCCAGAACATAAAGAAAGAGAGCAAAGCGGTCGATGTTATTCATCTCAGAGATACCCGAAGGTCCTTTTTCTAAAATACATAATTTGCAACGACTCGTTTGTTTCGGATCATCTACATAACGACTCCACAATCAATTAACGAACCTGTCGCATGTACCGTTGCTTATTTGTGTATTTTGTTTAATTTTAATTACTAATGGGAGAAATAAAACAGAGAATATATATATGGAAATATATAGAATATATAGAAATAAAGAGGAGGGAATCTCAGAAAGATTTAAGTTCATAAAACCACAAAGATTCTTTAGAATGAAATATATAGAATCATATTTGTTCATTCAATATACATTACAAGAATACTTATTAAAAGTCATTTAAGCTTTACTGGTTTGGAAAAGACTGTTGTTCTGGGAAGAACCAGAATGAAACCCAGTGTGAAAACATTTTTTTGTTCTTTTAAACAATTTTTTTGAACATCAACGATGAGTATAATTGTGCGCATATTCTTAGTAATACTTCTAGTTATATTTACTTTTAACTTTCTTATTCCTTAGCCTGTAAAATTCCACTGTTGAAGTGTTGAACATCTATCTGTTCCGTTCTAAGAAGATATGTCTTTATTACTAAAGTCCAAGATCCCAGGGTCACCAGACGTCAATTATTTTCTGACGAACGAAATGTGTAACATTGAGTAGTGTTAGTATGTAATATGATCGCTGCTATCTCGGCCAGAGGGCATTTTCCAGGCATCAGGTAATCGAGATACGTAGAAACATTGCTCACCTCACGTTTATTCTCCCAGCTGATTTTTACGTATACATTAGATAATATCATTAAAAATCAGTCATCAATACTCCCAGACACTTTCCGTCGGCAGTATCGATTTGCAGCTCTCAAAAAATTACTAAATTTCACTTACATTCTGAAGCTCCATTTTTATATATGTTAGACAGACAACTATTGTAAAACATTTTATTCGAGGCCCCCGCCCCGTCTGCAACCCCGGAGGCCCCGTTTCTGGTAGGGGAACACCGATTTCAAGAGGAGAGCCGTTACAAATGCCTTGGCGACATCATCTTCGAGCGGGATTCGCGCTTTCCCAATCCCGCTCAAAAGCCTTCTTCTGAATCGTAACATATTCAAAGATTTTCTAGACCCGAATTTAATGCTTCTGTGGGTATGAGCGTGTAGGCATAGTGGGTCACGCTGTAGGTCTCGTCGCGCTCTAGGTTCTGGGTCTGGATGTTTGTCCTTTTGAAATCTATGTATGTAACTGCCCCCGCAATACAAGATAAAATCCTAGTGAAAAAAAAAAACAAAGAAAAATAAGTTTACTTACATAAATTACACAATGAAAAACAACTAGACCCGGAACAATTATATGTACAAGGATTTGTACGGAACAAGTGTATTTAGGCCTTACAAATACTTGTTCCGTCGGTGATTCGCTATTGCCATTATAATTGTTATATCCATTGATAATTTATTGCGCGATGGAGCCGTCAAAGAAAGAGGACTGACGATCAGTTCCAGACGTTATTTTGATGTCGCTTCCCGTCACCCGTCTGAATAATACTGGTCTCAATGAGATTATACCATCTATCGGGAGCCATGAGATGTTAAGCATTTCCTATAATCACCTTCTGCAACAGTTTTGGGACAATAAGGAGGGGTGGATTCCCTTGCGTCACCACTTCACAACATTTATATATATTTTTTATTAAAGGATGTTATGCACCATAACTAGCTCCCACACATAGATCACTCATTTTATTACTGCTTTTTACATAATGTGTAAAATAGCGACCAATTGACTCAAAAACATGTTTACGACTTTTAATTATAAAAAAAGAACAAGAAATACAACTGGTTATAAAAAATAAACCGTATTAAATGTGTTTTTTTACTGTTAAAATGTAAAATTAAGTATAATCATCTTATACTTAATCTTTCATAGCGGCGAATAGTTTAACTCGAATTTCGATTTAAGTTGAATACTACATAAATACAATTCTGTTTCCTTTCTGTATCTTTTTTTTTTCTCTTAAAAAAACGTTACCCCCACACTAGGATTTTCTCCTGTGTCGTGGAGGCAGTTTACAAACATAAATTGCACAAGGACAAACATCCAGACCCGGAACAATTATTTGTAGGCCATACAAATACTTGTTCCGTGCGGGATTCGAACCCGCGGCCCCCAGCGCAACAACTGATTGCTAAGCCACTGCACCACAGAGCCGTCAATCTTTATAGCCCATTAGTCCACTACAGAACATAGGCCTTCCCCATAGATGACTTGTATCCATCTGTCGCCTCTTACGACACCCACGGGATGATATGGGGTAATGGATATTCTTACACCCCCACTACACGGTAAATATTTTTTAGTTGCAATCTGATAATGAACTTTTCTACATGTAAGGACTTCCTTTTTTATAGAATAAGGTTGACAAACGAGCACACAGTCCACCTGATGGTAAGTGGTTGCTGTGCCCCATAGACATCTAGATCTATTTTCGTTTGCGAATTAAAATGCAGATGCGTTGTCAGTAGATAAGCTGTAATTTTTATTGACAATGACAACGCGAGGGTATCGGATATGCACTTTCCAATTGACGGTATAGACAAATCTTTTAAGATTTGAGGGATTTTTTTCAAAGGTCTTTATACAACAGTGGATTAAGAGAGGATTTTGAAGAAAAAATATCTCAACATATTCAAATTCAAACAATCAATATCTGGATAAAGACTATTTTGAAGTCGGCAAATCGATGAACATTGTGTTAGACAATTTGTCGTAGCAGTGCGTTTTTTTTATAGGATAAAGTTGACAAACGAACACACAGTCCACTTGAAGATAAGTGGTTGCTGTGGCCCATAGACATCTGCATCTATCCTCGATGACGAATCAAAATGCAGATGCGTTATCACCCATGAGGACTAAGATAGAATGCCTCTTTTTCAGTAAAAAGGGTCTTCGGTTTTCTACACTCACCATACGAAACACAGCAACATTAAGCTGCTTTCACGCTGGTATTCTGTGAGAGCGTGGTACTTCCCCTGGCGAGTCAACCCATGCGTGCTACAACTATACTATTAATATAGCTCTACCACGTACTGCTCAGTGGTCTTATTATGTAACTAGCTGTGCCCGCGGCGTAGCTCGCGAATATAGGTTTTACTTAAAGAATTTGACGTTTAGGGTAAGAGAATATTAACCGATTTATATAATTACTCTATGAATAAGTGGTAACAAAATAAATCGATATTCTCAAAGTTCTAAGTCGTTTATGATAGAGCTTCTGTGTAAACGACGATAGAAGTAGACTTAGCCGGGGCGTACAGAAAAAGGTTACGGGGACTACTAACGCGAGAAAAAGCAATATAGAGCTGGCCATGTGCAAAACAATCAGTACTGACGCGTAAAGTTTGACCTTGCGCTTTATTTACGATCGTCGCATAACACACGCTGAGTGGGAAACACACTTAAAATAGGGATGTTAGATGATCATCGATGTTAAAAATTAAAACTTCGATGTTTTAACATCGATGTTGACATATGTCAAACATCGAAACATCGACGTCAATGAACCCATAATCGATAATTGGGAACTTGCAAACAATGCGAACTCGCGAAATCAATATCAACTAAATCTTGCATCTGCTCTGAAGATTAAAAATTTTGAATAATTCAGAATTTCTGAACGCATCGTTAATCTAAAAAAATGTCAGTATGGTGAGTCAAACTTAATTGTCAAGTGTCTCCTGTAATGTCACAATGGTCACTTCTTTCGCTTTATTTTGTAGTGTCGTTGTCGGTTGTCGCATAATAACTATTCTACGTAAATTGATATTCAAGTTAATTGTTACTTTTCCCTTGCTGTGTATACCCACATAATTTTAAAACAATGTGTAACTATCTACACATATACAAAAACCATCGATAATGGTCAACATCGATGTTTTGAGTGGCCTAAACATCGAACATCGATGTTGAGCTAGCGATGCCAACATCGATGTTATTATCCCTATCTTAAAACTGAAGCCTGAGCCGTGGTAGCTCAGATGGTTAGCGCTCGCTGTAAGCTTCACAGTACTCGAGCAACCCGGGTTCGATCCCCGCCGGCACCAATGAAATTGTCAATTGCAATTTTAAGTGCTGATTTACCACGTGCTCGGCGGTGAAGGTAAAAATCGTGAGGAAACCTGCATGTTTGAGAAATAAAAAATAATATTTCGATGACATGTGAAGTTCGCCAACACGTATTGGGGCAGCGCGGTGGACATTTCCTTGCCCTAAAACCCTCTCAGAAATGAGAGGAGGCCTGTGCCCAGCAGTGGGACGTAAATAGGCTGCAACTTTACTTTACTTAAAACTGAAAAAAAAAGTTATTTGGTATTAGAGTGATTCTGGCTATAAAACAATATCACCATCACGACATTTATTGCAATTTTGCTACTTTTAGTTTTAGTCGAGTTTTGTTGAATAATTAAATATTTCAATACCTCTGTATATATATACCTTACAGGCTTGCAGCTTCGTCAGCCTCATGTACATAAATTATTACAGTGAGTCTCAATACGATTCACCTGCGAAAAATCTTAACACCGCAATTCAGAAAAGGTTGTAATTTGTACAACGCCATCTATTACGTTCTTTGTGAGAAAACATCCTTTTTTAATTTAAGGAAAACATATTTTTACTGTGTTTTAAGTACTATAATAGAACGATACGAAATATATTATAATAGAACGTTTTTTTTACACACGAATCTTTTTATTACTATTTTTGGGATTTTGTGGCGCCTTTAAACAAATTCGAACCTACATTTCAAAATAATAATCATGACTTTCGATAGAATTAACCAATTTCAATAAAACAAAGATTAAATGAACTTGATAATACGCTTTATGATTTTCTTAAGGATTTCATTGTAAAAAAAAGATGTTTACTCAAAACGTCATGCGTCCATAAACAAACAGACAGACCGTCAGATAGTACAATTCTAAAAATTATAAAAATGTACTTATTTAATGATTTACAGTCCCAATAATGATTTTAGTCGCAAATTAATATACTATACAATATTCAGAACCAGACATAACATGTTATTACCATTTTTATTATATGTATAGATTTAAGAGAGATGGCGCTGTTAACATCAATTCTAAAAATAAGAGATTAATTCACACGATTGATACAATAAAAAACATAAAAGAACTTATAAATCAGTGCCTGCATAGTAAGCAAAAAAGAAAGTTTGATCCTCGCCGAAAAATGAAATTGTTAATAGCTCTTAAAATTTGATTTACCACATAGAGTACTCGACGGTAAAAAAATAAAAAATAAATGAGATTGTCAACACGCAGTAGGGCAGCGTGTCATTAATATAAAGGTTAGAAGCAAATATGAAACTCAACTACAGGAATAAATTTTAACCTGCCTTTTTGTATCACATTTATGCCACACCACCATCTATCGAAGAAATGGGTTAACTATTGTGCTTCAGATTTAGTTAATAAGGTTAATATATTTTTGTATAATATATTTAATACGTTCTTTAATACTTTTGTTTACTGCGTTTTAGATATACATAATTATATCATTATTTTACATAATTTAACTATGATTTATGATATGATATTAGTTTAAAATGCACTTGATGACTCAAACAAAGCCACCGTTGAGCAAATTCGTACCTATACTTCCCTACCCATACTTCAGAATATTTATCATAACTTTTGATGGAATGAACTGATTTTAATGAAATAAAGACGAAATGTAACCCGAAGATACACTTTATAATTTCCTTAACAATTCTTATGATATAAATTAGTACTTTATACGTGATACGTTAACAAACAAACAGACAGACAGACAGAAAATTCTAAAAATGGTAGAAATGTATTTAATTACTTATTTTTAGTACCCCTCAATCACTTTTATTACAAAAATATAAAATGTACAGACATCTGCTATTTACAGTTTTATTATATGTATAGATGTTAGTGTTGTTAGCCAGTTGGCTTTACAGTTTTATGGGGTTCAGGCTTCAGGGTCTGTAAGGGCGCGATTTTTATACACGTTATAGAAGAAAGTCTTAGGGTGGGGGTAACATTAAAAAAAACAATTAAACCAAAATAAACCGTATAATTACAGACGGTAAGGCATTTTGTTTGAGTCTCCAGGTGTGACAGCGCATCTGTGGCCTAGTTTACAGGAAGTTACAGGAGTCAGTACAAGTTACAAGTTACAGGTGGGCTGCAGTATCCAATTACCATCAGCTGGACTGTTAGCATGTATATAAATCTAATATTATGAAAAAGTTAATTAATGTAGAAAATGTTTTATGGTCACGTATTTTGTGGTGAACAAAGAAGGATGGTCACCCTTCTTTGTACGGAGATGTTAGTGCTGTTAGCCTTTTGGCTTTTATGGCTTCATTTGACTTTACAGCTTCATATTGCTATGTATCATTTTTGAGGGTTCTGATGGATAACTTTACAGGCTATGTTGACGCTGGTATTTTTATCCCTTCAAACTAGAACAATGATACTGTGGCCCGTAGGCACAAATAGGTAAGAGAATAAGAGTGATACTAATCCAGATGGATACTTCGGCAGAAAGAGGTCATATGAATTTTGTTCTCATTTTTGCAACTTGTAATAATCATAATAGTTATAAGTACATGGCAGCAGCCGTGCTCGAAAATGACCGCGCCAGGCTCTACTGGGACCGGGCTATCATCACAGACAGGACCATTCTTGCGAATAAGCCTGATATTGTGCTGATGGACCGGGCACAGTCAATGATATTTTTGGTCGACAATTACCATTCCGTATGACGAGAACCTCGTGAAAGCCGAAACAGATAAGCGAACAAAATATCTGGACCTGGCTCACGAGATGACCGACATGTGGGATGGAGTGCCAGCCGAAATTATACCTGTAGTCATTTCTGCGAACGGGTTAATCCCAGTCAACCTCTCGGGTCATTTGAGGCGGCTGGGACTAACGTGATGGACCGCTCCAAGCTCAAATGCATAAGGCGGTGCTCCTCGATACCGCCCGCATCGTCCGCCGGTTTCTTTCCCTTTCCCCCTAACCCTCGGCCGTTTGGTTTTTATTTATTTATGTATTTTTTATGTATTTATTTTATCTTGCTGATATTTATGTATGTTTATCATATTCATTTACAATTATATATTTATACAGCCAAACCAGATGAGTAAACTATATAGATACCTCAAATAATAATAGTGCTCTTCAAACCGAATTTTGGTCAAGACGGCCAGTCGCAACAGAAACTACCCAAATGTGCAGGACAGGATTGCAGTGCACGAGTGTGTGTCCAAACACAGGTGCACTCTCTATTCCCTCAATCTCGTAGTCTGATGGGACGGCAATCCGACACGACCGCAGAATATGAGGCGCAGGACCAACGGCTTTACGTGATTCCCAAGGCACGGGATTGACCCACCGTGAACTTGCTCACTTTGAGACATGACTATACATACATTTTTTGTCAGAAAAACCTAATAACTGATTTTGTTTCGACCCGAAATTGGAACCGGGGATCTTATGATCAACAGCCGCGTCAACGACTACTAAAGCAACGAGGCAGGCAACTGTAACTTGTATAAAACAGTCATGTCTTTACATCTTTCAGACCAAGACCAGCATTAGACTTTTTCATACATGCATGCATGTTCTCTACACTCACCATACGAAACACAGCAGAATTGAGCTGCTATTTTGCGCTGGTATTCTGTGAGAGTGTTCTCCTTACCCGTTCGAGCCGTACCATTCGTGCTACGTTAGATGATATATAGTGGATATTCATACACCGCTACTACATGGTTATTCTATCTGCTCTTGTCACTCAACAAAAAATTACTTTTAACAAAAAGTAAAAGTCAATTTCAAAGAATTGAAGAAAATAAAAAATTTCACATTCTAAAGCCAGTGCTTATTCATAGTAGATAAAATCAGTAAAGCCCCACTTTAGGATGTGAAATTATATTTTTTCTTAGTTATTTGAAGTCGACTTTAACATTTGGTTAAAAGTTATTTTTTTAATATTTTCAGTGGACTAAGAAAAGCACAATTTCGATACTGTCTAAATAGTTATATTAAAATCTTCATCTCTTACTGTGCCACACTTAGAGGTGCAATTTTTTCTCCAATTAATTTATATGGGATCACCCCTGAACCTATTTAATAAAAAATAATAATCAAAATTAGTTCACAATTGGCGAAGATATCGCGTTTTTTTTATAGTATAGGGTGACAAACGAGCACACAGTCCACCTGATGGTAAGTGGTTGCTGTGGCCCATAGACATCTACCATTTATCCTCGTTTGCGAATCAAAATGCAGATGCGTTGTCACCCGTGAGGACTAAGATGGAATGCCTCGTTTCCAGTAAAAAGGCTCTCCGGTTCTCTACACTCACCATACGAAACACAGCAGTGTTGAGCTGCTATTTGACGCTGGTATTCTGTGAGAGCGTGGTCCTTCCCCGGTCAAGCCGACCCATTCGTGCTACAACCATACTACTAATATAGCAGCAGCATGGCTCTACCACGTGTAATATATATAATATTATTATATAATATATACATACAAAGAACACGCAGTCGAATTGTATTCCTTTTCCTTTTCCTTGATGATGTTTTTCCTGATGGTAAGTGGATGTTGTTGCCCATAAACATCTATACTCGTATCTATCCTCGATTAAGAATCCTCCTTTTTCTAAATAGGTTAAAGTCAGCAGCGCGATCCTTCACTAGTCTAGCCGACTGTACCACGTCAGACTGTTTATGTGCTGACGAATATGGTGATATGAAATTATTAATATTGATTTGTGTTCTTGTTAGTGGCGGTATAATAATATCTTCCGTCTACCATTGTAAGCTCCCTAGGCGGTTCTCACCGCTCAGAACATCGAACGATACGAGTTAGCTGTCAGAGCCGGGATCCACCACCCCTGGTTCGGACGGCGTTAGACAACTCACCCATGTCATGTTGTGATTTTCGGCGGCATCAAGGAGTATTTGATGTTTATGTGATAATTATGTGATCACAGAACACAATAAATCCCATCCCTAGATTATCGACTTTAGTGCAACGTCGCTTTCGCAACGTAAAATAAACAACCGCCCCCCCCCCCCCCCCTTTTTATCAGGCCGCGAGCCCTGAGTCTGATGAAGCTGTAAGCGCCGTATAGGCTAACAGCATTAATATCACAGAATCTAGTCCGTCGTAAGAGGCAACAAAAGGAAATTAACCAGGAGTCGGGCAGCAGCATCTTGCTCATAACAACTCTAAAATAGTAAAAAATGGCGGTTGGCAACCCGCCTGCTAAGCGTTGCAACTATGATACAAACCACCCCCTCCCCCATGTGAAGCAATCTGTAGGAGAGGCCGATATTCAACAGTGGATTTTTATAGGCTGTAAGGAATGGAGTTGTTAACAAATTAAAAGAGATTTTACACAATATGAGCGGTAATTTCACTTGCCGATATAATCAGTCGGCATCCTTTAAAACCTGCTCTCTTTTGCACATGCAGTAACACGTATCGAATTCTGGAAATCAACATAATGATGAAAGATAGCGTATACGTTCGTATGTACGATTCTTTTTCCGTAAACATTTCGTTGTAATTAAAGAGCATAAGAAAAATTTTGTTTATGTGCACAACATCCTCGTACGAGTACACTAGTGCTTGAGAGGTAAAACCCCCGTAAATATCTTTCTTATTCTTTTAATATTAAAAATCGGGTTTAAAGTTACCATTTACAAAGATATGAAGCGAATTTAGCCAAAAATTTCAATCATTAGGGTCCCTGTCAAGTCCGAAGTTAGGAAGCTGGTGATGTTTTTTTTATAGGATAAAGTTGACAAACGAGCACACAGTCCACCTGATGGTAAGTGGTTGCTGTGGCCCATAGACATCTACATCTATCCTCAGTTACGAATATAAATGCACATGCGTTGTCACCCGTGAGGATTAAGATAGACTGCCTCGTTTCCAGTAAAAAGGGTCTCCGGTTCTCTACATTCACCATACGAAACAAAGCAGCGTTAAGCTGCAATTTAAGCTGGTACTCTGTGAGAGCGTCGTCCTTCCCCGGTCGAGTCGACCCATTCGTGCTACGACTATACTACTTACACAGCTGTAGCATGGCTCTATCATGTAAAAAACCCCGTGCCTCGGAAAGCTCGTTAGGTAAGTCCTGCGCCTGATCTCTCTACGGTCGTGTCAGATTGTCGTCCCATTGGACTATCAAAGTTAAGAAATATAGTATACACATGTTGTGTTTGTGCACACACTTGTGCGTTATAATCCCGTCCTGCTAGATTGCTAGTCTGAGACTGGCCAACCTGACCGAAATTTGGTTTTAGAGGACAAAATAACTGACAATTGCTAGACTTGGATCGAGGATCTTGTAAGCGAGGATATACCGTCATTGCGACTTTTATATTTTATATTAAAATAAATTTCTTTGTTGAACGCATATCAAAGACAAAAATCACTGTACTCGCTTGCTGTACGCATAGTAAAAGACGGAACTAACCATGGTATATTGTTTGACGTGGTAGAGCCACACTGCAGCTATATTATGGTTGCACGAATGGGTCAGCTTCACCGGGGGAGGACCACGCTCTTATACAATAACACTCTAAAATAGCAGTTTAATGCTGCTGTGTTTCGTATGGTGAGTGTTGAGAACCGGAGACCCTTTTTACTGGAAACGAGGCATTCCATCTTAGTCCTCAGTAGTGACAACGCGTTTTGATTCTTAATGGAGAATAAATGTAGATGCCTATGGGCTATCTGCCATAGGTAAGTCCACTTACCATCAGGTGGACTGTGTGCCCATTCGTCACCCTTATTGTATAAAAAACTCTATTCTAAACTCTACTCTAAATCTCTTCAAAAATCATGTAACATTCAAGTTTTTTGAAACTTCTGCCAAACATTTTACGAATGTTGAAATATTATGGTCGTTCCAACAACTCGTTCAGTGGTTAATTTGTAATCAGTTGATGATGAGGAAGTGCAAACGTGTAAATTATGCGCGCACATCTCTGTGAATTAAAATTTTAATGTTGTTGTAATGAATTAACTTGATGTTAAATTATCAAGGTTGAAATGTAATATTATAATTAAACACCGATATAGAAGTTGTTTATAAAGCACATGGACGTCCGTATTTATTACGAGTATGTACATATATATATATATATGTATCATGCCGAGCATCTTTGACTTTTTGATTTTGTTTATTAGAACAGAAATGTTAATTTTAATTTAAAACAAAGAACCTGATGTAGTGTCAACATTTAATATTTTGTATATTATATGTATCATATAACTTTTACATCAGTCATTATTTTATGTAGCTATGTATATGTGTTTATACATATGTAATTGAAAATGAAATAAAATTTTGTATTTCCTATAATATTTTAAATATAGTTAAATTTAAAAGATTAAATTAGTTATAAATTGTAATTTTTTTTTACTAACGCCGTGCGAAGCTCGGTCACACAGGTAGAAGATATAGTTCATGAGAAGACTGTATAAATTTATTTATAACTTTTATGTGATACCATAGTAAACATTTGCTTACAATTCTTTTTATTTCGCTAATTTTTGTTAGAGCATCGTCATGCTTGGCACCTGGAGTGCCGTTCGCAGCACTAGACGTCTCGTATCTTTGACATTGCTTCCAGTTTCCGGTCTGGATATTTTTGGTTTGGGGTAAACGAGATCTATACTACCATCTGTCGGAAGCCATTCGATCTTAATAGGGTTACCCATGGTCACCTCTTATGAGACCCACGGGATTAAAGAGGGTGATAGATTTCCTTACACCGCGCCGCCATGGAAATCACTAGTGGTTCTATGTTAATTAATTTATTTATTATAATTTGCATGCCACAAGAAATACATTATACATCAAGTAAGGCCACAATTATTTCTTAGCACTGCTAGTCTAACATAATATTTTCTATAATTATTATATCTATTTATTAGAATATTTAAAGGATTCACTTAAATTATAATAACTTTTATCAGTTACTAATGATTTAATTTTTTTTATAAAAAACTTAGTGTTGCCTATATTTTTGAGGTTATTTGGAACATTAATATATATTTTAATTATCATCGTATGGTTGGTTAAAAGAGCAGAACCATTCTGTGTAATTTACTGTCACCAGCGGGTTTTCGGTTTAGGGACTTTCAAGAAAAGAGCCTACTCATTTCCAAAACGCAACTGCGATTGCCCTGGTGTTTCAAATGTTCACGGGAGGCTCGTTTGCGTTCTCTTTCATAACAATAAAGAATAAAAAATATTGAGGTTTCCGCAACTGATATAAACTGATAATACAGTAAGATAAAGCAGTCAGTTTAATTATTTAAAATCTTATTCAAATTAAATATATAAGAATAAGCTTAAAAAATTAAACGATAAAAACATAGATTAATTAGCCAAGGAAATAACTTATAATAATACAACAAAAAAGAACAATGTTCTCTATAGCATTTGCAGACAATAGAATATATTTTATCAGTGCTGCGGCATTCCCGCGAGAAGGTTCTCACCCAGCAACGGCCATGGCCAAAATAGATACCGTGGTAGCTCAGTGGCTAAGTGCTCGCTAAAAACTTTATAGTCGATCCTCGTCGGCACTATACCATAAAACTTCATACTATAAGTTTTACATATATATACGTGCAGATATAATAATAATAATAACATAGGTATCGATGAGGCGGACATGAGGCAGTCAGTTTGCGATGTGTTTTATGCACGCTTGACAAAAGTGCTTAACAGTCTTTTGTCGGGCGTTAATAAGACACACGCATATAACGGCTGGATCATGCCTGTTCTCATGTATACATTTGGCATACTCAGGTGGACTTAGACCGAATTGAACGCTCTGGATAGAAAAGTCCGCACTATTATGAATATGACGAACACTAAAACACTATGACATATCTCCCTCTCCGAGGCAATCTACGGGAAGACCTATGTTCAACAGTGAACTCTTAATAGGCTGTAACCCTGTTCATTTCAACTTTAGACCTGATAGTTAATTCAATAATTATAGAAAAAAGGGCTGGTAAACGGATTGAATTACAAATTTTAGGACCAACCTAAATTAAAATCAATTTTTAAGCAATAAGAATAAAAACACCGAAATAATGTAAAATATTTTTATTAAAAAAGTTAAACAATAAGATAGAACATTATGTATATAAAATAGAAATATATATATATATTTATATTAAACTTATATCTAATGTAGGGGAACTTTGGGAAAGTATGTACACATTATTAATATTTCTTAATAATTACCATTTATTACGACGTCCCACAGGATGCATCATCCGAGATCGTCAGTAAAGAGGCTGTACTTGCCGCGGAGGCATGGTGGGCGCGGCTTTTTAAGCGCGCTTACCATGCATAATTGCGAAGTGTGCAGCCTCCGTAATTACTTTCTGGCAAGAGCAGATGATCCATTCTATAGGGACGTTATTTTTTGTGATAAAGGACTTACCCCCTTAGCCAACGAGCAATGGCAAGACCCGGCAGTACAGAGCATTTCCGACCGGAAGACCGTGTAGGAGGAGAAGGAGCTCCACGGGAGGTTCTACAAGGCTCTACATGAGCCGTTCGTAGACATAGTTGCCTCCCTCCACTGGCTACGTTTTGGTGACCTCTTCAGGAAAACCGAGGGTTTTGTCTGTGCAATACAGGATCAGGTTATTAAGACCAACAACTATCGGAGATACATCCTAAGGGATGGCACCGTCGACATTTGTCGAGCTTGTCGCCATCCCGGTGAATCGCTTAGGCATATCATCCCCGGTTGTTCGGCGCTTTCTAACTCTGAGTAATTGCATAGGCATAACCTAGTAGCCAGGATTCTACACCAGGAGCTCGCTCTGAAACACAGTCTCGTGGATTGGAAACTGCCTTATTATAAGTACTTGCCGGAAGCCGTGCTCGAAAATGACCGCGCTAGGCTCTACTGGAACCGGGCCATCATCACAGACAGGGCCATTCTTGCGAATAAGCCTGATATTGTGCTGAAGGACCGGGCACGTTCAAGGATATTTTTGGTCGACATTAACATTCATGTCGTGAACCTCGTGAAAGCCGAAACAGATAAGCGAACAAAATATCTGGACCTGGCTCACGAGGTGACCGACATGTGGGGTGGACTGCCGGCCGAAATTATACCTGTAGTCGTTTCTGCGAACGGGTTAATCCCAGTCAGCCTCTCGGGGGTCATCTGAGGCGACTGCGACTCCGTGACGGACCGTTCCAAGCTCAAATTGCAGAAGGCGGTGCTCCTCGATACCGCCCGCATCGTCCGCCGGTTTCTTTCCCTTTCCCCCTAACCCTCGGCCGTTTGGTCTCCCCTGCCGAGGGCTTCCATCTGGTTGGGTTTTTATTTATTTATGTATTTATTTTATTTTAGTGATCTTTATGTATGTTTATTTTTATTTACAATTATATATTTATACAGTCCAACCAGATGAGAAAACTATATAGATACCCCACATAATAATAATGTCCTCATGACCAAATTACAGTCACGACAACCAGCCTCAACGGAGACTAGCCATCGGTGCAGAACAGGACTATAGTATCCAAGTCAGTGCGCAAGCACAGGTGCACTCTCTATTCCCTCACTCTTATAGTGCGATTGGACCGTAAGCCGACACGACTGGATGGAGATCAGGCGCAACACCAACAGCTTGGGGGTGACACACCACCGATTTCCTGAGAATGTCTTGATGAAAAAGCTCAATAACTGATTTGTTTCATGGTCAGCAGTCGCACTACTACAATTACTGGACCAACGAGGCATTCATATATATAGCTGCAGCTATATTATAGTTGTAGCGTGAATGGGTCGGCTCGACCGGGGTAGGACCACGCTCTCACAGAATACCAACGTAAAATAGCAGCTTAACGTGTTTCGTATGGTGAGTGTAGAGAACCGGAGACCCTTTTTACTGGAAACGAGGAGTTCCATCTTAGTCCTCAGGGGTGACAACATATCTCCATTTTGATTCTTAATCGAGGACTAAAGTACTTACATGTCTATGAGCCACAGCTTCTATTTACCATCAAGAGGTACCTATTCATGCTACAACCTTAATAAAGCTGCAGCATGGCTCTACCACGTACGTGTGCTTAGCTGTGGTAAGTATACAATATCTTCCAGACCGAGTTTCGGTCACGGCGACTCAATGCATGCTAGACATCTGCGCAAAACTGGACTATAGTGTATGCGCAAGCACAGGTGCACTCTCTATTCCCTCAATCTGATGGTCCGATGGGACAGTTATTCAATGCGACTGAAAAGATATCAGGCGCAGGACCAACGGCCCTATGTAGTTTCCGGAGCACGGGAGTGAAACACCGTCAAGCTCCTGACTCCGTATTGCTACTAAGATTGACAGAAAAACCCAATAACTGATATTGGCCCGACCCGGGATTCGAACTCAGGACCTCATGATCAGCAGCTACGTTTACAACCGATATACCAACAAGAGAGGCAAACTACTGAAGATTGTAGTTTTATTAGTTGAGATACTATGGGATGCACATCGGTTGTAACTCATTATATATAACTTTAAAAGCACGTAGTTGATTTTCAATGAGACCAGGCAAATCGACGCGGGTATTCCTCTTTAACTGTGATCCATCATTCACTTTGAGGTAGCGACGTAAGATTATCCACTACAATAAATCATGTCGTGAGAGGCGACAGAGCGAAGTTAAAACAAGATATGGGCGGCAGCATCTTCCTGATAACGAACGAAAATCATAAAAACACTTCGGTTACCAACCCGCCTGTCAATTGTAACTATGGCTAAATCAATAGGTTGCTAATCCATGAGACATTTATATGCAAATTGCACATGCATTTTGCATATAAATGGCTCATGGATTAGCATTGAATATTCATTTCAGTTCAGAAACGTCTTTGGCAACTACGTATATGTGATTCACAAATATTTGTGGGTTAACTATATAGGTGGCTCGGGGCCGTGTTTTGTGGCATTCCTTGGGGGAGGCCTATGTTCCGCAGTGGACTTGTGAAGGGCTGTAATGATGATGATTATGATGGACTATAATAACATAGTAGGTAGTCCATTGGTCAGGGTATTTGTATTGTCGCAGGTGCCAAGTTCAAATCCCATAGAAATAAGTTGTTAGTGTTCCGGTCTTGATGTATCGTACATTTTTCGGCATTCCCGACAATTCTTTCTAAGACAAATTCAAAATATTTTTTTTTTAATTCAATTTAGGCTTATATAAATTGTTTACTTTACAACAATACTGGGACAATGAAATTTAGAGATTTTATATTTTTCTTTATTTAAATGGTATTTAACAAATTCATTTAGGACTGATAGCAAAATCAATACCATGTTGAATTTCTTTTTTTTTAATAAGATAGGGGTGATAAACGAGCACACAGTCAGTTTTAGACGTGGTAGAGTCACGCTGCAGCTATATTATGGTTGTAGCATGAATGAATCGGCTCGACCGGGGAATAACCACGCTATTGCAGAGTACCAGCTTAAAATAACAGCTTAATGTCACCCGTGAGGACTAAGATGGAATGCCTCGTTTGCAGTAAAAACGATCTCCGCTTCTCTACACTCACCATACGAAACACAGCAGTGGTACTCTATGAGAGCGTGGTCATCGCCAGACGAGCCGACCCATTCGTCTTACAACTATAATAAAGCCACAGCATGGCTTTACTACCTATAATCTAATAATAATTTTTACAATTTCAGTATTAACTGTATATAAGCAGCCAGGAGACTTGCAAGTGTAGAGTTGAAGCTATTTTTACACATCTCAGTCCTCAATTCACTGGTTATTTAAAAAAAAGTCCATAAAGAGTTTCTTATTTTTAAAGGTCTTATTGTAAATTAATGTGTATGAACTAAAAAAGACTTTAGTATTTTACTAATTTTAAATTTTAGAACCTCTAACTTATGACCTTATCCTCTCTACAGGAGAGTCCGTCGGAGTTTTAATAATTAAATTTATTTTTATTTTGTCATAAATAATGTTTTCAAAAATAAACAACGATGGAAGTGCCAAAATATTCGTCTCATTGAAAGGTCGCTGCGCCTCCCGAGGCCCCGAGTTATAGATGTGATATATCGATTGCCTTTGAAACATGAATATTGCGCTATAATCCTGTACTGCGCAGGTAGCTAGTCTCCGTTATGACTGGCCACCGTGACCGAAATTCGATCTGTAGGACATTATAATTATTTTGGGGTATTTATATAGTTTTCTCATCTGATTGGTCTGTAATATATAAGTGAAAAGTAAAATAAAATAAATAAATAATACATAAATAAATAAAATCCCAACCAGATGGAAGCCCTCGGTCTGCTGAGGGTTAGGGATAAAGGAAAAGACCCAGCGGACAATGCGGGCGGTATCGCGGAGCACCGCCTGCTGCATTTGAGCATGGAGCAGTCCGTTATGGAGTCCCAGCTGACTCAGGTGACCCGAGAGGCTAACCAAGATTAGCCCGTTCGCAGAGATGACTACAGGAATAATTTCGATCCTTGATTAGCCCATTCAAAAATATCCTTGGCTGTGCCCGTTTTTTTTTCAGTCTGAATTATTATAACATAAACAAACAAACAAGTCCACTCGGTTGTCAAAATATTTTTTATACAATAAAGGTTACAAGCGAGCACACAGTCCACCTGATGGTCAGTGGTTGCTGTGGCCCATAGACATCTTCATCTATCCTCTATTACGAATCACAATTCAGATGCGTTGTCACCCGTGAGGACTAAGGCGGAATACCTCATTTCCAGTAAAAAGGGTATCCGGTTCTCTATACTCACCATACGGTACACAGCAGCATTAAGCTGCTATTTTACGCTGGTATTCTGTGAGAGCGTGGTCCTTCCCCGGTTGAGCAGACCCATTTGTGCTACAACTATACCAGTAATATAGCTGCAGCATGGCTTTACCACGTAAAATTAATACTAAATTTCTTATTTTTAATAGGGTAAAGGTGAATGAGCACACAGTCCACTTGATGGTAAGTGCTTTATATTGTCCATAGACGTATACATCTGTCTTCGATTAAGTATTAAAATGCCATGTCTTACCAGGTCATCATGACACTGAATGTGTAGTGCGGTACGCTGTCTTATTTCTGATAAGTATTAATTGCGTAAGCAAGGAAGCAAGTTAAGCGTCCGCACAGGTTATTATTGCTTTTAAAAATAGGTAACATCTTAATTTATTTCTAACTATATTTATACGTAATAATAAATGTTTCTTTTTTGTCTATTCTTTGTTTCTTTGTATGATAAAATTCATCAAATTACGATGAAACTTTAGTGAGTTGATGTGCGCATGGCCGCGAATTATTATGACAAAAAAGGCATTGGAACATTTTATACATTCAAAAAAGTCTATATCTTTATAACATTCAACTTCTGTAACACTTACAAGTAAAGTGGCCAACTTTATGAAGCTAACATTACTGTCTTTTTATTTATACATGTAAATAAAATTGAAGTGTCGATCTGTAATATTGTATAATATAATTCTTTATATTGAGTATGCTATTATGTAATGAACAGGTATTTTAAAAAATCTGTTTAATATTCGGAACGAAGGAACCGATTGTAATGAAATCATCTAGACTATTTTAATCTGAGAATCTTGGGGTATTTTGAGAAATCGAAAACTTGATAAAAAAAATGTCTGTAATAAAAATCATTATGATTTAAATATAAATAACGCTACAAAAATAAATCTATCGCCGTTCGATTGTAAATCAATAAAATTATTGCGGCTGTAGAAGAGGTTGTATCAAATTATATTAATTATTTTTCCTGTTATTTATAAAAATGATTACTTCTCCTTTTTATATCAGACCACCCGTAAAAGTGCACTGCGGAATTTGAACTTCTCACTTTGCCTTTATCGCAACACTGTAGTACCAGGTGCTCGAAACTTTCTGTTTTTTCTTATATAATTTCTAATTTAAAAAAATAAAAACGTTATTTCCACACTAGGATTTTCTCCTGTATCATGGATGCAGTTTACATACATAAGTTTCACAACTACAAACATCCAGACTTAAAACAATGACTTGTAGTCCATACAAATACTTATTCCGTGCGGGATTCGAACCCGCGCCGCTTAGCGCTTCAACTCATTTCTAAACCAGTGCGCCACGGGGCCATCGCCTTTGACGCTACTTCCCGTCTCTGGTCTAGAAATTTCACGTCTAGTGTCAATGAGTTTGTTGTATCGCCATCTTTCGAATGCTATGACATTATTCTGGTATTTCGCATACTCCCCTATACCATATTTAAGTAGCTTTATTATGGTTGTAGCGGGAATAGATCGGCTCGAACGGGAAAGACCACGCTCTCACAGAATACCAGCGCAAAATAGCAGCTTAATGTTTTGAGTATAGAGAGCCGGATAACCTTTTTACTGGAAATACTTAAGTTACTTAGTCCTCATGAGTACAACGCACCTGCATTTTTATTTTTATTCGAGAATAGACGTAGATTTCTATGGAACACGGCATCCACCTACCATCAGGTGCACTGTGTGCTCGTTTGTCAAATTCATTCTATAAAAAAAACCGGCCAAGTGCGAGTCGGACTCGCGCACCGAGGGTTCCGAACAAATACGTAGGTATATAAGTTTAAAATTATTAAAAATATTTTTATTATATGATTTAACTAAAAATTTATGCTTTTCGCAATTTTTCCTTTATTGGTGCTATAAAACGTTGCTTCGTAGCAAATTTTAAGATTCTGAGTTCACGGGAAGTACCCTGTAGGTTTTGATTCCCTTGCGAATATCGAAAATTTGAGGCATAAACGGCTGGATCTTTTGATTGCGTTGGCTTAGAAATTTGATTTTTTCACAGCTCCAACGGACAGTAGACTTGAGTATTTGATATGAATTTCAGCTTGATACCTCCACGCGTTCTTGAGAAAAAGGGTCTTGACAGACAGACAGACAGACAACAAAGTGATCCTATAAGGGTTCTTTTTTTTCCTTTTGAGGTACGGAACCCTAAAAACAATACCCATGGGACAAATAGGGATCATTGATTTTCTTAAGCCACCACACAGCCATCAATTGTTACAAGTTTGTGATAACGTCTAAGTTATTAGGAAAACAATGAATAAAAAGCAAAAATTGGCTAAATAAATGTATTGATATAATTTTTCTTATCACAGAAATGTATAAGGTACTTTTTGAATATTTAACACAATATAATACAGTTCAGTTCAGTTGGCAGCTTCAAAACAAAAACAGTCAGAACACCAGTAAGCACGTAAATACCTAATGTAGACGGATCACGACGTTGTTGCAGTAAGTAGTTGACACATGATTATAAGGCAATTGACATGGATCTTTTGTCACTGTTTTCTTTTGTATGCTAAACTGACACTGAGATTGTTGGCATCCCTACGTATCGCCTACCACCATCCACTCCTCCAGCCAGAGGACCAGCCGCCGTAGCCGCCGAGACCGCTGTAACCGCTGTAGTACGGCGAGTAGACCACCGGCGCTGAGTAGACCACGGGCGAGGAATACGCGTACGCGTACGACCGAATGTAGCCGGCCGAGGCTACGGCCAGAATGGCAATAACAGCAAAGATGCAAGCCTGGGAACGAGGGCAATTATTTCAATTACGTAACTAAACTAGATTTAAACAGCTAGAAACAACATTTTGGTAAAATGCAAATTGTTGCTATCCAGCCTGATTATGTTGCAACTATTCCCGTAGTTTTAACATTACGTCCAGCTTACGTTGAATTTTATTGCATTACACTGGGTATGGGTGGGTTAAACGACTCAAGGCCTCTGTTGATACGCGTTATTTGTCACAACTTAATATTTACTTCAGTATCACTGAATTTGATTTATAGAAATCTCCCCAATTGTAAATAACAATGTTTTATAAATAGCAAATGCATAAAAACATATGCGTAGTTAAAAAAATAATATTTAGATAACAGAAATAATAATTATAAATGCTATAAAAACCCAATGAGTTAATTAATTTAGTAATAATGAGTATTCTCAAATAGGAACGAAAATAATTCTTAATAGTTCTAATGATTAAGGATCAACAACTTACGAAGAATTTCATTTTGGTAGTTGTTGACTGCTTCAGGAGCGGTGAGTTAGTACGAAGTGCGAAGCGAATCTTTTCCCTTATATACATACATCTCGTCACCGAATATGAATATGTGACGTTGTCTTAATTGACCTTAATAACAGTTCAAGAAAACTGGCCAAAGAAAACACTAGATAATGTTATTCATTGTGTGACATCTATTGGAGGACGTGCCTCTCCTTTTAGTATCGAAACAGACATATTTTAGATCGTAAGTTGTAGTGTCGTTTCTCACTCAGTAACTATTGCTCTTTTCGTATTAACCGTTTGCATGTTACTTCGAGATAAATCGGTAATGAATATGATATATTGATGTTTTGTTTACGGTAACTAACTAAATAGTATCATTTGTTGTTGTCATGCCGCAGGTCCCAAGTTCCAATCCCATAACGGCATAGACCTAATATCCGAATAAGTTATCCGTAAAGACACAAATTATTGGTTTTCGGATATTCATGTATTGTTCCCAAAGTCTATGACAATGCATTCAAAGTCAAAATCAATATATTTTTTTTTAAATTTAGGCTTGCTTAAATCTTTAATTAACGTCAACATTTACATCAGTACGCAAAAACGAAAACTTTTCAGGGAAGAACCGAGAAACTCTTGGGTTTTTAAATGCCATATTACAGTTTAATTTACAACTTATAATAAAATGAATACTAAATTTCTTCTTTTTGATAGGGTAAAGGTGAATCAGCACACAGTCCACTTGATGGTAAGTTTATATTGCCCATAGACATATACATACATCTGTCTTCGATTAAGAATCAAAATGCAGATGAGTTGACACCCCTGAGGATTAAGATGGAATGCCTCGTTTCTAGTAAAAAAGGCTATCCGGTTTTCTACGTTTAGCCGACCTATTCATCTTACAACTATACTATATGCAGGTGCAGCATGGCTCCTACACGTATAGACCTTTAATGTTTTTTACAATTTTAGTGTTAAAAATACATGAGCAGCCAGGGGACTTACAAGTGCAGTATTAGAGTTGTTTTCACACATAATTGTCCTTAATTAATTTGTCTTTTTTATATTAGGGTTCACTTAAAAATTCTTAACGAGTGTTTTAAATGTTATTTTTGCATATTATTTTTATAGATATTATTAAAATGAATGAAATGAAAAATATTAATGGCGTTGCATGTGTTTTTTTTTAAATAGTATAAGGTGATAAACGAGCACACAATCCACCTGATGGTAAGTGGTTGCTGTGGCTCATAGACATCTACATTTATCCTCGTTTGCGAATCAAAATGCAGATGCGTTGCCACCCGTGAGGACTAAGATGGAATGCCTCGTTTCCAGTAAAAAGGGTCTCCGGTTCTCTACACTCACCATACGAAACACATCAGTGTTAAGCTGATATTTGACGCTGGTATTCTGTGAGAGCGTGGTCCTTCCCCGGTCAAGCCGACCCATTCGTGTTACAATATACTACTAATATAGCTGCAGCATGGCTATACCACGTATAAAGTACGTAGTATGTTACTCTTTTTTATTGCTGATAAGAAATTATGTAAGCAAGAATGCGAGTAAAAATCCGCTCTCAGGCTCTCATGGAACAAATCTTGGACAGTATTCTCCAATAACACGTATAACACGCGTATACAATATATGTGTAAAAAACAGCAACACTGGACATTGGTTGTGACAGGCTCACACTTTTAATGAAAAAATGTAACGACAGTTTAAAAAAATAATTACTCACTAACTTTATGCGAAACTTAACTTTTATTTACGAGTATGTTACGAAACTATTATCTGTCTTTTGTTCGTTAAACTTATTTTTGTTCCAACTAATGGTAGTTTAAAATAGGCAAATTATAAACACTGCTATTGTTTTAGAATGACGTATTCTTCTATAATTGGTAGTACATAGTAATTTGCAGATGTCAGGCATGTGTTATATGTAATTTAATATACACAACTGTTGGATATCCATACAAATAAATAAATCATACGTGGTAGAGCCACGCTGCAGCTATATTATGATTGTACTATATCAACGTACATACATAAATAGTACATATAAATAACTATATATATATATATATATATATATATATATATATATATATATATATATATATATTTACCTCTCTCCCAAGAAACCAAAATCATACCGTCAGGTCTATTGCCATCGTCTAAATATTCTACAAAACTAAAATCGAGGGAGCACTTTTCTTACATGAAATTCCATGAAGCCCAAACTCGTCGATGATGCTTCCATAGGGGCACGAATGAGGTTGACAAATCGCAGCTCCTAGACGGATTCCTACGGCGATGCGCAATCTTTCCCTATCAAGCAATTATCAGTGACTAGATTCCTTAGTCGTAACAGTTATAAGGCGAGCCTGATCTTGGTCACTATAGAAATTATGAAACAAATGTTTCTGCATACTCCGTATCAACGGAATGTGGGATATTTTTATCTTTAGGGATTTTGTTGGTTAACTTAGTAACGTAGTGGAACATTTTCACCGGTACAGAGCGTTAGCCATATTTTCCTTGCATACGCAGCGTTTGTTGGTGTTTTTTATTATTTAAATTTATGTTCCATAAGTTATTGAAAATAAAAACTGAATCCAGGAAAACAGACAATGCAATGCTAAAAAGATTTCTTACACCAATATCACCAAATTTTATAGGTATGGTAGCTATATCACTTTATCGAAACAACTGTCTTATATTGTACTGAATAAGTTATTTGCATGCCATTAAGATATAAATAATATTTTTTTTTTAAATAAGATAAAGTCTTGTTTTCCTTCATCACTCCACCCGTATCAGTTTACTGCTGTATATAAACCTCTCTCGTTGCATTAATCGCAACATTGTTGTACCAGATGCTAGCACCTTTCTTTCTTTTCTTATTTCTTTACTTATTTAAAAAACGGTACCCCCGCACTAGGATTTTCTCAAGGAGCCATGGATGCAGTTTACATAGATAAATTTCACAAGAACAAACATCCAGACCTGGAAATATTATTTGTAGGCCATACACATACAAGTTCCGTGCGGGATTAGAACGTGTCACCTTCAGCGCTGCCACCCATTGCTGAGTTACTGCGTTACTCTGGTTTTCACGTCTGGTGTAAACGAGATGGTTATATCGCCATATATTGAACGCCACAAGATCACCCTGGTATTTTGCATACTCCCTTATACCACGCTCAGCTATATTATAGCTGTAGCAGGAAAAGGCCCGCGTGACCGGGGAAGTACCACGTTCACACTTAATACCAGCTTATATTATCGCATTTACCATGGGGAGTGCTCCGAGGAATTGTTCGGACTAATTCCAGCCGTTCAATTTCACCATCGCACATCGCGACATAACTTGCGATACCATCCATACCACCTGGATGATTGGCGGTCCACCACTATGCGAGTTAGAAAATGTTTTCTTCCTCGCACAACTTCCTTGTGGAATCGATTACCACCAGCGATTTTTCCGGACCAATAGGACTTAGGAACCTTCAAGAAAAGAGCCTACTCCTTTTTGAAAGGCCGGCAACGCATCTGATATTCCCCTGGTGTTGCAGTTGTTCATGGGCGGCGGTAATCACTTACCATCAGGTGCATGCTCGTCTGCCCCCTCTCCTATAAAAACAGCGTCAAGTAGCAGCTTAATGCTGCTGTGTTTCATATGGTGAGTGTAGAATCGAGGCATTACGTCTTAGGGATGATTCTCATTAGAGCGAACTGTGCTCGGGGCGGCGCCCGGACGGGGCACGGTTTTAATCTGTTACATATATTTTGTATGATTCAATTTATATTACACAGTGGATTATACGTGTCCCGTCCGGGCCCGCTCGACTCACTTCAATACCACGTTTGTTGCACGGTCCTGCCCCGCCCCCTTCACGTCCCGTCGTAATCCGAACATTCTTCCGTGCTGCGTCCGAGCACTGAGCGACGAATGTTTAGTGAGGGTACACGCACGTGCAAGTTTGTTTTACAGAAGATTTTGGAAACTGAGTTTCTTTTGTTGCAATATTATTCCATCCATGACTTTGCGGATAATGGATGATGACAAATTAATTGAAAAAGTCCGAAAGTATTTTTTTTTTTAGTATCCGGAGTTGTATGACATGTCCCATCAAAAATATATGGATACAATATTCAAAATGTCATTATGGACGACAATTGGCAATGAATTAAATGAAACAGGTGAGTATGTATTTTAATCAATTTATTTAAGAATTACTCATATAGTTTTTTAGGGTTACGTTTTCTTAGGTTCTATATAAAACAAAGTAAATCATTTATTGCAACTGTAAACACACATACATATATTAAACCACATACAACAATGAGGAAAACAATCAATCATCATCATCATCATCAATACAGCCCTTCACAAGTCCACTGCTGAGCATAGGCCTCCCCCAAAGAATGCCACAAAGCACGGTCCTGAGCCACCTGCATCCATCGACTTCCTGCATATCTTACCAGATCGTCACTCTATCTAGTGGGGGGACGCCCTACACTTCGCCTGCCGGTACGAGGCTGCCACTCGAGAACCTTTCTTCCCCATCGGTTGTCGGTTCTTCGAGCTATATGGCCGGCCCATTGCCACTTCAGCTTACTAATCCGTTGGGTTATGTCGGTCACTCTGGTTCTACTGCGGATATCCTCATTTCTGAGTTTATCACGCAGAGAAACTCCGAGCATAGCCCTCTCCATAGCTCGCTGAGCGACCTTGAGCTTCCTCATCCGTCCAGCAGTGAAGAACCACGTCTCAGTTCCGTATGTCATCACTGGCAACACGCACTGGGTGTATAGTCTCGTTTTCAAGCTTTGAGGTATACCTGACGAGAAGATATGCCGTAATTTCCCGAACGCTGCCCAACCGACTTGAATCCGTCGATTGACCTCTCGGTCGAAGTTGGACTTACCTAGTCGGACTATTTGTCCCAGGTAAACATACTCGTCAACAACTTCGAGCTTAGTGTTCCCAACAACTACCGGTACATAGGTGTGACATGGACATTAAACATGATCTTTGTTTTGTCCATGTTCATCTTAAGACCTATCCGTTGGGAAACACTATTGAGGTCATTGAGCATAGTGCTTAGGTCCTCCAGCGATTCTGCCATAAGGACTATATCGTCGGCAAATCGAAGGTGAGTGATGTACTCGCCATTGATGTTGATACCGTATCCTTTCCAGTCCAGAAGCTTGAAAACATCTACCAATGCAGCGGTGAAGAGTTTCGGGGATATGTCGTCACCCTGTCTTACACCTCTCTGCAATTGGATAGGTTTCGTACTCTGGTTCTGTACTCGGATAGCTATCGTAGCCCTACTGTACAAGCACTTCAAAACTTCGATGTACCGACAGTCAACTTGGCATCGCTGAAGGGACTACAGCACCGCCCAAATTTCGACGGAATCAAAGGCTTTCTCATAGTTCACATACGCCAGACATAGTGGCAAATTGTACTCCTCGGACTTCTATACAATTTGCCGAAGGGTATGTATGTGGTCTATGGTGCTAAGCCTTTTCGCAAACCGGCTTGTTCGAGAGGCTGGAAGTCGTCAAGTCTGCGCGCGAGACGATTCGTAATGACTCTCGAAAACAGCACGTAAACGCTGCTCAGAAGGGAAATCGGTCTGTAGTTTTTCAAGAGAGCGTTGTCGCCTTTCTTGAAGAACAACACCACCGCACTTCTGCTCCACGTCTCCGGTGTAATGCCACCATGGAGGACGGAATTAAAGAGCTTCTGAAGGACTTCAAGTACCGGTCTTCCACCCGCTTTCAGAAGCTCCGATGTAATTCCATCCTCGCCTGGGGCCTTGCCGTTTTTAAGGTGCTGGAGAGCCATTCTAATCTCGTTCAGACGTCCTGGATATCATCGGAATAATGTCGGATAAGACTCGCTCTTGGATCGTTACTCACACCTGCGTGCGGCTCCAACCATGACGTGTACAGCTGCCCATGGAACCTCTCAATCTCACTCAAAATCTCAGGTGCCCCAGAAACGGTGCTGCCACATTCTGTCTTCAGCTTTGACAGGTGGCTCTTTCTGGCAGACAGATCTCTGGCAAAGACTTTGGAGCCTTGGTTCCGCTCGATCGCTTCTTCAATACTAGCTGTATTGAAGTTGCGTAAGTCCCGCCGCATGCATTTGGAGATCTGTCTGTTCAGTTGCCTGTATGCTGTCAAATCTTTTAAAGAATATAACTTCATCTCCCGTCTAACAGCCATGAGATTAAGAGTGTGATCGGAGAGTTTTTGTGTTTTTCTGCGGCGGGTCTTGCAGAGCTCCGACCGCATGGACAGTTTCCAGGAGCTTGTCATTCAAATCGTCCACTTCGTTGCAGTTTTGTAACTCGAGCTGAAAGGTTTCGGGACTTTGGATTAGAGCACGAGCGAGACCTCTCCAACTTAACGTTTAGGTTCAGTGTGCCTCTAACCATTCGGTGATCGCTGCCGGTTTTCACCCTCGCGATCACTGAGACATCACTGAACAGTTGTCGTCTGGTCGTCATAATGAAGTCAATCTCATTTTTTGTCGAACCGTCGGGGCTCGACCAGGTCCACTTCCTGTGGGACCGCTTCTGGAAGAAAGAGTTCATCATAAAGAGTCCCTTTTTCTTCATGAAGTCGGCCAGCTGCTGGCCCCTTGGGTTCCGTTGCCCTATTCCAAATTTCCCCACTTTCAGCTCCCCGTTCTCTCTTGTGCCTAGTTTTGCATTAAAGTCTCCCATTAACACCGTATATTGAGTTTTGGAGGAATGCATGGCGATATCCTCATATATTTCCTCCACCTCCTGATCGGGGTGTGCCGAGATTGGTGCGTAAACCTGTATGACCTTTAGCGAATACCGTTTGGTGATTCTGAGTATAAGGTACGCAACCCTCGTCGACATACTCCCGATCTTTACAACGTTGTTAACGAGAGACTTGTGGACGATAAATCCGACACCTCCTTGGGACAGATGGTTGCCCTCCCGGTGATAGAGCAAGTTGCCGGATTCGAGGATTACCGTGTCCTCCCCCTCTCTTAGGACTTCGGATAATCCTATAATATGCCAGCGCAACTTGTCTATCTCTTCTTCCAGATCCACAATCTTCTCGTCAGTCCTCAGGGTGGGTGCGTTGTATGTTGCCAGGTCGAGTCGTCGTAGGTGGCAACCGAACCTCCACCGGAGATTCTTAGCACCCCTTGCTCCGCCGTTACCATGGTCGCCACCGTAGCCAGGAATATCGGGGCCGCCGGGGACTGGGGGCCATCTCTTCGTAACTTTCATCATGGGGGTATATTGCCATAGTTGCCACGCTTGGCGAGCGGGTTGGCAACCGTAGTTTTTTATTGTATTTTTGCCGTTACCAGGAAGATGCTGCGGCCCATCTCCTGCCTGTTTCCCTTTGTCGCCTTTTACGACACCCACGGGAAGATATGGGGTAGTGCATATTCTTAACCGCCACTACACGGGACATAATATATACAATCAATATTCGTCTATTATTCGTACAAATACTTACGAGTATACTCTGTTCAAAATGCAGTTAGACAAAATGTAAACAAAAAGATAACCTAAAACGTATTTTTAATATTTTACTAAATGTATTTTTTATACCTAGATCATATAAGAAAGACTACTTAAGAGAAAGAAAACAAGATTTTATTCAAATCTGCACGACGTCGTATCAAAAAAGTTTGTTCTTTCTTTTCATTTTGGATCACTGCATTTTGAACTCCTACTATCTGGCTACCTGGGTAAGGTCGCATTATATAAATTATATAAGTTTTTAAAGGAAACGAATGGTGTAATAATATCCGAGTTAGGTAATTGCCTTGCTGCAGGTACATTTAGTGTTCCATTTTCTAGTCGTTGTCCTAAAGAAGACTTTGCAAAAATGCCACCATCACTATTTCTTCCATATGACCCAACGTTAACTGTAATAAATTTGTAACGCGCGTCAACGAGCGCTAAAAGTACGATGGAAAAAGTGTTCTTATAGTTATAAAATATAGAAGAAAATTTTAACAGTGGTAGAGCCACGCGGCAGCTTTTGCTGTCGCACGGATGGGCCGGCTCGAACCGGGGTGGTACCATGACCTCACAGAAAACCAGCGTGAAGTAGAGGTTTACCTCTGCGTTGCGCTTGGTGAGTGCAGGTGGCCGGAGGCCCTTTTTACTGAAAATGAGGCATTCCATCTTAGTCCTCACGGGTGACAACGCATCTACATTTTGATTTGTAACAGAGGATAGATGTAGATGTCTATGGGCCGCAGCAACCAATTAGCATCAGGTGGACTGTGTGCTCGTTTGTCACACTTATCCTATAAAAAAAAAATTATTAGAAGTCTAACTAGTGTTGAAACAGTTAGACTAGTTTACTTTAGCTATTTCCATAGCATAATGTCGTATGGTATTTTGCTATGGGGACACGCAGCTGACACTGAAATTATATTTGTTTCATAAAGAACCGCTATTAGGTGGTGCCTAAAATGCTTTCCATCTAAAGCCCCAATACAGTTAGGAAATTTCCACAAAGTTTCAAAGTCATGTGCTATCTGTTTCCAATTATCTTCTGACGGTTGGGGCATAACTTTTTTTAGAAGTACATTAACAATAGCAAGACACGTGCTGTTTACAATTTCATGGACGGTTGTATGACCCAACCGAAAACTGAATGAAATAGTCAAGTAGGAATCTCCAGTTGCCAAGTATCTGTAAAACAAGATTTCAAATTTTAAATATAAAGGGAATACAAATCACATAAGTTAGAGACCTGTGTTAGAGGATACTTAATTAACAATACTATATTAAATAAATAAATATTTTATAATAAATACATATACAGATAAACGTCTAAAATGCTGAAAATTTTTCCAACTTGCTCAACCGAGATTCAAATCAGGGACTTCCGAATGGTAAATCGAGCATGTTTTTCCGTTTCACTATGGAGGTCGTCTACTTAACTATTAATCTATTTAACGTCTATTAACTCGACATTCACAAAATTATCAAAATGTTATGTTTATGATCGTTTGTTTCAGCTACCGCTTGTAGATCAAGATGGACGAATATAAGGGACCAATTTAAAAAAAATTAAATATAAGACAATTGAAAAGCGGCCAAGCAGCAGTAAAATTAAGGAAATATAAATACGAGGATATGCTACAATTTTTGGTTGTACATTTAGAGGACAGAGAAATGATCGAAAATATTTCTAACGACAATGAATCTGAAGAGACGTCTCAAGATTATACGAACATTCCAACAACTGCAATAAATGAAACTCCAACTACTGCATTAAATGAAACTCCAACTGCTCCATTAAATGATACTCCAACAAACGTACTAAATTATACTCCAGAAAATTATACACCTACAACTTCACGTAATTTATCTCAACGTATAAGTACATTAAACAAAGTTAAGCTTGTGCTCGTCCACAGAAGAAAACGACCTCACAACCTTTGTCTTCATCATCAGAACTTTCGGCTTCTGCTTCACTAATGAAATAGTCTTTAATTATTGATAACAAAAAAAAAAACAAGGAGGAAGTTGATCATATCGATGCTTTTTTCAAGGGCTTGATACCGACGGTCAAAAGATTATCCCCTATTATCAACATTTAGCAAAAGGAAGAATATTCCAAGTTGTTCAGAAATTAGAATGGGAATGGTTGAACTCTGATCCCCAATCTTATACGTCACCAGCATCGGGTTCAGTATCTCCAGCAGTATCTACTCCGATACCCCCGCCGCCACCGCCACCACCATTGACACAACAAGAGGATAATTCTTTAGACACAGATCTATCAACATTTTTTACGAAGTTTAATCCCAAAATCCGACTCCAAAGGGTTGAAGAATCATAAAATAATATAAATATATTACATAATAAAAATGTTAAATAAATAATTCATTTCTAACATACCTAGTAATTATTTGTGTTGTAATACATAAATAAGTACAATAACATTATCTATTTATTTTATAGTGATTACCTGAGACATACTGCTAAACGTTCTTTTGGTTCTATTGGTGTCTTTAATCTCATCTGATGTCTTCTAAGGGCGGGCTTCAGCTCATTTAGTAAAATGTCAAAGTTTTCTTTGGACATTCTAAAATATCGAAAGAATTTATCTTCATCCTCTGCTAAGTATCTACATAAGGTGTTAAATTCTCCGTTAAAATTACCCATTCTCCAAAGAGGATGCACACTCCACTTTCGTTTAGCCCGTTTCTTCTTACTCCTAGTTTCTGCTTCCTCTTCATCAATAGCTACCGCAATAGCAGCCATCTCCAGTAAAGAAAACTCCATCATTATAAAAAAAAAAACAATAATCGGGAGTTATTCACATCACCATACTACCTCGAAGCAACTGTGGCGGCGTATTAACCCGTTTAACACTCGGTGTAATATAAATTGCGTAGCACGGACGGGCCCCGGCTCGTCCACGCCCCGGCCCTGGCACGGCCCGCTCTAATGAGAATCATCCCTTAGTCTTCAGGGGTGACAAGGGCCGATGCATCATTATCCGCTACATTAGCATTTTTATCCGCTACAAGTTCCACTTACCATCTGATGAACTGTGTGCTCGTTTGTCACACTTATTCTATATAAAACAACAATACCCACGGGAATTTATTGTGACAAGCGGGTAAGGGAAGTAAACCTACGTTATTAGGAAAACAATTAATAATAAGCAGAAATAGGGTGTTAAGCAAGTGTTAAGCTGCTAATTAACGCTGGTATTCTAATAATGTGTTACAAATATATGAGCAGCCAGGAGAACTTTACTTGCAAATCTCCTGGCTGCTCATGTATTATGTTAGAGTTGTTTACACACATCATCGTCTTCATATATTGGTCTATTTTATTGTAGGATTTACTTTAAAAAAAATCATTAACGAGTTTTTTTAAATTTTATTTTTGCACTTTATATTTATAAGTCTTATAAGTCTTTTTTGAGCAAAAATATGCTTATTTACCTCTTGTATCGACAATTTTAAATTTTAGAACTTTATGCGTATCACCTTGAACCGGTCTAAAGAGTCTAGAAAACAGGAGTCCGGTTTTAATTAATAAATTTATATCGTTCCTTTCATAAATAATGTTCTCAAAAATCTACAACGGAAGTATCAAAATATTAGTCTTCTTTCCTTTACATAACTGCCTCGCTGGTGTAGTGGTTGTGAATGCGACTGCTAATCATGATGTTCCGGGTTCGAATACCAGGTCGAGCCAAAAAAGTCACTTATTGAGTTTTTTCGTCAAGAAATTCCCAGAAGCTGTTCGGGATCGGGAAGTTGGGAGTATCTCACCCCCGTCTCTTGTAAATCACGTTCAACCTTTGGTCCTGCGCCTGATCTCTCCCCGGTCATGTCGGATTGCCGTACCATCAGACTATGAGTGTGAAGGAATAGTGAGTGCACCTGTGCTTGCTCATACACTCGGGCACTATTGTCCCGTCCTACGCAGATGGATAATCTCTTTTGTGACTGGCCGCCGTGAACAACATTCGTTCTTGATTATTATATTTAAATTATGCTCACTAACAACATATTTTCATAAACAACTAAACGAGGTCACGCGGTCGTTAAAATAATTTATAATGAGAACACAATTTTTGACTTTATTGTGGACATCTTTAAACAATAATGGCGGGGACGATCTTGAACATTTTCGCAGACTGCAGACTTCCCAGATCGTCAGTGCTTTACGTCAAATTTATGTTAAAGCACTTACGCTCCGGGAAGTTTGCAGTCTACGAACATGTTCCAGATTATCCTCGCCATACATAAGATTTGATTAGCCACATAATACATTTTATTCAATTTTTTGTCTACCTCTCCGTGCTATTCTTCAGAATGGCTGACTCGATCGTAATAAAAGAATTAAGGCTACATTATCGAAATAGTAAATCGAAAAATAGACAAAATAAATGTTTAATGGTCATCTTAAATAAATAACAATACGATATTTTATGACGATAATAAATCATATTCAGGCAAAGTCGGCGCTGGTCGCAAGGATTCAATAAAATTATTGTAACAGAGAGGACGAATCACATAAATTTTCTTTCTTAAATAAAGCTAATTTTACGGTTTTATTGCGTTTAATTTTAACTTCATAAATGTCGACGTTTTGGGCTTTATTTTCGCTTTTTTTCAGCACTTTACCTTTTAATGCCGAGGTGAAAAGTTAAAATTGCTTAATAAATTAGTTTCATTTAATGAGTGGAATTCGTGTAAATATAAGAAATAACTTTTTTCTTGTTATATAGATATATAGGAGAATATGGATAATGCAAGAAAGATTTCCCATCGTGTCTATTAAAGTAAATCCTCTATACAGCCGGAGAGGCCCACGCTCAGTAGTGGACGTTTATAGGCCGAAAAAAATAAAAAAGTAGCATACACTTATATCTTCATCACCATCATCATTACAGAATTACAGCCTATCACAATTTCACTTCTAAATATTGGCCTCCCGCAAGGAATGCCACATAATATGTTTATATTCTTGCAATAATTCTTGTTAAAATGTAATACTGGATAAACAAAAGTCGACATTATTTTACTATTTATTTATTTTTTCTTTTCATTTCATTTCTATATTCCAGGTGCTAGGTCTTCTTCTCTGTCTTGGTGTCCGTCTAGGTGCCAACCTCTTACCTATTTGTGCCGCCAAGCAGTACTTGCATGACTGTGTTCCGGACCTAATGGTATTATAAAGTGTTAAAAAAGATAGTCACTGCTGTATATAATTCAGTTGTAGTACCAGATGCTCGCATCTTTCTTTCTTTCCTTCTTTCTTTTCTTATTTTAAAACGTTCCTCCTCACTAGGATTTTCTTCTGTACCATGTATGTAATTAGAGCTCTGTGGAATCCCATTTTTTTAAAAGTGGAATAACCCTACCCGGTTTGAGTACCTCGGGGAATATGCCATTAGCTAAGCAGGAATTAACAACAATAAATATCAGTTCGAATAAATTATTGTTCTTTCTAATAACATTTCTTAATATCCTAGTGCTCATATCGTAGATGTTAGTGGCCTATTCCAGTAATCTAAGTATTTCATACAATTTTCTGCGTCAACTTCAAAATTACTTGTAAATCTATGTGCAATATTGCAGAAAAAAATATTAAAAGTTCTTGCATTTTTTTGAGATTCTGTAATAATTTTCCCACCATCGTTTTTTATCGATTCTATTCTAGATTTTATATTTTGCCGTTTATTTAGTCCTCTCTACTCATTTATAATATTCCACGATTTGTTAATTTTATTTTTTGCCTCCTTAATCCTGATATGATATTATATTTTTTTGCGGCTATCATTGTTTTTAGTACTAATTTCTTATATTTTTTAATTTTCAATTTTCTCTGTTGGTTAGGGTAATGCTCTTGTAATATTTTCGTTTTAATTAAGTTTTTCTTATTCGTTTCTATACCTAGTAGTATTTTTTTATGATTGTTTCTTACTTGTTTTTCTATTTTTGGAAATTTAAAGCAATGTTGTAATAATGGTGCAACGCATCTTGTAAAATTCTCATTCTTGCGTTCGCGTCATCGGTCATTATAATTTCTGATTTAACGCCAGTGTAATGTTTGTTGAACAAATAATAAATATATATATATATATATATATATATATATATGTATATATTTAAAACATTTAAGTTCAAGTCACCTGCTATTACAATTTGCTTGTCCTCTTAATTAAAACAAGTCGCGAGTGTATAGTTTTCAATAGTCATCGCCTGTATTTGATGGTTTTTACCCCACGTCTCCGTCAAACATAACACGTCGCAGTCCTGTTCATTAGCTAAGCTTTCAATTTCTAAGTATTTTTTATGTATACTTGAAACATTTGCATGAAGAATTATTCTTCTTGAATCGGCTCTGGCACTGTTGAAAAATCTATGCCTTTATCACTCGAGAAGGTGTATTCGTTTTGGCATTTCATGAAACGCAGTGAGGACGATCCTTGAAACTTGCGGCCAATTGTACCTTTAAATAAATTATGTTCTTTTTTCTTCTCATATGTATTTTTTGGTGTACAATAAAATGTATTCCATTCATTCATTCATTCATTCGTCTATACTTGTTATTAAATTTTCTATGACAAAGTTTTTCAACTATTTAAAGTTACTTGTATTTCAATATATCATATTCGGGTCCAGAAATTTGATAATTTCGTTTACTTTAGCTATATTAACTATCTGATAATTGATATGGTAAATGTCATTGTTATTCTTGCCACTATAACGCAAACCAGTGATTATCATGTTAAATTTCCTATCCGGCTGTCCGATTGTTCAATAGTTTGTACTTTTGTTGATTATGATGAAGAAAACTTTCATATTTAGTAATTAGTACTGCTACTGTATCTTTTTTTTCCAGTATTTTCGCCATAATATTTTCTAATATTTCTTGAAATCCTGTTTCCGGTTTACAGTTGTTAATTGCTTGACATTCAGTTTTTTCTATTATCTTTGAAGCTAATCCTTATCCGATATTTATTTTTGGGCTTAGTTTACTCACTATATAATTTTGATTTATTTTCTATTAGATGCATTTTTGTATTACCTACTTCTATAGCACTACAGATTGATTCATCTAAGTCTATTGATCGGCTTTGTCCAGATTTATTATCTTTTTTCTTTTCTCTGGTATTTAGATTTATAAGAGATGCGTACCTAAATAGTTTGTTCTATTTAGAGTCAGCATTTCCTTTTCTAATTTTGTATTTTCCATGTTTAAATTTTGTATTTCATTATGAGCTTTTTCTAATTCTAATTTAAAATAAGCGATTTCTTTTAACAACTCTTCTTCTCTGTCATTTTGTTAAGTACTAATATCTGGCAGGCTATGTAGGTCATCATCGGAACTAGTTGATACTTTCTCTTCAGACTTATGCAAGGGCGTTACTGGAAGTGCCTTTATGCTGCCTTTTTTTTGGTATTTATAGCAAATAGGATACTTGACCATTTTCTGAGCTGTTTTTTATCCATATTTTGCTTCAAGTAAAACAGTAACAAAGAATAAATGTAAATAGTATCAATCGGCTGCGAGACTTGACCTTTTTACCACCGTCTTGTAAGGCGTATAGTGTGCAGTATGGTGCGACCACATAATGTTTTGAGTCACATAACATTCCGTTACCAGTGAGAATTCATGTTATCGTTTTTAATAATGTCGTTATGTTACTGTTGCAGTTTTTAACTCAGTTGCCTAAGTATATTATGGTTATATAACACATTGATAGTTTTATGCATTATTTTAGAGCATTATATATAATTATTTAGTTTTGCCATTTAACCACAGTTTATTTTTATTTCTACGATGTTCTATTCAGTAATAACCAAAGGTAACACTCTCAGTAATTACTTTCATTTTAATTTACACACTCCATTCATTTGATTAGCTAAAACTTTGTAATTTGTTATTTTAAAGCACAGGTCCGATATGATCGTGACGGCCCTGCGCCCCGAATTCCATGACATTCACACTGAGCACCAGCGTAAAATAGCAGCTCAATGCTGCTGTGTTTCATATGGTGAGTATGACTCTCGCTCTGACACCGGAGACTCTTTTTATTGGAAACAAGGCATTACATCTTAGTCTTCAGGGGTGACAACGCATCTGCATTTTTATCCACCACAGAATCCATTTGCCATCAGATGAACTGTGTGCTCGTTTGTCATGCTTATTCCATGTACAAAAAAATAATACCCACGGCAATTTATGGTGACAACTGGATAAGGCAAGTAAACTTACGTTATTAGGAAAACGTTGAATAATAAGCAGAAATAGGTTAAATAACTTTATTTATATAATTTTTGTTATCACAGAAATGTATAAGGTACTTTTTGGACATTAAACACAATGGAGTACAGTTCAGATCAGTTGACAGTTTTAAAGAAAAAACACTCAGAACACCAGCACATAAATAACATTAGGTAATGTAGACGGAATGCGACGTCGTTACCACCATCCACTCCTCCAGCCAGAGGACCAGCCACCGTAGCCGCCGAGACTACTGTAACCGCCGTAGTATGGCGAGTAGACCACTGGACTTGAGTAGACCACGGGCGAGGAATATGCGTACGGCACGGACCAGCCAGAGCGAATGTAACCGGCCGAGGCTACGCCCAGTATGGCAATAACAGCAAAGATGCAAGCCTGGGAACGAAACAAGGGCAATTATTTAAAAAAACTGAAGAATCAGTTACCTCTAATTTAAATATTAATTACTTGAAGCGTCAATAGCCTAATGGCAGGGCGCGGACCGCGAACTCGAAAGGTCGTGGGTCGTGGGGTCGTGGGGTCGGTGGGGTCGTGGCTTACCAGAAGTGGTTAAAGGTTTAATAACATTACTAGTATTTTAAAAAAATGACTAAAATAAATCAACAACTTACGAAGAATTTCATTTTGGTAGTTGTTGGCTGCTTCAGGAGCGATGAGTTAGTACGAAGTGCGGAGCGAATCTTTTCCCTTATATACCGCTATAGATCTCATCACCGAGGATGAATATGTAATGTAGTCTTAATTGACTTAAATAACTGTTCAACCAGCTTGTCTGACTGGTCGAAAGAGAACATTGCATTACCAATAATTTTATTCATTTTATGACATCTAATAGAGGACGAACCTCTTCTTTGAGTTCGAAATAGGCATATTTTTACATCGTAAGTTGTATTGTCGTTTCTCGTCTGCAACTATTGCTCCTCTCGGATTAAACGTTTATATATTATTTCGAATAAAATTTCGATGTTTTGTTTACGACAATGGACAAAATTAAATCATGGTTTGGTGATATGTCAAGTTAAAATCAATTTTTTTCATTAAACTTAGGCTTGTTTCAATATCTTTTATGAACGTCAAAATTTACATCAGTCATCAATTTTGTTTATCTTTTTAAATGCGATATTAAATTTTCATTGACAGTTTATAATAAAAACAATACAATCTAAAGTGCTTTATTTTTAAAAGGATAAGGGTGACAAAGGAGGACGCCAACCACCTGATGGTAAATAGTTGCTGTGGCCAATAGATATACATCTATATTCAATTAAGAATTAAAATACAGATGCGTTGACAACCCTGAGGATTCATATGGAATACCTCGTTTCTACTAAAAAGGGACCTCAGTTTTCTGCACTCATCATATGCAACATTAAGCTACTATTAACGCGGTATTCTGTAAGAGTGTGTTCCTCTCCCGCTCAAGCCGACCTATTCATGTTACAACTATAATAGTGTAGCATGGCTCTACCACGTATAATCTTTTTTTTTTTGACAAACGAGCACACAGTTCACCTGATGGTAAGTGGTTGCTATATCCCATAGACATCTACATCTATCCTCGTTTGCGAATCAAAATGCAGATTTGTTGTCACCTGTGAGGACTTAGATGGAACGCCTCTTTTTCAGTAAAAATTGGCCCCCGGTTCTCTACACTCACCATACGAAACACAGCAGTGTTAAGCTGCTATTTAACGCTGGTATTCTAATAATGTGTTACAAATAAATGAGCAGCCAGGAGAACTTTACTTGCAAGTCTCCTGGCTGCTCATGTATTATGTAAGAGTTGTTTACACACATCATCGTCTTCAATATATTATTGTCTATTTTATTGTCGCATTTACTTTAAAAAAATCCTAAACGAGTTTTTTAAATTTTATTTTTGCACTTTATATTTATAAGTCTTATAAGTCTTTTTTGAGCAAAAATATGCTTATTTACCTCTTGTATCGACAATTTTAAATTTTAGAACTTTATGCGTATCACCTTGAACCGGTCTAAAGAGTCTAGAAAACAGGAGTCCGGTTTTAATTAATAAATTTATATCGTTCCTTTCATAAATAATGTTCTCAAAAATCTACAACGGAAGTATCAAAATATTAGTCTTCTTTCCTTTACATAACTGCCTCGCTGGTGTAGTGGTTGTGAATGCGACTGCTGATCATGATGTTCCGGGTTCGAATACCAGGTCGAGCCAAAAAAGTCACTTATTGAATTTTTTCGTCAAGAAATTCCCAGAAGCTGTTCGGGATCGGGAAGTTGGAAGTATCTCACCCCCGTCTCTTGTAAATCACGTTACACCGTTGGTCCTGCGCCTGATCTCTCCCCGGTCATGTCGGATTGCCGTACCATCAGACTATGAGTGTGAAGGAATAGTGAGTGCACCTGTGCTTGCTCATACACTCCGGCACTATTGTCCCGTTCTACGCAGATGGATAATCTTTTTTGTGACTGGCCGCCGTGACCAATATTCGTTCTTGAGGATATTATTATTATTATATTTAAATTATGCTCACTAACAACATATTTTCATAAACAACATCTTGTGGACATCTTTAAACAATAATGGCGGGGACGTTCTCGAACATTTTCGCAGACTGCAGACTTCCCAGATCGTCAGTGCTTTACGTCAAACTTATGTTAAAGCACTTACGTTCCGGGAAGTTTGCAGTCTACGAACATGTTCCAGATCATCCTCGCCATACATAAGATTTGATTAGCCACATAATACATTTTATTCAATTTTTTGTCTACCTCTCCGTGCTATTCTTCAGAATGGCTGACTCGATCGTAATAAAAGAATTAAGGCTACATTATCGAAATAGTAAATCGAAAAATTGACAAAATAAATGTTTAATGGTCATCTTAAATAAATACTCGTAACAATACGATATTCTATGACGATAATAAATCATATTCAGGCAAAGTCGGGGCTGGTCGCCAGTTATTCAATAAAATTATTGTAGCAGAGAGGACGAATCAAATAAATTTTTTTTCTTAAATAAAGCTAATTTTACTGTTTTATTGTGTTTAATTTTAACTTCATAAATGTCGACGTTTTGGGCTTTATTTTCGCTTTATTCAGCACTTTACGTTTTAATGCCGAGGTGAAAAGTTAAAATTGCTTAATAAATTAGTTTCCTTTAATGTGTGGAATTCGTGTAAATATAAGAAATAACTTTTTTCTTGTTATATACATATATAGGAGAATATAGATAATGCAAGAAAGATTTCCCATCATGTCGATTAAAGTAAATCCTCTATACACACGGAGAGGCCCACGTTCAGTAGTGGACATTTATGGGCCGAAAAAAATAAAAAAGTAGCATACACTTATATAATCATCACCATCATCATTACAGAATTACAGCCTATCACAATTTCACTTCTGAATATAGGCCACATAATATGTTTATATGCTTGCAATAATTCTTGTTGAAATGTGATACTGGATAAACAAAAGTCGACATTATTTTACTATTTATTTATTTTTTCTTTTCATTTCATTTCTATATTCCAGGTGCTAGGTCTTCTTCTCTGTCTTGGTGTCTGTCTAGGTGCCAACCTCTTACCTATTTGTGCCGCCAAGCAGTACTTGCATGACTGTACTCCGGACCTAATGGTATTATAGATTGCTAAAAAAGATAGTCTTGTTTTTCTTCATCACTCCACCCGTAAATGTTCACTGCTGTATATAATTCTAGTTGCATTAATCGCAACATTGTAGTACCAGATGCTCGCATCTTTCTTTCTTTCCTTCTTTTTTTTTTTATTTAAAAACGTTCCCCCTCACTAGGATTTTCTTCTGTACCATGTATGCAGTTTACATACATACATTTCACAAGGACAAAGTACCTAATAATTTTAGATTTTATAATGGCTTCTAATATTTTTGATAAAGTCGTCAATATACAAACTGGCCTGTAATTAGAGCTCTGTGGAATCCCATTTTTTGAAAATTGGAATAACCCTACCCGGTTTGAGTACCTCGGGGAATATGCCATTAGCTAAGCAGGAATTAACAACAATAAATATCAGTTCGAATAAATTATTGTTCTTTCTAATAACATTTCTTAATATCCTAGTGCTCACCTATCCATCTCATCTTAGATGTCTTATGTAGATTTTTAACAATATTTTTTAGCTCTGTATAATCTAATGGGTAAAAAGAAATAGATGTTAGTGGCCTATTCCAGTCAACTTCAAAATTACTTGTAAATCTATGTGCAATATTGCAGAAAAAATTATTAAAACTTCTTGCATTTTTTTGAGATTCTGTAATAATTTTCCCACCGTCGTTTTTTATCGATTCTATTCTAGATTTTGTATTTTGCCGTTTATTTAGCCCTCTCTGCTCATTTATAATATTCCACGATTTGTTAATATTATTTTTTGCCTCCTTAATCCTCATACGATATTATATTTTTTGCGGCTATCATTGTTTTTAGTAATAATTTCTTTTATTTTTTAAGTTTTAATTTTCTCTGTTGGGTAGGGTAGTAGTAATGCTCTTGTAATATTTTCATTTTAATTAAGTTTTTCTTATTCGTTTCTATACCTAGTAGTCCAATTTTTTTATGTTTGTTTCTTACTTGTTTTTTTAATTTTATTTTTGGCAATTTAAAGCAATGTTGTAATAATGGTGCAACGCATCTTGTAAAATTCTCATTTTTGCGTACGCGTCATCAGTCATTATAATATCTGATTTAATGCCAGTGTAATTTTTGTTGAACAAATAATAAAATATATATATTTGCGTATCTATTTAAAACATTTAAGTTCAAGTCACTTGCTATTACAATTTGCTTGTCCTCTTAACGAAGTTTATTTAAAAGTTTTGTATTTCAAAGAATAGACTTATATCATAGTCAGGTTTTTAAAGTGCAATGATTATTGTTTTTGAGGATCTTAATTCTATAGTTAGCAGCAACTCACAATTCATTTCAAATGATAGTTTCTTTAAGCCTTTCCTAATTTTATATTCTAAAGTATTTTTTACAAAAGTCGCCGTTCCGCCGTGTTCAAAGAATCAAGTCGCGAGTGTATAGTTTTCAATAGTCATCGCCTCTATTTGATGGTTTTTACCCCACATCTCCGTCAAACATAACACGTCGTAGTTCTGTTCATTAGCAAAGCTTTCAATTTCTAGGTATTTTTTATGTATATTTGAAACATTTGCATGAAGAATTATTTTTCTTGAATCGGCTCTGGCACTGTTGAAAAATCTATGCCTTTATCACTCGAGGAAGTGTATTCGTTTTGGCATTTGATGAAACGCAGTGAGGGTGATCCCTGAAACTTGCGATCTATACTTGTTATTAAATTTTCTATGACAGTTTTTCAACTATTTAAAGTTACTTGTATTTTCATATATCATATTCGGGTCCAGAAATTTGATATTTTCCTTGACTTTAGCTATGTTAACTATCTGATAATTGATATGGTAAATGTCATTGTTATTCTTGCCACTATAACGCAAACCAGTGATTATCATGTTAAATTTCCTATCCGGCTGTCCGATTGTTCAATAGTTTGTACTTTTGTTGATTATGATGAAGAAAACTTTAATATTTAGTAATTAGTACTGCTACTGTATCTTTTTTTTCCAGTATTTTCGCCATAATATTTTCTAATATTTCTTGAAATCCTGTTTCCGGTTTACAGTTGTTAATTGCTTGACATTCAGTTTTTTCTATTATCTTTGAAGCTAATCCTTATCCGATACTTATTTTTTGGCTTTTGTTCAGTTTCCTCACTATATAATTTTGACTTATTTTCGATTAGATGCCTTTTTCTATTATCTAATTCTATAGCACTACAGATTGATTCATTCAACTCTATTGATCGGCTTTGTCCAGATTTATTATCTTTTTTCTTTTCTCTGGTATTTCGGTTTGTAAGGGATGCGTACCTAAATAGTTACTTCTATTTTAGAGTCAGCATTTCCTTTTCCAATTATGTATTTTCCATGTTTAAATTTTCTATTTCATTATGAGCTTTTTCTAATTCTAATTTAAAATAGGCGATTTCTTTTAACAACTCTTCTTCTCTATCACTTTGTTACGTACTAATATCTGGCAGGCTATGTAGGTCATCATCGGAGCTAGTTGATACTTTCTCTTCAGACTTATGCAAGGGCGTTACTAGAAGTGGCTTTATGCTGCCTTTTTTATTTGTTTTCTTTTGGTATTTATAGCAAATAGGGTACTTGACCATTTTCTGAGCTGTTTTTATCCATATTTTGCTTCAAGTAAAACAGTAACAAAGAATAAATGTAAATAGTATCAATCGGCTGCGAGACTTGACCTTTTTACCACCGTCTTGTAAGGCATATAGTGTGCAGTATGGTGCGACCATATAATGTTTTGAGTCACATAACATTCCGTTACCAGTGAGAATTCATGTTATCGTTTTTAATAATGTCGTTATGTTACTGTTGCAGTTTTTAACTCAGTTGCCTAAGTATATTATGGTTATTTAACAAGATTGATAGTTTTATGCACTTTTATGTGTTGTTCATCAAAATTTTAGAGCATTATAAATAATTATTTAGTTTTGCCATTTAAACACAGTTTATTTTTATTTCTACGATGTTCCATTCAGTAATAACCAAAGGTAACACTCTCAGTAATTACTTTCATTTTAATTTACACACTCCATTCATTTGATTAGCTAAAACTTTGTAATTTGTTATTTTAAAGCACAGGTCCGATATGATCGTGACGGCCGCGCGCCTCGAATTCCATGACATTCACACTGAGCACCAGCGTAAAATAGCAGCTCAATGCTGCTGTATTTCATATGGTGAGGATGACTCTCGCTCTCTCACCGGAGACTATTTTTATTGGAAACTAGTCATTACATCTTAGTCTTCAGGGGTGACAACGCATCTGCATTTTTATCCACCACAGAATCCATTTGCCATCAGATGAACTGTGTGCTCGTTTGTCATGCTTATTCCATGTACAAAAAAATAATACCCACGGCAATTTATGGTGACAAGTGGATAAGGCAAGTAAACCTACGTTATTAGGAAAACGTTGAATAATAAGCAGAAATAGGTTAAATAACTTTATTTATATAATTTTTGTTATCACAGAAATGTATAAGGTACTTTTTGGACATTAAACACAATGGAGTACAGTTCAGATCAGTTGACAGTTTTAAAGAAAAAACACTCAGAACACCAGCACATAAATAACATTAGGTAATGTAGACGGAATGCGACGTCGTTACCACCATCCACTCCTCCAGCCAGAGGACCAGCCACCGTAGCCGCCGAGACCACTGTAACCGCTGTAGTATGGCGAGTAGACCACTGGACTTGAGTAGACCACGGGCGAGGAATACGCGTACGGCACGGACCAGCCAGAGCGAATGTAACCGGCCGAGGCTACGCCCAGTATGGCAATAACAGCAAAGATGCAAGCCTGGGAACGAAACAAGGGCAATTATTTAAAAATACTGAAGAATCAGTTACCTCTAATTTAAATATTAATTACTTGAAGCGTCAATAGCCTAAAGGCAGGGTGCGGACCGCGAACTCTAAAGGTCGTGGGTCGTGGGGTCGTAGGGTCGGTGGGGTCGTGGCTTACCAGAAGTGGTTAAAGGTTTAATAACATTACTAGTATTTTAAAAAAATGACTAAAATAAATAACAACTTACGAAGGATTTCATTTTGGTAGTTGTTGGCTGCTTCAGGAGCGATGAGTTAGTACGAAGTGCGGAGCGAATCTTTTCCCTTATATACCGCTATAGATCTCATCACCGAGGATGAATATGTAATGTAGTCTTAATTGACTTAAATAACTGTTCAACCAGCTTGTCTGACTGGTCGAAAGAGAACATTGCATTACCAATAATTTTATTCATTTTATGACGTCTAATAGAGGACGAACCTCTTCTTTGAGTTCGAAATAGGCATATTATTATATCGTAAGTTGTATTGTCGTTTCTCGCTCTACAACTGTTGCTCCTCTTGGATTAACCGTTTGTATATTATTTCGAATAAAATTTCGATGTTTTGTTTACGACAATGGACAAAATTAAATCATGGTTTCGTGATATGTCAAGTTAAAATCAAATTTTTTATTAAACTTAGGCTTGTATCTATATCTTTTATGAACGTGAAAATTTACATCAGTCATCAATTTTGTTTATCTTTTTAAATGTGATATTAAATTTTCATTAACAGTTTATAATAAAAACAATACAATGTAAAGTGCTTTATTTTTAAAAGGATAAGGGTGACAAAGGAGACATAAACCACCTGATGGTAAATAGTTGCTGTGGCCAATAGATATACATCTATATTCAATTAAGAATCAAAATACAGATGCGTTGACAACCCTGAGGATTAATATGGAATACCTCGTTTCTACTAAAAAGGGTCTCCGGTTTTCTGCACTAATCATACGCACCATTAAGCTACTATTTACGCGGTATTCTGTGAGAGTGTGGTCCTTTCCCGCTCAAGTCGACCTATTCATGTTACAACTATAATAGTGTAGCATGGCTCTACCACATATAATCCTTTTTTTTAAATAAAATCTTTTGTAAAATTTGAGTTTTTTTATAGGATAGGGTGACAAACGAGCACACAGTGCACCTGGTGGTAAGTGGTTGCTATGTCCCATAGACATCTACATCTATCCTCGTTTGCGAATCAAAATGCAGATGCGTTGTCATCCGTGAGGACTAAGATGGAACGCCTCTTTTTCAGTAAAAACGGGCCTCCGGTTCTCTACACTCACCATACGAAATACAGCAGTGTTAAGCTGCTATTTAACCCTGGTATTCTAATAACGTGTTACAAATATATGAGCAGCCAGGAGAACTTTACTTGCAAGTCTCCTGGCGGCTCATGTATTATGTTAGAGTTGTTTACACACTTCATCGTCTTCAATATATTGGTCTATTTTATTCTAGGATTTACTTTAAAAAAATTCTTTAACGAGTTTTTTTAATTTTATTTTTGCACGTTATATTTATATATTATATAAGTCTTTTTTGAGCAAAAATATGCTTATTTACTTTTTGTATCGACAATTTTAAATTTTAGAACTTTATGCGTATCACCTTGAACCGGTCTAAAGAGTCTAGAAAACAGGAGTCCGGTTTTAATTAATAAATTTATATCTTTCCTTTTATAAATAATGTTCTCAAAAATCTACAACGGAAGTATCAAAATATTAGTCTTCTTTCCTTTACATGACTGCCTCGCTGGTGTAGTGGTTGTAAATGCGACTGCTGATCATGATGTTCCGGGTTCGAATACCAGGTCGAGCCAAAAAAGTCACTTATTGAGTGTTTTCGTCAAGAAATTCCCAGAAGCTGTTCGGGATCGGGAAGTTGGAAGTATCTCACCCCCGTCTCTTGGAAGTCACATTAAACCGTTGGTCCTGCGCCTGATCTCTCCCCGATCATGTCGGATTGCCGTACCATCAGATTATGAGTGTGAAGGAATAGTGAGTGCACCTGTGCTTGCGCATACACTCGGGCACTATTGTCCCGTCCTGCGCAGATGGATAATCTCTTTTGTGACTGGCCGCCGTGACCAACATTTGTTCTTGAGGATATTATTATTATTATTATTATATTTAAATTATGCTCACTAACAACATATTTTCATAAACAACTAAACGAGGTCACGCGGTCGTTAAAATAATTTATAATGAGAACACAATTTTTGACTTTGTCGTGGACGCGGATCTTCAAACAATAATGGCGGGGATGATCTTAAACATTTTCGCAGACTGCAGACTTCCCGGATCGTCGGTGCTTTACGTCAAATTTATGTTAAAGCACTTACGCTCCGGGAAGTTTGCAGTCTATGAACATGTTCCAGATCATCCTCGCCTTACATAAGATTTGATTAGCCTCAAATCCCTAAAAAAGAAAGCTGATTCCTACCAAGGAGAATACGCGAGGCTATTGAAATAAAGAGACATCCTAATTTTAATAGTGAAGATGGATTGGGTGCTGCCATCTGCTTTGGATACTGTAATTAATGAAATTAAATCCAAACCCAAGCATACCTACTAATGCAGGACTTCAAGATACTGTAAGCTCGTTCTGCATAGATTGGATTAAACATTAATAATTTTAAACTAAAGGTAATAAGTAAAATTTGGTTAAGTAAATTCAATAGAGTAGTTGTGTATTCGCGTAAATATAAGAAATCATTATGAAAACTCAACCATATTTTTTTATTGAGTGTAAATAATCTTATTTAGAAAATTGTATGTAGCTTTATTACCTCTGATTGACATTCGCATTGATAAACCTGGGTATCTGATGCCGCCCCGGTTCTAAACGAGGTACCCTTGAGATGAGAGGCCGCCAAAGTATCTACGCAATTAGAATCTCGCACTTGGGCTTTACCCCCCTCCCACGAGATCGAATGCATACCGTCGGATCTCTTGCCATCGTCTCTAAATATTTCACAAGGCTCTAAAACCAAGGGAGCATACTATATATATATATATAACCATGGCGTGAAAACCTACCTGCACTTTACAACCTACCACAGGGTCACTGATGAGATTGACAAATTACCGCTCCTAGACGGATTTCTACAACGATACGCAAGCTTTCCCCATCAAGCAATGTGCCTAGGTTACTTAATAGTAAAGCGTGTAACCAGTGACTAGATTCCTTAGTCGAAACAGCTAGAAGGCGGGCTTGATCTTGGTCACTACGTAAATTATGAAGCAAATCTTTCTGCACACTCCGTACCAACGGACCCCCTGTTTTGTTGCTTAACTTAGTAACTAAAGTAGTGGAACATTTTCGCCGGGACAAAGCGTTAACCATGTTTGCCTTGCCTGTGCATCCTTTGCTGGTCTACTTTATTATTTAAAATTATGTTACCAAGTCATTGACATTATGTACGGAAACAAGAATAGCAGGTAATGCAATGCTAGAAAGGTTTATTAAACCAATACTACCAAATTTTATAGGTGACGTAGCTATATCACTTCTAAATAACTGCCTTATATTGAGCTGGGGGGATTATTTAATGTTGTTAAGACATTTTATTCAATTTTTGTCTACCTCTCCGTGCTATTCTTCAGAATGGCTGACTCGATTGTGATAAAACAATTAAGGCTACATTATCGAAATAGTAAATCGAAAAATTGACAAAATAAATGTTTAATGGTCATCTTAAATAAATAACAATACGATATTCTATGACGATAATAAATCATATTCAGGCAAAGTCGGCGCTGGTCGCTAGTTATTCAATAAAATTATTGTAGCAGAGAGGACAAATCCCATACATTTTTTTTTCTTAAATAAAGCTAATTTTACGGTTTTATTGCGTTTAATTTTAACTTCATAAATGTCGACGTTTTGGGTGCTTTATTTTCCCTTTTTTCCAGCACTTTACCTTTTAATGCCGAGGTGAAAAGTTAAAATTACTTAATAAAATAGTTTCATTTAATGTGTGGAATTCGTGTAAATATAAGAAATAACTTTTTTCTTGTTACATACATAGGAGAATATGGATAATGCAAGAAAGATTTCCCATCGTAAATCCTCTATACACACGGAGAGGCCCACGCTTAGTAGTGGACATTTATGAGCCGAAAAAAATAAAAAAGTAGCATACACTTATATCATCATCACCATTATCATTACAGAATTACAGCCTATCACAATTTCACTTCTGAATATAGCCCTCCCGCAAGCAATGCCACATAATATGTTTATATGCTTGCAATAATTCTTTTTTAAAATGTGATACTGGATAAACAAAAGTCCACATTATTTTACTATTTATTTATTTTTTCTTTTCATTTCATTTCTATATTCCAGGTGCTAGGTCTTCTTCTCTGTCTTGGTGTCCGTCTAGGTGCCAACCTCTTACCTATTTGTGCCGCCAAGCAGTACTCGCATGACTGTGTTCCGGACCTAATGATATTATAGAGTGCTAAAAAAGATAATCTTGTTTTTCTTCATCACTCCACCTGTAAATGTTCACTGCTGTATATAATTCTAGTTGCATTAATCGCAACATTGTAGTACCAGATGCTCGTATCTTTCTTTCTTTCCTTCTTTCTTTTCTTATTTAAAAACGTTACCCCCTCACTAGGACTTTCTTCTGTACCATGTATGCAGTTTACATACATAAGTTTCACGAGGACAAAGTACCTTATAATTTTAGATTTCATAATGGCTTCTAATATTTTTGATAAAGTCGTCAATATACAAACTGGCCTGTAATTAGAGCTCTGTGGAATCCCATTTTTTGAAAAGTGGAATAACCCTACCCGGTTTGAGTACCTCGGGGAATATGCCATTAGCTAAGCAGGAATTAACAACAATAAATATCAGTTCGAATAAATTATTGTTCTTTCTAATAACATTCCTTGATTTCCTAGTGCTCATATCGTAGATGTCTTATGTAGATTTTTAACAATATTTTTTAGCTCTGTATAATCTAATGGGTAAAAAGAAATAGATGTTAGTGGCCTATTCCAGTCAACTTCAAAATTACTTGTAAATCTATGTGCAATATTGCAGAAAAAATCATTAAAACTTCTTGCATTTTTTTGAGATTCTGTAATAATTTTCCCACCGTCGTTTTTTTATCGATTCTATTCTAGATTTTGTATTTTGCCATTTATTTAGCCCTCTCTGCTCATTTATAATATACCACGATTTGTTAATTTTATTTTTTGCCTCCTTAATCCTCATACGATATTATATTTTTTTGCGGCTATCATTGTTTTTAGTAATAATTTCTTATATTTTTTAATTTTAAATTTTCTCTGTTGGGTAGGGTAGTAGTAGCTCTTGTAATAGTTTCATTTTAATTAAGTTTTTCTTATTCGTTTCTATACCTAGTAGTCAATTTTTTATGTTTGTTTCATACTTGTTTTTTATTTTTGGCAATTTAAAGCAATTTTGTAATAAGGGTGCGTTATCTTGTAAAATTCTCATTCTTGCGTTCGCGTCATCAGTCATTATAATTTCTGATTTAATGCCAGTGTAATTTTTGTTGAACAAATAATAAATATATGTATATTTGCGTATATATTTTAAAACATTTAAGTTCAAGTCACCTGCTATTACAATTTGCTTGTCCTCTTAACGAAATTTATTTAAAAGTTTTGTATTTCAAAGAATAGACTCATACCAGAGTCAGGTTTTTAAAGTGCAATGATTATTGTTTTTGAGGATCTTAATTCTATTGCTGCTAACTCACAATTCATTTCAAATGATAGTTTCTTTAAGGCGTTCCTAATTTTATATTCTAAATTATTTTTTACAAAAGTCGCCGTTCCGCCGTGTTCAAAAAATATTCTATTAAAACAATTCGCCAGTGTATAGTTTTCAATAGTCATCGCCTGTATTTGATGGTTTTTACCCCACATCTCCGTCAAACATAACACGTCGCAGTTCTGTTAATTAGCTAAGCTTTCAATTTCTAAGTATTATTTATGTATACTTGAAACATTTGCATGAAAAATTATTCTTCTTGAATCGTCTCTGGCACTGTTGAAAACTCTATGCCTTTATCACTCGAGGAAGTGTATTCGTTTTGGCATTTGATGAAACGCAGTGAGGATGATCCTTGAAGCTTGCGGTCTTTACTTGTTATTCTATGACAAAGGTTTTCAACTATTTAAAGTTACTTGTATTTTCATATATCATATTCGGGTCCAGAAATTTGATATTTTCGTTGACTTTAGCTATGTTAACTATCTGATAATTGATATGGTAAATCTCATTGTTATTCTTGCCACTATAACGCAAACCAGTGATTATCATGTTAATTTCCTATCTGGCTGTCCGATTGTTCAATAGTTTGTACTTTTGTTGATTATGATGAAGAAAACATTCATATTTAGTAATAAGTACTGCTACTGTATCTTTTTTTCCAGTATTTTCGCCACAATTTTCTAATATTTTTTGATATCCTGCTTCCAGTTTACAGTTGTTAATTGCTTGACATTCAGTTTTTTGTATTACCTTTGAAGCGAATACCTATCCGATACTTATATTTGGGCTTTTGTTCAGTTTCCTCACTATATATTTTTGATTTATTTTCTTTTAGATGCGTTTTTGTATTATCTACTTCAATAGCACTACAGATTGATTCATCTAAATCTTTTGATAGGCTTTGTCCATATTTATTATCTTTTTTCATTTCTCTGGTATTTCGATTTGTAAGAGATGCATACCTAAATAGTTTGTTCTATTTTAGAGTCAGCATTTCCTTTTCTAATTTTGTATTTTCCATGTTTAAATTTTCTATTTCATTATGAGCTTTTTCTAATTCTAATTTAAAATAGGCGATTTCTTTTAACAACTATTCTTCTCTGTCATTTTGTTAAGTACTAATATCTGGCAGGCTATGTAGGTCATCATCGGAACTAGTTGATACTTTCTCTTCAGACTTATGCAAGGGCGTTACTAGAAGTGCCTTTGTGCTGCCTTTTTTATTTGTTTTCTTTTGGTATTTATAGCAAATAGGGTACTTGACCATTTTATGAGCTGTTTTTTATCCATATTTTGCTTCAAGTAAAACAGTAACAAAGAAAAAATGTAAATAGTATCAATCGGCTGCGAGACTTGACCTTTTTACCACCGTCTTGTAAGGCGTATAGTGTGCAGTATGGTGCGACCATATAATGTGTGGCGGCGCTGTCGTCGCGCCACAAGCGAAACACATCGAAGCCTAAATCGCGCTATCAAAGTTCCGAAATTAAAGCAGCATATATAGAATAGCTGCGAACTACCAATCGGAGCGTTGGACGCTCCCCGGGCAGAACACCTTGCCCGGCGGGAGATCTCCCGTTTTCCTTCCACCCGCTACAAATGTTTTGAGTCACGTAACATTTCGTTACCAGTGAGTTATTAAAATGAGAATTCATGTAATCGTTTTTAACAATTTCGTTATGTTACTGTCGCAGTTTTTAACTCAGTTCCCTTAGTATATTATGGTTATTTAACACATTGATAGTTGTATACACTTTTATTTGTTGTTCATCAAAATTTTAGAACATTATAAATAATTATTTAGTTTTGCCATTTAAACACAGTTTATTTTTATTTCTACGATGTTCCATTCAGTAATAACCAAAGGTAACACTCTCAGTAATTACTTTCATTTTAATTTACACACTCCATTCATTTGAATAGCTAAAACTTTGTAATTTGTTATTTTAAAGCACAGGTCCAATATGATCGTGACGGCCCTGCGCCCCGAATTCCATGACATTCACACTGAGCCCCAGCGTAAAATAGCAGCTCAATGCTGCTGTGTTTCATATGGTGAGTATGACTCTCGCTCTGACACCGGAGACTCTTTTTATTGGAAACAAGGCATTACATCTTAGTCTTCAGGGGTGACAACGCATCTGCATTTTTATCCACCACAGAAACCATTTGCCATCAGATGAACTGTGTGCTCGTTTGTCATGCTTATTCCATGTACAAAAAAATAATACCCACGGCAATTTATGGTGACAAGTGGATAAGGCAAGTAAACCTACGTTATTAGGAAAACGTTGAATAATAAGCAGAAATAGGTTAAATAACTTTATTTATATAATTTTTGTTATCACAGAAATGTATAAGGTACTTTTTGGACATTAAACACAATGGAGTACAGTTCAGATCAGTTGACAGTTTTAAAGAAAAAACACTCAGAACACCAGCACATAAATAACATTAGGTAATGTAGACGGAATGCGACGTCGTTACCACCATCCACTCCTCCAGCCAGAGGACCAGCCACCGTAGCCGCCGAGACCACTGTAACCGCTGTAGTATGGCGAGTAGACCACTGGACTTGAGTAGACCACGGGCGATGAATACGCGTACGGCACGGACCAGCCAGAGCGAATGTAACCGGCCGAGGCTACGCCCAGTATGGCAATAACAGCAAAGATGCAAGCCTGGGAACGAAACAAGGGCAATTATTTAAAAAAACTGAAGAATCAGTTACCTCTAATTTAAATATTAATTACTTGAAGCGTCAATAGCCTAATGGCAGGGCGCGGACCGCGAACTCGAAAGGTCGTGGGTCGTGGGGTCGTGGAGTCGGTGGGGTCGTGGCTTACCAGAAGTGGTTAAAGGTTTAATAACATTACTAGTATTTTAAAAAAATGACTAAAATAAATCAACAACTTACGAAGAATTTCATTTTGGTAGTTGTTGGCTGCTTCAGGAGCGATGAGTTAGTACGAAGTGCGGAGCGAATCTTTTCCCTTATATACCGCTATAGATCTCATCACCGAGGATGAATATGTAATGTAGTCTTAATTGACTTAAATAACTGTTCAACCAGCTTGTCTGACTGGTCGAAAGAGAACATTGCATTACCAATAATTTTATTCATTTTATGACATCTAATAGAGGACGAACCTCTTCTTTGAGTTCGAAATAGGCATATTTTTACATCGTAAGTTGTATTGTCGTTTCTCGTCTGCAACTATTGCTCCTCTCGGATTAAACGTTTATATATTATTTCGAATAAAATTTCGATGTTTTGTTTACGACAATGGACAAAATTAAATCATGGTTTGGTGATATGTCAAGTTAAAATCAATTTTTTTCATTAAACTTAGGCTTGTTTCAATATCTTTTATGAACGTCAAAATTTACATCAGTCATCAATTTTGTTTATCTTTTTAAATGCGATATTAAATTTTCATTGACAGTTTATAATAAAAACAATACAATGTAAAGTGCTTTATTTTTAAAAGGATAAGGGTGACAAAGGAGGACGCAAACCACCTGATGGTAAATAGTTGCTGTGGCCAATAGATATACATCTATATTCAATTAAGAATCAAAATACAGATGCGTTGACAATCCTGCGGATTAATATGGAATACCTCGTTTCTACTAAAAAGGGACTCCGGTTTTCTGCACTCATCATAAGCAACATTAAGCTACTATTAACGCGGTATTCTGTAAGAGTGTGGTCCTCTCCCGCTCAAGCCGACCTATTCATGTTACAACTATAATAGTGTAGCATGGCTCTACCACGTATAATCTTTTTTTTTTTTGACAAACGAGCACACAGTTCACCTGATGGTAAGTGGTTGCTATATCCCATAGACATCTACATCTATCCTCGTTTGCGAATCAAAATGCAGATGCGTTGTCACCTGTGAGGACTGACATGGAACGCCTCTTTTTCAGTAAAAATTGGCCCCCGGTTCTCTACACTCACCATACGAAACACAGCAGTGTTAAGCTGCTATTTAACGCTGGTATTCTAATAATGTGTTACAAATAAATGAGCAGCCAGGAGAACTTTACTTGCAAGTCTCCTGGCTGCTCATGTATTATGTTAGAGTTGTTTACACACATCATCGTCTTCAATATATTGGTCTATTTTATTGTAGCATTTACTTTAAAAAAATCCTTAACGAGTTTTTTAAATTTTATTTTTGCACTTTATATTTATAAGTCTTATAAGTCTTTTTTGAGCAAAAATATGCTTATTTACCTCTTGTATCGACAATTTTAAATTTTAGAACTTTATGCGTATCACCTTGAACCGGTCTAAAGAGTCTAGAAAACAGGAGTCCGGTTTTAATTAATAAATTTATATCGTTCCTTTCATAAATAATGTTCTCAAAAATCTACAACGGAAGTATCAAAATATTAGTCTTCTTTCCTTTACATAACTGCCTCGCTGGTGTAGTGGTTGTGAATGCGACTGCTGATCATGATGTTTCGGGTTCGAATACCAGGTCGAGCCAAAAAAGTCACTTATTGAATTTTTTCGTCAAGAAATTCCCAGAAGCTGTTCGGGATCGGGAAGTTGGAAGTATCTCACCCCCGTCTCTTGTAAATCACGTTACACCGTTGGTCCTGCGCCTGATCTCTCCCCGGTCATGTCGGATTGCCGTACCATCAGACTATGAGTGTGAAGGAATAGTGAGTGCACCTGTGCTTGCTCATACACTCCGGCACTATTGTCCCGTTCTACGCAGATGGATAATCTCTTTTGTGACTGGCCGCCGTGACCAATATTCGTTCTTGAGGATATTATTATTATTATTATTATTATATTTAAATTATGCTCACTAACAACATATTTTCATAAACAACATCTTGTGGACATCTTTAAACAATAATGGCGGGGACGTTCTCGAACATTTTCGCAGACTGCAGACTTCCCAGATCGTCAGTGTTTTACGTCAAACTTATGTTAAAGCACTTACGTTCCGGGAAGTTTGCAGTCTACGAACATGTTCCAGATCATCCTCGCCATACATAAGATTTGATTAGCCACATAATACATTTTATTCAATTTTTTGTCTACCTCTCCGTGCTATTCTTCAGAATGGCTGACTCGATCGTAATAAAAGAATTAAGGCTACATTATCGAAATAGTAAATCGAAAAATTGACAAAATAAATGTTTAATGGTCATCTTAAATAAATACTCGTAACAATACGATATTCCATGACGATAATAAATCATATTCAGGCAAAGTCGAGGCTGGTCGCCAGTTATTCAATAAAATTATTGTAGCAGAGAGGACGAATCAAATAAATTTTTTTTCTTAAATAAAGCTAATTTTACTGTTTTATTGCGTTTAATTTTAACTTCATAAATGTCGACGTTTTAGGTGCTTTATTTTCGCTTTTTTCAGCACTTTACCTTTTAATGCCGAGGTGAAAAGTTAAAATTACTTAATAAATTAGTTTCCTTTAATGTGTGGAATTCGTGTAAATATAAGAAATAACTTTTTTTTTGTTATATACATATATAGGACAATATAGATAATGCAAGAAAGATTTCCCATCATGTCGATTAAAGTAAATCCTCTATACACACGGAGAGGCCCACGTTCAGTAGTGGACATTTATGGGCCGAAAAAAATAAAAAAGTAGCATACACTTATATAATCATCACCATCATCATTACAGAATTACAGCCTATCACAATTTCACTTCTGAATATAGGCCACATAATATGTTTATATGCTTGCAATAATTCTTGTTAAAATGTGATACTGGATAAACAAAAGTCGACATTATTTTACTATTTATTTATTTTTTCTTTTCATTTCATTTCTATATTCCAGGTGCTAGGTCTTCTTCTCTGTCTTGGTGTCTGTCTAGGTGCCAACCTCTTACCTATTTGTGCCGCCAAGCAGTACTTGCATGACTGTATTCCGGACCTAATGGTATTATAGAGTGCTAAAAAAGATAGTCTTGTTTTTCTTCATCACTCCACCTGTAAATGTTCACTGCTGTATATAATTCTAGTTGCATTAATCGCAACATTGTAGTACCAGATGCTCGCATCTTTCTTTCTTTCCTTCTTTCTTTTCTTATTTAAAAACGTTCCCCCTCACTAGGATTTTCTTCTGTACCATGTATGCAGTTTACATACATACATTTCACAAGGACAAAGTACCTTATAATTTTAGATTTTATAATGGCTTCTAATATTTTTGATAAAGTCGTCAATATACAAACTGGCCTGTAATTAGAGCTCTGTGGAATCCCATTTTTTGAAAATTGGAATAACCCTACCCGGTTTGAGTACCTCGGGGAATATGCCATTAGCTAAGCAGGAATTAACAACAATAAATATCAGTTCGAATAAATTATTGTTCTTTCTAATAACATTTCTTAATATCCTAGTGCTCATATCTTAGATGTCTTATGTAGATTTTTAACAATATTTTTTAGCTCTGTATAATCTAATGGGTAAAAAGAAATAGATGTTAGTGGCCTATTCCAGTCAACTTCAAAATTACTTGTAAATCTATGTGCAATATTGCAGAAAAAATCATTAAAACTTCTTGCATTTTTTTGAGATTCTGTAATAATTTTCCCACCATAGTTTTTTATCGATTCTATTCTAGATTTTGTATTTTGCCGTTTATTTAGCCCTCTCTGCTCATTTATAATATTCCACGATTTGTTAATTTTATTTTTTGCCTCCTTAATCCTCATACGATATTATATTTTTTGCGGCTATCATTGTTTTTAGTAATAATTTCTTTTATTTTTTAAGTTTTAATTTTCTCTGTTGGGTAGGGTAGTAGTAATGCTCTTGTAATATTTTCATTTTAATTAAGTTTTTCTTATTCGTTTCTATACCTAGTAGTCCAATTTTTTTATGTTTGTTTCTTACTTGTTTTTTTATTTTTATTTTTGGCAATTTAAAGCAATGTTGTAATAATGGTGCAACGCATCTTGTAAAATTCTCATTTTTGCGTACGCGTCATCAGTCATTATAATTTCTGATTTAATGCCAGTGTAATTTTTGTTGAACAAATAATAAAATATATATATTTGCGTATCTATTTAAAACATTTAAGTTCAAGTCACTTGCTATTACAATTTGCTTGTCCTCTTAACGAAGTTTATTTAAAAGTTTTGTATTTCAAAGAATAGACTTATATCATAGTCAGGTTTTTAAAGTGCAATGATTATTGTTTTTGAGGATCTTAATTCTATAGTTAGCAGCAACTCACAATTCATTTCAAATGATAGTTTCTTTAAGCCTTTCCTAATTTTATATTCTAAAGTATTTTTTACAAAAGTCGCCGTTCCGCCGTGTTCAAAGAATCAAGTCGCGAGTGTATAGTTTTCAATAGTCATCGCCTCTATTTGATGGTTTTTACCCCACATCTCCGTCAAACATAACACGTCGTAGTTCTGTTCATTAGCTAAGCTTTCAATTTCTAGGTATTTTTTATGTATATTTGAAACATTTGCATGAAGAATTATTTTTCTTGAATCGGCTCTGGCACTGTTGAAAAATCTATGCCTTTATCACTCGAGGAAGTGTATTCGTTTTGACATTTGATGAAACGCAGTGAGGGTGATCCCTGAAACTTGCGATCTATACTTGTTATTAAATTTTCTATGACAGTTTTTCAACTATTTAAAGTTACTTGTATTTTCATATATCATATTCGGGTCCAGAAATTTGATATTTTCCTTGACTTTAGCTATGTTAACTATCTGATAATTGATATGGTAAATCTCATTGTTATTCTTGCCACTATAACGCAAACCAGTGATTATCATGTTAAATTTCCTATCCGGCTGTCCGATTGTTCAATAGTTTGTACTTTTGTTGATTATGATGAAGAAAACTTTCATATTTAGTAATTAGTACTGCTACTGTGTCTTTTTTTTCCAGTATTTTCGCCATAATATTTTCTAATATTTCTTGAAATCCTGTTTCCGGTTTACAGTTGTTAATTGCTTGACATTCAGTTTTTCTATTATCTTTGAAGCTAATCCTTATCCGATATTTATTTTTGGGCTTTTGTTCAGTTTACTCACTATATAATTTTGACTTATTTTCTATTAGATGCCTTTTTCTATTATCTAATTCTATAGCACTACAGATTGATTCATTCAACTCTGTTGATCGGCTTTGTCCAGATTTATTATCTTTTTTCTTTTCTCTGGTATTTCGATTTGTAAGGGATGCGTACCTAAATAGTTACTTCTATTTTAGAGTCAGCATTTCCTTTTCCAATTATGTATTTTCCATGTTTAAATTTTCTATTTCATTATGAGCTTTTTCTAATTCTAATTTAAAATAGGCGATTTCTTTTAACAACTCTTCTTCTCTATCACTTTGTTACGTACTAATATCTGGCAGGCTATGTAGGTCATCATCGGAACTAGTTGATACTTTCTCTTCAGACTTATGCAATGGCATTACTGGAAGTGCCTTTATGCTGCCTTTTTTATTTATTTTCTTTTGGTATTTATAGCAAATAGGGTACTTGATCATTTTCTGAGCTGTTTTTTATCCATATTTTGCTTCAAGTAAAACAGTAACAAAGAAAAAATGTAAATAGTATCAATCAGCTGCGAGACATGAACTTTTTACCACCGTCTTGTAAGGCATATAGTGTGCAGTATGGTGCGACCATATAATGTTTTGAGTCACGTAACATTCCGTTACCAGTGAGTTATTAAAATGAGAATTCATGTTACTGTTTTTAATAATTTCGTTATGTTACTGTAGTAGTTTTTAACTCAGTTCCCTTACTATATTATGGTTATTTAACACATTGATAGTTTTATGCACTTTTATTTGTTATTCATCAAAATTTTAGAGCATTATAAATAATTACTTAGTTTTGCCATTTAAACACAGTTTATTTTTTATTTCTACGATGTTCCATTCAGTAATAACCAAAGGTAAACACTATCACTAATTACTTTCATTTTAATTTACACACTCCACTGATTTCATTAGCTAAAACTTTGTAATTTGTTGTTTTATATGACCGGGACGGCCGCGCGTCTCGAACTCCATGAAATTCTCACTGAATACTAGCGTAAAATAGCACCTTAAGGGTGCTGTGTTTCATATGGTGAGTGTGTCTCTGGTTCTGACACTGGAGATTCTTTTTAATGGAAACTAGGCATTACGTCTTAGTCTTCAGGGGTGACAACGCATCTGCACTTTTATCCACCACAGAATCCACTTACCATCAGATGAACTGTGTGCTCGTTTGTCACACTTATTCTATATAAAAAAAGCCATACCCACGGCAATTTATTGTCACAAGTGGGTAAGTTAAGTAAACCTACATTATTAGGAAAACAATGAATTATAAGCAGAAATAGGTTAAGTAAATTTATTTATATAATTTTTTATCACAGAAATGTATAAGGTACCTTCTGGACATTTAACACAATGGAGTACAGTTCAGTTCAGTTGGAAGTTCCAAAGCAAAAACACCTAAGAACACCTTAAATACCTAATGTAGACGGAACGCAACGCTGTTGAAGTGAGTAGTTGATTACAAGGCAATTTACCAAGATGTTTTATCACTGTTTTTAATTGCAAAATTTACACTCAAATTGTTGGCATCCTCACGTATAGCCTACCACCATCCACTCCTCCAGCCAGAGGACCAGCCACCGTAGCCGCCGAGACCACTGTAACCACTGTAGTATGGCGAGTAGACCACTGGACTTGAGTAGACCACGGGCGAGGAATACGCGTACGGCACGGACCAGCCAGAGCGAATGTAACCAGCCGAGGCTACGCCCAGTATGGCAATAACAGCAAAGATGCAAGCCTGAGAACGAAACAAGGGCAATTATTTAAAAATACTGAAGAATCAGTTAGCTTTAATTTAACTGAATAAAATAAATCAACAACTTACGAAGAATTTCATTTTGGTAGTTGTTGACTGCTTCAGGAGCGATGAGTTAGTACGAAGTGCGAAGCGAATCTTTTCTCTTATATACTGCTATAGATCTCATCACCGAGGATGAATATGTAATGTAGTCTTAATTGACTTAAATAACTGTTCAACCAGCTTGTCTGACTGGTCGAAAGACAACATTGCATTACCAATAATTTTATTCATTTTATGACGTCTATTAGAGGACGAACCTCTTCTTTGAGTTCGAAATAGGCATATTTTTACATCGTAAGTTGTATTGTCGTTTCTCGCTCTGCAACTGTTGCTTCTCTTGGATTAACCGTTTGTATATTATTTCAAATAAAATTTAGATGTTTTGGAAACGACAATGGAAAAAATTAAATCATGGTTTGGTATTATGTCGCAGGTCCCGGCTTCGAATCCCATATCGGCATAGAGATATTTAAGAATCATTTATTCGTAACCAATTGTCGGTTTTCGGGTCTTCATGTTTTGTAATTTTTCCAGCGTCAATGACAAAGTTAAAATCAATTTTTTTATTAAATTTGGGCCTGTTTCAATCTTTTATGAACGTCAAAATTTACATCAGTACGCAAAAACAAAAACATTCAGAAGAACCGACAAGAAATCCTGGGGATCTTGTTAACTTTTTAAATACCATGATAATTAATGATTTCTTATATTTATGCGACGACTACCCATTAAATAAAACTAATTTTTACGAAGGATCTGTGACAGAAAATATCTGGCAGCCGAGTTTCAGCACGTCGAGCAAGTATTGCAAGACAACAAGCTTCGGGTCCCGCGCCTACGTCACAGTGACCGAGTGAAGCCGGCCACAGTCGAGCGTGTGCCTGATGTACTACCCTATGTCAGAGGAGTCACAAACAAGGTTGGCTACATCTTAAAGCGAGCTTCCATTAAAACATACTTTAAGCCGCCGAAGAAGAATAGTCAATTTTTACCATCCGTCAAGTGTCATATACCTCTATAAGATGCAGGAATGTACAAGCTGGATTATAAATGTGGTCTCTCTTATATAGGACAAACAAAGAATCTTTTTTTTATAGGATAGGGTAACAAACGAGCACACAGTCCACCTGATAGTAAGTGGTTGCTGTGGCCCATAGACATCTACAGCTATCCTCGATTGCGAATAAAAATGTAGATGCGTTGTCACCCGTGAGGAGTAAGATAGAATGCCTCTTTTCCAGTAAAAAGGATCTCCGGTTCTCTACACTCACCATACGAAACACAGCAGTGTTAGACTGCTGTTTTACGCTGGTATTCTATGAGAGCGTGGTCCTTCCCCGGTCGAGCCGACCCATTCGTGCTACAACTGTACTACTAATTTAGCTGCAGCACGGCTCTACCACGTTAGAAAATTAATCTATAAAAACCCGCGTGAAAGAACATATAGCTGACTTAATGTTTCGACGTTCCAGGAAGTCTGCAGTGTATGAACATGTTCAAGATCGTCCCCGCCATTACATTAGATTTGATAGACCACAAATTCCGATTTCGATTCCGACCGATTCCTACCAAGGATAATTCGCGAGGCTATTGAAATTAAAAAACATCCTAATTTCAATAGAGTATATGGATGGCTGTTGCCATCTGATTGGGATCCTATAATTAATAAAATTAAATCCAAACCCAAGCATACCTTTGCAAGACTTTAAGACACTGTAAGCTCATTCTGCATAGATCGGACTAAAAATTAATATTCAAAAACTGAAGGCAGCCGGGCTAACTATGACATCGTGACGTTAAACACCTCAGTCCCGTGACCATGGGTGTTGTGAAGCACCCGAAACGTGGGGAATTAAAAAGTTAAATTAAACGCGATAAAATCCGTAAAAATTAGTTTCATTTACCATAAAGTTTCATTTACAACTTATAATAAAATCAAAACAATGTAAAGTGCCTTAGCGGGGGAGGATTACGCTCTCACAGAATACCGCGTAAATAGTAGTTTCTCTGTTGCGTGTGGTGAGTGTAGAGAACCGGTGACCCCTTTTACTCGAAGCGAGGCATTCCATCTTAATCCTCAGGGTTGTCAACGCATCTGCATTTTGATTCTTAATCAAAGATAGATGTATGTCTATGGGCCTCAGCAACTGCTTACCATCATAATATGGTGCTCCCCCGCTCAAGCCAAGCTATTGTAGCATGGCTCTATCACGTATAATCTTTTTTTTTTGTAATATATGAGTGTTAATAATAAATGAGCGGCCAGGGGACTTTCAAGTACAGTGTTAGAGTTGTTTCCACACGTCATCTTCCTTAATATTTTATAATTATTTAATTTTTATGTAAAATATTGGTCTATTTTATAGTAAGATTATGATTAAGATATGAATATTTAACGTGTGTTTTGAATTTTATTTTTGCACTATATATTTATAGGTTTTATTGTAAAATTATTCGTATTTATGCAAAAAAAATATTTTTGAGCCATTTTAAATTATAGAACTTCAAACGTGTCACCTTGACCTGGTCTACAGAGTAGTCCGGTTTTAATTAATAAATTTGTATCATTCTTTCATAAATAATGTTCTCAAAAATAAACCAGGACGGAAGTATCAAAGTGTTTTTGAAAAGTTCAAAGCAACTCGCGAGGCCCTTAGTTATAGATTTGTTGTATCGCTTACATTTCAAAAATAATTTTGTTTTTAGTCCGGCTGCCGATCCTCATAGTAGGTAACATATCTTTACATGATACTTTGGATGTGTACAAAGTAGATCAATAACTTAGTTGTTGATAACAGTCAGCTTTAAAATACCCACTACCCCAGGTGTAAATCAGGAGATGGGCCGCAGCGTCTTCCTAATAACAACTAAAAATAAAATAAAACTGCGGTTGCCAAGCGTGGCCACTATGGCAAATATACCCCTATAAGGCAATCTATGGGGGAGGCCTATGTTCAGCAGTAGATTTCAGTAAGCTGTAACGGTAATGGTAACTGTCAGCTTTATAATCAAAGTACGTAGGGAGAAGATGTCCCACACTTCGTGGGAAAACGAAGCCAGTGCCACGTTGAGGCTCCAATCTGTGTACATTTGCAGCGTCTGGAGTTAAATACGTAAATTCTACACGCTCCAGTTTCTTGCAAAATACAAAGAGACGTTCCTCGCTCCCGATTTCTGGGCCTCTGTAGTCGATTGACTATACGGGGACGCGCCAAGAAACAGTTCCCTAAATGTTCTTTTGTTTATAGTTTTTAGGTTTAGGTATACAGAGTATACAGGGTTATTATGCAATAACCAACCAAATTTGCAGAGAAGGTTCAGAATAAATGACATAGGCAAATGATAAAGTAAAATTAATTAAAATTAATTAATCTCAAACATTCAGTCCTTTTTATATTTTAAATTCAATATGCGTGGTAATGCATTATTTTAACTTAATTTACTGCAGGCACACATTCGTAAGGGTCGATCGGTAGGCAAAATCGTTGTTGCCCATAAATCACATTCAATTTAGGATAATTTAAAATGAAAGTAGTAGCCTTATTTACAATACAATACAATACAAACACTCACGCCTGTCACCCAGAGGGGTAGGCAGAGACTACGGACTTCCATTTGGCGCGATCCTGACACACCTCTCTCGCCTCCTTTACATCCATATATTTACGCATACACGCTCGTCGGTTAAGGGTACTCCTAATCTGGCCCGTGTTCAATGTATCGCCAATTTCGTCGATAAATCTTCGTCTAGGACGTCCCTTCCCGACTTTGCCGTTTACTTTTGAAACATAAATTTGCTTTGTCACTCTTTCCTCGTTCATTCTTTCTACGTGACCAAACCACCGAAGCATTCCTTTTTTAATCCTAGTCACAACGTCATCTTGCAAACCACACTTTTCTATTATTACACTATTTCTCACCCTGTCATTCAGATTCAGCCCTACCATACTCCGTAATGACCGCATTTCTACAGCCTTTATTCTACTCTCATGCTTCTTCTGCCATACCCAACTTTCACTACCATACAATAAAGTAGGGACTAACACAGCATTATGAATTGCCATACGTGCCTTCTTTGACACATTTTGACTCTTCATAATAGTGTGTAGAGCCCCATTAACTCTATTTCCTGCGTTCACTTGTCGCTCTATATCCTTATCATATCTACCATCCTTGCTAAATAAACATCCAAAATACACAAACTCATCCACTTGCTCAATCAACTCCCCTTCTATTCTTATTTCACATAACGTTTTACTTTCTTCTCTTTCAAAAACCATCACTTTCGTCTTACTTGCGTTCACTTTCATACCCCTTTCTTTTAATGACCAGTTCATTAAATTAACCATCATTTGCAACTCGGCCGCCGACGATGCAAATATGACTTGATCATCGGCATACAAAAGGCATTTGATGGTTAACTCACCCATTCTCAACCCACATTCTTAAACTTTCAAAGTTTGCAAAAACTGTCCATAAATAGGTTAAACAGCCATGGAGAAGCTACACAGCCCTGTCTGACACCTTTTTGAATGCCAAACCAGTCCGAGTAGGCCCCGTTGATCCTGACACAAGCGCTAGAGTCCCTATAAAGAGACTTTAATGCCTGTACCAGACCAGCGCCAACCCAAATGAGGTCAGTGTTTGCCATAACACGTTCCTGTCCACTCTATCATAAGCCTTTTCCAAGTCCATGAACGCACAAAAAACTTTCTGGTTTTTGGCAAAAAAAAAATTCCGCAATCATGCGCATGGAAATGACTTGATCCGTACACCCCATTCCCTTTCTAAATCCAGCTTGCACATCCCAAATTTTTCCATCAGCTTCTTCCATAACTTTTTCAATTAACACCTTAGCATACAGTTTATCTACAATGCTAAGCAAGCTGATACTACGGTAGTTTTTACAGTCCTGCTGCGACCCCTTTCCCTTATATATTGGGACTATAACGGCTTTGCACCAGTCTTCCGGTACCCGCTTCAGTTCCCAACATAAATTAAACAAGGTGTACAGCAGGCCTGCAACCACACCCTCTCCAGCCCTTAGCATTTCGAGTGATACTCTATCATATCCGGCTGCCTTACCTGCTTTCATGCTTTTCATTTCTTTCATTATTTCATCTACACTTATCTCCAACTTTGCCGAGTTGGCAGAGTCGGGAGAGTCGGGAAGGGTCGCCCTAGGCGAAAGTTTATTGACCAAATTGGCGATATATTGAAAATGGACCAAATCAAGAGTACCTTTAACCGAAGAGCGTGTATGCGTAGGTATATGGATGTGGAGGAGGCGAGAGAGGTGTGTCAGGATCGTGCCAAATGGAAGTCCATAGTCTCTACCTACCCCTCTGGGTGACAGGCGTGAGTATTTATGTTTTTGTTATCTCACTACCTCTCTCCACTTCTTCCGGAATTTCTATTTCACTTACTTCAGACGACTCTTCACTCTTAAACACGCTTTCAAAGTATTCCTTCCATCTCTTTAAATTCGAAACTTCATCATTCAGCAGGCAGCCATTTTCGTCTCGTATAGCATTCATTCTAGGCTGTTTTGAATTTCCCCTGGCAGTTCTTCATTCATTCATAAATAATTCATTCAACACACTTATATTTTCCCTCAGTCTGCATTTATACTTCTCTTTCACATCTTCATCTTGTAACCTCTCTATTCTTATACGCTGTAACGTAGTGGTAGACACAGATGTCCGATACCGCCAACGCTTGAATAGACCATTAATTCGGCATAAGACCAAGTAATGATCCGTCCCTACGTTGGACCCACGGTAAACCCTTGTATCTACCACTGCGCTCCTCATTCTTTCATCCACAATTATGAAATCTATCATTATTCTATCATCCCCTCTTTCTCAAGTATAATGTGAATCTTCTTATGACGAAAGAAAGTGTTGGCCACAAAAATATTCTTTTCCACACATATGGTGAGGAGGTCTTCACCATTCTCATTTATTCTTTCATCGCCAAACGCTCCTAATATCCTTTCATAACCAGACCTCTCCACCCCAACCCTTCCACTAAAATCTCCTAACATAATAATATTTTCATTTTCCTTACATTTCGTCAACACCAGCCTTACCATGTCCCAAAACTGCTCTCGGATAGAAGTGGGCTTAGACATATCTGGGGCGTACACTCCAAGCACGAACAACTTCTTTAAGCCCACTTTCATTCGTATCCACTCTCTACTACTCTACTACTCTTTCACACATTGACCCATTCTTTCTGAAAGGATGACACCGACTCCCTGGCATGTCCGCTTGGTCTCGTCTACACCAGACAAGTAAGCAGTATACATGCCATGTGCAGTGACATCTCTTCCCTTTCGTTTCGTCTCGTTCACACATAACACATCTATTCCTCTATCATTCATCATTTCGCATACTTCATCCATCTTATCATTCATTGCTCCACATACATTCAGCGTAGCCAGACGGGCCTCCGCAATCCACTTTTCGCCCCTCTGGGAGACAGGACGTGACGGGTGGCGAACCTCGTTGCCGGTTTTTCTCCCGGAGATTCTTCGCACCCCTGCCCCATTAAAGGGGCGCCGGGAACTCGGGGCCATTTCTTTTAATTATCGGTTCATGGTGCGACCTAAGGGGTGGTAGATTTTACGCCGCTACCATACGGCGAGGAGCCGAGTCTATCGTTTCGGCTTTATCGCTCGTTTAGCACCACCCGGGGGACACGAGTAGGATGGGCCTAGGGTTAGGTGGACAAAGCCTACGGACGCGAGCGACTTATCGCATTATTTACTCGTATTTTTAAAAACTGCAATAAAGGTATATCATTATTTATATATTTGAACTTAATTTTAAAATTTGGCTACTCTTTGAAAAATAACCCTGTATATTGATATGGACCTAATGTAACGTATTTTAATTCTTTCACTAGTGTTGAGTAATAAACCGCAACTCACAAAATTTATACCGAGGCACAATGATCTGCTGCGATCGGAGCGCCGGTTACACGTAGTGGCAACATTGCGACGTAATATGCGTTGTAATAATCTGTGGAGTTAAAAAAGGAAGAGGAGGGTAGGAGGCGAGACAAGCCATACACATTCTCTTTGTGTTCGTGATGTGAATATCTCTCCAAAAACTTTAAAAAGGGGACTACTCCAGAGTGTACCGTGTACAATCTAATTGCTAGTGTATTCTACCGTGTAGAAGAAGCTACCAGGAGCTGTCAACGTTTGCTGATCTTGGGAGGCTGGCTAGTAAGGCCGTGAGTAGTTTGTTGCTGTTTTTGGTGTGATTTTGTGACTGCGGTAACTGAACGTTTCAGGGGGACAGTCCATTATATCTAATAAAATAATCCCAATCCGCCACAACTAGCAAATGTTGCACAACTTAATTTCGAAGCTTGTTTATCAGTATGTGCTCCCGATTGGATTTTATTTAATTTTATTATTTTTCAAACTTACCGCTCACATTAACAGTAAATAAATGAATAACAACCAGAAGGCCATTTAAAAGTTTTCACCTATAGAAAATATGAGCTTAGAAATAATAATTTGAGTCAGTTAAAGATGAATATTGATAAACACAAACAGTATATTAACAAAATTTAATAGAAGAACAATATAATTTTTTCGCTTAAATATTTTTTCGTGATTTTAGAAACCAGTTAAACAGATCCAAGTCAACACTATTAGAAATCTCATTAAAAGTTCTCCATGCACGAATCATAAAAGAATGTTGCCTGTATTTAGGCCGGGTTTGCGGCACATTGAGTAAGCTAGATAGAGTAGCTCTAGTTAAAGGCCTAACTTACTCAACAGCTCCGGACACCGGACTCCAGATATTACCATTATCCAATTTAAAAAGATAAATCATATATCTGATATGTGCCTACTATCGCCAGTGTAAGGTTAAAATTCTAGAAAACGTAGAAAACGCTTTTGTACTTGCTCAGTATATATAGTATATATATATATATATATATATAGATATATATATATATATATATATATATATTTCCACACTCGAGAGGTGTACTCCAAATGGCTATATTATATAGATTATAGATAAGCTAGAACTTTGATAATCTAAAAAATCCTTTTGTAACTTAATAACACCATTTGCGACGACTTAGTGTCGCCGAGACGGAAATTCTGTCTTGAGGACATTATTATTATTATGTCATATACATTATGTTCTCTAATAACATTTTTTCATTAACGAACAAGGCCACACGGTTGTCGTAATAGATTTAAGATGACAACAGAATTGGACTTTATTACAGACGCGGATCTCATCAAATTAACATTTTTTGATTCTATTCTGTAGGGAATCTTTCAAGAGTAAAAAGTAGGGAGCATACGTCCTATTGCTGGGGACATGCCGCCCACATTTTAGAGAAGGTTGTAGAGAGTTATTTTGAAGTACAAAATGTCCTCAAAATACTTAATTCCTCAGACTTGCAGATTTCTTCACTGTGTTTTCCTTCACCACCAAGCACGCGGTAAATCAGCACTTAAAATTGTAATTATCAATTTAATTGATACCGTCGGGGACCGTCAGACCCGGGATGAAATTATTTTAGTGCAAGAAAAAGTTCTGTTCGTAGTGGCGATTTAAGAATATTCATTACCCCATATATTACCATGGGTGTCGTAAGAGGCAGCAGAGGGAATGAGCAGCAGCTTCTACCTAATAACATATAAAAAATAAAAACTGCGGTTGCTAATCCGCCTGCCAAGCGTGGCAACTATGGCAAATATACAGCTTATGGGGAGGCCTGTTCAACAGTGGACTTTTGATATAAATAATAGAAAAATAATAAAAAAATCCAATTGTGCATGCCTTAAGCGTATTATAAAACATGATTAGCTTAAATACACACAAGTTTTCACTAATAACCTTATTACTATTCTTCCCATTTTCCGATAACTTTATGTCAAACTTCAATGAAAAAGTTTAGAAAATCCAAAAGTGCACGACTCATAATGCTCATAAGAAAGTGAGAAAATTAAAAAAATGTAAATTGTAGTTCTATTCGTCAAAGAGTTCCAGTAGCAGTCACCGAAGTACACCTTTAAGTCACTCCGTCAAGTCCGGAGGTAAGATGTATTCATAATTAACAAAACGAGACCAAGCTCGGCTAATCTAGTTCTCCTCGTCGAGGAGTTCCAGTAGCAGTTGACAAAGTCCACCTTCAAGTCACTCTATCAAGTCCGAAGGTATGGTCTCATCATAACTAACAAAACGAGCTCAAAATCGGCACACATATTACTACTCGTCGGAGAGTTCCAGTAGCTTTCACCGAAGTACACTTTCAGGTCATTTTATCAAGTCCGGAGATAAGATCTCATCATAACTAACAAAACAAGCTCAAAATCGGTACACCTATTTCTAATCTTCGAGTAGTTCCAGTAGCATTCATCGAAGTATACTTTCTGGTCACTCTATCAAGTCCGGAGGCAGAGGCGGATTTAATGTCGACTACGCCATAGGCTAGCCTAGCACCTCATTGGCGCCCCTCTAGGGGCTATATTATATCTATTATAAATTAAATATACTCATTTTGCAAATATACTATATTATAATTAATAAAATAGTTTAATAATTGCAAAATAATTAGGATACGAATACAATTAACAGGGGGGCATAAATGAAAAATGTTATAAGAATGTATGAGCGATTTAGGAGTAATCAAATACGACGATTTTTTTTCCTATGAAAACTTCACGCACGCCTTTTTAACCTTGCGCCCTTAGGCACGTGCTTATTTTGCCTTAAGAGTAATCCGCCACTGTTGGAGGAGGTCAGGTTGGAGGTGAGGTCTCATCAGAACTAACAAAACGAGCCCAAACTCAGCACACCTAGTTCTACTCTTCGAGGAGTTCAAGTAGCAGATATCGAAGTACACACAAAGAGTTTCGGGGATATGACGTCACCCTGTCTTACACCTCTCTGCAATTGGATAGGTTTCGTACTCTGGTTCTGTACTCGGATAGCTATCGTAGCCCTACTGTACAAGCACTTCAACACTTCGATATACCGACAGTTACTTGGCACCGCTGAAGGGACTGCAGCACCGCCCAAATTTCGACGGAATCAAAAGCTTTCTCATAGTCCCCATACGCCAGACATAGTGGCAAATTGTACTCTTCGGACTTCTGTACAATTTGCCGAAGGGTATGTATGTGGTCTATGGTACTAAAGCCCTTTCGGAAACCGGCTTGTTCGGGAGGCTGGAAGTCGTCAAGTCTGCGCGCGAGACGATTCGTAATAACTCTCGAAAATGGCACGTAGACGCGGCTCAGAAGGGAAATCGGTCTGTAGTTCTTCAAGAGAGCGTTGTCACCTTTCTTGAAGAACAAGACCACCGCACTTCTGCTCCACGCCTCCGGTGTAATGCCACCATGGAGGATGGAATTAAAGAGCTTCTGAAGGACTTCAAGTACCGGTTTTCCACCCGCTTTCAGAAGCTCCGTTGTAATTCCATCCTCGCCTGGGGCCTTGCCGTTTTTAAGGTGCTGGAGAGCCATTCGAATCTCGGTCAGACTGACGTCCGGGATATCATCGGAATAATGTCGGATAAGACTCGCTCTCGGATCGTTACTCACACTTGCGTGCGGCTCCAACGATGACGTGTACAGCTACCCATAGAACCTCTCAATCTCACTCAAAATCTCAGGTGCCCCGGAAACAATGCTGCCACATTCGATCTTCAGCTTTGACAGTTGGCTCTTTCTGGCAGACAGATCTCTGGCAAAGACTTTGGAGCCTTGGTTCCGCTCGATCGCTTCTTCAATACGAGCTGTATTAAAGTTGCGTAAGTCCCGCCGCATACATTTGGAGATATGTCTGTTCAGATGCCTGTATGCTGTCAAGTCTGTTGTAGAATGTAGCTTCATCTCTCGTCTAACAGCCATGAGATTAAGAGTGTGATCGGAGAGTTCTTGTGTTCTTCTGCTGCGGGTCTTGCAGAACTTAGCTCCAACCGCATGGACAGTTTCTACGAGCTTGTCATTCATATCGTCCACTTCATTGCAGTCTTCCAGGCACTGAAAACGGTTTTGTAACTCGAGCTGAAAGGTTTCGGGACTTTGGAACAGAGCACGAGGGGGACGGAGCGTTGTCTTCATTAGACGAGAACTCTCCAACTTAACGTTTAGGTTCAGTGTGCCTCTAACCATTCGATGATCGCTACCAGTTTTCACCCTCGCGATCACGGAGACATCACTGAACAGTTGTCGTCTGGTCGTCATAATGAAGTCAATCTCATTTTTTGTCGAACCGTCGGGGCTCGACCAGGTCCACTTCTTGTGGCGCCGCTTCTGGAAGAAAGAGTTCATCATAAAGAGTCCCTCTTTCTCCATGAAGTCGGCCAGCTGCTGGCCCCTTGGGTTCCGTTGCCCTATTCCAAATTTCCCTACTTTCAGCTCACCGTTCTCTCTTGTGCCTAGTTTTGCATTGAAGTCTCCCATTAACACCGTATATTGGGTTTTGGAGGAATGCATGGCTCTAGAGATATCCTCATACATTACCTCCACCTCCTCATCGGGGTGTGCCGAGATTGGTGCGTAAACCTGTATGACCTTCAGCGAATACCGTTTGGTGATTCTGAGTATAAGGTACGCAACCCTCGTCGACATACTCCCGATCTTTACAACGTTGTTAACGAGAGACTTGTGGACGATAAATCCGACACCTCCTTGGGACAGATGGTCGCCCTCCCGGTGATAGAGCAAATTGCCGGATTCGAGGATTACCGTGTCCTCCCCCTCTCTTCGGACTTCGGATAATCCTATAATATGCCAGCGCAACTTGTCTATCTCTTCTTCCAGCTCCAGGATCTTCTCGTCAGTCCTCAGGGTGCGTGCGTTGTACGTTACCAGGCCGAGTCGTCTAAGGTGGCAACCGAACCTCCACCGGAGATCCTTAGCACCCCCTGCCCCGCCGTTACCATGGTCGCCACCGTAGCCAGGAATAGCGGGGCCGCCGGGGACTGGAGGCCGTCTGTTTGTTGCTTTAATCATTGGGGGGTATTTGCCATAGTTGCCACGCTTGGCGAGCGGGTTGGCAACCGCTGTTTTTTTAATGTAATTTTGGCTATTATCAAGAAGATGCTGCTGCCCATCTCCTGCCTGTTTCCCTCTGTCGCCTTTTACGACACCCACGGGAGGATATGCGGTAGTGGATATTCTTGACCGCCACTACACGGCAAATATGCAAACGTAACTTGTCAGTAGCCCCTGCCCAATCGTTACCATGATGTCTACCGTAGTCAGGAATAGCGTGGCCGCAGGGGTCGGGAGGCCGTTTCTTCTTAACTTTCATTTCATGAGGGGATAGTTGCCACGCTTGGCGAGCGGAGTGGCAACCGCAGTTTTTTTTTATTGTAATCTTGCTGTTATCAGGAAGATGCTGCTGCCCATCTCCTGCCTGTTTCCTACTGTCATCTCTTAGGATACCCACGAGAAGATATTGAATAGTGGGTATTCTTAACTACTACTACACGGCACATCCATCATCATCATCATCAGAATCCAGAGGGTACTATTGTAGCTTCTTGTCATTCAAGTAGTCGGATATAGTAAGAACATCCTGTATGAGCAGTTTTTTAATTATTCTTAAAATTGATATATTATTTAAATTTTAAACGCAATGGGCAGCTCATTGAACAATTTAACCGACTGGTGCAGCGCACTGTGCCTTGTAACATTAAGTGTTAGCTTTGATGTAAATACGCTATTTAGGTCTTCGCGTTTGGTATTGAAAACGACCTTCTCTTTCAGTTTCAGTTACTAAGCTAGACAATGATATCATATACAGGCATAGCACCGTTAATATTTGTAATTTTAGAAAGTGCTCCCTGCTATCTACTGCGGTATACGTACAATGGTCTTTATTGTCCGCTTCTATGCAACAAACGCTTTATGGATATTGTACTCATGGGTATTAATTATCCCAATACTTGTTATATTATTATTATGTATCGTGTCCATAATTCCATTTCGGTTACAACTTCTCGACTTAAATAGCATCACTCCAGTATTGCTCTCGCTTATTATAAGATTGTGTAGTGTTATGCTACTTACATATCATTTTACATTATTTTAAATTCTATTTTCCATTCTGTTTCGATTTTCTGCATTCACCTCAAAACTGGATATTTTACATCACCTTTATTTCCATAGGATCCTGTAACGATTTTAAACCATAAGAACACAATAACAAATCATTTCTACTTCGTATTTTCACATTATTAGCACTTTTAAATTGGTGTCAATGGGAGTCTACCTTTTTTCGATCTTTTAGTTAGTTTTCCGTAACTCTACATTTTCGGGCTTTGTGTGGGCAGTTGCGCTACCTTTTTTCCTATATCAATAATATCTCATTTTTCACTTAAATCTTACCGTTTTCTTATTATAAACCTAAAACCAAAATTTGACATGTTTTGACATTGCTATTTATTTCGTTTCCATAGTAATTATATTCAAATTTGCTACCGATCTGTTGTTCCTATTTCGATAATTCCACATAAATACTCTTTTCTCTTGACCATTTACAAAAAATTTGCGTTTAATTTAAATAATTTTTCCGTTCTCTCTAGAAAGGTATAAAAGCCGAACAATCGGTGAAGAAAGGCAGTCTCGCTTCAGTTCGCGAATTGGAAGTATCTCCTAAAGGCCTTATCTCGGGGCCGCACTGCCCCGGGATCCTGCAGGCCTCCACCTACACGTGAAGTCTTCGGCGAAGCCTTCTTCAAGCGCGGAGCCGCACCACTCCGGAATCCAACAAGCCTCCATCTACCTCGGAAGTCGTCGGCAGTCTACTTCAAGCGCGGGGGCCACACTACTCCGGGCGCTACGACTGCTTACTCCAGGCGCCGAGTGCACCTACCGCCGGCGCTACCTTTGGGCGCTGCAACTGCTGGCTCTAAGCGTTGAGCGCCCCTACTCCAGGCGCTACGTGCGCCGGCTCCGGACGCTGCGTGTGCTGGCTCCAGGCGCTGCGTGCCGTCGCTGCTAAGAAACCTACCTCTAGAAGCGCAACCGGCGTGTGCTGGCTTCAGGCGCTGCGTGCCGTCGCTGCTAAGAAACCTACCTCTACAATCGCAACGTGTGTCGCTTCGACTTTTAGGCTCCACTACAACTCTATATTCCCCTATTCTCCTACCTTTATTTTTTTTGTAATCTAATTGTACTCTCACTTCATCCATCATCATCCTCATTTCATTTTTTTTAATTGTCGCTTCACGACATTTGGCGCCCAACGTAAAAGTCCTCTTTCTCTCTTAATTCTTCACCTTTACTGCGCCTTGTCCATTCCCTTTTGATTTAATTGCTCTTCCTTTCGTTCTTAACTCATTATTCATCATTCATTTATTCATCCTTTTCATACCTTCCAAATTCTTAAACAACACTTCATCTAGTGTTTCAACTTATCTGGTTTATATTTAAACCTACATTTCACACAACACTTACATTCATCACTTTAATATTTTTATTCTAGGTAACTTAAAGAGGTATAACTTTTCAATTAAATCTTTATTTCTTAAACTTAACTTTGAACTTTACACTTTATATAAAATTGTTTTTCAAAGCTGAAGCGAGACGATTCATAACTTTTCTAAGCATTTACTAACTGTTAATTTGTATATATGTATAAATATCTAAACATTTATTAACTGTTAATTTGTATATATGTATAAATATCACCATCATTCTCACCTTATTATTTTTATTTCTTTTAATTTGTTTGTTTGTTTGATGATCCAGTGTTCTTCAACACATCTTGCTTTAGGACCTCGAACTTTCGTTGGTTAATCTTCACTTTTTATTTCAGACACATCTCGCTAGTGATGTTGCTGATCTCTGTCTTTGAGCCCTACCGCTCTGGCCGTTCTTAATCTTTACTTAAGTCATAGCGACTAAAGCTTGCTTAAGATTGATTTCTTTATCTTTATCTTCACTTGGGAGCGGCTGACTACTCCCTTAATATTTTTTTTTTATCTTCACGCAGGAGCGGATGACAACTCCTTAAATAAGCCTGAATGTCCTTTCGAAAACACACTTTTAAGAGTGGTGTTTCTTCGACTAATTTTTTTTTTCCACGCAGGAGCCGATGACTACTCCTTAAATAAGCCTTAATGTCGTTTTGAAAACACACTTTTAGAGTGGTAGTCATTGAATGTGAACTCCACCCTTACCTGAATGGCAGATGATGAATGTAAGAGATGGTATATCTGACTTTGCCTGGTGATGTCTGTTTCTGCAAAGCTGTGTTTTTATGGTTTATTTTAGAATGTATATATCAAAATTTTTGCTGAGTCAAAATTTTTCCAGGGTCGGGGGGAAAATGTAGTGTTATGCTACTTACATATCATTTTACATTATTTTAAATTCATTTTTCCATTCTGTTTCGATTTTCTGCATTCACCTCAAAACTGGATATTTTACATCACCTTTATTTCCATAGGATCCTGTAACGATTTTAAACCATAAGTACACAATAACAAATCATTTCTACTTCGTATTTTCACATTATCAGCACTTTTAAATTGGTGTCAATGGAGTCTACCTTTTTTCGATCGTTTAGTTAGTTTTCCGTAACTCTACATTTTCGGGCTTTGTGTGGGCAGTTGCGCTACCTTTTTTCCTATATCAATAATATCTCATTTTTCACTTAAATCTTACCATTTTCTTATTATAAACCTAAAACCAAAATTTGACATGTTTTGACATTGCTATTTATTTCGTTTCCATAGTAATTATATTCAAATTTGCTACCGATCTGTTTTTCCTATTTCGATAATTCCACATAAATACTCTTTTCTCTTGACCATTTACAAAAAATTTGCGTTTAATTTAAATAATTTTTCCGTTCTCTCTAGAAAGGTATAAAAGCCGAACAATCGGTGAAGAAAGGCAGTCTCGCTTCAGTTCGCGAATTGGAAGTATCTCCTAAAGGCCTTATCCCGGGGCCGCACTGCCCCGGGATCCTGCAAGCCTCCACCTACACGTGAAGTCTTCGGCGAAGCCTTCTTCAAGCGCGGAGCCGCACCACTCCGGAATCCAACAAGCCTCCATCTACCTCGGAAGTCGTCGGCAGTCTACTTCAAGCGCGAGGGCCACACTACTCCGGGCGCTACGACTGCTTACTCCAGGCGCCGAGTGCACCTACCGCCGGCGCTACCTTTGGGCGCTGCAACTGCTGGCTCTAAGCGTTGAGCGCCCCTACTCCAGGCGCTACGTGCGCCGGCTCCGGACGCTGCGTGTGCTGGCTCCAGGCGCTGCGTGCCGTCGCTGCTAAGAAACCTACCTCTAGAAGCGCAACCGGCGTGTGCTGGCTTCAGGCGCTGCGTGCCGTCGCTGCTAAGAAACCTACCTCTACAATCGCAACGTGTGTCGCTTCGACTTTTAGGCTCCACTACAACTCTATATTCCCCTATTCTCCTACCTTTATTTTTTTTGTAATCTAATTGTACTCTCACTTCATCCATCATCATCCTCATTTCATTTTTTTTATAAAATTGTAAATACCTTTTAAAAATTTAAATATATTGTTTTCTGGCTCTACTTTTGTTGTTTTGTTGTTCTTAGGTTAGGTTCTATTTTTTATTCTTTATTGTCGCTACACGACAATTGGTAATAGTAAAGTCTCGGATTGGGGGCGACTAAATCTAGTCCAGTTTAATCCTCAGAAGACACAAGTTTGCGCGTTTACCGCTAAAAAGAACCCCTTTGTCGTATCTCCTCAGTTTCAAGGTACTCCCCTTGTTGCCTCAGCCAGTATCGGAATCCTCGGCGTCGACATATCGAGTAACGTGCAGTTTCGTGGTCACTTGGAAGAGAAGGCCAAATTGGCCTCTAAAAAGCTTGGCGTGCTCAGTAGAGCGGGACAGTATTTCATGCCGGCTCAACGCCTGCAACTTTACAAGGCGCAGGTTCGGAATACTGTTCCCATCTCTGGGCTGGGGCTCCCCAGTGCCAGCTCCTTCCACTTGACCGCATTCAGCGCAGAGCGGCTCAAATCGTCGACGACCGAGTCCTTTCCGATCGGCTCGACTCATTGGCACTGCGAAAAGATGTTGCATCTCTTAGCATTTTCTTTCGCATCTACCATGGGGAGTGCTCTGAGGAATTGTTCGGATTAATCCCAGCCGCCAAATTTCAAGAACGCACATAGCGGCGGAACTCCCGATACCATCCACACCATCTGGATGATTGGCGGTCCACCACTGTGCGATTTAGAAGATGTTTTCTTCCTCGCACAACTTCCTTGTGGAATAGTTTACCACCAGCGATTTTTCCGGACCGATACGACTTAGGGACCTTCAAGAAAAGAGCCTATATCTTTTTAAAAGGCCGGCAACGCATCTGCTATTCCCCTGGTGTTGCGGTTGTTCATGGGCGGCGGTAGTCACTTACCATCAGGTGAGCCGCATGCTCGTTTGCCCCCTCTCCTATAAAAAAAAACTTAGTAAATAATGTCAAAGCTAGATTAGCTTTTATTTCGAGTTCCTCAATATTTTTGGAAATATAGCTGGAACGTGGTCTATCACGTATTATTTTACATCAGGTGTAAACGGGATGGTTATACCATCTATCGAACGTAATGATATCTTTCTGGCATTTCGTATAGTCAATGCAACAATACCCACGGGTCGAAGATGTATAGTCGTTTCTCTTAAGCCACAATCGCAATTGTTACAAGTGGAAACAAAACAATGAATAAAACGCAGAAATAGGTTAAATAAATTTATTGATATAATTTTTGTTATCACAGAAATGTATAAGGTACTTTTTGGACATATACCACAATGGAAATACAATTAACAGTAAAAAGTTTCAAAACAAAAACACACAGACCACCAGTTAGCACTAACGTAAATAGCTAATGTAGACGGAACGTGACGTTGTTGGAGTAAGTAGTTGACACATGATTATAAAGTAATTGACCAAGATATTTAGGCACTGATATTTCTTGATTGCTAAACTGACACTGAGATTGTTGACATCCCCACGTAGTGCCTACCACCATCCACTCCTCCAGCCAGAGGACCAGCCGCCGTAACCTCTGTGGCCGCCGTAGCCTCTGTGGCCGCCGTAGCCACCGTAGCCACCGAGACCGCCGTAACCGCTGCTGTAGTACGGCGAGTATACCACCGGCCGTGAGTAGACCACTGGCGAAGAATACGAGTACGGCGACCAGCCAGAGCGTATGTAGCCGGCCGAGGCTACGCCCAGAATGGCAATAACAGCAAAGATGCAGGCCTGGGAACGAAACAAGGGCAATTTAAAATATTATGGCACATTTTTTGACTTCGATATTATTTAAAGTGATTGAACTGAGTGTTGTAACTGTTCCTGTGTTTCTGACATTGCGACCATGCCATTGCTTTCATTTGCATTCAGCAATTAAGAGTAAACCGGAAACAATGTCTAGAAATATGTTATAAAAAATAATATCTAGGTAACAGGAATTTTAATTATTAATGCTATAAAATCCCAATTAATTAATTCATTTGGTAATAATGAGTATTCTCAAGTAGAAATGGAAATATGTTCTACAGTTGTAAAGATTAAAAAATCAGTTAGCTCTAAATTAAATGAATAATATAAATCAACAACTTACGAAGAATTTCATTTTGGTAGTTGTTGACTGCTTCAGGAGCGATGAGTTAGTACGAAGTGCGAAGCGAGTATTCTCCCTTATATACCACTATACATCTCGTCACCGAGGATAAATATGTGACGTAGCCTTAATGGGCCTAAACAACAGTTCAACAAGCTTGTACAACTGGTCGAGAAGAAACACTGCATTATAGATAATTTTATTCACTGTATGACGTGTATTGGAGGACGGGCCTCTCCTTTTAGTATCGTAATGGGCTTATTTCACATAGTTGCATCGTAGTTTCTCGCTCTGCAACTATTGCTCCTCTCGTATTAACCATTTGCAGGTTATTTCGAGGTAAATCGGTAATGAATATGTATATCGATGTTTTGTTTACGACAACAGACGAAATGGAATCATTGTTGATTATTGCGTAGGCGTCAGAATGCCAGCTTTGCCAGGTCACCGGCTTAATATTAACGATCTTCTATAAATCACTTTGTAGATTTAAAACTAAATCCATATAAGGCTTACTTAACCTTCGATTTAGAATATTGTTTTGTATACAAAATTAATAGATTCACTCAATACAGTTAATGCAAATATGAAGTAGATAAAGTAACTCTAAAAAATAAAATAATAATTACTTGTCTACGTCGTCCTCCAAATTTGGGAAATAGCAAATAGTTTACTTAATATGTTTTTGATTATAGAACAAGTTTATCCAGAAGGACAAGGATTATAATGCGCAAGTGTATGCGTGAGTGCGTAAGCACAGGTGACAAGGCGCAGGACCGGCTGTACGTGCTTTCCGAGGCAAGGTGTTGAAACACCGCCAATTTACTGACTCCGGGCTACTACTAAGAATATCTTGACGGAAAAACTCAATAACTGATTTTTTGTCTCGACCTGGAATTCGAACCCGAGACCTCATAATCAGCAGTCGTGTTTACGATCACTACACCAACGCGGCAGTCAGTAAACAAATATTAGATGTTATAAATAATATCACTGAGCTGTCTTTATTTAAATATATTAAGTGGCGAAATATTTATAACAAAATACAATATTTATGACATAAAAACTGGTCTGACTTTAAATTAACTTTAGTCTGTATTATTTTAACTCAATTAATATTTATTTAATAATGGCTAACAAAAAATTTATGACCATATCAAAGTAGGCAAAAAAAAATAATTATTTAAACTCATATTCAAATTTAAAAACGGATTTGCTATTTGTTGTTCCAAGCTGGCGTCACTATATCATTTAAATTTAGAACAGTGCACCTGGTACTAGGTGGTACGACTCCTTTACTACGTAGGAGTTTGTCTGGGTTTTTGGGAGTGCCTGTACTGCTGTGTTTCGGTTTGAACTGTATACTCTTAGAGATCTAGTAGAATTATGGGCTACGAGTCCACAGAGGTGACAACGCATATTTAAACTGCTTTGTGTGAAGTTGGTTACACGTGTACATTTATTTAAAGAATAAGTGTGACAAAGGAGAACACAGTCCACTTTATGGTGAGTGGATACTGTGGCCTATAGATATCTACATTTATCCTCGATTAAGAATCAAAATGCAGATGCATTGTCACCCCTGAGGATTAAGATGGAATACCTCGTGTCCAGTAAAAAGGGTCTCCGATTCTCTATACTCACCATACTAATAATAGGTAAATATATATATTCAAGACCCAGTGGTAAAAAATAAAAATGGAAAAAGTAATAATTTATTTGACAGTTCTCACACTAAACGCGCAGACCTGTATCGTGAGAGATACATATACACAGATTAACACAAGTAAACTTAATGCTCGGCAGAGTTTACAAAGATGAATTTTCCTTTTCTTTAAATATCTTCCTTATTTTGTTCTTCGTATAGAAAGATAAATATATATTAATATAACAATTATTAATTTGTTTATGTATACATTACAGCATATTAAAGTCCACTGCTGAGTATAGGCTTTGCCAATAGATTTCCTCATACGGGAGACGCCTGGCCACGCCTGGCAAGCGGGTTGGCAACCGGAGTTTTTGATTTAATTTTTCATCAGATAAAAGGAAGATGCTACTGTCCATCTCCTGGTTCGGTTTCTTTCTATTGTCTCTTACGACACCGAAGGGATGGTATGGGGTAGTATTTAGTGAATATATTTACACCACCACTACAGTGTATAATATATCAACTTTATTATTATTTAAAAAAAAATCTGGTGTTAATCTCTCTTTGAGTATAGAAACGCAATCCTTTCGTTAAATATATTTTATATTTTCATCATAAATCCCCCTGTTCCCAAATGCCATGAAAATTTTTGTGGTAGAGCCATAGTCCTTAGCTACATAGTCGGCTTGACCGGAGAAGGGCCACGCTGTTACAGAGTACCAGCATAAAATATAAGCTTAACGCTGCTATGTTTCATATGGTGTGTGTTTAGAACCGGATACCCTTATACTGGAAACGAGGCATTCCATCTTAGTCCTCAGGGGTGACAACGCATCTGCATTTTGATTCGTAATCAAATACAGATGTAGATGGCTATGAGCCACAGCAAACACTTACCATCAGAATGACTATGTGCTCGTGCGTCACCCTTATACTATAAAAAAGAAACAATATAAAAAACTGACTGAACTGAACTGAACTCCTATTTTGAATGATATTTTTATGTTACATATATGCATAAATTAATTTAAAATTTTCAATTTTCGCAACCTATACTAATAATTTTTTCCGATTACGTTACTTTACAAACGTTACTCATTTATAGAAAATAATAACGATGTTGTAACTAATACATGTATGTCATTATACGCTAAATGAAATTTTAAAATTAGACAAAAACTGCATACTTAACAAAAGTGTAAAATTTTGCTGTTAAAAATATTACATAAGGAATTTCGTTTTTATCGGACAGACTTAAATCTTAAAAGCCTAAAACATTATTAATTGCATACTAAGCTTTGCCAACTCATACTCAATTTAGTTAACCGTAGATTTACCTTCAACGCCGTGCACAAAATAATAAAATTCAACTAAAAATTTCATCGGTACTGGCTGGGATCGAACCTGATTTGCTTAAATACTGTTTGAATTAACAGCGAGCGCTTCGCCCCTGAGCAACTACACTTCATGTTGATAAGATGGTGTTTTATCCCACGAATTCATTTAAAACAAAATAAATATAACTTTGCAATGACAAAGCTACTTACAGGAACAGATCTAAAATTCGGAGAGGGTCAGAGACTCAAGACTTTTATCGCAATACTTTATGACACAAAACTGCCAAATAATTATTTATTCTTCTTCATCATCAACCCGTGTAAGTCCACTGCAAGTTACGTACCTCTCCATTCTAGGGCTCAATTCAAAAGGTTTAACATATATATAACATATTGGTTAATTCAGAGCCATACATAAAATATCCGGTGCGGCAACGGTACACGGGCGGCAACTTCACAGATGCGAGACGTCTTGTATGTGATACCTATGATCCGCGAAATAAATGATAATGATTATGATTATTATGAATCGAAGTGAACGTTACCTACTTAATTTTATTTAAAATATCATATTGAAGGTCTGTTTTATGATGAAATCTTTTTATGATGAAATTACACCTTACAATTATAAAAATATCAGTACTATTACTGTTTGTGTTAGAACAGTAGTGTGGTTTATAAAATATAATCAATTAGCCTCAAAACACTAAACGAGGTAGAGCCATGCTGCAGCTATATCAGTAGTATAGCTGTAGCACGAATGGGTCGGCTCGACCGGCGAAGGGCCACGCTCTCACAGAATACCAGCGTCAAATAGCAGCTGTGTTTCGTAAGGTGAGTGTAGAGAACCGGAGATCCTTCTTACTGGAAATGAGGCATTCCATCTTAGTCCTCACGGGTGACAACGCATCTGCATTTTGTTTAATGTAGATGTCTATGGGCCACAGCAACCACTTACCATCAGGTAGACTGTGTGCTCGTTTGTCACCCTTATCCTATAAAAAAGCAATAAAACCTCAAATTAAATTAATTACTAATAAAAAATCTATGCGGACGAAGTCTCGGGCACAGCTAGTTATATAAATAAATATCTAATGTGATTTGGATAAATACTTATATCGGTTTTACAATATTTATTTTAAATTTTAAATTTACATAATACATAATCACTCACGCCTGTCACCCAGAGGGATAGGCAGAGACTATGGACTTCCATTTGGCACGATCCTGACACACCTCTCTCGCTTCCTCCACATCCATATACCTACGCGTGCACGCTCGTCGGTTAAAGGTACTCTTGATCTCGCCGATTTGGTCGATAAAATTTCACCTATGGCGACCCTTCCCGACTCTGCCGTTCACCTCTACAATATAAATTTGCTTTGTCACTCTTTTCTCATTCATTCTTTCTACATGACCAAACCACCGAAGCATTCCTTTCTTAATCTTGGTCACCACATCATCTTGCAATTTAATTTATTAACTATAAAAACGTTATGATATAAAACGAGTATGAAGTTTCTCCAAGTGTCAATGTAAATTATTTGATGGCCCATGGCGCAATGGCTTGGCATTGAGTGGCGGCGCTGAGGGCTGCGAGTTTGAATCTAGCACGGAACAAGTATTCGTATGACCTACAAGTGATTGTTCCGGTTTAGGTTGTTTTTCTTGTGCAATTATATTTGTAAACTGCCTCCACGATACGTGAGAAAATCCTAGTGTGGAGGTATCGCTTTTGTAAGAAAACTATTTAATGGCTATCACATAAGTTAGATTGTACGCTTCGATATTCTGTTAATTTTTATAAAATTACAAATAAACAAGCTAAAACGAAATATTTGTTGTTCCGACTCAACTGTTTCAACTGTTTCCGGCTCAAAGTCTTTTAATCTGTGTGCGAGATAATTCGAAATGTAACACAAACATAGAAGCTCTTCTAAATACGAAAATCGGTCGGTAATTTTTCAATAGGGCGTTGTTACTTTTCTTAAAGCACAAGGAAACCATACTTTCTGCTCCAGTGCATTGTGTGAAGGTCAGATAGAGGCAGAAAGATAGAAAGATAAATGTTATTTTTTACTACATCGTTGTTTTAAAATTAATATCAGGGGTAATTAATTACGGTGTAGAAAAACCATAACATCCAATCATATTAATGTACATCAAATTATATAACAAATCATAAATCACAATTTATTACTCTTCATAATGAATGCATGGTACGGTGTGAACAGAGAGTAAATGATAAATAAGGCCTGTTACACATAGCACTCGAGCGTGATGCTAGCGATGTTATATTTAGATTTTATGAATACAGTTAATTAGTTACAGTATATATACGTCCCACTGCTGGGCACAAGCCTCTCATTTATAAGAGGGTTTTAGGACAAGAAAGTGTCCGCCGCGCTGCCCTAATGCATGTTAGCGAACTTCACACGTCTTCGAAATTTTTTTCTTCTTATTTCTCAGACATGCAGATTTCCTCACGATGTTTTCTTTCACCGCCGAGCAAGTGGTAAATCGATACTTAAAATTGTAATTAACAATTTCATTGGTACCGGCGGGGATTGAACCATTGTTACTCGCGTACTGTGAAATTGACAGCGAGCACTTAGCCCCTGAGTTACCATGGCTTTATGATTACAAGGCGGTATAAGTAAAGACGTTAAGTTTATTAATTAGAAATGTGACTTGTTCAGATTAAGTTGGGTACAAATGCTAAAATATATACATTTGGACACAAAACATCACGTTTGATCTAACAAACTAACGTTAGATATTGCCTTCACTTAAGCAAGCCACTGAATTAACTGTATATAATAGAGATTAATATGTATGTAATATATATTATATAATAATAATAATAAATAAGGTGTTATAGTGGCCCAGCATTAGCTTATAAGCTTATAACATATAAAAAGGGACTGAACCTAAAATTTTGTCCTTCAAAGAACCTTTCCTTTAATTTGGATAAATAGATGACAGCACTCTATACACGGTCCTAGCCCTTTTTAGGGCATCTTACTGCTTACGGGATAAAGCTAATGGTCACGGGAGAGTTGCTTAGCTTTTTAATTAGATAATACAATCCTACCTTCATTATTACAACCTGTCACAAGTCCACTGTTGAACATAGGCCCCACCTTATGTTGTGCTCTGTCGCGTCTTACAAACCTACGGGTTTATATGCGGTAGTGTACTTTATAGAATAAGGTGAGGAAAACGAGCACACAGTCCCCATGATGGTTAGCCGCTATGGCCTATACACATCTACATCTAACTTCGATTAAGTATCAAAATGTAAATGCGTTGTCACCGCTGATGGAAAGTCTCGTTTCCAATAAAAAGGGTCTTCGGTTCTCTACACTCACCATACGAATCACAGCGACTCTTAGCTGCTATTTTACGCTGGTATTCTATGTTAGCATGGTCCTTCTCTGATCGAGCTAACTAATTCGGGCTACGGCAATAATATAGCTGCAATATGGCTCTACCACGTATAAAACTGCTGTTTATTCGTGATTGAAAAAACGTTTCTCAAATGAAATTGTGGTCATTCGGAAGTATTTACATATATGGTACGATGGTAACAGTATAAGCGTTAATTAGATTTTAATTTAAGCAAGTTTGGTATTTTCCTACAATAATAATTAACCATTACTTAATTGACGGCTCCATGGCGCAGTGGCTTAGCAATGAGTTGCGGCATTAAGGGTTGCTGGTTCGAATTCCGCATGGAACAAGTGTGTGTATTGAATACAAATAATTGTTCCGGGTCTGGATGTATGTCCTTCTAAAGTGTATGTATGTAAACTGCCTCCACGATACAAGAGAAATTCCTAGACTTACGTAATTAGTGAGTGGTGAATTTTATTATAATAGGTCTTTACCTATGAAATTGCCGTTCTGCAGTACTGGCCATTTCAAATGAAAATAATTTTTGTTTGGCTAAGAATTCTAATTTCAAATTAATTTTATTTTAAAAGCATGAACGAAAAAAAATTTTACGTGGTAGAGCCATGCTGCAGCTATATTAATAGTATAGTTGTAGCACGAATTGGTCGGCTCGACCGGGGAAGGACCACGCTCTCACAGAATACCAGCGTAAAATAGCAGCTTAATGCTGCTGTGTTTCGTATGGTGAGTGTAGAGAATCGGAGACCCATTTTACTAGAAATGAGGCAATCTATCTTAGTCCTCAAGGCTGACAACGCATCTGTATTTTAATTCACAAACGAGGATAGATGCAGATGTCTATGGGCTACAGCAACCACTTACCATCAGGTGGATTGTGTGCTCGTTTGTCACCCTAATTATATAAAAAAATGAACTTATTTTTTCAAAATTAGTCATTTGTATATTGATTAGCGTTATATTTTCATCACATTTGAATCTTTTTCATTATTATGGGTACGGTAAAAATTCGAGTAATTATGGAATATGAGTACCTTCATGGCAGCAACGCGGCACAAGCAACATCATCAACGCTTACGGAGCTAATACTATAAATGAACGCAACATTTGTTAAATGAACCCCGTCCGATAACTTTGGTTGACAATGACGAATTAAAGGCGATTGTGGAAGCTGATAATACTAAATCTACGGCCGAATTAGCGGCAGCTTTCGACGTCAGCATCTAAACAATATTGGTCCATTTGCGTCAAATTGGCAAGGTAAAAAAGCTTGACAAATGGGTGCCCCACGAAGTCGATGACCGCCAGCGCAAGGTACGCGTCGTGACGTGCCTCGCAATGTTCACCAGGCACTCAAACGAAGGAATTTTGAACCGAATTGTTGTTTACCTGCGACGAAAAATGGATTCTGTTTGACAATCGCAAGTGCTCAGCAACTTGGTTTTAGATTCTGGTTCAGCACCTAAACAATGCCCTAAACGAAAACTTAACCCTAGAGAAGTGATGGTCACTGTTTGGTGTTCTAGCGCCGGTATGATTCATCACAACTTCTTACCAAACGAGTTAAGCATCAAAGTACATATTTAGGTCACTCTATCAAGTCCAGAGATAAGCTCAAACTTGACATACCTAGTTCTACTCTTCGAGGAGTTCCACTGCATTCAAAGAAGTGCACCACTTCATCACTCCATAAAGTCCAAGACGTATCATCATCATCATAATCATCATCATCATCATTATCATTACAGTCCTTTACAAATCCACTGCTGAACATAGGCCTCCCCCAAAGGAATGCCACAAAGCACGGTCAAGAGCCACCTGCATCCATTGACTTCCTGCATATCTTACCAGGTTGTCACTCCATCGTGTGGGGCGTGGGGTTATTATGCTTACCACTCTATGCGGACTAGATAAATCTACATCATAAGCAACTAAAACCACTTTTTTATGTAAACATTACAATTAATCGATTAAAAAAAATTTATAAGTTCAACGATCATTTATCTTTTTTTTTATAGGATAAGGGTGACAAACGAGCACACATTCCTCCTGATGGTAAGTGGTTGCTGCGGCCCATAGACATCTACATCTATCCTCTATTACAAATCAAAATGTAGATGCGTTGTCACCCGTGAGGTCTAAGATGGAATGCCTCATTTCCAGTAAAAAGGGCCTCCGACCACCTGCACTCACCAAGCGAAACGCAGAGGTAAACCTCTACTTCACGCTGGTTTTCTGTGAGGTCGTGGTACTACCCTGGTTCGAGTTGGCCCATCAGTGCGACTGCAAAAGCTGCCACGTGGCTCTACCACTGTTAAAATCTTTTATCTTTCTGACAATGTGCTTTTTATATCATTTATATGTTCAATAAGATTGATAGATACGATTTTATGCGATAAAATGTTGGAATCTTAATTTTTGGGCGCTAGTAGGACATATCCACGCGCTTTGCGCTTAACACTAGAAGCGCCGCCGTCCCATTTTTGTCCCACCCGCAAGTTTGATCTTCTCTCTCTCTCTCTTAGTCGATGCAACTTTTGGACTTTTATTTATTTTATTTAGTTGTTAAGCGTCAAACTATTATTGTTATAAAATGTTTTCAATTATATAATAATAATAATAAGGCGTAGGGAAGTGACGACCCCATCGCCCGCTGACGTAACAGTTAAGTGACAAAACTGCTATGTCAGCGCAGTCAGTCAGTGCCTTGCCAAGAGGTGTGAGCGCCGTGCCTCGGCAGTATTGAGGGTGCAAAGGCCCGTTTGTGCTTACGGCCACACTATTAAACGGCGCCGGGTCTGGGCGTCTCCCGTTAATTGACGCCCAATTTAATGGATGATGGAAGATAATAGAACGCGCATAGGGCCGCTGCCTGGGGGTCGCCGGGGCGCGTCTGGAGCTGGCGCTGGACGTGACAGCATGCGAGCCGCCAGCCGAGCGCGAGGTGCTGCACGACCACCTAGCAGCCCCTCGCGTCCATCATCCCCACCAGATGGCTTGGTGTCGGCGGGGTCCTCTCGGACTCGGCAAGCGGCACCCGCCGCTGGTGGAGTACGCCGCATGCGTTGGACAAAAAATTTGAACATAAACGCATTGCGGGCGTACTATAGGGCGAAAGGGGAAGAAACTGGAGGGATAGCGTATCGGGCTCGGATGCATCGCTTTTTTGCTGAGCTTGAGTCGTCAGTTCCCGTCACGGAGCAAAACCTGGCAGACCGAGTTCGGTACATCATACGCTCGAAAATATTTGATGATGCCGAACTCGAACGACTACGACATGAGGCTATTCCCTCATCGAATGAACCGGCTATAGCTGGGGATGCGGCTCTTCAGGCCACAGACCAGCAGCCACATATAGAGGGCGCCATGGATCTCCCTGCTCTGGTTGATTCAGGCGATGATGGAATGGTCACCCAAGAACTAGAGCAGATGAGGAGTAAATTGGAGGAGGCGATTGTGGAAACGCGCAGTACGCCTCTCGAAAATCGACCGCAACTCCCGCGCATACCCCTAAGCAAGCGGAATCGGGCTGTCGTGAGGGCTCTCAACCCAATGCTGGTGACCTATTTGGAAGCCAGCCGGGACCTTTGCGAGACGGACTCAATTCTTTTTGGCGCCGCACTGGCAGTTTGCCGTATTGTTGGCGCCAAACTTCCCACGGCTGGACGCGCTACTAGACAAAGTAGCGCCACCCCAGCCTGGAGAATAAGGATTGAGGACCGTATCGTAAAGGCAAGAGCCCTCATCGGCAGGCTGATAAGCTTCAGGTCGGGCAATAATAGGCCGCGAATTGTGCGCACCGTCAGAATGGCGTTTGCTGGGACAAATATCAGTTTGTCCCAGCCGGATATAACGCAAAAACTGACGGAGCGCATAGACGACCTGAAGCAGAGAATCGCTGCGTAGGGGAAGCGGATTCGGCGATATACCGAGAGGTCGACACGGTTCAACCAGAATCGTCTCTTCCAGAGTGATCAGAAGAGGCTATATAAATCATTGGAGCGACCAATGGTACGTGGAACGGGCCAAGCACCGAATCAGGCCGACACTGTCGCATTCTGGCGCGGCCTGTGGTAAGAGCCCGTAAACCACAGCGAGGGCCCTTGGACGGAAGTTGTGGTGAGTCAGTGTGCGAATCTTACGCCCATGGACCCCGTCATTATAGCGCCGGACGATGTAGCTGAGGCGGTCCGAAGGGCCCCGAACTGGAAAAGTCCGGGGCTCAACGGGCTGCATCACTACTGGCTGAAGGGGTTCGTGGTGTGTCACGCTGTGCTCGCCCGACAATTTCAAGAGGCTCTCGACCAAAAGTCGCTCCCGAGCCTCTTCAATACTGGGATCACTCATTTGGTTCCTAAAGACCGGGATACCATAGACCCGAGCAAATACCGCCCCATCACGTGTCTACCCACGATATATAAGACACTAACATCCATTTTGAGCGCGAGAATCACTCGTCACCTGAACTCAAATCAGGTGATGTCGCGCGCTCAAAATGGATGTCGGGGCGGTGGTCGTGGAACCAAGGAACCACTCCTCATTGACGCGGTCATTGGCAAAGTGGTTAAACGCAACCGTCGGAACCTATCCGCCGCCTGGATAGACTACAAAAAGGCATTCGACTCGGTGCCTCATACATGGCTGAAGAGGGTCCTCGAGCTGTACAAGGTTGACTGTACAGTTAGAGACTTCCTCGGGCAGTGTATGGGGCAGTGGAGTACGATCCTTTGTCATCTAGGCGAGCGGATGACGGCTGCGGAGAACCACATAAGGATAAGAAGGGGTATCTTCCAGGGCGATTGTCTGAGTCCAATCTGGTTCTGCCTTTCTCTGAACCCTCTCAGTACCTTACTGGAGGGCTCCGGGAGGGGATTTCAGCTTCGGAGGGGAGGTACAAAAGTGACCCACCTTTTCTATATGGATGATCTCAAGTTATTCGCCTCCAGTCGCTCTCATCTTGTGGAATTGCTAAACATCACTTGTGATTTTAGCAATTCTATTGGAATGGGGCTGGGGACGGATAAGTGTGCGGTCCTCCATGTTGAAAGGGGAAGGGTTGCTAACTCTGAGAGCATAGATTTATCTATGCCCATCAACATAAGGACCCTTTCCGAGGCTGAAACATACCGATACCGGGGTATGTCACAGAACATCGGTGTTGATGAGGCGGGTATGAAACAGTCAGTTTGCGATGTGTTTTATGCACGCTTGACCAAAGTGCTTAACAGCCTTTTGTCCGGTGTGAATAAGACGCACGCATATAACGGTTGGGTCATGCCTGTTCTCATGTATACCTTTGGCATACTTAGGTGGACTCAGACCGAACTAAACGCTCTGGACAGAAAAGTCCGCACTATAATGACGTCCCACAGGATGCATCATCCGAGATCGTCAGTAATGAGGCTGTACTTGCCGCGGAAGCATGGTGGGCGCGGCTTTTTAAGCGCGCTTACCATGCATAATCGCGAAGTGTGCAGCCTCCGTAATTACTTTCTGACGAGAGCGGATGATCCATACTATAGGGACGTTATTTCTTGTGATAAAGGACTGACCCCTCTATACTTAGCCAACGAGCAATGGCAAGACCCAGCACTACAGTGCATTTCCGACCGGGAGGCCGTATGGAAGGAGAAGGAGCTCCACGGGAGGTTCTACAAGGCTCTACATGAGCCTTTCGTAGACACAATCGCCTCCCTTCACTGGCTACGTTTCGGTGACCTCTTTGGGGAAACCGAGGGTTTTGTCTGGGCGATACAGGATCAGGTTATTAAGACCAACAATTATCGGAGATACATCCTAAAAGATGGCGCCGTCGACATCTGTCGAGCTTGTCGCCATCCCGGTGAGTCACTTAGGCATGTCATCCTTGGTTGTTCGGCGCTTTCTAACTCTGAGTATTTGCACATACACAATCTAGTAGCCAGGATTCTACACCAGGAGCTCGCTCTGAAATACGGCCTCGTGGATCGGAAACTGCCGTATTATAAATATTTGCCGGAAGCCGTGCTCAAAAATGACCGCGCCAGGCTCTACTGGGACCGGGCCATCATCACAGACAGGACTATTCTTGCGAATAAGCCTGATATTGTGCTGATGGACCGGGCACAGTCAAGGATCTTTTTGGTCGACATTACCATTCCTTATGACAAGAACCTTGTGAAAGCCGAAACAGATAAGGTGACAAAATATCTGGACCTGGCTCACGAGGTTACCGGCATGTGGGGTGGTCTGCCGACCGAAATTATTCCTGTGGTCGTTTCTGCGAACGGGTTAATCCCAGTCAGCCTCCCGGGTCATCTGAGGCGACTGGGACTCCGTGACGGACCGCTCCAGGCTCAAATGCAGAAGGCGGTGCTCCTCGATACCGGCCGCATCGTCTGCCGGTTTCTTTCCCTTTCCCCCTAACCCTCGGCCGTCTGGTCTCCCCTGCCGAGGGCTTCCATCTGGTTGGGTTTTTATATATTTATGTATTTTTTATGTATTTATTTTATTTTATTCATATTTATGCATGTTTACCATTTTCATTTACAATTATATATTTATACTGCCCAACCAGATGAGAAAACTTTATAGATACCCCAAAATAATAATAATATTTATTTATTTCTCCCACTTTTTATACAGTTTCATTTCTTACATAAATAGTTTAAGAGTTTTAAGTTGTTGTGGGAGACAGGAGCCCAAACTAGGTATCCCTGTGCTATGGGTCTCCTGGCTCCCCCTCTTGGTTTTATTACAATTCGATGAATATATACCTAGACATGAAGTGAGCGTTGCCTGTGAAGATCGAATATAAGATTTCTTAGGTGTAAATAACAATAAAAGGCATATTGATTAAAATTGCATTATGTTTAAAATTGAAGTATATAATCAAAATGTTATATAAAAGCATATACGTATACATATATAAATATACATGAATGTGCGTGTGTGTGTGGTCATGCGTGCGTGCGAGCGTGCGTGCGTGCGTGCGTGCGTGCGTGCGCGCGCGTGTGTGTGTGTGTGTGTGTGTGTGTGTGTGTGTGTGTGTGTGTGTGTGTTTCTATCTCACTATTCCGCTATTTCAGTAAATTCTCTGTTTCTTCGTAATCTAATTTCATAAGCCAATCTGTTAACTTTTTTTTACATTTATATTTTGTTAGTTGAAAAATTGAGTGTTATCTATTAATTTTATTATATAATCTGCCTATTCTGTACCCATAAAACTTTTGCGCGAAAGTAGATTTTGCTTGTATCGTTTCGCATACCTCATAGTTTCTTCTCCTGATTTGTATTAAATTAGGTGTGAACTCAGTGCAAGTGTGTTTTTTTAAAATTGTAGACAATATATATAATTGCCGTACTGTAAGCACTTTAGCTTCCCTGAATAAACTGGTAGTTGAGAAAAATTTTGGCTTATAAAGTGCAACTTTTAGAATCATTCGTTGAGCTCTTTCCAATTCAAGCATGTGTGTCTTATTGGAACCTCCCCAAACGGTAATACCGTAGGTTAATATAGATTGGCACAAAGATATATAAACAGTTTTTAACAAAGTCCAATTTGTGACATGTCTTAAATTTTTAAAAATGTAAGTAAGTTTTCTGACTTTTTGGGTTAAATTTCTTATGTGCGCTTTGAATTTAAGATTATTATCTATTGTTATACCTAAGTATTTCATTTCTTGTGTATTTATTATATTAAAGCAGTTGCAGTTTGAACTAGGAAATTGATAACATGAATGAGCTATAATTTTATAATTGTTTTTTTTTATATAGGAGAGGGGGCAAACGAGCATGCGGCTCACCTGATGGTAAGTGACTACCGCTGCCCATGAACAACTGCAACACCAGGGGAATCGCAGATGCGTTAATATATTTTGGTAATTTGCGAATCGAAAACGTAATATATTTGGTTTTATCAACATTAAGTGAAAGTGAATTTATGGCTAGCCACTGACAGACGGAATTAAAACCTTCGTGTGCAATATTAAAAACTTCTTCCCATGAATCCCCATAAAAAGTTAGTGTAGTATCATCGGCATACGATATTATTTTACAATTTTGTATATTTAAGTTACAATGTTCATTAATGTAGCATAAAAACAGCGTTGGGCCAAGTATACTGCCTTGTGGGATGCCGTAACTAATTGGGTGTTCATCGCTTACTATGTTACCTATCCTAACACGCTGTGTTCGATTATGTAAATAATCCATAAGAAGAAGTAACTGCTTATCCCTTATGCCCAACATTTCTAGTTTTTCAGTAAACTTATCGAAAGAGACTGTATCAAACGCTTTTTGGAGGTCAATAAAAATGGTTAGACATTTTTTTTACTATCCAATTTCTCAACAATAAAACTTGTTAATATAACAATAATAGTTTACGAAAAAAAAATCAATTTACCTAGAACTATACCGCTGGGTCATTTTTGTCCCGTTGCTGTTTTAATGAATAATTCGATGTACGGTCTGCGCCCTAGGGAGTTTATATTATGCCTATGAGTTCGTGTGCCTATGAGCCTATGAGTTTATATTATGGGTCAGGTAGACCAGAAGATCAACAGCTGATCGACCCCGAAAACCGTATTGGCGGTCACTAATCAGCTGGTGATCCTCAAGGTACCGGATGAGCTGGCAGTTAATAACGGATTCCATTATTTTGGAGAACAAGGAGGTGATCGCGATAGGCCTATAGTTGGATGGGTCTGAGCGGTCGCCTTTTTTAGGGATCGGGTGGACAAAAGCTGTCTTCCATGAATTCGGTACTACGCCTTGGAAGTAGGAGTACCGGAAAAGACGCGTTAGGACCGGTGCCAACTCCGGAGCACACGTCCTCAGCACAATTGGGGGGATTCCGTCAGGCCCACTGGACTTCTGGATGTCCAGGGAGAGCAGTGCTTTGCAAATCGAGCGCTGTGAGAACAGCACATCCGGCATGGAGCACTCACACCGCGGGATGGTCGGCGGTGTTTTCCCCCCGTCATCAAGAGTCGAGTTGGACGCAAAAAGGGAGCCTAAAAGGTCGGCTTTGTCTTTTGCGTCTTGGGCCAGTGAGTCATCCTCCCTGTGCAGAGATGGCAGTGATGGCTTACAGAAATTCCCTTGGACAGCCTTGGCGTGAGACCAGAATGCACGGGTTCCCGAAGGAAGGCGAACTAGTTTCTCGCCAATTCTGCCTATGTGCTCTGACTTTGCCTTGGCAATAACTCTTTTGAAGGACCTGGAGGCGAAGTTATACTTCTTTTTAAGTGTGCTGGTGATAATACTCCTGCTTACTGCGTAATGCAGTCTTACAGGAGCGACCAAACCAAGGCTGAGATCTGCCTCCGATGGGTACCGCAGATCATGGAATAAATAGTTCCATTCCCTGTAGCACCACATCAGTGACAGAGTCAGCAACAGCGCTGGGATCATCCGGCGAGAAGCAAACCCGCCCCCATGGGTAGGATGCAAAGAAAGACCGCATTCCGTCCCAATCCGCCGACCTGTAATACCAAACACGGCGGCAACCTGCAGAACGCAACCACGAAGGGAGCGTGAGTGGCACCATACTCCGGATCAGACAATGGTCCGAAGAGCCGAGAGGGGCATCGACGGAAACCTGATATCCGTCCGGATGAGAGGTCAGCAGAAGGTCCAACAGGGAAGGTGTATGATCCTCCACATCTGGAATCCGCGTAGGCGAAGTAACCAGTTGTGTCAGACCATATGCCAAGCCAAAGTCATAAACAGATATCCCCGTATGATCGGTTAAACGTGAACCGAGCCATTGGGCATGGTGGGCGTTAAAATCGCCAAGGATCACGATCTCTGCGGATGGGACCTGTTGTAGCAAGGAATCTGTAGCCATTTGGACGTGGTCGATGAGTCGGTCTGTTTCGGCATTACCGCTATGGGACCTATAGAGGCACCCGTAGACGCGCGGATGGTCGTCGCTGTCTACGCGTAGCCAAAGGATGGACAGGTCCGAACCTTCAAGACTGCCGAGGCGTCGAGAACAGATGTCCTCTCTGACATACACGCAAACTCCAGCCCGAGGCACAAAGGAATGCTCCAATTTGTACCCCGGGTAGGAGAGATACGAAATATCAGCCGGAGAGGACAGCTGCGTCTCGGTCAGAAAGAGCAAGGCCGGCTTCGCCGTCTCGAGATGGTAGTGGACGGCGTTTAGGTTAGAGTGAAGTCCCCTGATGTTGCAGAAATTCACGGATAGGTCGCCTTGGTTTTCTTGCTCAGTTTGCCCCGAGCAGTTATGTTTTTGAGCGGAATTTTGCCCCAAAGAATAACGTACAAAACGTCAAAATGCTCAAATAATAGTAGTAAATATACAGCTACAATAATTACTATGTGAGTTGTGTTGATCTCTACATAAACACAAAGTCGTTTCCCTTAGATCTTTTAAACTACGCAATGGATTTTGATGAAATTTCTCGTATGCGTTTGAATGGATCTGTAGATGGTTTATATTTGAGAATCACCCGTGCGAAATCAAGGCGGAACGCTAGTTGTTACTATTTCAATAAAATATTTGAATTATTATTCCTAATTTGTTACGTTTTTGCTTTTCAAGTATTAAGAGTTTGATTTACCTAATTTGACTAATAAACATGTTTCACCCATTTTGCAAGTAGTTTTAATCATAACTTTCGTATATTATACCAATAATCATTATAAAAAATAGACTGGGACAAAAATATCACGACAGCGGTCCAAGGAGGGTATTAAACTTCGGCGCTTCTCATGTTAAGGCATGCAATATAGAACAAAAAATACGCTAACTTATTTCATAAAATACGGTATTTTCATAGGTAAATACCTAATATTAATTATCTAATATTTTTAGTAAATGCTTGGAAAATCTAACATTAATGAAATAATACCCAATACGTACACACTCGCTTTAGATCATGAATTATATCTTCGTAAACTTTCGGCGTGTAATTTACTTCTAAAGAATTCTTTCCAAGAAGAAGTTTAAGAATGTGCCTTGTAGTGGCGGTAAAAAAATCCACTACCTCATATCATTCCGTGGGTGTGGTCAGAGGGAAATTGAAACGGGAGATGGGTAGCAGCATCTTCCTGATAGCAAAACAATGATAATAAAAAATACGGTCGCCAAACCGTTTCTCAAGCGAGACAACTATGACTAAACTCAGCAGTAGAGATGTTCTTTACCGATCCATAAAAGTTTACCATGGGTGGCGGTGTAAGAATCCACTATCGCATATCATCCCGTGGGTGTCGCAAGGGGTGACGAAGGGAAACAAATCAGAAAATGGGCAGCAGCGTCTTCCTAATAACGACTAAAAATATAAATTGCGGATCCTAACCATAAAAACAAATAAACAAACAAGGCCACGCGGTCCTCATAAATTCATTATGAGGGTGACAACGGAATTCAACTTTGTTGTGATCACGGATCTCAACAAATTAACATTTTTTGATTCTATTCTATTGCGGAAAACCCATTTAAGTGTAAAAATTAAAGTACACAACCCTCTCATTTCCGAAGGGATTGTGGAGTAATTATTCCGCCGGGCAAAATATTCTCGTAATATTTTATTCCTCGGACTCGCAGGTATCCTCGCGATGATTTCCTTCACAACCGAGCACGTGGTATATCAGCATTTGAAATAGAAAAAAATCAATTTTATTGGTACTGCTAATGCTCGTTTGCCCGCAATTCTATAGAGAAAATCTTTGTGTTTTAATTTAAAAATATAACCTTTAAAATAATTAGTTAATTTGATTAACTAAAAACTTTTAACTATTATATGAATTAAACAGTATCGTCATCTTTACTCGCGTTAAGTATAAGATACGCAAAAGCGTAGCGCGCGGGGGCAACATACGAATTCACTTTTTGTTAACACTCCTTGAACGGTCTGGTACACAGAACACAATTACTCTCTACTAAGAGAAGAACGCCAACTTCATGCTAAAAAATGGAAACACGTGTTTATGAGTGTACACTAAAAGCGCCACGGTGGGCACCCATATAAAACTTTTTAGCGGGTATTTCAAACCTTGTATTCTGTAACTTTTTACTTAAGGCATTTTTAAGGTATTTTAAGGTATTTCACACCTTGTATTCTGTAACTTTTTACTTAAGGCAAATTTGAGTAATTTTGGTGCGAGCCTCACAAACCTATTGGGTGAATTACCATATATTTGAGAGATTTCACCAAAATTATTTGAATTTACTTTAGAGGAGTATGTGGGATAAAATAAAACTAAAAGAGGTATAATTAGATGTAATTTTATTTTTTGGAAGAGATTGTTTTATACACTATATATTATTATTGATGATTATTATTTCTTTTGAAGATATACTAAAGATAATTTTAAAACAATTTAAACACAATAATCTTGTTAAAAACGCTAAAAGTGGATAGTGAACCTGCATATTGCAATTTACTTAAGTCTACACATTTCACATATAATTATGCTGTCAATAAGATATTTATCATAATCATCAGTTAGTATCATTAGTAATCATTAACAGAGTTATGGTAGCTCAAGGATTAAGTGCTCGCTGTATATTAAGCAGTACGCGAGTTACTTATTGCTCCATATCCAAGACCTAACCAAAAACATGAAGTGTTTGGGGGATGAAGCTGCTCGTGTCCTTAGGAATTACTTGAATCCTTATTTCTTACACGTATCCCCTAGGTAGTTCTAAACGAACAGCACTAGTATGTACTAGTGGTAGGTTGGTCCTTTACTAGTGAGAGGCCCGGCCGAGGGTTAGTTACCTTCTTGACTGAGACGCAGATCAGATGTCCTCTAGATGCAGCGTTCCTTGGCTACCCTGGGTACACATTGGAGCATAATTTCCATCAGCGCGCCGGAGTCTATGTTTACGTCCGCAACGACATCTACTGTAAACGTCTTCGTCACTTTGAAGACCCCACTTTCTCTACGATATGGGTATTGATAGACACAGGAATGGATAAAATTATTTATTCTTGTGTTTACCGATTGCACAGCCGTGACCGGGAGACAACTAGGCTATTTGAACACCTCGGTGAAGCCTTTGATGTGGCTCTAAACCGGTACCCTAATGCACAGTTGGTTTTTCTAGGGGACTTTAATGCCTGTCATCAGGACTGGCTGTTACCATGCCAGAAGACCGACCACGCTGGGGGAGAGGCATGAAATTTTGCCTTGTCGCTGGAGCTCTCCTACAACTCTCCAATAAGCCACTACCTACTCTACCACATCAGGTACCCGATATAGATGGGCACACAGCCAACTGCCTCGACCTTCTGTTGACGACCGATCCAGACAGGTACGATGTTCAGGTTACCTCACTCTTGGGAACTTCTGACTACTGTCTGGTAAAATTTGTGTTGTTATATTCCCCACCTAATAAAAATAAAAAAGTGAAAAGCACAAGCCTATGGCGTACTTATCCTGGGTTGATGCTCGAGACCGTACAGCTCCGGACATTAGCCTTAAAAAGACACCTTTTACCAAGCCGTCAAGTCCTGCAAAAAGACATTACGCCAAGACAGTTTCGACCGCGTTAAACGCATCGGTACAAAGCTCCCTGTCAAACCATCTGGCAGCAGAGCTTTTTGATCTCTCGCCGAAGCGGTCGAGAAAAACTTCTGTCTGTCTACACTGCCTCCGCTGGTAAAACCAGATGGCTCACTGGCGCATGCGCCTAAAGAGTAAGCGAACTTATTTGCTTCTCTTTTTGCTTGCAATTCGCGTCTGGACAGAAGCAACAGCGTTTCTCAATTATCTCACTGCGGTACCTCTATGTCAGAGGTTCGTATCACCAACAAGGAGGTTCTTAAAACCTTGCGAAATCTAGACGTGAACAAAGCTAGTAGACCTGATGTTATATCAGCTATAGTTCTAAAGTCTGTGCACCTGAGTTGTCTCCTGTGTTGATACGCTTGTTCTCCCTCTCATTCAGGACTGGAATAGTACCTGAATCTTGGAAGCTGGCTAATGTGCAGCCTGTGCCTGAAAAGATAGCCATACCAACCCTGCCAACTATCGGCTAATTTCAATTACCTCCATACTCGCTCCATGGAGCGTATATTGAACGCACACCTCATGGCATACATAGAGCAAAATGATCTCCTCAGTGATCGCCAGTACGATTTTCGCCGAAATCGATCAGCTGGGGACCTTCTAGCTTATGGATAGAATAGAATAGAATAATTTTTATTCAATATAAATTACAAGTAATTCTTATTGAGTCATTATTTTACATTACCATTGGTTCGAAAAAAAAATCCTCTTTCTTGGGAAGAACCAGCAAGAAACCCAGCGGGACTTTTTAAAAAAAATATATTTTACAATATAAATGATTACAAACTATTTACAAAATGTATATTAGAAATAGCTTGGAAGAGACCACCTCATTCCCAGGGGTTATTATCAACCATGTATTCATTTATATTACAATAACCCCTTTTATACAGTTTTTCTTTAATTAAATATTTAAACTTTGTAATAGAGAGACCTTGTATATTTTCTGGGACTTATTTGTAATAGCGTATACATTGCCCCAAGAATGAGTTACTGACTCTGTGGAGTCGAGAGAATGGTATCACTACCTTGTGTTTGTTCCTAGTGTTTACAGAGTGTATATCACTTTTTTTACTAAAACTATCTTTGTTTTTGTGAACATACATTAAATGTATGGTTTATTCAGCGGGGAAACGCAGCCAGCGTTCTTGGAACGATACCGCGGGGAGTAGGACTATATGATCATTAAGTTTCTAGTTTTAGTTATTTTTTTAATTATTATTATAGTTTTTAATATTAAAAAAAATTTTATATTCGTAAATATACTGAGGGGCCAAAGTTAATATATTTATTTCTTTAAAATTTTTTCTAAGAGACTCTCTCGGTTAAAATTTGTAAATAGCTCTTATGGCCCTCTTCTGCAACACAAAAATAGTTTCTAAATCAGCCGCATTTCCCCATAGCAAAATCCCATAAGACATTATGCTTTGGAAATAACTGAAATTAACTATTCTAGCAGTCTCGACACTAGTAAGATCTCTAATATTTTTTACAGCACAAGCTGCAGAGCTTAGTCTACTTGCTAGTTTGGATATATGGGAGCCCCACTGAAGCTTCTCGTCGAGAGTGATGCCAAGAAAAACAGAGGATTCAATAGGGCTCAGTTCTTCCCCATTTAAAAACACATTTGTATTCAGATTTTTAACATTTGTTGTAGTAAATTTAATACATTTAGTTTAATTACCGTTTAAATGCAGATTATTAATGTTGACCCAATGCACTAACTTTGATATAGCATTATTCACTTCGTCACATTTAAAGGATAGACGTTTAAGTTTAGAAATCAAAGAAGTATCGTCAGCAAATATCATGATTAACCCCTACAAGGGAAGGTAAGTCATTAATATACACTTAAAATAGGAATGAGCCAACAATCGAGCCCTGAGGGACGCCCATATTTACGGATGACGCGAAAGAACTTTTACCATTGATAATAACTTTCTGCATTCTATTACTAAAATATGATATAATAAGTTTAAGCGCTGTGTTCTTGACACCATAGTACTGTAGCTTCCTGATTAATGTCTCATGGTGAACACAGTCGAAGGCCTTGGAAAGGTCACAAAATACACCCAAAGCATCCTCTGAATTCTCCCGTGCACAAACCTACTCGTATGTTTTATAAGTTCGACTCCGGCATCGGTAGTCGAGCGACCCCTTGTAAAACCAAATTAATTTTTATGAAGCAATTAATTTCTATTAAAGCCTTAACATCTGATCTAAAATTATTTTTTCAAAAATTTTACTTAATGTTGATAGTACAGAAATTGGTCTCAAATTGGCTGGGTCTAATGTACTACCAGACTTAAATAAAGGTATGACTTTACTATGTCTCATTAGATTAGGAAACATACCAGATTCGACACTTGTATTAAAAATTATGGCTAGACAAGGTGCCACTGTATCTATTATAGACGCAATAACTTTAACGGAAATCCTTCATATTTAACGATATCTTTTGGCAGTACTCTATGGAATTTAAAAGTATTTGAACAAGGCTTTACATTTTGTTTAAGCAAAGATTCGGCGACAGTAGGAGAAGAATTTAATGATTTTGTTGTCAAAAAAGGAATACCAGTAAAATGTTACTCAAAAGCCATAGCAACTTCTTAATCAGATTGAGTTATTGTTAATATGTAATTGAAAATCTGAGTTCCGCGGTTTGATCTTACCCGTTTTATTATTAATGGAGTATATCCACGTCATTTTAATTTTATCGAATGCAGTTTTAATTTTGTTGCATAAATGTAATGCCTTAGCTGTGGAGCATACTTTAAAAAAAATTCATATGTTTTTACATACTCTCTAAATATAACACTAGGATTATATGATCTTTCATTATAAAGCTCGTATAATTTTCATCTACTTTTATAAATTCCTACTGTCACCCATTCAATAAATGATTTGGGACTGTTTAAAGCAAAAGTTTTAGAATTAAATGTTCTAATAAATACACAAGTTATAATTTTAAATAATGAACCATACAAATAATCAGCACTATTTTTAAATTAAAGTGATGGAAATCCTTTTACTATTTTACTTCTAAACCTCTCCATTCAAAATGTCTGTAATCCAAATATGCCACTCACATATGGGGTGAAGCACTTGAGAACAGTGGTGAAACACTTGCTGTTTCCCTCCATATTTCAAAGGCCTTTGAAAGGGTTTGGCACGCTAGTCTATTGGGCAAGCTTCCAGCGTACGGCTTATCCCTTGGCCTGATTGTCTGGGTGAAGGACTGTCTGATGAACTGAAAGGGTTGCAACCCGTCGCTCGGCGTCAATCCTTAAACTAAAAGGGTCCAACAGACAAGGGTCAGTCGGTCAGTGACTTTCTATTCCAATAAACTTAAATTACACCACGTTTGGTTAGGAAACAACGAGGTGGGCGTGACCTCTGAGAAGGAGTACCACTCAAGGACGTCTGCTGCCTTTACTTAAAAGAAAGGTTAGATTACGGGTCCCTATGGAGTGGGCCCGGTCTGGACGTCTGTACAGTGGACTGTATAGTTAGAAGGTGCAGTAGGCTGCTCATCCGAAACTATGGCGACCCACGCCGGTGTTTCTTAGGGGTCCGTTCTCTCCACAACTCTCTTCCTGCTGCATATAAATGATCTGCTCATTCCCGGTATCTATAGGTATGCAGAAGACAGCACAGTTGTGAAGAGATGCCAACCAATTGCTCGGGACAGTCGGGATCAAATCCTGTCTGAAATAGAGGCTATGGTTAAGCGTGTGAGTCTCACACTACAGGCAGTCTCCGAATGGGGCTGTGTCTTTCCAAGGGTGCGGCGGTACTTCACACCGGGCAGCTTCCTACCTGATAATTATAAAGCACAAGTCCGGTCGTGCATAGAATACTGCTGTCACATATGGGCTGGTGCTGCAAAATGCCACCTGGCAGCGTTGGACTCAGTGGAGAGACATACTAACAGGCTCATTGGTGACCTTGATTTCGACGAAACCAATCTTGTCAACCTGAGCACAGGCACAGAGTAGCCAGTCTCTCGGTATTCAATAGGATGTATTTCGGTGAGTGTGCGCAGGAATTACACGCTTTAATACCTCCCTCTCCTTTCCACTATCGGACAACCAGGCGGTCGCCGGGTCTTCGCCATTTGTTGTCGTTATTCTACGCATTAGATCCAAACTGTTTGCTTCATTTTTTGTAATGCGTATAGCAAAGAAGTGGAATAATTTGCCGGCGTCTATCTTTCCGTCCGAATATAATCTGGGCGTCTTCAAGGCAAGAGTGAATAGGCTTTTGTTACGCTAAGACAGTGCGATCTTATCATCTAAGGCTGCTTCACCACTTAACACCAGGTGGTATTTTAGTCAAGCCACAAGCTTATAATAAATTTAAAAAAATTAAATATTATACTAAATTTTATGTTGTCTAATAAACTTTCTTAATATGTTTAGTTAAAATATTTTATCACATTAATAGTGACAGTATGTACAATTTTTGTTTCTTAGTTAATTTATACCTACATAATTTTTTTTACAACGTCTATAAAGGTTACTAAGCGATATCAGTAGGTACCACTTGAAATAAATAATGAGACCTTATTGTACACTTAGTAAGTAAATAAATATATTATAAAAGTATAATTGAATCTTTGACCTGTGCCCAGTTGTGAGACGTATAGACGGCAGGTTTACGTCTTTACAGGTCACAGCTCATTAGAGCCAATCGGCACCCGACCCTCACCACCTCGCCTCGAGCGGTTCGTATTCTTCGTATGGATTTGTATGGGCGCAGGCCCATACGAAGAATACGTAGAATACGTATGGATATATTCGTATATATCCATACGAATGGATATAATCACTACTCCGTACCATTACCGGATCCACACGCGGACTGCGAGTGGACCACTCGATGATAGCTCGCTGTTGGCATGCTTGCCTCGCATGAAGTGCGAGCTGGCAACGCGCGGTTCACGGGAGTGCGATGCGGCGCTCTCCACCAACCCGTTCATCATTTTCATCATCATCAAGACTGACAGCTATGAGGGCCAATTCACGGATTGTAAAATTTGACATCACTGAACAGACGTGCATACCTAGGGACAAATGCAACGTACGTCCGTCAAAGTCTTGAAAATATGATATTCCAAACAAAAGAAATTTTATTATCTTACATCGAATAAATAAATATGTTTCCCAGAAATATAGATCTGATGACCGTACAGCTACTGCACGATCCTGAGCCACCTGCATATATCGACTTTTTTTTATAGAATCGGGTAACAAACGAGCACACAGTCCACCTGATGGTAAGTGGTTACTATGACCCATAGACATCTACATCTATCCTCAATAAAGACTCAAGATGCAGATGCGTTGTCACCCGTGAGGAATAAGATGGAATGCCTCTTTGCCAGTAAAAAGGGTCTCCGGTTCTCTACACTCATCATACGAAACACAGCAGCGTGAAGCTGCTATTTTACGCTGGTTTTCTGTGAGAGCGTGGTCCTTCCCCGGTCGAGCCGACCCATTCGTGCTACAACCATAATATAGCTGCAGCATGGCTCTACCACGTAGACTTCCCGCATGTCTTACCAGGTCGTCACTCCATTTAGTGGCGGGACGCCCTACACTTCTTTCTTTCTTTCCCATCGGTTGTCGGTTTTTCGAGCTATATGGCCGGCCCATTGCCACTTCAGCTTACTAATCCTTTGGGCTATGTCGGTAACTCCGGTTCTTGTTCCGAGTCTGGATGTTTGTCCTCGTGCAATTTATGTTTGTAAACTGCCTCCACGACACAGGAGAAAATCCTAGTGTGGGGGTAACGTTTTAAAAAAAGAAAGAAAAAAAAAAAGAAAAGAAATTTAATGTAAGTATAAAAAATTACGATTATGTTATTAGGTATTTTGGTACGGTGTTAACACAAACATAAATGACTAAACCAATTAACTAACTATGTTACCTCTTACCAAAAGTTTCCACTTACATTTTACTAGGACTAGACTCCGTCTGGGTAGGTACAACCCTCGCAGCTCTTTCTGCCACAAAACAGCACTGCCTGCACGCCTGCCTGCCTGAAGGTTATGAGAGCCAGTATATAATTGCAGGCTGTGAGACATTACAATTATTTCACAAAGGTAACCACACATCTGTAGCCATCTTTGTTTGAAGTTAACTGCAAGTGTCAATGGGCAGCAGCAGTCACGTACCATCTGCCTGGCTAGCATGGGCGGGGGACAATTTTATCCCCGGGGAAAGGAGAAAATGTTTATCCCCTCGCTTAGTTTTATCAACCCTTAGAGCATGGGCACACCGGTGGATATAATATCCACAGTAGATAAATTGGGAGATAGACTTAGACTTAGACAGATTTTTTGTATGAATATAAACTTCAACGCACGTCCAATGAACTAGGATAAAATTGTCCCTTTCAAATGTCAAAAAAGCATAATTTTTTATCTTTCATGTAGCTCCATGCTACGGACGGGGGATATATGTCTACTTGTTATGTCAAACGGGGGTAAACTTCTCCCCGTTTGACATAACAAGATAATTTTATCTCTTGTCAGTGGATATAATCGGGTTATAAAATTGTTGTCCATGCTAGCCGGGCAGATGGACTGTAAGGTCGTCTGTCACTTCTATTTTGTAAAACACAATCCCTTGGGGATTATCTCTATCGAAATTTATGAATTTTTTTTTTTTTTTAAGATATTAAGGAAAGCCGACTTACTTTTTGAGAATTTACTATCGATGTGTGCACTTCTGGATTTTTCATATTTTACAAATCTGATTGTATTCTGACTGTTCTTGTGTCTTTGACACCGCATCCTTGCCTACCTACGATCTGATTCCGGACGAATGCGTGTCTCTGTGTTCACGCGCAAACTTGTAACACTATGGATATTTAGCTTAGATTTTAAAATTTTCGTTTCTTTAAAAAAATCAGCATTATTAGGAACTCTATTATAGATGTAATATTATCTAAGTCATAAGTAATATTTCTAAATGGTCTTTACAATGGCCCGTTTGGAAAGACAAGAGAGTTGTGCGTCATCACTTCAACAAGCCCACTGCCGGAGGCCTTGTGTGGGGAAGCAGCAAAACAACTCACGAGTGGACTATTATTTTTATTATAATAGTTACAATTTAACCTTATAAAATATACAGATTAAATAAACTAGAGCAGTATGTGATTACGTATTTGTAAATTAATCAGGCAGAATTTCGAACAACATTCGGCAAACTGTTATAATATGTAAAACATAATCTCTGACCATGAGACCGTCGGTTATGCAACGACCGGTTTACCAATGCTTAAACTCTGATTTACTACATTTGAAAATTATGAATGAATATAAAATTTTGATAATAATTGAATAGGCGACAGAGGAAAATTTAAAGAAGTGATGGGCAGCAGCATTTTCCTGATAACAACTTTCGACTTAATAAAAAAAACTGCGGTTGCCAACCCATGCGCAAGGCGTGGTAACTATGGTAAAATCCTAAGGCAATCAATCGGAGAGGACGATGTTCAACAGTGGACTTTTATAGGCTGTAATGGATAAATGGACGGATAAAATTGAGCTACATATTATGTAGCTCTATTTAAGGACTTAAAGAATATTTTGAACAAAATTATATTTTATTGTTTTTTTTTAATGATTCATTAATTATGCGAATTAGCGTGTCTTTTCGCGCAGTATAAAATACGTAGGAAGTCGTTGGATACATTTGGCAAAGGACATTTATTTTGTGGCATTCCGTGGGAGATATTTCTGTTAAACATTGGACTTGTGAAGGGGCTCTAATGATGGTGATACAACCATCACCCTTCTTGTCATCACAATAACATTAGGAGATTTGTCCTAATGTTATCATTTTACCACTTAAAATCATTAGAAACTTTAGCTCATTACCCTATGTACTTCAGAACGAGATAAGAATTAAACCTATATACTGATAAGGATGCGGTTTACATTGATATTAGATTCCATTTTTTCTATTTTCTTCATCAGTCCATAAAACCCATAGCTGGACATGGTCTTTCATTGCAGAATGGATTTGCCTTTATGTATCGTTGAAACATAATTTTAAAACCATCCGTCTCAAAGCTGCAGTATGGCTCTTACGTTAAAGAGCGATTTACCTGTCGTCTAGCGCAGTCGAAAAGAAGCAGACTCAGCGTTTTGGTGCTAATTTTCAACTTTTGTATATGTCAGTTTTATATGTCTATGGAAATTTTAAACTAATTTAATACTAAAGGAAAAAAAGATATTAGTCAGATGTAAACAAAGTAAGTATGAAAATAAGCCAACCTTGCCTTGAGAACCGTATAAAATAAACCGATATCCGTTTTTACATATATGAAAAAATGCTTAATTTTTTTTTAATAATTATATGTATGTTATATCTACGTATAAATTAAGACTATTTTATGTTTTGTTTGTCTGTGGTTTTACACAAATGAAATCTGGTTATGTAATTCCGCTTTTAACGATTTAATAAAGGTCGAGAAAAATCGAGAATTTGTCATAAATGCGTTGCGAAGAAATGATAATAACAAACATAAAAATAAGTCAAGCCGACCCATTCGTCATCATCATTACAGCCCTTCACAAGTCCGCTGCTGAACATAGGCCTCCCCAAAGGAATGCCACAAAACACGGTCCTGAACCAACTGCATCCATCGACTTCCTGTAGGTCTTACCAGGTCGTCACTCCATCTAGTGGGGGGACGCCCTACACTTCGTCTGCCGGTACGAGGCTGCCACTCGAGAACCTTTTCTCCCCGTCGGTTGTTGGTTGGCCAGCCCATTGACACTTCAGCTTACTAATCCGTTGGGCTATGTCGGTCACTCTGGTTCTACTGCGGATATCCTAATTTTTAAGTCTATCACGTAGAGAAACTCCGAGCATAGCTCTCTCCATAGCTCGCTGAGCGATCTTGAGCTTCCTCATCTTTTAGCTTTGTCATCACTGGCAACACGCACTGGTTGTACAGTCTCGTTTTCAAGATTTGAGGTATACCTGACGAGAAGATGTGCCGTAATTCCCGAATGCTGCCCAGCCGAGTTGAATCCGTCAACTGACCTCTCGGTCGAAGTTGGAATTACCTAGACAGACTATTTGTTCCAGTTAAACATACTCGTCAACAACTTTGAGCTTAGTGCTCCCAACAACTATCGGCATAGGTGTGACATGAACGTTATACGTGATCTTTGTTTTGTCCATGTTCAACTTAAGAACGGATAGGCCGTTGGGAGGCACTATTGAGGTCATTGAGTATAGTGCTTAGGTCGTCCAGCGATTCTGTTATAAGGACTATATCGCCGGCAAATCGATGGTGAGTGATTTACTCGCCGTTGATATTAATACAGTATCCTTTCCAGTCCAGAAGCTTGAAAACGTCTTCCAATGCAGCGCTGAAGAGTTTCGGGGATATAACGTCACCCTGTCTTACACCTCTTTGCAGTTGGATAGATTTCGTACTCTGGTTCTGTACTCGGATAGCCATCGTAGCCCTACTGTACAAACACTTCTGCACGATCGTTTACTTGGCACCAATAAAGCGACTACAGCACCGGCCAAATTTCCACGGAATCAAAGACTTACTCATAGTCCACATACGCCAGACATAGTGACAAATTGTACTCCTCGGACTTCTGTACAATTTGCCGAAGGGTATGTATACGGTCTATGGTGCTAAAGCCTTTTCGGAAACCGGCTCGTTCAGGAGGCTGGAAGTTGTCGAGTCTGCATGCGAGACGATTCGAAATGACTCACGAAAACAACACGTAGACGCGACTCAGAAGGGAAATCGGTCTGTAGTTCTTCAAGAGAGCTTTGTCGATTTGTTGAAGAAGAAGTCCACCGCGCTTCTGCTTTGGTATAGTGCCACCATGGAGGATAGAATTAAAGAGCTTCGGAAGGACTTTAAGTACCCTTTTTCCACTCGCTTTCAGAAGCTCTGCTTTAATTCCTTTCTCGCCTGGGGCCTTGCCGTTTTTAAGGTGCTGGAAAGCCATTCTAATCTCACTCAGAATGACGTCCGGAATATCATCGGAATAGTGTTGGATAAGACTTACTTAAAGTACAATCCTAGAGGATCGTTACTCACACTTGCGTGTGGCTCCAACGATGACTTGTATAGCTCCCGTGGAACCTCTCAATCTCACTCAAAATCTCAGGTGTTCCGGAAACGATGCTGCCACACTCGGTCCTCAGCTTTGACAGTTGGCTTTTTCTGGCAGACAGATCTCTGGCAAAGACTTTGGAGCCTTGATTCCGCTCGATCGTTTCTTCAATACAAGCTGTATTGAAGTTGCGTAAGTCCCACCGCATGCATTTGGAGATCTGTCTGTTCAGTTGCCTGTATGCTGTCAAATCTGTTGAAGAATGTAGCTTCATCTCCCGTCTAACAGCCATGAGATAACGAGTGTGATCAGAGAGTTTTTGTGTTCTTCTGCGGCGGGTCTTGCAGAACTTAGCTCCGACCACATTGACAGTTTCCACGAGCTTGTCATTCATATCGTCCACTTCATTGCAGTTTTCTAGGCACTGAAAACGGTTTTGTAACTCGAGCTAAAAGGTTTCGCGACTTTGGATTAGAGCACGAGAGAGACGGGGCGTTGACTTCATTAGACGTGACCTCTTGAATTTAACGTTTAGGTTCAGTGTTCCTCTAAGCATTCGGTGATCCCTACCAGTTTTCACCCTCGCGGTCACTCAGACATCACTGAACAGTTGTTGTTTGGTCGTCATAATGAAGTCAATTTAATTTTTTGTCGAACCGGCGGGGCTCGCCCAGACTCACTTCCTGTGGGGCCGCTTCTGGAAGAAAGAGTTCATCATAAAGAGTCCCTCTTTCTCCATGAAGTCGGCCAGCTGCTGGCCCCTTGGGTTCCGTTGTCCTTTTCCAAATTTCGCTACCTTCAGCTCAACATTCTCTCTTATGCCTAGTTTTGTGTTGAAGTCTCCCATTATCACCGTATAGTGGGTTTTGGAGGAATGCATGGCTCTAGATATGTCCTTATACATTTCCTCCACCTCCTCATCGGGGTGTACCAAGGTTGGTGCGTAAACCTGTATGACCTTCAGCGAATACCGTTTGGTGATTCTGAGTATAAGGTACGCAACCCTCGTCGACACACTCTTAATCTTTACAACGTTGTTAACGAGAGACTTGTGGACGATAAATCCGACACCTCCTTGGGTCAGATGGTCGCCCTCCCGGTGATAGAGCAAGTTGCCGGATTCGAGGATTACCGTGTCCTCCCCCTCTCTTCGGACTTCGGATAATCCTATAATATGCCAGCGTAAATTGTCTATCTCTTCTTCCAGCACCACGATCTTCTCGTCAGTCCTCAGTGTGCGTGCATTGTATGTTGCCAGGTCTAGTCGTCTTAGGTGGCAACCGAACCTCCACCGGAGATTCTTAGTACCCCCTGCCCCGCCGTTACCATGGTTGCTACCGTAGCCAGGAGTAGCGGAGCCGCCGGGGACTGGGGGCCGTCTCTTTGTTACTATCATCATATTATATACCATAGGGTATTTGCCATAGTTGCCACGCTTGGCGAGCGGGTTGGCAACCGCAGTTTTTTTATTATTCCTTTTTTGTTATCAGATAGATGCTGCTGCCCATCTTCTGCCTTACTTTCCCTCTGTCACCTCTTACGACACCCACGTGAAGATATGGGGTAGTGGGTATTCTTACCCGCCACTCGTATTAAAACCCATTCGTACTAAAACTATAATTATAGCTGCAGCATGGCTGTACCACGTTAAAACTGTAATGATATTGATCATGGTGATGAACTGATAGTATAAAAGTAAATTATTTATTTCGCACCATTATACACTACAAAAGAAATAGTTGATGTTGACAGGTCAAAGATCTTACGCCCAAATTATATATATATATATATATATATATATATATATATATATATATATATATATATATATATACATATTTTAATTTCTATATTCGTATTTTGGCTTCTTAAAAACTAGATGAGAGGGAATTACCCAATTTATTCACAAAACTTTTATAATGAGACTGGCCGCACCTTTATGATTCGCTCAAGATATTTATAAATAATTTGCTCATTGTAGAACATAAATATTAACTGTTAACTCTTAATTATTACTAAAGATAAGAAATTCTATTTGCTTAGGTGAAATGTGTTTTTAATTTATAAAGTTCACAGACAAGTTTTTTTGTAAGGTGAGACACCTTTGGTATTTGGATTTTCTCCAGAAAATCTTCTTCAACATTTAAGTAACCTTTTTGCGGAGCGTGAAATAAAACATCACGCTAAATAGTTTTGTTAGTTTTTAGCGATTATTCCCTACATTATAATTTGTACAGGACATACTTATAGTGTCATAAATGTATGCTCTTACAGGGAAAATTAGTGGTACCCATAAGGGTGTAAAACAGGGTGCCTGGAATTTAGAGCCACAGCCACAGAATGACACATAAAACTGGCAGGGTGGATGCCCCTAATACCAGCCACGCTCCTAATTCTAGCCTTTTCGGCTTTTTATTTCGTAAATAAAGTTTTTAGTAGTCATAACTACAAATATTGTCAGCTAAAAAAGTCTTCGAAATTAGAAGAAAGTATATTTCAAATATTACCACACAGTTCTAAATTTAACAGTGTTAAATTAAAAATCAAAACCCGCCTGACGGCCGCATAATGTCGGCCGTCAGGCTGATATTGGGTTTGACGTACATTATAAGAAGTACCTAATTTCAGCCACGTAATATAAATCAGGGCTTTCATAAACTGGAATAAATACCATTAATTAGAATATAACTTATTTTATAGTTAAGGAAGTTATGATCAATTCGTCTATATTTTAAAATAGGTTTTTGATTTTAAAGTATAGCATAAGATGTACTTGCTTTTCTACGAGACGTTTGGTATTTATTAAGAACACAATATAACAACATAACACGAGCAATAAATATAATTAACTACAACTTAGTAATACTAATTTTATTATGACTTAAGAACATAAATGAAAAAGTCACAACAAGTAAAGTGGTTCAGGAACATGCTTTGCGGCAGTCTATGGAGGATGATGTTCTGTAGTGGACTTTTGAAAGGCTGAAATTATGATGAACATTCATAAACCTGGATGATTAAATTATAAGAAATCGATATATTATACATAGTTTTTATCATATTTTTTTAATTAATTTTATAGTGTTAAAAGAAAAATGGAACTGCTTAAAACTAAAACACAGTAAGGTGAGGAGTAAAACACTAAAATAAAATAATTGTTGTCGTCTGTCTTAATACATATTCCATTCTTGTAACATGCATACGAATTTATTTCTGTGCCCCCTAAAATTTACCTACAATAGGTACCTAACAAAAACTCAAAAGGCATAACTCTATACTATGCTGACATTTGGTAGACAAAAGGACGACATTCGGTACAGGGTGGCTGGAATTTGATCCATAAAGTCATTTTTGCATATCGTCGTTTTTAAAATAGTTGACTTGAAATAATATGATTGTAAATAAAAGTTCGTTACATTTTTAGATAAATAACCTATCGATTAAAATAAATGTTTAATAATATTGTGCGCTAATTAAAATAGCAAGAATTTTTAAAGTTGAAATTGGCGCTAAAAGGCTGGTAATAGAGGGATCCATCATAATTATGTGTTTTAAACAATAGTCAGCATTGGCTGGGATTTGAATTCATAAGAGGAAGGAGTTTAGAATTCAAGTACTTTGACCACTATCTATATCTCTATTTCATCCTCCGTGGCGCAGTAGTTTAGCAATGAGTTGCAGCGCTGGGGGCCGCGGGTTCGAACCCGCACGGAACAAGTATTTGTAAACTGCCTCCACAGTACAATTTAGTACGATCCTGACACACCTCTCTCGCCTCCTTCAAGTTCATAACCTACGCATACATGCTCGTCGGTTAAGGTATATCTTAATTTGGCCAATATCGAATTTAGACCTTTTCAATACAATCTTAACCAAGTAATGCATATGCCTTTTTTATTTTTTCTGCTAGATACGATTTAATTATCGAGTCCAAGTTTCTTCAAACTAATAACTTTATTTTATATAACTAATGTTGTTTTAAATAGTGTACAGAAAAAGTTATTTTAAATAACAGATATGATAATATATATAAAAACATCGTTAACCAGTTTCCGTAATTTTAAGTTAATTTTGTATATCTCTTCATTAATTGCCTTAATTTTAATTATAAAATATGATAATGAATAATCATAACACGTTTAAAGAAACCTTTGAAACGCTTGTTTTTACTTTGTGGATAAAAAACAGTGAATATTCATAATAAATGATCTCGTGTAAAATTCATAACATTTTATGAGTATGTAGATACTATAGTTTATACAGTAGGCGCTCCGTAATCCGGTACCGGATTTTTTTTTTCTATGCCGGATTTCTAGAACTGCTGGTTTATTGGATTTGTATTAGAAATACACGTGCAAAAGTTTTATGTATGATATATGTATATAAATTTTTCATATAGATTTTTACAGTAAAAGATTATTACCGTGAAACCTGGCAACTTTGCCATTTATGGAAGGACTTAAAAGTTTAGCACCAATTTTCCAACAAAAAATGCACTGTCAGACTGGTCGTCAATATTAAATGTGACATTATATTATTCTGAGATTTAGTATTTATTAGTGATTTACATCAAATACCGACATAAAATAGACAAAATATATAAAAATTGAAAATGGCAAAGTTAACCTCATTTTGTGGCAACTTTGCCATCAGGGTTTATAATGAAAATAATAGGATTTGACTTCAAGGTTGAAGGTAAGTTTACTTCATAATATAATACACAATACCCAGAGCTATGATTTACTCCTTTGATTGTGTTGTAAATAGCAATGTTTATGGTAAAATTGCCCTCCCATTTTTCAATATTTCATACAAACTTGAAAATATGTGTCAGGGTTGTCAAAAATTCTTGATTACGTACTTAACTTAATTTTTTAATTTAAATCTTGTCACAATAATATCAAACAAAAATATTCTCGTCTAAAATTTAAAATGAAATTGGTCCAATTATAACTTTAATCAATTATGGTATAGATCAAAAAAAATCTTGTCACAATCATTTTTAAAGTATTCGTTTTTTTTATTAGTCATCATCATCATCATTTTATTACGGGTCGTAATAAAATAATGTCAGGTCATAATTATTGTAATCAATCTAAATATTGATTTCCCATCATTAAAAATGACACTTTTTTACATTTTTGGATGCAAATTAATATCAATACACTAAGTTGAAATTATTAAAAATATATTAGTAGTAATATTGTTATTAATGCTCGACAACGCAGTAAAAATAATAGAGATTTCTCTTTCCTTTTCCTTCACTTTTGATAAAGATGAATTGATTGACGATTCATTTGGTAAAATCGGTCTAATGGGCTGCTAAGGTGAAACATCGATACAAACATACATACATAAAATGTCAAGAACAGAACACTTTGCATAAATAGTTGTAATCGGTTAAAATATAGGTTGAAAGTGACAACCCTTGGTTGTACCAAAACATGGCAAAGTAGCCATTACATCGAGGCATCACTAGTATAGCAACTTTGCCAAGTTATTTTTATAGATAAATGTTAAGACCAACATGTTAAAAGCGATATATTACATTTTATAACTATTAATATTACGTTACTACAAAGATATCGATACTTTATTTTACGTGGTAGAGCCATGCTGCAGCTATATTATTAGTAGTATAGTTGTAGCACGAAGGGTCGGCTCGACTAGGGAAGGACCACGCTCTCACAGAATACCAACGTCAAATAGCAGCTTCATGCTGCTGTGTTTCGTATGGTGAGTGTAGAGAACCGGAGATCCTTTTTACTGGATAAGAGGCATTCTATCTTAGTCCTCACGGGTGACAACGCATCTGCATTTTGATTCGCAAACGAGGATAAATGTAGATGTCTATGGGCCACAGCAACCACTTACCATCAGGTGGACTGTGTTCTCGTTTGCCACCCTATCCTATAAAAAAAACCTACATTCAGTATTTCAAACAAAATCAACAAAAGTTCTGGAGCACTGAACAAAGAGGTTATTTCGCCGGCACAATTCGGCATTAAAATAAAATGGCCAAATGAACTCTCATGTTGCAACTCGAAAGCAATGCTGTTAATTAGTTATTGTATTTTTATCCAAAAAATGGCATATCTCGAAAAACGTTATTTTTCCGTGTTAATTGTAACTTATCACTCATGAGTTGTTGCAAACATTTGCCATAGCTGCAACTATGACTGCTGGCTATTGAAAGCCAATACCACAATCTAAATTGATCTGTAACACAATATCCTGGATTCATTCTAACGGCAATGCAACTTTCTAATATTGCATTGCTGGCATTCGTTTCATTCATTCTGCTCAGAGTCGGTGATTTCTGTAGTAAAATTTTAATTATTATGTTACTCAAAACATAAACAGTTTACAGCTCTTTATAGTTTACAATTAATTAATCACGGTACATCTTTTACAAATGCTTTGGTGTAATTAAAGAAATCCAACTATATGTTGCAGTGAACAGCAATTTTCTTTTGATAGCAGCTATAATAATTATATAATAAGCCTTTTTATGTCCATTACCAAACAATAATAAAACAATTGAATCCCTAAATATTAAAAGGGCACTTGTCACAATTGAATTTACTGGTAAATTTTTTACAGAAGAAGGAAAACACTAAATATCTCATGACTGGTAAGGTTCTAACATTTGATTTTTTTATATGTTTTAATATAAATATTTAGCTATTATTTTGTAAAAAAAAAACAACTTTCAATCATCAATACTTTTACTAGAAACTTGAACAGAAATACATGGACATGTGTCGTTTCAGTAATAATGAGTGGACATGTGCCCTTTTAACATAATACTGCTATATAAATTTAAACCAAAATACCAGGTTTCGCACCAATTATATGGTAAAATTATATTAAAAAGAAACAGCAAAGATAACTTGTCTGTACAAGTTATCTTCAATCATTTTCTATATTCCAGTTGTAAATAATAGTCCAAAACTCTAAAAATCGTTGAGGTATATAATGTTCTAGTTTCTTTAAGTCTACCATTTTGCTGTTGAAACAGAAACAGAAACTTTTTTGTTCAATATAGATTATAAATAATACTTATTGAAAGTCACTCTTTTGTATGATTACCACTGTTTTTAATTGGTACTACTTCGCAATACATTCACTGGACAGGAAAGGCAACATTTTCAGTCACGTTTGTTTTACGCACCTTAAATTTGTGATTGACTATCCCATTTATGAAGTCAGACTTAGTCACTGTATCTTTTTCAGAGGTATCAAATTGGAATTCATGGTACTTTGACATTTTGAATTTTTCTTTCAGACATACTCACTCATTGCTAAATGACAGTTTCGTTATGAAGTAATACGAGTATTTAGAGTACCATTCCTGAAAATTAAGGATAATGCTACTGTCTACAGCAAAAACTGTAAACTTGTCCTTAATTTCAGAACAGTTTAATATAATATCATGAATATATTCATCTACTGTGCACTCTGTTAGTTCTTTTTAGCTTTCTTTTAATGAGACAAAAACTGCGGTCACATGGCAGGAAAGAGTGCCCACGAAACGGGTAAAATAATTTGATTCTCTTCAACACATTATTTTCCACACGACACGAGCCATTAAAAATCGTGACATTGCATGGTTCTTATTTTGACCTGCACATTTGTCGCAGAATAAATGACGTTCATAATATTTTTTATGTTTATATATTTATTTTTTACATCTATTTAGATGTAAAAAAGGCACACGTCACTAGACAAGTGTCGTTTTAGTACAAAACATAAACATCAGTTTGACATTTCTCGTACAAAATGAATTGTACAAGTGCCTGTTTAACACAGAACGATGTATTTCAGTATGAACAACACGAAGAAGCAAAAAAAAGAAAAACGTGAAAAAAAATGGACAAGTGCCGTTTTAGTATTTAAGGATTCAATTATATTATTCTAAAATTAATTAATTTCCATAGCTATAAGAACATGCACTTTATATTTAGTTTTATTTTGGTTCGGACCCCTCTAGGGGCCTGCTCTAGTTTGTTCCATCATTCTCTGTCCTTGGACTCTAATATCCAGTTCTCTTTTATTTTACGATGTCTTCTATTTTTACGATTTCCATGATACCAGTTATATTACAGCTATTTCATTATAATCCTACATTCATGTTAAAAAGTGTCGATAGATTCACAACTAATAATATATAATGCGTGGTACTCTTAATTATCTTATTGCTTGATATATGTTCCGAATTTAATTCATACTGAAATTTTATTGCTAAAATACTAAAATTAAAAAACAGATATTTGTAAAAAAATATATTATTTTTTTTCCAAACGTTAAATAATATTAATACTAATGGTGAACGCTCTTATGTTCAGACTCATGCTTCGTATGGCCTGCGGGGGAGTGCTCTTCGGAAGATGTCTTCACCACTGTGACTTCTGGTGAGGTGTGCGCGATAATGACGGGAGTGTGACCGTGAGCAGAGATCAGAGGAGAAGAGAGCGAGGTGAGTAGTGGACTGTGTGCACCATAGAGAGAATTTGAAGTGAGGTAATTTGCACCATAAAGGCTTGGAGAATAGTGGGAGTCATACAGAGGAGAATATAGGGAGTTAAGGTAAGGTGAGCCGGCAAGGTAAGGTGAGCCTGCAAGGTAAGGAGCGGAGTAGAGGGAGTGTGCGCCCAGTAGCGGTGAGTGCAGTGCGTGCGAGGAGAGTAGAGGCGCCGTGTCGTATGCGCCGAGGTAGGGCGAGGCGAGGAGGGGTGCAGCGTGAAGCGCACCGCCAATCAGCCCGCGCTTGTCACGAGTCTCCGCTGCCACAGCCACGATCACCACTGCCAATACCTGCAGTTACAAAAATTTCCAAGATTAATATACAAAGGCGAAATGTTCATCAAAAATACCTACTCAGAGAGTTAATTGCATGCTATTAAGACATAAACAACCATTTTCAAATCAAATTTTTGTTTGTTTGTCTGTCTGTACGGGTTAATCTCGAAATGGCCAAACTGATTGTGATGAAACTGTACGAACAGATGGAAAGCAATGCCAGGAAGACATTGGACTAAATTTTATCCAAAAATTTAAAGTTGTTTGGAACGAAGTTCCTTATCTCACGGTACGAATTTGACGGATGGGGACTAGGCGAGAAAATGTGTAAGAATTTTCCGTCGCGACCTTTCTATAGTGCGAGCGAGATGTAATAATATCCATCTCCCTCGCACTTTTTCTTATCTTGCCATGAAAGTAATATTATTTTAAATGACGCTTAATTTTAATAGACGCTAGTAATTCTTTTACTTGTTTTTGTTATTCAATAATATAATCGTTGATCGTAATGTATGTTTATCAATAATAATATACTACGAAAGGAACTTTGTTCCTACCGAGGGTTCCACGACACTCACGCATGTTTTTTTTTTGTTGAAATAAACGAAAAATTGATAAAATAAAGTCTATCTTTATTTTCTAAATCCTCTATTATTAAAATCTATATCTCGTAAATCCCATCCAGGCGACGGTTGACGTTAATTGATATTGTCATGTGAACAGTTTAAAATTATATTTTGTATGCTATGAATTATTGTTATTGGTTTATATAGTGTATACAGTGTATAAATCGTGATTCTCGCAAATAAATTATAATTTAATTAATCCTGTAAACTCGGACTAATGGTCTATATGTACTTGCTCAAACTGGTCATATTCTTATGTCGTTTACTTCTAATAACTTTATTTTTATTTCAAATTCAATTCAACTACTTATTTATTCTTTCCCCAATTTACATAATTTTATCCTACTTTAATTTACTTCCAATTTTGCAGCAGATATTGTCACAATGAAATTAACGTTTAATAATTTATTTATTTCACTTCGGTTATATTATCGAGCTGTTTTCGTTCAAGTGATATAATGATTTCTTGACGGATTCATTTAAAATTTGATAAAATTAACTTTTGATTAATAAAATTAATGATGAAATAAATCAAATATAATCGACGATACAAAATATTTTCTATGTTTGCAGTCTTTGCTATTTACTGTCTATTTAATTTCTAATTAATCTGTTAGTTGCTTAATTATAATTAAACTAGCTGTTATCGCGGATGCGCTTCAATTTACCAATAGCATTAGCATTCCGTCACGTAAAATTTGCAAATCAGAACACATGATTTCACTTTGCGTCCGTCCAACTGTCTATCAATACTCTTTTACGTAGATGGTTGAATTTTGGCATAGTTATAATAACAATATCGCAGTTCCTTACTGAAATATTTAAATTATTGTCGAACAGAATTGGAAGGTTGGTAATTGGAACCGTAGCGGCCATGTAGAAGCTCTTTGAAGAAACATTTCAAAAATATATCATATTAATATTCATCATATTTCACAATATTCCGAAATAGTGTCTTAAATTTTAATTTAATACCGTCAAAGTAGTTTTAATGTGGTGTTCGCGTAGATATAAGAAATGATTATGTTTTACATTTTCTTAACTATATCTACAAAAGTATAATTAAAAAATCTCAAAAAAGTTGATTATTGATAAAAGGTTGTATGATAGACGGAAAAGGAGAAGGACACGTCTCCAAACATTCTTGGGCCCAAGTGTCAACAAGATGAAAGTAAGATAATTTTAAAGCGTATATATAAACAATTCATAGATGAAAATCTGGCAAGATTTGTCAGTCTAGGAGCTGAGTTATTGTAGAATAAATAAAAGTGAAAAAATATCTATTACCTACACTATAACAGGTGAATTTTCACTGTTATTACATTGTACCAGGCTATTTTTCGCTATAATTACTTAAAGATATAAAAGCAGGATCAGTATAAAATCACCAAAAAGCTGTGGTTAATAATGAAACGAAATTGTGAAACGATTAACGAAAGTTAAAACTACAACAACTAAGTAAGTGAAGTGAATATTAGAGATATGGAACTGTGATTGATTACTTGAATTGTTGTTGTAACTGTTACTCAACATACTCAACATAACATATACTACGTCAACATTCCAACATGTTGATATTTTGTGTTTTTTATTATTATTTTTAGATATGTACGCAATTATTTTTTGCCGACTTCCAAAAAGGAGACGGTACTCAATTCGACTGTACGTTTTTTTTAATGTGTGTTACTAACTTACTCATAACTTTGAACTGGGTGAACCGATTTCGATGATTCTTTTTTTATATGAAAGCTGATAGTTCTCCTGTGGTCCCATATGAATTTCTGACCTTGAATTGATGAAGGTCAGACTAATCGTTTTTGAGTTATTCTTAAATAACTTATATTGAAGTTGGCTGTACAAAATGTTTAATTTTAAATCATTTATCTCCTTAACACAGAAAATAATTGAAAATAGATATTAAAATGCTCAATTTAATCGAGAATCGGTTATATTGCGCTCGTTTCAAATCGAATCGAATATCTGTTTTTTTCTTTTAAGTAAATAGTGGTAAATAGTTTGAAGTTTGAATTGTCAAATCAAGTTTCAAAATATGAAATCCTCTATTGGAAGATAATGTCCTCTATTAGAAAAAGAATACGTTCAGAAACAAGGACTTCACTAGTGAATTCTTTATGGTAATCGATTTATTGCCATAAAGAATACACTACAATCGATTTTCTAACTTATTTCTTATTTTATTGTTTTTTCAAATTCGAGATTGTAAAAAGAGCTACTTTTTTGTATTTTACTTTATAAAAATATGGCCAATTTTTTAAAGTATAAACCAATTAGTTAACTTCAGGCCCAAAAATCCCATTCTCCTTTTCATCATTTATTTAGACAAAATAGTACTGTATTTCGAGTCTTCCTCTGTCTTTCTTAACTTTTATATAATAATTTTACTGTTGACCTATTTAATATTCTTGATCCCGACGATCCCTTCTTATCCGACCTCAAAGAAGGAAGAGGAGGTCAAATCGTCGGAATCTTTTTTTATGTATGTTCACCGATTACTCTAAGACGCCTGAACCGATTTGGAAAATTCTTTTTTTTTGTTTCGAAGGGTATCTTCCTAGCTACTTTGTAGAAATCTGTTGAGCGGTTTTTAACAAATCAACAATAAACTATTTTATTTATATTGAAGCCGGTTTTACAAAATTTTTAATTTAATCACTTGTAACTGAGTGTTGTTACAATGAGTCGGTCACAATCATTTTCTCACCATCACCGTTACTGTTACAGGATCAATGAACATAGGCCTCCCTCACAGATTGCGTTATAGGAGGGAAGAATATGTGCCATAGTTTCCACACTTGGCATGCGGGTTTACAAACGCAGTTTATTTTTTTATTTTTTTTAGTTGTTATTAGAAAGATACAACTCCTTGCTTTTTTCCCTCTGTCACCTCTTATAACACCTACAGGACGATATGGCTTAGCGGATATTTTTACACCGCCACTAAACGATCAAAATCATGTATTGTTATATTATTATTATAAAGTAAGTTTAAATAAAATAATGAAGTGTGTTTAATAAAAATCGTTAAATAAATAAAATAAAATATTACCACTTACACTAAAAAACGCGTTCATGGTGCCAGTGGGTCAACAGCTGATGATTCAAAAATGAGATGTGATGTCAAAATTTTCATTTCGGTGGCATTTATACAAAGTGAGGACGATTAATTCAAAAACGCGCGAGGGTTGTGCAACGAACCCACCTCCAGTGTGCACACACAAGTGCAAGGCCAACACACTATTTCCAAATCAAACTCAAAATTATAATTAGTTTAAAATCTTACTCGTATGGACGTTTTAGGCCACTTGTTTAGTATTGAAGAACTATAAATAATTGATATTTGGTGAAGACGTTTTCGTCCAATAAATTCTGCGAAAATCTGTTCTCATAAGGAAGCTAACTTAAATTATATTTTGTGAGAAGAGAATAGAATAGAATATCGTTTATTTCTTAGTATATTGTAATTACAGATTTTTTTATAATATAAGGCCCCAATGCTGTGGCCCATAGACATCTACATCTATCCACGTTTGCGAATCAAATTGCAGATTCGTTGTCACCTATGAGGACTAAGATAGAATGCCTCGTTTCCAGTAAAAAGGGTCTCCGGTTCTCTACACTCACCATACGAAGCACAGTAGCTTTAAATTGCTATTTTACGCCGGTATTCTGTGAGAGCGTAGTCCCTCCCCGATCGAGCCGACCCATTCGTGCTAAAACTATACTATTAAATATTTATATAGCTATATATTAATATATAACTATATGAATAGTATATTAATATAGTTATATATTAATATATAACTATATGAATAGTATATTAATATTGACAGCTCCGTGGCGCAGTGCCTTCGCAATGAGTTGTTGCGCTGAGGGCCGCGGATTCGAATCATTCGATTCGAAACACGGAACAAGTATTTGTATCGCCTACAAATAATTGTTCCGGGTCTGGATGTTTGTCCTCGTGTAATTTGTTTGTAAACTGCCTCCACGGTACACGGTGTAGAGGTACTAAAAAAATAAGAAAAGAAAGCTGTAGCATGGCTCTACCACGTATAAGTTGTTGAAATTATAGAATGGTTCACATATACTATCGTATACGGTGTAAAAATATTACAACTAGAATAATATTTAACATTTTATACTTATTGAGACAAATTTATTCATTACAAACATTATATAGGAATTATTAATTTTAGATATATATTATCTTTATTTATTAATACAATATTAGAAGCATTTATTAATGTATAACTTATAAATTTGTAATCTATGAAATCGTTGACAGAGTAGAAACACATATCCAACAAAATATTGCACGTTTAATTCTATTTATAGACAGCTGTCTAATCTGTGGTGGCAGCTTATTAGAGATTGTTATTGCCATGCAGTATGCATTACGACTATACAAATGAAGTCTTTGGGATGGTTCCACTAATTGGTTTGGGTTTCTGTCTTAAATCCTTTTGGAAACACGTTCATTTATTGGAAACAAATAGGAATATCTCTTAAAAAAATAAACCAATTACAAAATATAGAGACAGGGCAGTGGAAGTATCATTAATTTTTGAAATAATGGCTTACAATATAATACTTTCAAGTTATTTTCTATTTTCGAAAATAACGTTCTTTACTGGCGATTCAACAGATAGTTTTTAAACCAATAATGTGCCTTTTCCCTAATTTCATACCTCTCAAGTTTAAAAGTAATCGTTTATGCGAGACAAAGTTGCCTTGCTCTGACTAATCATGACTGTATCAATACTGATAATGTCGACATTTTATTATTAAGTGCTTTGTTTGTTAATGATGACATTAATGTAAGTAGGTCGCCACTCCTCCTAGCCTCAATGCTCTAGTACTAAGAGCTCAGGCCGCCATGCTGCAGCTATATTATAGCAGTAGCACGAATGGTTTGACTTGACCGGAGGTGAACCACGCTCACACAGAATACCAGCGTAAAATAGCAGCTCAATGATGCTGTGTTTCAAATTTTGTAGAATAGAATAGAATAGAGTAGAATGGAACAGTGTAGAAAGGAATAGAACAGAATGGAATAGATAGACAAAATTAATATTTAAAAAACTTAATTATTTAATTAAGTTTTTTTAAATATTAATTTTGTTGCAATCTCTTACATTACAAAATAATATAATTACTTTAATCTAAGTTATTGAATGAAAATTCTTTTATTTTGTTCTATGAGTTTTTTCTACACCAATAGCCGGCTAAGTTTCGAAGCATAAATCAACTTTGTGACAGACAGATACTATCACCACTAGATTATGCACTCATCAGAGTAACTTCCTTTGGAACTTATTTTATTTATTTATACATGTCTCCGTCCCTCATGTCCGTCATGCTTTTAGAGTAAAACAATCGCTTCGTTTCTTTATTAAACGGTTCTATTTTTTTCAAGTTTATATTTAACTTTTAAGTTCCCGACTTTTGTATACTTTAAAACAAGTTCAATTCAATGTGTAATATTTGAGGCAATATAAGAAATCATTAATTTAATTTGCCTAATCTTTAGTTTCTGCAAGTATTCGATCCCAGTGATCGCGAAACAAGTCTGCTCTATAGACTTCGTAATGAGGATATCCGTATTAAAACCAGGGTAACCGACACAGCGCAACGGATCAATAAGCTGAAGTGGCAATGGGCCGGCCATATAACTTGAAGTACTGATAACCGATGGCGAAGAAAGGTTCTCTAGTGGCAGCCTCGTACCAGTAAGCGAAATGTAGGGTGGCCCCCTACCAGATGGAGTGACGACCTGGTCGATGGATACAGGTGGCTCAAGTCCGTGACTTGTGGCATTACTTGAGGGAAGTCTTTGTTCATCAGTGGGCTTGTGATGAGCTGTAATGATAATGATGATGATGATGAATAGTAAAAACCAGATTATTTATTAGGTTATGTCCTTGTTAACGAATTCTGGTAGTTTCGCCAATTTATCGATCACACTTACTGACTATCCAATTTTGTGCCTGTATTTTTTCTTAAACTGCTTGATTAACTATAATAATAATAATGTCCTCCAAACTTAATTTCGGTGGCAGCCACACTCGTACAATCCACACAGGATTATACGAGTGTGTGGGCAAGCACAGGAGCCCTGTTCCCTTACTGTCATAGTCCGATGGGAAGGCAACCCGACATGACTGAAGAGAGGTGGTTTCGAGGAGCAAGAGACTAGTTAAACACCGCCAACCTCCTACCTATAGACTGCTACAGTGATTTTATTAATAGAAAAATTCCAACAACTGATTTTGGTACGATACTGGATTCGTCCCCGGGAACATATAATCAGCAGTTGCACTTGGAGTTGTCTGTTTAATTGTAATAATATTGACATGAGAACATATTTACACTGCTCGTCTGTTCATCAATACTCTGGTAATTTATCATAATGAATAATTATAGTTTAGATTACGTGTCACAATAAAGGACAAAACAATGATTTATTTATGTAGGAACGTCATCTGAACGGAAGTTTAAATAATTTTATACTAACTGAATCAGAGTTTCAATTTTATTTGATTTAAATTAAAACAGTAAACTAGTTAACTTTGTAGTGGCAGTGTAAGAATATCCACTGCGCTATGTCATCCCGTGAGTATTGTAAGAGGCGACAGAGGGAAACTGAAAGAGGAAGTAGCAGCAGTATAATTCTCCTGATACGCCTGACATGCCATGACAGCATGGCAACAATGGCAAAACCAACTCTATGAAGCACTCTATGGGAGAGACCTACGTTCAGCAGTAGATTTTTATAGGCTGATGGAGGAACGATGAATGGATGGAGTACACTAGAAAGAAAGACAAGAAGAAGGCAAGATTGTTATAGAAGTTATAACAGTCTTGTCTTCTTGTTATATTTCTTTCTTTTCTAGCTTATTTACCAAATTAAGACACTTCATCCTATTAGCCCCAGCAGAGCTAATAGGAAGACTTAGTTTTATCCTGTTCCATATTCACGTAAATTTAAAAGGTAAGCAGAGTGTATTCTAGAATTCAGAGCTAAAGAAAGCAACGATCACGATAGATTATTCAGGCCTCGAAACGAACATTCGTTTTGCACTGATTATGTTTGTAACGAATGCATTGGATATGATTCGAACCCAGGAGTCTATATTATTCGAGTCGTATTCACGTAATTTTGACCCCTTGAATATCAGTGTAAAATAGCAGCTTTATGCTGCTGTGTTTCGCAAGGTGAGTGTACAGATTCGGAGACACTTTTTAGGGATCGGTACCCAAAGGGTAACCAACGGGACCCTATTACTAAGTCTCCGCTGTCTGTCCGTCCATCAGTCTGTCTGTCAGTGGGCTGTATCTCATGATCCGTAATAGGTAGACAGTAGAAATTTTCACAGAATATGTATTTATGTTGCCGCTATAATAACAAATAAAACTATTGGTAATTACAATTTGCCATGCCTTAAGCACATTAAAAGAAATACGCATAATATGACTATACGTACATTTTTAAAGTAGTTCAATTACACACAAGTCTTCACCAAAAACCTTATTTTAACCTAACCTAACCTTAACTTAACCTATACTTCATATTATCCAATAATTTTATGTCAATTTCTATTTAAAAAAAGCTTGGAAAATCCAAAAGTGCACGACTCATGATGCTCATAAATGATCGTAAAAAAAATGTAAATTGTAGTTCTATTCGTCAAAGAGTTCCAGTAGCAGTCACCGAAGTAAACCTTCAAGTTACTCCATCAAGCCCGAAGTAAGTCTATTCATAACTAACAAAACAAGCCCAAACTCGGGACACCTAATTCTTTTCGTCGAGGAGTTCCAGTAGCAGTCATCAAAGTACATATTTAGGTCACTCTATCAAGTCCAGAGGTAAGATTTCATCATAACTAACAAAACGAGGCCAAGCTCGGTACAACGTGTTCTACAATTCGAGGAGTTCCAGTAGCATTCACCGTAGTACAGTTTCAGGTCATTCTATTAAGTCCGGAGGTAAGATCTCATCATAGCTAACAAAACGAGGCCAAACTCGGCACACCTATTTCTACTCTTCGACGAGATCCGGTAGCATTACTTCTTCAGATTACTGCATAAAGTCCAAGACGTATCATCATCATCATCATCATCATCATTACGGCCCTTCACAAGTCCACTGCTGAACATAGGCCTCCCCCAAGGACTGCACGGCCACAAAGCATGGTCACGAGCCACCAGATGCATCGACTTCCTGCATGTCTTACCAGGTCGTCACTCCATCTAGTGGAGGCCTTACACTTTGTTTACCAGCATGAGGCTGTCACTCGGGAACCTTCCTTTTCCAACGAAATAACAGTCGTACAGAAAATAGAGAAATTGAGTTATATTATAAATTGCTTATCTTTTTTATTGAAGTTTAATATTTTTTATTAGAATAAAATTTAGATTTATTATGTTAGGAATTCCAACTTAAGGCAAACATTACCAATCAGTTCAAATTTAATTAAATACATCAATTTACATTTTAATAGTTTATGATTATAAATAAGTAGCTCATATACTTGTTATATTATAAGTTCTTTATTATTATTTAAGTAGTAAAATTCCTATATAAATTAATTTATTTAAACTTAATTTATTATTTTGTACAATTATATACTTAGTACTAATTTATATGCATACATATTACGTTATTTAAAAATATTCTAATAGACTGTATAAAAATTTATCAGTAAGACATGATTTTATGGCCTTAATATTATATCAGAGAAAATATTGTTAGAAATATTAAGTATATATATAAGAAATATCATGTAGTTTTTTTTTTTCAAAAACTGAATCGAATCTGAACCGAAAGGTGGTTAGTGTCTCTTGGGCTTAGCTGAGACTTGACCATTTTGAATTTATGGAACAGTTGTGGATGATTACGAAGGAAAATTCCTACCCCAAGTATGTAGGGAGCTTGTTAACGTCAAATGAAGAATCAGAAGTATTTAACCATACATAATATATGTACGTTACCCCTGTCCAATGTGTAATTCCCAGCCTTTGCTCGAAAACTTGAATAGAATTTTTAGACAAGCACTAATCTACGGAGAGTAGGATGTAATTTTAGTTTTTTTGTGACATATTTTATATGTCGAAGCGTGAACACACTGGCGCCGTGTCTATCCTGTTGTATTTCCGAGATGAGAATTGGGATCTTCTGTTGAATTTCCGACACATATAATTCTTCTGCACGTGTGTTTGTTATTTAACTCCTCCTAAACGGCTGCACCGATTGTGATTTTTTTTTATAAGATAAGGGTAACAAACGAGCACACAGTCCACCTGATGAAATGTGGTTGCTGTGGCCCAGAGACATCTACGTCTATCCTCAACAAAATCAAAATGCGTTGTCACCCTTGAGGACTAAGAAGGAATGCCTCGTTTTTATGGGGTGGTTCTCCGGTTCTCTACACTCAGAATACGAAACACAGCAGTATTGAGATGATATTTTACGCTGGTATTCAGTGAGGGCGTGGTCCTTCCCCGGTCAAGTCGACCCATTCGTGCTACAGCCATACTAATAATATAGCTGCAGCATGACTCTACCACGTATAATGATGAAGTTATATTTTTTTTTTGTGTGTTGGATCTTTAAGATTAACAATTGAACCCGATATATGACGCTGTTGACGTGTTTCAGAAATAACCCGTACGAAGCCGGGACGTGTCGCTGTAAATATTATACATATATCGTTTATGGTTGCATATTATAAGTTGTAATGAAAAATCAAGCGGGATTTAAATTAACATTAAAAAACGGATTTAGTTGAAAATATATTTATTTATATTAACTAATATTAATAGTAATGGTGGGCGTTCTAGTGTTCGCGCTCGCGCTCGCGCTTCGAGTGACCTGAGGAGTGTGACTCGGAAGACTTCAGCACCGTGACTTCTGGCGAAGTGTGCGCGATGATAATGGGAGTTGAGTGAGCGTGACCAGAGAGCGAGGAGAGTAGTGGAGTGTGTGCGCCATAGAGAGAATTTGGAGTGAGGTAAGGTGCACCGTAAAGGCTAGGAGAATAGTGGGAGCCATACAGAGGAGAATATAGGGAGTTAAGGTAAGGTGAGCCGGCAAGGTAAGGTGAGCCGGCAAGGTAAGGTGAGCCGGCAAGGTAAGGAGAGGAGTAGAGGGAGTGTGCGCCCAGTAGCGGTGAGTGCAGTCCGTGCGAGGAGAGTAGATGCGACGCGTCGTACCCACCGAGGTAGGATGGAGCGAGGACCAGCCCACGTTTGTCCCGAGTCTCCGCCGCCGCGGCCACAATCACCACCGCCAACACCTGCAGTGACAAACAATTTACAGATTATCATCATCATTATCAATACAGCCCTTCACAAGTCCACTGCTGAACTTAGGCCTCCCCCAATTAATGCCACAAAGCACGGTCCTGAGCCACCTCCATCCATCGACTTCTTGCCCTGTCTTACCATGTCGTCACTCTATCTAATGGGGGGAAACCCTACACTTCGCTTACCAGTATGAAGTTACCACTCGAGAACCCTCACAGATTTTTATTTTTTATATTAAAAACGTTACCTCCACACTAGAATTTTCTTCTCTATCGTGGAGGCAGCTTTTAAACATAAATTGCACAAGGACAAACATCCAGACCCGGAACAATTATTTGTAGGCCATACAAATATTTGTTCCGTGCGGGATTCGTACCCGCGGCCCTTAGCAGAGCAACTCATTACTAAGCCATTGCGCCGCGGAGCCGTCAATATTATATTATAATACATAATAACATACTTGTTCAAATGTAATGAAAACATACCGCTAATGAAAAACCAAATGACTAACTTTGAAAAAATAATTCCATGTTTTTAAAATAAAATTAGAATTCTTAGTTCAAATTGTTAATGTAGCGAAACTTCTAATAAATTTATTTTTATTTAAAACATCTTTTTGGTTATGGACTTATTTCACTACTTGTTTGAATTTTTAATTATTAAGTTTTTTTTTATAGAATAGGGGGCAAACGAGCAAGTGGCTAACCTGAGGGTAAGTGTTAACCGCGGTATCCGTTCGGAAAAATTGCCGGTGTTAAACAATTCTACAAAGAAACCGTGCAATGAAAGAACTCCTTGTAAATCGCACACTAGTGAGCCACCAAGCAACCAGATGATATGAATGGTAACGAGAGTTTTGTCGTGAAAGTAATATACGTGGTAGAGCCACACTGCAGCTATATTATGGTTGTAGAAAGAACCGCTCTACCGGGGTAGGAGCACGCTCTCACAGAATATCAGCGTAAAATAGGAGCCTGACACTGCTGTGTTTCGTATGGTGAGTGTAGGGAACTGGAGTAAAAAAGGTTACTGGAAACAGGGCGTTCTATCTTAGCCCTCAAAGGTGACAACGTATATGTATTTTGATTCTTACTTGAGGATAAATGTACCTGACCACTAAACTAATCGAGTAGAGACGGTGTAGCAATATCTATCTACTAATCCAAGTAATCCCTTGGGTGGTGCAAGGGATTAAACCACGAGACGGGGAGCAGCGTTTTATAAAAACAACTAAAAGTTATTCGGTTGCCTAACCGGCAATAAAGAGTGCCAACAATGCCTAGTACGTCCCCTATGAGGTAAACAATAGGGGAGGCTTATGTACGACAGTGGAATTATGATTAGCTTAACGGTATCAATAAAGATAATAAAGTTAAGTAATATATTTTTGTAATTTTAAATTGCACTGCATTTTTGCGACGTAAGAAATTAAAATTTCATTTGTCCAACAACGTTAGCTTGTTTTTTTTTTCTACTACTATTACAAAATCAAATATTTTATGCGTATCTCAAATTGTTACACTTAGAACATAATGAAAAACACAACATCACATTAATAAAACATAAAAAAGAATAATTTAAATCGGTTCAAACGGTTACCGAGGTAACCGAAAAAGCGACCATATATCTAAAAAACATAGGCGTCCAATAAAGAAACTTTTTTGAACTCAATAAAAATGAAGTTACAACATGCTGCCTATATTTAATTATTCAAAAAATACTGGTTTTTGGTTGAGTAATGAAAATTAATATATCGATCGAATTTACAAAATATTTTTTATATAACAGTCCTTGTTTTCTCTGTCTATTTTTTTATAGAAGAAGGGTGACAAACGCGCACACAGTCCACCTGATGGTAAATGGGACTAATTGCGGACCCTTCATGCGCAAACCTTGCACGCATCTGGGAAACTATGTACTTTTCCCAGAAGAAGTGAAATTACTCACATCTAAGCAACTCCTATTCATTGATGACGTAGGGCTTAGCAGTGAACTGTAGACACAGCAGTGATCACAATAGATCTTTTAGGTCGCAGTGATACTGGGCTCTCTAGACCTGCAAAGCTGCACGCACATAATAAAAAAAGTGGGTGATGTGGCCTATAGACCTCTACTTCTATCCTCAATTAAGAATCAAATGCATTGTCGTCCTGAGGATTAAGACGAAATGCCTCGTTTGCAAAAAAGAAAAGGATCTCTGGTTCTCTACACTCACCATACTATATACAGCCGTATAACGCTAATATTTTAGGCAGTTATTCTGTGAAAACATGCTCGTTCCCCGGTTGAGTCGACCCATTCGTGCTTCAACAGAATACCAGCGTGAAATAGCATCTTAATGCTGCTGTGTTTCGTATGGTGAGTGTAGAGAACCGGAGACCCATTTTACTGGAAAAGAGGCAATCTATCATAGTCCTCACGGGTGACAACGCACCTGCATTTTAATTCGGAAACGAAGATAGATGCAGATGTCTATGGGCCACAGCATCCACTTACCGTCAGATGGACTGTGTGCTCGTTTTTCATCCTTATTCTATAATATTATAGCAGTCTTATGGCTCTACCACGTATAAAGTAATTCTAGAATGTAAATAAAATTATATTATTATTATACTCAATTTAATTTCGGGCTGGCTTGGAATTATGAATTTTGTTATAGTAAAATTTTTATAAAAACTGAAATGTCAAACCCACTTTTAGCCCACCTGATGGTAAGTGGCTACTACAGTCCTTGCGCTCTTGCATTCAACTTCAAACAAAGGCTAAAATGCGTTGTCCTATAAGGACCTCTGAGGGGAAAGATGATAAAGTCTCACAGTATATGGTTAAAATAAATTAAAATAAAAAGCTACTACTTACAGTCACAAAGGCGTTCATGATGCCAGTAGGTCGACAGTTGTTGATTCCGAAATTAGATGTGATAACAAAATTTTCATTTCGGTGGCATTTATACACAGTTGGGACGATTAATTCAAAATTGCGTGAGGGTTGTGCAACGTGCCCACCTCAAATGAACATAAGTGCTAGGTCAGACCACCATTTCCAAATCAAACTCAAAATTACACTACAATACCGTAACCGCGATCACCAAAATGCCTTCATGCTGCTTCCCGTTACCGATCTAGGAATTTATAGCATAAATGCGAGTGGGTTAAACCGCTTCTGGACGAGAGAGGATGCTCAAAAACTTTCTTATGTAGCCACAATATAATAAGCACTTTTTTACGTGGTAGAGCCATGTTGCAGCTAAATTATGGCTGTGGCACGAACTGGTCGGCTCGACTTGGGAAGGACCACGCTCTCATAGAAATACCAGCGTAAAATAGCAGCTTTACGCCGCTGTGTTTCGTATGGTGAATGTAGAGAACCGGAGTACCTTTTTACTCAAAACGAGACATTCTATCTTAGTCCTCACGGGTGATAACGAATCTGTATTTTCATTCTTTATTGAGGATAGATGTAGATGTCTATGAGCCACAGCAACCACTTACCATCAGGTGGACTGTGCGCTCGTTTGTCACCCTTATCCTATAAAAAAGTAAAAAAAAAAGTGGAACACTCGCTTGGAAAGAAGTTCCTTTCGTAGTATGTATATTATTATTAATAAACGTATTATATTATTGATTAACAAATACAAATAAATGTATTACTAGCGTTTATTAAAATGAAGCATCATTTAAAATAAAATAATATTTCTTTCATGGCAAGATAAGAAAAGTGCGAGGGAGATGGATATGATTCCATCTCGCTTCCTCATAGCTGCCAAGGCCGTCTACACTACGTCAGAACGGGTCGTGACGGAAAAATCCAATTTTTCTCCCCTAGCCCCTATCCGTCAAATTCGTACCGTCCGTTACGGAACTTCGTTCCAATAATAGTCTAATGGCTAAATACTCAAACTCTGCTTAACTTTAAGATGCTGTTAAGTATCGTGCTGTCTCTATAACTTTTAGTCAAATTGCCTGTGACACTACGAGACTGAACGACATATGTTAAAATTGATTAGCGTTTACGTATTTGGCTATAATTTTTGAGTTATGAGGGATATACCTATCCTTTCTTTTCGAGTATCTTATGTGGTCTAGATCACTATTTTAAAAACATTCGTTAAATTGCAATGAACATAAACGAATAAATTTTATACGATTCCTATTAGAAATTTAAAAAGTTAGTGAATCCAAGTCCAATTAGTAATTCAAAATTCTAGTGAACCCAATTCTGTAGATCGGTGTACCCCCGGTGCATTAATCTTTTCTCATGGTGGTCCTTTACAATGAACCGACATACTAAACCACTGAGGGGATATTTGATGAAGTCAAGCTTTTATGTATTTTATTTACAATACCGTGAAGTTGTGGTGTAGAATATCCAATACCCCCATATAATCCCGTGGGTTTCGTAAGAGGCGACAATGGGAAAAAATTAGGAGATGGGCAGCGGCTTCTTCATAATAACGAGTATAAAACTGCGGTTTCCAACCCGCTTACCAAGCGTGGCAACTAAGGCAAATATGAGGCAGTCTATACAGGAGGCCTATGTACAGCAGTGGACTTTAATAGGCTGAAACCAGCGTAACGAACGGTAAGCTCTCCTTATACGTGCATTATTAATAGTTGCAGTTTACAACTTCCGGACTGTTTTGGGCTTTGATGATTTTGTTATGGTTTCAAATAATGTAAACGTGAAGAAATAGTTAGGGCGAACTTGAAAAGAAACATCTTTTTACACTAATTTTTTAATTCCAATGCTGGACTTCGGTCCTTCTAATAGTGCGCCAATTGGCTGGCAATATTTCTCCTCATCGGGAGGAGTAACTCTGGCTCACGACCATCTCTCTCCTCCTTGTTACTTAACCAACAGGGAGGTGTATCAGTAGTCAATTTATAAATGAATAAAGAGTGGTTCACGGCAGTAGTTAAATGGCGGATTCTAACTCACGACTTTCAAGTTCAGTTCATACCCTTTACCATTAAGGTAATAAGGCTTCAATTTTAAAATTAATGTCACTTATTTTCTCTTTTCATAATTTAATTCAGTAATATACTAAACAAGTGTTTTATTTAATATTATAAAAAATCGTAAAGTGTCGTGGAATACTCGTTTCTAACGAAGTTCCTTTCGTAGTATATTATTGTTGATACGTATTATATTATTGATACACAATTTCAACTTGGTAGAGCCATGTTGCAGCTATATTAGTAGTATAGTTGTAGCACGAATGGGTCGCCTCGATCGAGGAAGGACCACGCTGTCACAGAATACCAGCGTAAAATAGCAGGTTAACACTGCTATGTTTCGTATGGTGAGTGTAGAGAACCGGAAACCCTTTTTACTGGAAAAGAGGCATTCCATCTTAGTCCTCACGGGTGACAACGCATCTGCATTTTGATTCGCCAACAAGGATAAATGTAGATGTCTATGGGCCACAACAACCACTTACCATCAGTTGGACTGTGTGCTCGTTTGTCATCCTATCCTATAAAAAAAAATATAAATGAATGAATTACTAGCGTCTATTAAAATAAAGCGTCATTTAAAACAAAATAATTTTTTTATGGCAAGATAAAAGAAGTGTGTGGTTGATGGATATTATTCCATCTCGCTTCCTTATAACCGCCATAGCTTTCTACACTACGTCAGAAGGGGTCGTGATGGAAAAATATTACACTTTTTCAATAATATTTTTCATGGCAAGATAAAAAGAAGTGTGTGGGAGATGGATATTATTCCATCTCGCTTCCTTATAACCGCCATGGCCTTCTACACTACGTTAGAAGGAGTCGTGACTGAAAAATCTTACACTTTTTCAATAATATTTTTCATGGCAAGATACTCGTAAACAGAATGTGTGGGAGATGGATATTATTCCATCTCGCTTCCTTATAACCGCCATGGCCTTCTACACTACGTCAGAAGGGGTCGTGATGGAAAAATCTTACACTTTTTCACGCCTACCCCCATTCACCAAATTCGTACCGTCCGATAAGACACTTCGTTCCAAAAAAAGAAACTCGAATTCAAAACAACTTATATTCGAAATGAGCCGAGATAGCTCTGAGGATTAAAAAGGTAAAGTTACAACCTCTATACATTCCACTGCTGGGCACCTCTCATTTCTGAGATGGATTTAGGGCAAGGAAATGTCCGCCGCGCTGCCCCCATAACGTGTTGGTGAACTTCACATGTTTTTATTATATTATTTTCAGTTTCCTCGCGATGTTTTTCTTCACCGCCGAGCAAGTGATAAACATCAGAGGATTAGCGCTTGCCGTAAATATCATAGAATGTGAACGGCCCGGGTTCGAACCTTGCCGACACCAATACAATTATTGATTGCATTTTAAGTGCTGATTTACCATGTTCTCGGCGGCAAAAGAAAACACTATGAAACCATGTGAAGTCCGTTAACTCGTATTGGCGTAGCGCGGTTGATACATCCTTTTCCTAAAACCAGCTCAGAAATGGGAGGAAAACTGTGCCCAACATATATAGGATCTAACTTTACTTAATTTGCTAAATATAATACGTATAAAATTGTTTAAAGACCCTCTACTCGAGTGATATCCCAAAGGACCCAGTAGTTAGGCATCCGTCATTCATTCATTTTTAATGACCCGATTATTCAAGTGTTAATTCCTCTTACAAACCGGATCATTTGAGTCGATCATTCAAGTAGATCATTTCGAGTGTCAGTACTTTGTGATCTCTGAGACCCGCTCGATAATGTTGGTTCTACAACATTACTATACTATTTAGTAATAGGTCCTGTCAATCGTTTAATACGGTACGTTCAAAAATGTAATTGCAATCATCAATACTTTGATGCGACCCGGGTCAAATGAACGAATCATTCACGATTGACAAATGTCTACCAGTGGTTAGTTAATATCCTTCAGATGTTTCCACGTAAATAAACCATTGTTTCGTCTTTATTACGACACGTATTCCGTGCAACAATAATTTATTAAATCATGATGATTGATCACCAGACGATTGATGAATGCGCAAATGTGATATGTTAATTTTACATAATATTGGTAATACATCATCAATACAATTATTAAGCAATCAGTTTATAAGGTCGGTAGCTCGGTAATTTTTTTTAAATTAATACATGATATCAAGGAGTGTAAAATTAGTACATGATATTAGGAATTATTATATTTTCTCTTTAATTTATATAGAATAAGGATGATAAGCGAGCACACACCAACCACCTGATGGTAAGTAGAGGCTATCGTCAATTAACATCTAATCTGTTCTATCCTCGATTATGAATCAAAATACAGATGCATTGTCACCCCTGAGGACTAAGATGGAAGTTTCCAGTAAAAAGGGTCTCCGGTTCTTTACAGTCATCATACAGCACCATTAAGCTGCTACTTCACGCTGATATTTTATGAGAGCGTGGTACTTGCTCGGTTGAGCTAAACAATTCTTGCTGCGAGGTTAGAAAACAAGGCTCTGGCTAACGTTCGGTGTTGTCCTTTAGCTCACAGGTGACTTTACTTGTACACTGCGAGTTATTGAGAGAGGCATAAAGAAGAACGAAACGAAAACATGTCACGATGTGTCGCAACTGTAATCCAGGGTGCAAAAACAGCGTTTCTGACGTAACATTCGTGTGTGACTTTATGATGACCAATAATCGGGTGCTTATGTAAATAAACTGCTGCAAATCGGATTGGGCCAGCTCGAAATGGGCGCAGGTGGCAGGTAATATTCAATTTTTACATGAATTCTTATACTTTACCATTTTGTTTGCGAAAAAAAGGTCCAACTTATTGCACTTTTTTATATAGAAAAGTATAAAAAACGAACACACAGTCCACCTGATGGAAAGTGACCCATAGATATCGACATCTACCCTTGATTAAGAATCAAAAGACATATGCGTTGTCACCCCTAAGAAATAAGATGGAATGCCTCGTTTCCAGTATGGGAGTCATATTCTGAAAGAGTGTGGTCCTTTCCTGGTCGAGCCGACCCATTAGTGTTAGCACCATGATATAACTACAGATGGCTCCACCAAGTCGATGTGTTTTCGTTCGATTTCCAAGTCAATCTATGTATTAAAACATAAAATATTTTTAATATTGATATGGCCACTATAAGATGTTCTTAGGTTAGATAATTACTTGAGACAGAAGGACCCTTAAGTAGGGACTGAATAAATAAACCGTCTTGGTATTACATAAATCTCACAACTTTTTACTATAGAACAACTGAGTTGCGAGACTTGGTTTTTTTACAAGTTATGTTTTTGATGGCATCTCATTTCTTTTTATAGATAGTCCTACTTTTTCCTTTCCGGTACCATCTACTTCTTGAATACCAAAATTTAGTCTACTTAATACTTTGCGGGATTTTGGTACAACTTCATAAGACATGTCCCATTCTTGCTTTTTCATTCCGTTGACTATTTTACAAGTAACTTTTTAACATAATCATATCTAGGTACATCTGCATCTATTATTCCATTATATTATACATACAGGTACACTGATTCATTCACAGCAAATGTAACTTTGTAATCCTATATTATTTATGCAGTTGGTGTATCTAAAAAACTGGATTACAAAATATTTTAGTTTTTTCTTGATTTGTATACTAAACACCAATTGTATTCTAAATTTGAAGCTTCTACGTCTGCCAGAAGTGTCTTAGAGTTTTGATGATCGGTTAGTCAGTGAGTGACAAAATTAAGAAACTTTGACTAGTTATAATTTTTAAACTACTGGTTCAAAGAGCAATGGCAGACTTTCATACATAAAATTAGTTGAGAAGAAATGGTAGCGTCTATATACCAAAAATATCTTAAAATGTTAAGCGTCAGTCCTTTAATAACTCTGTCAAAGAATTTTGTACTGAGAAGGCGTCAAAAAAAAGATATTTACATTTGAACCTTTTCAGGTTATGTCCTATGTCACTTGGAAAAAGTCATGCTTCCTGTGGTTGTTTGATGTTAGCTTAATACATAATACATAATTGAGAGATTTTAGATTATTGTATCTCTATTATATATTTGCATACTATAAATGTATATTTCTGGCATGGCTCCAAGGTTTTTGTAGCATAGTGATATTCTCAGAAGGGCTAGAACCCAGAGCCGTAAAGCCACTGGCTTTAGCCAGTAAAAAAAACAGTGACATTTTATTTTAGCTAGTGTTGGCATAACATTAAATGGAATTGTTACATAGTACTATGATTGAGATAATGTATTATTGTAGGAAATTCTTTGTAAGAGACTTATTTTCAGCCATATTACTTTTATTTTTGTTATTACTGATAGTACAGTTATTACTGATAGTAAATTAATATAAAAATATTTTGTGTGTTGTGTTGGTAGTGTTACCAAGTGTATACGAAAATAGTAGGAATATACTAAATGGCAACATTTGAATAGAGTAAAATGATTTCAGTCATTTGATATTCCCAAAAATGTTTGTTTTTTTCTGTGGCTTTAATTAAAATACATTTTTATTTGAAAAATCATAGAAAAATAATAAAACTCATTTTATATATAACTTATTTCTAGACGCTATAATTTTAGTCAACTATTTTTCTGCCATTGCTCTTTAATGAAATTTGAAATGTATCGTGTTTATATAATACTTGCTTGGTTACTGAGAATTCAGGCTTCTGGTTTTATCCATAACGAAGTTATAGGGGGTCGAAAATGGCCTGAACTGCTTCGAGAAAAGGATGGTACGGCTGTGCCGCTTTTTTGCTCGACTTGGCGGGGCACTGCCGTGCCCTCAGACTCTAGATAGAAACTTCTTGTTCGAGTGTATTAACTTAATATTGTATTGCGACGCAGATGAAGTCGCGGGAAAAAGCTAAAGAATATAGGTGAACATGGGATTACTACCTAGAAACATTTTCCTAAATGTATCGTTTCGATTTTCAACCTTAAAGTTAAAAATAAAATATGTACGCATTTTTTAGAAAAATATTTATTTTAACTAATATCAATACTTATGGTGAACGCTCTTATGTTCAGTCTCGTGCTTCCTATGACCTGCGCTGGAATGCTCTTCGGAAGATGTCTTCACCACCGTGACTTCTGGTGAGGTGTGCGCTATGATGACGGGAGATGAGTGAGCGTGACCAGAGATCAGAGGAGAAGAGAGCGAGGTGAGTAGTGGACCGTGTGCACCATAGAGGGAATCCGAAGTGAGGTAAGGAGCACCATAAAGACTTGGAGAATAGTGGGAGCCATACAGAGGAGAATATAGGGAGCTAAGGTAAGGTGAGCCGGCAAGGTAAGGTGAGCCTGCAAGGTAAGGAGCGGAGTAGAGGGAGTGTGCGCCCAGTAGCGGTGAGTGCAGAGCGTGCGAGGAGAGTAGAGGCGCCGCGTTGTACGCACCGAGGTAGGGCGAGGCGAGGACCAGCCCGCGCTTATCCCGAGTCTCTGCCGCCGCTGCTACTATCACCACAGCCAATACCTGCAGTTACAAATATTTCAAATTTCTTATAAGATATAATAATATATGTATAATATATATGATGTAATGATTTCTTATGTTCACGCAAACACTACACATTTAAATAAACGATAGTGGCAACTTCTTGGGATGCTATAATTAATAAAAGTAAATCACAACCCAATTGTACAATTACAAACTTCAAGATACTATATATTTATATAATGAAGTAATGTTACGAAGAGAATGAAATGATGTTAATATATATACATAGAATAGACTTGGACATCACTATAAACTCATTCTGCGTAAATAGGACCAAAAAATTAATAATTTTAAACTAAAGGCAGTCGTGGCTATGACGTTGGGACATCGAACATTTCAGTCCCACCATGACCACGGCTGTAAAGTACTCGGAATCACTGGATAATAAAATAAGTTACTATACGCGATAAAATCCGTAAAAGCTAGATTCATTTAAATATATCTACCGTGTAGGGGCATGGGTGCGACTGAGCGTCCCCCTAATAACATTTAAAAAAATCTGCAGTTTTCAACCCACCTGCCTAGATAACCTATGGGGGGAGGTAAATGCTTGGCAGTAGACTTTTGATAGGCTAAAAATTTATACTCTGCAAATTTTCTAGTAATTCCAAATGTAATTAAGGAAAAAAAAAACAAGATATTTACAAAAGCCTGATTATTTTTAATTGATATTGACCTGCGTGACTCGTAAACTATCGTATACTAGAATGCTGAGCAAACAAAAACAAATACTTATACAATTTAATACCTTATTATCCCCAATACAGAGGTTTATCTCTTTTTTATTTTATTTAACTGGAGTTTTTGTACGAATTTACACTCGATTATGCAGAGAAATTTGTAATTCGGCAAAATTGACGTTTGACAATAACGATTTTGAGCGTGAATTTCCATTCAAGGTCCTCAAAACTTACGTCACCATAATATGCAAATTTGACTTATGATTATGTATAAACTCTGCTGCAACTTTTGACTAGTGATGAGGCCTTCAATACTAACCAAAATATCCAATTCACATTTATAAAAACATAAGATTCAATGGCTCTCTACTGTGACAATGCATTAAATGGAATAAAAGTTATTTTGTGGACTTTATCGAGTTTAATTTAACTTATTTTACTTATTTTTAATTCCCAACATTTCCGATGTTTTTCAGACCAATGGTCACGGAGGGACTGAGGTGTTCGACATTTCAATGTCATAGTTAGTCCGGCTATGTTGAGCTTTTAAACGTAAATTTTTAGTCCGATATACGCACAACTAGCTTATAATATCTTAAAGCCTTGCAGTGGTGGGTTATTGGGTTTGGATTTAATTTTATTAATTATAGAATCCCAAGCAAACAACAGCACCCTGCCATCTTTTTTGTTAAAATTTTAATGTCTTTAAATGCGATAAAATCCGTAAAATTAGTTTGAATGCATAGTATTCGTTAAAACATAAGAAGTTATTAAATGCATTTAATGTTTAAAATAGTGAAGTTACGGCTATATACGTTGCACCGCTGAATACAGACCTCTTCCCAGAGGGTTATGGAGCAATTATTATTCTAGCGTGCTACCCTAGGCGTATTGGCATATTTCACATTTCCAAAATATTTTATTTGTTAGAAATGTAAGATCACGACATTTTTTTTATTTCCAAGCACGTGGCAATGCTCAAAATTACAATTGATAATTTCATTGCTGCCGGTGTAGATCGAACTTTCTTTCTCGTCAGTTGTGGGTACTTCAAGCTATATAGCCGGTCCATTGCCACTTCAGTCAGGACTATGGTGGTCGGTCGACGGGTATCCTTATTACGATTAGCAGTCTATCACTCCAAGCATAGTCTTCTTTAGAGCTCGCTGGAAGACCTTGATCTTCCTCATATGACCAGCAGTGAAGGACCACGTTTCAAATCCATATGTCCAACACTGGCAACACGCACTGATTGTCCACACTTGTTCTCAAGTTTGGAGGTATACGTGACGGGATGCTGTGTTCTCTCGAACGCTGCAAAGCTGAGTTGAATCCGACGATCGATATCCCGGTCAAAGTTGGACTAATCTATTCGGACTATTTGTCCTAGGCTTACGCGTTAACCACTTTGAAAGAATTGCTCCCAAAAACTAGCATAGTTTTAACATGGACGTTACATCTGACCTTTACCCTGTTTATGTCATTCGACTTCTTTCGGTTCAATAGTAAATATAGAAAGTTAATTATATGCCTTAGTACCTATTTATTTTAATAAAATAAAAAAATAAAACTTACGCTCACAAAGGTGTTCATGATGATAGTGGGTCAACAGGTGTTGATTCTAAAATGAGTTGTGATGTCAAAATTTTCAATTCGGTGACATTTATACAAAGTTGGGACGATTAATTCAAAAACGCGCGAGGGTTGTGCAACGTGTCCTCTTCACTTGTTAACAAGTGCAAGGTCAGTTCACTATTTCAAAATCAAACTCAAAATTATAATAAGTCTCTCAAAATATCTCTCGTATTCGACCATGCCGGGTCAGTGAAGTGGTCTTACCAACACCTAGTTTACATTCCCGCCAAACATACTTTTTATGAAACATACACTTTTTATAGGATAAGGATGAGAAACGAGCTCACAGTACACCTGATGGTAAGTAGATGCTGTGGCCCATAGACATCTACATGTATCCTCGATTAAGAATCAAAATGCAGATGCGTTTTCATCCCTGAAGACTAAGATGGAATTCCTCGTTTCCAGTAAGAAGGGTCTCCAGTTCTCTACACTCACCATACAAGATACATCAGCAGTTAGCTGCTATTTGACGCTGGTATTCTGTGAGAGCGTGGTCCTACCCCGGTGGAGCGGACCGAATGGGTCGTTCTAAAACCATAATAAAGCACTTAGCAATTAACTAATTTGTTTGCGCCTATCTCATTATCAAACATATTGTCTATTTTTGGCGTTAGTTAGCAGTAGTTATGTTCATTTTGAATAAATACGTATACTATGTCTGAAGATGTTTTTTTTTTCAGACCATGGTAACTTTCATCAACTGCATCTATTCATCCATTACAGCCTATACAAATCTACCGCTGAACATAGACCTCCCCATAGATTGATTCATAGGAGTGATATTTTGCATAGTTGCCAAGCTTCGCAAGCAGGTTGGCAACCGCAGTTTTTCATTATTTTGAGTTACTACTGTCGGTATAGTAGTAGTAAACCCAACTGCCAATCATGTAGTCCGACCCGGGATAATCAGTTAGGCCGGTCACATACATACGGAATTCCGTTTCGAGATTCCGTTTCGGAATTCCAAATGGGTCGGCCACACACATACGGAATCCCGTTTTGCCCGCAAAATTTCATACGGAAAACTACCATACGTGTGTGGCGGGTCATAGATTTTATATGAACTTGCTGCGTTCGGAATCTCGAATCGGAATATCGAAACGGAATCCCGAAACGGAATTCCGTATGTATATGGCGGGCCTTATAAGGTTACCCTGTGAAGAAATTCTAGATAGTAATACTCTTTTTCTGCATGGGAATTTTCCCAAAAAAGCATTCACTCCTAGTCCGAAGGACATTGAGAACCAGATTAATTACAGGCTGTAAGGCATTACATATTAATCATCAGACGCAGCAATGCATCTGCAACTTTCACTGTTTGAAGTCGGCTGCAAGTGTACATAGGCTGCAGCAGTCACTTACCATCAGGTTATCTGTAATTTTTAACTGACTCCAAAAAAGGCGGAGGTAGGTACTCAATTCAACTATAGTTTTTTGTGTGTCACCTCAGAGCTTTTTCTGGGTGAACCGATTTTCATGATTCTTTTTTTGTTTGAAAGCTAGTGCTTCTCGTGTAGTCCCATATAAATTTAATCAAGATTTGACCAGTAGTTTTTGAGTTATCCCTCATAATGCTAAAAATAAATTTAGTTGACTTCGACTACATTGATAATGTTCTCATTTTATTTATATTGAAGTCGGTTGCATAAAATTTTTCATTTTATTACTTGTATTACTTTAAAAGAAACAATAAAAGCTAGCAATTCAAAGTCAGAAAATGGGCGGTGTTTCACCCCCATGCCTCGGAAAGCAAATAAAGCGCTTGGGACCGCGCTCGATCTCTCTCCGATCATGTTTTTCCTGCGCCTGGTTGCTCCGGTCATGTCGTACCGTACCATCGGACTGTGACAGTGGGGGAATAGAAAGCGCCATTGCGTTTGAGCACACACTCGTGCACTATTATCCCGTTCTGCGCCGATAGCTAGTCTCCGTGGAAGCCTGCGTGAACGAAATTCGTTCTGGAGGACAATATTACCTATGCACATGCCCTTCCCTTGCTTTAGTTTACTTCTGTTGCTTCCTACGAAACACACGGCATGATATAAAGTAGAAATTTCTTTTACTCCACAACTACACTATAAAATCTGGTACTATTACATAATGTGTAATAGTACGCAAATATTTTTATATATAAAATTTCGATGTCCATGTGTTGGTAATTCTTCACCTCCTAAACTGCTTGAACGTTTTTTATGATTAGATGTTAAAAAATATTTATTTATTTATTATCATATCCACTTGCTACTTTCTTTACAGGATTGCCATAATGCGATAGATAAGTTAGACTTTAGTTAATTACCTAAGGTAAGATGTACAGGGTTATTTTGCAATAAACGGCCAAATTTGTAAAAAAGGTTCAGAGTAAGTAATAAGTAATAAGTTCAGAATAAGTAAACGGTGAAGAAACATTAATAAAAAAAAAACTCAAACATTCTGTTTTTTTTTATCTTTTAAATTCAAAATGCGTGGTAATGCATTATTTTAACTGATTTTACTGCGCTCGCACACATTCGTTAGGCTGGTTACACAGCTGTACGGGAGTCCCGTACGGGTAGCCCGTAATGCGAGACCCCTACGGGTAGCGCCCGCAGTGCTTTGAAACGAGTGTTTAGTACGATAATACGGGTGCTAGCGGAAGACAGTCGCAAATGAAAGTGAATTTTATTTAATTTGTGAGAAATGACGACGACAGAAAAAGAGACTATATACTATATCCCATCATAGAAGCAAGATGTTTCGAAAGTGCATATTTTGTAATCTTAAACTATAATATTAGGAACGAACCGCACAAATTTTTTAATTATTTTCGTATGTCGATTAGTAGTTTTGATGAACGACTATCCAGGTTAGAGAACAGAATAAAAAAAACATCAAGACATGTTTCGTGCTGCCATCTATGTCTATATAAATCTATGACAAATCCCGTGTCAATTAATCGACTCATCTCGATTGTACTCACGGAGCACGGGCGCTCCGCATCTCTCTGAAACGATGAATGAGCAGCGGTGTGCGTGTGCGGTGCGCTCGCGTCTGCATGTACGGGGGTCCAGGTGCGGGACGCGGGTGGTCTTGTACGGGCTCTACGCGGAGCGAGTCCCGTACGGAACAATCCACGTCGCTGTGAAACGAAGGCGATACATCGAAAACCGTTGAAGCGGACTATCGCCGGACTGTCCCGAGTGAAACATAATTTCTATAAAAACTTCAAAAACGCCGTCATAAGGTCTAGAATTGCATAGCGCCCGCAACGATTCAGATCGCTTAGAAATTGCTTAGAATCTTAAAATATTTTTAAAAAATTATTGATTTTAGTAATCAAACTAATAAGCAAGTAAATTACGAATATAGATGTTATGAATGTATTTGAGTGGTTCCCAAGCATATAGATTAAGTAATTTCGTTGTAATTTCAACTATGGTAGGGTCAGGAGTACTCGGATACCTAGACGTGCATGCATGAAGAAGATCATGAATCTGAAAGAAGTGAAAGAGGTTTGTAAGGATCGTGACACTTGGCGATCTGTTCTCTCTGGCTACCCCGTTAGGGATTGTGCGTGAAGATAAGTAAGTAAGTAAGTAATTTCAACTATAGTGATTTTTAGAGATGTTTTCGCAAATAATTATGATCGAGTCAAAATTTTATAATCGTGTTTTTGAACAAGCAAATTCAAGATGAAGACATGAATTTATTTATTTATTTATTTAAAACTTCATATACACATGTGGTATATAGGCGGACTTAATGCCTAAGGCATTCTCTACCAGTCTACCTTGGGATGATGCAGAGATATAATGAATTAGGTGTAATAAAAAGGTAATATGTTAATACTAAACTAAAATAACAAAAAAAATTGTAGCACATCGAAATAAAATACATAATATATAAATGGTAATAAAAAATATAATTTATATAATATATATATATATATATGTATGTATATATATATATGTATATATATATATGTATTTATATATATATACTTATAAAATAAATTATAATAAAAATTATAAGATAATAAAAATGTATATTACTTAAGTACATATTAAAACGTCAGATGTATGTAAACTCATGAAGATATACAATTATAGACATAATCAAATAAAATATATATATTTATATATAAAATATATATAAACTATTACTATGATGAATCTGCCAATTTATTAGTTAAGTATTCCCGAACCTTCATCTTGAACGCGTAACGATTGCTAGCCGTCCTGATTTCGAGAGGTAGTGCGTTCCAAAGGAGAATAGATTGAATGTGGAAAGAAGAATGAACAAGTCCAGAGCTATGGGAGGGATATAGGAGAAGAAGGTTGTTCGTAGAGCGGAGGTTTCTCTCATGACTAGCGCTAAGTAACTGAAAGTAAGGAGATAAGTAGGAACAGGAAGTTGGAGACATCAGGATAGAATAAAGGGTAGTGAGTGCACACAAACTACGGCGTTGACGAATAGGTAACCATTTTAATTGAGATCGATACGTGGATACATGGTCATACTTTCGAAGATTGAAAATGAATCTAATGCAGTTATTCAGAAGACGGTCATATTTATTGAGAAGATCTGCATTCAGGTCGAAATAACACACATTGACTATGGTGATAGTCGATTAGGGGAAAAATTAAGCTTTGCACAAGCATTGCTTTGATTGCAGATGGCAGAAAATTTTTTAGGCGATAGAGAGAACGCAGGGTACCGGTAACTTTCTGGCTAACGGTCGTTGCTTGGTCTTTCCAACTCAAGGTAGAATCAATTAATAAACCTAGATCCTTCACAGTAGAATACAGTTGGATCTCAGTACTATTAAAAAAGATAGGAGGTAAAGCTACCGTTTTCAATCTATGAATCATCCGACGGCTACCAATTATTATGGCCTGACACTTCGAAGGGTTGACCATTAGGCCAAACCTGTCAGACCAGTTCTTAATATACTCAAGGTCCCTGTTAATTATGTCCACCGCTGTAGAAATATTGTCAATACTCGCTTGTGTGTACAGTTGCAAGTCATCGGCATACAGATGATACGCAGACTGAAGGTCGTGGGTAATGAGATTAATAAATATAGAAAACAACAAAGGAGATAATATGCCGCCTTGAGGAACACCAGCATGTAAGTCAAGCCAGCTAGATGATAGCTCATCGATGCGAACCGACTGCTGGCGACCTCGAAGATATGATGAAAACCAATCCAGTGCTTCGGGTGAGACCATTGAAAGGGAAAGGATGGAAATTAGAAGGTCATGACTGATGGTATTAAAGGCGTTCGAGAAGTCAACTAAAACCAACACAGTGAGTTTAGTATCCTCTATGCCTGCCCTTATATCACCAGTTACTTTCAGGAGTGCGGAAACGGTGCTATGACCGGGCCTAAAGCCAGACTGCAAGGGACTTAGTAAGTTATGACAGGAGATAAACTGCGAAAGTTGCTTGTGGACACAGGCCTGAAGGACCTTGGATAAGAAGGGAAGGATGGATATAGGTCGGAAATGATTGGGTAGAGTGGGATTTGTGATCTTTTGTAATGGAATAACGTAAGCCTTACGCCACAAAGAAGGAAAGTCACCAGAATCCAAGGAGAAGTTAATGATGTGCGAGATAACAGGGAGGATATGGTCAAGTATAAAGATAATCATCCGTCGGCTGATGTTGTCGCAACCTACAGCATTAGATTTAATGGATAGGATTTACCTGTATCAAAATTCGAGTTTCGTTAGTCGTGTCATACTCCTATACTATTTGATGAAATGAGGTGCATTTTTTCGGGGTGTCGTCCGTCTGTTTCCGCTCCGGGAGCCCGTACGGACAACACGTACGGGGCTCCCCTACAGCTGTGAAACCAGCCTTAGGGTCGATCGGTAGGCAAAAACGTGGTTGCCCATAAATCATATTCAACTTGTGTTAATTTCAAATAAAAGTAGAAGCCTTATCTACTCGTATTTTCAAAAAACGCAATAACAGTATATCATAATATTTATATTTTCGCCGAAATGGCGTCTCTATCTGTTTCACTCACACAGCCGAATTGATGTGTCAATCTGTCTCACTCTTGGATAAAAGTAGCGTCACTATCTATCTCGGTTACACTTAACAAAGTTGCGTCACCATCTGTCTCGCTCACATTAGTCAAAATAACGTTACTCTTCGTCTCAATGGAACTTGTTTGAAATCCGGCTTCATTAAAAAAAAAGTTTTTCCTTACATAATTAAGAAGTAGCAATTAGTAAGTGTCATACTACATATTTTGGAATCCAGACTAAACGCGCCATCTTTTTAAAATTACTTTCCAAAAGTGTGTATTAGTGAGTGGAATAAGGAATGCCATCAAAAACATAACTTGTAAAAAAACCAAGTCTCGAAACTCAGTTCTTCTACCGTAAAAAGTTGTGAGATCCATGTAATAATCCCATGTTCGCATGTAAACACAATGTGTCTCTCTAGTAATGCATATTATATTAAATTAGATTGTTTAGTGCGATTGCCAAGTCAATTTATTTATTTAAAACATATAAGATTTTTAATATTGATATGGTCACTATAAGATGTTGTTAGGTTAGCTAATTACTTAATAACTTGAGACTGTAGAACCCTTAAGTAGGGACTGAATAAATTAAATTTTTACGGTAGAAGAACTGAGTTGCGAGACTTGGTTTTATTACAAGTTATGTTTTTGATGGCATCTAATTTCTTTTTGTAGTTAGATATATCTAGATACCTATCTACACCTATTATTCCATTATATTATACATATATAGGTTCACTGATTCACTCACTGCAAATGTAACTTTGTAATCCTATATATTTATTTGGGATTACAAGGTTATTTATGCAGTTGATGTATCTCGAAAACTGGACCGAAATTGAAAAATATTTTATTTTTTCCTTAATTTATATACTAAACACTATTCTATTAAAGCTTCTACGTCTGCTGGAAATGCAAGGCATTTCCAGCAGACGTAGTAGCTAGATGCAATGTATTTAGAAATAAAGGTTGTTATTTTATATATAAGTAGTAATGATAAAATGGCACTTTTCATACGTTGGTAACTCAAAAACGATAATAGTTTATTCACAAAACTAGGCCTTATTCATAAAACTAGATTCAAGGGGCATTATTAGACATGCAAAATTTCAAAAATAAAAAATTTGAAAAATCCAAAAGTGCACACCTCGAACAGGACGGTTTACAATAGAGAAATTCAAAAAGCTTCATAAGGATTAAAAAAAAATAAAAAAAAATTAAAGTTTAAGTAAAATAAAGTGATCGGAGAGTTTTTGTGTTCTTCTGCGGCGGGTCTTGGAAAACTTAGCTCCGACCGCATGAACAGTTTCCACGAGGTTGTCATTCATATCGTCCACTGCATTGCAATCTTCTAGGCACTGAAAACGGTTTTGTAGCTCGAGCTGAAAGGTTTCGGGACTTTGGATTAGAGCACGAGGGGGACGGAGCGTTGACTTCATTATTCGTGACCTTTCCAACTTAACGTTTAGGTTCAGTGTGCCTCTTACCATTCGGTGATCGCTGCCGGTTTTCACCCTCGCGATCACTGAGACATCACTGAACAGTTGTCGTCTGGTCGTCATAATGAAGTCAATCTCATTTTTTGTCGAACCGTCGGGGCTCGACCAGGTCCACTTCCTGTGGGGTCGCTTCTGGAAGAAAGAGTTCATCATAAAGAGTCCCTCTTTCTCCATGAAGTCGGCCAGCTGCTGGCCCCTTGGGTTCTGTTGCCCTATTCCGAAATTCTCCGAAGTTCTCTCTTATGCCTAGTTTTGCGTTGAAGTCTCCCATTAACACCGTATAGTGGGTTTTGGAGGATTGCATGGCTCTAGAGATATCCTCATACATTTCCTCCACCTCCTCATCGGGGTGTGCCGAGGTTGGTGCGTAAATCTGTATGACCTTCAGCGAATACCGTTTGATGATTCTGGGTATAAGGTACGCAACCCTCGTCGACACACTCCCAATCTTTACAACGTTGTTAACGAGAGACTTGTGATCGGTAAATACGACACCTCCTTGGGACAGATGTTCGCCCTCCCGGTGATAGAACAAATTGCCGGATTTGACGATTACCGTGTCCTCCCCCTCTCTTCGGACTTCGGATAATCCTATGACATTCCAGCGCAACTTGTCTATCTCTTCTTCCATCTCCAGGATCTTCTCGTCAGTCCTCAGGGTGCGTGCGTTATAAGTTGCCAGGTCGAGTCGTCGTAGGTGGCAACCGAATCTCCACCGGAGATTTTTAGCACCCCCTGCCCCGCCGTTACCATGGTCGCCACCGTAGCCAAGAATAGCGGGGCCGCCGGGGACTGGGGGCCGTCTCTTCGTTACTTTCATAATATATCGTTTACACATTATATATATACATTCAGTGTCGCCCTCGTATCTCGAGATATGAGAAGCGAAATTTTACTACGAACGTACGTATTTCGTATAATATATACGTTTATACGTAATAGGTATGTTCACAAAGAGAGACTACCTACTTCCTGGTAAAATCATAGCGTCCAAATCTAAAAACGTATAATATGGAAATAATATTGCATTACAATAATTTCCTACTGCAAAATTAATTTATTAACATTTTGATTCCATCGCCTATTACAGCCTATTAAAGTCCAATGCGGAACATGGGCTTCCCTCATAGATTGCCTCATAGAGGGATTTTTCCATAGTTGCCACGCTTGACAAGCGTGTTGGCAAACGCTGTTTTTTATTATTTTGGGTTGTCATCATATAGATGCTGCTATCCATGTGCTGCAATAGGCTCGTTTCACCGGCGCTACACAGAGATTTTGTATCATTTTGCATTCTATCGCATTCACCACGGTGAGTGCTCTGAGGAATTATTGTCAGAATGATTTCCAGAAAAACTGTGATTTCAATAACAACAAGCTTAACATTTGATGTTATAAAATTAAAACATTTCGTTTTAATGTCGTTTAAAAGCAATTTTTTTTTTACGCTAAATCATTAAACTAGTTTAGGCATAGCAATATTTACTTTTTTATTTTACTGAATATGTTAATTTAGTTTGAAAATCAATGAAGTATCATCATTATCATCAAAGTCCTCGGAAAGATCTTTCATTCAGGATCATTCGTCCAGGCATCTATACATATAATAAATCTGTAGTAAAGTCGTGTCTGTAATTCTAATAGTTTCTCGAAAAAACAATTCCAGGGCCCTAAATAAAGGGCACTGAGGCCAAATTCGTGGTTTTTAGAATTTTTGTTTGTCTATCTGTCTGTCTGTCTGTGTATTACCGATTCACGCAAAAACTACTGGAAATATTTCCATGAAATTTTGTGTGTAGATAGTTAGGGACCCGGGGCAACTTATAGGCTACTTTTTCACACAAAACTACCTTAAAAAAAAGAGGGTTAAGTATTTTCCTTCCTCAAGATGTTAATTTCTATTTTATATTATTGATTAATGATGTTTTTTTTAATAAATAACATATTTATAAATAAAGCCTAAAATTACTTTTAACAGTTGCGTTATAATTTTAACTACGCTGACAATCTAAATTTCACTTTATCAAAACAGTGCCATCTAACGCGAAATCCAAGAAGTAGTAACATTTTACCTTCAGTTACTAATGCATAAAATAAAATATATAACTTACATTTATATGTTTATAATTTAATCCATAATTATTTGAAAATTCTAACGTTTGTTTATCAGTTCCTTCCTTATTCCATTTTAGTATTAATTGAAAAAGTATATAGTAACTAATTACTACTTAAATAGTAGATAATAGTGATATCTATCGAAATCATAAAATGTGAGATGTTGCGGTGTGTAATGAAATTATTTTACGATATAACAATATGAAGAAATAGCAATGTTGTGTTTAGTTGTTAATATCGCCAAACGATATCTATTCATTTATTTGGTCAGGCTATATCATGATATAATAAAAACAATGTTAAATTTAATTAAATGCCACCATTTCGTGCTATAATTAACTACTTTATGATATTATTAATTCTAAGATCTAGCTAATAAATATATAAAAATCTCTTTATTTAAACTATATGAATAGTGAGAGTTTTGCAAAAATTACTGTTTTATCGGTTTATTTATATGTAAACAAAACTTTTTATAGATTAGAAATTAAACTTAGAAACATCTCACATTTTATAAGTTTCTATAGATGTCACTATTATCTACTATTTAAGTAGTAATTAGTTACTATAAACTTCTTTAATTCCTACTAAAATGAAATAAGGAAGGAACTAATAAACAATCGTTAGAATTTTCAAATAATTATGGATTAAATTATTAAACATATAAATGTAAGTTATATATTTTATTTTATGCATTAGTAACTGAAGGTAAAATGTTACTACTTCTTGGATTTCGCGTTAGATGGCACTGTTTTGATAAAGTGAAATTTAGATTGTCAGCGTAGTTAAAATTATAACGCAACTGTTAAAAGTCATTTTAGGCTTTATTTATAAATATGTTATTTATTAAAAAAAACATAATTAATCAATAATATAAAATAGAAATTAACATCTTTAGGAAGGAAAATACTTAACCCTCTTTTTTTGTGAAAGTAGTTTTGTGTGAAAAAGTAGCCTATAAGTTGCCCCGGGTCCCTAACTATCTACACACAAAATTTCATGGAAATATTTCCAGTAGTTTTTGCGTGAATCGGTAATACACAGACAGACAGACAGATAGACAAACAAAAATTCTAAAAACCACGAATTTGGCCTCAGTGCCCTTTATTTAGGGCCCTGGAATTGTTTTTTCGAGAAACTATTAGAATTACAGACACGACTTTACTACAGATTTATTATATGTATAGATGCCTGGACGAATGATCCTGAATGAAAGATCTTTCCGAGGACTTTGATGATAATGATGATACTTCATTGATTTTCAAACTAAATTAACATATTCAGTAAAATAAAAAAGTAAATATTGCTATGCCTAAACTAGTTTAATGATTTAGCGTAAAAAAAAATTGCTTTTAAACGACATTAAAACGAAATGTTTTAATTTTATAACATCAAATGTTAAGCTTGTTGTTATTGAAATCACAGTTTTTCTGGAAATCATTCTGACAATAATTCCTCAGAGCACTCACCGTGGTGAATGCGATAGAATGCAAAATGATACAAAATCTCTGTGTAGCGCCGGTGAAACGAGCCTATTGCAGCACATGGATAGCAGCATCTATATGATGACAACCCAAAATAATAAAAAACAGCGTTTGCCAACACGCTTGTCAAGCGTGGCAACTATGGAAAAATCCCTCTATGAGGCAATCTATGAGGGAAGCCCATGTTCCGCATTGGACTTTAATAGGCTGTAATAGGCGATGGAATCAAAATGTTAATAAATTAATTTTGATTTCCAAACCCAAGTATACCACGGCTAGACTTCAAGATACTGTAAGCTCATTATGCTGCGTAAATCGAACCAAAAATTAATATTAAAAAACTGAAGGTAGCCGGGCTAACTATGACAGCAGAACGTTAAACACCTCAGTCCCGCGTGACCACGGGTGCTGGAAAGCACCCGAAACATCTGGAATATAAAATAAGTTAATATACGCGATAAAATACGTAAAATTAGTTTTATTTAAATGTGTAGTGTTCGCGTAAATATAAGAAATCATTATGATTCCCTCCATAGACACTACACTACATCTATGAAATTTTAACTTTAATTGAAGTAGTTTTAATGATATTTCTAAATTAAATCCAACGCGAGCGAAGCCGCGGGTAAAAACTAGTTAAGTGTAAATTTACTTAACTCAACCACGTTAGTCATTGGGCGAACCCTTATAAAACTAAATCATTCTTATGGAGTAATTTATTACTATTAAACACTTTAACATTTAACCCAAAATATTTTTTAACAATGCAGTAATAGGTCTCGATCAACAGGGACCAATGCTATTTGACTTATAAACGATAGATTAATTAAACGTATGACTTTACTAAGTTTTATTAAATCAGAAAATACTAGATCTAATACTAGTATTTTAAATAGAAATTGCTAATTGCAATTTCAAATTTAAAAGCTTTTAGAAAAATTTACTTCGCAAATATCCGCGTTATAAAATAAAATGATGTGTCTTACCTAGTATGAATAGCACCTCCCGCCCTCCCTCAATTGCGTGCACTATTCCCGTCACCACTAATCCCAGCACCGCTACTCCCAACACCACTACACTAGGCAAGACACACCACTGACGATAATACGTACGGATTTCCGCAAAGTAACGCCTGATTCTATTAATTAAATTTCAAACTTGATTTAAGGAAACCTGTATGTCAGAGTAATTAAAAATAGTTGAAGGACATGAGAAGCTTGCCAAAACGCATCCCAACATCGTGGCGGAGTCTTTCCTGCCTCAAAACCCTCCAGAAATAAGAAACTTGTGGTCAGCAACAGAACCTATGTAAGATATGATTTTAAAACGCAACCTTTGTAGAGTATACATGCTAGCATAAATGTTTCTGATTCGCAACACCAGGAAGCTTCCTACGACAGGTAAAATAGAGCCATTTCAAAGATATCAATTTTGCTTCAAGACGACTGGGAAAATATGGCAAATTGGTTTGGCGCTAGTTTCGGTTAAATATTTTCTACAGTATAGATAAAATGAACTAAAAAATAATATTTATTTAAATTTTCTACTTTAAAAAATATATTTACAAAACGATGATGAACATTAATCCAGACTAGTGTTTCAAGTGCCCCAAGCTGGAGTGCACCACAGAGGAAGTCTTCACCACTGTGACAGCTGGTGAATGGTGCGCAGTGATAATGGGAGTCGAGTGAGCATGAGTAGCGATCAGGGGACTAGAAATAGATGTGGTAGAGTGTAGTGGGTCGTGTGAACTAAGGAGAGCACTCGAGAAGGCAATCGGAGCATGGATACTAGGTGAATAGTAGGAGCTGTACAAAGGAGAACAAAGAGAGTGAGTGTGTAGTAAAGACGAGCTGGCAAGGTAAGGAGTAGAGTAAAGGGAGTATGCGCCCAGTAAAGGTGAGTGCAGTGCGTGCGATGAGAGTAGAGGCGCAGCGTCTTACGTGTTCAGGTAGGGCGAGGCGAGGACCAGCCTTGTTGTCGCGAGTCTCCGTTGCCGCTGCAACTACAATTTATTAGCACTGCGAAAACCTAAAGTAACAAAAATTATATTTTTACTAGGTATGCCAAACTGCAGCTGGATTTTACTTGTAGATGCAACACGAATGTTACGTTGTAGAGCCATGCTGTTGCTATATTATGGTTGTTGCACGAATGGGTCGGCTCGACCTGACAGGGACTATGGTCTCACAGAATACCATCGTAAAATAGCAGCTCAATGCTCTCCTATGTTTCGTATGGTGTGTGTAGAGTACCGGAGATCTTTTTACTGGAAACGAGGCATTTCATCTTAGTCTTCAGGGGTGACAATGCATGTGTACTTTTATTCTTTTTTTTTATAGGATAGGGTGACAAACGAGCACATAGTCTACCTGATGGTAAGTGGTTGCTGTGGCCCATAGACATCTACATTTATCCTCGATTATGAATCAAAATGCAGATGCGTTGTCGCCCGTGAGGACTAAGATAGAATGCCTCGTTTCCAGTAAAAAGATCTCCGGTACTCTACACACACCATACGAAACATAGGAGCATTGAGCTGCTATTTTACACTGGTATTCTGTGAGAGCATGGTCCTTGCCAGGTCGAGCCGACCCATTCGTGCAACAACCATCGAGTAAAAAGGGTCTCCGGTTCTCTACACTCAACATACGAAACACAGCAGCATTAAGCTGCTATTTTATGCTGGTATTCTGTGAGAGCGTTGTCCTTCCCCTATCGAGCTGACCCATTCGTGTTACAACTATACCAGAAATATAGCTGCAGCATGGCTCTACCACTTAAAAAAATTACGTAATTCTTAATCGAGAATAAATATCTATGGGTCACACCATTCACTTACCATCTGTGGAGGTGGACTGTGCGCTCGTATGTCACCCTTAATCTGAAAAATACTAATGGGTCGACTCGACCGGGAAAGGATTCAACTCTTACAAAAAACCAGCGTAAATACCTGTTTAATGCTGCTGTTTTTGTAAGGTAAGGATAGAGACCCGAACGTCTAACTGGTAACCAAGCATTCTATATTAGTCCTCAGGGCTGATAACGTAGGATAAATGTAGGTATCAGATAGGTCACAGATTGCACTTTCTATTTTTCTTAACGTTACCACCACGTTTAGATTTTCTCCTGTATCTTGCGGGTAGTATACATACATAAATTTCACAATTAAAACATCCAGAACCTGAACAATTATTTGTAAGTCATACTAATTATTTCGTGCGGCGATTGCGTCCAAAGCCGTCAAGGTACCTAATTTTACGGGTGGTATTAGGTGGTTTGTTTGTCGTCTTTACTTATACTATAAGCAAGGCAATGTAATAGAAAATAGTTTGGAAAATCCAAAAGTGCAAGCCTCATGAGCGTTTCATTTACTTTTAATGAAAAACTATTGTATTCCTGACATTTAAAATATATTATTTACGTGTGTTAAAGCGCTCTATTATTTTAACAGGTATGTTTATTGTTAGTTACAGGGGAAAGTAATAATGTTTACCAAAATAAACCGATTACACAAAGTATAAAATATATATAGGTTTTATGGTACATATGTCCTTTATCTATCAAATGCTAAATTAAATATATGAGAGCACCTTTAAATAATTTTTGATAGCAATAAAAGTTATAAATGTTGAAAATCATTTTATGAACAAACTACGCATACTAGACTATTGATATAAAATAGGGAACCAGTTCATGTAATTACGAAGCTAATAAAAAAACCCCCCTCTCGATACATCAAGTTTTTCGGGTATTATCGTATCCACATACAAAATCATCATACGGACGTCCACATATTTTTTTTTTTAAATCGTTTACTTTTCTAAGTAGCAATATAAAATGATTTTTTAGAAAATATAAGATGGATTAATTAGTGTTTTCTTGGTATACGGCTGCTCATATTATCATATCAGTGCAATATGGTTATGATAGAGGCATTTTAAGAACAGAAAATTGTTTGACCTTGACGTGTCGCGAGTAGAACACACCTGTAACACTGCGTTATAATGCGTGCAATAATAATAAATCTTTAAATTTTGAAAAATTAACTGCTATAAAGTAAGTCTAAATCAAGCCACCTTTTTACTGGTGAAAAGAAATTCCAATTTAGTCTAGGGATGACTACACTTTGATGCCTTATCGAGAATCTATCTACATTTTTCTTCTGAATACATCTACATTTTGATGACTTATCGAGAATAGATGTAGGTGTCTTGGGTCACAGCATCCACTAACCATATGGTAGACTGAGCTCGTTTGGTACCATTATTCTTTAAAAGAACACCGAAACGTTTTAGGTAACCACTTAAAAATAGATTATTTTAATATACAGTAAACTATATCACTTCAATGACATAAGGCAGGGTCACGGTCACCTTCTAACTACATACACTAAAACTATTTAGATTAAGAAACCTTTATAAAAATGTTCGTTCTAAAATAGATGCAAAATTGCCTATTTGTTTTTATATTTTTCATTTAATTTGGTCATATATTTGAGTGTTATCCTTTGTAATTAATACTCTCGTGTTTATTTGCTACGGTAACAGTAGACCTGGTTTCATTTAGGTATTTATATGGCATTAATAAATGATTTGGGTGTCTTCTCACAGTCGGACTTATAATAAATTACATATGCAAATGATAGATGACCATGTATATTGCTGCAACTTTTGAATAACGATGGGACCTTGAACACGAACTCATTATCTATCTACTTTGGATTAATATCCAAAGTTTAAGTTAGTAGTATGCAGTGTAGAGCACAAGGGAAACCATCTCATAAGGAGCGAAACTGGAAAAAGTGTCGTACTATTTACTGTAAATAGAGGTTCCAAAACCTACCACAATAGCGCTGGCGTCTGAAAAACTACGATATGAAGATAGCTGATGTGAACGGAGTGAAGTCAGCTGAATTAAAATATTTAAAAATTTCATGACTAGAGTAGTTAGTAAAATGCCAGTATACAAAATCTCAACTATTTACGTAGTACAAAACCAAGCGGATTGGTCGGTCCTTGTGTATTTCTCCATCTTATTATAATTACATTTGGCGCTTTTTTTTAATTTATCCTATGCTACTGCAGCGCCACCCTTATTGGACACGTTTTTAGGGACACTCATATATAGAGATGGTCTTCCTTCTCTCTACAGTCCATAGTTAGTAGGTATCTTTCTATGACTACAGCAATACGTCATCCTGGTTTTATTTATTCATTTCATAATTTCTTTTCTTTCTTTTATTTCTTTATTCCTTTACTTTATATTACAGAAATATGTCTTTTACTGTATGATGAAGAAACAAAATACAATAGAATAATTTTATACAATATAGAGTACAAGAATACTCTGAAAAAACCTCTGTCCTGGAGAGAACCAGCAAGAAACCCAGCGGGACTTTTTATCAAGAAGGGAAAAATACTAATCATTATCATAAAACATTTATGTTTCTTCGTATTTTGAGATATTTATTTGTCTAATCTCGCGACATCGTTGTCACTTCTACTTGTTTTATAGTGAAATATCATTAAAAGTGGCATCATTTTCATTCCATAGCATTCCATAAGCTGTTGTAATTGTTTCGTTTCCCCAGTGAGGGTATCTACTGTTGTTTTGACACAAGGGCAGCGCCACTTATAAATGAGGTGAAATTTGTTAAATATTTCACAAATTTCATAGCGGGGATGTTAATTTGTTAGAAAATGTTAACAATAAAAAGATTTTAAGTATATTATTTTCAGTAAATTTAAATATTAGTTTGTGTACGTTCTGTTAAGTCGGGATTTTAGAAATGCTTTCAAAAAGTACTTGAGGAGTGGGAGCCCGTTTATTAGAATTATAAATTCCAATAATATTTAAGAAAACCTCAACACGGATGTTCAGATTTTCTTAACTTAAATGTGATCACAACCAATGACTAGGAAAATGTCAGCATTCTAGGTTCTAGACCACTCAAGTGGTGTTTAGCACTAAGCAACATTTTGGAGTGGTCTACAACATTATATACTAGGTAAGGTTAGCGTGTAGTGGCGGTGTAAGAATATCCTAGTGGATAATGTATTCTTACACCGCCACTACACGCTGTGTATGCTACACGGAGTAGTCCCCATATTATTCCGTGGCAACTATAGCAAATATTAACCTTATGAGACCATCTATGGGGGAGGCCTATGTTCAGCAGTGGACTTTAATAGACTATAACGGAGCGTTACGGATATAACAGTTCGTACATCCGTATAATATACTATTGTCAAGCTTGCACATCACAAGGTCAAGTTGATATCGCTAAGCCATTTTAATTCGATGAATGCCTGAATAAGTAATTTATAACAACAGTAAATAGGAAGTTATAAAAACAGTAACTTACAAACGCGTTCATTATGTCAATGGGTCAAACATAACAAAAATAAGTGATATTCATTCTGTAAATACTAGGAACAGACAGAAGCTAGTAGTACCAGTTACTCGACTCCATCGAGTCAGTAATTCATTCTTGGAGCGATGTATACGCTTATACAACAAAATTACAGAAAATATACAAAATTTGACCTGCTCAAAGTTCAAAAAATTTATTAAACTAAGTTTGTATAAAAAGGGTTATAATAATATTAAAGAATTTATAGATGATAATAACCCCTGGGAATGAGGTGATCGCTACCAAGCTATTTCTAATTTGTCGTGTTGTTAATTTGTGTATCATACATGATTGTAAGCTGTTATTTAAAAAAAAAGTCCCGCTGGGTTTCTTGCAGGTTCTTCCCAGGACAGAGGTTTTTTTTCGAACCAGTTGTAATTATACAAAAGAGTGACTTTCAATAAGTATTATTTATAACCTATATTGAATAAAAAAGTTTCTGTTTCTGTTTCAAACTATTGATTCCAAACTGGGTTTTGATGCCAAAATTTTAATTATTGTGACATTTATACAATGTTAGGCCGATTAATTAAAATGTGCAAGGGTTATGCAACGTGTCCCAAAACTATAATGAGATCAAAATTATGAACAATTTAAGGTGAATTAGATCGAGGTCAACTTCCTGCATATCTTACCATGCCTGTGAAAAGTACCTTTCTCTACCATCGGTTGTCGATTCTTCAAGATATATGACCGGCCCATTGCCACTTGAGCTTACTAATCCGTAGATATACTGGAAGTCGATGGATGCAGGTGGCTCAGGACCGTACTTTGTGGCATTCCTTGGGGGAGGCCTATGTTGAGCAATAGACCTGTGAAGAGCTATAATAATGATGATTATGTCGATGAAACCGAGTTCACTAAGTGTTTCACAATAACTGCAGCAATCTGCAACAGTAAAGCCCTGATTTACAGTACAAGTGAGAAGGAGTGTGTACTTGACACTGGCTGTATGAGTTTTAGCTACAACACGAATTGGTTGGCTCGACTGGAGAAGAACGATCCTTGTTCAGAATTCAAATGAGGATGACTATAGTACGGTACAGTGTTCACGTGGTAGTGCCACGGTGGTTGACCGAAGAAGAACAAAACACACACAATACATGACACAGAATACCAGCATAAATTTTTAATTTTTATAGAATAAGTACACTGTCCACTTGATGGTAAGTGGATGCTACCCTCAACTAGGAATCAAAATGCAAATGTGTTTTCATCATTACTTATTAGATTAAAATAAAACATCTTGTTCCCAGCGAAAAGACCCTCCGGTTCTTCTACTCTCCGTAAGAATACGAATCATAGCAGAATGAAACTGCTATTATACGCTGGTATTTTGTAGTATTCTATTATAGATAGATAAGTAGCAGCTTAATGCTGCTGTGTTTCGTATAGTGAACGAGAACCAGGGCCCGTTTTTTTGGTAACAAATGATCCCATCGTAGTTCTCAGAGGTGATAACGCGTCGACCAATCAAGTATAGAATATAGATGTCTATGGGCATTGAATTATAATGTGCTTACGTACAGCATAATATCTCAATGCCTATGGGCCACATCTACTTACCATCAAATGGTGGAATAATTTGTCGCGATAACATCTATAGAAACTAGAAGTTTCCAATTCAAACGAACATCTAGAGAATAAAGGAGTCTTACCGCCTAATTTAAACTAGTACAAGATGAAAAATAATAATTAAAGTTGGTAAAATTCCTTTGCTTATATCCGTTTAATGAAATAAAATGATTAGTTTTATTTGTGTTTTACCAAATAAAACACATCATAGTATCGTAGAATCTAGTTTGAATTTAGTTGATCGCTAAGTCAGCCACTTCCACAGCAGAGTCTGCTTCAATTGAGGATGCCTTGTATAGAGAAAATACTAGCGAAGCACTTGTCGTATTATCGATTGTGTTTTTCCAAGTGTAGTGGTGTTGGGTGTACTAGTGCTGATATTACTGGTTACGGAAATAGTGCCCTCAATTGAGGGAGGGCGGGAGGTGCTCTTCAAACTAGGTGCAACACGTCATTTTGTTTCATTAAGTTGATATAGGCAAAATATTTTTTACCAAATTTCAATATAATGGATTTCCGCAAAGTAACGCCTAATTCCATTAATTATGACAAATAATAAACCAAGTTCCTTGTTTCCTCAGCGAGGGATTCACACCCTTGTGGGGTGTGAATTCCTCGCGCTGCAACTAATTGCTAAGTCAGTGCACCACGAAGCCGTCAAACTGCTGTTTATTTTAATTATTTTATAATAAGTATTTATGTAGAATAATGGTGACAAGCGAACACAAAGTCCACCTCATGGTAAGTGGACGTTGCTGGCCAACAGACATCTATATCCTCGATTCAGAATCAAAATCTAAACGCTTTATCGTCCCTGAGGGCTAAATGGAATGCCTTATTACCAAAAATGTATCCAGTTATTTACTTTTACTTTTATCATACGAAACCCTAACAAATTCGAACTGCAGCTGTATGTATAGCTGCAGCGTAGCTCTACTACGTAGAACGTAGGGGTCACGTTTAACGAGAGAAGTAGGTAACGATTTTTACAGATTACTAGCGTACAATACTGTGCTGCTACTGTGTTTCGTATTTTTTTTTATAGGATGAGGGTGACAAACGAGCACACAGTCCACCTGATGGTAAGTGGTTGCTGTGGCCCATAGGCATCTGCATCTATCCTCGATTACGAATCAAAATGCAGATGTGTTGTCACCCGTGAGGATTGTAATGTAAAAAGGGTCTTTGGTTCTCTACACTCACCATACGAAACACAGCAGCATTAAAGTACTATTTTACGCTGGTATTCTGTGAGAGCGTGGTCCTTCCCCGGTCGAGCCGACCCATACGTGCTACAAGTATACCAGTAATATAACTGCAGCATGGCTCTACCACGTAATACGTATGACGCACGTATGATGATTGTATATTAACGATGTATATTATCTTTATCCTCAGGGACGACAACGCATGTGCATTTTGATTCTTAATCGAGGATAAATGTAGATGTCTGTGGGCCACAGCATCCACTTACCATCAGGTGGACTGTGTACTTGTTAGTTACCCTTACTCTATAAAAAGTATATTTTATTTAATATGAATGTAACTACAAGACCCATAAAAGCTTAAATGACGAGCACCTTGTCGTTACGTAACAATAAGATGTTTATTCTTATTTGCGTCGACCTCGAAATGCTAATGAATGGGTCACCTTTAAATTGTAAGCGAATGCCGGTTCTCATAAATTAACCTCCATATTACCATCTCCAGCGCATTTATAATAATGAAAACGATTTCATTTTTTTATTTTTACCTTAGAGATAATATCGATAAATCAAGCTAAGACGTTTAAAAAATTGTGGCAATACATTAAGGCTGCTGCTTGCAATAATGAAATGCTTAAAGCTGCTGCTCTCTTTGCACTGAATTACTATAGAAAGATGCAGTTATACAGTCTATACGTGGTAGAGCCATGCTGCAGCTATATTAGTAGTATATTTGTAGCAAGAATGGTTCGGCTCGACTGGGGAAGGACCACGCTCTCACAGAATACCAGCTTCAAATAGCAGCTCAACACTGCTGTGTTTCGTATAGTGAGAACCGGAGACCCTTTTTACTGGAAACGAGGCATTCCATCTTAGTCCTCACGGGTGGCTACGCATCTGCATTTTTAATCGCAAACGAGGATACATGTAGATGTCTATGTGCCAAAGCAACCACTTACCACCAGGTGGACTGTGTGCTCGTTTGTCACCCTATACTATATAAAAAAATATAGATAATAGATATATAGTTTAGGTAAGCGATATTTAACCATGTGACCTTTCCAAGGTTTGGATTGTGTTCACCATAAGACATTAATCAGGAAGCTACATTACTCTGGTATCAAAAACCAAGCGCTTAAACTTATTTTTCGTAAACATTCTTCCGGGTCACTTGTAATAATGGGTGTTCCTCAGGGGTCAATTCTCGGCCCATTCCTATTTCTAGTCTATATCAATGACTTGCCTTCCCTTGTATATTACCATGATATAGTATTATTTGATGATGGTGCTTTATTGATTTTTAAACTTAAACGCCAATCATTTACGTATTGATGTTATATAAGTGCATTTATGTTAGTGCATTGGTGTAACGTTAATAATCTAAATTTAAATTAAAATAAAACCGAATGTTGAAAGTCTGAATATCAATGCTTTTAGTACAGCTTTAGTAGGGCGGGGGCCCTACTAAAGCTAAGCTATATCTAAAATAATAAGCGATGCTGAGAAGTTTCACTAGTGTCGAGACAGCTAAATTAGTTTATTTCCGTAATTTCAATAGCATAATTTCATTATGTGGAATTTAGCTACGGTGAAATACGGCTGATTTACATTTTCACAAAAACAAAAGTAGTTTTAATAAAAAAGTGATATCCACTCTGTAAGCACCAATAACAAACAGTTTGTTAACTCCACAGATTCGGTATACATTCATGCGGCAATGTTTTTTTTTTATTGATTTAGGGTGACAAATAAGCACACAGTCCACTTGATCATTTACATTTATCCTCGATTAAGAATCTAAATGCAGATGCATTGTCACCCCTGAGGACTAAGATGGAATGCCTCGTTTTCAGTAAAAATGTTTTCCAGTTCTCTATACTCACCTTTCAAAACACAGCAGCATTATGCTGCTGTTTTATGCTGATATTCTGTAAGAGCGTGGTACTATCCCGGTCGAGCCGACATATTCTTGCTACAACCATATCATAGCTGCGGCGTGGCTCTGCGACGTTTAGTAAAATGTATACGCTATTCAACAAAGTCCCAGAAAATATACATGGTCTCTCTGTTACAATGCTTAAATATCTTATATAGCAAAAACTGTATAAAAAGGGTTATTACAATATTAATTAAAATGGGAAGGAGCTGGTCGTTACTAAGCTGTTTCGTAAATTAGATTTGTTCGAAAATGTACTTCTTTTTTTTATTTAAATTTCTTTGTTTCGGCTAGTTTCAGTGATGACTAGCCATTTTTGCAGGTCAGGATTACAATGCACTAATGTGTGTGCTAACACAAATGCACCCTTTATTCGTTACGTTTAAAAAATCCCTTGTCCGAAGGTACGGCTTTTTCATACGACTGGAGAGAAATCAGGCGCAGGACCAACGACTTCACGTACTTTTCGAGGCAGAGGGATGAAACACCGTCAAATTTTTAACTCCGGGCTGCTATTGAATTTTTTCTTGAGAAATAAACTTAATAACTAATTTTGGCGTGACCTTCAGGATTCAAACCTGAGACCCCTTGATCAGCACTCTCGCTTCCTACCACTAGACCAATAAATCAGTTTAACCCCCCTAAGTAATCTATGGGAGAGGCTTATTTTCAGTAGTAGACATCTATAATATATTTGTGCTAAAAATAATGCATGTTGTTTAAGTTGACGTAAAATTTGAAAATAAACAAAAAGATTTTTGAAAATATTTATTTCTCGGTGAGTTGATAATTCAACACTATGAGCTGTTATTCATTTTAAATTTTGTACATATCTTAATCAATTAACTTTGTCACAATCATCATAATAAAAAAATATAAAATAAGGTAAAAATAATCCACTATCAAGTAAATAATTTCGCAGTAACTTAACTTATGTGTTTTAAAATAGACTATACAGACAACAACCCAAATAATGGGATGTACCTAATGCTGATGATAGAATATTTCAATAAACTTATGCTTAATATATACAAAACACATTACTCGCTATTTCTTGGCACCTTTAGTTATATAAAAATATCAAAAAAATATTTAAGCGTTTATGTAATGTTGTTCGGGTAATACATTCCAAGTATCAATTGTTTTCCAAGAGCTGGCTATCGGCGTCTCCAGTGTGTGGTATTCTTTTGTTACCGGTGCTCTTTGTAAGGTGTACTTGTAAGCTGATGGTGGGTAAAGACTGTAAATCGAAGAAGATCGATAAGATGTATCAGGTCCAGCATTAAATGAATAAGATTCCGATGATGATACAGGTACAGAATATACTCGCCTCAAGGGCACTTGATTGTCTACAATTTTAGAGTAGGCTATGGGATTCAAGAATTGTGTATTTACAGGCGTGATGTAGGACTCTGGCGTTGAGTACACGGCTGAATATGAAATGGGCACAGGTGTGGAGTACACCGTTTTGTCAGATATTGGCGTTTCAGATGATGAATATCCCGAAAGATGAGTTCCATGAGTAACTGGTATGGAGTTCGTACGAGATATTAAATTAAATGATGTTAAAGGCACGGAATATGTTCTGAAAGATGAACTGTGGTCGGGCTTAGAATAAAAATTATAGAAGGAGTTATTTGCAGCATTGCCTGTAGAGTATGTTGTAGATTCTATCGCCGGTGTTGATGGCGTTGTATTTATGCCAATGGATGACTCGTAAGCTATTCTTGGTTCAACATACGAAGCGGAACGGTACGTTGTTTCGGGGTTAAGCACCGTTACAGAAGAAATTTTTTGTGGCGTCACTGGTGTAAATGTACTAGAAGAAGAATCCTGGCCTGTTGCAACTGTAGAGTACGAAGTAGGGAGTGCCTCTACAGGCTTGGAGGTTGTATGGTAAGAAATAGGTGGTGCTGGTGTAGTGTTCTTAAAATATGACGTTGAAGACTCGGGGGTCGAGGAAACACTAGAGAAAGTTGCGGGTGTAGACGTGATGGAGTACGTCTTAAGATTAGGTGCAGGTGTCGTTGGTGATGTTGATGCTGTAAAGTATGATGTTGGTGTAGCTGGTGTCGAGTATGTTCTAAAGTATGATACAGGTGTTGCAGGTGTGGAGAATGCTGTTGGATATGGAGAAGCCGATACAGTGTTAAAGTAGGACTTAGGGAAAAATGTGGAATCTGCGAACTTCGAGAATACATTAGATTGAAAATCTGTAATCTCTGGTTTTGAGTAATGAAAAGAGGAGCCTTGTGTTTGTGTGGGAGTAGAAAACACTGCATAGGGAGTAGTGTGCTTCAAATATGACGTTGAAGACACGGGGGTTGAGTAAATAGTAGAAAAGGGTGCGGATGTAGACGAAACAGAGTACGTCTTAAGATTAGATGCAGGTTTGTTTGGCGATGTTGATACTGTATAGTAAGATGTTGGTGTAGCTGGTGTCGAGTACGTTCTAAAGTATGAAACAGGTGTTGCAGGTGTGGAAAATGTCGTTGAACGTAATGAATCCGACACAGTGTTAAAGTAGGTTTTAGGGAAAGATGTGGAATCTGCGGACTTTGAGAATACGTTGGATTGGAAATCGGTAACCTCTGGTTTCGAGTAATGAAAAGAGGTTCCATATTTTCGTGTAGGAGTAGAAAACACTGCAGAGGGAGTAGTGTGCTTTAAATATGACGTTGAAGACGCGGGTGTCGAATAAACAGTAGAAAATGTTGCGGGTGTAGACGAAATGGAGTACGTCTTAAGGTTAGATGATGTCGTAGGCGATGTTGATGCTGTAAAGTAAGATGTTGGTGTAGCTGGAGTCGAGTATGTTCTAAAGTATGATACGGGTGTTGCAGGTGTGGAGAATGCTGTTGGATATGGAGAAGCCGATACAGTGTTAAAGTAAGACTTAGGAAAAGATGTGGCATCTGCGGACTTCGAGAATAAATTAGATTGAAAACCTGTATTCACTGGTTTCGAGTAAAGAAAAGAGGATCGGTGTGTTTGTGTAGGAGTAGAAAACACTGCAGAGGGAGCTTCATACGTTGTAACTGTTGCAGAGTATGGTACTGCTGAAAAATACGTTGTAGGTCTTGACACGTATGAGGGAGATATATATTTAGCGGGGAATGAGTTATATTTTAAAGGAAAAGTATTAGGGTAAGAACTGTAGGTTGTTCCCAACTCAGTGGGCGCATCTAACCTATAACTGGTTAATGGTGCAAAATCTGAGACTAAACTATGTTTTTTAATAAGATTCGAATGAGTGTCCAAGTTTGAATCAAATTTTGATACAGGTTTAGAGGATGCTGATTGTGAACTATATGTTGAGTCGGAGTACTTCGTAGGGTAGGTATTGTTTGTATTAACAGAGTTGATTGTGACGGGAGAGGTATATGTCTCATAATATGAAGTATTCGTTGAAATCGGCTTAGACAAGGAATCATAAACTCCAAAAGAAGAACTGTTTACGGAAAAGGGATTCGAGTTTGACGATAAATTGAAACCTTGGTTTGATATGGGCTGTAACGAAACCTTATAGGGCGAATTTGATCCGTCTTGTGCCACATGATCTTGTGATGCTACCGATATTGACGATTCGTTATTTGTGACAGGAGAGGTGTATGTGTCATACTCTCCGAAAGACGACCCGTTAACGGACAAGTTTGTTAAATTGAAATCCTGGTTTGTTATAGGTTGAGAATAAGTTTCACCTGACGGATTTTGTTCCGATACTAAAGTGGAATAAGATCCCAGTGGTAATTGTTGTTGATCTACAGGCGAATTTGCTGCTAAAGACGAGTCTTTGCTTGCTTCAGATTTATACGTGTTAATGTAGAATTCATTAGATGATCCAAGAGCAGCGTGTGACGTAAAAGATGATCCTTCAGGATAGGTATATTGAGCACCGTCCGACGATACGGATACCGGCTGTGTCGCGTTATGAACCTAGAACGTAAAATAAATAATTATTGTAGTAAACGAGAATGATGCTGACGAGAATAGCTTAAAATTTTATACGTAAATACCAGCGTAAAATAGCAGCTTAACACTGCTGTGTTTCGTATGGTGAGTGTAGAGAACCGGAGACCCTTTTTACTGCAAAAAGATGCATTCCATCTTAGTCCTCACGGGTGAAAACGCATCTACATCTGGATTAGCAAACGAGGATGGATGTAGATGTCTATGCGCCACAGCAACCACTTAGCATCAGGTGGACTGTGTGCTCTTTTATCACCCTATCCTATAAAAATAATACGTAAACACATAGGATTTACTATAATAAAAAACGCCTTAATAAAAAATCGCGGTTGCCAATTCGCCTTCAAGCGTGTTAGTATTGCAAACATTCCGAATGGCTAATATTATAATAAACGTAGTACAGTCACGTTGCTGATATATTATGGTTGTAGCACGAATGGATCAGGTCGAATGGGGTCCACGGTCTCACAGAATACCAGCGTAGAATAGCAACTTAATGCTACTGTGTATCGTATGGCGAGCGTAGAGAACCGGAGATCCCTTTTACTGGAATAGAGGCATTCCATTTTAATCCTAGAGAGTGACAACGCATCTGGATTTTGATTCTTAACTGAGGATTAATTTATATGTCTACGGGCCACATCATACACTTACGATTAAGTGAACTGTTTTTGTCACCGTAATTCTATAAAAAAAACCCTCTATGGAGGAGGCCTATATTCAGTAGTGGACTCTTGATAGACTGTATGTAATAAAATGAAGTATATCTTACTATATAAACAAACTCTTAGACCTTCAGCGGACTTTATTAAAAAGGAAAGATGCCAAAAATAAAACATACCTGTAGTGGATGCTCGAATATATGGTCAGTAGGATTCCTGTAGAATTGGTCGGAGGTAGAGAGTTGCTCGCCAGCACTCACCAACGTCACAATAGATAGGATAAGCTGTAATTAATAATAGTGCACTGTCAGCAATAGTAAATAGCATATTTTAAAATTGTTAAAATAAAATTTATTCGTCAATGATTACGGGTTACTGTTATCATTGAGACATAAAATGCTGCAGATAAGAAATCTGTACACATATAAATAAAATTGAAGTGTATGTCTGTAATATTGAAATAACTAGCTTTTACTATGCATAGGGGATTATTTGCATGCTATTGAGACATAAATTGTAAAAATGTTGTCTGTCTATTTTTAAAAATTTCTGAATCAATTATGATGAAACTATACGAACACATAGACAGCAATGTCAAGAGGGATCTTGGATATATTTTATCTATATTATCCATAGGCTATGTTTATCAAAAAATTTAAAGATTTTATTTTGTCTTTGCTTATGTTTAATTTAAATAACACAACATTAATAGATCCAGTTCAAGCAAAGCCGGGGCGGAACGCTTGGGCTATTCACAATCGTCTCGGAAAGCGAAATCGACTCGGATTCGATAACTTCACGCACCGAAACCAATAAACGCTATTCACATTTAACGTTCGGATAAAGGCACTTAGATACATTCCATAACGATTGTATCGTCATTTAGTTACATGCATTTACGAATTTTGTAGATAAAAAAGCATTTTGTTTTATTTTTTAGAGTAACGCCTGAACAAAAACATAAGGCAATATTTTGGTGTTAGCCATTGATATCGAATACAAAAAAATATATAATTTAACTATATAATAAATAACAAAAAAACTGAGATATGTCTCGTTTCTGTCGGGTCTGGGTTTTTTTCTATGGGGCATCTTTTACTGGACACTTACTTTGTAGACATGGGTCGTCTTATTAAGGGCCAGTCATTAATTACGTAAGGATGATTTTGCCGATTTTGACCCCCCCCCCCAAGGGGTAAGGGGTAAGGAATCATAATGTTTCTTGCCCCCCCCCCCTCTTCTAACGTAAGATTCTATTTCATTTTTCAGAATAATAAAATGTTGCTAGAAAAGCATCAGTAATATCATATATCATAAATTTGTTTATTTAAACTTATGTCATCAACACTGGCGTTACATATTTTGACTATGACTATAGACAAATGGCCAATTTAGTGGTAGGACTCCTTTTCTGCCTAAAAGTCGGTGTGGAGGCACCGCCTTCTAAACTACTTCTGCCACCAAACAGTCAGCGTGCACTGCTGTGTAAAGGTGTGAAGGGTATAGAGGGGCAGTATAATTAGATGCTGTGGGGCCTTTCATCTTAATCCTCAGAGGTGACAATGCATCTTTAGCCTTCTTAATTTGAGGCTGGTTGCAGTTGTCCTTTAAAGGCTGCAAGACTTACCATCAGGTGGACAGTGAGTTCGCTGTTTAATATCAAACTTAAATTAAGAACGCAAAATATAGTTTGTCTCTCTTGCTTTTCCTTCTTGTCTTTTGACAGCACCATTGCAGGCTCAACGCCTCTTTCCGTATTTAATTATAATATGTTATTAGTACAAATTTAATACGTGGTATTGCCATGCTGCAGCTATATTAGTAGTATAGTTGTAGCACGAATGGGTCGGCTCGACCGGGGTAGGGCCACGTTCTCACAGAATACCAGCGTAAAATAGCAGCTTAACACTGCTGTGTTTCGTATGGTTAGTGTAGAGAACCGGAGACCCTTTTTACTGAATAAGAGGCATTCCATCTTAGTCCTCACGGGTGACAACGCATCTGCATTTTGATTCGCAAACGAGGATAAATGTAGATGTCTATGGGCCACAGCAACCAATTATCATCAGGTGGACTGTGTTCGTTTGTCACCCTATCTAAAAAAAAAACCTATGTCTGTAATCTTAAAATAAATATGTTTGTAAAGTTTATAACACTTTACATATTTCTATTTTAGCAGGCAACAATCAGTATTTTATCATAATATATCATATTGTGATACGAAATAGTCAACATTCGTTTTACACTTCAATTTTATACAAATAAAAAACCTTAATTGATTATATTATGTCATCTCTAAATATTGTACAGAATAATGCAATAAATAAATTATATAATTATTATTATTAGTATGAACAGCTTCTTATTCTGTATGGTAAATTCTAGTTGTTGATCCTCTCGTTGTTCACAAACCACACCCACAACAAGTAAACATATCACTGACGTCAATATATCCAGAATTTAAAGCTTCTTATATTATTTTATTGAAAAATATTTAACTACTTTTTTATTTTAAATAAGTGGCCAGTCCCTATTTAATACAGAAAAAGGTTCTCTAATACCATATGGAAAACTCACCAAACTCTTCATTTTGTCAACATTTAAACAGGCACTCGCGAATCAGCTTTACAAAGGAGAACCAATTGGAAACAAACTTTTGACACGTCTTATATAGACAGTATATGGAACTAGGTAATAATAGAAGATCAATCTATATTATTATTATATATTACAAACGAGATTTTACATTCAAGCGACCGGTCATAAAATAAAGATTAATAAAGTTGAAAGTTCAACACAGAATGAGAAACGCTTTAAGATTATCTTAGTTTTATGCTTTTTACTGTTCTTATTACTGTATATCTCATGTTACCATATTACTAAACTGATATAAAATATTAAAAAACAATTATAATTATATAAGTTTGAACACACAAAACTTCACCAAGTGTGTATATTTCTAAACGAGTAACCGAAGACTTGGCGTGACTTTAAAATTCGTGACATTTTGATAAAACTTTATACATAATGAAGTATGAAATATAAATACCAAATATAATAACGTAATGTAAAAGCGTAACATTCACTGGTTAGTAGCACCCACTGGTGTGTTTGGAGAATGTAAGGGTGGGTCACAGGTGTGGCTGTGAGGCATTCCATCTGACTACAGGGATGGCAACGCTTCTATGGCCTTCTTTGTTTGAAATAGATTGCAAGCGTGAATTGGATGCATTAACCACATACCATAAGGTGGACGGTTAACTCATCATTATCATTACAGCCCTTCACAAGTCCAGTGCTGAACATAGGCCTCCCCCAAGGAATGCCACAAAGCACGGTCCTGAGCCACTTGCATCCATCGACTTCCTGCATATCTTACCAGGTCGTCACTCCATCTAGTGGGGGGACGCCCTACACTTCGCCCGCCGGTACGAGGCTGCCACTCGAGAACCTTTTTTCCCCATCGGTTGTCGGTTCTTCGAGCTATATGGCTGGCCCATTGCCACTTCAGCTTACTAATCCGTTAACTCATTGACTAATTTGTAACTGTCTCAAATGTGCGAAACGTGGTACTGCAATCGTCACCTCCCGACAACGGAAGAACCCATATAAAACAGCTGATGATAAAGAAAACAGGGGTTAAGTGAATGAAACTACTTATACGGATTTTATCGCGTTTATTAATACTTATTTTTAATTTTCGCCGTTTCGGCTGTTTTGCAGACCCAGGTCACGGAGGACTGAGGTGATTGACGTCCCGATGTAGAGTTAGCCCGGAGTACTTTCAGCTTTTTAATTGTTACTTTTGGTCCGATCTACGCAGGACGAACTTACTGTGTCTTGAAGTCTTGCAGTGGTATGCTTGGGTTTAGATTTAATTTTATTAATTACAGGATCCCAAGCAGGTGGTAATACCCAGCCTCCCTGTCTATTGAAATTAGGATATTTTTTTTTAATTTCAATAGGTCCATGTATCATCCTTGGTAGGAATCGATGTTCCTTCGCGAAGATGTGTGATCTATCAAATCTGATGTAAGGGCGGTGCCATGCCATCTAGGATATGATCACAATCTGCAGACTTTCTGGAGCGTTGGTGTTTCACGTCAGCTATATGTTCTTTTACGCGGGTTTTTATTGATCTTTTTGTTTGCCCTACATACGAGAGACCACATTCACAACGAAGCTTGTACACTTCTGCATCTTTTAGAGGAATATTACATTTGACGGATGGTAAGAACTGTCTAATCTTCTTCGGCGGCTTATGGAATGTTCTTTTTTATAGAAGCTCGCTTCAAGATATAGCCAATCTTGTCTGTGATACCTCTGACATATGGTAGTACAGTATGCACACGCTCAACTGTGACCGGCTTCACTTGGTCTCTGTGACCGAGTGAACCGGTCGTGCAAAACCTGCTTGACGTGCTGAAGCTCGTCGGCCAAGTGTTTGTTGTCACAGATCCCCGTGATCTCTGTAACAAAGATTTGGCCCACGGTAGCTGTGTAACAGTTAGTATGGGTGTTTTTCCTATACACAGTGTGCCCTAAGGTGTTGTTAGGATTTTGGATGACTAACACATCAAGGAAAGCTAAGAAATTATTTGCCTCTAACTCCATAGTAAATTGAATTTTGGAGTTTATTTAGGTACTTTGTCTGATAGTAAAATTGTGAATATATGTCCTAGTGAATATATTGGCAACGATGGGAGACACATATGAGCCCATCAGTACACTATCTACTTGCTTGTAGAATTCTTCCTTTACAGTGATTATGTAAAAAATCATTACTACTTGCTTCATTTATATTCTTACTCCTGCAATATTTTAATAGCAAATTGCATTAGTAACAAAAGTAACTATTGACAATTTTCTTGTTTCTTTGGTAATAGATTTGTGCGGTTGCACTTTCGCCAGTGTATAGTTAATAAGTTATTATTTTTAATCATTTGTTTAAAAACCAAAAACTGTCGTAATATCTTTGTATATTATTTAAAAATGTATAATGTATTTTTGCATGCAGGTGGCTCAGAACCGTGCTTTGTGACATTCCTTGGGAGAGGCCTATGTTCAGCAGTGAACTTATGAAAGACTGTAATGCTGATGATGAATGTATTTTTGAAAATACTACTACAGCTAGTATGTGCACATTATAATCTGTATTTTCAGAGTCAATGCTACAGTGTTCGTTTAATTTTAAAAGTACTGAGTCAGAGCAATTTAAAAAAATACTTTTTTTTAAATTTTTGCTTGTGTCATTTAAGAAGTTAAGTTAGAACTGTTCCCGAAGCTAAGTAGTTTGGTTTACACCAATTACATAGTTGCGAAGTACTATTTAAGGCATCAATCAACATATGACAATTTATAACCGGTCAGAACCACTTTTCACTGCGAAAATCAGGCAAAAATGATTTTGGCCGACGCCCTTAGTCAAAAACAGTTTTGACTGAGTTTCATAGTTAAAAGTGGTTTTTACCAACGTTCTCGGTTATAAGTGGTTTAACTCATGTTCTAGTTCAATTCTTTCAATATAATATTGCATGCCTTAAGCGCGAAGCGCGCAGGTATGTTCTGCTTGGTACTAAAAATTAAGATTCCAACGTTGGCTTATGGTGTGGATTTATCATGTCCGCATGGCAGCGTAAACACGAAAACTTTTGAAAATATCAACTGTTCAACTCAATCTATTTTTAAAACTCTTCACCTTTCACGTGGGAAGCCATGGAATGTTAATGGCAGTTTAATTTTGTTTTGTTTAGTTATAATTATTTTTTTTTCGGCTGCAAAATGTCGAAATTTGCGGTGTTTTGGCAGCCTTATATTAATTTATTTTACTAAATAGACTTCCACACTCACTCACTTTGACGTCAAACGCCGTCGTGAGTGGATACTGTATCGGTTGTTTGCAGCGGCTCAAAAAGATCGCTTTACAAATTAATAAAAAATATTCGAAAAACAAAATTTCATACATGCTTCATTATTATAATAATAAGAGATTTTTATTATAATATTTTGAAAGCACTGAATCAATAATAGCAGTACGTACTAAAAAAAAGTAGGACGTATATATTTATACTTAAATAAGTCTTGGACTTTATGGAGTGACCTGAATGATGATATGATGATCATATAAGCATTATGAGTCGTGCACTTTTGGATTTACCAAACTTTTTTTTAAATTGAAGTTTGACATAAAATTATCGGAAAATTGGAAGTATAATATTATAATATTAGTGAAAACTTGTGTGTATTTAAACTACTTTAAAAAAATCTGTATAATCATGTTATAGGTAATTTTTTTAAAGCGCTTAGGGCATGCACAGTTGGATTTACCAGTATTCTAATTATATTTTAATTTATTTATGGTTAACGATTATATCAAAATAATGTACGCGGCTTTAGAGTGTCCCAAGGGCCACGCCAGCCGCACCTTATCTTACTGTCACTGATATTGCAAGATTGGTGTAATGTTAAGTACGAATAAATATCAGAGTATAATATAAAAACATATATATACCAGTCAAAAGTAGTTTTGACCAACATCCTTGGTCAAAACTACTTTTGTCTTATTTTTGCAGTCGAAAGTAGTTTTGACCGGTTATGAGCTTTGACTTTAACATATAAATATAAATAGTAAAGATAGACGTTATTAAAAATTTCAGATGTGAATAAAAAGATCATAGGAATTAAACCAAAAAATTCTTTATTAAAGCAAGTATATTGAAATAAGACACATACCCGTAAATTTTAGTACCATGGGTCGTTGTTTACGGTTTGGTAAGTGGGCGACGACACTACGTACTGAGTGCGGGGCGCCTGTTGTACGGAGTAAGTGGGCACCTGTTGTACGGAGTAAGTGGGCGCCTGTTGTACGGAGTATGTAGTCACTGTTGATGGTGATTGTACTTTGTAGTGGGAGGTAGAAGTCGTTTTCGAGGAATGCTCAGCGTCGTACACTGTTGGTGCTGAAACTTGGGATGTTTGCGTGTACACTGGGCTTGAATATACTTGAGGGACGGCTGCGGTGTATGTTGTTGGGTACGAGACGTAATTCACAGGCTGTGTCCGGTATGCGTTGTATACTACAGGAGACGATACTGCACGGTACACGGGCGAAGAAACCCCTTGTGTCTGAAAAAAGAAAACAATATGATAACATTGTAAGAACTTGGCTGTATGATGTTTGAAAAAACGGCGTCAATTTTGTTCAAACAAATTAATCAAATGAAACTTGGTGTAAACCTGTACTTAAAAGCCTAGAGAGCTATTTTTTTCAGGTTTATTATTATATAATATAATACTAGTGATCCGCCCCGGGTGATTTCTGTATCTCGAAAACAACGCCATCTATCGAATCTAATTGTGAATCTAATACATCAAAGGACACACTCAGACGCACACAAAACATTTCATCAAAATGGTTCGCGCCGTTTTTGAGCTTTAGTTATTGTTTATTCTGTGGTTTAGCGAGACTAAGGGACAGCAATTGATTTTTACATATAGACTTATAATTGCTTTATCAGAAATGGTTTCTACAATTTGAATGAAGTTTTGTATTTTATGTTTTACTAGGTTAATTTAGAATCTAGATAGAACTCATTCATTTATCCTCCTGATTACTAATAATTCATTTCTAAGTTAATCAGGGCCTGATTTACACACAGGGTAACCAGGCTAGAGCCGAGGTCGTAAGACTCGAGGGGGCGCAGATATTGTTTTTGTAAGTTACTCCTTATGTACAGAATAAGATTTGGTATAATATTCTCAATAAGTAAGAAAGTAAGTGCCTTTCTTTATGCTTGGTACAAAACTAATAAATACATTGTAAAAATAAGACATAGAATTATTTCGTACATTTTGTCTTTAGTCGAATAATTGGACGTGATTCATACATAGAATTTAATCTGCTCAAGCTCTCTTCTCTACCACACCACATACCATGCCGCGTTGTGAATGCTCCATGCTAGATGTACGGTTTACACAGCGCTTTGTGTGTAATATTTAAAATTATTTTGTTAAACTCTCTTTAAACTGTGATTATATGTTGTTGTTACTGGTTGTAGAAGCTGATGATGCTTCTTTGCCGGACGTGCTAATATTTGTCGTGAACACGTCATCAAGTATCGGAATAAATTTGTGTCTTAAGTGGAGTCTTTAATAAACAAAATCTCAGCATTGGAGACTACTCTAGTTAAGTTTATACTTCAGAAGACACACTTTGCGCGTTTACCGCCAAAAAGGACCCCTTTGCTGTTTGGATCTTTTCAATTTCAGGGCACTCCCCATGCTGCTTCAGTCAGCATCCAAATCCCCTACATCGACATTTCATCTTCTATGTCACTTGGAAGGTAAGACTAAATTGGCCTCTAAAAAGCTTGGCATCCTCAACAGAGCGGGAAAGTATTTCATACCGACACACCGCTTGCAACTTTATAAGGCGCAAGATCATCCTCACACGGAGTACACGGGCAACCAAGTGCCAGCTCCTGCGAAGAGTGGCACAAAACGTCGACGACAGAGATATTTCTGATCGACTTGATTCACTGGCGCTGCGAACAGATGTTGCATCCCATAGCATTTTCTATCGCATTTTCTACGGGGAGTACATAGAGAAATTGATTGGATTAATTCCAGCCGCCAAATTCCATCAACGCACATCGGGGCAAAATGTATATACATAGTGCTGCCGGAACTTTAAATTAGGCACTGAAGTTAATAAACATTGGTTAAATATATTTTTATAAGATCTTGGCGGCCTTTTATCAACAGAAACAGAAACAGAAACTTTTTTAATCAATATAGATTATAAATAATACTTATTGAAATTCACTCTTTTGTATAATTACCACTGGTTCGAAAAAAAAACCTCTGTCCTGGGAAGAACCAGCAAGAAACCCAGCGGGAGTTTTTTTTTTTAAATAACAGCTTACAATCATGTATGTTACACAAATTAACAACACAACAAATTAGAAATAGCTTGGTAGCGATCACCTCATTTCCAGGGGTTATTATCATCTATAAATTCTTTAATATTATAATAACCCTTTTTATACAAACTTAGTTTAATAAAGTTTTTGAACTTTGAGCAGGTCAAATTTTGTATATTTTCTGGGATTTTGTTGTAAAAGCGTATACATCACCCCAAGAATGAATTACTGACTCGATGGAGTCGAGTAACTGGTACTACTAGCTTGTGTCTGTTCCTAGTATTTACAGAATGAATATCACTTATTTTTGTAAAACTACTTTTATTTTTGTGTACGTACATTACATTTTCATAAATGTATTGAAAGGTCAAAGTTAATATATTAATTTCCTTAAATTTTTGTTGCACTGACTCTTTAGGCTTTAAATCATAAATTGCTCTTATGGCCCTCTTCTGTAAAACAAATATAATTTCAGTGTCAGCTGCGAGTCCCCGTAGCAAAATACCATACGACAATATGCTATGGAAATAGCTAAAGTAAACTAGTCTAGCTGTTTCAACACTAATTAGACTTCTAATCTTTTTTACGGCATATGCTGCAGAACCAAGTCTGCTTACTAGTTTTGATATATGGGGGCTCCATTGAAGCTTTGCATCTAGTGTGATTCCAAGAATAATGGTGGTATCTACAAGACTCAGTGTCTCCCCATTTAAAAATTGTTTGATATTTGGATTCATAAATTTCATACATTTCGTTTTAGTGCCATTTAAATGCAAATTATTAACATTGAACCAATTTACTAATTTAGATATATCATTATTTACTTCGTCATATTTTATCAATTGTCGACTTAATTTGAAAATTAAAGAAGTGTCATCTTTAAATAATACTATATCATGTTGAAACAGAAAGGGGCCGAGAATTGAGCCTTGAGGCACGCCCATTTGTATCATGGACCCGGAAGAACTCATACTGTTAATGACAACTTTTTGCGATCTCTTACTTAAATATGAAATAATTAATTAAAGAGCATTACTTTTTACACCGTAGTGTTGAAGTTTGCTGATTAATGTTTCATGGTGAACACAATCAAAGGCTTTGGATAGGTCTTTTATATTACAAGCCGTTTATTCAAATTTATTTGATGTATATGTCACAGTCAATATTCATAACCGGTCATAAATGGTTTTTAACGATGCCCTTAGTCAAAAACAGTTTTTACTGATTTTTGTAGTCGGAAGTGGTTTTAACTTCAGTTTTCAATTTCAGAAGTCCAAAAAGTATAACTTAAAAGTAGTTTTGGCTACCATTCTTTTTCAAAACCACTTTTAACAGATGTAATTTGGTCAAAGTCACTATTACCCAGTATTTCTGCAGTTAAAAGTGGTATTGACCAACATCCTTAGTCAAAATTACTTTTGCCCGATTTTTAGCAGTCAAAAGTGGTTTTGACCGGTTATGAGTTTTGACTGTAACATATACATATATCATCTTAATTACGTCCTGTATTACGTTATTGATTTAGTAGGTAACTCAGTTATTTTCGGTGTCTATTAGAATAATGAATTATTCATTTCATCAACTGGAAGAGCCATTAATTATGAATAATGACCCAAATACCTTTTGAAAATGGGTTGAGAATATATTTAATTTATTTTAAAAGAACGCGTACTAGTCGAAACTGGCACATAATAAGGACCAATTAAGAATAATAAATTTAAATTCTTAATTTTTCCTTATTTCACTTGAATGTTAAAGCTTACGTAAGTCAATTCCTTATTAGAATTTTTTCGTACCCTGTAGGAATGAAAATATAATGTATTACAACCGTTCATCAACCTTTTTAATTATATCCCTTTTTTATATAATAAGTGTGATAAACGAGCAAACAAGCCACCTGACGTAAGTAGATGCTGCAGCCCATAGACATCTACATGTATCGTCGATTAAGAATCAAATGCATCAAATGAATGCAGATGTATCACCATCTCTAGTGAAAAGTGTCTAATGCTGCCGTGAACCACTCCTAACACTTTTAAGTTCAGCTGGAGTGGTTTACGAGAATAGTAGTAATGTTTAAAGGTCGGTAAAACACCTGCAATCCCCCCAGTGTTGCAGTTGTTTATGGGCGGCGGTCGACACTTACCATCAGGTGAGTCGCTTGCTCGTTTGCCACTCTAGTACTTTAAAAAAAACTTATTATACCACATATTGTTGATTTGTTGTGTAGACAGCGGGAGATACAACGCCGAAGCTCCTCTTGTCGCGACCTTCCACAGAAGCGCTGGCAGCGACAGCGATCACCGCGAAAATAACCTGGAAAAAGAAATCCAGTCAATCAATAAATTTTCATGATATTCACATGTAATAACTCATTAAGAGGTTATATAATAAAAATTATTAAAAGTATGAGACGATTCAACTAACTCTTACGTAATTAATTAACTATTATCTATACCTACAAGTACATAAAATCCAAGTGTCTGTATGTAATATTTAAATAAGTTTTATTGAGCTGAGGGGGTTACTTGCATACTATTGAGACAATAATAATTATATTTAATTTTTGTCTGACTGTCTGTTTGGGCTAATCGTTAGAATGGCTGAATCGATTGTGATTAAACGTCACATTCAGATCATCATCTAGGCATAGACCATCATTATTCTGCTAGAAATGATGAAGCCTATTTATCTATAAAAAACTTGTTTTATTTTTGGAAAATCGAAAAAATTGTAAAAATTGTGATAAAATTATTGGTGATCATAAACCTAAATGACGCCTGATTATTAGATCCAAGCCAAGCAAAGCCGGGGCGGGTTGCTAATTACAGTACCATACGGCAACTGCTAAGGTGCTGGTAACAATCTCACACGTAGTGTGGCGTGAGAGGCGTCATTAAACGATATCACCAAACTAACATCAAGGCAAGGCAAATAAGGGTATTTCGCCATAGTTGCCACACTTGGCAGGCGGGTTGACAACCACAGTTTCTTTTTTTCGGTTGTTATCAAGAAGATATATTATTTTATTATTATTAGGTTATATATATTATATGTAGCTATTGTATGTATTATTTTTATATATGGTATTATTTTATTTTTATTTATAGTATCATTTAATATAATTTACGTATGTTTTTTTTTGTATATTATTTACAGTAGTGTTAGTATTGTACGCACTAAGTTTGCCTTTTTAAATATATTTTCCTTTGTGGGTCTACTGGAAGATATTTCAGGAAATTATGGAATAAGTACAACCTTTGTACAAACTCACTATAAGACTGTTTCTGTATCTTGTTGTGTGTACATAAATAAAATAAAAAAGATGCTGCTGCCCATCACCTACTTCAGTTTCCCTCTGTAATCTCATACGACACCCACGGGATGATATGGACAGTCGATACTCTTACGCCAGTATAGTAAATCCTTGTAACAGTAGCAGAAGCGCATGTACAGCAGTGGACGGTTGGGATTTGATGAAGAAGGACGAGATAATCATCTATTTCGAACAATTCGTCCAGTTTGAGAACTTTGGACTATGGACAGTTTATTTTAAAATAATGATATTTCTCTACGGATTCCCTATACAATAAGTTACCTCTACACTACCTAAGACAATAGTCCCTGGATAACCATTCATTGCCGAGAAAAATAATCTAAGGGATTACACATGTCTAGATAAACTTGAAAAGTAAACATTAACTGAAAACAAAATTCCATACAAATCATTAAGGCGGCTTCCGAGGAATCAATTTCGTATATACATTTAAACAAAAATTGCGCACTTATACTATCGCAATTGCGAGTTCAAGAAAGTTCAATAGTGTATAGTCTGTTCACGAAGATACTGTCGGTATACCCGGTGGCGTACTTATACATAATTATGCTTTTATTTTTTACTGTGTTTGTTAAATAAATGTTTTCTATTCTAAGAATAAAAAATAATACTATTTTATTCTTATGGTTATTGTAATAAAAGAGGAATATAATAAATAAAAACAAGTTAGGTAGCAATGAAGCTCACACTACGGTACTTTGTTTTAAAATGTCAAATTTTCGTTCCGGTGTGGGCCACATGCGGCTACCTATGATGTCGCGGCGGCGACTTTGACAAAATGCGGCACGTGCTAAGGCGGTGCCACACAAAGGCAACCGTATCTAAGCGAACAGACTATAAAGGAGAATCAACCAAACTTCCACATCATTTGCCTGTGTTCCGTTCTGCTAACCGACTTCTAACTAAATTCTACAACGGATTACGGATAATTAAGCTAAAGTGGCAATGAACCGGCCATGAAGCTTGAAGAACCGACAATCGATGGGGAAAAAAGTTTCTCGAGTGGCAACCTCGTGCGAGGTGTAGGCCCCCCACTAGATGGAGTGACGACCTGATAGTTGAAGGATGCAGGTGGCTTAGGGCCGTGCTTTGTGGCATTCCTTGGAAGAGTTTAGTGGACTTGTAAAGGGTTGTAATGATGAAGATGAAATTCTACAAACCGATGGTGGGCAGCAACATTACCAGTGCTAGGTTCTCGGTCCAATTACCCATCGTGATAGTAGAGAAAAAAAAACTAGTGCAACTCTCCAGTCAGCAGTGGATATAATTTTTTTTATAGAATATGGCTGATAAACGAGCACACCGCCACCAAGTGGATAAGTGGATGCTGTGGCCCATAGACCACCACACGAAACACAGTAGATTTAAGCTGCTATTTTATGCTGATATTCTGTGAGAGAGAGGTCCTTCCCCGGTTGAGCCGACCTATTCGTGTTACAACCATAACATAGCTGCTGCGTGGCTCCAGCACGTGTATAAGTCATACACGTGTATAAGTTGACTACATCGACCACATTATCATGTAATAAATTAAAATATCCACTCACCAGAAACTTCATTTTGTTACAAATGTGGTAGGCTGTCACTGACCGACTATCAGAACGAATTTGATACAAATAAACCATTTTGTTGCCTTATATAAGAAAATAAAATAGAAATAATAATAATAATGTATAAAAAATTATATCTACGCCTTAACACATTCTAAAACAGGAGCCATTTATATTGGAGCAAAAATAGAATTTAAATGTGATTATGTTTACGTTTAGGGTCCCGCAAACCATCGATTAAAACTAAAAAACTTTAAGCGACTATATACAAGTCATTATTTCAAGTATCTTATTAAACTTAAATACTTAAATTGTAATTAAACTTTAATACTTAAATTTTAATTAAACTTTTTTAATACTATTTATACCATGTTTTATACAAAATGTATTTTTAGTCTTAGTTAACCAAATGAGCACGCACTTAGGTGTAACAACTTCAGAAAAGTTTTAACAAAGGATATGTGCAGCCAAAACAAAAAAAAAGGAAAAGAAAAAACCAAAAAAGCAGGTATTTTCAGACGTCTTCAAAAAGGGAACAAAAGATTCTCTCAATTTAATTGTACTCGTATGTCCGTTATTCGTATATATGTTACGCGATATCTCCGTCCATTGTGAGCCGATTTTAATGGTGCTTTTTTATAGAATAAGAGGAAACTCTGACACATACACATCTACATCTATCCTCAATAAGCATCAAAATGCAAATGTCAACACTGAGGCTTAAGATGGAATGCCTTGTTTTCAGTAAAAAGGGGTCTCCGATTGCCTACACTCACCTTACGAAACAGCAGCATTAAGCTGGTATTCTGTGACAGCAAGCCCCCGGTGGAGCCCACCCATTCGTACTGCAACTATAATATAGCAGTAGCATGGCTCTACCACGTATAAATGTCTACGGAACCTGTTACAATTTTTGATCTACTTTTAGTAGCATCCTTGAAATGTTAGCAAGCTTAAAAGGCCCGCATGTACGACGTCCGGTAGAATAAATCAGAATATGTATCAAAATTATATATATTTTTTTAGGATAAAGGTGACAAATGAGAACACAGTCCACCTAATGGTAAGTGATTGCTGTGGCCCATAGATATCTACATTTATCCTACCGTGAGGACTAAGATGGAATGCCTCGTTTCCAGTAAAACGGGTCTCCGGTAAGTAAAAAGGGTATCCGATTATATTCAAATTTTATTAGATTTATTTGTTTTCGATTGCGTAAAATAGTTTACAAAAAAATGAAAAAAGTTTCAAAAACAAAAAATTTATACCTTCTACTACACTGCCACAACTAAGACGAATGTAACGACAGGCCTTATGTTAAAATCATAGACTTAGAATATACCGGCATACAGACCGACATAGTGTGCAAGAGAGAAGACAATTATTCCTTATGGCAAAAATGCAACATAGAAAAGGATACCAAATCTCATGACTGTAACCGATTTTGAATGACAGGTCGGCACGAGTCGGCATGCAAGAAATAAGTTTCTAGATATTTTGTAATTTTTTAGAGTGTAATAGTGGTTATTTTAAATACGTAACTTTTTCCAAAATTTTTACTTGGTCTGTGAGTGACTGTGGTGTTAATAATGGAAATAATCGTGATAATTGAATATTTCACAGGTAAATTATCAAGACGTCGTCAATGTTATGACGCGTTTATTTTTGGTCAAAATTTATGTTATGTACTTTTTAAAATATAGAATGTTTTTGTTAATTTTGATATTTTGCAAAAAAAAATAGTCACGTTGTTGATAATTTTTTTATATGATAAGGGTGACAAACGAGGACACAGTCCAACTGATGGTAAGTGGTTGCTGCGGCCCATAGACATCTACATCTATTCTCGTTTGCAAATCAAAATGCAGATGCGTTGCCACCCGTGAGGACTAAGATAGAATGCCTCATTTCCAGTAAAAAGGGCCTCCGGCCACCTGCACTCACCAATCGAAACGCAGAGGTAAACCTCTACTTCACGCTGGTATTCTGTGAGGTCGTGGTACCACCCCGGTTCGAACCGGCCCATCCGTGCGACAGCAAAAGCTGCCGCGTGGCTCAACCACTGTTAATGAATTTGGTAAATACACTTTTATACAAAATATTTTACGTGGTAGAGCCATGCTGCAGCTATATTAGTAGCATAGTTGTAGCACGAATGGGTCGGCTCGACCGGGGAAGGACCACGCTCTCACAGACTACCAGCGTAAAATAGCAGCTTAACGCTGCTGTGTTTCGTATGGTGAGTGTAGAGAACCGGAGACCCCTTTAACTGGAAAAGAGGCATTCCGTCTTAGTCGTCGCGGGTGACAACGCATCTGCATTTTGAGTCTTTATTGAGGATAGATGTAGATGTCTATGGGTCACAGTAACCACTTACCATCAGGTGGACTGTGTGCTCGTCTGTCACCCAATCCTATAAAAAAAATGTACGCTAGAGGTTGACTCTATATTAAAATTAATGTCGATATTTATCTTGAATGTTTAATCGATAGACTTGCCCACACAACTAGAAAATAAATCCTCGGTTTGCGTTCTATAAATATAATTTTATTTTGCCGTTTGTCAAACGAAAAATTTAGGAAATGAGGCATTCCATCTTAGTCCTCACGGGTGACAACGCATCTACATTTTGATTTGTAACAGAGGATAGATGTAGATGTCTATGGGCCGCAGCTACCAATTACCATCAGGTGGACTGTGTGCTCGTTTGTCACCCTTATCCTATAAAAAAAAAACAGATTCCCTCCGGAATCTATAATTAGAAAAAAATTGTTAAGGTTAATTGGACGGGTTGGTTGGAACCCAAAGACAACTATAAGATTGGAAACTAAAGAATTTGTAGCAAACATTTCCTTGAGAAGTATAAAAGAAAAAGTAGAATAAAAACAATTTTATTAAATGGAGCCATTTCTACGTTATTTGTACCAGTAAGTATAATATTGTTCTAATAATAATACTTCAAAAATTTAACTTTCAAAACTTTAGATAAAAATAAAGATAGATTTTTATACATGTTAAAACTGTAGTACATTAAAGATAAAAAATCTTGAGATTATCCTATACTATCCAAGCCATTATGAACCCAACTAAGTATCTATTTATCAACCAAAAAATGTATAACCTTACTTCACCACTCACACCTCAAGATCATACTAGTGCAATATTCATAGCATCACGCTATTTTCCCGAAGAGGTTGCGTGGAGCTTTGGATTATATCGAGATTGAGAGAACAGAGAGTGAGTCTGTATCATCAGATACTTAGTGCACTCTGTTAAGATCATTATGTTTTTAAAATTCATGCAGCTAAAATGATAATAAGTTTATTATTACTTTATACTTTTCAGGAACAGATGAAAGAATATAATCATGAAGCATGATGAAGCCTCATAAACATAGTGGCCTTTAAACAGAGCAATCTTATTTAACTGATTGCTACAAGTTTCCTTACTTAAATTATTAAGTTTACATTCATATTTAAGTCGAATGTTAAAATAAACTTCTATAATGTATTTAATAATTAATTATTAAATGTTTGTAATTATCAAAAGTAATACTTATATGAAAAAAAAGCAGCCGTTATATACTGCATGTCCCCATTTTTTATTTCCCCATCAAAACATGTCATATTATAAAATGTATAAAATATACATAGATAGATATACACTTACACACCTATTTATATTAACAATATGTTAAAAAAGAAATTCCGGGGAAACTGTCCATGGCAGTAAATTTTTTTCTCGAAAGATCATAACTCGAAAATACAACTTTCACATCTGATTCTTGGGGAGTTTTTTTTTTTAAGTTAATCGGTAGAGTCACCTGGTATTTTTTACATTTGAATGAAAATCCAACAAAAAGCAGATAATTTCAGCTTATTCCCAGGACAGCAAAAGAAAGAATTGACGGATTCCAGTGTTCTATTTCTTCTATGCGTAAAATACTCATATAACTTGGGTACAAGAACACACAAGCTCCAGATGGTCGTAAACAATTGATGGAAAGGACTGACATCGTTTATGCGTGGCTACAATTCCTGAGAAAACTCAATACCCTGAGAGATAGTGAAGACACTCGACCGAGAATTCATTTAGGTGAGACTTGGGTGAACCAACATCACAGCCGCAAACGAATTTAGCTAGACAAGGATGGACAAGGCGGCTTAAACACAAAAACGGGAAAACGGGCAGACTAATTGGTGAATATTCTTTCATCTTTTAGAAATACGACTTAATAATAATTTAATACAAAATATGATATTCGATTAATTATGTTGTTTTAGTTTGTCATCCAGGCTGCGCAAAATATGGTTTATACCCGAAGCCAGATGGGTATTCCGTGCTGTGAAGTCTCAGAACGAGGACTACTATTAAGAAATGAATGCCGGAGGCTTCACATACAAAGCTGATGCAGAGTCTTGAAGAACCATCAGTCATCATAATGGACAACGCACCCTACCACTCCCAGCAAATAAATCGAGCACTGACATCAGCTAATAAAAAGAGTGAAATTTAGTAGTGGCTCCGCCAACACGGGATTGAGTTTAGTGATAGTGAGTGAACTCAAGCCGGAACTATTGCAAAAGGTATTTGAGATTTTATTATTTAAAGTTTGCAACACATTTGTTTTCTTTTAAGTATTTAGTTGAATATACAAACAATATTTTATTTACAGGTGCAACGGAACCGACCAGAAAAAATATATAAATTGGATCAGTTAGCTTTGGAGTCAGGACACTAAGTGATTCGCTTACCACCTTACCATTGCCAATATAACCCAATTGAGTTCGTATGGGCTCAAGCATAATATAAAGTTGCCACCAAAACCAGCACTTTTAAAATTGCAGACGTCAAAGTGTTACTGCATGAAGCAACTTATCACTAGCCCTCATAATGACAAAACTAAATACACTATCGATAGCGCTTAAAGAGACCAATAATGGGCATCACTATGCTCGCCCCTAAGGACCGTGAGCGGAAGAGTGAGCGAGATACTCCGATGGTTTATGACCCAAACTGTACGGACAAAATAATTCTAGTTAGCTAACGCACACAATGGCAAATCAAAATACTCACGCGTTTTCAGGCTATCAGGTCGTCTATACGCCAGTATATTCGAAGTCTATGGTTAAAATCCATCAAGCCGTTTAGGATACTGATTGTGCCAAAGAAATAGACATACTTATCCTGAGATTTGAACTCGGAAACTCACGATTAGTAGTAGTAGTAACCACTAGACCAAGAAGAAGAAGGTCGAAAATTCACACAACTCTACATTTTGTCAACATTTAAACAGACACTCGTGAATTAGCTTTACAAAGGAGAATCTTGGATTTAGCTTTTTTATTGTTCCTATTGTTGTGTTCTCATGTCACAATGTTACTCAACTTATATAAAAAATTTAAAAAATCTAACTATTAAAATTAGAATGAACACACAAAAACTTTACTTTTTTTTTCTAAATGAGTAACCGAAGATTTGCCCTGACTTTAAAATTCGGGACATTTCGATAAAACATAGTCATGGAGTATGGAGTATAAAAACCAAATAGAATTGTATATTATAAATAGGTCAATTTACATAATGTAGAAGTATACAACTTATCTAGGTCTGGTCTCATTTAAAATATTTTAAGTATTAAGAAAAAAATAATCAGGTGTTACTTTGCGGAAGTTCATAATAAAGACGAAAAATATTAATTAGCTAAAACTCGTGCACAAAAACCAAAAACTAGAAAGGCTACCAAAATAAAAAATAAAAGCTTTTACTTTTTCTTTATTATTAAGAATGAATAACAAAATATTAAGCTCCATAATATTTCATTATTATCAGCCTATTTCCTTCACGTCGAACACGTGGTAAATCAGCATTTAAAATTGAAATTAATAATTTCATTGGTGCCGGCGGGGTTCAAACCTGTACTGTAAAATTTACATACAGCGAACGCTTAGCCCCTAGACTACCACGTGCTCGGCGGTGAAGGAAAACATTGTGAGGAAACCTGCATGTCTGAGTGAACAGGGTACAACGGCTCCGGTGACTTGCCCTGCAACAGAAACCAACCGGTCAGTGACCTTCTATCCTTAGAAACTAATACTACACCACGTTGGGTTCGGGAACAATGAGGTGGGCGTGACCCCTCAGAAGGTGTACCACTCAAAGCCCATCTACCTCTTTCTGAGAAGAAAGATTAGACGACTAAGACTACGGGTCCCTATGGATGGTCCCGGTCTCAAAACCTATCGTCAATGGACTTTATCTTCATTTAAAGTGGAGTTGGAAATAAAACATCGATTTATCTTCGTAATTTCCCCTTAAGAAGAGTACGACATTGAAAACTTTCACTACTTCTTCCTATCACTTTCCCTACTATCTTCTATCTTGATTTAAACTGGAAAACTGGTAGCTGGTCCCGAACTGTCTGAACGAATTTCCAAATTACCAGCCTCCTATCCTAGTACGTGAGCTATACGCGAAAGAAAACCACACGCCGCGCGCCATTTGTTTATAGGATAAGGTGACAAACGAGCACACAGTCCACCTGATGGTAAGTGGTTGCTGTGGCCCATAGACATCTACATCTATCCTCGTTTGCGAATCAAAATGCAGATGCGTTTTCACCCGTGAGGACTAATATGGAATACTTCTTTTCCAATAAAAATGGTCTCCGGTTCTCTACACTCACCATATGAAACACAGCAGCAATAAGCTGCTATTTGACGCTGGTATTCTATGAGAGCGTGGTCCTTTCCCGGTCGAGCCGACCCGCTCATGCTACAACTATACTACTACTATAAGCATGGCTCTACCACATATTAGTCATTTCGACATAATCTGATATTAGTTTTCATGTTCATCACACTCTCACATTTAATCCCATATCTTTATTTCTTAAAAACATATTGTTACATAATTTCACTTATAAAAACACATACAGTCTTATTATTATGACATACTTTACATCGCTATCACATAAAGACATATTAAGATATTTAACAAAATACAATTTTACAGGACATTTTTAAAGTTCTAAATCTTAAATACTCGTATCTATGCAATAATTTTTATTAATAAACATGAATTTTTAATTAGACATTAATTTTTTTTATATAAATTTATTATTATTTCGTTATTTTAAGCACAAAATTAGACACTTTTAACACATCACTTATCTTATTATTCGTAATCCCGAAACACTTATTGCCTATTTTTACACACATTACTGAAAGTTTCACGAATTGATTAAGTATACTAAAGGATTTTATTTTTATTTTTTAGTACATTATTTAGAATCTGTTTGAGTCCCATACAAAATGAACAACCAACTGCACGACCCTTATCATCACAGTATGAGGCTAGTGCTTTCTCTGTCTAAATTATATCATTCATTGTAAAACATTATCTATTTACATATGCTATTCTTATCTAGCCATTATGTAACTTATCTCTTATCACAAGAATAAAACACATTTTCAACTAAAATAAGTATCTAATTTGATATAAAACTTTTATTCGTGTTACATAGCCGATTACTATGTAACAGATGACTCTAAATTAATCTATAAACAAACTTTTGTGGAATTCATTCTCGACCGGGGAATCGAACCCCAAACTTTCGCTCGACAATCGAAATCAAACTTAAACGGCAGTCAATTAATTAAGACGATGTAAATAATGCTCTATCGAAATTAGTACATTGGTTTAACGCCAACAATATGCTCTTAAACGGCAATAAGACAAAGTGTGTTAAATTTACAATACCTAATGTAAAACATTCGAATACCAATGTGCTGTTAAATGGGGAGGAGTTGAGTCTTGTGGATACCACTGTGTTTCTCGGTATTACTATTGACGCGAAATTTCAATGGGGCCCCCATATATCTGAATTAGCAAGCAGACTTTGTTCTGCAGCATATGCTGTAAGAAAGATTAGAAGTTTCACAGATGTTAAGACAGCTAGATTAGTGTATTTTAGATACTGTTATAGTGTAATGTCTTATGGAATTTTGCTATGGGGTGATGCGACTGATATTGAAGCTATATTTGTTTTGTAAAAGAGAGCCGTACGGGCGATTTATAACCTAAATTGCAAAGAGTCCCTCAGAGAAAAATTTACAGAAATAAACATATTAACTTTGGCATCGCAATATATTTATGAAAATGTAATGTATGTACATAAAAACATAAATAGCTTTAATAAGAATAAGGATGTGCATACTTTAAACACTAGGAACAAACATAAGCTTGTAATGCCAGTTACTAGACTCCACAGAATCAGTAATTCATTTATGGGGCAATGTATAATACGCTTTTACAACAAAATCCCAGAACATATTCAAAGTTTGTCAACAAACAAGTTCAAAAGTTTTATTAAAGAAAAACTGTACAAAAAGGGTTATTATAATATAAAGGAATGCATGAATCAAAACAACCCCTGGGAATAAGGTGATCGCCATCATGCTGGTTCTATGAAAAATCGTTTAAAAATTGTATAAAAGAAATTATTGTTAAGTGAAATATGTTTGAAAAAAGTCCCGCTGGGTTTCTTGCTGGTTTTTCCCAAGACAAAGGTATTTTTCGAACCAGTGTTAAATAAAAAATGACTTTCAATAAGCATTATGTAATAATCAATATTGAAGAAAAAATTATTCTCTTCTATTCTATAATGCTCTTATCATTATATTGAATCTATTACTTCTAACATAAATAATTGTAAGTGTGAATTTCTTATTTCTTTTTCTTAATACCTAGCAGCAATGGTCAAGCCCACCACTGATAATAGGGTGAACTAGTATAAATTATTCTGAGTCGGGTTAGCGGTTTGCGATGTGTCCCTGTCACAACCCAATTAGTTACCAATAAATAATCAATGGTTGAAGTTTCAGGTCTTTCAATGCTACATTGTTCGTTAAATTTCAATCAAAATCAAAAGTATTCAGTCAGGGTTTTTACCTAAATTTCTTTTATATTTTAAGTCGAGTCGTTTAAGAATTTAAAATACTTCATCATCCCGAGGCTAAGCAGTTTGGTAGACACCAAATCTCTCCACTGAGTCCAAAGTTGCTAAGGAATATTTAAAGCATAAATTAATGGCTAAAAGTTTAGGCTCAACGAGGTCTCCACTCCTAATAACTGCTGTATTCCAAAAATCTTTTGTATTAAGGAATTTCCTTATTCCCTAATAAAACAAAGACATTTAAATAGTAAAGATAGACGTAAGTAATAATTTTGGGTGTGAATAAAAAGATCATTGTAATAAAATCGCAAAATTCTTTATTGAAGCAAGTACACTGAAATTAGACACATACTCGTATATTTTAGCACCATGGGTCGTTGCTTACGGTATGTACCACCGGGCTGGAATATACTTGAGGGACGGCTGCGGTGTATGTTGTTGGGTACGAGACGTAATTCACAGGCTGTGTGTGGTATGCGTTGTATACTACAGGAGATGATACTGCACGGTACACGGGCGAAGAGACCTTGAAAAAAGAAAACAATATGATAAGACATTGTAAGAACGTGTCGCGTCATTTTTGTTCAGACAAATGCAACAAATGAAATTTGATGTAATTCTTTATTTCATCCCCCTCGAAATTGGCACAAAATATTATTATTTATAATTTGTCCTTATTCCATTTGTATGTTAAGGGTTACATCGTTTAATCCCTCAATATCCACATCCGCAATATGGGCGTAATGTGTTTGTGTCTGTTATTGTGTGTCGTAACCACACGAAATATGTATGAGAAACCTTTCTAGTTAAATCGCTTTTTATATAATAAGTGTGACAAACGAGCAAACAGACCACCAGATGTACCAGTGCTGCAGCCCATAGACATCTACATGTATCGTGGATTAAGAATCAAAATACAGATGCATCACCCCTGAGGACTAAGGCGAATTGCCTCGTTTCTAGTGAAAAGATCCTAATACTGCCGTGAACCACTGCTAACAGAAGCGTTTTAAGCTCAGCTGGAGTGGTTTACGAGAATGCTAATAATGATTAAAGACCGGCTACGCACCAGCAATGCCCCCAGTGTTGCAGTTGTTTATGGGCGGCGGTCGACACTTACCATCAGGTGAGTCGCTTGATCGTTTGCCACTCTTCTATGAAAAATGTTGCTAACATTGCTAGTACTTCAAAAAAACTTTTTGTACCACATATTGTTCATTTGTTGTGTAGACAGCGGGAGATACAAGGCCGAAGCTCCTCTTGTCGCGTCCTACCACAGCGGCGCTGGCGACAGCGAGCACTGCGAAAATAGCCTGGAAAAAGAAATCCAATCAATCAATAAATATTAATGACATTCACACGTTGTAATAATGTCGACCAGACTGAATTCCGGTCACGGCAGCCAGGCTCAACGGAGTCATATGCGCAGGACAGGATTATAGTGCCCGAGTGAGTACGCAAGCACGGGTGCATCCTCTGTTCCCTAATTCTCATAGTCCAGTGGAACGGTTACCCGACATGACCGGAGAGAGATGAAGCGCAAGACCAACAACTGTTTATGAGAATATCTTGACAGAAATACTAAATAACTTTTTTTGGCCCGACGCGGGATATTATCAATAAGAACACGTGAATTATCAATTTCGTACTATTTGTATGGTTTGAGAATTTTAGTACAGGCTATAGACAGTTTATTTATTTTAATTTTTAATGATGTTTCTCTACGGATTCCCTATACAAGGAATTACCTCTACACTACCTAAGACAATATAAAGATACAAGAAATATGAGCCGTGGTAGCTCAGATGGTTAACGCTCGCTGTAAGCTTCACAGTACTCGAACAACCCGGGTTCGATCCCCGCCGGCACCAATGAAATTGTTAATTGCAATTTTAAGTGCCGATTTACCACGTGCTCTCCGGTGACGGAAAACATCGTGAGGAAATCTGCATGTCTGAGAAATAAGAAGAAAACATATATTTCGAAGACATGTGAAGTTCGCCAACATGCATTGGGGCAGCGCGGCGGACATTTCCTTGCCCTAAAACCCTCTCAGAAATAAGAGGAGGCCTGTGTCCAGCAGTGGAACGTAAATAGGCTTTACTTTACTTTTTTTACCTATGACAATAGTCCCTGGATGACCGAGCATTGCTTGGCGATAAAAAAAATCTAAGGTAATAAATGTGTCTAGAAATACTTTAAAAGTGAATAATTAATTAGAAACTCGACTCTTGATGACGGGAGGAAAACACCGCCGACCATCCCGCGGTGTGAGTGCTCCATGCCGGATGTGCTGTTCTCACAGCGCTCGGTTCGTAAAGCACTCCTCTCCCTGGACATCCAGAAGTCGAGTGGGCCTGACGGAATCCCCCCAATTGTGCTGAGGACGTGTGCTCCAGAGTTGGCACCGGTCCTAACGCGTCTTTTCCGGTACTACTACTCACAAGGCGCAGTCCCGAATTCATGGAAGACAGCTTTTGTCCACCCGATCTCTAAAAAAGGCGACCGCTCAGACCTGTCCAACTGTAGGCCTATCGCGATCACCTCCTTGTTCTCCAAAATAATGGAATCAATTATTAACTGCCAGCTCATGTGGTACCTTGAGGATCACCAGCTGATTAGTGACCGCCAATACGGTTTTTGTCGGGGTCGATCAGCTGGTGATCTTCTAGTCTACCTGACCCATAGATGGGCAGAGGCAGTAGAGTCCAAGAGGGAGGCGTTGGCCGTTAGTTTGGACATTGCGAAGGCCTTCAATCGGGTTTGGCACAAAGCGCTTCTTTCGAAGCTCCCTTCCTATGGGCTTCCCGAGAAATTGTGCGATTGGATCACCAGCTTCCTTACAGATCGGAGCATCAAGTTCGTTGTAGACGATGCATGCTCCGACTACAAGCCTATTAACGCTGGTGTTCCACAAGGCTGAGTGCTATCACCAACGCTGTTTCTTCTGTATATTAATGATATGTTGCTAACTGGTAACATTCATTGCTATGCGGATGACAGCACTGGTGATGCTCTATACACCGGCCGTGCCAATATTTCTCGGGAAAACGTACCGGAACAAACTTGTGTCTGAAGTCGAGTCTTTGCTGAACAAAGTCTCGGATTGGGGGCGACTAATTCTAGTCCAGTTTAATCCTCAAAAGACACAAGTTTGCGCGTTTATCGCTAAAAAGAACCCCTTTGTCGTATCTCCTCAGTTTCAAGGCACTCCCCTTCTTGCCTCAGACAGTATCGGAATCCTCGGAGTCGACCGCATCCAGCGCAGAGCGGCTCGCATCGTCGACGACCGAGTCCTTTCTGATCGGCTCGAGTCATTGGCACTGCGAAGAGATGTTGAATCCCTTTGCATTTTCTTTCGCATCTACCACGAAAAGTGCTCTGAGGAATTGTTCGGATTAATTCCAGCTGCCAAATTTCACGAACGCACATCGCGGCAGAACTCCCGATACCATCCACACCATCTGGATGATTGGCGATCCACCACTGTGCGATTTAGAAGATGTTTTCTTCCTCGCACGACTTCCTTGTGGAATCTATTACCATCAGCAATTTTTCCGGACCGATACGACTTAGGGACCTTCAAGAAAAGTGCGTACTCCTTTTTAAAAGGCCGGCAACGCATCTGCAATTCCCTCCTTAGTGTCGCAGCTGTTCATGGGTGGCGGTAGACACTTACCATCAGGTGAGCCGCATGCTCGTTTGCCCCCTCTCCTATATAAAAAAAAGAAACAAAATTCTTTACAAATCATTAAAGGCGTTACCGAGAAACAAATTTCATAAATACATCCAAACAGCAATTGTATACCATTGATATTGCGAGTTCAAGAATGTACAAGAGTGTTAGGTAGAATCAGTGTAAGTACTTGTAAAGTGCTGTAATGATGAAGATGAAACTCTACAAACTGATGTTGGGCAGCAACAATTCCAGTGCTGTGTTCTTGGTCCAATTACCCAGCGTTGTGGTAAAGAAAGAAAACTAGTGCCACTCTCCAGTCAACAGTGGATATAATTTTTTTATAGAACATGATTGACAAACTAGTACACCGCCACCAAGTGGATAAGTGGATGCTGCGGCCCATAAACCACCACACGAAACACAGCAGTATTATGCTGCTATTTTACGCTTGTATTCTGCGAGTGTGTGGTCCTTCCCCGTTCGAGCCGACCTATTCGTGTTACAACCATAACATAGCTGCTGCGTGGCTCCACCACGTATATAAGTCATACACATGTATAAGTTGACTAAATCGACTACATTATCGCCTAATAAATTAAAATATCTACTCACCAGAAACTTCATTTTGTTACAAATGTGGGAGTCTGTCACTGACTAAGTATCAGAACAAATATGATACAAATAATCCATTTTCTTGCTTTTTATAGGAAAATGAAGTAGACATAATAATAATACATAAAGATTTTTATCTATGCCTAACATACTAAAACTGGAGCCAATATATTAACGTTTACGTTTAGGGTTCCGCAAACCATCGATTAATACTAAAGAGTTTTAATCAATTGCATGCAATTCATTCTTTCAAGCATGTTATTACACTTAAATACTAAAATTGTACTAATATACTGTATTACATATAATAATAACATACATCTTAGAACACTCTATTTTTGTATGGAAAAAAATAGCGGCTGTTCTAGACTTCTCTGACGATCTAGGTACATTTCTAAGTATTTTAATTTTATTCAAATAATATTATTTACCTAAAAAACCTCCCCCGTAGATTGTTATATAGGAGGTTTGGCCACCACAGTTTTTATTAATTATTTTTAGGAAGCCGCTGCTTTAAAAGAGTACACAGCCCACCTGATGGTAAGTGGAAGCTGTGGTCCATACAAATACAGATGTCAACCCTGAGGTTTAAGATGGAAGGCTTTGTTTTCAGTAATAAAGGATCTTGGGTTCGCTACACTCGCTATACGAAACAGCAGCATGAAGCTGCTATTTTATACTGGTATTCTGTGAAAGCGTGGTTCTTCCCCGGCTGAGACGATCTATTCGTGCTACAGCCTTAATATAGCTCCAGCATGGCTCCACCATGTGTCTAAAAGTCTACGGAACCTGCTAAAATTTTTCGTATGCTTTTAGTCGCATCGATTTAAATGTCACTTAATCAATCACTTAACGATTTAAAAGCTCCACGTGTATGACGTCCGGTTGGATAAACTAGAACTTGAATTAATATTATTAATTTTATGCTTAATATGTATCAAAGTTATATTCTAATTTTATGCTCTTTATTCATTAAACATTCTTATAGGTTTAAACAGTAATTAAAAACACCTCTTATACGTGGTAGAGCCATGTTGCAGCTATTTTAATAGTACAGTTGTAGCACGAATGGGTCGGCTCGACCGGGGAAGGACCACGCTCTCACAGAATACCAGTGTAAAATAGCAGCTTAATGCTGCTGTGTTTCGGCATTCCATCTTAGTCCTCACGGCTGACAACGCATCTGCATTTTAATTCGCAAACGAAGATAGATGTAGATTTCTATGGGCCACAACAACCACGTGCCATCAGGTGGACTGTGTGCTCGTTTGTCACCCTTCTTCTATAAAAAAAACCCTACTACCCATTTTACAAAAAAATGAAATAAGTTTAAAAGAGAAAAAAATTATACCTTATGTCGCTTCCACAACTAAGACGAATGTGACAATCCAACGAAATAGACATGCATACGTGCCAAAGATCTAGATTTTTTTTAACCCGGGGTCCCAAGATCAGCGGTCATGTTTACAACTACTAGACCAAGAAGAATAAGTGAAATAAGGAAGGTTCTCAAAAACCATGTAGAACAGAACACACACGCAATTCTTCATTTTGTCAACATTTAAACAGGCACTCGCGAATCAGCTTTACAAAGGAGAACAATTGGAAACAAACTTTTGTCATCTCTTATATGGTCATTATATTTCATATCTATTTTACCTTACATTAATTCATTATACAATACAATGTCTAACGATGGCTCCTTTAACTCGGTTTCTGACTCAGATTTATCATTCAAGTCCACTGAAGACTAAGCAATAGAATCGGTTAGCCTAAACACGTTAATTGCTTAACAACTTACAAATTCCTATAAACATTTCAATGTTTGCCACATCAATGCGCAGAGCATTTCTTTTAACTTATGCATATTTTTACTAATACGATCCACGCTATTTCAATCTCTGAAACCTGACGCAAACCTTCTCTTCTTCCGACTTCTTTTAGTATACCCGGGTTTATGCTGTTACGAAATGATAGATTAGGAAACTGAGGTGGTGGATGCCGACCTACCTTCGCTGTGGTATCCCTTATAAAGTCATTGCATCTTCTCCTTCTATAGCGTCTGTATCTCGTAGTATCTCTTTGTAGAAGTTCTCCTAAAAAATTCGCGAATACTACGAATGATCATGAATTCGGTATATTTTTCTATAGGTTTGATAATCGTTTCGTCTACTGAACATGTTATAAATCATGTTAGTTGAACATGTTATAAATCAAGTTACTGCACCTATCCTGCGCTTGCGTATCTTTGCGACTCTGGATGTGGAGTTGTTGAAACGGAAGGGCGACGCAATTGATTGGTCAGATATTTTTTATACATCTGATGTAAATCACATTTTAAAGACACTGATTAATTATATCCTTCTGTTATATGACGCAGCAGTCCCGATACGCAACGTTAAAGTCAAGCGTTCCCCAGCACCGTAGATGGACAGTGATATCCGTTAAGCAAAGGCAAAATGTGATCGGGCTTTTGTAAGATTTAAATACAATGGCTGTGCAGCCAACTGGAATATATAAAGCTACCAGAAACAGATGCAATCAAATGGTTTGAGCTGCAAAACACCGACATATTCATAAGAACATTTGAAACGCTTCGGTAGCCGGCACTTGGAAGTTTCTCGATTCCCTTGGGTTAGGTAAACAAAAGAATTGCCCTGATATGGAGTCAATATCTCTCAACAATCTTAATAAGCACTTCTCCTCGGCACCTATAGTCGACAACTCCACTAAACATAGAACTATTTCACTTATACTATCACTTCTCAAAATCAATACGAACGGCTTTGCTTGTTCGCCAATAACTGATGAAGACGTTCGTAAAACTTGTTTTCTCCATTAAATCTAAAGAAGCTGGCTATGATGATGTGAGTATAGCAATATGATTATTCCCATACTTGATAAAATTCTCCCAATCATTACCCACATCACCAATTTTTCTTTTTCTACTAGGGGTTTACCATCTTTTTGGCGTAAAATATTTGTCCTTCCTTTACCCAAGGTAAAGAATCCCAGTTCTGTTCTGTTCCATTTTCGACCAATTTCAATTCTTCCCTTTCTTTTACAGCTACATTTATAAAAATAAACTTCTTAGTCCCTGATAATCTGGTTTCCGTCCTAAACATAGTACAACCACAGTTCTCCTTAAATTACTCGATGACGTACGAGAGGGTATGGAGGAGTCAAATTTAACAGTTCTCGTATTAATTGACTTGTCTAATGCTTTCTGTCCAGTCGATCATGACGTTCTTCGTACTATCTGTAAATACATGGGTTTCTCTTCATCAGTTTGGGATAGGTTATCAAATTATCTTTGTGATCGCCAGCAAAGAGTTAAGGTCAATCAACAGTCTTTCTCTGATTAGTCTGATCGTACTACTGGCGTTCCACAAAGCGGAATTCTTTCTCCTTTATTACTTTCTATTTTTATTAATCTCATAACTGTAACTGCAAATTTCAAATTCTCCTACCATCTGATTTACAGCTGTACGCTCGGATTGATCCAGCAGAGTAGGACTCTGCAATCAAAATTTTTAATCTAGATCTTTAGGTCATATGTGACTGGTGCAGAAATTATGGAATTGCTGTCAATCCTGCTAAATGTCAACTAATTCTCGGTAACCCTCGTCGTCTAGCTAAATTAGATTTTAATTCACTGGAGCCTATTGCTTACAATAGCACAAATATTCCTCTTAGACATGTAGTTAAAGACTTTGGGTTAATGATTGATGCTAATTTAAGTTGGCAATCTCAGGTGGATGAAACAAGCCGGATAGTGACAATCACCCTGCATAGCCTTTATCGTTTCAAGAATTTCCTTCCAACCGAGACCAAGGCTATGTTGGTGCGAACACTTGTATTACCGGTCATTGATTATTCTGAGATGTGTGTTACCCTGACGTGAGTCATGTACTTCCGTGCAAATTGGATCATTTGTTAAATAATTGCATCCGTCTTATTTTTGGCCTTCTTAAATACGATCATGTATCCTTATATCGTTCTAAGCTTAAATGGCTTCCTATCTATCAGCGTAGATACACCAGAATTCTTCGCACGCTATTTTCAATCCTATATGATCATTACACTCCCCAATACCTGAAATGCAAGTTTCAGTATTTGGGTTCTACTCACTCTGTTTTTCCTCGCCATACCAAATTTATATATCAGCCTTTTGCATTGAAAGCAATAAGGCTATGGAATAAATTACCTTTACATATCAGAAAACTGACTTCTATTGCAGCCTTTAAGAGAATGGTGACTGATCACTACCTTTCTTGTACCAGCAACTAACTTTCTTATTTAAATGTTTCTGCTTATGTGTGGCTCGTTATTATAAATTATTTAAGTTGTTTTTGTATAATATGTTCGAATGTTCGTAAAATATATATACATTTTATGCATACCCAATGCTTAAAATGACTGTATTATGTATAATTTAAAAATTACGTACTTTATGTATCAGGTATAGAGTTTATTATTTAGGTTATTTGTACTTATATATATTTATTTTTGTATTTCCACGTACGCTATGTTTATTTTTATATTTACGTTCACGTATAAATATCCTCATGTCTTAAGTAGGTGCCATACCTGCTTAAGTTTCTCTGCTTAGTTCGTGGTTGATTGGTAGAGAATGCCTAAAGGCATTAAGTCCGCCAAATGTAAATTTTAGTGCCATAAATATTTAAAATAAATAAATGGAACTAGTTAATAATATCAGATCAAGCTCTTTAATTATTCTCAAACGAGATTTTACGTTCGAGCGACTGGTCATAAAATATTAGGTCTTTACCTATGAAATTGTCGTATTTTATGAAAAAAGTTAACGTATTTTTTTTCAACATTTTTTATTTCTATATATTAAAGTAATCGCCCCTGCAATTGATGCATCCTTGCCAAAGTAGTGGTAGTTTATTTATGATCTTCTTGAAAAAAAAATTGCTGGACGGGAGACAACAAATTCTTAAAAGGTAATTTGTACTGACTCTCAGGTATTAAATTTGTTTCCGTCAAAAGTTATCCAAATTTTGGAAAAGTAGAAGTCTGTATACGCAAGATCCTGTGAATACGGTGAATAACGGAGAGTTTTCAACTCCATCTCTTGTAACTTGGAGACCGTCTGTTGAGCAGTATGAAGTCGCGCGTTGTCGTGCAGGAACAGCGGGGACGAGCGATTGACCAAAGCTGGTTGGAGACGTGCGAGCTTCTCCATTATTGTATTTAGATCTTCACAGTACACATCTGCAGTAGTGCTCATCCCGTTTGGTAAAAAATTATGATATATTATGAATCACACCGGCGCTAGACCACCAAACAGTGACCATCACTTTTCTAGGGGTAAATTGTCGATTAGGGCATGGTTTAGGTGCTGAACCAGGAACTTGCTGAGTGCTTGCGATTGTCAAAGAGAATATTAGGTATTACCTATCAAAGTTTAGTTTAAGACTGGATACAAATACGCTGTCTTATTATTTATATTTTAACCCAGCCAAATTTTCGGCTATTGTCACACCTGCTTTTATTGAGCAGCAAAATAATTTTACATTTGATTTGGAACCAGTTCCAAGTAATTTTAATTAGATAATAAGACAATAGAGGTAATCTCTAGCAAAGATAATTTAAATATCATAGAATACAATTCACCAATACTTAATTGTGTAATTTCACAAAATAGCAATAATAAAAAAACATGTGTGAGTGTCGTGGGACACTTGGTTTGAACGAAGTTTCTTTTGTAGTATGTTATTATTGATAAACGTATTATATTATTTATTTACAAATACAAAAAAATGAATTACTAGCGTCTATCAAAATGAAGCGTCATTTAAAGAACTTTTTCTTTCGGCAAGATAAGAAAAAGTGCGAAGAAGATGGATATTATTCCATCTCACTCGCACTATAGAAAGGGGATCGTGACGGAAAAATCTTACACTATTTCTCGCCTAGCCTCCATCAGTCAAATTCATGCCGAGCGATAAGGAACTTCGTTCCGAAAAACTGTATTAACCTGGTGCATCAAAATATATAAGGTATGTTAGGCCAAGAACTAGAAATTAAATTATTTTAAAATAGTAACCATATAAATATTACTGAACATTGTTTGAAAGATTACAACTCAATATTTCATTTCAATAATCACCAGGTGGGCAGTTCTTTCAATAGAGATACTAAATTACATGGTGGCTCCTTAATATTAGCTAGTAAATCCTTATCATGTAAAGAATGTAAAGATATTGTGAGCCTCTCTGTTGTCGAACGAGCGAACTGGAGAAATAGCATGTGTTGAGCTTGAGTAACTCATTGTTGCCAGTGTTTACAGACCCCATGTTCGAGGTGAAATGGGGTACCTTCGAAAAATTATGAAAGAAGATTTACATAAGCTTAGTAAACAGAATATATCTCTTGCCGTTTGCGAAAATTTTAATATCAATCTCCTGGAAGCTTCTTCCATCAGTATTAAATTTTGCTCATTGTTCAAATCATACAATCTTGATAATTCTATATTCTTTGATGCTACACGTATTGCAGGGTGTAGTACAACTTATATTGATAATATTTTTACATATTTACCAATCAAGAAATTCACAATTCAAAAACTAAGTTCAGATCATTGTGGACACCTAGTTTCATTACCATACATGCACAAAAACAGGAAATTGAGGAAATTTTGTTGTGATTAACGCAAAACGCCTGAAGAGATTTAGAAATAATAAGGTAAAAAACCTCCCATAGTTTTCTTACAAGAACAATTCAGACTATTTATATGGAGTACGAGTATTATTTACCTTTAAAGGCAATGAATTTAATAAAACATTTAATTCTAAAACCTTCTCCAGTAACAGTCACGAGGCATTTAATGAGTGGGCGACAGTAGGAATTCATAAAAGCAGACGAAGGTTATGTGAACTTAACCATTGATCATATAATCTTTCCGATACTTTTATAGAATATGTTAAAATTATACTAAAATGTTTACAAGATTGACCAAAATTATTTCTGTACTACCAACTCTTTGTAAAATTTTTGAAAAGATAATTTTAGATCAATTGTTAAATTTTTTAATAAAAATAAATTACTCCATAAAAATTCAATAATAAAAAATTAATTTGGTTTCATAAGGAATCACTCGACGACTGACTCAGGTGTCGAGCTTATAAAATATATTTTTAATGCCTGGGAAAGTTCACAAGATGCCTTAGGTATTTTTGTGATCTTTTCAAGGCTTACGATTGTGTTCATCATGAGATATTAATCAGGAAACTACAACATTACGGAGTCAAAAATATTGAGCTTAGACTTATTACTTCATATTTAAATAACATAACTCAAAAAGTCGTTATCAATAGTAAAGGTTCCTCCGGATCAGTAGTATCAATGGGCGATCCTCACGGCTCGGTTTTTGGTCCATTCATGTTCTTAGTTTATATTAATGACTTACCTTATCTTGTAGGGGGCAGTGACGATATAGTATGCTGATGATACCTCTTTAATTTTCAAGCTCAAACGAAAGTCAATTAATTTTGACAATGTAAATAATCATCATCATCATCATTACAGCCTTTCATAAGTCCACTGCTGAACATAGGCCTCCCCCAAGGAATGCCACAAAACACGGTCCTTAGCCACATGCATCCATCGACTGCCTGCATGTCTTACCAGGTTGTCACTTCATCTAGTGGGAGGGGGGGGTCGCCCTACACTTCGCTTACCGGTACGAGGCTGCCACTCGACAACCTTTCTTCCCCATCGGCTGTCGGTTCTTCGAGCTATATGGCCAGCCCACTGCCACTTCAGCTTACTAATCCGTTGGGCTATGTCGGTTACTCTGGTCCCCATAGCTCGCTGAGCGACCTTGAACTTTCTCATACGGCCAGCAATGAATTCGACGGATTCAACACGGCTGGACAGCGATCGGGAAACTACGATACATCTTCTCGTCAGGTATACCTCAAAACCTGAAAACGAAATTGTGCAACCGGTGCGTGTTGCCAGTGATGACTTACGGATCTGAGACGTGGTCCTTCACTATTGGACGTATGTAAATAATGCTCTATCGAAATTAGTACATTGGTTTAACGCCAACAATTTGCACTTAAATAGCAATAAGACAAAATGTAATAAATTTACAATACATAAACATTCACATACCAATGTGCCATTAAATGGGGAAGATTTGAGTCTTGTGGATACCTCTGTTTTTCTTGGTATTACTATTGATGCGAAGATTCATTGGGGTCCTTATATATCTAAAAAAACTGTTGGTAAAACCAATTGTGCATGCATTAAGCGCATAAAATAAATTACGTATAACATGTTTATACGTAAATTTTTAAAGTAGTTTAATGACACACAAGTTTTTACTAAAAACCTTTTAATTATTACTGTACTTCAAATTTTCCGATAATTTTATGTCAAATTTCAATTTTAAAAAAGCTCAGATACTCCAAAAGTACGCGACTCATAATGCTCAGATAATCGTGAAAAAATAAAAAAATATCTTTCTGACAGTGTGCTTTTTATATCATTTAAATGTATAATATGATTGCTAGATACGATTTCATGCGACAAAACGTTGGAATCTTAATTTTAGACCCTAGCAGAACATACCTGCCCGCTTCGCGCTCAAAGCATGCAAAAAATGTAAATTTTAGTACTATTCGACAAAGAGTTCCAGTAGCATTCACCGAAGTACACCTTCAAGTCACTCCATCAATTCCGGAGGTAAAGTCTATTCATATCTAACAAACGAGCCTAAATTTGGCACATCCAGTTCTCCTTGTCGAGGAGTTCCAGTAGTAGTCACCAAAGTACACCTTTACGTCGCTCTATCAAGTAAGGTCAGGTCTCATCACAACTATCTAAGCGAGGTCAAACTCGGCACATCTAGTTCTACTCTTCGAGGAGTTCCAGTAGCATTCATCGAAGTACACTCACTCAGGTCACTTTATCAAGTTTTTTAACTTGGTAGAGCCATGTTGCAGCTATATTAGTAGTGTAATTGTAGCTCTAATGGGTCGGCTCGACCGGGGAGGGACCAGGCTCTCACAGAATACCAGTGTAAAATAGCAGCTTAACACTGCTGTGTTTTGTATGATGAGTGTGGAAAACTGGAGACTATTTTACTGGAAACGAGGCATTCCATATATCGTAGAGGCAGTTTACAAACATAAATTGTACAAGGACAAACATACAGACCCGGAACAATTATTTGTAGGCCATACAAATACTTGTTCCGTGCGGGATTCGAACCCGTTTGTTTTATTTTATTTCTTTATTGAGGATTGATATGGATGTCTATGGGTCACAGCAACAACTTACCATCAGGTGGACTGTGTGCTCGTTTGTCACCATATCCTATAAAAAAAGTCCGGAGGTAAGGTCTCATCATAACTAACAAAACGAGGCCCAAGTCGTCACATCTAGTTCTACTCTTCGAGGAGTTCCAGTAGCATTCACCGAATTACACCTTCAGATTACTCCATAAAGTCAAAGACGTATCATCATCATCATCATTACAGCCCTTCACAAGTCCACTGCTGAACATAGGCCTTCCCCAAGGAATGCCACAAAGCACGGTCACGTGTCACCTGCATCCATTGACTTCCTGCATAGACATGTATTAATTTAAGACTGTAACTGTAAGACTGTACTGTAAGACTACCAGGTCGTCACATCGTCTATAACTATATTTATTTGTAAATCCTACGTACGTTTAGCGACAAAATTTATAATAAAATTTTTTGGAATATTTTGTATTTCTACTGCGATCGATATCTTTGCTGCGTATGTAAGCAAACGCTGTAAGCAAACGATACAGCAATCCACTCAAGGCGGCCCACACTGCGGAAGCGAAGCCTAGTAAGCTAGTAAGGAAGAGCAAAAAGTATTTTGTAAAATAAATTAATATAACAAGGCTGCTAAAACACCGAAAATTTTGACATTTCGCAGCCGAAAAAAATTAATTATAACTAAACAAAACAAAATTAAACCGCCATTTACATTACATGGTTTCCTACATGATAGATGAAGAGATTAAAAAATAGATTGAGTTAAACAATTGATATTTTCAAAAGTTATCGTATTTACCACTCCATGCGGACTTGATATCTACACAATAAGCCATAAAACCACTTATTTATGTAAAATAGCAAATAATCGATTAAAAAATATATTAATAAGTTAGCTCGCATCCGTATGCTTCGGCCACCTAACCCTAGGCCCACCCTACACGTGTCCCCCGGGTGGTGCTAAACGAGCGATAAAGACGAAACGATAGACTCGGCTCCTCGCCGTATGGTAGCGGCGTAAAATCGACCACCCCTTACGTCGCACCATGAGCCAACATTTAAAAGAAATGGCCACGAGTTCCCCGCGCCCCTTTAATGGGGCAGGGGTGCGAAGTATCTCCGGGAGGAAAACCGGCGACTAGGTTTGCCACCCGTCACGTCCCGTGTCTCCCGGAGGGGCGAAAAGTGGATTGCGGAGGCCCGTCTGGCTACGCTGATTGTATGTGGAGCAATGAATGATAAGATGGATGAAATATGCGAAATGATGAATGATAGAGGAATAGATGTGGTATGTGTGAATGAGACGAAACGAAAGGGAATAGATGTCACTGCACATGGCATGTATACTGCTTACTGGTCTGGTGTAGACGAGACCGAGCGGACATGCCAGGGAGTCGGTGTCATCTTTTCAGAAAGAATGGGTCAATGGGTGTGAACGAGTATGAATGTGTAAGCCCAAGGCTGCTGTGGATACGAATGAAAGTGGGCTTAAAGAAGTTGTTCGTGCTTGGGGTGTACGCCCCAGATATGTCTAAGCCCACTTATATCCGAGAGCAATTTTGGGACATGGTAAGGCTGGTGTTGACGGAATGTAAGGAAAATTATAATATTATTATATTAGGAGATTTTAATGCAAGGGTTGGGAGAAGTCTGGTTATGAAAGGATATTAGGAGCGTTTGGCGATGAAAGAATAAATGAGAATGGTGAAGACCTCCTCACCGTATGTGTGGAAAAGAATATTTTTGTGGCGAACACTTTCTTTTGCCATAAGAGGATTCACATGTATACTTGGGAAAGAGGGGATGATAGAAGCATGATAAATTTCATAATTGTGGATGAAAGAATGAGGAGCGCAGTGGTAGATACAAGGATTTACCGAGGGTCCAACGTAGGGACGGATCATTATATGGTCTTATGCCGAATTAATGGTCTATTCAAGCGTTGGCGACATCGGACATCTGTGTCTACCACTGCGTTACAGCGTATAAGAATAGAGAGGTTACAAGATGAAGGTGTGAAAGAGAAGTATAAATACAGACTGAGGGAAAATATGTGTATTGAATGAATTATGTATGAATGATTTATACTTGAAAAATGTATGGAAAAATGTTAAGAAAGTTTTGGTGGATACAGCCACCGAAGTGTATGGTGTAAGTAAGAGAACGAATGAAAGGAAAAGTAAAACGTTGTGGTAGGATGATGAGGTACGGATGGAAGTTGAAGCAAAGAAGAGAGCATGGCTGGATTTACTAGCAACCAAAGCTGGTAAATCTGGCGGTATGAATGATGAGATTGAAAAAAAGGGCAGACTTTAGACGTATAAATAAGAGAGTAAAAGAAGTTGTTGAAAGGAAAAAGCAAGAAATGATAGATAAAAATGATAGAAGAATATCTGATAACTTCCAGGCAAATATTAAAATATTCTGGAAGCTCGTAAGAACTGCCAGGGGAAATTCAAAACAGCCTAGAATTAATGCTATACGAGACGAGAATGGCAGCATGCTGAATGATGAAGTTTCGAATTTAAAGAGATGAAAAGAATAATTTGAAAGCGTGTTTAAGATTGAAGAGTCGTCTGAAGTAAGTGAAATAGAAATTCCGGAAGAAGTGGAGAGAGGTAGGGAGATAAATGTAGATGAAATAATGAAAGCAATGAAAAGCATGAAAGCAGGTAAGGCAGCCGGATATGACCGAGTATCACTCGAAATGTTAAGGGCTGGAGAGGGTGTGGTTGCAGGCCTGCTGTATACCTTGTTTAATTTATGTTGGGAACTGAAGCGGATACCAGAAGAATGGTGCAAAGCCGTTATAGTCCCAATATATAAGGGAAAGGGATCGCAGCAGGACTGTAAAAACTGCCGTGGTATCAGCTTGCTTAGCATTGTGAGTAAACTGTATGCTAAGGTGTTAATTGAAAGAGTTATGGAAGAAACTGATGGAAAAATTTGGGATGTGCAAGCTGGATTTAGAAAGGGGATGGGGTGGGTCTACGGATCAAGTCTTTTCCATGCGCATGAGTACCCTCAACCGACGAGCGTGTATGCCTAAATATATGGATGTAAAGGAGGCGAGAGAGGTGTGTCAGGATCGCGCCAAATGGAAGTCCGTAGTCTTTGCCTACTCCTCTGGGTGACAGGCGTGAGTGTTTGTATTGTATTGTATTGTATTAATAAGTTCCACAATCATTTATATTTCTGACAATGTGCTTTTTATATAATTTATATGTTCAATATGATTGTTAGATACGATTTTATGCAACAAAACGTTGGAATCTTGATGTTTAGGCGCTAGTAGAACATACCTACGCGCTTTGCGCTTAAGGTATACAATAGCAATCACATAGTTCTGCAGCAAATGCTGTAAGAAAGAGTAAGAAGTTGAAACAGCTAGATTAGTTTATTTTAGTTACTTTCATAGCGTGATGCTTTATGGAATTTTGCTATGGGGTAATGCGACTGATATCGAAGCTATATTTGTTTTGCAAAAGAGCTGTACGGGCGATTTATAACTTAAATTGTAATGAATTTCTTTGACAAAAATTTAAAGAAATAAACATATTAACTTTGGCATCGCAATATATTTATAAAATGTGACTTATGTACATCAAAACATAAATAGCTTTGGTAAGAATAAAGATGTTCATTCTTTAAACATTAGGAACAAACACAAGCTTGTAATACCAGTTACTAGCCTGCACAGAATTAGTAATTCATTTATAGGGCAATGTATACGCTTTTGCTTTTACAACAAAATCCCAGAAAATGTACGAAATTTGTCAATAAATAAGTTTAAATGTATTATTAAAGAAAAGCTGTACAAAAAGGGTTTTTATAATATTAAAGACTACATAAGTGAAAAAAACCCCGGGAATGAAGTGCTACCATGCTGGTTCTATTAAAATTCACTTAAAATTTGTACAAACAAAAAAGCAAAATTATTGTAAAGTGAAATATGGCTTTTATTAAAAAGTCCCGCTAGCTTCTTGCTAAATAAAAAATGACTTTCAATAAGTATATTGAATAAAAATATTTCTATTCTATTTTATTCCAATACTTATTTAATTTAAAATATATAAATCATTGTCATAAAAAATATTATTTACCGATTTCTACTATGATTTGTTATAAACAGTCAATTATACGTCAAAACAGTTGAAGCCAATTCCAAAAAATCCATTAATATTAATACTATATATTCATGGCCTGCCTACAATAAGGTGTGTAGGCTCTTATACTACATTTTGATACCAGGCCGTGCTTTGCTGCTAACTGTAACTTTTGCTGAAATATTAATAATGATGGACAGTGTCTGTCAGACACACATTGTGATATTGTTTCACGTGCTCACCGCATGCCGATCGCGTTAGCTATGCTAAATATGCTCCCAATGATACAAACTATGGGAAAAGCCTATGTAAAGCAGTGGACTTTTGACAAGTCGCAATGGCCGACATGTATAAAATGAACATGGACAAACACTTGGACATGAAACAATTATTTATCGCTCATAAAAATATTTCTTTCGTGAGTGATCTTCAAGACTTAATCAAACTTAGCCACTATTTAACATCTTTTATTTTCAATAGATTTTAATATTTTATTATTTTTAATTGATAAATGAAAAACTGTTTTTATTTTCAAAAGATATATTTCTTGCAGGTGTTATCAAGATATTCATTTGAGTGCCATCAGTACCGGATGCGTGATACTCGTCAACTATGCTTGAAGAAAGGTGACAACGCTTGATTGAAGAACTAAAATCAATACAAACTCATAGTTCTTGATAAAAAATTAAATAATGTAAACAATCGTATTTTAATTCATTTTAATAAAGTAATAAAATATAGGGGTGACTTACGGGCGGAGGGGATAGGGCTTCACGAGACTAAAAGGCGAGAATTTTGCGCTCCAAAGAAGATCTGCTACAATGTAGAAGCTAGATAGAAACAATACAATACAGAAGCTAATAATAACAAAACTGTCCAAGTGCATATCGTGCCACTCACACAGTAGAGGTAGGGTTCCGTAGTTGCCCGTTGCGTAAACCAAGAGTGTGACGAATGAAACCGTATGGGGCTATATGACTGTATATATATTTTGAATGAGGCCCACAATAACTACCAACTACAAAATAAGAAAGTAAGAAAGATTCCCCCTGTCTATACTGCAAATGAAAAAGTATAGCTAACTAAATATTGCGCGAACGAATCCTGCATCGTAAAGATATTGCTCCATACCCTCAGTGTTTTTGAAAGGCCTATCCAACGAGATGATAATATGATACATGATGGAATAGATGGGTAAAAAAAAACATTCTCTATTTACTTGTATGGTAAGTACCCAAAATATAAATGTTTTTTAAGAGTTTATTTCAAAGTTATTTAGGTGTGATTAATATGTATAACTGTGGCAAATTACAGATTTGTAGCATCTAAGACCTCTGAGCAAAACCACGGACGGACGGACATGGCGAAACTATAAGTGTTCCTTGTTGCGTAACTACAGAACCCTAACAAAAACGAGAAACTACCAGAAAAAGCTTTTAAGAAATATTGAATAAATAGGAAAATCCCTCACGCGAACATCTACCCAGCTGTCAAATTAAAAATATAATTTATGTGTTCTTATTCCTCTCCAGACCCACGAGCAATAGTCATACCCACCACTTTTTTATATTACTCGAAGGCAGCGCTTAACTACAATCCCACCTGATGTTAAGTGGTGATGTAGCCTAAGATGGTGAACCGCACTGACTTAACAAAATCCTATTCACTCTTGTCTTGTAGACACCCACACTGTAATCGGATGGAAAGACAGATGCTGGCAACTTATTCCACTCCTTTGATGTACGCATGATGAACGACGCAGCAAACTGTGTGGTTCGAATGCGTGGTAAATCAACACCGAAAGGGTGGTGACTGGCCGAATGTCTGGTTGTCCGATAGTGGAAGTAAGAGGCAGGAATTAAATTATGCAATTCCTGCGCACACTCTCTGAAATACATTCTGTAGAAATCCGACAGGCTGGCTACTTTGCACCTGTGTTCGAGGCTGGTAAGATTTTTTTAACCAAATTAGTGTAACTTATAAGCTCTTAGCCTTAGCATTGAGTCCAAAGCTGCTAGGTGATATTTTGCAGCACCAGCCTATATATGGCAGCAATACTACATACACGAACGGACTTGCGCTTTATATAAAGTAAGCACGTGTCGGGGCATGAAACATTGCCGCACCTTAGCAAGGACTCCTAGCTTACTTGAAGCTGCTTTGGGCTTGGACTCAATGAACTGCCTGAAGTTCATATATGAAGATATCTCAACCCCCAACAACTGAAAGTGGTCGGTGTACTCCAGTGATACATTTTGGAAAGAAGGAGCCAAAGTGAGCTGGCTCCTTTTTGCAGTGAAGAGACACGCTTGTATTTTAGAGGCGTTGAATTTCAAAAGATTGGCATCACCCCATTTGGTAACTGCCTATGGTGTGATATTTACATAAGCATTACTAACATAGCTTCTCTTTCGGACTGGATTTGGTCCCGACTGGCCCAAAGACTTGCTTGGGATCGCTCCACAACTGTGCTATCGCCTGCATACCCATAGATACCGTGCATAAAGTGGTCATTAATATGCAGCAGAAAGATAGTTGCGGAAAGAAGGGACCCATGAGGAACACTGGCGTTAGTCGTCACAAGATCGGAAGAGCAGCCATCGACAACGACCCGGAGAGACCGTTCACTCAGAAAGTCCTTTACTCAGTCAATCATGCAGTCATACGCTGGAAGCTTAGCCAGAAGGCTGGCGTGCCAAAATCTGTCAAAGCGCTTCAAAACATCACAGGATACACAAGTGCATCCCCACTGTTCTCGAGTGCCTCGTCCCATACGTGTGTGGAATTCGTTAGAAGGCCTCCAATTGACCGATTTCGGTGAAACGTATTGCCGGTCACTAAGGAGGTCATTCTGTTCTAGGTATGCCATTAAACGGTTGGCCAGCTTCCAGGATTTTGGCACTATTTCAGTCCCAAATGGCAGCATAGGAGACAATTCAGGTGCAAAAGCCTCTAGAACTATAGCTAGTATACCATCTGGTCCTCTAGCTTTATTCACGTCTTGACACCTCAAGGTTTTAAGAACCTCCTTATTTGTGATACGAACCTCCGACATAGAGGCCCTGCGGTGAGGTAATTTAGGTGGGATGTTGTTGCTACTGTCCAGTGTCCAGACGCGAACAAGTCCGTTTACTCATTAGCCGTATGCGCCAGTTGCCATCCGATTTTACCAGCGCAGGCAGTGTAGGCCTACAGAAGTTTGTCTCAATCGCTTTAGCAAAAGACTAAAAATCTCTACTGCCGGATGGTCAGGCAGAGAGTTTTGCGCCAATATGTTTAATGCGATCTGAACTGGCTTTCCGTAATGCTCTTTTGTAGGACTTTGCAGCCTGGTTGAAAGTTCTCTTCTTAGGGCTGATATCCGGAACTTTGCGGTTTCGATCGTCAATCGCTTTTCAGCCTAGGCGCATTCAACGTTAAACCATGGGCGAGCTTTGCTACCGGTGGGAGCGTCAGAAAAGGGGATAAAATACTCCACAGCTTGACGCAACATATGGGTTATCTTATCCGCGCAACTCGACGGATCAGCAGAAGAGAAACATACCTCCCGCCAAGGATAGGATGCAAAAAATAACGGATCTCATTCCAACCAGCTGACTTACACCGCCATATTCGTCGAATACCGTGGGACTCGTAATCAGGTGGAGAATATAAAGAAACAGATATTACCAGACAGTGGTCAGATATATCCATAATCTTAATTATAATCATAATTATTTATTTGCATAGAATGTAGATATTACAAAAGTATTCATCATCATCATCATTATTACAGCCCTTCACAAGTCCACTGCTGAACATAGGTCTCCCCCAAGAAATGCCATAAAGCACGATCCTGAGCCACCTGCATCCATGGACTTCCAGCATGTCTTACCAGGTTGTCACTCCATCTAGTGGGGCGACGCCCTACACTTCGCCTACCGGTACGAGGCTGCTACTCGAGAACCTTTCTTCTCTATTGGTTGTCGGTTCTTCGAGCTATATGACCAGCCCATTGCCATTTCAGCATACTAATTATTTGGGCTATGTCGGTTACTCTGGTTCTACTGCAGATATCCTCGTTTTTAAGTCTATCACGCAGAGAAACGCCAGGCATTGCCCTTTCCATAGTTCGCTGAGCGACTTTGAGCTTCCTCTTATGGCCAACAGTGAAGGATTACGTCTCAGATCCGTAAGTCATCACTGGCAACACGCATTGGTTGAACAATCTAGTTTTAAGGTTCTGAGGTATGTATAACGACAAGATATGTCGTAATCTCCCGAACGCTGCCCAACCGAGTTGAATCCGTCGATTGACCTCTCGCTCGAAGTTGCAATTATCTTGTCGGACTAATTGTCCCAGGTAAACATATTCGTCAACAACTTCGAGCTTAGTGCTCCCAACAACTACCGGCATAGGTGTGACATGGACATTGAACATGATCTTTGTTTTGTCCATGTTCATCTTAAGACCTATCCGCTGGGAGACACTATTGACGTCATTGAGCATAGTGCTTGGGTTCTCTTCAGCGATTCTGCCATAAGGACTATTTCGTCGGCAAATCGAAGCTGAGTAATGTACTCGCCATTGATGTTGATACCGTATCCTTTCCAGTCCAGTAGCTTGAAAACGTTCCAATGCAGCGGTGAAGAGTATCGGGGATATTACGTCCCCTGTCTTACACCATGTTCTGTACTCGGATAGCCATCGTTGCCTTACTGTACAAACACCAGCAAGTTCATATACCGACAGTCAACTTGACACCGCTGAAGGGACTGCAGCACCGCCCAAATTTCTACGCAATCAAAGGCTTTCTCATAGTCCACATACGCAAGACAAAGTGGCAGATTGTACTATTCGGACTTCTGTATAATTTGTCTAAGGGTATGTATGTGATCTATGGTGCTACAACCTTTTCGGAAACTGGCTTGTTCGGGAGGCTGGAAGTCGACAAGTCTGCGCGCGAGACGATTCGTAATGACTCCCGAAAACAGCACGTAGCAGCGCGGCTCAGAAGAGAAATTGGTCTGTAGTTCTTCAAGAGAGCGTTGTTGCCTTTCTTGAAGAACAAGACTACCGCACTTCTGCTCTACGCCTCCAGTATAATGCCACCATGGAGGACAGAATTAAAGAGCTTCTGAAGGACTTCAAGTACCGGTTTTCCACCCGTTTTCAGAAGCTCCGCTGTAATTACATCCTCACCTGAGGCCTTCCGGTTTTTAAGGTGTTGGAGAGCCATTCTAATCTCGCTCACACTGACGTCCGGGATATTATCGGAATAATGTCGGATAAGACTCGCTCTTCGATCGTTACTCACACTTGCATGTGGCTCTAACGATGACGTGTACAGGTGCCCATAGAACCTCTCAATCTCACCCAAAATCTCAGGTGTCCCGGAAACAATGCTGCCACACTCGGTCTTCAGCTTTGACAGTTGGCTCTTTCTGGCAGACAGATCTCTGGCAAAGACTTTGGAGCCTTGGTTTCGCTCGATCGCTTCTTCAGTACAAGCTGTATTGAAGTTGCGTAAGTCCCATCATATTCATTTAGAGATCTGTCTGTTCAGATGCCTGTATGCTGTCAAATCTGTTGAAGACTGCAGCTTCATCTCCCCTGTAACAGCCATGAGATTAAGAGTGTGATCGGAGAGTTTTTGTGTTCTTCTGCGGCGGGTCTTGCAGAACTTGCAGAGCTTACCGACATCATGGACAGTTTCCACGAGCTTGTCATTCATATCGTCCACTTCATTGCAGTATTTTATGCACTGAAAACGGTTTTGTAACTACCGAGCTGAAAGGTTTTAGGACTTTTGAATAGAGCACGAGGAGGACGGAGCGTTGACTTCATTAGACGAGATCTCTCCAACTTAACGTTTAGGTTCAGTGTGCCTCTAACCATTCGGTGATCGCTACCAGTTTTCACCCTCGCGCTCACGGAGACATCACTGAATAGTTGTCGTCTGGTCGTCATAATGAAGTCAATCTCATTTTTTGTCAAACCGTCGGAGCTCGACCAAGTCCACTTCCTGTGCCGCTTCTGTAAGAAAGAGTTCACCATAAAGAGTCCCTTTTTCTCCATGAAGTCGGCCAGCTGCTGGCCCCTTGGGTTCCGTTGCCCTATTCCAAATTTCTCTACTTTCAGCTAACCGTTCTCTCTTGTGCCTAGTTTAACGTTGAAGTCTCCCATTAACACCGTATAGTGGGTTTTGGAGGAATGCAGGAATGCTTAATACGCAAATTAATAAATATCTAAAACTACATGACAATCAGTTCGGATTTCGTTCCTGACTGTCCACAGAAAATGCAATACTTTGCCTTAAGCACACTGTCAAACATTATGTTGATAGGAAAACCCCTGTTTACGCGTGTTTTCTTGACCTGTCGACGGCATTTGATCCGGTCTCCTACAATATACCTACTGTGGAAAAAATTAGAGGGCATTAAAGTACCAGGTCAAGTGATACAGATTTTAAAATATTGGTATGGGGGACAGGACTAACATGGAAAGGGAACGTAGGGCTCTGTCAGTTTGAGCAAATATGATTGCTCGCAGGTTCGCGCGATGCTCAAGGGATGTTAAGCTCACTCTATTTAGAGCGTTTTGCACATCTCTTTACACGTGCAGCCTATGGTGGGACTACACGCAACGGGCCTATGGAGCCCTTCGGATCCAATTTAACAACGCGTTCCGGGTGCTGATGGGGCTGTGCCGTTGCTGCAGCGCATCAGCGATGTTTGCTAAAGCTCATGTAGATTGTTTTTACGCAACTATGCGTAAAAGAACTGCATCTCTTGTGCGCAGGGTTAGGGCCAGCCCCAACGGTATTCTAAAAATGGTAAGTGACAGAGTGTACTGTTCCTATCTGCAACAATGCTGAAGAATGCATTTGCCCACCACTTAATTATAAATATATAATAATAATAATAATGCAATAGCATGGCTTTTTAAGCGCGCTTACGAGTACCATGCATAATCGCGAAGTATGCAACCTCCGTGATTACTTTCTGACGAGAGCGGATGATCCATTCTATAGGGACGTTATTTCTTGTGATAAAGGACTTACCCCTCTATCCTTAGCCAACGAGCAATGGCAAGACCCGGCAGTACAGACCATTTCCGACCGGGAGACTGTATGGAAGGAGAAGGAGCTCCACGGGAGGTTCTACAAGGCTCTACATGAGCCTTGCGTGGACACAGTCGCCTCCCTCCACTGGCTACGTTTCGGTGACCTCTTTGAGGAAACCGAGGGTTTTGTCTATGCGATACAGGATCAGATTATTAAGATCAACAATTATCGGAAATACATCCTAAAGGATGGCGTCGTCGACATCTGTCGAGCTTGTCGCCATCCCGGTGAGTCACGTAGGCATATCATCTCCGGTTGTTCGGCGCTATCTAACTCTGAGTATTTGCAAAGACACAACTTAGTAGCCAGGATTCTACACCAGGAGCTCGCTCTGAAATACGGTCTCGTGGTCCGGAAACTGCCATATTATAATTACTTGCCGGAAGCCGTGCTCGAAAATGACCGCGCCAGGCTCTACTGGGACTAGTACAATTCTTGCGAATAAGCCTGATATTGTGCTGATGGACCGGGCACATTCAAGGATATTTTTGGTCGACATTACCATTCCTTATGACAAGAACCTCGTGAAAGCCGAAACAGATAAGCTGACAAAATATCTGGACCTGGCTCACGAGGTGACCGACATGTGGGATGGTCTGCCTACCGAAATTATTCCTGTGGTCGATTCTGCGAATGGGATAATCCCAGTCAGCCTTTCGAGTCATCTGAGGCGACTGGGACTCCGTGACGGATCGCTCCAAGCTCAAATGCAGAAGGCGGTGCTCCTCGATACTGCCCGCATCGTCCGCCGGTTTCTTTCCCTTTCCCCCTAATCCTCGGCCGTTTGGTCTCCCCTGCCGAAGGCTTCCGTCTGGTTGGGTTTTTATATTTTATGTAATTTTTATGTATTTATTTTATTTTATTGATATTTATGTAAGTTTATCATTTTCATTTTCTATTATAGATTTATACAGTCCAACCAGATGAGAAAACTATACAAATACCCCATAATAATAATAATTTCAATGTATGTATCCAATGGTAATATAATAATAGAGTATTTAATTAAAATTTAATAATAATCATAATTCTTAAAAAGTTAATGTAATAATGAGTCCTTGAATTGAACTTGAAATTAAATAAATATATAAAAAAAATATAAACCTACGATTATTTTAATTTTTAATACCGTTGTCAGAAGTAAATGTTCATTTTTTCATCTATAAACATATATATATTATTAAAAATATATTTCATAAGCTCGACACCTGCGTCAGTCATCGAGCGACTCCTTGTGAAACCAAATTGATTTTTATGGAGTAATTTATTTTTATTAAAAAAAATTAACAATTGAACTAAAATTAGCTTTTCAAAAATTTTACTCAGAGTTGGTAGTACAGAAATAGGTCTAAAATTAGCGGGGTCCAATGTACTACCAGATTTAAATAAAGTTATTGCATGCCTTAAACGAAAGCGCAAGGTATGTTCTACTATCGCCTAAAAATTAAGATTCCAACGTTTTCTGAAACGTTTCATGAAATCGTATTTAGCAATCATATTGTACATATAAGTGATATAAAAACCACATTGTCAGAAAATGATTGTTAAACTTATTAATATTTTTTTTTAAATCGATTAATTGCTATTTTTAAATAAAAAAGGGGTTTTATTGGCTTATGGTGTGGATTTATCAAGTTCGCAAGGCTTGTAAACACGATAACTTTTGAAAATATCAATTGTTCAGCTCAATATATTTTTAAAACTCTTCATCTATCACGTGGGAAGCCATTGAATGTAAATGGCAGTGTAATTTTGTTTAGTTTAGTTATAATAAATTTTTTTCGGCTGCAAAATGGTGAAATTTTTGGTGTATTCAGCAGCCTTGTATAAAAAATTATTACTAAATGGAATAGAGACTGCGTCACTCAGTTCGGCGTCAGTCGCTGTCATGATTGGATATTGTTTCGGTTGTTTGCAGCGGCTCGAAAAGATCGCTGTAAAAATATACAATATTCGAATAACCAGATTTCTTAAATACTTAATTATAGTAATAATGAGAGATTTTTTATTACAATATTTTAAAAGCACAGAATAAATAATAGTAGTACGTACTAAAAGTAAGTAGAATCAATTTATTCGTCATGGGTGTCATTCTCATGGTTTCGAGGGTGTTGAAGCCGATAGTGCTGTCGAAATGTAAATCCAAGATGGCGGCTGAAATAGGTATCACTTTTTTCATCATGGGTGGCATTTTCATGGTTTTCGAGGGTGCTGAATCCGATAGTGCTGTCGAAATGTAAATCCAAGGTGGCGGCTGCAATAGGTATCAATTTTTTCATCATGGGTGTCATTTTCATGGTTTTCGAGGGTGTTGAAGCCGATAGTGCAGTCGAAATGTAAATCCGAGGTGGCGGCTGCAATAGGTATACTTAATTATAATAATAATGAGAGATTTTTTATTACAATATTTTAAAAGCACAAAATAAATAATAGTAGTACGTACTAAAATTAAGTAGAATCAATTTTTTCGTCATGGGTGTCATTCTCATGGTTTCGAGGGTGTTGAAGCCGATAGTGCTGTCGAAATGTAAATCCAAGGTGGCGGCTGCAATAGGTATAAATTTTTTCATCATGGGTGTCATTTTCATGGGTTTCGAGGGCGTTGAAGCCGATAGTGCTATCGAAATGTATTTAAACTACTATTAAAAATTCCGTATAATCATGTTATACGTAATTTTTTTAATGCGCTTAGGGCATGCTCAATTGGATTTACCAATATGTATTTTTTAATATGTTTCAATAAACACGGAAACACACCAGATTCGATGCTATTATTAAAAATAATAGCAATATGAGGTGCAAATAAATCTATTATGGACGCAATAACTGTAACCGAAATCCTCTATATATCTGCGGTTTTCTTTACATCAAAGATTTTGAAATATTTTACAATAACTTGTAATACTTTTTCAAATCTAAATTATTCAATGACTTTTTTGTCAAAATAGGTATTTCAGTGAAATATTTCTCAAACACCGCTGCGACTTCTTGATTTTATCTAGTCAATTCATTATTAATTTTCAATCGATAATAATTCGTGTTAAGAGGTTTGACTTTACCGGTTTCGTTATTAATTATACTCCACGTCATTATTATTTTATAGCCGTCTTAATTTTGTTGCTAATATGTAAATATTTGGCTGTGGAGCACACTCTTTTAAACGTTTTAGAATAATTTTTGACATGTTCTTTAAAAGTATCGGCAAGATTATATGATATTTCATGATAAAGTCATCTTCATCTGCTCTTAATTCCTAATGTCGCCCACTCACTAAGTTCCTTTAGGACTGTTACTGGAGACTGTTTTAGAAGTAAATGTTTTATTAAATTCATTGCCTATAAGGGTAAATAATACTCCATATAAATAGTCTGAATAGTACTTGTAAGAAAGCGATGGGAGGTTTTTTACCATATTACTTCCAAATCTCTCCAGACGTTTTGCGATAATCGGAACAAACACAATTTTCTCATTTTCCTGCTTTTTGTACATATATGGTAATGAAACCATTCGTCCACAGTGATCTGAACTTAGTTTTTGAATAATGAATTTCTTGATTGTTTCATCCTCTGTAAAAATATTATCAATATAAGTTGCATTGCACTACACCCACCCAAGAACGTAAAGATATTGTCAGCCTCTCTCTCACAATATCTTTACGTTCGTTACATGATATGATTTATTAGCTAATATTAAGGAGCCACCACGTAATTTAGTATTTCTTTTGAAAGAACTGACCACCTGGTGATTACTGAAATTAAATATGGAGAATCTTTCCACCAATGTTCAGTAATATTTATATGGTTACTATTTAAAAATAATTCAATTTCTAAATTGTATATTTTGATTCACCAGGTTAATACAGTTTTTTGGAACGAAGTTCCTTATCGCACAACACGAATTTGACGGATGGGGGCTAGGCGAGAATAAGTGTAAGATTTTTCCGTCACAACCACCTTTCTTTAGTGCGAGCGAGATGGAATAATAATTTTCCTCGCACTTTTCTTATCTTACGAAAATAAATATTATTTTAAATGACGCATAATTTAAATAGACGCTAGTAAATCATTTATTTGTGTTTGTTAATCAATAATATAATACGTTTATCAATAATAATATACTACAATAGAAACTTCGTTCAAACCGAGTGTTCCACGACACTCACGCATGTTTTTTTTTATTATTGCTATTTTGTGAAATTACACAGTTAAGTATTGTTGAGTTGTATTCTAAGGTATTTAAATTGTCTTTTCAAGATACTACCACTATTGTCTTATTATCTAATTAAAATTACTTGGAACTGATTCCAAATCATTTGTAAAATTATTTTGCTGCTCAATAAAAGCAATTGTCAAGGTAATTAAAATACAAGTAATAAGATAGCGTATTTGTATCCAGTCTTAAACTAAACTTTGATAGGTAATACCTGTCTCTTGTGTATTCTCTTTGACAATCGTCAATGTTTTGGTGGTCTAGCGCCGGTGTGATTCATCATAACTTACGTAACTTTCTTGTAACGGCGAAAGAGAAGAGCGGCCGTTTTTCAAACATTTACGGCCATCCTCCACTCGTCCAGCCATGATGGCAGCAGGTTCAGCAGGCGCTGCATCTTGGCGGCGGTAAGATGGGCTCTTCTAGACGAGATAAAGTGGGCGCTATCGTCCTCACGTAGCGCCAGCTCTACGTCATCCTCCCATTCGCGTAGGTGTCCTGCCAGTGTAGGGATGTCATTTGTATAAGCCACGTACAGGATCAGCGAAAGACAGCTGCCCTGTGGTAACGCGACGGCACGTTGCAAGACCGAATCTACAACCGAACTAGGCCACCTTAAGCGCCCCATACCATGAAAAAAGCTTTATAGCCACCTTACGCTGGACCTTTTAGAGTGGTAGAATGTAGTGATAAAACATTTAAATTCCATTGACAGACTTAAGTCTGCTTACCTGCTTACCGAAACACCAGAGAGCTCGCAGAGGAGTAAGCTGAGTCCACCAGAAGAACCTCCCTCCTACATCACCAGATCCGGCAAAAGAGTGAGGTTCACTAATTTCTATCGACCGTAAAGTTCTCCGGGGTGGCAGATGTGGAGAAACGACGCGCTCCGCCTCGGGCCTTCTCGTCAACAGTCGGCGGCGCGAACGCAGCTTCGAGAGCACTCGGTTTTCTCCAGCTCACCATTCGGTCTAGCTACGCGACACCGAGAGGCTGCCCGTCTTGCGCCCCGTTCACGCCTACGCGATACGATTATTGCTCACCTCTTATTTGTTTTATGTGTCTTTCAATATATGACTGTTCTATAAATTTTACAGTTTCGTACTTCTCGCTAATTAAATGTGTCTTGACTATTTTCTTACTTCCTGTTCCTTCTACTCTTGTGTATATTGTAATAAACTATTAACTGTATATATGTGGTTTAATTCACCATCCGTCACAGGAGTATGTCGTACCGGCGGCTGCTTGGGACCACTGCTAATCCACAAACAGCGCACACTTAGGAGATCCTTAACGAATTGCATTGAAATCAGTTTAATGAGCTACTTCAAAGCTATACTCGAAAGAGGACCGCACCCCGCGCGCGGCTTCACAATACAATAATATCAATGTTCACTATTGCACTCTTATAGTTTTCTCAATATCTTTATTTGTACAAAACATACAGTCATACAATTTATTTATATTGATAGCACAAAAAAGTCTTTATATTATAACATACATTACATTATAATCATATAAAAACCTTTTATTTATTTAACAAAATATGCCTATTTTACAACATATGTTCTAAGTTAGAATTCTTAAATATCTAACACATGAGATTGAAACAACATTTTTTATTAGAAAATATAAACAACTTAACTAATACAATAATTTAATTCACATTTTTACACATATTTTTATCTTTTAAACACTTAAATTTCTTATACAAAGCCATCATTATTTCACCATATTTAGTACAAATCTAAACAATTTTAATACAATACTAACTTTTTTCGTTCATGCAGTCAGGCTGAAACACTTATAACTAATTTTTACATAAATTACTGAAATTTTACTAATAATAAAAATATATTTTTGCGTCTTATTTTATACATTTTTTGCACTCATACTATGTGAGCAAAAAAAAAATATCTGACCGATCAATTGAGTCGGCCTTCCGTTTCAACAACACCACATCCAGAGTCGCAAAGCTACGCAGGCGCAGAACAGGTGCGGTACTTTAGGTTATTTGACTCTATAGGTAATGAATAAAAAATCATGCACGAGAAACCGGAAACTGCCAATGATTTACAACATGTTCAGAGAATCTAATCATGATTCAGCAGTGTTAATATAGGAATGGGTGTGTCCAAACAGGAGAATAAAGAAATATACTGAATTCATGATCATACGTATTTCTCGCGATCCAAAGGAGTTCTGCAAAAGGTCATTATTGAAGTCACCCATTTTTATATGATGTGCGTACTCAGATGCAATTTTCATGAGAGCAGACTCAAGTAAAGTAAAGTAGTTAACTGTAGGCGGAGAACTACTCCAAGAATAATTTTGATTCCATTTAGGAGAACTTCTACAAAGAGATACTCAAGAGATCCAGACGCTTTAGAATGAGAAAATGCAATAACTTTATAAAAGATACCACAGCTAAGGTAGATCGCCACACCACCACATCACTTTACTAATCTATCATTTCGTAACAGCATAAACCCGGGTATACCAAAAGAAGTCGGGAGAAGAGAAGGTTTGCGTCAGGTTTCAGAGATTGAAATAGCGTGGATCGTATTAGTAAAAATATGCAAAGTTCAGAGAAATACTGTGGTAAGCTCTGCGCATTGACTTGACAAACATTGAAATTTTTGTAGGAATTTGTATATCGTTAAGCAATAAACGTGTTTAGGCTAACCGAATCTATTGCCTAGGCTTCAGTGGACTTGAATGATAAATCAGAATCAGAAACCGAGTAAAAGGATCCATCGATAGATATTGTATTGTATAACGAATTAATGTAAGGTATGTAAAATAGATATGAAATATAATGACCATATAAGAGATGACAAAAGTTTGCTTCCAATTGGTCTCCTTTGTAAAGCTGATTCGCGAGTGCCTGTTCAAATGTTGACAAAATGAAGAGTTGGCTGTGTGTTCGACATGGTTTTAGAGAACCATCCTTGTCTACCTTCTTCTTCTTGGTCTAGTAGTTGTAAACGCGACCTGCTGATCGTGAGGTCCTGGGTTCAAAAAAATCTAGATCTTTGGCACGTATGTATGTCTATTTATTTGGTAACTCAGTATCATAAACGGCTTGATGGATTGTCACATTCGTCTTAGTTGTGGAAGCGACTTAAGGTATACATTTTTTTATTTTCTAAGCTTTTTTCATTTTTTTTTTGTAAACTGGGTAGTAGGCTGTTTTTAATTACTGTTTAAACCTATAAACATGTTTAATAAATTAAGAGCATAAAATTAGAATATCATTTTGAAACCTATTATAATTAAGCATAAAATTAATAATATTAATTCAAGTTCTGTTTTATCCAACCGGACGTCGTACACGTGGAGCTTTTAAATCATTAAGTTCTCAAGGATGCGACTAAAAGCATACGAGAAATTGTAGGGGGTTCCGTAGACTTTTATACGTGGTGGAGCCATGCTACAGCTATATTATGGTTGTAGCACGAATAGGTCAGCTCGACCGGGGAAGAACCACGCTTTCACAAATACCAGCGTAAAATAGCAGCTTAATACTGCTGTGTCCGTATGGTGAGTGTAGTGAACCGAAGATCATTTTTTACTGAAAACAAAGCCTTCCATCTTAGGCCTCAGGGTTGACATTTGTATTTATATGGGTCACAGCTTCCACTTACTATCAGGTGGGCTGTGTACTCCTTTGTCACTTTTATTCTATAAAAAAGAGCATTATAAAATCGGTTCACAATTAACGGAGATGTCGCATAACATACATACGAAAAACGGACATGTTCTGAATTCAGTTGTACTCGACAACTGAATTGAGAACCTCTTGTTCATTGTTTGAAGATGGCTAAAAATAACTGTGTTTAGGTTTTCCCACTCCTTTTTTGTTTTTGTTTGTTTGGGCTGCAAAGGGCCTTTGTTTAAACTTGTCTGCAGTTGTTTCACCAAAGTGCGTGCTCGTTTGGTTCCATTGACCACGACTAAACATACATTTTTGTACAAAATTTGGTATAACTAGTAATAAAATTTAACCGAAATCGTTTCTTATTATAAATTGATTGTACATAAACGAAATTCAATTAAGATTAAGGGGCTGGAAAGCAGCGGCTACCTAAAAATAATAAAAAAAAACCGCGGTTGCCAACCCTCCTATAAAACAATCTATAGGAGCGGTTTTTGTTGCAGAAATAAAATATTATTTAAATAAAATTAAAATATTAAGGTTGACAAAAAATTACTTTGCGTACATCCGCTCGATAAAATAAAATGATGTGTCTTACCTAGTTTGAAGAGCACCTCTCGCTCTCCCTCAATTGCGTGCACTATCCCCGTCACCACTAATCCCAGCACCACTACTCCCAACACCACTACACTAAGAAAGACCGGTGGTGAGATACGTAGAGATCTATAGAGACTATATCACCTGAGGATGCCGTAGAGTCTATATCACCTGAGGATGCCCCGTGTAGAGGAGAAACACGTGTCGTATTGTCGTCAGTGGTGTGTCTTTCCTAGTGTAGTGGTGTTGGGAGTAGTGGTGCTGGGATTAGTGCTGACGGGGATAGTGCACGCAATTGAGGGAGGGCGGAAAGTGCACTTCAAACTAGGTAAGACACATCATTTTATTTTATCGAGCGGATGTACGCAAAGTAATTTGTTGTCAATTTTAATATAATGGACTTCCGCAAAGTAACGCCTGATTCTATTAATTAAAATTAAAATATATGTTAGAGAAGTCCAGAGCAGCCGCTGTTATTTTTCAGACAAAAAATAAAGTGTTCTAAGATATATGTTATTATTATATGTAATACAGTATATTATTACAATTTTAGTATATTAGAATAACATGCTTGGAAAAATGAATTGTATACAAGTGATTAAAACTCTTTGGTCTGCGGAACCCTAAACGTAAACGTAAATATATTGGCTCCAGTTTTGGATGTTTAATCATAGATATAAATCATTATAAATTATTATTATTTCTATTTTATTTTCTTATATAAGGCAATAAAAATTGTTTATTTGTGTCAAATTTGTTCTGATACTCAGTCAGTGACAGCCTCCCACATTTATAACAAAATGAAGTTTCTGGTGAGTAGATATTTTAATTTATTAGGCGATAATTAGTCGATGTAGTCAACTTATACATGTGTATGACTTATTTATGTGGTGGAGCCACGCTGCAGCTATGTTATGGTTGTAACACGAATAGGTCGGCTCGAACGGTGAAGGATCACACTCGCAGAACACCAGCGTAACGTAGCAGCTTAATACCGCTGTGTTTCGTGTGGTGGTCTATGGACCACAGCATCCAATTATCCGCTTGTTGTGCGGTGTGCTCTTTAGTCACCCCTATTCTATTAAAAAAAAAAACTTTATATCCACTGTTGACTGGAGAGTTGCCCTAGTTTTCTTTCTTTACCACAACGCTGGGTAATTGGACCAAGAACACAGCACTGGAATTGTTGCTGCCCAACATCAGTTTGTAGAATTTCCTCATCATCATTACAGCAGTTTACAAGTACACTGAACATAGACTTCCCCCAAGGAATGCCACATAGCACGGCCCTGAGCCACCTGTATCCATCATTTTCCAGACCGTCACTCCATCTAGTGGGGGGTGAAGTGAGGAGGGGAGTGGACTACACGTTGCTTACGGCAAGAGGTTGTGACTTGAAAATCTTTCTTCCCCATCAGTTGTCGGTTCCTCGAGCTACATGGCTGGTCCATTGCCACTTCAGCTTACTTACCCGTAATCCGTTGTAGAATTTAGTTAGAAGTCGGTCCTGCTAGGATGGAACGCATGCAAGTGAGATAGAAGTTTGAAAAAATTCTCCCTTACACTCTCGAACGTTCTTGGACTTGCAATGGCGATAGTATGCAATTTTTGTTTGAACTTATTTATGAAATTGGTTACGTCCTTAAGGATTTGTATGGAATTTTGTTTTCAGCTAATGTTTTACTTTTCAAATTTATCTAGACATGTGAAATCCTTTAGAATTTTTTTTTCGTATCAATGAATGGTCATCCAGGGACTGTTGTCATAAGTAGTGTATAGGGAATCCATAGAGAAAAATAATAAGAATTTAAAAAAAATTATGTTTCTATAGCCTGTACTAAAATTCTCAAACTACACAAATAGTTCAAAATTGATAATTCTCGTGATCTTATCAAATTCCGGGTCGGGCCAAAATCAGTTATTTAGTATTTCTGTCAAGAAATTCTCATTAACAGCCGTTGGTATTGCGCTTAATCTCTCTCCGGTCATGTCGGGTAACCGTTCCATTAAATTATTAGAATTAGGGAACAGACGGTGCTCCCGTGCTTGCGTACTCACTCGGGCACTATAATCCAGTCCTGCGCGGATAGCTGGTCTCCGTTGAGCCTGGCTGCCGTGACCGAAATTCGGTCTGGGTGACATTATTACAACGTGTGAATATCATTAATATTTATTGATTGATTGGATTTCTTTTTCCAGGCTATTTTCGCAGTGCTCGCTGTCGCCAGCGCCGCTGTGGTAGGACGCGACAAGAGGAGCTTCGGCCTTGTATCTCCCGCTGTCTACACAACAAACGAACAATATGTGGTACAATTAGTTTTTTTTTTTGAAGTATTATTATTATTTTTTATAGAAGAGTGGCAAACGATCAAGCGACTCACCTGATGGTAAGTGTCGACCGCCGCCCATAAACAACTGCAACACGGGGGGGACTGCAGGTGCGTAGCCGGTCTTTAAACATTACTAATATTCTTGTAAACCACTCCAGCTGAGCTTAAAAGTGTTAGGAGTGGTTCATGGCAGCATTAAACCCTTTTCACTAGAAACGAGGCAATTCACATCAAAATACAGATGCATCACACCTCAGGGGTGATGCATCTGTATTTTGATGTTTAATCCACGATACATGTAGATGTCTACGGACCGCAGCATCCACTTACATTTGGTGGTCTGTTTGCTCGTTTGTCACACTTATTATATAAAAAGGAATTTAACTAAAAAGGTTACTCATACGTATTACCATTGGTTACGACGCACAATACGATCGCCTTTTATACAAATATTTTGTGCAATAAAGAATAAATAAATAAAATAACAGGCACAAACACATTACGTCTATGTTGGGGATGCGGATATTAAGGGATTAAGCGATGTAACCCTTAACATACAAGTGGAATAAGGATAAATTATAAATAATAACATTTTGTGCCAATTCCGAGTGAGATGAAATAAAGAATTACATCAGATTTCATTTGCTGAATTTCTTTGAACAAAAATGACGCGACAAGTTCTTACAATGTTATCATATTGTTTTCTTTTTTCAAGGTCTCTTCGCCCGTGTACCGTGCAGTATCATCTCCTGTAGTATACAACGCATACCGCACACAGCCTGTGAATTACGTCTCGTACCCAACAACATACACCGCAGCCGTCCCTCAAGTATATTCCAGCCCGGTGGTACATACCGTAAGCCACGACCCATGGTGCTAAAATATACGAATATGTGTCTAATTTCAGTGTACTTGCTTCAATAAAGAATTTTGTGATTTTATTACAATGATCTTTTTATTCACTTCCGAAAGTATTAATTTCGTTTATATTTACTATTTAAATGTATATATTTTATTAGATAATAAGGAAATTCCTTCATACTAAAAGTTTTTTTTGGAATACATTAGTATTAGGTAATGGAGATCTTGTCGAGCCCAAACTTTTAGCGATTAATGAAGTCTTTGTGAAGTGGAATTCTGATGTAACCTGTAGATTAATGCTTTGAATATTACTTAGTAACTTTGGACTTAGTAACTAGTCAGTTGCACAAAAAATTGAATGAACAACTAAAGGAGTTCAGGCAGTAACTGGACCGCTGGCAAATTGCTGCTCCTGTATTATTGTTTAAATAATGATTTGTGTCTGATTTTGATACGTATAGCTGGTGCGTTTCGTGTATTAAATAAAAAGCTTCTATATTGTAGGGGATCCCATTTGGAGTGCAAAATGCCCGCCTTTTATTCTCGAGGAGCTCTATCCCCGTCCGCCTGTACATGAGGTACCCTCTGCTTTAAAACTTTATTAAATTTAAATAGAATTGTTTACAATTTTTAATTGTTTATCAAGAACTATGAGTTTGAATTGTCTGTAGTTCTTTTACAAATCATTGTCGGCTTTCTTGAAGCATAGATGACGAGAATCACGCATCAAGTACTGATGATACTGAAAGGATGCCATGCTGCAACTATATTAGTAGTATAGTTGTAGCACGAATGGGTGGGCTCGAACGGGGAAGGACCACGCCCTAACAATACCAGCGTAAAATAGCAGCTTCATGCTGCTGTGTGTCGTATGGTGAGTGTAGAGAACCGGAGACCCTTTTTACTGGAAAAGAAGCATTCTATTTTAGTCCTCACGGATGACAACGCATCTGCATTTTGATTCGCAAACGAGGGTAAATGTAGATGTCTATGGGCCACAGCAACCACTTACCATCAGGTGGACTGTGTGCTCGTTTGTCACCCTTATCCTATAAAAAAAGGGATATCTTAACATTACCTGCAAGAAATATAACTTTATTCATTATAACAAGAAAATTAACAGCTATTAATTAAAGCCATATGGTATATATGTAAGTCACAAGGTAAGCCTATTATATATAAAGTTTCCACAAATGGGTAAGCGGTTAGGTAAATACATACAATATATTTAGGTAATATAAGTTACACGTTGATGTTATAATTTACAAATAGTAGTACCACTTGTAACTAACTAACGCACATCGCGGCAGAACTCCCGATACCATCCACACCATCTGGATGATTGGCGGTCCACCACTGTGCGATTTAGAAGATGTTTTCTTCCTCGCACGACTTCCTTGTGGAATCGATTACTATCAGCGATTTCCGGACTGCTACGACTTATGACCTTCAAGAAAAGAGCCTACTCCTTTTTAAAAGGCCGGCAACACATCTGCAATTCCGCCGCATGCTCGTTTGCCTCCTCTCCTATAAAAAAAAACTTGTACAAAAAAGATCAGCTTTATCACAGTCCTTACAAAATCTATCAAAAGAATTACATGCTCTTATAAAGAATGAGTTTCACCTATAATTTGATCTACATCAAGATACATACGGTCAGTTCACACTGAGACGTGACGTGATACAAAATATAGGTTTAGGTTTAAGATATTATTTATTTCTCAAAAGATTACAAATCCTTTATTACTGTTTTGTAAATTTAACAATTTACAAAACAGTAATAAAGGAATACATTACGAGCATACAGAAATAGTAAGTATAGTTGTGGGTAAAACGTAAACAATTTAAAAGAACAGTGAACATAGGTTTGAGCATCGCGCACAAATTGTAATAACCGAACAACTAATATGCAACCGAAAACAGAAATAAGGGTGCCTACAAACTACTTCACATTTAATTCACATTTAATTCACATTTAATATCAATTTTTTTGTGGTTAATTTTCCAAAATATGGCGTTTCAATAATTTTTTAAAGAGAGGCAATGTTTTTGATTCTTTTATATTTTTAGGTAAAGCGTTATACAATTTTGCACCGTCAAACATTATATTTTTCTTACCATACTCAGTTCTAACTTTTTGTATGTATATATCATTGGCTCGTCTTAGGTTACGCTTGTGAAAATCTATATTTTTTTTAAACAATATTTGCGAATGAATGTCGTTTTTAAGTATTTTACGTATTAATATGCAAGTGTTATATTGATATATTTGTGATATATTTAATAATTTGGTTTCTTTATATATCAAAGTAGATGGTGTTAAATATTTATAATGAAATAGTGCCTTGATTAATTTGTTTTGGGTAGTTAGTAGTCTACGTAAATTAGTTTTATGTGCTGATCCCCATACCTCGATTAAATAGTCAATATGTGGTTTGATAAGTGTATTATATAAAATATATCGAACGTTTTGTGGCAGACATCCTACTATATTTCGCACACTTTCTAAAAATGAAGACAATTTAGAATTTATTTTCTGAATGTGTGGCTTCCGTGACAACCTGTTATCTAAAATAAGTCCTAGGTATTTTTCCTTATTTGCTCTACTTGTATGAGCATCATTTATTGTAAGAGGTGAGAAGTCTGGAACTTTTTTTGTTTTTGGCAGAAAAAATGACATAGTTTGTTTTTGATACATTGATAGTCAACAAATTGCACGAGAACCATTCTTGCAAGAGGTTGAGGTCTTGCTGGGCCTCCAATATGATTGAATTGATGCTCTGTCCAAAATAAAAGAGGCAGGTATCATCTGCATACAAGGTGATATGTCCCTTTAAGCCTATGTTGTTTATATCGTTTATATATATTAAAAACAGCAAAGGCCCTAAAATTGAAAACCTAAAATATAACTTTATTTACTACACAATTTATTGAGATAATTCGAAACAAACATTTTATTGAGATAATTCGAAAATGTCTTGAGGCGTCGAACTACGCTGCGCTGCGTCTCGAGATGCCACGCAGCGTAGCGCGACACATCAAGACGCAGCAGTACTTCGTCAGTAAGCGAGCGTGCAAGAGCGGTGTGCTACCAGTCACGTCACGATGCACCTCAAAACGTCATGATGCGTCTCGCAGTAGCGCGCTGCGCGGTGCAAAACCACTGGTCTTTTCAGGCATCGTTGCGTCTCTGTGTGTATATATATATGTGTTATAAAATCCCTTAGGGACGACCCCTTTACATATCTTTACATATAAAAATTACGTGTCACATTGTTTGTCCGCGATGAACTCCTAAACTACTGTACTGGTTTCAATGCAATTTTGTACACTGTGTGGAGTTTCGTCCAACTTGATAGATAGGATAGTTTTTATCCCGATAAGTGACCCTTAACATTTTTTATTAGGAATTTAAGGATTTTTTTATTGGAGAAAGGGTCATCCAAGGAAAGGGCAGAACAATGTCTGGCTGGTCAGCTAGTATATATACCTAGTCAGGTCATAAATTCTGTCACATGTTTAATATAAAATAATTGAAACAAGTTTATTCATTATGTAACCATTTATATACCAAAATGAACTTAACAAAACATAGATTCTTATGACACTAAAGTTTATTCAAAATGACAGTCGTCTATCGCAGCACGAACGAGGTCCATGTCAATATCGACGGCTGCCTTAATCAAGGATGTCTTGAGTGACTCCAAATTGGGATGAGGCTTTGAGCACGCCTTTTCCTCCAAGTGTGCATTACTATGCACCGGTCGTGGGAGCCGTAGGTGTAGCAGCGGTCCAGGGTTCGGTTCCCCGGTCGCTGCAAGTTGGTTTCAGTAGGTGTCAAAGTTGGCCTATCTGTGGCATTAAGGGTTGTTACTCGACTCTCTAATCGCTATAGAAAGGAGTTCTCTTGGTAGAGGTCGCCCGTCCGGTGGCCGAGCATGAAGAGGTGCAAATTTGTTACGATGTTCATGTGGCCCGTTGTCAGCGCGGTCGAACATGCCGCGTGCCAGCCGGGCCATGAATTCCTGTATGCTCTCCAACTTTAGGTTGATCACTATGACGTCATTCCGGACGTAACGACCTGCACCGACGATGGTCCGTAGTGATTGTTTCTGCTGAACCTACAGCCGCTGCCTCTGCCGTTCGTTCAAGAATGCGTACCAGGCCGGAGCGGCGTAGGTGATTTTCGGTCTTATATAGGTCTTATATATTTTCACTTTGGTCTTCAATGAGAGCTTGGATGCCAGGACTGGACGGAGCATCGCCCACGCACATCTGGCATTGCGGACGACGATGTCGTCGTGCGCGGTCATGCGCAGCATCCTGTCAATCCGGCACCCAAGGTAGGTCACGGCGTTCTCGTACGCAATCTCCTGACCTCTTAGCGTCAACGGGGGCGGGTAGTTCCTGTAACGGCGAAAGAGAAGAGCGGCCGTTTTTCAAACATTTACGGCCATCCTCCACTCGTCCAGCCATGATGGCAGCAGGTTCAGCAGGCGCTGCATCTTGGCGGCGGCAAGATGGGCTCTTCTAGACGAGATAAAGTGGGCGCTATCGTCCTCACGTAGCGCCAGCTCTACGTCATCCTCCCATTCGCGTAGGTGTCCTGCCAGTGTAGGGATGTCATTTGTATAAGCCACGTACAGGATCAGCGAAAGACAGCTGCCCTGTGGTAACGCGACGGCACGTTGCAAGACCGAATCTACAACCGAACTAGGCCACCTTAAGCGCCCCATACCATGAAAAAAGCTTTATAGCCACCTTACGCTGGACCTTTTAGAGTGGTAGAATGTAGTGATAAAACATTTAAAATTCATCTTTATGGTAAAATCACAACTGTTTCCATTGACAGACTTAAGTCTGCTTACCTGCTTACCGAAATACCAGAGAGCTCGCAGAGGAGTAAGCTGAGTCCACGAGAAGAACCTCCCTCCTACATCACCAGATCCGGCAAAAGAGTGAGGTTCACTAATTTCTATCGACCGTAAAGTTCTCCGGGGTGGCAGATGTGGAGAAACGACGCGCTCCGCCTCGGGCCTTCTCGTCAACAGTCGGCGGCGCGAACGCAGCTTCGAGAGCACTCGGTTTTCTCCAGCTCACCATTCGGTCTAGCTACGCGACACCGAGAGGCTGCCCGTCTTGCGCCCCGTTCACGCCTACGCGATACGATTATTGCTCACCTCTTATTTGTTTTATGTGTCTTTCAATATATGACTGTTCTATAAATTTTACAGTTTCGTACTTCTCGCTAATTAAATGTGTCTTGACTATTTTCTTACTTCGTGTTCCTTCTACTCTTGTGTATATTGTAATAAACTATTAACTGTATATATGTGGTTTAATTCACCATCCGCCACAGGAGTATGTCGTACCGGCGGTTGCTTGGGACCACTGCTAATCCACAAACAACGCACACTTAGGAAACCCTTACGTTAAACGAATTGCATCATCCTTGTCGTCTGCATGTGTGCTATAGCACACAGCAGGTCTCGGGCCTCGGGGCATACCCCATTGCCCGGAATCTCCTCGTGGTGCATAACTATGCACCGGCCGTGGGAGCCGATATGGCGTTGTTGGTATGTTACAGCGCCCCTGGGCTTAATTCCCCGGACGCTGTTGTTCAAGAAATTCTTCGCCTGAAAAAGGCGGGTAATTTGGCCTATTTCCTGAAAAAGGCGCCTAATTTAGCCTATGCCTGAAAAAGGCGCCTAATTCAGCCTATGGTGCTCCGATTTTGCCTGGCCGGGTAAGTCGCCCCATAGGCGGCTAATTCGGTCTAGGCGTCTATGTTGGCCTGTCTGCGGCATTGTGGGTTGTTACTCGACTCTCTAATCGCTATAGAGAGGATTTCTTGCCTCCCCCCTTCCCTCTTAAAGTTGCCCACCCCTCTTCGTTAATTTCCATGGTCCTCGGGCGACTCTCCCGAATCCGCTTCGGCGCTTCCGGAAGCAAGCCCGGAAGTGTTATCCCTTGCTTCCGGGCAATCTTCCTCAAAACCGGATATCGCCGATCATTGGACGTATGGTCTTTCGCGCAATTTGCGTACGTCGGTGGTTCGTCTCTACCCCTCGGGCAATCCATTACGACGTGTTCCCCCGCGCAACGGACGCATTTAATTGGGCGAAAACAATTGTATGTCGCGTGTCCAAAAGCCTGGCAGCGGTGGCATTGTGCTGGGCCCACTCGTCCTTGCCAGGCTTCTATCACTACTCCTCTCATATATAGGAGCTGGTTCACCTTGTACAGCTCGTTGAGCCTTTCTTGGCTTAAGTGGTCGAGTTGCGCGAAGTAAAGGCACCCCGGTCTGCCTCTGCGGGGGGGGGGATTGCCTTCACATAGCGGATGGAAAATCCTAAATCCTGGATAGCCTCCCCTATCACCTTTGTATCCGTGTCTGCTGGCACCCCCCTAATGCCCACTTTGCTGGGTTTCTCCTCTTCGGGGGTGTAGCAGTACCAGGACATGGCTGGTATCTCTTTGGTTATCCCCATAAGATATTTTTGGATGGCCTGGAATTCTTCCGGGCTCTGGGGGGAGAAGCACACCCCCTTCCCGAACGGACGAGCATTCGGAGGGTGACCCAACTTGCACCTCGAAGTGCTTCGTCTAGTTCGGCCTTTCTCGGCTTCCTCAGTTGGTTTGGGCGCTTCAGCCACCTTCCTTGGTACTGCCGAGGCTGCTGCCAGTTGTGCGTAGCTAGTCGATGGTCGTTGGCCATCATCCAGTGGTAATCCAGAGTGGTTTTGTGTTTGTTGTCCATCTGAGGGGGCTAGGGTAGCATACGTGGTGCTTTCCCAGCCGTATGATTCCTCCCCCCCTTGTTCATACTCAATCCGTCGTTCCGGTGAGGTGGGGGGGGGGGGGGTTTTCCTCGGAGATGGTGATTTCGGTGGTGAGGTGTGGCTCCTAAGTGACGCCGTTGGTAGGTACTCTTCTTCATCCGAGGATGTTGGTGGTATGAACCGATGCATTGTCTCTTCTCGATCGCATGCATCGGTCTTCGTGATGCATCGGTTTCCGGTGGCGTATGCCTCCTCGCTGACTTCTTCGCCCGCTGTGGTAGGGGCGACGATTCGTGTTCGCTCGTGCACTCAGGCGCGGTGAGTGACGCTCGGTGCGGGCTCCTTTGGTGGCGATGCAGGCTTCCTCGTGGTCTTGGATATTTAGCTAAACGAGCTCACGATCCTTGAGCGTTCCGGATTCGCGAGGTCCCTAACCAAAAGCGGTCTATCCAATATCCCCGGACGATCTGGGGGTTTCCTAACGCGAGGGGGTGGGGGGCTCCCCCTTCCCCTTGCCGGTCATTACAGCTGTTACAACTATTTTGGTTATTTGATTGTGTCCTGGGTGGCCGCAACACTTAGGTGCACTGCCTACCCCTTTCTTAACGAAAGGGTCGGGGGAAGTGCTTGGGAGCACTCGCGCACACGACTGACACGCAAGGCACGGAACGCGCTTGAGTGCCAAGAATCTGCCTAAGGGCCGGTTACCTCCACGCCTCGCGGAGTATACGGACTTGACGCTTAGCGGAGTATGTCGTACCGGCGACTGCTTGGGACCACTGCTAATCCACAAACAGCGCACACTTAGGAGATCCTTAACGAATTGCATTGAAATCAGTTTAATGAGCTACTTCAAAGCTATACTCGAAAGAAGACCGCACCCCGCGCGCGGCTTCACAATACAATAATATCAATTTTCACTATTGCACTCTTATAGTTTTCTCAATATCTTTATTTGTACAAAACATACAGTCATACAATTTATTTATATTGATAGCACAAAAAAGTCTTAATATTATAACATACATTACATTATAATCATATAAAAACCTTTTATTTATTTAACAGCATATGCCTATTTTACAACATATGTTCTAAGTTAGAATTCTTAAATATCTAACACAAGAGTTTGAAACAACATTTTTTATTAGAAAATATAAACAACTTAACTAATACAATAATTTAATTCACATTTTTACACATATTTTTATATTTAAAACACTTAAATTTCTTATACAAAGCTATTATTATTTCACCATATTTAGCACAAATCTAAACAATTTTAATACAGAACTAACTTTTTTCGTTCATGCAGTCAGCCTGAAACACTTATGAATAATTTTTACATAAATTACTGAAATTTTACTAATAATAAAAATATATTTTTGCGTCTTATTTTGTACATTTTTTGCACTCGGCTTACATCTCATACTCTGTGAGCAACCAAAAAAAAATATCTGACCAATCAATTGAGTCGGCCTTCCGTTTCAACAACACCACATCCAGAGTCACAAAGCTACGCAGGTGCAGAACAGGTGCGGTACTTTAGGTTATTTGACTCTAGAGGTAATGAATAAAAAAATCATGCACGAGAAACGGGAAACTGCCAATGATTTACTCAGTAGACGAAACGATTATCAAATCTAACCATGATTCAGCAGTGTTAATATTAGAATGCGTGTGTCCAAACGGGAGAATATAGAAATATACTGAATTCATGATCATTCGTATTTCTAGCGATACAAAGGAGTTCTGCAAAAGGTTCACCTATTTTTATATGATGTGCGTACTCAGATGCAATTTTAATGAGAGCGGACTCAAGTAAAGTAAAGTAGTTAACTGAAGGCGGAGAACTACTCCAAGAATAATTTTGATTTCATTTAAGAGAACTTCTACAAATAGATACTCAATAGATCCAGACGCTATAGAAGGAGAAAATGCAATAACTTTATAAAAGATACCACAGCTAAGGTAGATCGCCACACCACACTCACACATTACACTCACTTTACTAATCTATCATTTCGTAACAGCATAAACCCGGGTATACTAAAAGAAGTCGGGAGAAGAGAAGGTTTGCGTCATGTTTCAGAGATTGAAATAGCGTGGATCGTATTAGTAAAAATATGCAAAGTTCAGAGAAATACTGTGGTAAGCTCTGCGCATTGATTTGACAAACATTGAAATGTTTGTAGGAATTTGTATGTTGTTGAGCAATAAACGTGTTTAGGCTAACCGAATCTATTGCCTAGGCTTCAGTGGACTTGAATGATAAATCAGAGTCAGAAACCGAGTAAAAGGATCCATCGATAGACATTGTATTGTATAACGAATTAATGTAAGGTATGTAAAATAGATATGAAATATAATGACTATATAAGAGATGACAAAAGTTTGTTTCCAATTGGTTCTCCTTTGTAAAGCTGATTCGCGAGTGCCTGTTTAAATGTTGACAAAATGAAGAGTTGGCTGTGTGTTCGACATGGTTTTAGAGAACCATCCTTGTCTACCTGCTTCTTCTTGGTCTAGTGGTTGTAAACGCGACCTGCTGATCGTGAGGTCCTGGGTTAAAAAAAATCTAGATCTTTGGCACGTATGTATGTCTATTTATTTGGTAACTCAGTATCATAAACGGCTTGATGGATTGTAACATTCGTCTTAGTTGTGGAAGCGACATAAGGTATACAGTTTTTATTTTTTAAGCTTTTTTCATTTTTTGTAAACTGGGTAGTAGGCTATTTTTAATTACTGTTTAAACCTATAAACATGTTTAATAAATTAAGAGCATAAAATTTGAATATCATTTTGATACATATTATGGTTAAGCATAAAATTAATAATATTAATTCAAGTTCTGTTTTATCCAACCGGACGTCGTACACGTGGAGCTTTTAAATCATTAAGTTCTCAAGGATGCGACTAAAAGCATACGAGAAATTGTAGGGGGTTCCGTAGACTTTTATACGTGGTGAAGCCATGCTACAGCTATATTATGGTTGTAGCACGAATAGGTCAGCTCGACCGGGGAAGAACCACGCTTTCACGCGGTGCGTTTCGTGTATTAAATTAAAAGCTGCTATATTGTAGGGGATCCCATTTGGAGTGCAAACTGCCCGCCTTTTATTCTCGGGGAGCTCTATCCCGGTCAGCCTGTACGTGAGGTACCCTCTGCTTTAAAACTTTATTAAATTTAAATAGAATTGTTTACAATTTTTAATTATTTATCAAGAACTATCTGTCAGTAGTTCTTTTACAAATCATTGTCGGCTTTCTTGAAGCATAGATGACGAGAATCACGCATCGAGTACTGATGTCACTGAAAGGATGCCATGCTGCAGCTATATTAGTAGTATAGTTGTAGCACGAATGGGTGGGCTCGAACGGGGAAGGACCACGCTCTCACAGAATACCAGCGTAAAATAGCAGCTTGATACTGCTGTATCCGTATGGTGAGTGTAGTGAACCAAAGATCATTTTTTACTGAAAACACGGCCTTCCATCTTAGGCCTCAGGGTTGACATTTGTATTTATATGGGTCACAGCTTCCACTTACCATCAGGTGGGCTGTGTACTCCTTTGTCACTTTTATTCTATAAAAAAAAACATCATTAAAATCGGTTCACAATTAACGGAGATGTCGCGTAACATACATACGAAAAACGGACATGTTCTCTTCAATTCAGTTGTCAAGTACAACTGAATTGAGAACCTTTTGTTCATTGCTTGAAGATGGCTAAAAATAACTGTGTTTAGGTTTTCCTATTTCCTTTTTTGTGTTTGATTGTTTTGGCTGCAAAGATCCTTTGTTTAAACTTGTCTGCAGTTGTTTCACCTAAGTGCGTGCTCGTTTGGTTCCATTGACCACGACTAAACATACATTTTTGTACAAAATTTGGTATAACTAGTAATAAAATTTAAACGAAATCGTTTCTTATTATAAATTGATTGTACATAAACGAAATTCAATTAAGATTAAGGGGCTGGGAAGCAGCGGCTACCTAAAAATAATTAAAAAAAAACTGCGGTTGCGAACCCTCATATAAAACAATCTATAGGAGCGGTTTTTGTTGCAGAAATAAAATATTATTTAAATAAAATTAAAATATTAAAGTTGACAAAAAATTACTTTGCGTACATCCGCTCGATAAAATAAAATGATGTGTCTTACCTAGTTTGAAGAGCACCTCCCGCTCTCCCTCAATTGCGTGCACTATCCCCGTCACCACTAATCCCAGCACCACTACTCCCAACACCACTACACTAGGAAAGACCGGTGGTGAGATAACGCGGTTAGCCACCGTAGAGTCTATATCACCTGAGGATGCCTCGTGTAGAGGCGAAACACGTGTCGTATTGTCGTCAGTGGTGTGTCTTTCCTAGTGTAGTGGTGTTGGGAGTAGTGGTGCTGGGATTAGTGGTGACGGGGATAGTGCACGCAATTGAGGGAGGGCGGAAGGTGCACTTCAAACTAGGTAAGACACATCATTTTATTTTATCGAGCGGATGTACGCAAAGTAATTTGTTGTCAACTTTAATATAATGGACTTCGCAAAGTAACGCCTGATTCTATTAATTAAAATTAAAATATATGTTAGAGAAGTCCAGAGCAGCCGCTGTTATTTTTCAGACAAAGACTAAAGTGTTCTAAGATATATGTTATTATTATATGTAATACAGTATATTATTACAATTTTAGTATTTTAGAATAAATAACATGCTTGGAAAAATGAATTGTATACAAGTGATTAAAACTCTTTGGTCTGCGGAACCCTAAACGTAAACGTAAATATATTGGCTCCAGTTTTGGATGTTTACTCATAGATATAAATCATTATACATTATTATTATTTCTATTTCATTTTCTTATATAAGGCAAAAAAATTGTTTATTTGTATCAAATTTGTTCTGATACTCAGTCAGTGACAGCCTCCCACATTTATAACAAAATGAAGTTTCTGGTGAGTAGATATTTTAATTTATTAGGTAATAATATAGTCGATTTAGTCAACTTATACATGTGTATGACTTATATACGTGGTGGAGCCACGCTGCTGCTATGTTATGGTTGTAACACAAATAGGACGGCTCGAACGGGGAAGGACCGCACTCTCACAGAATACCAGCGTAAAATAGCAGCTTAAAGCCGCTGTGTTTCGTGTGGTGGTCTATGGGCTACATCATCCACTTATCCGCTTGGTGCGCGGTGTGCTCTTGTCATCCATATTGTATTTAAAAAAAACTTTATATCCACTGTTGACTGGAGAGTTGCCCTAGTTTTCTTTCTTTACCACAACGCTGGGTAATTGAACCAAGAACATAGCACTGGAATTGTTGCTGCCAAACATCAGTTTGTAGAATTTCCTCATCATCATTACAACACTTTACAAGTACACTGAACATAGGCCACCCCCAAGGAATGCCACATAGCACGGCCCTGAGCCACCTGCATCAATAATTTTCCAGGTCATCACTGCATCTTGAGGGAGGTGAGGGAGGAGGGGAGTGACTACAAGTTACATACGGAAAGAGGTTGTCACTTGAAAACCTTTCTTCCCCATCGGTTGTCGGTTCTTCGAGCTACATGGCCGGTCCATTGCAACGCCATCTGGCTTGTCCGTAATCTATTGTAGAGTTTAGTTAGAAGTTGGTCCTGCTAGAGGATGAAACGCATGCAAGTGAGATAGAAGTTTGAAAAGATTTTCCATTACACTCTTGAACGTTCTTGGACTTGCAATAGCGATAGTATGCAATTTTTGTTTGAACTTATTTATGAAATTGGTTTCTGGGAAACGTTCTTAATGATTTGTATGGAATTTTGTTTTCAGTTAATGTTTACTATTCAAGTTTATCTAGACATGTGTAATCCCTTAGAATTTTTTTCTCGGCAATTAATAGTCTTCCAGGGACTATTGTCTTAGGTAGTGTAGAGGTAATTCCTTGTATAGAGAATCCGTAGAGAAATATAATAAAAAATTTAAAAAATATACTTTCTATTGCCTGTACTAATATTCTCAAACTATACAAATAGTTCGAAATTGATAATTCTCGTGTTCTTATTGATCAAATCCCGGGTCAGGTCAAAATCAGTTATTTAGTTTTCCTCTTAAGAAATTCTCGTTAACAGCCGTTGGTATTGCGCTTAATCTCTCTCCGGTCATGTCGGGTAACCGTTCCACTGGACTATGACAATTAAGGAACAGAGGATGCACCCGTGCTTGCGTACTCACTCGGACACTATAATCCTGTCCTGCGCATATGACTGGTCTCCGTTGATGCTGGCTGCCGTAACCAAAATTCGGTCTGGTTGACATTATTACAACATGTGAATGTGATTAATATTTATTGATTGATTGGATTTCTTTTTCCAGGCTATTTTCGCAGTGCTCGCTGTCGCCAGCGCCGCTGTGGTAGGACGCGACAAGAGGAGCTTCGGCCTTGTATCTCCCGCTGTCTACACAACAAATGAACAATATGTGGTACATAAAGTTTTTTTTTTTGAAGTACTAGCTATGCTACAACAATTTTTTATAGAAGAGTGGCAAACGATCAAGCGACTCACCTGATGGTAAGTGTCGACCGCCGCCCATAAACAACTGCAACACTGGGGGCATTGCTGGTGCGTAGCCGGTCTTTAATCATTATTAGTGTTCTCGTAAACCGCTCCAGCTGAGCTTAAAATGCTTGTGTTAACAGTGGTTCCCTGCAGTATTAGGCCCTTTTCACTAGAAACGAGGCAATCACCTTAGTCCTCAGGGGTGATGCATCTGTATTTTGATTCTTAATCGACGATACATGTAGATGTCTATGGGCCGCAGCATTGACTTACATCTGGTGGTCTGTTTGCTCGTTTGTCACACTTATTATATAAAAAGGGATTTAACTAAAAAGGTTACTCGACGCACAATAACAGGCACAAACACATTACGTCCATGTTGCGGATGCGGATATTGAGGGATTAATCGATGTAACCCTTAACATACAAGTGGAATAAGGACAAATTATAAATAATAATATTTTGTGCCAAGTTTGAGTGGATGAAATAAAGAATTACATCAGATTTCATGTGTTGAATTTGTCTGAACAAATATGAAGCGACAATTTCTTACAATGTTATCATATTGTTTTTTTTTCAAGGTCTCTTCGCCCGTGTACCGTGCAGTATCATCTCCTGTAGTATACAACGCATACCGCACACAGCCTGTGAATTACGTCTCGTACCCAACAACATACACCGCAGCCGTCCCTCAAGTATATTCCAGCCCGGTGGTACATACCGTAAGCCACGACCCATGGTGCTAAAATATACGAGTATGTGTCTAATTTCAGTGTACTTACTTCAATAAAGAATTTTGTGATTTTATTACAATGATCTTTTTATTCACTTCTGAAACTATTAATTACGTCTATATTTACAATTTAAATGTATATATTTTATTAGATAATAAGGAAATTCCCTCATACTAAAAGTTTTTGGAATACAACAGTATTAGGTAATGGAGATCTTGTCGAGCCCAAACTTTTAGCGATTAAGTCTTTGTGATGTGGAATTCTGATTTCACCTGTAGATTGATGCTTTGAATTTTTTTTAAATACTAATAATGCTATTAAACATTACTAATACTCCCTTTAACCACTTCTGGTAAGCTTAAAATGCTTGTGTTAGAAGTGGTTCACGACAGTAGTCGAATGGCGGATTCGAACCCACGACCTTTCGTGTTCGCGGTACGTGCCCTACCATTAGGCTACTGACGCTTCAGTATTGCTTAGTAACTTTGGACTTACGAATACAATACGGGGGGGGGGAGGTCCCAGCAAATATCGGACAAAATGTTAAATATGTAACTCTGACTTTAACTTAAAAAAATGTAAATTTTTCCCGAATTATTAAAATCATCAGCGAATCTCAGGTACATCAGTTAATGCAAGATGCATGACTATTCTCTATAATTACTTTCAAAATTATATTATCTCTTCTAGTGCTAAAATTCACACATGTAGTATTATTCTCATGTAATTATGATTCTTTTATGATTGTTAAATACATAAATAACTATACTAAACCACAAATCTACACATTTGCACACCCTTTATTATTTATAGAAACCAAATTACACATTAAACTCATACACAATACAAAACCTTACACACACTCACTTAGGCATCGTCTTAAAAACCATTACACATTTAAATTTTTGGGTATTATCTACAAATCTCTTACAAAAACAAATGCATTAAAAATTACGCCAAAATGCCATATAGATAATGTCATTACTACCTTCTGTAGCTACAACGATTCAGTTATTATTGCAAACAATCATGGATAGCTTTATGAAAACAATTGAAGATTTGGACGAAACTGAAATCGCTAAATCTGTAGTGTGTAATAGAGAGGACTTACCTAAAGTAATGCAGCCTATACCTAATTCCAATTTTACAATACTAACCCAAAATATTAGGAGTATATATCACAACATTAATGATTTACTGATTAATATGTCACAATTGCCATTTGAAACTGATGTCATAATATTGACAGAATGCAGGTTAAATGTTAATAAAGTAATACCAACATTGGATAATTATAAACCATATAAAATTAATCGTCAGCTAAATCAGAATGACGGGGTTATAGCATATATTAAAAAAGACTTAAAAGTGCAAAAAGTATCCGAACTAAAGCTAACACATGCATCAGGTTTACAAATCGTTACTTCTGACTTCATTATATTGGGTATCTATAGATCGCCATCAGTCGCAAATGCTGATTTGTTTATTGATTCCATAAATACGCACTTGGAAACTATAGCCTCACATAAGAATATTGTTTTAACTGGCGACATTAATCTTAACCTAATTACTAAGCCGACAGAGCTAGCGTATCAACACAGTAACAGGCAGAAGTACCTAGACATTTTATCTTCACATGGACTCTTGTCCGGTCATTGTTTACCCACTAGACAGGACAACTGCCTTGATCATGTGTTCCTAAAATTAGATAAACATACGAACTCAGCACTTGTAGCAGTACTTAATACATCAATTACTGACCATGCTATGGTTTTACTCAGCATTAATAAATCGTACAAGCTAATTAATAAGTTTCCTAAGACTGAATGTACTATCGATTACAAGTCAGCTCATTTAACACTTATAAACACAGATATCTCTCATTTTAAGACTTGTTATGACTCAAACATTTTGGCTGACATCTTAATTGATACAATAAAAGCAGCAATTGATGCAAATACTAAAGTTAAACTGGTTAAAAATAGCAAAAGGATTTTAAAACCATGGATTACCACAGGTGCTTTGCGGTGTATTAGGCTTAGGAATAGCATGCAACTAAAAGCGAAACAGGAACCCGCAAATGAAGTTTTAAAAATAGCTTTTAAACGTTTTAAAAACTTTTGCACAAATTTAATTAGGAAATTAAAAAGACAGTATTATAAAAATGAAATAGAATTATCTTGTAAAAATCCCAAATTACTATGGTCCAAAATTAATGAAATAACCCAATTCAAAAGCACTAAAACTTCTAATGTTAGTCTCCTCGACCTGTCACCAGACCCTCTTGAGTCGGTAAATATAGTTAATAAATTTTTCGTCAACATCGGTAAATCTCTGGCTGAAGATATAACTAATAATCCATTATTGCAACATGACAATTCCCCTGAGATTAAATCAAGTCTAAATTCATTTGTTTTATTGGACTCTGACCCACCCGAAGTTTCTGATATACTCATGAGTCTTGATTCCAGAAGTGCTCCTGGTTGGGATGGTATACCAACATTGTTTCTGCAAAGGTGTAAAGATTTTGTGGCTCCACTAATTAGCCAACTAGCCAACCTGTGTTTTAAAATAGGGAAATTTCTAAGGGCTCTGAAACGTTCACTGGTCACACCGGTATTCAAGAATGGAGAGAGAGGCGATGTCAACAATTACCGTCCTATATCAAATTCACAATATGGCTTTAGACAAGGTTTATCTACACAATTTCCGATGATATTCCGATGATATCCCGGACGTCAGTCTGAGCGAGATTAGAATGGCTCTCCAGCACCTTAAAAACGGCAAGGCCCCAGGCGAGGATGGAATTACAGCGGAGCTTCTGAAAGCGGGTGGAAAACCGGTACTTGAAGTCCTTCAGAAGCTCTTTAATTCCGTCCTCCATGGTGGCATTACACCGGAGGCGTGGAGCAGAAGTGCGGTGGTCTTGTTCTTCAAGAAAGGCGACAACGCTCTCTTGAAGAACTACAGACCGATTTCCCTTCTGAGCCGCGTCTACGTGCTGTTTTCGAGAGTCATTACGAATCGTCTCGCGCGCAGACTTGACGACTTCCAGCCTCCCGAACAAGCCGGTTTCCGAAAAGGCTTTAGCACCATAGACCACATACATACCCTTCGGCAAATTGTACAGAAGTCCGAGGAGTACAATTTGCCACTATGTCTGGCGTATGTGGACTATGAGAAAGCCTTTGATTCCGTCGAAATTTGGACGGTGCTGCAGTCCCTTCAGCGATGCCAAGTTGACTGTCGGTATATCGAAGTGTTGAAGTGCTTGTACAGTAGGGCTACGATGGCTATCCGAGTACAGAACCAGAGTACGAAACCTATCCAATTGCAGAAAGGTGTAAGACAGGGTGACGTTATATCCCCGAAACTCTTTACCGCTGCATTGGAAGATGTTTTCAAGCTTCTGGACTGGAAAGGATACGGTATCAACATCAATGGCGAGTACATCACTCACCTTCGATTTGCCGACGATATAGTCCTTATGGCAGAATCGCTGGAGGACCTAAGCACTATGCTCAATGACCTCAATAGTGTTTCCCAACGGATAGGTCTTAAGATGAACATGGACAAAACAAAGATCATGTTTAATGTCCATGTCACACCTATGCCGGTAGTTGTTGGGAACACTAAGCTCGAAGTTGTTGACGAGTATGTTTACCTGGGACAAATAGTCCGACTAGGTAAGTCCAACTTCGACCGAGAGGTCAATCGACGGATTCAACTCGGTTGGGCAGCGTTCGGGAAATTACGGCACATCTTCTCGTCAGGTATACCTCAAAACTTGAAAACGAGACTGTACACCCAGTGCGTGTTGCCAGTGATGACATACGGAACTGAGACGTGGTCCTTCACTGCTGGCCGGATGAGGAAGCTCAAGGTCGCTCAGCGAGCTATGGAGAGGGCTATGCTCGGAGTTTCTCTGCGTGATAAACTCAGAAATGAGGATATCCGCAGTAGAACTAGAGTGACCGACATAGCCCAACGGATTAGTAAGCTGAAGTGGCAATGGGCCGGCCATATAGCTCGAAGAACCGACAACCGATGGGGAAGAAAGGTTCTCGAGTGGCAGCCTCGTACCGGCAGGCGAAGTGTAGGGCGTCCCCCCACTAGATGGAGTGACGACCTGGTAAGATATGCAGGAAGTCGATGGATGCAGGTGGCTCAGGACCGTGCTTTGTGGCATTCCTTGGGGGAGGCCTATGTTCAGCAGTGGACTTGTGAAGGGCTGTAATGATGATATCTACACAAGACGCAATATCTGATTTAACAAAGATGATTATAGAAAAGGTCGATCGTGTAGAAAAATGAATAGACACCGTCTCTGTCCCCAGACTTGTTCTTAAGCTACAGAGCATTGGAATAAGGAGCACGGCTCTTGCTCTCTTTAAAGACTACCTGCTTGAGAGAAAACAAATGGTTAAAATTGGCACTAGTGTAAGTCAAGAAGAATGTATATCCTATGGTGTCCCACAAGGATCTGTCCTCGGCCCAACTCTTTTCTTAATATATATTAATCAATTGTGTAACTTAAGAAACTGTGGAGGACAGATCTTCTCATACGCCGATGACACTGCGGTTGTTTTCTCCGGTAGTTCTTGGGAAATAGTTCAAAATGTCTCCGAAAAGGGCTTAGCAGTTATTGCTAACTGGCTGAGCATTAATCTACTAACCTTAAATGCCACAAAAACTAAATACATGTGCTTTTCTCTGGATCAGAGAACTCAACCGGATGATAAGTTTCGGCTCAAGGTTCATATCTGTGCGAGTCTCAATAACCATAGTTGTTTATGCCCGAGTATTGAAAAAGTTAGCTGCATTAAATACCTAGGTATTATGGTCGATCAAAGGCTCTCCTGGCATACTCAACTTGAAGCGATTATTGGTAGGATACGTAAGCTTATCTGGATCTTTAAAAATCTAAGGTATGTTATGTCTAGTACTTTATTAAGCAAAATTTACATTGTCCTTGCACAGTCCATACTTACATACTGTATTCCTGTGTGGGGTAGTGCAACTAAAACCAAATTTCTTCACTTAGAGAGAAGTCAAAGGTCACTCTTGAAGGTTATGTACTTTAAACCATATAGATATTCAACACATGAACTATATAAAATGTGTGGACTCTTATCGATTAGGAAATTATATATTTTGAAACTTCATCTTCACCTTCACCAAAAACTACCTTTTGACCCCAATAAAGTTAACGTCAATAAAAGACGTATGGAAAAAGTTGCACCATCTCGCGCAGTACGTACTGCCTTTGCTCGTCGTCAACTGACATCACGGTCTGCTTACTTATATAATACTTTAAATCGAAAACTAAATATATACCCTGAAAAGTTATATGAATGTAAAAGGATATTAACAAATTTCTTATCAGATTTAAGTTATGATGAAACAGAGAAACTCATAGATACAATTGTGTAAGTTCCATACATCATAAATTAGGCTTACACACTTACCCACACTTACACAACCTCTCTGCACAATGGCTTACCCTGATTCCAAGATTGGAGTCTTAAGGGTTAGTAGAGGAATACACACACACACACACGTCCACTTACATACTCTCACTCTCTCACACTCTCTCTCTCTCTCACACACACACACACACACACATACACGCGCGCGCGCGCGTGCACACACACACACACACACACACTAGTAAAGTTTATTTAGCTTAGCTTAACTTTATTTTTTGTAATAAACTTTTTCTTTATTAATTATGTAAGTTTTACTTTTAAACTTGTAACTTTTAAGTCTTAAAAACTGTAAAATGGGTTGAAGAGCAAGGCATCCCCAATACGAGTATGTAAATTACTCTCTGGGGCGTCTCAAAAACATGTATGATAAACTTTTGAGAAATAAAAGTATTTATTATTTATTATTATTATTATTATTAACTTAAAAAAATGTAAATTTTTCGAAAGTTGGCCTACTAAAGTACCTACTAATACGAGTACTAATAACTACTAACTAGTAAAGACGTTTTTACTTTGCAAAACTGTGTTAAAATAATTTCTTATTAGCTGGCTGACATTTTCTATAGAAATCCAATAATCCTTCTAAATATATTGGATTGGATAGTTGGAGAAAAAACTGGTATCGGATTACCTACCGAGCGTCTACTGAATTTGCTAAGGGAGTATCTTAGAGTATTTATAAACATAGCTTGCTTATAAATATGGGAGTATACATTAGGGACAGCAAATATAGGAAATTTACTGGACGCGGGAAGTAGTTGGGCAGGGCTCCCGATCGTGTGACTTCTTTAAAAAAAATCGAGTTCGATTGCCGGTGCTAGAGTTGGAGGATTTTTAAGGAGGTACTAATAATCTCGACCAGTGTTAGGTCAGAGGCTTAACGCTCGCAAATTTTACAGAAAATTTGGTGTCAATCAAACTACTTAGTAACTAATGGGTTGCACAAAAAATTGAATGAAAAAATAAAGGAGTTCAGGCAGTAACTGGACCGCTGGAAAATTGCTGATCCTGTATTTTTGTTTAAATAATGATTTGAATCTGATTTTGATAGGCATAGCTGGTGCGTTTCGTGTATTAAATTAAAAGCTTCTATATTGTAGGGGATCCCATTTGGAGTGCAAAATGCCCGCCTTTTATTCTTGTGCGTGAAGCACTCTCTGCTTTATTAAATTTAAATAGAATTGTTTACAATTTTAAATTTTTTATAAAGAATTATGATTTTGTATTGTCTGTAGTTCTTTTACTGATCAATATCGGCTTTCTTGAAGCATAGATGACGAGAATCACGCATCGAGTACTGATGTCACACAAATGAATATCTTAACATCACACAGCCTTGCCTCATCATAATTGCCATCATATTCACAATGCCTTGCATCACAATGCCTCAGCCACAGTCATCACTTACCAGGTGGTCTGTGTTTTTTCTTATAGAAGAGGGGGCAAACGAGCATGTGGCTCACCTGATGGAAAGTGACTACCGCCGCCCATGAATAACTGCAACACCAGGGGAGTTGCAGATGCGTTGCAGGCCTTTTAAAAAGGAGTAAGCTCTTTTCTTGAAGGTCCCTAAGTCGTATCGGTCCGGAAAAATCACAGGTGGTAATCGATTCCACAAGGAAAACTTCTTCTAAATCGCACAGTGATGGACCGCCAATCATTCAGATGATATGGATAGTATCGCGAGTTTTGTCGTGATGAACTTATTATAAGAACACGAGCTCACTTACGCATTTTATTCATTTTAAATCATTTGCCACCAGCTCATATAAGTATGTGTGCGTCCAGCAGTTAACTTTTATTTCAATTTTTCTGAATTTTTCTATAACAATTTTCATACAGTGTATATTTTTTAATTTATAAAGATTAAGATAATTTAGAGCGCTAACACGAGCAAATATGCAATAAGTAAGAGTAATTCAACGAACATCTTTTCATTCTGCTCCGTATGCAAGCAAGCGAGAACGACTGAGTTCAGAAAAAGTCTGACGCAAAAATCGGATGTGTGTCGAGTAAATACGATTAGATAGTCTGATCAGACAATCGGAAACAAAATCTGACGTGTATTCCCAGCCTTAAAGGGATTACCCGTATTTATATAAACGATCACCTTAATTATTCCAAAAATATTATGTTGAACAAAAGTAAAACTGTTGCAAAAGAAATAAACTATCAAAATGTATGGGTTAAGACATTTTTGGCGAAAATCGACACGTCACAAATCTACAATATAAAATCAGAATTGGACCTGTTGAGTTACGTTAATTTACAAATACTCCTTTGTTTCTTTATTATTCTTAATTATTTAGTGTCATTTAAAGATTTACATTTCAATAATAGCCAACCATAATTTGAAAACCGGTGTTATTCTTCTCCTTTTCAAAGTAATTTGCCTGCAGTTACAACTAATACCCGCCTGGTTAAATTGTAGTTTGCAAGTTCCTATTATCTTTACATCAGGGATCAATTTTCACACTGCTATTGTAAGTAAGCACGATCAGTTCTACATTATTTTATTTTCTAATAACCACTTACGCTATTGCCAAACTAATGCTTTCGGTTTTATTTTCATATATACTGGGTCGCCTTTGCTTTCTTAGTGCCGTAATCATTAGTTATAACCACGTTATTTAATTACTACCGTCTGTACCAGTGGTTTTAATTATATCACAGAATTAATTGTTCGTACTGTTAAACTCAACTATTCAATTTATTTCTTCTTATTTTTACAAGTAGTATTCTGCACTAAAACCCAAAATTTAGGTTATCGCTTAAATTTCAGATACCATTTACATATACAATGGTACATAAAAAAGTAATGATTTTCGTGTAGTTGTGTTGCTCCCATTTTATTTATATCACACAGTATCAATGCCTAAAACCTTATTTTCAAATATTACCCTACTTTTATATATTTTTGGAGTAACCAAAAAATACTTTTAGCTGGCACTATAAGCTCAAACTTTTGCTCAAAACTTTTATTGTTTTTTTATAATGAATATTTCAAATAATCATGATGATTTCCTTACACGCATACTACCAAAATGTAAGAGGGCTTATATCGAAAATTCAAGAGTTTTATCGTAATGTCGCGCTGAACAGCCATGATCTCATCTCAATAACTGAGACATGGTTATAAGACGGCAAATTTGATGTGGAATTATTCGATGATCGTTACTGTGTTTGGAGTCGCGACCGCGATCTCAAACGAATAAAACAAGCGCTAGGCGGTGGTGTGCTTATTGCGATAAGCAAGAACATCGCGGCGGATGGTAGACCTGAGTAGTGTTGTTCAGCTGAACACATCTGGTTTTCAGTAACGCTACTATGCCATTGCTCTAAGCGCCCTTTAAAACTTAAAATATGCACCGTTTATCATTGTAATGAAAATATGGGTGCTTCTTTCTTTGATCCAGTTATTACGTTCTGCAATACATTATAGTCAATTATATCAGCAATACTAATGACAAGTTTCTCATAATAGGCGATATCAATATGAGTTCTATTATCTGGTCTAATACTCATCCTGGTCTCGAACCTTGCAGAGCTAAAGGTGAACATGTGCAATATTTTATTGAAACATCAAATTTTTGTTACCTAGAACAATGTAGTCTAGCGCATAACACTTATAATTGTATACTTGACCTCGTTTTATCCAATTACTATGTAAAAGTCGAACATTGCTAAGACACTTTCATGCCTGAAGACCAACATCACAATGCTTTATCGATTTGTGTTAATTTTGTCGAACTTCATCCCCTTCCATACTCTAAACATGTCGTCGCATTTTCAAACAAATAAAACAAATGCGACTATGATTTAATAGATTTAGAGATATGTTCGGCTAACTGGAACGAAATTCTTACTAGTGGTAACATTGAAGATGCAGTTAATACTTTTTATAATATAATATATAATATTCGTGATAAATATTTTCCTAAAATAATACAATATTTGTCGTAAAATAAAAATAATGAGAAGTTTAAAGTGTATGGTAATTTAAATAATAAAAATACATTTATCATGTTAAGAGAAAGAGTAAAGAGAATATAAAAGTATCTTTATGGCAAGGACATAATTAATGCTGAAGATAGCGTAACAAACCATTTTAAAGTATATATAATAAACAAATAATATATTAAAAATAATAAATATAAAACATTAAACATTAATAAATAAATAAATAAATTAATTAATTAATTAAATGTTTTCATCCTATATCAGAAACAAAAAATATAATGTTTCATATCATTTATGTATGACCTTCTTCGGTATATCTGCTAATTCAAGAGAAAATATTATAATAATAATAATAATATCTTTGCTCAATATTCTCATTCTAACTTCCCTCAATCTATTAACTCAACAGTAAACTTAAATAATATAGCTTATATAACTGTTAATGATATATCATCAATTGAAATCATTTTTGTGAATTAAAAAGGCCGCTGAAATCACTTGATTTAAACAAATCAGCTGGTACTGACGGGCTTCCGGCTATTTTATTAACTAGGTTTGCCAAAACTATATCCAAACCTTTATCAATTATTTTCCCCATTCCACATTTATAACACAACTAATTCACATTAATAAACCCCATATATACACATTTATAACTCCTACACATAAAAAGGCCCCAAAAATCAAATTGAAAACTATCTTCGTATCTCAAAATTAAGTCTAATCACCTAAGTATTTGAAAGAATTCTATATAGTCAATTATATCCTGCAATCAAACAAACCTTTATACCACAACAGCATAGTTTTCTTCAGAAAAGATCAACTAACTACATCTTTCGTTTTACTTTTCACGGATTTTATTACTCACAACATGGATAAAGGAAATCAAATCGATGCTGTTTTCACGGAGTACAGCAAAAAATTCAATCGCATCGACCATTCTATACTGTTGCAAAAATTGTATTTTGCTGGTGTCAGGGGCGATCTATTTAAATGGTTTATATCTTATACTTCAAACAGACCACAAGCGGTAATTTTAAACGGATTTACATCTTGCTGAATGGGTGTCCCTTCTGGCATGCCTCAAGGTTCATTACTTGGCCCCCTGCTCTTTGGCATATTTATCAACGATATTGCTGAATGCTTTAAGAACTCTGAGGTTTTACTCTTCGCAGATTACATGAAAGATTTTAGATTAGTGAACAACTCTTCTCATGTTAATCTCCTACAAAACGATGTTGTTAATTTAGATAATTATTGTATCCGTAACAAATTCGATTCGAATGTTTCAAAGTGTAATTCTATATATTTCAGTCGGAAGCGTGATATACTACTACATTTATTAGATATGATAAAATAAGGGACCTCGGCATTACTATCGATACTAAACTTTAATTTGAACAGCATGTTGAAGATATCATTAATAAAGCATACAAAGCTCTAGGTTTTATTATTAGGTCTTGTAACAAATTCAGTTGAAATCAATGAACATATTGTTTTGTTCTCTGGTTAGTAGCCATCTCGAATATAAGTGTAAAGTATGGAATCCTCAATATAAAACATACGTTAATAAAATCGAAGTGATTGAAAAAAAAACATTCGATATTTATGCCCGAAATTTGGGATACCTAAATAAGGCTATGAATTGCAGTATTCTCGTTTTCATCGCCTTTCGCTGCAAACTAGCTGCTTTACAACTGACCTGGTCTTACAAAGTAATACTGCTCAGCATCGTTTAGCCTGCCCTGACTTATTAAAAAGATTACATATTTCAGTACCCCCTCGTTCTCTACGTTATAACAATTCCTTATGGTCAGTTCATACAGAGATGCGACGATGCCTGAAGAAGCCAGTGTGTTCGCACCGCGCAGCTCACTACCGCGAGACGCATCATGACATCTTGAGACGCATCGTGACGTCACTGGTCTTGCACACCGCTCTTGCACGCTCGCTTATCGACAAAGTACTACTGCGTCGTGATGTGTCACGCTACGCTGCGAAGCATCTCGAGACACAGCGCAGCGTAGTGCGATGCCGCAAGACATTTTCGAATTATCTCAATAAAATGTGTATTTTTTTGTATAGTAAATAAAATTATATTTCGTATCACGTCACGTCTCGATGATAACTGATCCTTACATGTATCTTTATGTAGATCAAATTACAGGTGAAACTCATTATTTTTTTTTATAGGAGAGGGGGCAAACGAGCATGCGGCTCACCTAATGGTAAGTGACTACCGCCGCCCATGAACAACCGCAACACCAGGGGAATTGCAGATGCGTTGCCGGCCTTTTAAAAAGGAGTAGGCTCTTTTCTTGAAGGTCCCTAAGTCGTATCGGTCCGGAAAAATCGCTGGTGGTAAACTATTCCACAAGGAAGTTGTGCGAGGAAGAAAACATCTTCCAAATCGCACAGTGGTGGACCGCCAATCATCCAGATGGTATGGATGGTATCGGGAGTTCTGCCGCGATGTGCGTTCGTGAAATTTGGCGGCTGGGATTAATCCGAACAATTCCTCAGAGCACGCCCCGTGGTAGATGCGAAAGAAAATGCAAAGGGATGCAACATCTCTTCGCAGTGCCAATGAATCGAGCCGATCGGAAAGAACTCGGTCATCGAAGATTCGAGCCGCTCTGCGCTGGATGCGGTCAAGTGGAAGAAGCTGGCACTGGGGAGCCCCAGCCCAGAGATGGGAACAGTATTCCATGTGAGGCCGAACCTGCGCCTTGTAAAGTTGCAGGCGTTGAGCCGGCATGAAATACTGTCCCGCTCTACTGAGCACGCCAAGCTTTTTAAAGGCCAATTTGGCCTTCTCTTCCAAGTGACCACGAAACTGCACGCTACTCGATATGTCGACGCCGAGGATTCCGATACTGGCTGAGGCAACAAGGGGAGTACCTTGAAACTGAGGAGATACGACAAAGGGGTTCTTTTTAGCGGTAAACGCGCAAACTTGTGTCTTCTGAGGATTAAACTGGACTAGATTTAGTCGCCCCCAATCCGAGACTTTGTCCAGCAAAGACTCGACTTCAGACACAAGTTTGTTCCGGTACTCAGTGACGTTTTCCCGAGAAATATTGGCACGGCCGGTGTATAGAGCATCACCAGTGCTGTCATCCGCATAGCAATGAATGCTACCGGCTTGCAACATATCATTGATATGCAGAAGAAACAGCGTTGGTGATAGCACGCAGCCTTGTGGAACACCAGCGTTAATAGGCTTGTAGTCGGAGCATGCACCGTCTACAACGACCTTGATGCTCCGATCTGCAAGAAAGCTGGTGATCCAATTGCATAATTTCTCGGGAAGCCCATAGGAAGGGAGCTTCGAAAGAAGCGCTTTGTGCCAAACCCGATCGAAGGCCTTCGCAATGTCCAGACTAACGGCCAACGCCTCCCCCTTGGACTCTACTGCCTCCGCCCATCTATGGGTCAGGTAGACCAGAAGATCACCAGCTGATCGACCCCGACGAAAACCGTATTGGCGGTCACTAATCAGCTGGTGATCCTCAAGGTACCGAATGAGCTGGCAGTTAATAATGGATTCCATTATTTTGGAGAACACGGGGGTGAAGGCGATAGGCCTGTAGTTGGACGGGTCTGAGCGGTCGCCTTTTTTAGGGATCGGGTGGACAAAAGCTGTCTTCCATGATTTCGGGACTACGCCTAGGGAGTAGGAGTACCGGAAAAGACGCGTTAGAACCGGTGTCAACTCCGGAGCACACGTCCTCAGCACAATTGGGGGGATTCCGTCAGGCCCACTCGACTTGTGGATGTCAAGGGAGAGGAGTGCTCTGCGAACCGAGCGCTGTGAGAACCGCACATCCGGCATGGAGCACTCACACCGCGGGATGGTCGGCGGTGTGTTCCCCCCATCATCAACAGTCGAGTTGGACGCAAAAAGGGAGCCTAAAAGGTCGGCCTTCTCTTTTGCGTCGTGGGCCAGTGAGTCGTCCTCCCTGTGCAGAGATGGTAGTGATGGCTTACAGAAATTCCCTTGGACAGCCTTGGCGAGAGACCAGAATGCACGGGTTCCCGAAGGAAGGCGAACTAGTTTCTCGCCAATTCTGCCTATGTGCTCTGACTTTGCCTTGGCAATAACTCTTTGGAAGGACCTGGAGGCGAAGTTATACTTCTTTTTGAGTGTGCTGGTGTTTACATCCCGAGTCACCGAAGCCGCAGCCCAGGCTTGATAACACTCCTGCTTACTGCGTAATGCAGTCTTACAGGAGCGACCAAACCAAGGCTGAGATCTGCCTCCGATGGGTACCACAGATGATGGAACAAATGGTTCCATTCCCTGTAGCACCACATCAGTGACAGAGTCAGCAACAGCGCTGGGATCATCCGGCGAGAAGCAAACCCGCCCCCATGGGTACGAAGCAAAGAAAGACCGCATTCCGTCCCAATCCGCCGACCTGTAATGCCAAACACGGCGGCAACCTGCAGAACGCAAAAAAAATTAAAAATTGTAAACAATTCTATTTAAATTTAATAAACTAATAAAGCAGAGAGTACTTTACGTACAGGCTGACGGGGATAGAGCTCCCCGAGAATAAAAGGCGGGCATTTTGCACTCCAAATGGGATCCCCTACAATATAGAAGCTTTTTATTTAATACACGAAATTGCACCAGCTATGCGTATCAAAATCAGATTCAAATCATTATTTAAACAATAATACAGGAGCAGCAATTCGCCAGCGGTCCTGTTAATGCCTGAACTCCTTTATTTGTTCATTCAATTTTTTGTGCAACCCATTAGTTTCTAAGTAGTTTGATTGACACCAAATTTCTCCGCTAAGTCCAAGTTACTAAGTAATATTCAAAGCATAAATCTACAGGCGACATCAGAATTCCACATCACAAAGACTTCATTAATTGCTAAAAGTTTGGGCTCGACAAGATCTCCATTACCTAATACTGTTGTATTCCAAAAACTTTTAGTACTTAGGAAGGAATTTCTTTATCACCTAATAAAATATATACATTTAAAAAATAAATATAGACGTAATTAATAGTTTCGGATGTGAATAAAAAGATCATTGTAATAAAACCACAAAAATCCTTTATTGAAGCAAGTACACTGAAATTAGACACATACTCGTATATTTTAGCACCATGGGTCGTTGCTTACGGTATGTACCACCGGGCTGGAGTATACTTGAGGGACGGCTGCGGTGTATGTTGTTGGGTACGAGACGTAATTCACAGGCTGTGTGCGGTATGCGTTGTATACTACAGGAGATGATACTGCACGGTACACGGGCGAAGAGACCTGGAAAAAAGAAAACAATATGATAACATTGTAAGAACTTGTCGCGTCATATTTGTTCAGACAAATGCAACAAATGAAATTTGATGTAATTGTTTATTTCATCTCACTCGAAATTGGCACAAAATATTATTATTTATAATTTATCCTTATTCCACTTGTATGTTAGGGTTACATCGTTTAATCCCTCAATATCCGCATCCGCAACATGGACGTAATGTGTTTGTTAAAAACACATTACATCCATGTTGTCCAAAAACTGTTATTGTGCGTCGTAATCAATAGTAATACGTATGAGTAACCTTTTTAATTAAATCCCTTTTTATATAATAAGTGTGACAAACGAGCAAACAGACCACCAGATGTAAGTGGATGCTGCAGCCCATAGACATCTATATGTATCATGGATTAAACACCAAAATACAGATGCATCACCCCTGAGGATTAAGGTGATTGCTTCGTGATGGCATTGTTCTAGTGAAAAGGGCCTAATACTGCCGTAAACCACTGCTAACACAAGCGTTTTAAGCTCAGCTGGAGTAGTTTACGAGAATGCTAATAATGTTTTAAGACCGGCTACGCACCAGCAATGCCCCCGTGTTGCAGTTGTTTATGGGCGGCGGTCGACACTTACCATCAAGTGAGTAGCTTGATCGTTTGCCACTCTTCTATAAAAAATTGTTGCTAGCATAGCTAGTACTTCAAGAAAAAAACTTAATGTACCACATATTGTTCATTTGTTGTGTAGACAGCGGGAGATACAAGGCCGAAGCTCCTCTTGTCGCGTCCTACCACAGCGGCGCTGGCGACAGCGAGCACTGCGAAAATAGCCTGGAAAAAGAAATCCAATCAATCAATAAATATTAATGACATTCACACGTTGTAATAATGTCACCCAGACCGAATTTCGGTCACGGCAGCCAGGCTCAACGGAGACCAGCTATCCGCGCAGCACTGGGTTATAGTGCCCGAGTGAGTACGTAAGCACGGGAGCACCGTCTGTTCCCTAATTCTGATAATATAATGGAACGGTTACCCGACATGACCGGAGAGAGATTAAGCGGCTGTTAATGAGAATTTCTTGACAGGAAAACTAAATAACTGATTTTGACCTGACCCGGGATTTGATCAATAAGAACACGAGAATTATCAATTTCGAACTATTTGTATAGTTTGAGAATTTAAGTACAGGCTATAGAAAGTTTATTTTTTAAATTTTTTTTTATATTTCTCCACGGATTCCTTAAACAAGGAATTACCTCTACACTACTTGAGACAATAGTCCCTGGATGACCATTCATTGCCGAGAAAAAAAAAATTCTAAGGGATTACACATGTCTAGATAAATTTGAAAAGTAAACATTGACTGAAAACAAAATTCCATACAAATCATTAAGGATGTTTCCGAGAAACCAATTTCAGAAATAAATTCAAACAAAAATTGCATATTATGTAGTGTAGCCCACTCCCCTCCTCCCCTCAACCCTCAAAAAATTGAGTGATGATCTGGAACATTATGGATGCAGGTGGCTCAGGGCCGTGCTATGTGGCATTCCTTGGGGGTGGCCTATGTTCAGTGTACTTGTAAAGTGCTGTAATGATGATGAGGAAATTCTACAAACTGATGTTGGGCAGCAACAATTCCAGTGCTATGTTCTTGGTCCAATTACCCAGCGTTGTAGTAAAGAAAGAAATATAGTGCAGTTCTCCAGTCCACAGTGGATATAAAGTTTTTTTAATAGAATATGGGTGACAAAAGAGCACACCGTGCACCAAGCGAATAAGTGAATGCTGTAGCCCGTAGACCACCACACGAACACAGCAGTATTAAGCTGCTATTTTACTCTGGTATTCTGCGAGAGTGTGGGCCTTCCCCGTTTGAGCCGACCTATTCGTGTTGCAACCATAACATAGCTGCAGCGTGGCTCCACCACGTATATAAGTCATACACTTGTATAAGTTGACTAAATCGACTACATTATCGCCTAATAAATTAAAATATCTACTCACCAGAAACTTCATTTTGTTACAAATGTGGGAGGCTGTCACTGACTGAGTATCAGAACAAATTTGATACAAATAAACCATTTTATTGCCTTATATAAGAAAATGAAATAGAAATAATAATAATGTATAAAGATTTATATCTATGAGTAAGCACATGCAAAACTGGAGCCAATATATTTACGTTTACGTTTAGGGTTCCGCAAACCATCTATTAATAATAAAGAGTTTTAATCAATTGTATACAATTCATTCTTTCAAACATGTTATTACACTTAAATACTCAAATTGTAATACTATACTGTATTACATATAATAATAACACATATCTTAGAACACTCTATTCCATTTGATGAAAAAAAACAGCGGCTGCTCTGAACTTCTCTAACGATCTAGGTACATCTCTAAGTATTTTAATTTTATTTAAATAATGTTATTTTCGTAACAAAAACCTCTCCCATAGATTGTTTCATTGGAAGATATTTACCAAATTTGCCACGCTTGGCAAACGGGTTGGCCTAACCACAGTTTTTCTTTTTTTTTAATTTTAGAAAACCAGTGCTTCCAAGGCCCTTTGTTTATTTATTGAATATTTTCGTTACTGTACCATCGATTTAAAATAAGAAACCACTTCGATTCATTTTTATTACTATTTGTACTATGTTTTATAAAAAAAATTTCTTTGCAGTCAAAACAAAAAAAATCAAAACAAGGAAAAGAGAAAACCAAAAATCAGGTCCTATTAGGCGTCTTCAAAAAAAAACAAAAGGCTCTCAATTCAATTGTACTCGTATGTCCGTTATTCGTATATATGTTACGCGATATCTCCGTCCATTGTGAGCCGATTATAATGACACTTATTTTATAAAATAAAAGTGCTAAACCAGTGCATAGTCCACCTGATGGTAAGTGGAAGCTGTGGCCCATACATATCTACGTCTGTCCTCAATTAAGGATCAAAATGCAGATGCGTTGTCACCCCTGAGGTCTAAGATGGAATGCCTCGTTTCCAGTAAAAAGGGTCACCGGTTTTCTACACTCACCATACGAAACACACAGCATTAAGTTTCTATTTTACGCTGGTATTCTGTGAAAGCGTGGTTCTTGCCCGGTCGAGCCGATAAACGCACGAATACATGACGCGTATAAAATTCTACGGAACCTGTTACAATTTGTCGTATACTTTTAGTCGCATCCTTGAGAGGTTGAATAGTCCACATGTACGACGACCGGTTGAATAAACCAGAACTTGAATTAATATTACTAATTTTATGCTTAATCATAATGATGTGTATCAAAATTATATTCTAATTTTATGAGAAAGCTCTTAATTTTTTAAGTATGCTTAAAGGTTAAAACTGTAATTAAAAAAAAATTATTACGTTAAAAATTTTACAAAAAAAAACATGTGTGCAGTTCACACGCGGTAGAAGTGAAACTTTCAAATGCATTGAAATATAAAATAAAAAAAATTTCACGGCAAATGATTTATTCAATATAATCATTTTAACCACAAGTGAGGCATAAAATATAAGATAAAAGTTTCATTTTATAGCAAATAAATGTTACAATCCTTAGTTTTAGACTTAATTTTAGTGTAATAAATCAACAGAATATTCTCTTTCTAGGAAAATTACTAGGGAAAGTCACCATAACGAACAAAAATTGACTCTCAAAGTGGTACATAAGATGGACGCTAGATGGCATAAACACGAATAATCTAATTTTGATCGGTAAGCTATGGAATCATTTATTGTTATGAATAATTGTATATGATATTTTATTCAATATGGTTAATTGTTTTTTAATAAACTGGTTAATTATTTTAACTGTTTATTTTCACATTTAAAATGTATATTAACCATATTTAAAGTATTGCACAAAGACGAGACCGAAATAATAGTAAACACTATTATTTAAAAAAACACTACCAGCACTGTAAACATTAATAAAATTCGCTTTAACCACTATTTGTAAGCTTAAAAGTAATCCAATGGCGGATTTGAACCCACTACCTTTTGATTTCGCGCTCTACACTCTGCCAGTAGGCTGCTGTCGCTGATTGTACTCTATCTCATTCTCACGCAGGCTAAATCCTATTGATATAGTATACGTTTGTCTCTTTTAGTGTCGCTTTTTCGTTTCATCCAATTTCAAATCACAACGATGCTAAAGAAGTTTTCACTTAAAAAAAAAGTGTCACTTTCACAACTAAGACGAATGTAACGACACCCCATATGTTAAAATCAATCAAGCCATATAGGATACGTGCCAAAGAAATAGACATACATACGGGCCAAAAAAAATAGATTTTTTGGCCTGTACCGGGATTTGACCTCAGGACCTCATGGTCAGCAGTCGCGTTTACAACCACGAGACCAAGTCGAAGTAAAAGGTAGATAAAGAAGGTTGTCTAAAACTATGTCGAAAACTCACCCAACTCTTAACCCTAGAAGCCTTATCTACCTAGGCGTGTACGCCTACGAGGCGTACACGCATTCGGAAATTGTTTATCTTTTTCTAACGGGCGAAGTTAGTGGTTCGTCCGGCTTAGCCAACTCAGTGACCGCCGGGAGTTTGCCTATGGTACCTATGTCGCTAAGGTAAGTCCCGCCAATTTCGACATATTGACATGTAGTACGCCTTCGAAGCGTATGTTTGGGCTTTGTGTAACTTTTTAACTTTGATTGTGAGATTATGCGATTGCTGTTTTTTTGTATTTTTGTGGTTATATTGGCGTTGTTTCAGACAAAATATATCACGATCAAAGCGGCTAAACTTCAACAACCGTAAAAGTTGACTATAGTTGGCAGTATTTGATCAAACAAGCGGGAAATCCCAGAACAATGTAAGAACTCGAGATCTCGTCCTGTTGGTAGTTTTATGTTTTGCTTCGATGGCCCCTTGACGCTTGTATCTTATAAACCAAAGCCTGCAAAGATGATGTATCTCTTATCATCTTGTGATGAAAATCCGTTGATTAATGATTCAAGTAGCAAGCCAGACACGATTCATTACTACAACCAGTCCAAACGAGGAGTAGATTTCTTTGATCAAATGTGCTCTTCAATGTCGTGCAGTCGCAAAACCAATAGATGGCCAATGGCTGTATTCTACGGCATCTTGAACATGACGTTTGTCAACTCTGTTGTTATTTACGGCCACAATATGATCAAGAACAATAAAATACCCCTAAATAGGAGAGAATTCATGAAGCAGCTCAGCACAGATTTGGTCAAGCCTTGGATGGAGATGTGACTTGAAGCGCCGACTTTGAAAAGATGTGTTACGAGAAAACATTAGCCAAATTCTAGTAAAATCTACTGATTTAAGTAATGAAGTTGAGAAGGGAGAACCAGAGCCCAAAAAACGTAAATGCTGCGTTTTTTGCTCTTACAAAAAAAATGTCTAAATTAGTGTGTTTTAGGTGCAAAAAGTCAGTATGTTGCGAGCACAAAGTTGATGTGTGTGTAGATGCTCGAAGCTTTAAGATACTCTTTGAAAGTCTGATTTAATTTAATAATTGTGCTAAGAAAAAGTTATTAATAGTAAAAAACATAGAAGATAGTAAAAAAAATAATGTTACCGTTGATTAATGAAAAGTTACTTTTTTTGTTCGATTATAGGCAAATTGTTTTATTTTGTTGTAATGTCTGTGATTAGAGGCTTCACTCATGAATCTGTTTTATTACTAGAATAAATCCCTATCTTCCAGATTCTTAAAAAAATTCACAAATAATTAGTATATTTTAGCCCCCAAATGGTATATGCACGCCTATGAGGCGTATGTTAAGGCTTTATGTATCTCTAAGACAGATTAGACTTCTAGGGTTAATTTCATCAACATTTAAACAGGCACTCGCAAATTAACTTTACAAAGGAGAACCAATTGGAAACAAACTTTTGTCACTTCTTATACAGGGTTAGTTTTCAAAAAGTAGCCAAATTTTAAACTTAAGTTCAAATATTTAAATAATAATATATCGGTAAACAGTTTTTGAAAATACGAGTAAATAAAGCTTCTAATTTTATTTGAAATTATCCCAAATTGAATGTGATTTATGGAAAACAACGTTTTTGTCTACGGATCGACCCTTACAAATGTTATACGTGCGCAAGAAAATCAGATAAAATAATGCATTCGCATTTTGAATTTAAAAGATAAAAATATACCTATAACCAGAATAAGTATCTATATAAAAATATAGATACTTATTCTGAACCTTCTCTCCAAATTTGGCCGGTTATTGCAAAATAACCCTGTATAGACGATATATGATACTAGTAATAAGGGAAGATTCTAGAAGCTCTAGTATTATTCTCAAACGAGATTTTACGTTCGAGCGACCGGCCATAAAATTATTCTTATTTCTTAGTTTTAGTTTTTTTTATTGTTCTTATTACTGTGTATCTCGTGTTAGAATGTTACTCAACTTATATAAAATATTTAAAAATAGAATGAACACACAAAACTTAACCGACGTTAATTCTAAATGAGAAACCAAAGAGTTGCTGTTTGAGCCTATAATAAATAAAATTTAATAAAATAGTAATGTCTGTGGAATTACTTAGTAAACATGTGGCAATTGATGCATTCGTATCATAGCGCTATTGCACTAAGACATGGAGTTGAGTATGCTTGCTGCACTTAAAAGTACTACCAAACACACTCACCCTAATCCTTTTTGCATGTAGTAGAGCCATGCTGCAGCTATATTAATAGTATAGCTGCAGCGAATGGGTCGGCTCGACCGGGGAAGAACCACGCTCTCACAGAATACCAGCGTAAATAGCGGCTTAATACTGTTGTGTTTCGTATGGTGAGCGTAGAGAACCGGTGAACCATTTTACTGGAAAAGAGGCATTCTATCTTAGTCTTTACGGCTGACAATACATCTGCATTTTAATTCGCAAACGAAGATAGATGTAGATGTCTATGGGTCACAGCAACCACTTACCATCAGGTGGCTGTGTGCTCGTTTGTCACCCTTATTCTACAAAAAAAATATCCGAAAGATAGCCGACGTATCATAACGCTATGCGCTAAGACGCCGCCCACAAACGGTAGGGGTGTGTGATGTCCACGGGCAAGTCGTATTGCTACAACAAACCTGCTTACCATCGGCACTAAGATGACATACGTCATTATAGTAGATATCTCTAAACTAAACGGAAAGGCGCAAGCAATAACCGTAGGAATCACACCCGATCCTATGAACTATTTAGTTCTTTATAATAAAAAAAAAGATTTATAAAAATGTAATCTTTATAATAAATAAAATATAAACGCTCATAAACAAATACGAAGAAAATCGCGCTATTACTTCGTCCTATAATCATCAGATGTTAAATTATTACACGTTACCTAATGGTAACGTGTAATAATTTACACGCGAACGCTAATAATTTAGTCAAATATTGATTTATTTTCTACTTCGGTTTCCGCATTACGTCAATTAAAAATTAATGATTTAGCTTGTTGGTACATTTGGCACTGAGAAAACTGGCCAACCTATTTATGGACAGTTGTTTGCAAACTTTGAAAGTTGAAGAATGTGGGTAGAGAATGGGTGAGTTAACTGTCAAATGCCTTTTGTACGCCAATGATCAAGCCATATTTGCATCGTTGGCGGCCGAGTTGCAAATGATGGTTAATTTAATGAACTGGTCATTGAAAGAAAGGGGGTATGAAAGTGAACGCAAGTAAGACGAAAGTGATGGTTTTTGAGAGAAGAAAGTAAAACATGTGAAATAAGAATAGAAGGGGAGTTAATTGAGCAAGTGGATGAGTTTGTATATTTGGGATGTTTATTTAGCAGGGATGGTAGATAGCCCAGATAGATATAGAACGACGAGTGAACGCAGGAAATAGAGTTAATGGGGCTCTACACGCTATTATGAAGAGTCAGAATGTGTCAAAGAAGGCACGTATGGCAATTCATAATGGTGTGTTAGTCCCTACTTTAATGTATGGTAGTGAAAGTTGGGTATGGCAGAAGAAGCATGAGAGTAGAATAAATGCTGTAGAAATGCGTTCCTTAAGGAGTATGCTAGGTCTGAATCTGAATGACAGGGTGAGAAATAGTGTGATAAGAGAAAAGTGTGGTTTGCAAGATGACGTTGTGACAAGGATTAAGAAAGGAATGCTTCGGTGGTTTGGTCATGTAGAAAGAATGAACGAGGAAAGAGTGACAAAGCAAATTTATGTTGCAGAAGTGAACGGCAGAATAAAGGCTGTAGAAATGCGGTCATTACGGAGTATGCTAGGGCTGAATCTGAATGACAGAGAGGTGTGTCAGTATCGCGCCAGATGGAAGTCCGTAGTCTCTGCCTACCCCTCTGGGTAACAGGCGTGAGTGTTTGTTTGTATTTGTAAAACTGACCAATGATATTTATAACATGTTCGGAATATCTTTGACGGATAAAAAAATCCTATCCTAAATAAGAAGAATTTTATTGTTTTATTAGCGAACATGCTAAGATATTGCAGCGTACTGCATCTACCAACAATCATGTTAATATAATAACGTGCGCACGATCTCTGCGTGTAAATAGATAACGACTTCTCCTCATCCTACCAGTATCCGCACTCAAGCATTTATTGTACTTTATACGTGGTAAAGCCATGCTGCAGCTATATCAGTAGGTATAGTTGTAGCATGAATTGGTTGGATCATTGTTTTATCCTTTCTGCTACGTATCAAAATCAGATTCAAATCATTATTTAAACAATAATACAGGAGAAGCAATTCGCCAGCAGTCCACTTACTGCCTGAACTCCTTTATTTGTTCAAAAATAAAAATAATAATATAAAATAATAAAATATTTATTTTTATAAAACATGGTACATTTTTAGGTCTAATACATTTTTAGGTCTACCGATAATCGGTAAAACATGCATGTTTTACCGATTTATCGGTATGCAAATATTAAGTCGGCATGCAATTGAATAATTAAAATTATAAAATTACAATAACGTTTCAAACATCAAAATTTAATAAAACAGTATAGTGTCAATAAATTTATGATGTCAAAAGAGAAAAAAATAAAAATATATACAGGCATGATCACCAGATGGAAGTTAGCGTAGAACATTCTTTTTTTTAACTAAACTGTGTGGCAATTAATTGCTCCATAAATGCTCCAGCAGAATCCGAAATTGCTCCACCTCTATTGCTATTAGTTATTTTATAATTAATTTTTAAAAAAATTAAGTGTCAAAAATTTAATTTTCCTATAAAGTATAAAATATCTACTTTTTTAAATTAAACTGTATGCCAATTAATTGCTCCTTAAATGCTCCAGCAGAATCCGAAATTGCTCCACCTCTATTGTAATTAGTTAATTTATAATTAATTTAAAAAAAAATTAAGTATCGACAATTCAATTTTGCTATAAAACATAAAATATCTACGTTTTAAAATTAAACTGTATGCCAATTATTTGCTCCTTAAATGTTCCAGCAGAATCTGAATTTGCTCCACCTCTATTGCTATTAGTTAATTTATAAATAATTTTTAAAAAATTTAAGTATCGAAAATTTAATTTTGCTATAAAACAGAAAATATATAGTTTTTAAAAATAAACTGTATGCCAATTATTTGCTCCTTAAATGCTCCAGCTGAATCCGAAATTGCTATACCTCTATTGCTAATAGTTAATTTATAATTAATTTTTAAAAAAATAACCAGAAGGAAGTTAGCGTAGAACATTATTTTTTTTAATTAAATTGTATACCAATTAATTGCTCCTTAAATGCTCCAACAGAATCCGAAATTGCTCCACCTCTATTGTTATTAATTAATTTATAATTAATTTTTAAAAAAATAACCAGAAGGAAGTTAGCGTAGAACATTATTTTTTTAAATTAAATTGTATACCAATTAATTGCTCCTTAAATGCTCCAGCAGAATCCGAAATTGCTCCACCTCTATTGTTATTAGTTATTTTATAATTAATTTAAAAAAAAATTAAGTATCAAAAATTTAATTTTGCTATAAAGTATAAAATATCTACTTTTTTAAATTAAACTGTATGCCAATTAATTGCTCCTTAAATGCTCCAGCAGAATCCGAAATTGCTCCACCTCTATTGTAATTAGTTAATTTATAATTAATTTAAAAACATTTAAGTATCGACAATTCAACTTTGCTATAAAACATAAAATATCTACGTTTTAAAATAAAACTGTATGCCAATTATTTGCTCCTTAAATGTTCCAGCAGAATCCGAATTTGCTCCACCTCTATTGCTATTAGTTAATTTATAAATAATTTTTAAAAAATTTAAGTATCGAAAATTTAATTTTGCTATAAAACAGAAAATATTTAGTTTTAAAAATAAACTGTATGCCAATTATTTGCTCTTTAAATGCTCCAGCTGAATCCGAAATTGCTATACCTCTATTGCTATTAGTTAATTTATAATTAATTTTTTAAAAATAACCAGAAGGAAGTTAGCGTAGAACATTATTTTTTTAAATTAAATTGTATACCAATTAATTGCTCCTTAAATGCTCCAGCAGAATCCGAAATTGCTCCACCTCTATTGTTATTAATTAATTTATAATTAATTTTTAAAAAAATAACCAGAAGGAAGTTAGCGTAGAACATTATTTTTTTAAATTAAATTGTATACCAATTAATTGCTCCTTAAATGCTCCAGCAGAATCCGAAATCGCTCCACCTCTATTGTTATTAGTTATTTTATAATTAATTTTTAAAAAAATTAAGTATCAAAAATTTAATTTTGCTATAAAGTATAAAATATCTACTTTTTTAAATTAAACTGTATGCCAATTAATTGCTCCTTAAATGCTCCAGCAGAATCCGAAATTGCTCCACCTCTATTGTAATTAGTTAATTTATAATTAATTTAAAAACATTTAAGTATCGACAATTCAATTTTGCTATAAAACATAAAATATCTACGTTTTAAAATTAAACTGTATGCCAATTATTTGCTCCTTAAATGTTCCAGCAGAATCCGAATTTGCTCCACCTCTATTGCTATTAGTTAATTTATAAATAATTTTGAGAAAGAGTGATCCCATTTGAGTAATAGCGCCATCATCAATAGAATGTAGTAACATTCTATAGTAAAAGTCATTTTATCGAATAAAAATTCAAAACACTCAAAACACTCAAAAGTGGTACGTATAATAGATGCTAAATGGCATAAACCCAAAAAATAATATTGATGGGTGAGTTTTGAAATTATGGATTCTTAGGAATGGATTAGACAACCATCTTAATAATTTTTTTGTGTTAATGCCATCTAGCGTCTTTTCTACGTACCACCATGAGAGTTAACCAATTTTGATTTGATAAAATGACTACTTATAGAAAAAAAGAAATAGATGGTGCTATTAAAAAAATACGTATATAATAAATAGTAATTACCTAATTAACAAACAAAACAGATATGTCTCTTCTTAATATCGAAGAAGATGATGCACTGTGACACATCTGTATATAATTTTATGTAAATAATGTAGGCCATACAAATAATTGTTCCGGGTCTGGATGTTTGTCCTTGTGAAATTTATGTTTGTAAACTGCCTCCACGACACAGGAGAAAATCCTAGTGTGGGGGTAACGTTTTTTTACAATTGAAATTAAAAGATTGAACCCTTATACTTCTTGTTGATTTTTGTATTACCTTTACTAAAGTTACCCTTATGAATAAATAAATATAATTACGTATGTAGAAATAAAATTGATTTTCATCCTCATCAATCATTGGGGCGAGGATAATGTCTGCCAGCATAAGTAATAAGCAGGCTAAGTTACAAGGTGCTCAGTTCAAAAATTTGTAGGTAGGTATGTTACTTTTCAATACGTGACACGTAAAAATTAACAATAATCAAAAACACATCTACGAAACATCCTTTTTATTTATTTATTCTTTCTTGCACCAAATATTTGTACAAAAGGCGAGCTATCTATTTATTTACCTATAGTGAATAGGTATCTCTTAAACTCACAATTTTCAATGCTTCATTTTTAATATATAATTAATTATAAAATTTCATAATTAGATAATATATGAAAATACATAATTCTAATATAATGCAACAAATATACCGAATAAAAAAATTAAAATACATTTATCGTTGTACGCTGTGTGTATTTCCATAAATTAGTTTATTGATGTTGAAAAAATAATACTACGTTCTTACCTACAATAGGGCAATATATTGAAACGAGCGGCGCGCCGCCGGCAAAATGCTCAAGGTCGTTCGCATGGAGTAGCCCCTTAAGAAATAGTCCCGTACACTTACTTAGCCGTCATGTTGCCTATTCGTTTATTCGAATTTCCATCTTAGCTTTATATTTATATATTTTTATTAATTTTCTCAGTGTTAAATTTAAAAAAAAAGTATAAATTATATTAATACTTATATATATTATGTAAGTTATTTATATGTATCTATACTTAATATAATAAAGCGGAAGAGTTTTTTGTTTCTTTGTTTGTTTAAACGCGCTAATCTCTGGAACTACCAGTCCGATTTGAAAATTTATTTTTGTATATTATAGCCAGATTCATGTGGAATAGTATAGGCTATCTAACATTAAGCTATATCACTCAGCTAGCCTAAAATATGGATATTTGTTAAGCAAGTCAGAAGAAAACGCACTCTCGAAATGATTTATCCGCGTACGCTGGTGTTATCGTTAGGGATACGTAAATAAAATGTTCTAGAAAAATATAGATCTGTACTCCGTCTAAAAAATAGTCCGCAATACCATATGTCTATTTCTTATACATAAGCCATAATTAGGTGTTTTATGACAAAAAATATGGAAAATTAATAAAGTGATTTATGAGCGTTATTATTAGGCATGGCCTATTTATCCTTACGAACGAAAGTTACTTCATCATCAAGACAATTTTATGAAGATAAGCCTTGTTCTTTATACCATGCTATTTGGACTCATAGTTTAAGAGATAATGTAAAATTAAAATAATTCAATACATGGCTGGGCGCGCGAACGGCACATAAACCTTAGCCGCCCGGTGAAAACTGCGAGAACTGATCAACCGGGAGGGGGAGGGAATGTGGATAAAACTTAACTGCGCTCTACATCATACATAATATGCCGAAAGATAAAAATGCTCCATTTAATTATGCCAAATTTTCCATCCATTGCTATCAAATAAAATATTTAATTGCAATTATAAAATGCTTGAACTAGGTCATGTCGCGCACCTCCAACATGTGATGACGCGGATGAAACCGCGGGGCACAGCTAGTTACTTATATAAATATATTACAAAAGCGTTACAAAAAACAGTGTGTATCGTGAAGACACACGACAGAAGTGAAACTTTTGTATTACAGGGAAACATTTCAATTATTCATCAATGACTTTTGAATAACATAGATGGTGTGTATCATTCATTTATTTTCATAAAATTATATACAGATGTGTCATAGTGCATCATCTTCTTCGATATTAAGAAGAGACATATCTGTTTTGTTTGTTAATTAGGTAATTACTATTTATTATATACGTATTTTTTTAATAGCACCATCTATTTCTTTTTTTCTATAAGTAGTCATTTTATCAAATCAAAATTGGTTAACTCTCATTGTGGTACGTAGAAAAGACGCTAGATGGCACTAACACAAAAAAATTATTAAGATGGTTGTCTACTCCATTCCTAAGAATCCATAATTTCAAAACTCACCCATCAATATTATTTTTTGTGTTTATGCCATTTAGCATCTATTATACGTACCACTTTTGAGTGTTTTGAATTTTTATTTGCTCCTTAAATGCTCCAGCAGAATCCGAATTTGCTCCACCTCTATTGCTATTAGTTAATTTATAAATAATTTTTAAAAAATTTAAGTATTGAAAATTTAATTTTGCTATAAAACAGAAAATATATAGTTTTTAAAAATAAACTGTATGCCAATTATTTGCGCTTTAAATGCTCCAGCTGAATCCGAAATTGCTATACCTCTATTGCTATTAGTTAATTTATAATTAATTTTTAAAAAAATAACCAGAAGGAAGTTAGCGTAGAACATTATTTTTTTAAATTAAATTGTATACCAATTAATTGCTCCTTAAATGCTCCAGCAGAATCCGAAATTGCTCCACCTCTATTGTTATTAATTAATTTATAATTAATTTTTAAAAAAATAACCAGAAGGAAGTTAGCGTAGAACATTATTTTTTTTAATTAAATTGTATACCAATTAATTGCTCCTTAAATGCTCCAGCAGAATCCGAAATTCTCCACCTCTATTGTTATTAATTAATTTATAATTAATTTTTAAAAAAATAACCAGAAGGAAGTTAGCGTAGAACATTATTTTTTTAAATTAAATTGTATACCAATTAATTGCTCCTTAAATGCTCCAGCAGAATCCGAAATTGCTCCACCTCTATTGTTATTAGTTATTTTATAATTAATTTAAAAAAAAATTAAGTATCAAAAATTTAATTTTGCTATAAAGTATAAAATATCTACTTTTTTAAATTAAGCTGTATGCCAATTAATTGCTCCTTAAATGCTCCAGCAGAATCCGAAATTGCTCCACCTCTATTGTAATTAGTTAATTTATAATAAATTTAAAAAAAAATTAAGTATCGACAAATAAATTTTGCTATAAAACATAAAATATCTACGTTTTAAAATTAAACTGTATGCCAATTATTTGCTCCTTAAATGCTCCAGCAGAATCCGAATTTGCTCCACCTCTATTGCTATTAGTTAATTTATAAATAATTTTGAGAAAGAGTGATCCCATTTGAGTAATAGCGCCATCATCAATAGAATGTAGTAACATTCTATAGTAAAAGTCATTTTATCGAATAAAAATTCAAAACACTCAAAACACTCAAAAGTGGTACGTATAATAGATGCTAAATGGCATAAACCCAAAAAATAATATTGATGGGTGAGTTTTGAAATTATGGATTCTTAGGAATGGATTAGACAACCATCTTAATAATTTTTTTGTGTTAGTGCCATCTAGCGTCTTTTCTACGTACCACCATGAGAGTTAACCAATTTTGATTTGATAAAATGACTACTTATAGAAAAAAAGAAATAGATGGTGCTATTAAAAAAATACGTATATAATAAATAGTAATTACCTAATTAATAAACAAAACAGATATGTCTCTTCTTAAGATCGAAGAAGATGATGCACTGTGACACATCTGTGTATAATTTTATGTAAATAAATGAATGATACACACCATCTATGTTATTCAAAAGTCATTGATGAATAATTGAAATGTTTCCCTGTAATACAAAAGTTTCACTTCTGTCGTGTGTCTTCACGATACACACTGTTTTTTGTAACGCTTTTGTAATATATTTATATAAGTAACTAGCTGTGCCCCGCGGTTTCATCCGCGTCATCACATGTTAGAGGTGCGCGACATGACCTAGTTCAAGCATTTTATAATTGCAATTAAATATTTTATTTGATAGCAATGGATGGATAATTTGGCATAATTAAATGGAGCACTTTTATCTGTCGGCATATTATGTATGATGTAGAGCGAAGTTAAGTTTTATCCACTTTCCCTCCCCCTCCCGGTTGAGCAGTTCTCGCAGTTCTCACCGGGCGGCTAAGGTTTATGTGCCGTTCGCGCGCCCAGCCAAGTATTGAATTATTTTAATTTTACATTATCTCTTAAACTATGAGTCCAAATAACATGGTATAAAGAACAAGGCTTATCTTCATAAAATTGTCTTGATGATGAAGTAACTTTCGTTCGTAAGGATAAATAGGCCATGCCTAATAATAACGCTCATAAATCACTTTATTAATTTTCAATATTTTTTGTCATAAAACACCTAATTATGGCTTATGTATAAAAAATAGACATATGGTATCGCGGACTTTTTTTTAGACGGAGTAAAGATCTATATTTTTCTAGAACATTTTATTTACGTATCCCTAACGATAACACCAGCGTACGCGGATAAATCATTTCGAGAGTGCGTTTTCTTCTGACTTGCTTAACAAATATCCATATTTTAGGCTAGCTGAGTGATATAGCTTAATGTTAGATAGCCTATACTATTCCACATGAATCTGGCTATAATATACAAAAATAATTTTTCAAATCGGACTGGTAGTTCCAGAGATTAGCGCGTTTAAACAAACAAAGAAACAAAAAACTCTTCCGCTTTATTATATTAAGTATAGATACATATAAATAACTTACATAATATATATAAGTATTAATATAATTTATACTTTTTTTTTTAATTTAACACTGAGAAAATTAATAAAAATATATAAATATAAAGCTAAGATGGAAATTCGAATAAACGAATAGGCAACATGACAGCTAAGTAAGTGTACGAGACTATTTCTTAAGGGGCTACTCCATGCGAACGACCTTGAGCATTTTGCCGGCGGCGCGCCGCTCGTTTCAATATATTGCCCTATTGTAGGTAAGAACGTAGTATTATTTTTTCAACATCAATAAACTAATTTATGGAAATACACACAGCGTACAACGATAAATGTATTTTAATTTTTTTATTCGGTATATTTGTTGCATTATATTAGAATTATGTATTTTCATATATTATCTAATTATGAAATTTTATAATTAATTATATATTAAAAATGAAGCATTGAAAATTGTGAGTTTAAAAGATACCTATTCACTATAGGTAAATAAATAGATAGCTCGCCTTTTGTACAAATATTTGGTGCAAGAAAGAATAAATAAATAAATAGGATGTTTCGTAGATGTGTTTTTGATTATTGTTAATTTTTACGTGTCACGTATTGAAAAGTAACATACCTACCTACAAATTTTTGAACTGAGCACCTTGTAACTTAGCCTGTTTATTACTTATGCTGGCAGACATTATCCTCGCCCCAATGATTGATGAGGATGAAAATCAATTTTATTTCTACATACGTAATTATATTTATTTATTCATAAGGGTAACTTTAATAAAGGTAATACAAAAATCAACAATAAGTATAAGGGTTCAATCTTTAAATTTCAATTGTAAAAAAACGTTACCCCCACACTAGGATTTTCTCCTGTGTCGTGGAGGCAGTTTACAAATATAAATTTCACAAGGACAAACATCCAGACCCGGAACAATTATTTGTATGGCCTACATTATTTACATAAAATTATATACAGATGTGTCACAGTGCATCATCTGCTTCGATCTTAAGAAGAGACATATCTGTTTTGTTTGTTAATTAGGTAATTACTATTTATTATATACGTATTTTTTTAATATCACCATCTATTTCTTTTTTTCTATAAGTAGTCATTTTATCAAATCAAAATTGGTTAACTCTCACGGTGGTACGTAGAAAAGACGCTAGATGGCACTAACACAAATAAATTATTAAGATGGTTGTCTAATCCATTCCTAAGAATCCATAATTTCAAAACTCACCCATCAATATTATTTTTTGGGTTTATGCCATTTAGCATCTATTATACGTACCACTTTTGAGTGTTTTGAGTGTTTTGAATTTTTATTCGATAAAATGACTTTTACTATAGAATGTTACTACATTCTATTGATGATGGCGCTATTACTCAAATGGGATCACTCTTTCTCAAAATTATTTATAAATTAACTAATAGCAATAGAGGTGGAGCAAATTCGGATTCTGCTGGAGCTTTTAAGGAGCAAATAATTGGCATACAGTTTAATTTTAAAACGTAGATATTTTATGTTTTATAGCAAAATTGAATTGTCGATACTTAATTTTTTTTAATTAATTATAAATTAACTAATTACAATAGAGGTGGAGCAATTTCAGATTCTGCTGGAGCATTTAAGGAGCAATTAATTGGCATACAGTTTAATTTAAAAAAAGTAGATATTTTATACTTTATAGCAAAATTAAATTTTTGATACTTTATTTTTTTTTAAATTAATTACAAAATAACTAATAACAATAGAGGTGGAGCAATTTCGGATTCTGCTGGAGCATTTAAGGAGCAATTAATTGGTATACAATTTAATTTAAAAAGATAATGTTCTACGCTAACTTCCTTCTGGTTATTTTTTTAAAAATTAATTATAAATTAATTAATAACAATAGAGGTGGAGAATTTCGAATTCTGCTGGAGCATTTAAGGAGCAATTAATTGGTATACAATTTAATTTAAAAAAATAATGTTCTACGCTAACTTCCTTCTGGTTATTTTTTTAAAAATTAATTATAAATTAATTAATAACAATAGAGGTGGAGCAATTTCGGATTCTGCTGGAGCATTTAAGGAGCAATTAATTGGTATACAGTTTAATTTAAAAAAATAAAGTTCTACGCTAACTTCCTTCTGGTTATTTTTTTAAAAATTAATTATAAATTAACTAATAGCAATAGAGGTATAGCAATTTCGGTTTCAGCTGGAGCATTTAAAGAGCAAATAATTGGCATACAGTTTATTTTTAAAAACTATATATTTTCTGTTTTATAGCAAAATTAAATTTTCGATACTTAAATTTTTTAAAAATTATTTATAAATTAACTAATAGCAATAGAGGTGGAGCAAATTCGGATTCTGCTGGAGCATTTAAGGAACAAATAATTGGCATACAGTTTAATTTTAAAACGTAGATATTTTATGTTTTATAGCAAAATTGAATTGTTGATACTTAAATTTTTTTTAAATTAATTATAAATTAACTAATTACAATGGAGGTGGAGCAATTTCGGATTCTGCTGGAGCATTTAAGGAGCAATTAATTGGCATACAGTTTAATTTAAAAAAGTAAATATTTTATACTTTATAGCAAAATTAAATTTTTGATACTTAATTTTTTTAAAAATTAATTATAAAATAACTAATAACAATAGAGGTGGAGCAATTTCGGATTCTGCTGGAGCATTTATGGAGCAATTAGTTGCCACACAGTTTAGTTAAAAAAAAGAATGTTCTACGCTAACTTCCATCTGGTGGCATGATCATGTTATAATGCATAATATCAAACTAGTATAATGTCAATCTTACAAATTCTAATTCATTTGTCAATTTAAAATTTCAAATATCAATAACAATTCGCTTGAGGTGACCGTCACAGCAAAATTTGATAAATTCATTTACGTCATAAAAACAGTTTTCAATGAGAGTCCCGAAAATAACTTTTTTAAAAAGATTAAATGTCAAGTTTTGAATCTGGTTCAGAAGTATTTTAAATAATCGAACGCACATTCTATAACTATTTCTAGCAAAACAAGTTGTACCTGCCTGGGGCACAGATAACCAAAGAGTATAATAAGTATATACAGGAAAAGAGAGCCCTCTGACGATATTTTATTGCAGACAAAATTGAACTACTAGCGTCTCCTACAAATTGAATCCGAACTAATTCGCTATATATAGCTATATTATGTACATCATATTAATGTAACTATTATGTTCTTTAATTCGCATACTTACTGAAACAAATTTTACTTTTTTTTGTAAAATAATTTATACTTTTAATATTAAAAGTAGGTAAATAGTTTCAATAAGTACACTTGTATTTGTGAGATAATAATATATAAAAAGGGTATTTGCGATGTTACAGGAATGACAATTTAATATGACAATTATTTCATTTTTTATTTTTATATTTTATTATAAAATGCTGGTTGCCAGTATCATAATTGTCATATTTATCGATTGATTCGATAATTATTACGTGTTTTTATGTTAAAATTATAATTTTTTATCAATAAAATCACCAATAATTTTTTGGTGCACTTATTTTTATTTTGTAAGTAAATTTCATTTTATTTTTCCAAAGTAGCGACATCTGTGAAGCCATAAGACCAACTATAAACAAATTATTTTTGGAAACAAGTTATGGATGGCGCCACCATCCATTAAATTTTTGTGGTTCAAGGCAACTGTCCTACGCCTGCAGATAACTTCCACGGGTACCACCACGATCATTATGTTGTTTTGTGAAGTGGTAAGCATTTTTTTTTGGTCAATATTAAAATTTCATATGAATATAGGGAAGGTAATGTAATAATTTTTAACTTTTTAAAGAGAGGTCTACATGATTCCATTTGACCGACACCGCATATAGATCGTATACATCTCTTCTGTAGTATAATGACACGAGAAATGTGTGTCGAATTTCCCCACAGAATCAGTCCATACCTCAGTATAGAACCAACGTGTCCATAGTATGCCATCAGAGTTTTCTTAAGGTTAGTTACTTTTGACAGACGATACAGAGCGAACACAAACCTATTAATCCTCTGGCATCCAGGTTCAATGTGAGTTCGGAATCAATCACAATACTGAGAAAGTTCGCTGATGCGGTCATGGCAATAGGATCGTTACAGTTGTTGGAGAAAGTTGTAAAATTGTATACACTTTGTTTTACTTGTATTAATTTTCAAATTATTATATTTTTCCCAAATCGTTATATTTCTTATTTCATTATTTATTTCATCATTATAGTTAGTGTTAGATTTTTTATGTACAGTTATAGAAACATCGTCAGCATAGAGTGTAACAGGATATTGCGTACACTTTGTAAGGTCATTAATGTACAGAATGAAGAGTAATGGTACTAATATACTGCCCTGTGGGACACCTGAGTTATTCGCCCTAATCTCCGATCTGTACGTCACACTCTGACACCCATCATCCAGCCTCGGTACTTCCACAAACTGAGTCCTTTCACTGAGATAGCTTCTTATCCAATCATAGGCCGGTCCCCGCACACCATAACGCTTAAGCTTATTCAGAAGAGTCTAACGATTGACAAAGTCAAAGGCCTTACTCATATCGAAAAGGATGTTTCGTCATCATCCAATGTTTTTTCCAATTAGTTACCAATTAATGATCAATGGTTTGATCTTTATAAATGAACAGGAACAGTTAAAAGGAATAAAGATAAAAACATTGATTTTATGGTGGTTCAACCCCGTGACGTATCATGGGATGCTGCCGCCCGTAGAGGCATCTCCCCTCATTTTCGCAAGGGTTTTTAAAATATAAAAAAGTAAAAGTGGGCTATTTTAGATATTCCTTTTAAATAATAGGGCAGTGACCTTGGCTTGTGTGTGCGTACATCTCTATTTTCAGGTCTATCAATGCTACATTGTTCGTTAAATTTCAATCAAAAGTATTCAGTCGGGGCTTTTTCCTAAATTTCTTTAAATTTTAAGTCGAGTCAGTTAAGAATTTAAAATACTTCATCATCTCGAGGCTAAGTAGTTTTTTTGACTCTAAATCTCTCCACTGAGTCCAAAGTTGCTAAGTAATATTTAAAACATCAATCTACACGTGACATCAGAATTACACAGCAAAAAGACTTTATGAATCACTAAAAGTTTGGGCTCGACAAGATCTCTATTTCTAATAACTGCTGTATTCCATAATTCTTTTGTATAAAGGAATTTCCTTATTCCCGGATAAAATATATACATTTAAATAGTTAAGATAGACGTAATTAACAATTTCAGGTGTGAATAAAAAGATCATAGGAATTAAACCACAAAATTCTTTATTGAAGCAAGTACTAATTATGTCACATCCAAACTGGACACTTCTCGTACATCTTAGCATAATGGGTCGTTGTTTACGGTTTGGTAAGTGGGCGACGACACTACGTACTGAGTGCTTGGCGCCTGTTGTACGGAGTAAGTGGGCACCTGTTGTACGGAGTAAGTGGGCGCATGTTGTACGGAGTAAGTGGGCACCTGTTGTACGGAGTAAGTGGGCACCTGTTTTACGGAGTAAGTAGGCGCCTGTTGTACGGAGTAAGTAGTCACTGTTGATGGTGATTGTACTTTGTAGTGGGAGGTAGAAGTCGTTTGCGAGGAATGCTCAGCGTCGTACACTGTTGGTGATGAAACTTGGGATCTTTGCGTGTACACTGGGCTGGAATATACTTGAGGTACAGATGCAGTGTATGTTGTTGGGTACGAGACGTAAGTCACAGGCTGTGTCCGGTATGCGTTATATACTACAGGAGATGATACTGCACGGTACACGGGCGAAGATACCCCTTGTGTCTGAAAAAAGCAAACAATATGATATCATTGTAAGAACTTGTCGCGTCAGTTTTGTTAGGGCAAATTCGACAAATGAAATCTAATGTAATTCTGTACTTAATACGAGCCATTCTTGTTTAAGTATATTACTATATGATATGTAATTGCTTTTTTTATAGAATAAAGGTGACAAACGAGAACACAAAAAGGTAAGTGTATACTGTGGCCCATAGACATCTACATCTATCCTCGATTACGAATCAAAACGCAGATGCGTTGTCACCCGTGAGGACTAAAATGGAATGCCACGTTTCCAGTAAAAAGGGTCTCCGGTTCTCTACACTCACCATACGAAATACAGCACCGTTATGCTGTTATTTTACGCTGGTATTCTGTGACAGCGTGGTCCTTCCCCGGTCGAGCTGAACCATTCGTGCCACAACTATACTACTAATACTAAAACAGCTGCAGCATGGCTCTACCACGTAAGAAAATCTGCTTTATCGGAAATGGATCTAACGATTTGGATAAAGTTTTGGACTTAATGTTTTACTAAGTTAATCTAGATAGGAGTCATCCTTAAGCATTTTTTTTTCTAAAACCGAACACATTTTGGTGGCCCAGGTGCTTTTAATTTACTTAAATCACAGAATATATAATATATGTATTCCTATGTACTTAAATTAATAAACATTGTTTAAATATCTTTATATAAGAACTTAGCGGTCTCTTATCTACTTTTATAAGGCTGCATGCTCGTTTGTTTCTTTTTCTATAAAAAAATTTTGATAGCATGCTAGTAATTTAAAATAAAGTTTTTGTACCACATATTGTTGATTTGTTGTGTAGACAGCAGGAGATACAACGCCGAAACTCCTTTTGTCGCGACCTTCCACAGAGGCGCTGGCAGCGACACCGAGCACTGCGAAAATAACCTGGAAAAAGAAACGCAATCACTCAATAAATTTTAATGACATTCACACCCTTTTAATAATGTCACCCAGACTGAATTTTGGTTACGGCACCAGTACCAACGGAGGCTAGCCGTCTGCGCGGGACAGGATTAAAGTGCCCGAGTGTGTGCACAAGCGCAAGTGCACTGTCTATTCCCTCATTCTCATGTTCCAATGGGACGGTTATCCGACACAACTGGCGAAAGATTAGAGAGAACGAATGGCTTTATGTGGTTTTAAGGCACTGTAGTGAAACTTCACCAACTTTCTGACCCCTGGCTGCTACCGAGAATTTCTTGACAGACAAACCTAATAACTGATTTTTAATCCCACCTGGGATTCGAACCCAGGACCTCATGATCAGCAACCGCGTTTACGACCACAACACTAGCGAGGTAATCAACACGCATGTTGTGTGAATTAGAAGACACACTAAGAGTTTTTTTTTTTAATAAAAATATTAAAAGTATACAGGTTGTCCAACCAGCACTTGCCAACGGAATTAATCATTGTCTCTACATTTAATTAAAATTCAAATGTCATTCAACATAGCGCAATTACAGTACCATACGGTAACTGCTAATGTGCTGGTCACAATCTCACACGCAGTGTGGCGTGTGAAACGTCATTAAATGATAACACCAAAATAACGTCAAGATAATCATACATTCCTTTCAGCCTATCAAAATCCATTGCTGAAAACAGGCCTCCCTAGAGTTGACACCTTTTCCTAAGTCAATCCGAGCATTTAACATTTATATTATAATAAATTAAAAATTCATATTTAATTAAATTGCCGCATGCAATATTTCTTTCTTCTTTCCATTTTACATTCATGACGGAAATATATTTCCGTAAATCTTATGAAAAAGCGAGACAGTTTAATTAGGGACAAAAATATAGTATTTTTCGTACTATATTATTTTAGCACATATCTAGATAAAATTTTAAAGTAAAACATTAACTATATACGAGTACATAATTATAACTTTTAACAAAAACTAAAAACCGACTTCTAATTGCTAAAATAGAAGTTATTTATTTTCTACCCTTAGGGACGAATTTTTTTTCTCCTAACTAATATAGCACCACCTTGCAAGTATAACCTATTTAATAAAAAAATAATCATTTATATTATATATACATTATATCACAAAGAATCATCACAAAAAGTTCACAATCTGCGAAGATATTGTGTAACATACATACAAAAAAACAAACACTCGAATTGAGCAAGTGTAACCCTTAAGTCAGCGGTCGAGCTAAAATGTTGACTACATCGACTACATTATCGCCTAATAAATTAAAATAGCCACTCACCAAAAACTTCATTTTGTTACAACTGTGGGAGGCCGTTACTGATTGAGTATCAGAACAAATTTGATACAAATAAACCATTTTGTTGCCTTATATAAGAAAATGAAATAGAAATAATAATAACATACAAAGATTTATACCACTGCTTTAACACATCCTTTAACAGGAGCCAATACATTGGAGATAAAATAGAATTTTAATTGAATGTGATTATGTTTAACGTTTAGGGTCCCGCAAACCATTGATGAAAACTAAAACTAAAACTAAATCAATTGTATACAATTCATTCTTTCAAGCATATAATTAAAAATAAACACCTTAACACATTTTAGAACATTCCATTCTATTCAATTTAAAAAAAAATAGCGGCTGCTCTGGACTTAACGATCTAGTACTTTTCTAAGTATTTAAATTTTTTCAAATATCATCAATTCAAGTGTGAGGTGATCGTCATGTGGGCTGTTCTGCCGACCGAAATTGTACCTAAAGTCGTTTCTGCGAACGGACTATTGCCTATACCCTGTCAGCCACTCGGGTCATCTGAGGCGACTGGAACTCCGTGACGGACCTCTCCGGGCTCAAATGCAGAAGGCGGTGCTCCTCGATACCGCCCGCATCGTCCCCCGCGCCAGTTTCTTTCCCTCTCTCCCTAACGCTCGACCGTTTGGTCTCCCCTGTCGAGGGCTTCCATCTGGTTGGGTTTTTTTTATTTATGTATTGTTTATTTATATATTTTACTACATTTAATACATATTTATTATTTTGCTTTATACTTATATATTTATGCAGCCCAACCAGATGAGAAAAGTACATTTATACACCATAATAATAGTAATAATAATTCTTTATTGAATACAGAATTAAACACGATACATAGGTAACGTCATATAGACTTAGATTATCTCATAGGGGATGTTTACGATAGTTGCCATACTTGGCAGGCGGGTTGGCACCAGCAGTTTTTTTAATTTTTTTTTTGTTAGGAAGCCACTGCTTCCCAGCCCTTTGTTCATTTATCTTTGTCGTCTCTTGTGACAGCCACGGGACGATATGCGGATTATTTTCATAAGTCTACCGTCAATTTCAAATAAAAAGCGACTAATATCAACTTCGTGTAGCCCAGAAAAGATGCATTAGGAGAGCACTCGAGAGCATGCAGGCTATTAGGAGATTCCGCACGGCTTCTACATCTGCGGCTCTTGCTTTAGCACAGTTTACGCCTCTGGACTTGAAAGTGCGGGAAGTTTGCGCTGTGGTAAGGGCTCCGCTTTTGGGAACCTCTGACTACATCCCCAGTGACATCCCATTAGAAAAACCCACTCCCATCTCGGAACTGCTCCATCCCGCCCAAATTATCACCCTAATCACCAGGACTTATACTAATTACTTATCGACTCAACCCACATATGGACAGACGACACACTACATATTCATTGATGGAAGTAAGCAGGAGGATGGTGCGGTGGGTGCCGACTTTGTATGCAATCTTCCCACGAATCTTCATGAAGTGGCCTACAAAGTTTAAATTGCACAATATGTGTACAGTTTTTTAGGCGAAGCGGTTTGCGATTTTGCAAGCATGCAGTTAGACAAAAGAACACAAACACACACACACACACTCACACACAAACACAATCACTTACTCAGATTCAATATCATCCATACAAACCATACAAAACAGAAGCATCACACACCCCATCATCACACAAATACACCAAACCATACACAAACACAGACAAACAGACACCCTAGAATTGGGATGGGTTAAGAGACAAGGCTTAAAGCCGACATTCCCAGCGTTTTATGAGTGGTAGAGCCAAGCTGCAGATATATTTATATTACCTATAGTTGTAACACGAATGGGTCGGCTCGACCGGGGAAGGACCACGCTCTCACAGAATACCAGCGTAAAATAGCAGCTTAATGCTGCTGTCTTTCGTATAGTGAGTGTAGACAACCGAAGATCCTTTTTACTGGAAAAGAGGCAATCCATCTTAGTCCTCAAGGCTGACCACGCATCTGCATTTTGATTCGCCAACGAGGATAGATGTAGATGTCTATAGGCCTCAGCAACCACTTACCATCAGGTGGAGTGCGTGCTCGTTTGTCACCCTATTTGTATAAAAAAAGCGTGGCTCTACCACCTATAAAAATCTACGGAACCTGTTACAATTATACGTATGCTTTTAGCCGTGTCCTTGAGAACTTAACGATTTTAAATGGTCCACATGTACGACGTCCGGTTGGATAAACCAAAACCTGAATTAATTTTATTAATGTTATGACTAACATATGTATCAAAGTTAATATTCTAATTTTATTAGATTTATAATGTGAAAGCTCGTCATTTTTTTAAACATGCATAAAGGTTAAATTAAAACATTAATTCAAAAAACCCGATTGCGTAAAAAAAGTTTACAAGAGAGTTTACAAGAAAGTTAAAAAATTAAAAGAGAAAGAGTTTATGCTATATAGCACTTCCAAAGCTACGACAAAACTAACGACATCCCATTATGTTAAAATCCATCAAGCCCTTTAGACTACGGAGCGTGCCAAAGTAATAGACATACCTACATAGATTTTATTTTTTTTTATTTTATTTATTACTATTTTAGGAGAACTTACAGCTAGTTATAAATGTATGAACAATAAAAAAAATGTACTGAAGGCCAATTAAAAGTTCCCACTTATAAATAAAGTACTGAGAAAAATTGCACAAGTAACGTAGACGTAGATTTCATTACACATTAAAAGATGATTTAAGAAGTAAAATGAAATAAATAACAATGCATGGTATATGTAATACACATCAGTAAACGAAAAACTTATTACTCAGTAGATGCTTAAACTGCCTGCTAGAGGTGTTAAATAAGTCTACATTTTGTATTTTCGCCACGTCATTGAAACACTTGCTCACTCTTATTAAATAAGAATTTTGCCTGTAGTTTGTATTTACTCCCAGCACATATAGTTTGCATGGCTTGCGTGAAAATGCGTATGAAACTTGTAAACGTATTTGCTCCAACAGTTCGGGACAGTCGATCGTGCTATTTGCTATATTAATTAAAAAAGATAGATCCGCTATGCGCCTTCTTTCATATAGCGGCAAAATGTGAAACTTACTGCAACGTGTTGTGTAATCCGGTAGAAAGATCTTAGCTCTATGATATGGTGTTTGTTATAGAAATAAGTATATATGATCAATATAATAGTTGTGTAATTGTAATTATACTTTGTAAAAAAAATAGTTGTCTACATTATCGCATTAGGTGATAAACCTGTAATGATAATTGTATAGTTGGAAATAAATAAATAAATAAATAAATGTACTACACAAACATACAGCTTGTAATACTTTTAAGTGGTAGAGCCATGCTGCAGCTATATTAGTAGTATAGTTGTAGCACGAATGGGTCGGTTCGACCGGGGTAGGACCACGCTCTCACAGAATACCAGCGTAATATGGCAGCTTGACACTGCTGTGCTTCATATGGTGAGTGTAAAGAACCAGAGACCCATTTTACTGGTAAAGAGGCATTCCATCTTAGTCCTCACAGGTGACGACGCATCTGCATTTTGATTATTTATTGAGGATAGATGTCTATGGGCCACAGCAACCACTTACCATCAGGTGGACTGTGTGCTCGTTTGTCACCCTATCCTATAAAAAAATGCTAGTTACTAGACTACAAAGATTTATGTAATGTTTCCATTATGCAATGTTTATTGTAATGTTTCCATTACACGTACAACAAAATCCCAGAATATGTTCAAATGTATCAATCAACAAGTTTAAAAATATTATTAAAGAAAAATTGTACAAAAAGTGTTATTACAATATCAAGATACATGATTGAAAATAACCCCTGGGAATGAGGTGACAGCCACTGTTGTGTTGGTTTTATTAAAATTAATATTAAAATTGTACAAAATGACTGTAAAGTTATAGATGTAACAAAAAATATAATTCCGATGGGTTTCTTACTGGTTCTTCTATTCTGTTCTATTCTATACATACAAACACTTGAATAACATTACTCTCCTTTTGGGGCAGTCGGGTAAGATAAAAGGTTTTATTAAATAAAAAGATACTATTCTTCTATTATGTAAAACTAATTTTACGAATTTTATCATGTGCTTTTTTTCTAAGCTTCGAAAATTAAAAATAAATTAAAATTAAACGCTACTTAATTAATTATATTTATTTAATACTAGCGACTCGTTTTGACTTCGCCTGTGTATGTGCCATTAGTCAAAGTAACTACTGCTACTTCTATTAAAAACTCAAGTTACATGGATAAAATATGGCCTAGAAGTTAAATTACAATCAGTTCAGCCATTCCGTAGATTAGCCTGGACAAACAGACAAAGAAAATGTTTACAAATAGTTACCCTAAAAGCATGCAATTAACCTCTCGGCTCAATAAAAGGCAGTTATTTCTATATTAGAGACAAATACTTCAATTTTATTGTATGTATAGATTGAAAACATATGTCCTTTACGCTTTAAAATTAGTTGCTCGAGCTTGAATACTCTCCCTATCATTATTTTAGACAAAGACGTTCCCCTTGTTCCTCTTGTTAACATTTTCACATGCGAGCAAACACCACTCTTCCCTCCTTTGGTCTGTTGAAGTCTACTACTAGATATATGCTTTTCAGGAACCCAAACATCTTTTTTTATAGGTTAGGGTGACAAACGAGCATACAGTCCACCTGATGGTAAGTGGTTGCTGTGGCCCATAGACTTCTACATTTATCCTCGTTTGCGAATCAAAATGCAGATGCGTTGTCACCCGTGAGGACTAAGATGGAATGCCTCGTTTCCAGTAAAAAGGGTCTCCGGTTCTCTACACTCACCATAAGAAACACAGCAGCATTAAGCTGCTATTTAACGCTGGTGTTCTGTGAGAGCGTGGTCCTTCCTCGGTCGAGGTGACCCATTCGTGTTACAACTATAGTATAGCTGCAGCATGACTTGGTTAGTGTTATGTTTTTTATTTATGAGCTGTAATAGCAATTATAGAAAAGCAATATAATAACGAAGCAAGGTGTTACAAAGTAACTATTACTTTAATGCGAACGAAGTAAGCGAATAGGCCTCCTGAATAATAAATTCGTATTAAACTATGCAAGTTCTGCACCTCTTGCGACACCCACGGGATGTTATGGGATATGGAATAAAACTAATTTTATAGCGTTTAACTTTACTATTTTTAAATTCTCGGCGTTTCGGGTACTGCACAGCAACCATGATCACAGGGGGCTGAGATGTTTGACATGAACTGTAAAATTAGTTTTGTTCCATGAGTAGAGCACATACTTCGCGTAAATATAACAAATCATTATGATTAAAGCACTGTCATGGAGCATGATTTTTTTATTGATTTGCATTTTTAAACTTAATTTTCATCATAAAAAGTTTTATTTCTATTGCAACTAAGATAGTTTTAGAACCATTGGAACAGTATTTGTGATTCGAAAACCAAGTTTATTATCAAGTAATTAAAATTCACATTTGTATGAACTGCAATAATTTGAAATTCTTCCTACTCCGCGATCACGCCATAGTTAATTCTCTAACGGCGCGACTACAGAGAGATCCCTGAATGGTCTTTTTTATTTGCTAAGCCTAGAAATTGCCTGTAGCAAATCTTTATTGATTACATTACAAAATTATCATGTTAGTTAGTTGTTGTTAAATCTTTCACGTCCTCTATTTAAAAGTAGGTTATATTAGTAGTATTAGGTAATAAGTAGTATTAGATAAAACTAATTTTACGGATTTCATCGCCTATATTTTTTTATCTGGAGGTAGCCGTGGTTAACTATGACATTGAGACATCATACACCTCAGTCCCCCCGTGACCATTGGTGCTAGAAAGTGCTCGAAACGTCGGGAATATAAAATAAGTTAATATACGCGATAAAGTCCGTAACATTAGTTTTATTTAAATGTGTAGTGTTCTCGTAAATATAAGAAATCATTAAGTAGTATTAGGTCCTTACATATGTAATTGGCGTTTTGTACGGGAGGAATATAAAGCCAATTTTTTTTGTAAAATATATTTAATTAATCAAAGTACCGTTGTTATCTATGCACTTTTGCCATCTCATGGGTAGTTCATTGATCCCTTTACTAAAAAAACCATGCGGCGAGAATCTATAAACTCTTTGAAGGCGGTTTGGACTGCCGCATCGGAGTTGAATATTTTTCCTTGTAAGAAGTTGTCCAAATTCCGGAAAAAATGGTAATCTGTTGGAGCAAGGTCCGGGGAGTACGCTGGATGTGGCAGACATTCCAATTGTAGCTCATCTAACTAAGTAGTTGTTTGTTGTGCAGTGTGTGGTCTTGCGTTGTCCTGTTCTGAATCTCGGTTGTTTGGCAGCTAGTTCTTCCTCCATGGTTTGCAGTTGTTAACGATAGATATCTGCCGTAATCATTTGGACAGATTTTAGAAAGCTGTAATAAACGACACCGGCGCTAGTCAACCAAACACTCACAAGTAACTTTTTCTGAATCAATTTTCGTTTAGAGCAGGATTTGGCTGGGTCTCCAGGATTCAGCCATTGCGACGAGCGCTTCCGATTATTATCGTACAGTATCCACTTTTCATCACAAGTAATGATTCGATTTAAAATCCCTTCATTATTGTGTCGGTTGAGCAAAGTAACACAGCAGTCGACGCGTGTTTGTAAGTTCGACTCAATTCATGAGGTACCCATCGTTACAGTTTTTTTACTTTCCCGATTTGCTTCAAGTGGGTTAATACAGTTTTATCACTTACCCCGAAGCCTGCAGCTATCTCTGAAGGGCTTTGTGATGGATCCGCTTCCACAATAGCCTTTAATTCTTCATTTTCCACTTTGATCTCCGGCCGTCCACGAGGTTGGTTCTGAAGGTCGAAATTTCCAGAACGAAATCATTGAAACCGAAAATGTACCGTGCTTTCTTTTGCGACACCAGCGCCGTACACATCATTAATCCTTCGAGCTGTTTCTGCAGCACTGGTGCCATGGTAGAACTCGTAATCGTAAATATACCGATATATCATGTTTTCCATTGTGCGGTATTAAGCGACCAGCCAAATGAATTTATAAATTTGAATTTGGAATTCTTAACCAAAGACAGATATTTCAAATCAAAATGGTCAGTACGACAAAACGCTAATTTCATATGTAAGGACCTAATACTTCGATATTCAAAAACGGTATTATGACACTGGATGAGGCGCAAATTTTATTCAACATGTAACAAAAACCCAGTATTCAAACGTATTCAAATAATTTAAATTCAGAAAAGTTGTAAGTGGTTTTATTACCTCTGCATTGGCCGGGGAGTAAGAATACGAGTATTGACAAAGATGCCGCTTTATTTATTTTTTAATTTAGGATAGCAACAGCTTATTAATACTTAAACATTTATACTTAAATTTTTCAACACGAAAAAGTCAATAATATAATTATACACAAAGTAAATAACCAAACATAACGCTACAAATCTAATACAATTAGCCGGACGGTGAATGGAATATCCAATGGAAAAACAGAAGTAAAATTATTTCTAGTCGTTTGAATACTGATTCTGATAACGCACTTATTAGAAACCATAGGGTTTTTGTTAAAACCTTGTACTGTGTGTTGTACAACATTGTTAATAGTCCAATGAATTCTACTAGTATCTGGCACTCCAAATCGCCATATCAAATGTACAGTTTTACCATAATTTTAAAAAAAAACCATGCGTGAGTGGCGTGGAACACTCAGTTGGAACGAAGTTCCTTTCGTAGTATATTATTATAGATAAACGTATTATATTATTATTACAAATACAAATAAATGAATTACTAGCATCAATTAAAATGAGGCGTCATTTAAAATAAAATTAAATTTCATTAATGGCAAGCGAGAGAGGTCAATCGACGGATTCAACTCGGCTGGGCAGCGTTCGGGAAACTACGACACATCTACTCGTCAGGTATACCTCAAAACCTAAAAACGAGATTTTACAACCAGTGCGTGTTACCAGTGGTGACTTACGGATCTGAGATGTGGCCCTTCACTGCTGGCCGTATGAGGACGCTAAAGATAAACTTAGAAATGAGGATATCCGCAGTAGAACCAGAGTAACCGACATAGCCCAACGTATTAGTATGCTGAAGTGGCAATGGGCCGGACATATAGCTCAAAGAACCGACAACCGATGGGGAAGAAAGGTTCTCGAGTGGCAGCCTCGGGCCGGTAGGCGAAGTGTGGGGTGACCCCTCACTAGATGAAGTGACGACCTGGGTAAGATATGCAGGAAGTCGATAGATGCAGGTGGTTCAGGACCGTGCTTTGTGGCATTCCTTGGGGGAGGCCTATTTTCAGAGATGGACTTATGAAGGGATGTAATGATGATGATGAATGGCAAGCGAGATGGAGCGAGTAGCCGCCAAGGCCGTCTACACTACGTCAGAAGGGGTCGTGACGGAAAAATCTTACACTTTTTCTCGCTAAATTCGTATCGTCCGATAAGGAACTTCGTTCCAATAATAATATCCTCCAGACCGAATTCCGGTCATGGAGACCCGTCTCTACGGAGACATGGTCAAATGCGAATATTAGGGGGTCGCATTTGACCACGGTATGACCGTTGATAGCCAGGGGATCTGGCGGCTGTACAGGGTGATCATACCGAACATTCTCTTGGGGTTTCTGATTTGACGATTGTGAAAGTGAAGATCCTTTGAAAGCGTATTGCTACACTTTTCTCAGGATTCACTTCGATTATCCATAAGCGGAACCAATCGCCTAAGCGGTTGACAGCTGTTTGGAGTATCTTGGTGAGATGATGTTCTATATATATATATATATAATTCAAGACATTATGTACCTAGCTGTTGCCTAATGCAACAAGCAACAAAAAAACTATAAACGATGACCGCCTCTGAGGCAGCGGGTGTGTTTCACAATACTTACGGTTGCCGATACCAGGAGAGTTACGCACAAACACACTGTCTCGGGACAGCGGTCTCACTTCGCACATCGTAGGTGAGAACACCCTCATTCACAGAACTAAACCTGATATTATGTCCTCAAACACTAAGGACTAAGCAAGCAAAGTAACATCTTAGTTCTTCTCGTGTATACATTAGCTGTGTACAACACATTTTCATCCATCTATATGTTACAGCCTAATAAAGTAGGCCTCCCTCAAACTGTAGAGGGATATTTACCATGGTTGTAACGCTTGACAGACGAGTTGGTAACCGCAAGTTTTTTTTTATTTTCTAGTTGTTACTAGGTCTACGTTGCTGTCCATCTCCTGGTTTGTTTCCCTCTGCCACCTTTTACGACACCCACGGGACGATATCGGGTAGTGGATATTCTTACACCGCCACTACACAGTAAGTAGTTTTTTTTTTTATATTCTACTAAGCCAGCGCTTATCTACCATCCCACCTGATCGTAAGTGGTGATGTAGCCTAAGATGGTGAAGCGCACTGACTTAACAAAAGCCTATTCAATTTTTCCCTTGAAGACACACACTGTAATCGGATGGAAAGACAGATGCTGGCAACTTACTCCTTTGCTGTACGCATGATGACAGACGTAGCGAACCGTTTGGATCGACTGCGTGGTAAATCAACAACGAAAGCGTGAAGACCAGCCGAACGTCTGGTTGTCCAATGGTGGAAGGGAGAGGGAGGAATTAAATTATGCAATTTCTGCGCACACTCTCCGAAATGCATCCTGTAGAAAACCGAAAGGCAGGCTACTTTGCGCCTGTGTTCGAGGCTGGTAAGATTGGTTACAACCAAATTCGAGTCACCAATAAACCTCTTAGCACGCCTTGCCATTGAGTCCAAAGCTTCTAGGTGGCATTTTGCAGCACCAGCCCATATATGGCAGCAATACTCCATGCAAGACCGGACTTGCGCTTTATATAAGTAAGCAGCTGTTCCGGCGTGAAGTATCGCCGCACCTTAGCAGGGACTTCTAGCTTACTTGCAGCTGCTTTGGCCTTGGATTCAATGAACCGCCCGAAGTTCAGATTTGAGGATATCTCAAATATTAACAACTGAAGGCGGTCGGAGACTGCCTGTAGTGTGAGATTCACACGCTCTACCATAGCTTCTTTTTCGGACTGGATTAGATCCCGACTGGCCCGAGGACTTGGTTGGTATCTCTCCAAAACTCGTCTGCATACCCATAGACATCACTAATCATTCATAAGCAGATCATTAATATGCAGCAGGAAGAGAGTTGCGGGAGAAGGGATCCCTGAGGAACACCGGCGTTAGTCGCCATAGGATCGGATGAGCAACCATCGACGACGACCCGGAGAGACCGATCACTTAGAAAGTCCTTTACCCATTCAATCATACCAGGGGATAAGCCGTACGCTGGAAATTTAGCCAAAAGGTTAGTGAGCCAAACTATCTCAAAGGCCTTCGAGACATCAAGGGAAAGCAAGTGCGCCTCCACTGTTCTCGGGTGCCTCGCCCTATACATGTGGGCATACGCTAGAAGGTCCCCAGGTGACCGATTTCGGCGAAACCCATATTGCCGCTCACTAAGGAGGTCATTCTGTTCTAGGTATGCCATTAAGCGGGCATTCAATAAACGCTCCATCATCTTGCAGAGTATGGAGGTAATTAATATTGGCCGATAATTGGAAGGGTCGGCACGGCTACCATTTTTGGAACAGGCTGCACGTTGGCCATCAGTCCCAAATGAGAGGCGGAACAAGCGTGTCAGCACAGGAGACAACTCATGTGCACAAGCCTTTAGAACTATAGCTAGTATACCATCTGGTCCACTATCTTTATTCACGTCTAGACACCGCAAACTTGGAGAGGTCTTGGCAGAGGTCCCGCAGTGAGATAATTTAGGTGGGACGTTGTTGCCACTGTCCAGACGTGAATTGTAGGCAAAGAGAGACGCGAACAGGTCCGCTATTTCTTTAGCCGTATGTGCCAGTGTCCCATCCGGTTTTACCAGCGGAGGCATCGACCGCTTTGGCGAGATACCAAAAAGCTGTAGTGCCGGATGGTCTAGCAGAGTTTCGAGTTTCGAGCGTCAACCCAGGATGGTTACGCTAAATATGGCAGATCTCTTTACATAATACTAAATAATATATTATTTACTTATAAATTATTATACAAAAATAAATAATTATGATAAACAAATGTTTTTGTATGTGTTTTTATTATTCAATAAATTAATTAAACGCAATCACCATATTTAAAAAAAACAGAGATGGACGTGTTATATATGCATATGTCACCAAGCCACAACATAATGGCTATTTAAAAAGCGATCAAGGAATAGATTAGTAAGTCTTTGACTTTGAAGGAATTTGATCTCGCGAGACCTTTTTAATTATAAACCAGTTGGAATTTACAACGTTGAGTAATAAAAATGTATTAATTATTTATGAGTACTGCCAAAGAAAAAGGGCAATGTTTTATGAGTGTATGTATGTACATATGTCTATTTATTTGGCACGCTCTGTAGCCTAAACAGCTTGTAAGACGTCGCTAGATCTGTCTTAGCTGTGGAAGTGACATAGGATAAAACTTTTGTCAGTGCACTTTCTATGCAGTCTGGTTTTTAATCACAGTTTCACACATTGGGTTTGTTAAGTTACTGTTTGGTGATGATACTCAAAATCTTCCGATATAATAGTAATTAATTAAAGCATATCATATTATTAAAAACCCGCTGGGTTCTTACTAGGACATAGGTTTAACCGATCCGATTAAAGTATACATGACTTGCGATATTCTTATAATATATATTTAAAAAAAACTATTTAATTCTATGGAAAGAGGCGAAAGGGGTGTGTCAGGTCGTGCCAAATGAAGTCCACAGTATGTGCTTACTCCTCTGGATGACAGGCGTGAGTGTTTAAGTTATGTTATGATATTTGAATCACAATCCGTGTAGTGGCGGTCAAGAATACCACTACCCCATATCCTCCCGTGGGTTTCGTAAAAGGCGACAAAGGGAAACAGGCAGGAGATGGGCAGCAGCATCTTCCTGATAATAGCCAATATTACAATAAAAAAACTGCGGTTGCCAACCCGCTCGCCAAGCGTGGCAACTATGGCAAATACCCTCTATGAATGTAACAAAGAGACGGCCCCCAGTCCCCGGCGGCCCCGCTATTCCTGGCTACGGTGGCGACCATGGTAACGGCGGGGCAGGGGGTGCTAAGAATCTCCGGTGGAGGTTCGGTTGCCACCTTAGACGACTCGACCTGGCAACGTACAACGCACGCACCCTGAGGACTGACGAGAAGATCGTGGAGCTGGAAGAAGAGATAGACAAGTTGCGCTGGCATATTATAGGATTATCCGAAGTCCGAAGAGAGGGGGAGGACACGGTAATCCTCGAATCCGGCAACTTGCTCTATCACCGGGAGGGCGACCATCTGTCCCAAGGAGGCGTCGGATTTATCGTCCACAAGTCTCTCGTTAACAACGTTGTAAAGATCGGGAGTGTGTCGACGAGGGTTGCGTACCTTATACTCAGAATCAGCAAACGGTATTCGCTGAAGGTCATACAGGTTTACGCACCAACCTCGGCACACCCCGATGGGGAGGTGGAGGAAATGTATGAGGATATCTCTAGAGCCATGCATTCCTCCAAAACCCAATATACGGTGTTAATGGGAGACTTCAATGCAAAACTAGGCACAAGAGAGAACGGTGAGCTGAAAGTAGGGAAATTTGGAATAGGGCAACGGAACCCAAGGGGCCAGCAGCTGGCCGACTTCATGGAGAAAGAGGGACTCTTTATGATGAACTCTTTCTTCCAGAAGCGGCCCCACAGGAAGTGGACCTGGTCGAGCCCCGACGGTTCGACAAAAAATGAGATTGACTTCATTATGACGACCAGACGACAACTGTTCAGTGATGTCTCCGTGATCGCGAGGGTGAAAACTGGTAGCGATCACCGAATGGTTAGAGGCACACTGAACCTAAACGTTAAGTTGGAGAGGTCTCGTCTAATGAAGTCAACGCTCCGTCCCCCTCGTGCTCTGTTCCAAAGTCCCGAAACCTTTCAGCTCGAGTTACAAAACCGTTTTCAGTGCCTAGAAGACTGCGATGAAGTGGACGATATGAATGACAAGCTCGTGGAAACTGTCCATGCGGTCGGAGCTAAGTTCTGCAAGACCCGCCGCAGAAGAACACAAAAACTCTCCGATCACACTCTTAATCTCATGGCTGTTAGACGGGAGATGAAGCTACATTCTTCAACAGACTTGACAGCATACAGGCATCTGAACAGACAGATCTCCAAATGCATGCGGCGGGACTTACGCAACTTCAATACAGCTCGTATTGAAGAAGCGATCGAGCGGAACCAAGGCACCAAAGTCTTTGCCAGAGATCTGTCTGCCAGAAAGAGCCACCTGTCAAAGCTGAAGACAGAATGTGGCAGCATCGTTTCCGGGACACCTGAGATTTTGAGTGAGATTGAGAGGTTCTATGGGCAGCTGTACACGTCATCGTTGGAGCCACACGCAAGTGTGAGTAACGATCCAAGAGCGTGTCTCATCCGACACTATTCCGAAGATATCCCGGACGTTAGTCTGAGCGAGATTACAATGGCTCTCCAGCACCTTAAAAACGGTAAGGCCCCAGGCGAGGATGGAATTACAGCGGAGCTTCTGAAAGCGGGTGGAAGACCGGTACTTGAAGTCCTTCAGAAGCTCTTTAATTCCGTCCTCCATGGTGGCATTACACCGGAGGCGTGGAGCAGAAGTGCGGTGGTCTTGTTCTTCAAGAAAGGTGACAACGCTCTCTTGAAGAACTACAGACCGATTTCCCTTCTGAGCCGCGTCTACGTGCTGTTTTCGAGAGTCATTACGAATCGTCTCGCGCGCAGACTTGACGACTTCCAGCCTCCCGAACAAGCCGGTTTCCGAAAGGGCTTTAGCACCATAGACCACATACATACCCTTCGGCAAATTGTACAGAAGTCCGAAGAGTACAATTTGCCACTATGTCTGGCGTATGTGGACTATGAGAAAGCCTTTGATTCCGTCGAAATTTGGGCGGTGCTGCAGTCCCTTCAGCGGTGCCAAGTTGACTGTCGGTATATCGAAGTGTTGAAGTGCTTGTACAGTAGGGCTACGATGGCTATCCGAGTACAGAACCAGAGTACGAAACCTATCCAATTGCAGAGAGGTGTAAGACAGGGTGACGTCATATCCCCGAAACTCTTCACCGCTGCATTGGAAGACGTTTTCAAGCTTCTGGACTGGAAAGGATACGGTATCAACATCAATGGCGAGTACATCACTCACCTTCGATTTGCCGACGATATAGTCCTTATGGCAGAATCGCTGGAGGACCTAAGCACTATGCTCAATGACCTCGATAATGTTTCCCAACGGATAGGTCTTAAGATGAACATGGATAAAACAAAGATCATGTTCAATGTCCATGTCACACCTATGCCGGTAGTTGTTGGGAGCACTAAGCTCGAAGTTGTTGACGAGTATGTTTACCTTGGACAAATAGTCCGACTAGGTAAGTCCAACTTCGACCGAGAGGTCAATCGACGGATTCAACTCGGCTGGGCAGCGTTCGGGAAGCTACGACACATCTTCTCGTCAGACATACCTCAAAACCTGAAAACGAAATTGTACAACCAGTGCGTGTTGCCAGTGATGACTTATGGAACTGAGACGTGGTCCTTCACTGCTGTCCGTATGAGGAAGCTCAAGGTCGCTCAGCGAGCTATGGAGAGGGCTATGCTCGGAGTTTCTCTGCGTGATAAACTTAGGAATGAGGATATCCGCAGTAGAACCAGAGTAACCGACATAGCCCAACGGATTAGTAAGCTGAAGTGGCAGTGGGCCGGCCATATAGCTCGAAGAACCGACAACCGATGGGGAAGAAAGGTTCTCGAGTGGCAGCCTCGTACCGGTAGGCGAAGTGTAGGGCGTCCCCCCACGAGATGGAGTGACGACCTGGTAAGACATGCAGGAAGTCGATGGATGCAGGTGGCTCAGGACCGTGCTTTGTGGCATTCTTTGGGGGAGGCCTATGTTCAGCAGTGGACTTGTGAAGGGCTGTAATGATTTGAATCACAAACGAAGTTACAGTCCTCCCCATCATCTTACAGCCTTTCAAAGTCCAGCCTTTTTATACGTAGTAGAGTCATGGTGCAGCTGTGCGGGTTTTGAACTCGCGGCTCTCAGCGCCGTAGCCCATTGCTAAGCGACTGCGCCACGGAGCTGTAGAATGCTACCAGGTGCTTAGTAGTTATTGGTAGTAATAGATTAGTTTCCTCTAAAACTACCTACTTATAATTCCAAACCGCGATTCTTGTAAACGTTTCCAGTTCTGCGTTATATGTTTCATGTCGATTTTAAAATTTAAAAGGAAAAGACAAACAAACATTTTCGGTCTTTTCCGAGCCAAATTCTAAACGTGGTAGAGCCATGCTGCAGCTATATTAATAATATAGTTGTAGCACGATTGGTTCGGCTCGACCGGGGAAGGACCACGCTCTCACAGAATACCTGCGTAAAATAGCAGCTTAACGCTGCTATGTTTCGCATTGTGAGTGTAGAAAACCGGAGACCCATTTTACTGGAGAAGAGGCATTCTATCTTAGTCCTCACGGCTGACAACGCATCTGCATTTTAATTCGCAAACGAAGATAGATGTAGATGTTTATGGGCCACAACAACCACTTACCATCAGGTGGACTGTGTGCTCGTTTGTCATCCTTATTCTATAAAAAGAAAATTCGGTCACGGCGGCCAGTCTCTTCGGAAACTAGCCGTCTGAGGGTGAAGGTCGGGGTTATAGTGCACGGGTGTGTGGGCAAGGTGCACTTTGTATTCCAACTCCATTCAAAATGAAGAATCGCAGAGTACCATGGAAACGACAATGTGACACGACCGAAGAGAGATCAGACCGCACGACCTACGGCTTGACGTGCTTTACGTGGGTAAAAATACTGCCAACTTCCTGACTTCGGGAGGACTGAGAATTTTTTAACAGAAAAGCACAGAACTTATAATCAGCAGTCACAACTACGACTAGCTCAACCAGCCGGTCATAAAATTAAATAAATTCATATAAAGATACGAGTAATTTAATAATAATGTCAAGGTTTTGTTACGTGAATTTCTTGATTCGACTCAGGATGCGTGCATATTTTAATTTAGATACAAATAGGTCTTCTTTATGCCTAAAATGTATCATATTCCTTAGATGTTTTGTCATTTAAAATTTCTTGTTTTTTATTACAACGAATCTAAAGTCCATATTTATATATTTGGCCTGGCAACAATGGTTTTGAACTGTTTATCAAGAAAATGCTGCTACCCATCTCCTATTTAAGTCTCCTCTGTAGTTGCATTCTCGAACGGCGCTACTAAGTATCAAAATATGTTTCTTTTATTATTGTTTCTTTCTTTCTTCTTTATCATCAATCTTAAATCCCCTGTTGCTATATAGACCACACTCGTCATAGGAATAACTAAGTAAAATGTTATATGAGCTTTGTAATTAAAGATCATATCATCGTCAACATCGCTACAGCTCTTCACAAGTCCACTGCTGAACCTAGAATGAATGCCACAATGCACGGCCCTGGGCCACCTGCATTCATCTTTCTCTTACCAGTTCCTCACTCTATCTAATGGGCGCTGCCCTACACTTAGCTTACCAATACGAGGCTGCCACTCAAGAAGCTTTCTTCCCCATCAGTTATCGGTTCTTCGAGCTATATGACCGGTCCATTGCCACTTCAGCTTACTAATCCGATGGACAATGACGATTTCTCTGGTTCTACTGCGGATATTCTAATTTCTAAGTTTATCCCTCAGAGAAACCCCGAGCTTAGCCCTCTGCATAGCTCGCTGAGCGAACTTTAGCTTCCTCATACTGCCAGCAGTGAAGGACCACTGTCAACACAACCAAATCATCACTGGAAACACGCACTGGTTGTACAATCTCGTTTTCAAGTTTTGAGGTATACCCGATCATATAATATAATATATATGTAAAAAACGAATATTTTTATACGTGGTAGAGTCATGTTGCAGCTATATTATTAGTATGGTTGTAGCACGAATGGTTCGGCTGGACTGAGGAAGGACCACGCTTTCACAGAATACCAACGTAAAATAGCATCTCAACGCTGTTGTGTTTCGTATGGTGAGCATAGAGAACCGGAGACCTACCATATTTACTGGAAAGAAGCATTCCATCTTAGTCCTGACGGATGACAACGCATCTGCATTTTGATTCGTAGTTGAGGATAAGTGTAGATGTCTATGGGCCACAGCAACCACTTACCATCAGCCGGACTGTTTGCTCGTTTGTTACCCTTATCTTATAAAAAACAAAATAAAATAAAATAATAATGTAAAACAATATTCTAAAGCAGTTAAAAAAGTTGCTTTGTAGCCTTAGGCTTAATTATTAGCAATAAAAATAAAACTGCCAGCAATAAAATGAAAATGACAGGAAGTATAATTAATAGTGAAACGGGCAAGGTCAAACTAGCCAACTCGTATTATGCAACTGCATATTAACAATAATTTGACTCAATCTGATCAAGAAGTTACTTCGGCTTTTAAGAAACATTTTATTGATGTTACTTTTTGACAATATAATCAATAAATTCTTCTCCTACTATCGCTCTAATAAAATGTAAAGGCTTCTCCATAAAATATTGCCGAGAAATATCGTTAATTTTTTTTAAGTATTGTTGTTAACAAGACCGTTTCAGACCAATTTTTGTACTACTAACAATTAGTAAAAATTTCAAGAGGTCGCTCGACAACTGACACCGGTGTTTATCTTATTTAACATATTTTGTGGGATTAAACGCGACTAGTTTAGAAATTATTTTGGTTTTGCAGAAGAGGGCCATAAGTGCTATTTACAACCTAAAACCGAGAGAGTCGTTCAGAGAAAATTTAAAGAAATAGATATATTAACTTTGGTCTCTCAGTACCTATGTTTACAAAAATTTAATGTATGTTCACAAAAACAAAAGTAGTTTTAGTTTTAGTAAAAAAAGTGATATACACTCTGTAAACACTAGGAACAAACACAAGCTAGTGATACCAGTTTCTCGACTCCACAGAGTCAGTAATTCATTCTTACTCAACGGCGGACTTATAGCATTTTCTCCCAGCCAACCGGAAAATTTGTGGGAGAAGTGTGTATTGCAGTGGTTATGGTGAAGAGTATTATATTTAAAAAATACATAAAATTCATTTACACGCACACGTACACACATACAAATATAAATATTTTTATAGTTAAATTATTTCTAAATTTCCTTAGACACGGTCACAAGGTAAGGTACCTTTTCTACTAATATTTGAGATCACATTTTAAGCTTAAATAAAAGAAAAAGGAAAAATATGAAAAAGAAGGGAAAATATTGTATTTTAATAAAAATAATGGAAAAAACGTATTTTTGACTCATTTTTACAAAACATTAAATAACTCTGAAACTAAAAACCTCCGTAAGGTACCTTTTCCCGTGGAACGTCACATTTAATCACTTGTCAGCTAATGTTCTTTCAATTTGTTTTAAATATCCACTTGATAAGGGATTTTCTTCTTACTACAATTAGTAGTTACTAATCAAGTAATCTATAATCTGACTGAATATACATACAACTGTATTTTTTTTAATCTGTATAGTTAACACTATCCTATGAATAATCTTTAAGGAAAGTATATGATGGAGTTATGCCCGAACATACATAAAAAAATATATAAACATCCGAATTGAGTTTCTGTTCTGTTTTTGAAGTCGGTTAAAAATCAGCCCTGGAATACTATAACGGTTTTTCGAGAGTACGAGCAATAATAGCGCCTACGCGTTTATTAATAGCAAAATGTTTATTACAATTTTGCTGCAATATTTTATACTATAGGTGTTCTCAGAGTCAAATAAGAAAAATCTCACAAAGTAATTCATTCATGGGACAATGTATACGCTATTATATACAAAGTCCCAGAAAATAAACAAGGTCTCAATTTCAAATTATTTATTTATTAGTCACAATCTACAAAAGATGGAAATAAAATTATCATAGGAGGATCTTTGTGGACACTATTGGGGCCATGGTGAGTAGAAGATAGGAAGCGCTTGCTACATAATAGGTTACATAAGTAATTTACATGATTAATTAATATACTTAAATTTATTCCATTGTATAATAAATATATAAATATATTACGTAATTATAATTATAATATATCATCATTGAAATATTCCTCAATGTCAGTAGCATTTAGTACCTACGTCCGGTTCGTCGGCGACTGGTGTTGCTTTATGTTAGTACCTAATGAATAATTTCTTTCATCTATACAAATAAATAAAATTTAAGTGTCTATTTGTAATGTCATAATAACAACTTTTTACTAAATACATATAAAAATATATACATCACTTATAAAAAAAACACAATTAAAAAAAAACGCGTGAGTGTCATGGAACACTCGGTTGGAACGAAGTTCCTTATTATTGATAAACGTATTATATTATTGATTAACAAATACAAATAAATGTATTAGCGTCTATTAAAATGAAGCGTCATTTAAAATAAAATACACTATGACACAAGGGGTAGTGACGAAAAAATTTTACACTTTTTGTCGCCTAGCTCCCCATCCGCCAAACCAGTACTATCCGATAAGGAACTTCGTTCCAAAAAAATAAATGCTTGATAATCCTTGGAAATGAAGGATACAATTTAAACGAAAAAGTATAAAAGTAAGGTTAACAAACGAGCACACAATTCACCTGATGGTAAATGGATGCTGTAGCCCATAGACATCTACACCTATCCTCGACCCTGAGAAAAAAATAAGTACCTACAATTTATGCTTTGTAATATTCTTTATTAACAAATTATTTAATATTCAAAACATTATTTCGTTTTCTTCTGATGATACCATATATAATAATTTAATAAACTGAACATTTTAGTTGAATTTTTAAATGAATTTCTTTACGTGGTAGAACCACGCTGCAGCTATATTAGTTGTAGCACGAATGGGTCGGCTCAACCGGGGTAGGACCACGCTCTCATAGAATACTAGCGTAAAATATGAACTTAACACTGCTGTGTTTCTTATTGTCAGTGTAGAAAACCGGTGACCATTTTTAACGGGTTCTGAGGTATTCCATCTTAGTCCTCAGGGGTGACAACGCATCTGCACTTATCACCAGGTGGACTGTGTGCTCGTTTGTCACCCTTATTCTATAAAAACAGTAACTTTTTGACAGTTCATTAGCGCAGACACCAAGCCCTTGATTACGGGACAGAGGTCCTGTTTCGATTCCTGTAAAAAAGTAGCTGTATTTATTGTTACATCCCATCAAAGTTTACTGCTGTACATAAGTCTCCTCTATGGATCGCCTCATATTTGCCATAGTTGCCACACTTGGCAGGCGGGTTAGCAACCGCAGTTTTTTTAGTTGTTATTAGAAGCACGCTGATGCCCATCTCCTTGTTTGTTTCCCTCTGCCGCCTCTTACGACACCCACCAGACGTTATGGAATAGGAGATATGCTTAGTATAATATTCTATTCAATTCTCATCGTGTGTCCGCCCCCCCCCCTCCCCCCACGTTATCTGATGGTTGGTCTGGACATGTGGTTGAATTTTAGGAAGCTTAATGATTTCTTATATTTACGCGAAGACTACACATTATATTATGATGGTCACGGGGGACGACCACGGGTGCTGTAAAGCACCCGAAATGTCGGGAATTAAAAAGTTAATTAAATGCGATAAAATCCGTAAAAATTAGTTTCATTTAATGTTTAGGAATTATTATTATTATTTTTATATGTATATGATATTATTATGATATGGGGTAGATACCCAACAGCCCAACCAGATATACTATATAGATTATAGTATATCTGGTTGGGCTGTATAAATATATAATTGTATATGAAAATGATAAACATACAAATAAATACGTAAAAAATACAAATAAATAAAAACCCAACCAGATGGAAGCCCTCGGCAGGGGAGATCAAACGGCCAAGGTTTAGGGGGAAAGGGAAAGAAGCCGACGGACGATGCGGGCGGTATCGATGAGCAACGCCTTCTGCATTTGAGTTTAGAGTAGTGTTGCCCAAAATCGGTCTTGGTCTTGCAGTCTTGGTCTTGTTCTTGCATTTTTGCAAGACCAAGACCAAGAACAAGACCGCCTATTTTTAGCAAGACCAAGACCAAGACTGACCGTGCAAGATTTGCGCAAGAACAAGACTTAGCTTGCGAGACTCTTGCGTCTTGCAGTTAGGACTAAGTGTCGTTTCAGGGAGTATAGGAGTTCGGGTATACGCTTAGCGACTCTATGAGACGCAAAAAATATAATGAAAAAAGAATTGGAAAATTGGACTTATGCGCATTACGAACAATACCATAAATATGAATGAATGAAAATATCCATTAAAAGAAAAAAGAGTGCATCCCTAGTTTTGACCATCGGCACTTTGATGGTGCGCGGTGTCTTGTTGTCGGCGTCATCAAAGGTCGGATACTGACCTGTCAAAGAAATTGTGCAGCTATTTAAAAGTACAAGGTCAAGATACACGTGCCGGCGGCTACTATTGATATCGCATACAATCGTCGCCGCTGCGCCACACGCACTACATTTGACAATGTTTGATTGCCGCCACAGAGTAAATGTTTCAAAGAATAAAATAAGTTTCCGGGTGCTCAGAATGGACACGAATACATTATCCTGATCTCGCAAGAAATCTTGTAATTAGATAATAGGTAGGTATCATAATAATTTATTCTAGTAAGTAATTATTATAAAATTAACTATATGGATTTATAATAATTACTTACTATTATTGTTATTATTATTACCTAAAAGATAAACATGTTCAGTAAGTTCACTGCAAATCTCGATTTTTGCAAGTGTGTGTTTTTAAAATACAAAGTGCTCGAATATGTCGTCACACATTTGATAAATATGGTTGACATCATAGCACTTTTAAAACACTTGAAATGTGTAAAAATGGATCTGGATCTTGTCTTCAAGGCTTAGTTATTAAGGAGTTGGAGGGGTACCTAGGTAAACCCAGAGCCGTCATCTCGGAAGACATTTTAGACTGTTGGAGGACGCATGAGACAAAATATCCGATTTTATCGAAGATGGCCCGTGATTTTCTTTTAATACCTGCAACTTCAGTACCTTCTGAGAGATTATTTTCTAAAGCATTATTAGTAATTAGAAAACATAGAAATAGGTTAAGTGTTAAGTTACTTTGTATTAATGCTTTGTCAAAAGAATAAATATAAAGTAACAGTAATGTCAAAGCTGTTGTGTACATACTGTGAAGTAATTTAATTTGCATCGTATTTTATTTATTATTTAAATAAATGGTATATTGTATAACTCTTTTATTCCATTTCATATATGGTGAGGGTCCATCAATCTCTTTCTAGAGAGATAATGTTATTTAAAATACAGTGTAGTTATTGCCATTAATTTGTTTTTATATGTATGTTTAACCATGTTTTAGCACATGTAAGCTTATTAAATGTAAACGTTTATTAAGAAACTGACGCCCGTGGCCGTGGGACACGGTAGATAGCTCAGTTGGTTAGAGCATCGGCACGGATCGCTTAGGTCGTGGGTTCAAACCCCATCCGGTGTCAGTTGATTTTTCGAATTTCTCATTAAATGTTTAGACATTTATTAATATGGTTGGTCTTTATTATGGCTTTGTTATGTTAATTCAAGCTCAATATGTACCTACTCTGTTAAGTTGTTCTAAGATCTAAAGTAACGTGTAATAAATAGTAATAGGCTAATAGGTCATTGCGAGACTTGCGAGACTCTTGCTGCAAGATCAAGACCAAGACCAAGACTGGGAGCGCAATACCAAGACCAAGACCAAGACCAGGTGTATTGGCGCAAGACCAAGACCAAGACTTGCTAAGTCTCGTCTTGTTCTTGCATTTGGGCAACACTAGTTTAGAGCGGTCCTTCGCGGATTCCCAGTCGCCTCGAATGACCGGAGAGGCTGACTGGGATTAACCCGTTCGCAGAAACAACTACAGGTATAATTTTGGTCCACAGTCCACCCCACATGTCGGTCACCTCATGAGCCAGGTTCAGATATTTTGTTCGCTTATCTGTTTCGGCTTTCACGAGGTTCTCGTCATACGGAATGGTAATGTCGACCAAAAATATTCTTGACTGTGCCCGGTCCATCAAGCACAATATCAGTTTTATTCACAAGAATAGTCCTGTTTGTGATGATGGCCCGGTCCCAGTAGAGCCTGGCGCGGTCATTTTCGAGCATGGCTTCCGGCATGTACTTATAATAAGGTAGTTTCCGATCCACGAGATCGTATTTCAGAGCGAGCTCCTGGTGTAGAATCCTGGCTACTAGGTTGTGCCTATGCAAGTACTCAGAGTAAGGAAGCGCCGAACATCCGGAGATGGCATGCCTAAGTGACTCACCGGGATGGCGACAATCTCGACAAATGTCGACGGTGCCATCCCTTAGGATGTATCTCTGATAGTTGTTGGTCTTAATAACCTGATCCTGTATTGCACAGACAAAACCCTCGGTTTACCCGAAGAGGTCACCAAAACGTAGTAGTGGAGGGAGGCAACTGTGTCTACGAAAGGCTCATGTAGAACCTTCTAAAACCTCCCGTGGAGCTTCTTCTCCTTCCATACGATCTCCCGGTCGGAAATGCTCTGTACTGCCATATATACCATGTATGCCATATGTACCAAATGATTACCTAACAAATAATTAATTAAGACAATATTTATAACGCCTGGGAACTATCAGTAATGACAAATCAAATCGGAGTACGTAATTAATACTGATTTAAACTTCATTATTTATCACATTGTCTGATCATATAATAAGCTTATTTTTTAAATTTTTACATGGGAAAGATCATAACATCACCTAGCCTAACCTAACCTACGAGTTTTATTACTCTGTCTTAATTATTTTAATAGTTTTTATCATATTGGGCATTTTTCAAACTGTCTGTACGTTTTTTTTTATAGAATAAGAGTAAACGAGCACACAGTCCACCTGAGACTGTGATCCATAGACATCTACATATATCCTAGATTAAGAATCAAAAATCCAGATGCACTATCATCCCCAAGGACTAAGATGGAATGCCTCGTTTTAAGTAAAAAGTGTCTCCGGTTTTTTACACTCACTATACGTAACTCAGCAGCATTAAACTCCTATTTTACCCTAGTATTCTATGAGAGCACAATATAGCGACAACGTGGCTCAATCACGTAAAAAAACCTTATGAATTATTCCCCCATTAATCACTTGGTTCATAACACATTAGATGAAAAAAGAGCAAATGACAAAACTAGAATCATAAGTCGTATTAAGTAACGCGGTGGAATTGTATCGGTTATAAAATAATAGACAGTAGTCAGTCGGTCAACGCGATCTGATACCTCGACGTCCGGGGCAAGAAGCCGGCGCGCCCTACAAGGAAGTGCAAGGCGGTTGCGGCCTCTTGCGAAATTCGGTCTCTTTTTCTTCCTAATAACCACTTATTCTGTAGTACACGTGTATCGCAATTTGTTTACAGTTTGCAACATGGACCGGCTCGTTAAATAGATCGCAAGATTTTGTGCATGTAGTGCATATATTTACGATCAACTCGTTCGTATTTGGATGCGTGGTCTATCGTAAATCTTAAGAAAAATGTTTAACAGTTTCAGAAAAAGTTTAAAAGAAGTTTTTTTTATTTGCGTTCCTCATTTCGACCAGGACATTTAACAATTTTTTCATTAAGAAAATAATAACGTGGTAGAGCCATGCTGCGGATATATATTACAGTTGTCGCAGAAATGGGTCAGCTTGAGCGGGGAGGGACCTCGCTTTCACAGAATAACAGCGTAAAATGACAGCTTATTACCGCTTCGTTTCGTATGGTGAGTGTAGATAACATAAAGGGGTCTCCTTTTTACTAGAAACGGGGCAGTCCATCTTCGTCCTCAGAGGTGACGACGCATCTGCATTTTGATTGAATGTTATTATTATAAAATCAGAAATAACTGCATCTCATTTTTTCTCTTTGTAACCTAACCTAAATGGAAACAATACAGTCAAAGCTTTATTATGTGTGCGGGTTTGGTATAAAAGAGCTACACTTAGCATTATATCGTGGTATTATACACGAAGCTGGTTTTCAGTGCGCCCCCTAGTGAGTAACGTAGGGACGAATATGCAACAACCAGTACATCAATTACGACGCTACACTTGTTGCACCTACAACATATAGTGGGTAAAAGAGAAAAAATGAGATGCAGTTATTTCTGATTTTATAATAATAACATTCAATCAAAATGCAGATGCGTCGTCACCTCTGAGGACGAAGATGGACTGCCCCGTTTCTAGTAAAAAGGAGACCCCTTTATGTTATCTACACTCACCATACGAACCACAGGAGCATCTAGCTGCTATTTTACGTTTGTGAGAGCGTGGTCCTACCGCGGTCGAGCGGACTCATTCGTGTTACAACCATAATATTGCAGCTTGGCTTTATAGTTCCTCGAGCTGGATATGAACCAGCGACCTATGGATCATCAATATATTAAACTTTCTTTGAAGTCGGGATTTACTTTTTGTTATGTAATATCTCCTCGAAACCAATTACCAGATCACCTCTAAATATAGTAATACATGTGTATCTCATATCTGCAGGCAGCACTTGTTGAATCAATTATTTGGATGTAGAGTAAGGCTGAATTAAATAAATAAGTTTAGGGACAGTGGAAACTTTTACGAAGGCGATAAGCGAAAGGATAATTGTCCAGTTCAGTGTCGTTGCCCTAAGACCTAAGGGGTGTGTTAGCCCATTCAACTTTAGATTGAGCTTGCCTACACTAGGCTTGTTTATCATTGAGTACTACTGTACTAGCGACCCGCCCCGGCGTCGCCTGGGTAAGATAATTAAATGTCCAAGACTTTCGGAAAAAATATAACCTAGATCTCTCCTTGTGTTGATCTCTATCTGTCGACTGTGACAGTCAGACAGACAGACAGACAAAAAATTAAAAGTGGTTATTTATGTCTTACTATTTATCTCTTTTTATACGTGGTAGAGCCATGCTGTAGCTTTATTAATAGTATAATTGTAGCAAGAATGGGTCGGCTCGACCGGGGAAGGACGACGCTCTCACATAATACCAGCGTAAAATATCAGCTTAATACTATTGTGTTTCGTATGGTGAGTGTAGAGAACCGGAGACCCTTTTTACTAGAAAAGAGGCATTATAACTTAGTCCTCACGACATCGCATCTGCATTTTAATTCAGAAACGAGGATAGATTTTAACAGTGGTAGAGCCATGCGGCAGCTTTTGCTTAACAGTGGTAGAGCCGTTTGTTGCACAGATGGGCCGGCTCGAACCGGGGTGGTACCACGACCTCACAGAAAACCAGCGTGAAGTAGAGGTTTGCCTCTGCGTTTCGCTTGGTGAGTGCAGGTGGCCGGAGGCCCTTTTTACTGGAAATGAGGCATTCCATCTTAGTCCTCACGGGTGACAAGCATCTACATTTTGATTTGTAATAGAGGATAGATGTAGATGTCTATGGGCCGCAGCAACCACTTACCATCAGGTGGACTGTGTGCTCGTTTGTCACCCTTATCCTATAAAAAAAATAGATGTAGATGTCTATGGGCCACAGCAACCACTTACCATAAGGTGGACTGTGTGCTCGCTTGTCACCGTTATTCTAAAAAAAAATTACTATCATGCAAATAACTCTATGTGCTAGAAGACAGGTATTTTAATAAAACAGACAGACACTTCAATTTTATTTAGTAAGATAGTTATAGATTATGTAAGTACCTACACAAGTAATAAACTTGCGTGAGTCATACAGAACTCTATAACTCGTTATTAAATTATTCAATGAACTACTATTTTTACTATCATAAGTCGGTGCTTGACTAACTATCTCGCCTAATAGTAAGTGGTGATGAAGTGATGATTGACTATATAAATAAAATTAGGTACTTTCATTCCTTTAAAAATAAAGTGAGTGGCAGAGTCGACAAAGGACGCCCTAGACGGAAGTTCATCGACCAGATTGGTGATATGTTGAAGTTAAAAGTACCATTAACCGATGAGCATGTATGCGTAGGTATATGAATATGAAAGAAGCGATGGGTGTGTCAAAATTATTCTAATTAGAAGTCCGTAGTCTCTGCCTACCTCCCTAGGTAACAGGCGTCATGAGAGTCTATGAAAATTTTGATGTATTGTGTAAAAACTAAAACAGTTTCTTAAAGTTGTTAGAACTTAATTTGCTTAATTAAAATTATGTGTCCTGCCCAGTTTGAAGAGCAGGACACATCAATACGGTTCCGTACCCAAAAGGTAACCAACGGGACCTCATTCCGTCTGTCTGTCAGCAGGCTGTATCTCATGATCCCTAATAGGTAGACAATAACAACAAATAATAAAAATTAAAATAAACCAACAATTGAAAGGGGCTCCGCCACTAGAAAAGTGTATTACGATGGTACGGAAACCTTCATGAGCAAGTCCGACTCGCACTTGGCCGGTTATTTTATTTCTTTGCGTGGAATTAGGCAAATTAAGTTCTAAAAACTTCAATATAATGCATTTTCCGCAAAGTAACGCGTGATTCTATTAAGCAGTTTCTTTCCATAATATCTAAAATCACGCTTGTTACATCCTTGCTCTATTATGCTCATTGATTATGTTACTTCGACCTGCCTACGACCTTCCAAATAAAATGTAACACCTTCTCAATAACTGATTAATATTTACCTTAAAAATATTAAAAGTATACACTCTCTATTCCCTTAGGGCTCATGCCTACGAGATAGAGCCATTTATACGTGGTAGAGCTATGCTGCAGCTATATATATATATTATAGTATAGTTGTAGCACGAATGGGCCGGCCCGACCGGGGGAGGACCACGCTCTCACAGAATACCAGCGTAAAATAGCAGCATAATGCTGTTGTGTTTCGTATGGTGAGTGTAGAGAACCGGAGACCCGTTTTACTGGAAATGAGGCATTTCATCTTAGTCCTTACGGGTGACAACGCATCTGCATTTTGATTCGCAAACGAGGATAGATGTAGATGTCTATGGGCCACAGCAACCACTTACCATCAGGTGGACTGTGTGCTCGTTTGTCACCCTTATCCTATAAAAATATAGCTTTTCGCCCGACCTGGGACCAACAAGGTAGTCGTTGGTCTAGTAACAATTATGGCAACTTTCGCAAATATCCTCCTTATGAGGCAATCTATGGGGAGGCCTATATTCAGCGGTGGTCTTTGATAGGCTAATGTTCATTTTTTATGTTTACGCGAACATTACACTTTTAAATAAAAATATTTTGTTACGGATTTTATCGCTTATATTAACTTACTAGCTGTGCCCGCGGCGTAGCTCGCGTATACAGGTTTTACATAAACAATTTGTCGTTTAGGTAAGAGAATATTAAACGATTTATTTCATTACTGTATCAATAAGTGGTAACAAAATAAATCATTATCATCAAAGTTCTAAGTCGTTTATGATAGAGCTTCTGTGTAAACGACGTGAGAAGTAGGCTTAGCCGGGGTGTACACTAAAAGGTTACGGGGGCTACTAACGCGGGAAAAAGCAACATAGAGTTGGCCATGTGCAAAACAGTCAGTACTGAGGTACACTCCTACAACGCGTAAAGTTTGACCTTGCGCTTTATTTACGGTCATCGCATAACACACGCTCACTGTAACTGGGAACTGAACGCGCTTAAAACTGAAAGGAAAGTTACTTCTTAATAGAAGGTTTTTGGGCAGTGCTGCCAGATAAAAAAAACTAATTCAGCTCTAGGAAAACACAAAAAGCGCTAGATTTCATGAAAACAGCGCTTTAAAAAAGCCCTAGATTTCGCGCTAAATTAACTACAAACAAAGTTTGTGTTTTTTTATATAATCATAATAAAGAAAACAACATTAAGTTTTTTTTCTGGCAATATTTTTTTGATGTATCAATACTTCGCAGGACATCGACTTATAATTATGGCAATTGCTGTCAACAGTAGTTAGTACTGTACGAACAATAAAAATGTCATTAATTGTTTTAAAGTGCAATGTATTTCGCAACTTAGTTTCAGATGTCAGCATCTGATTGCGGTTGCTACACAGTTTCTTTGTGTTATAACTTCTAAGTAACTTTTAACTTAGCTGTGCTCTAAGCAACTGACTGAAACTGAATAAAGCAAAATAAATGCGTTGCCAAAACCATGAACAAAAACTTTAATAAAGGGGTTTCCCCGCTTATAGTCGTCGGTAAAAAAATCAAGTTGATCATCCTAAAGGGGAAGCCAGGAGATCCATAGCACAGGGTATCCTAGTTTGGACTCGTCTCCCATGCTCTTTGTTTTGTGGAAAAAATATGTTTGAAAAAGATAAACTGCAATGTACTATTTGTGGGAAAAAATAATAAAGGTCATTATTATTATTATCGGTAATGTGGACTAACAGTGCTGCTATAAAAGAGTTAATAACCCGCTAGTCGCTAAAATATTGAAATGTGTGCTAAATACACCAAAAAGCGCTGGATTAAGCTAGGGCTAAAATTTCGAAATGCGCGCTATACATTCCAAAAAAGCGCTAAATCTAGTTCCCAAAGCGCTAAAGTGGCAGTACTGATTTTGCGTATATTATAAATACAATATCACGACATTTCGTTACAAAATTTTTATTTTTGGTCGGATTCCGTTGTATGGCTTCGATGGATACAAATTTCTTCAGTAAGTCTCAATACGATTCATCGGCGAAAAATCTCAACACAGCAATTCAGAAAAGTTTGTAATTTGTACAACTCCATCTATTACGTCCTTTGTGTGAGAAAACATCCTTTTTAAATCTCTTTTTGTGTTTTAAGTATAAATATATTAATTATTATGGAACGTTTTTTTTACACACAAATCTTTTTATTACTATTTCTGAAATTTTATGGCGCCATTGAACAAATTCGAACCTACATTTCAAAATAATAATCATTACTTTCGATAGAATTAACCAATTTTAATAAAACAAAGATTAAATGTAACTCGAAGATACGCTTTATGATTTTCTTAACGATTTCTTTGAAAATAAAAGATGTTTACTTTAGACGTGATGCGTTCATATAATAACAGACAAATAGACATACAGACAATTCTAAAAATTATAAAATGTTCTTATTTAATTATTTTCAGTTCCCCATAATGATTTTAGCCACCAAAATATATACCTATACAATGTACAGAAAGAGACACAATATGTTATCATCATTTTTATTATATGTATATATTTAAAGAGAGATGGCGCTGCTAACATCAATTCTAAAAATAAAAGAGATTAATTGACGCGATTGATACATTATATAAAACGCAAGAGTACTTATAAATCAGTGCCTGCACAGTAAGCAAAAAATAAAGTTTGACTCTCGCCAAAACCAACGATTTGTTAATAACTCTTTTAAAATTTGATTTACTACATAGAGTACTCGGCGGTAAAGAATAAATTGAGTTTATCAACACGCAGTAGGGCAGCGAGTAATATAATAAAGATTAGCAGTAAATATGAAACTCATCTACAGGAAAAAAAAAACATTGCAATTGCATTACATTTTCACAACACCACCATCTATCGAAGAAATGGGAAAACTATTGTGCTTCAGATTTAGTTAATAAGGTTAATATATTTTTGTATAATATATTTAATACGTTTTTTAATACTTTTGTTTACTGCGTTTTAGATATACATAATTATATCATTATTTTACATAATTTAACTATGATTTATGATATGATATTAGTTTAAAATGCACCTGATGACTCAAACAAAGCCACCGTTGAGCAAATTCGTACCTATACTTCCCTACCCATACTTCAGAATATTTATCATAACTTTTGATGGAATGAACTGATTTTATTGAAATAAAGACTAAATGTAACCCGAAGATACACTTTATAATTTCCTTAACAATTCTTATGATATAAATTAGTACTTTATACGTGATACGTTAACAAACAAACAGACAGACAGACAGACAGACAGACAGACAGAAAATTCTAAAAATGGTAGAAATGTATTTAATTACTTATTTTTAGTACCCCTCAATCACTTTTATTACAAAAATATAAAATGTACAGACATCTGCTATTTACAGTTTTATTATATGTATAGATTTTCGGGAATATAAAATAAATCTAGTTCATTTAATGACAGTAATGACGACGATGATCATGATGTAGTTATCTGTTTACTATTTACATGTAGGACGTAGGCCGTATGTCTGTCAGGTTTATAGTGAGGATACATTGGCGTGAGAATTCACGTTTTAAATATTGTAGGTAAATGTCAATCCCGTGCAACAAAGTGACGGTGCGTGGCGCAACCTTCCGCCACTCCCGTCACTTCCGCTTGCAACACGGTACTACACACGACATTAGGGCTTCGAATTATTAGTCTAAATGATCAATGCAAGGACTTATACATAAAATAAACATAATAGAACATTTACACCCAAAGAGTATATTATATACCTACATTTTAGCACGGTGTAGAAATTGTACCCAAATAATTTTAAAAATAAAAAATGTAAAAAGTTAAAGTTACAGCCTATATACGTCCTCACTGCTGGGCACAGGCTTCTCATTTCTGAGAGGGTTTTAGGGCAAGAAAATGTCCGCCGTGCTGCCTCAATGCGTGTTCGCGAACTTCACATGTCTCTCACGATGTTTTCCTTCACCGCCGAGCACGTAGTAAATCAGGACTTAAAACTGCAATTAACAATTTAATTGGTGCCGGCGGGGATCGAACCCGGGTTGCTCGTGTACTGTGAAACTAACCATCTGAGCTGCCACGGCACTTCTGGTATAATAGAAATTTTAAAATGTCTCCAACAAATAATTACTGACAGATTGACTAAAAGACGAATAAGCTGTGAATTTTGTGTAATCCAAATTTCTTTTTTTAATAGTCTGTGGTGTGTTTAACAAGACAAAAATGCGTTATTTTTTTAGTTTTATATATTATAAGATATCTTTGTATAAAATATTAATGTGCAATTGAAAATGAAATACAGCCTGCTTTATACACAAACTTAAAAAATTTATAATTCACAATCGATTTCATGGGTGACCACTAGATAAATTGGCACAAACACCTAATTATATAATGTAAATATCCTATGTAGCTAAAATAAATGAGAAAGTAGTCTAAGTAGGTTAAATAAGTACAAGTGTCCAGAAGGGTCTGCCCTCTAATCTAATCTAGACAGGATCGGCGAGCGACATGGTGTTCTTGAACTCGTTTAGTAAATTGAAACTTACAGATTTGAAAACCTGTTGTTTCTTAAAGGCCGTAAGTGATCATAAGTGCGACTACCGGTCATGAGGTCTTGGGTTCGAATCCCTGGTCGGCATAAAAATATCTGTTGTTGGGTTCTTTCCGTCAAAAAATTCTCGGTAGCATACCAGAGTCAGGAAGTAAGCGGTGATTCACATCCGTGCCACGAAAAGCACGTAAAGCCGTTGGTCCTGCGCCTGAACTCTCTCTCTGGTCGTGTAGGATAACCGCCATCATCATCATAGCTCTTCGGACTGAGAGTAAGAGAATAAAGATTACACCTGTACTTGCGCATACATTTGGGCACTATCATCCTGTCGTACCGATGGCTAGCCTCTCTTGAGGTTGTACGCCGTGTCCAAAATTTGGTTTGAAGCACATTATTAAGCTTTTTAACATAGAAGCATTTAAAAATTGCAATTTGTTGTGTTTGCAATCACAATGTTGCCTTAAAATTTTATTACTTTACCTGTATATATGTAATGTTTTTATTTAATTCATTTTTCACCCACTTCTGAACGTCCGAATAATCCGAAAATTTGAAGATTTATTTTAACAACCACAGGAATCATCACATCTCAGATCCATATGGTCTCATACGCCTAGCAGGGGCACGACGACTGCTGGCCCTATAAGAAAGCTTACGGTTGCTCAGTGATCTACGAAAGGGGTATTGCTAGAAGTTCCCCTGCGTGATAGCTTTGGTGATGAGGATATCCGCAGTACAACCAGAGTAACCGACCTAGTCCAACGGATTAGTAAGCTGAGGTGGCAATGGGCCGGCCATATAGCTTTAAGAACCGACAACCGATGAGGAAGAAAGGTAGGTTCTCGAATGACAACGTGTGGAAAGTGACCAGGACAATATTTTGTGGCATTCCTCGGGGGAGGGTAATTTACGGATCATTCTGGATGAATTGGACCAAAAATTAATAATTTTAATCTGAAGGTACCCGTGGTTCTTTTTATAGAATAAGGGTGACAAACGAGCGCACAGTCCACCTGATGGTAAGTGGATGTTGTGGCCCATAGATATTTACATCTATCCTCGATTAGGAATCAAAATACAGATGCGTTTTCACCCTTGAGGGCTAATATGGAATGCCTCGTTTTCAGTAAAAAGGGATCTCCGGTTCTCTACACTCACCATACGAAACACAGCAGCATTTAGCTGCTATTTTACACTGGTATTCTGTGTATATTATTATATAAGATATAATTATATATCATTATTATATAAGAGCGTGGTCGTACCCCAGCCGAGCCGTTCTACAACCATAATATAGCTGCAGCATGGTTCTACCATGAAAAACTAAACCATTACATTACGACGTCGAACACCTCAGTCACCTTTAAAGTACTCGAAACGTCGAGGATATATAATAAGTTAATATACGCAATAAAATCCGTAAAAATAGTTTTATTCAAATATGTAATGAAAACAAGAACCTTTGCCAGAACAATAGTTTCATAACTATGACCTATTCTCAATGGGATCATATTATCAGTCCATGATCAATGTGTGTTGCTACATTCTTTTAAAGTTTAATATTACTTCTTAAGTGCCCTCCATTTATATAACAAAGACAATTTAAATATATAATAAGTTGTCTTTGTTACCGAGTTAATTAGTTAATTAAGAATTTAATATTAAAAAGACAATGAACACTACATTTTCCACCGACGAAATCTTCCCGAACCATAGAAGTATGTTATGGCTGACTCTGTTGTGCTTGTGACTCGAAGCGTGAGAAAAAGTATGGTTTACAAAAAGATGTGATTGATCCAATCTACGATATATTGAGAACTAGCCAAGTTAAGAGTACCCTTAACCCACGATCACGTATTTGTAGATTTATGAAAAAGAAGCGAGAGAGGTGTGTCCAGTGTCAGAATCTTGCCAAATGGAAATCCGTAGTCTCTGCCTTTTTTGCTGGTACTTCCCAGGACATAGGTTTTTTGCGAACCAGCGGTTAAAGGAAAAAATGACTTTCAATAAGTATTTATGTACTATAATCTATATTGAATAAAAATTATTCTATTCTATTCTATTCTACCCCTTTGGGTAACAGTCGTGAGAGTTTGTTATGTATCACCCTGAACTCTGGAATTATGAATAAACGTAATTAGAGTACTAGATATTTAGTTTTTAAAACAGGTTCTTTTTTTGTTCACTTCAGACAAGGATTTTCTACGTTAATAGGCTGTTAACATTCCTTTCTCCACTGCATGCATATTTTTGTCTAGCACGAAGTAAGCACGCTTTTGCTTATTGTCAGGAAATAAAGATCAAAATAAAAATATCACCGATTAAGAATTTGATTCTAATTCACAATTTACCACCAGGTGGGATTGTGGTCAAGCAGTGGATTATAATAAGTAAAAAAAGTCAATAACATGTCTCTCATATTATCGAAAAATGAGTATCGCTTAAAAAATGTTTTGTAGGTGGTAGAGCCATGCTGCAGCTATATTTCAGGTATAGTTGTAGCACGAATGGGTCGGCTCGACCGGCGAAGGACCACGTTCTCACAGAATACCAGCGTAAAACAGCAGGTTAATGCTCCTGTGTTTCGTATGGTGAGTGTAGAGAACCGGAGACTCTTTTTACTGGAAACGAGGCATTCCATTTTAGTCCTCTCGGGTGACAACGCATCTGCATTTTGATTCGTAATCGAGGATAAATGTCAAGATGTCTATGGGCCACAGCAACCACTTACCATCAGGTGGACTGTGTGCTCGTTTGTCACACTTATCCTATAAAAAAACGAACGTCAAAAATTTTCCCGGCGATCAAATTGTAAATATTTTATCCCGATTAATATAAAGTATTTTTTTAACTCAATTGATTAAAAATTTTATTAAGTTTGAAATACTTAGGCATACTTATGCATACGATTATTTTTAACCAACTTCAAAAAGGAAGAGGTTCTCAATTCGAGTGTATGTTTTTTTTTTGTATGTAGGTTACGCAATATCTTTGCAGATCGTAAAGCAATTTGGACGATAATAATAAAGAAAGAATTATTAAATAGGTTACACTTCAAGGGTGGTTCCATATAAATTTGGCGAAAAAATTTCACCTTTAAAGGTAGCAAATAAATAACGTCTTTTTGCAATTTGAAGTAGCATTTTACTTTTCGCTAAAAGTTATAATTTATTTTTTATTAGATAAGGGTGACAAACGAGCACACAGTCCACCTGATGGTAAGTACTTGCTGTGGCCCATAGACATCTACATCCATCCTCAACTACAAGTCAAAATGCAGATGCATTGTCTCCCGTGAGGACTAAGACAGAATGCCTCGTTTCCAGTAGAAGGCGTCTCCGGTTCTCTACACTCACCGTACGAAACATAGCAGCGTTAAGCTGCTATTTTACGCTGGTATTCTGTGAGAGCGTGGTCCTTCCCCGGTCGAGCCGACCCATTCGTGCTACAACTATAATACTGACATAGCTGCAAAATAAATATACCACTTATAAAAAATTTCAAGAAGTTTCAATTCTTGAGTGTCAAAATCGATAAAAAAAACCGGCCAAGTGAGAGTCGGACTCGCGCATCAGGGGTTCCGAACTAAACCGTAGGTATATAAGTTTAAAATTATTACTAAAAATTTATGCTTTTCGCAATTTTTCTTTTATCTGTGCTATAAAACGTTGCTTCGTACCAAATTTCAAGATTCTGAGTTCACGGGAAGTATCCTGTAGGTTTTGATTCACTTGCGAATGTCTAAAATTTGCGGCGTAAACAGCTGTATCTTTTGATTGAGTTGGCTTAGAAGTTTGATTTTTTCACAGCTTCAAGGGACAGTAGACTTAAGTATTTGATATGAATTTCAGCTTGATACCTCCACGCGTTCCTGAGAAAAAGGGTCTTGACAGACAGACAGACAGACGGACAACAAAGTGATCCTATAAGGGTTCCGTTTTTTCCTTTTGAGGTACGGAACCTTAAAAACCATATTTTGTGCAAGTTGACCTTATTTTTCGTGTGTTATTTAGGAGAAAAAATAAAAAATATAAAAGTGTAGTTTTTACAAATTTATTAAACTTATACAAAAGGCACCAACAGACATAATTTGGCACAGAAGACCCACGCGATTACTCTTTAAGTACATACAAGAAGTGAGACAAATGACAACACATACATCACAGTCCATTGCGGCACTGCTTTCCAAGGCTATCTTATTTATAGTATGATAAAGAGCAATGTAACTAACATACATATTTTAACGCTGGCTTAATGGCTTAATCTTAATGCCACCCCAAATGCCCATGCCCAAGACCCAAAAGAGGAGCCCCATAGCTCAGTTTGCCTCCGTACAGACCGTGGTCCAAAATTGGAGCACTGTACACACTATGGCTGATAATAGGCGCGGAAGCTACAATTTGGTGACCACCGAGACCCAAGCCGAGGCCATGACCACCCAGACCGATTCCGTAGTCGAGGCCGTGGTTGTAGAGGCCTAATCCGTGACCGTAGTAGCCGTGGCTGATAAGCGGAGCTGACGAAAGACCGTAACCCAGGCCGAGTAGACCACGCTTCTCGTTCTTCTTCTCTTCTGCGCCGTAAACTGAGGCGGCGACCAGCAGGAGCACACACACCTGGAAATAAATACATGGTTTAGTTATATACTTATAAACATAATTACTTTGTATATTTATATAAATCTTTAAATTTATATTAAATGTCTATGATTAAACTACGATGTTTGCTAAAAATGGCTGTTTACAAAAACGATTATTAAAAAAAAATATATACAATTTGTAAAACTAATTGAAAACAGCACCCCAACACTAGGATTATCTCCGGTATCATGAAGGCAGTTTACAAACATATATTGCACAAGAACAAACATTGCGACCCGGAACAGTTACTTATAGGCCATATAAATACATGTTCTGTGCGGGATTCGAACCCGCGGCACTTAGCATTGCAGTTAAATGCTAAGCCACCGTGCCACGAAACCGTCATTAAAAAAATAATATATTTCGATAAACTTTCATATCGATTCAGCTGTTTATGGTTCTATTCCATAATTTTTAAAAACTTAAAAGCATGTATATTTTAGTCTGTCCGTTTTAGACGTTTTCTAATTGATTATTACACGTTAATGATTAAAATTAAGTTTTAATTTCAAGGATTGAGACATAAAAGTGAAATTTTAACTTAAACTTATTTTTTAAAATTATTTTTAGAGTGTAGATTATCAATTAAAACCTCTTTAATCAACCGTTCCAATGATGTTTATATTATATAATTGTATTTATTTTTTAAGCGTATAATGGGCTAGAAATAGGTCATTTAAAAATGTATATGCCATCAAATACTACGACAGTACGTTATTTGTTTGTGCAAGTAACAAGCACTGCACCCATTTTTATCTAAACTACATCGTTAAATTAGTTTCTCTACATATAACAACAATTTGAAAATCCAAAATTAAAAAATTTGTACAACCGACTTTAATATAAATTATTAAGAATAACTCAAAAAGTATTGCTAAAACCTTTATCAAATTTATATGGGACTACATGAGAAGAGACAGCTTTCAAATAAAAAAAGAATCATCAATATCGGTTCACTTAGAAAAAAGTTATGAGGTAACACACATAAAAAACATACAGTCGAATTGAGTACCGTCTCCTTTTTGAAGTCGGTAGAAAATTAATGTGCCAACTGTGTTACTTGCCTAACATGTCGTACAAGGCAACTAAATGGATAGGGAGATTGTAATATTGCAGGCGAGGTACTCGCCCCCTACCCCTTTTTCCACTATTTTCCATCTAAACCCCTATTTTTGGCAAAACGTGTTTTAAGTAGCTCGCTGCTGTTTGGATTCTGCCCACCCTCTTAGAGATTTCAAGCGTGACGCTATGTTTCTATCATAGTTTTACGTAATAAATATGACATGAAAACAAAAACTTTAAACGATAAACAATTGAAAATTATTAAAGTAAGTAAGCAAGAAATAAAGTTGTTTTGATCAATATCTAACAAGATTTTTATTTAAATAATAAAAAAAGAGTTTTTGTTTTGTAAATTTATACTTTTTTATGGAACTAGAATAATTAAAAAATGACCACTTACGATAGTCTTCATATTTTCAAGCTGTGTCGTAGAGGGGTTCTCAGTTAACACTACTCCTGAGACATTCTATCGCGCTTTTATATAAGTCCTAGCCGGAGCTAACCCCTCTAACTCGCCAGCATCTAGGTTTTAAGGTACTTAGGGCGGATACATTAGGTTTAATAATATCCCAATGACTCATGACTGATGTGTTACAGTTTGACGACGCTGATTTTTTGAAGGTGTATAAGACCTATAAAATTATATAGATTTATTTAATCTGTGCTTAAAAAATAAGTCTTTATTGTAAAAAAATAATACGATTATTTTGTTTAAATAATATCTATTTATTTATGTAACGTTCAAATATATACAATATTAGCAATCCGCCCCGGCTTCGCACGGGTGATTTCTGAATATCGACAACAGTACCACCTACTGGCTTCAATTGTGAATCGTTTAGATCATCCAGAGATTTACACAAACGTACACAAAAAATGTATCAAAATCGGTCCAGCCATTTCGAGTTTTTACGAGACTAACGGACAGCAATTAATTTTTATATATAGAGATTTAAAAAGAACATAATAAAAAAAAAAAAAACTTTAATTATAATATAGTCCTACTCCTTACGGTATAGTGCCAAAAACGCTGGATGCGTTTCCTCGCTGAATGGCTATACTTAACTTTGAGCGAGAAAGGAAGCCCTCTTATCACCAGTCCAATCGTCGCTGCAGGCGAATACAATTCCTTTAGGAACTTCATCGCACATGTACCCTATGAACCGATAGTCTCTACAGCAAATGGCACAAATATGTAGTCATCTCTGAAAGACTCATATTTGCGCCACTTAGTTCAGCTGCGTCTGATGCCGCTCCGGCTCTAAACGATGTACCCCTGAGATGAGAGGCTGCCAAAGTATCTACGCAAGTAGTATCTCACAGTAGAGACTCACAGTGACCAAGTAATATCTAAAGTTAAAAAAAGAAGTAAAGTACAGCCTTTACACGTGTCAATGCTGGGCACAGGCAACCCCTCATTTCCGAGTGTTTTAGGGCAAGTAAGTACCCACCGTACTGACCCAATGTATGTTAGAGAGCTTCACATGTTTTCGAAATAAGTTTTTTTTTTAGTTTTCCTACATACAAGTTTCCTCACGATGTTCGTACGTGGTAAATCAACACATATGTTTTTATAGAATAAGGGTGACAAACGAGGACACAGTCCCCT